>OX578146.1:32088701-33431117 GCA_951213105.1 Amaurobius ferox | reverse complement strand
CCCACTCTCTAATTCAGTGATGATTAAAATTTATAGTATCTCTATACACACTTCTCCATTTCACAAAACAGCAGCTATAGTATCTCTATTTCACAAAACAGCAGCTACTTTTCTAAAAAAAAATGACAAAAAATCACAGTCCAATGTAGTTCGTGCTACGTCCTTTCGTCAATTCCACTCTCTAATTCAGTGATGATTTCTATTTATAGTATCTCTATACACACTTCTGGAAATCTCTATATCTCAAAGAAAAGTCGTTCTATAGAAAAGTTCCTTGAACATTCTGCAAGTCGCTAAATGTCACCAAATTAGTAATAAATCGTCAAATCTGGCAATCCTTCTTCTAAATAGGAATTCCTGGCAATCTTGGGCTCACGTGATCCCCACGTCATGTTGATGGTGTGAACTCTGATTTCTTTGCCTGGCCTTCGAAACAGACAAAAGAAAAGAAGCCAAAGGGAAAATTGCGCGTTCGCAACAATATTTAAAATGAAACAAATATATTTTAAGGATAAATATGTGTATAAAAATTCAGATAACATAATTATTTTTAACAAAATAAATTTTCAGCTATTTATGAATGTCCCAATTTATCAGAAGAACTTCAATCTATACACGAAGAAGCAGATATAATATCATAACTTACTAATTACAATAACTTTGCACAATTCAAATTATTCCCATACGTCTGGTCTTCTTAAATTTACATAATGTACGTAACGGTTATTCGCATTTTGTCTCTGCTTCATAATTCACTCGCTGTCACTTATGTGTTTCGCCGCAAACTATCGCAGATAATTCACACAGAAACCTCGAATTTTCACATTAAACCTTTGTTGCATGTAGAGGTAATTAAAGGAAGAGAGTGAATTTCATTATATAACTATTTCTAGTCAAAAAGATGATACGTTGCATCAGTTGAATTTATTTTTATTCTCATTCAGGTAAATGCTGTTTTATTAGGTTAAATAGCTGCAATGCTACTTCAATAAGTGAAATACACATTGTGCGAAGGATACGGAAAAATTGAACAACGTATATAAGCATAAATAAAATATGTTAATGTAGCTGCCATAAAATATATAACAAACAATTCAGCAAAATATATTCAGTAGTTTTTAAAATAAAAATTAAAATAATAATTACACCTCTTATATGAAACGATCACGTGACCATGATATGAAACGATCACATGACCCACTTCAAAAGGATATATGGCATCCATCTTGTTTTAAAATCGTGATTTTTTTAATTTCTTTTTTATTCATATTGAGTGTTGTATCCGTCCTAAAACTACTTTATTTTTGCTTAAATTCTGTGCATCTACATACTGAAACAACGCAATGACAATATATTTGAGTTTAAATGCTCATCTAAATTTGATTATTTCTACAACGAAGCCTATTTTTCACCTATGTAAAATGTAAACAGAAAAATATGTAGAATGAGTTGTATTAGAATTCCTGTATTTTTTTAACACAAAATAATTTAGTCCATGGAGTCTGCATGGCTGATATGAATGAAATATTAATTGATTTTATAAAGAGAAGGACGATTTTTTTCGATGAAATTTTAAGCATAGAGTTTAATTATTTGTAGCTCCATGGTCTTAAATAAAATGTTTAAATAAAATAAATTATTATAGTATTGTGATGAATGAAATGAATGGGAGAAAGTTATGAATGAAATCCTGTTTTTATAGAGAGATCCAGGCGTGTTATTTTTCCTATGACGTCATTTGAATTAATTTCAGTTGTTTTTGATGAAGTTTTCAAATATAATAAATTATCGTAGTATTATGATGATTCTAAAACTATTACCGAGGAATGTATAACATTTAAGAGATGTTTAAACCAGGCAATTTATATTTCAATGCCGTCATTTGAATGAAGTTCATTTTTTTCGATGAAGGTTCAAGTTTTCAAATATAATAAATTAATGCAGTATTGTGATAAGTTTTAAAATATTACCGAGGAATGTATTGCATTTTCGACTTGTTTTAAATAAAATTGCATTGAAGTTGGAAAGTGTTTCATAATCAATGCTTTAAGCATGATTGATCTTTCTTGTTTATTTACTGTTTTTATTATTTGACCTAGCTCCTAGTGTGGTAGTTTGTTGCACATTTAGAGTTTAAGCAGTTTGGGGGTTGATGCAGATCGGAGGATTACCTAGTTATTTTTTGCAGTTCAGAGTTTAAGACATTATTGTAGAAAAAACATGGGTCACGAATTTTATTTAATTTTTGCTGTTTGTAGTGGGACATTCTTAGTTCCGAATATCAAAGTTAAGTACCGCTCGGGGTCTCTTACGACATCTGCCCTTGCGATGATCATAGTCATGCAGACTGAATAATAGTTCATTTGGAACAGATGGCAGATTTTTGTAGAATTTAATATCTAGCTTTTTAATTTGAGCTCTAACAGTTTTTATTTCAAAGCCATTTCTAATTACCGAGTTTTCCACCATGTCAAACAATTAGTCAGGCAAAGAAATAGAACACGTAAGACATGGTAGGCTAACAGAGACCCTGCCCTTAAAAGGGAGCTTAACAGACTCACGTGCAAAGTTAGGGGGAAAATTGTCGCAGAAAAGCAGCAACAGTATAAAGAACTAATTGAATCCCTTAGCCCAGAAGACGTATCGCTCTGGCAATTCGCAAAAAGACTCAGGAAGCCTGAAATTAAGCTCCCGCCACTAGTAGATGGCGCTAAAATCGCGTACTTAGACGAGGAAAAATCCGAGGCATTCGCAAGCCATTATGAAAAACAATTCCAACCAAACCACGATCTAATGTGCCAGAACACCCTAAGAATGGTTAGACAAACTTTAAATAATTTCAGGAACTCCCCGGTCACGGCTGAGATTACCCCAGCCACCCCGCAGGAGATAGTAGAAATTATCAAAAACATCAAAAACCTTAAAAGCCCAGGGCACGACAAAATTAGAAATATTGCGGTTAAAAACCTACCCCTAAACGTAATATGTTACTTGACTATCTTAATAAATAAAATATTAAAACTAAACTATTTCCCCAAAGAATGGAAGGAAGCGATAATTATAACAATCCATAAGCCAGATGAGGCTGCCACAATTCCAGCCAACTACAGACCAATTAGCTTGTTACTGACACTTAGTAAAATTACTGAGAAATTAATTCTTAAGAGACTGAACACGCATCTTTGTGAGAATGGCATTATGATTCCGGAAATGTTTGGATTTCGGCCAAAGCACTCCACCACTAATCAGTTGCTGAGAGTGGTAGAGTATATATATTTTGGTCTCAATAATAAGACACCCACAGCTGCAATTTTTCTGGACATACAAAAGGCCTTTGATAAAGTGTGTCATCGTAGATTAGCATACAAATTGATCACTTTAAAAGTTCCTGACGCTCTTGTCAAACGTTTAATCTCATACTTAAATAACAGACACTTTCAAGTCAGAGTAGGAGATAACTTATCTACACCCAAGCTCATTAAAAGTAGTGTACTGCAAGGTTCTATCCTGGGCCAGACACTCTTTAACATATACCTGAACGACATCTTCAGGACTCCAAAAACAGGGCTAGCACTCTATGCAGGCGACAGTGCGATATTTGCAAAACACCCCTATGTCTCAGTAATGCACAAGCAGTTACAAAAACACTTAGACATACTCCAAACTTGGCTGGAAAAATGGCGAATAAAATTAAACCCCAATAAATATCATTGGATTTATTTCTCGAGGAAACATAAACCTCCGCCGCCACTGTACATAAACAACATGCCCTACGCGCGGAAAAAGCTACTAAATACCTAGGTGTAACGATAGATTCCCAACTAACCTGGAAACAGCACGTAACGAACTTCATCAAAAAAGCTTATATAACTACAGGAGCCTTATACCCAATGATAGGAAACGGAAGTCTCAGTCATCAAAACAAACTGCTAATTTATAAATCGGTCATTCGCCCGGGAATGCTGTATGCAACACACGTATGGGGATATGCTTGTAAAACTGCAACTAACCACCTAGAGACAAAACAAAACAAAATCCTACGGATTATCAGGTAAGCTCCCAGGTACTTAAGAAACTCAGTAATTAGGAATGACTTCAAAATAAAAACTGTTAGAGCCCAAATTAAAAGGCTAGCGATTAAATTTTACAAAAATGTGCCATCCGTTTCAAATGAACTATTATTCAATCTGCATGACTATGGTCATCGCAAGGCCAAATCTCGTAAGAGATCCCGCGCTGTTCTAAACATCGATAATCGGAATTAAAAAATCCCACCTCAAACATCTGATATTAAATAAAACTCGCGACTAATCTTTTATAAAAAATGTTCTAAACTCTAAACTGCCAAAATGCTAGGTAACCGTTAGATCTGCAACAACCCCCCAAACTGCTTAAACTCTAAATGTGCAACAAACTGCCACACTAGAAGCTAGGAGAAATAATAAAAAGTAGTAAATAAAATCCTCGAACTTCTTATTAGGGTCACAGAATTAATGTCACAGTTTGACGATGAGAACCACATATTGAAACTGGAGATTAAAGGCGCTTCGCGCCTGGTGATCTGTCCTGTACGACACTGTATGACCAGATCAGCCATTCAAGTTTTACTTACAATGTTACTTGACATTCTTAGAAATGATGATTAATTCTGACCAATTTATATATATATACATATATATATATATATATATATATATATATATATATATATATATATATATATATATATATATATATATATATATATATATATATATATATATATAAATATATGAAAAGTAAAGTACTGTAAAATTCGATATAAAATTCTTTAATTGTACTGTTTTCTATAATTCTTCATTTAAAATAATATTGTAAGTACTCCTTTAGTTTTCTTCAAAATTGTATATAACGATATACATAGGATTAAAATGCATAATATATATATATACATATATATATATATATATATATATATATATATATATATATATATATATATATATATATATATATATATATATATATATATATATATATATATATATATATATATATATATATATATATATATATGAAAAGTGAAGTACTGCAAAATTCGATATGTAAAATTCTTTAATTATACTGTTTTCTACTATTCTTCATTTAAAATAATATTTTAAGTACTCCTTTAGTTTTCTTCAAAATTATATATAACGATATACATAGGATTAAAATGTACAATATTAAATTATGTAGTTAAAGTAGTTAAGTAGATACATTAAGCAAGTAATATTGTTAAATAAAGTATATTTCTCAGTTCCTTTAAACACATTTATTGAAAGTTTTTTAATATAATTTCAAAGTATTTTAATATAAAATATTAAATACAGTTTCATTATTCTTTCTTTAATAATTATTTGAAACAATTTTTTCTTACAGTATAAATAAAACTTTTGCAGGAGTTTCTCATAGAAAAGTAGTAACTGTCCTCCCTAGAAAAGCAATGTAATATATTAGAAATATAATAATGCATATAAGAAAATTTTGTGAATAAAATAATAAAAAAAAGAATATTGCCATATTTTCAGTTTCTGCATTAATGAAAAGAAGTGTTTAATAATAAGTAAAAACAGTATAAAAGCTTCTTTCAGTTATGATTCCTTTGTAAGTCAAAATAATTAATTTTTGAAGAATGCATAAAAGAGAAACAAAATTAATAAACAGGTTACTGTATTAAGAGTGTCGCTGGTTAAAATATTTTCAAAGTGATAATATGTGTTTATATGCGTTTTTATTTTTGCACATGTTTAAAAAACATGTAAAAATTCGGAAATTTAATAAATTATGGTACCGTGTTTTTGAAATATTAAATTTATGAAAATGATCTTATTAAAAATATAAATTTAAAATAATGAAATGCTACGATGTTACTGCAGTAGAAAATTTCAGTGAAAAAATAATGTTATTTAAAAAATCTTAAATGCTTCTAGGCAAACTTTCTGTTATCTTACAGTTAATTTTACAACTGAAGTATTTAATATGCTTAATAGTATATAAAAAATAAAAAGCAACACTCATTTACAGTAAAATGTGAAATACCTATTATCTGAATTAAATATGAGAAAGTATAACAATATTATAGTAAAAAAAAATGATGTCATACACAAAAATCCTATTGCAAAATATTCAAATAATATGTTAGTAATAGCATAAAATATTTAATTAAATGTATCAACTGGTTTTGAATGCAAAAGATAAACCTTCTTCATCAGGATAATTGAAACAAAAAATTCATTATAGAAAGTCAGATTTTTTGACAGACATTTCTATATCTTTGCTATAGTTACGGCATTGCCGTTATTAATCCGAAGACTCTTATTTTGCCTTGATCACCAAATGACACACTTATCAAACTGCCTTATGCTGTAATTAACAGTGCCGTTTATTTTCTAGATTATTAAAGGTAGCAGTTTGAAAGATTTTTTTTGTTAAATTGCTACATATTGCATATTATTAAACGATCAAGTAACTTTAATAAATCATTTGTAAAATATACAGCAATGATATCTCTAAAACCTGCAGAAGTAAAGAATGAGTTAGAAAATTTATGTTTTAAACGTATCATGAGCAGTATCACGTTTTCCTAAATAATTGAATATTACCCTCACAGCTAAGATCGTCACATGTGTGACAGTGACGTTTTAGTCACGTGACACCTGGGTCACAATGTGATATCATATTTGTGACTTCTATGTGACGTTACGTATTAATAGCTTTGTAACTTCATTGTGACTATATTCTGTGAAGTTTCCACAATTTAATTAACAAGTAACAATGTGACGTCATTACAATGGCAATTACAATGTGACGTCACAAACAAGTTAATATGCGACGTCACAAACGACCATGAAAATGAATAAATAAACTCCGCTGTGTCCTCAATATCACATTGCGAGACGTACTGCGACGTCCTGTGACGTCCTAAAGTCACAGTGTGACGTAAATCTTAAGTCAATGCGAAAAAAAAAAAATGCTGTTAGGGTATAGAGCATTTTTGCATTTTATTTTGATTTATATTTAGTAACTCAATAAAATTCATATTATTATGCAAATTTAACCTTCCATAATGTTATCATATAAAAACAAAAACCAAACATACTCATAAATATCAAGTGCATATTGGAAGGAAAACTAGAAATGGAATTGTAAGACCAAAAGGAAACAAGAAAGATCAATCATGCTTAAAGCATTGATTATGAAACACTTTCCAACTTCAATGCAATTTTATTTAAACAAGTCTAAAATGCAATACATTCCTCGGTAATATTTTGAAACTTATCACAATACTGCATTAATTTATTATATTTGAAAACTTAAACCTTCATCGAAAAAAATGAACTTCATTCAAATGACGGCATTGAAATATAAATTGCCTGGTTTAAACATCTCTAAAATGTTATACATTCCTCAGTAATAGTTCTAGAATTATCATAATACTACGATAATTTATTATATTTGAAAACTTCATCAAAAACAACTGAAATTAATTCAAATGACGTCATAGAAAAAATAACACGTCTGGATCTCTATAAAAACAGGATTTCATTCATAACTTTCTCCCATTCATTTCATTCATCACAATACTATAACAGTTTATTTTATTTAAACATTTTATTTAAGACCATGGAGCTACAAATAATTAAACTCTATGCTTAAAACTTCATCGGAAAAAATCGTCCTTCTCTTTATGAAATCAATTAATATTTCATTCATATCAGCCATGCAGACTCCATGGACTAAATTATTTTGTGTTAAAAAAATACAGGAATTCTAATACAACTCATTCTATACATTTTGCTGTTTACATTTTACATAGGTGAAAAATAGGCTTAGTTGTAGAAATAATCAAATGTAGATGAGCATTTAAACTCAAATATATTGTCATTGCGTTGTTTCAGTATGTAGATGCACAGAATTTAAGCAAAAATAAAGTAGTTTTAGGACGGATACAACACTCAATATGAATTAAAAAGAACTTAAAGAAATCACGATTTTGAAACAAGATGGATGCCATATATCCTTTTGAAGTGGGTCATGTGATCGTTTCATATCATGGTCACGTGATCGTTTCATATAAGAGGTGTAATTATTATTTTAATTTTTATTTAAAAAAAACTACTGAATATATTTCGCTGAATTTTTTTTTTATATATTTTATGGAACAATTTGAATATTACCTAAAATTTTCGAAGCAATTTGTGAACTTTAAATCCGCTTAAAAAATGTTTGAAAAATTAGGTCCCATAGGGCTAAATGTATTTCATTTTTTCGATCCGGGTTCAATCCAAAACTAATTGGGTGATATTTTTCATTTATAGTCCCATAGGTCCTACAGACCGTCCGAACAACATACTAAAATTTCATTTTGATTAAGTCATTTTTACGGCAGTTATCGTGCTAACGGACAGACAGACAGACAGACAGACAGACTGACAGACAGAATGAACAAAGTCATAAACACTTTTCAACTTTGTTGTAAAGTGTTAAAAATAATGCATTCCCTTTTCATGTACGGCATTGAGTATTTCGGTTGCTGCGGCAACACCCGTTGGATTTAATCGTAATGGTCGTTCTATAGTGTCTCCTATCCAGAGATGGTCTCGGTCTAGAGAACGTCCATGGTCTCGGAAATACTTTTTATTTGGTTTTCACTAATTACTGTGAATGATCCTACTTTTATTTGGGTGCTGATAAGGGATTCACTACACTCGTTGCTTATTCTGCTTGAAGTTTTACAGCTCTTTACATTCTCTTGACCATTCACAACGTAATTTATACCAGGTAAAATTTGTTTAGTATATATGTATTCTGTCTATCATCAACTTCTTTTCTCGCTCATTACTGAGTTACACAGCGCTTAATGTGTTCTTCTAACGCCATCGTAAATGTGATAGGGACTGAATCACAATTACTTGGTAATATTACAAAATATACAGGATGTCCCAAAAAGATTGAAACGCTCTTTAATTCTTTACCCGTTGAAGATAAGTTGGCAATGTAAATTGCAAAGATGTTGAAATTAAGGTAGAAATCAAGACTACGTTAATGAAATAGTCCTCCCATTAATTTTCAAACAGTTACACTTTTTAAATTTTTATACGACCCCCATTAGACAAATTTGGTAAATCAGAGAATTTTTATTTTTAATACAACAAGATCATTAAAAAAACTGCATATATGTATCTTTGAAATTGAGCGAGCTATATTTAATTGAAAACTGAACATTGTGAATGGGGATCATTTAGCAAATTCAAATGTAAATTTGTGACATATCACAAAAAAGATAAAACTATTTGATAATACATAGGATACCCAAACGCGTAGTGAGTACTACTGCTTTATATGATCTGTGCCTGTGTAATGCTTTATTTAGGTGCATTTGGGATAAAAAATTTGACACATATTAAAGTATTTTTAATCTAAATAATTTTCAGCGTCAATTTGTTTATGATTCCTATTTTCACTGATAAGCAGCCTTTCACATGGTACGGAAAAGTGGCATAAATCAGATTTTTTCCTTTATCATAATTCAATTGATTTCAAAAATATATATATGCGATTTTTTATTGATTTTGTTGCATTAAAAATAAAAATTTTCTGATTGACCAAATTTGTCTGAGAGTTGTATAAAAATTTAAAAAGCATAGCTTTTTGAAAATTAATGGAATGACTATTTCATTAACGCAGTTTTATTTCCTACCTTATTTCAAACTTTTCGTAATTTACATTGTCTAATTATCTCCAACAGGTCGATAATTAAAGCGCATTAGCGCATTTTAATCTTTTTGGGATGCCCTGTGTATATATATATCCATTGTAGTGATATGTTACCTTCTATCTTTATCCTTAGTCTTGGTCTATAGTTACTCATTTGTAACAGATATGCTCAAGATGGGTTTTTTTGTACATACAGTAGTTTATGCATGATTTTCGATTAAAATATTTCAATTTATATATATATATATATATATATATATATATATATATATATATATGTATATATGCATGTATATATATATATATATATATATATATATATATATATATATATATATATATATATATATATCCACTTCTATATCTTGCGAATTGCATTTATATTAAGAGGCGACATGTGCAGGATTTTCATAAGGACAATATATGCGACTCATATTTCATTTTTCAATCTTTAAGCCAGTAGTCCAAGAAGAGAGTTTATAGATATTTATAAATATTATTAACTCCGTCTTCAGAAACAAGCTATTTTTGTCATTTTTAATTTGATACTAGGCCCTTCAGAAGAATCTGTTCAAAATGATTATCTTTCTAAGCCTAGTAATTTTTAACGTGTTCAGCTTTAATGCTTGGTCATTTTCTGTTTTCCAATTTCCAAAATCTCACTATTGATATTTGTAGATTATATATAGAGCTTGATGACTGGTTATATGCATTGTATTCTCTCATTGATTGATGAATCTATAATTCAAGATGTTTTAAGTTATGGTTAATTGAGTTACAACTTATCTCTAATTCACCATTGGAATTGCATATAAAATTTTTCTTATATACGTATATATATATATATATATATATATATATATATATATAACTGATTTGCTCCGTTAACGTGAGAAATCAAGAGTTTTTCGTTTCAGAGTTTTAAAGTTCAAAAGTTTGTTTCTCTCATGTCCTTTCCCAACTCCTTCACCCCATTCCCTTCACTTTTTGTTTGCTTTCGCCAGCGTCTTGTCGTCGCAGGTTGTTTTTATTTCTCATATTTGCTTCGGCTGCCAGTACGTAGCATAGCTAATTCTGTTTTCAAATTCGTTTCTGCTTGTTAACGCGTGAATTTGTGTCGTGATTTTTTTTAAAGCAGATCAATTTAGCTCCTAGTATGCAAGCAAGCACCGAATTGGTGAGCAAAATGAAGAAAAGATTATTCACAAACCTGTTTAGCAAAGATTCAAAATATAATAGTGTTTTAATGACAAAACGAAAGTATGATTCAAAAATTGAAGATTTAAAGCGAATAAAAGTTTCCAAGAAGAAAGAATCATCCCGAGATTATCGAATTCCTTCATTGTAATAATATTTTAAACCGTTTAATTCTTTGTATTTTAATTTTTTAATTGATTGATGATTGATTCTATCAACTAATTTGTTGATTGTTTGATTGTATTAACTTGATTCTTTAGAAACGTTGCTGTTGTTCCAGCAAAGATCTTATGTGATGTGCAGATTATCTAGGTAATTCGCAGATTACCTAGTAAGTAATTTGAGAAATGAAACAACTTTCGGTACTTTAACGGATCACTCTAGTTAATCTGCACATTAACTTGATATTATGTACAATAACTGATTTCTGCACTTTAGCGGTAACATACACATACATAGAGAGAGAAAGGGGATAGGTAGATTGCACCACGCTAGTCATCAATAATACGACACTAATTGCAAAGAATTTACAAAAGCAAATTATATTTTCTAAATTGCGTCTTAACAAATTTGCTAAAAGTATTTCATCAGTCTCATCTTTCTGCCGCTTCAAAATTTATATTCTTCTGAAAAATATCTTCGGGAAGAATAATTTGTCATCTTTCAGAAAAGTAGAACTTAACGTTAACTCCCTACTGGATTTTATATATTCAGGTAACATTGATTCTTAGCCGGGGAATTCCCATATGCAATTATTTCTACAGCTATATTTGACATTTTCACAAAATGATGCTTTGACAGTTTGAAAGGCCATCATAAATGTGGATATAGAGTGAGTCGAAAAAATCCATGTATACATTGATTGGTTATCTGATAAAAAAGATTGAAAATATAAGCTAGTTGTACCTTACCATGAAGTTCAACAAATTTTAGTTTCGGTCCAACATTTTCAGCAAATGTAACAAAATATTTTAGAGTGTCATAGTATAAAAATGTAAAAGCAAAATGCTTTAACCGTAGGTTTGGTGAAATAGGGAACTTATTTAAATTTAATTCAATGTGATATTAGACATTAAGAATCTTTATTTTACGTAAATTGTATTAACAGTCCTACATAAACTTTATGTATACTGTCCTAGACGTAGTTACTTATATTTCATACTTAGGATATCTTTCACAAAATCATCAACAGTAAATTGAAATGAATATCACATTAATAACAAATAATTCATTTTGCGTTGTAAAACTCACAAATAAAATATAAGTCGCCATCATCCGCATTACTGTCAGCTTTATGAACCCAATTGAGGCATTGCACGGACTGAATTTTGGGTTCAAAATCGGCACATAATAAGTATCGAATTTACTTCGGCTGTTACGCACTAAAGAATAAAGACTTGTTTGATGCTATACCTACAGTTTTATCTATATATTTAATTTATGGCAAATGCAACAGATTACAACACTATATTTACCAATTGCATCTTTGTAGGAGATTTGTGGAAGGGTCACTCAAAAGATAAAATATACATCAATTTTTTTTTGTTAAGAAACATGTCACTGAATCTCTGCAGACAATTGATAGCATTCCACTGCATTTGAAATCCAGATGTTTTAAATATTTAATACAATAGGATTATAGTGCAGTCATCATGCAACAAGATAAATTTAGACGATAACTGTAGAATCTGATTTTACCCACATACCCGATTATGTTTGTTTCTCTCTCATATATAAAAATCTTGTAAACATTAATTCAGCATAAATAAACGTAATAACACTCTTATTGGTCCTGTCAGTTGGATCTGGCAGCTCAGCAATCTTAGAATTTTACTAATATGTGGTTGGAAAGGTTGTATGTGTCGTTTATGCTTCGAAGGAAAGAAAAGTTCAGCTGTCAAAGCATATTATATTTTTATATATTGGTGCTAAATCTTTTATAATGAAATTATGAGTATTCGTTTACGTAATTAATAATTAGTTATATATTAAATGCTCTGACTTGCGTATATGTATCACTGATCTCTCTTTCCGGTTTTCAAATTGGCTACCATCTGTTCTGGTTGTAACGAAATAGTTTTGGGGGAATTTCTGATGGTATTAAATAGTCTTCATATTTGAGTACTCTACATTGCTTATCCGCTGGTTTCGTTGAAGTCAACCTTAGGAAGATATCTAAAAAAAAAGAAGTCAGTAAGAGGAAATTTCCTAAGTGCAACTGCGCTCAAACCAACCTTCCCGCTAAAGCTGATGCCGACACTAGAGGTAGATGTATAGATAAATTGTGTACTACTTCCTTCGATATACAGAAGGAGAAAGCGGATTCCGAAATGAAGAGTCTCACAATCTTGTTTGACAATATCAAGAGTAAAAATACTGATTTGGAGTAGTATTTTATTTCCCCGTGTTCTGAGTTCAAGATATCTGTTGAATCTCCACTCACCGGCTTAGTAAATAAAATGGAAACTTTTAAAATCAAAAAGTAAGAATCCTGAAGCTATTCAGTCTGAAATTAAAAGGAATCTAGATGATGTATTGCAATTCACAAGATACTCTAATCTTGACATCACTGTTTTTGCTTCAGTTTCCAAAACAAAAATTGAATATAATGATAAATTCAATGGTAGAAAAAATTGATGTTCAATATAATATAAGTGATACAATTTCTATATACATGGTATCGTCTTCAAATATGAATGGACCCAAACATCTTGTAATTTAGTCCAATTTAAACTATTATTCGTTTAAAAGGGTCTCAGATCTTGGAAGGCTTAGGGGGTTTTGAAATATACATGAATGAATATCTCACTCCTTATAATAAAATATTTTATATAATGTGAAAATATTCAAGCACAAGAGTAACTTAAAATTTGCTTTATTTGAATGACCACATATATCTCATGTTTGATGAATCTGCTAAAGCTTGATGATTCTGCAAAAGCCTACGGGATTAAATGTTTGGAAGATCTGGATCAATTACAATAAGGATTTCCGCACTGATTCCGCTGACGATTTAAATTGCTTTCTGCAATCCAATATGCAGCAAGGTATTAATAGCTGCCATTTGGATATTATGAGTTTAGATGCCAATTTTAATAGTTTCTTAGTGTCTTCTATTCTTACTTGGATATACTTGCTATTATTGTTTTAAGTGAAATTTTGATTTTCGAAAGTGAGTTGCATATTATTCCTGAATTTGATTTTTATGTTTGTTGTAGAGAGGAGGTTAAATCTGGGGAAATTTTAATATATATTCGTAATGACAAAATATATTTTTTTTAAATTTTGTGTTAAAACTATTACTTGTGCATTAGTAGTTTTTATCAACCGTGCAAATGATGTATGCGTAATAAATCTGTACAAATCCACATATATTTTATCAATTATAAAAATTGATCTTATTAGTTAAGAAACCGTTTTGATATGTTAACTATTCGCCAACTTTATATTATCAAATGCATTTTATTTCTATTAAGAATCCCATCTACGTAGCATTCAATCGCAACAGGAGATCCACTTGTTCTTACAGCTATAACTATGTTATTTCTAAATCTAATCATGGTATTGTGATTAAGAACTTCTTATGGTTAGCCCCTAAAAATTTTAATGTTCTACCTAATGAGATTAAGTTTAAAAATTCACCACCTAACTGTTTTAATTTAAAGTCGAAATTTTATATTTATTCATATACGGATAAGGGAGTATTTTTTTCATTATTTTAAGTTTAGCTTTTGTTAGTTATTGTATAGCACGTTTTGCCGATTTCTCTTTAATATAGTTTATCTTAGAGACCTGAATGGATTTACTAGTCCCTAGGTCGCATTTTAACAAACTTATGTGTTCTGTGTATATGTTATATGTATCGACTGTTGTTGTACTAGCCTGTATTCTGTTGTTTGTTGTATTAATAAATTCGAATTTGAATTTTGAAATTGAATTAGAAAATTTTTTTAAAAGAAAAAAATATAAAATGCTCCAAATTATTCAATTATATTTTCAACGATATACACAGTTTCCATTATATGTTGTTCTATATATAACAAATAATTACAATTTTTATATTCTAAATTGTTTATTAATAATGTAAGACCAGTAGACGTTTAGGTCTGCTAATGTACGTGGATATATGATATCCACCAAGCCAAACAAAAACCCTGACTCGTAGGCACCAGTTTACGATAGCCTTGGACTGAGCTGTCATGAAAGCAATAAATAAAGCCGCTTAAATTACAGATGTGATTGGGTCAGAAAATCTAATGGAAGCCAAAGCCGAAACCATAAAGATTGGTTAAAGAATTAATCAATGAAGAAGTGTTGCTGCATTACCTTGAGGACAACCACTGATATACGGTGGGCATAACTGGACCTCAGGCGAAACAATTTGGCAACAGACAAACAATTCAACAGATAAGAATCCTTATTCATATAAAGAAGAGGAATTCGTTAAGATATACATTCCTTCAAGAGATGGTGTAGGCCAGTCGATATTAAATAATGGTGTAAATTGTCCACTTTAAGAATTGGGAGGCTATGCGGATCAAGAGTGTGTTTTAGCAGTCAATATGCAGATAACGACTTGGTGAGACGATATCCAGTCATTATTCAAATATTGAGAGGTGGTACAACAATGAGTGACCCACATTTGGTTCAACGTCTAAAGACTATAACAGAGGTATGTATGAGTCAGCTGTTATAAATAGTCATAATGCGTTTAGGTAAATAAATGCCTGGTCTCATACACCCAGTCTCCTCCTTAAATATGTCTAAAAATGTAATGCTAGGGAATATTTAATGTGTATGTTTAATAAATAATGTTTACGTATAATAAATAATGTGTAATGTAGACGGCGTCAATGAACGCCAATGTCTGCAAAGGGAGATCGAACTGTTTGGGATAGGGTATGTCAAATGCCTGCTTTTTTGAGAGGTTCTCCGTCCTAGATGAAGGCTGTCCCACCGTAAGCAAAAGGTTAAGGGTGCTAGTCTCAATGATGTAGGCTGAAATTTGTGTGTATATATATATATATATATATATATAATGACATTTTAATAATTTGTAATTTACATAATTTATGAATGTTTCTTGCATTAGGTCTTATTCATTATATATATAATATTTTCTATTCGTATTTTTCCTCCACTGCATAAAATTTTACATGATTCTTGGCGTTATCCCTCTCGAAGAAACGAAGAAATACCACACGTCATTATCCAAAAGAGTAACATTTTCACATCAACTGCGCTTTATATCTTTCATATTTAGGAAGTAGTTCTTTAGAGACGCGAAATCCCACACGTAATTACTTTTAGACCAGAATTTGATATTACTTTATCTATTTCCGTGTTCTCAAGTGCATTAGCATTCTTTGAATGATTGAATATCTCACCGCGTTCTCATAAATTTCTGGGGCAGTATTTTTTATGGAATTAAGTTAAGAAATATGCGGAGTAGCGTTTTACAGAGAAATAGGAACGTTTTTCATCAATACTAGCAGTTATACACGGCGCTGCTCGTGAATTAAAATTTGGGTACATTTCACTACCTATATTTTAAATTAATGTTCTTCAAAATATTTTAATAAAATGTTTAATTTATTTCTTTTTAAAAGTATAGAAATTTATTTTCTCGCTGTATAAAATTGGTTAAAATTGATGACAAAGAATAAATCACCGAATTCAAGTTTGAAAACAAATATTAAAAAACTGTCATAATTGGATCACCATAAATCAAAACAATGATGCTACAGGTGTAGATGTTATGCCGTTACAATCGTATCCTGTTTTAACAATCCGTTAAACACGATAGAAAATAACTAGTTTGAACAACGTTTGCCAATATTTTCCTTTTTCAAATGGCCAGACACTTTGGCCTTCGTCATTCGCCATTATTACAGCGGCCAGAGTGTGAACCATTTAGCCGACCATTGACGTTGCCCCAGGCGCACCAGAGGGGGCGGATCACATTTCGCCCACAACACAAACACCCATGCCTTACGTGGGGCTCGAACCCACAACGTGGTGGTCGAGCGATTTCAACGGAAACGCTTGCCTTGACCACTCGACAACTACGTCGGTGCGTTTGCCAATATGAAACAGGCTTTCAATTGAAAATGACCTAATTCCGATAATCTTAAATATCAAGTTCATAAAAACACTCCGTCTGAAATATAATAGCGTTCGTTTTTTTACCACTTTCCAACATAGTTGTAAAGTGTTTATGACTTTGTTCATTCTGTCTGTCTGTCCTTCCGTACGATAACTGCCGTAAAAATGACTTTATCAAAATGAAATTTTAGTATATTATTGAGACAGTCTGTAAGACAAACGGTGTTGTAAAAGAATAATATCACAAAATTTATTTTGGAATTAACCCGGGTTGAAAAAATGTAATACATTGAACCCTATAGGATCTAATTTTTCAAACATTTTTAAGAGGGTTTTAAATTCACAAATTGCTTTAAAGAGTTTAGGAAAAATTCAAATTATCAGGTAAAATGTGTAAAAAAAATTGATCAAATTATGTTAAGTAGTTTTTAAACAAAAATTGATATAATAATTGCATCCATATTACATAAAGCGATCGCGTGACTCATTACAAAATAAAATATGGTATCCATTTTTGGCACTTAGTGAAAACAGTGAATTTTAGGAAACACTGATATTTATATTTAGGGTTGTACTGCGTCCGTCATAAAACCGCTTTATTTTTGCTTATTATCTGTGTAAATTCTGTACCTACTTAACTATAATACTTTTGATTTTTAATGATCACTAAACTTTGATTATTTTAACAAAGAAGTCCAATTTTAACGTATGCAGAATATAAACAAATTAGGCGATAGTAAGTTGAGTTGTATTAGAATTGCTCAATCTTTAACGCAAAATTATTTAGCTCTGGAGTCTGGAACATAAGTGATATGAATGAAATATTCATTGATTTTACATAGAGAAGAATCTAATTTTATAGCATTGACTTTTTTGAAGTTTTAAATTTCCATGTAACATAAATTATTGCATTACTGTGATAATTTTAAAAATATCAACGCTGAATGTATCGCATTTCAGAAATGTCTAAATAAAATTGCATTTCAGTTGGAAAATGTTTCACATTCAATGTTTTATGCATGATAAATCTTTCTTGTTTATCTTAATATATCAATTCCATTATTATTTCAATTACGGTCTGTTACAATGTCATACTATATAATATTCTTCACATAAACTTTCGAAACAAAAATCGTTTGCTTAATGCTATTTCTATGGAAGTTTTTATTTCGTGTTTTATTAGTATTTCGACAACCCCCCGTACTAGAAATTCGAAACATATACTGGATTATTCGCTGTGAAGTAGATAATAGCCATAACAGGTTTGGATAAAAAAAATTGTGGATTCGATTTCAGATCAGAAAAATCGTCAAAAAACAGATATATATATATATATATACATTATACACACACGCATACACACACACACACACACACACACACACACACACACACACATATATATATATATATATATATATATATATATATATAATGCATTTTAGCTCATCAATTAATAACATTTCAAAATATAATTTAACCCCCCCCAAATATAATTTAATTTCTAATTATATATTTCTCAATATATAATTCCCCACTCTTCTGACTTAAATATTCCCATCTTAACTCTGATCTTGGCCTAAATTTATAATTCACACACTTGTCACCAAAGCTTCTGAATATTCATAAAATTTATTATTCACATATCTACCACTAATTTCTCTTCACTACGTATTGTTTGAGGGAAATTTCCTGAACATATTTTAACAGCTATATTTAGATGTTGCTGCTTAAAACGAAGTAGTGTCCCAGATGTAATCACTTTTAATAGTGAAACTTCACTTTTAATAGTGAAGAATAATTATTTTTCTATCTTTCAAGTGGAACGCTTTTTAAAATATTCCATAACAGATTAGCACTTACTTAAACTGTGTTTGGCATGTGTGTTAATGTGTTAAGCATAAGTGGAGGTTTTAATTGGCCGTTTAAATTTATAAACTTTAAGTTATCAATTGGGTTATAAAATTTTATTTATATAATAAGGATATTTGTGAAAGCATTAAGTTGTTGTAGGATGTTTTTTTATTTTTTGTATTAAACTTTTGCCTTCCTCTATTCTTCATTTTTCATTTTCCAACGTTATGTTTGTTCTCATTTTTTTTTTAAGTTTTGCTATTTTTTTATATTCTGTTTTTTTTCATCATTATTTTCATTATTGTTTCCGTTATGTGCTACTGTATTTTTTTTTGTTAACTTTTATTGTTTAATTCTTTATTTCATGCTGCTGCTTTACATCAACTACTATTTATTTAATTTTAGGTATACTATCATAATGAGTAAACTCTTCGTTCATTCGTTTTATGAATATAATGAAAATTATATTAAACATCAAGTTTTCATAATCTTGCAAAATCCCGGGCTTTAAAAGGGCTCGAGCATATGAAGTATGCAAGGTGTGGAAGATTTCAAATGAAAACTTAATTTAACAAATAATCATAAATAATTGTCATAAATAATGATAATCATAAGCATTAATTTCAATATTTGGAAAGCCTGATAATTAAAGATCTTATGCATTTTTAGAATTTGAATATTAAATTAAAATATTAAGAATACAGTAAAATAATGGATTAAAGTTATCACATTTTAATCGCAAAAGCTTATTTAGTATACAGTATCACTTTTAAATCACAGTGCATGCAAATGCACACGCTTTGATTAGCTGTTTAAGAGGTGAGGATTACTTGTTATTTGTACGAATCGTAGTGTGTGTATGCACAATTTAAAAATATACATTTAGCCCTGTTACTATTTGTTTCAGTAATTGAAATTGTGATTCTACAAATCTGAGTGCAACTTCATGTGTGTATGTTAAATTTCGTCTTCCTAAGTATTGTAGCATTCGAGTAAAATATTAACAAAATTCAGGCAAATATTTATTTCTCATCGATAGTAATGGAGAATAAATAGACTTCACTTCCGTCGTCCATAGAAAATCAGAAGATGAGCTTAAACTCTAATGCATGTTGTTGTTGTTGAGATCCAGACCGTCCGACCTACTAGAAAGGTGTAAGGTAACCGACTCTAATGCATGTGTAAAATGGTACACATTTTGAAAAGTACTAAATATTTATGCAGTACACTTAAATCTTTAACATTTCATGGGTCAAACCTGCTATTATTTTAACCGCAGCAGCCAACGATTTTTCCTTTAAGCTCATTAATCAAGTAATTTTTAGAAATAATATTTATTCCAAACTTATGACTATTATATATTGAGTTGTTTCTACTGCATTGCACACCTGGAGAGTATGCGGTAAAACAGAACATAAAACCAAGCAATCCGCATAATTCATTCGGGAAGATTAAACCATTACATAAAAATCTTGCATAAACCGTATAGCTCTGTATTATCTACATTTATAATATAAATTAGACGAAAATGCATGTTTCGAACGTTCTAAACTAATCAATTATTACACATCTCAGAAATGATTAATTCATTAAAGATATGAAAAAAAAATTCCCTTCAAATATATTGTCATATAAATTTTAGATGCATGTTTTATTATTAAGTGAGTCAATATTTGAACATATTTGAGTTTACAATATTTTATTAAATAATTCATTGCACAGCATTAGAAACAAGTAAATAAAACTTAATTAAATTAGCCTAATATTTGAACTTGAAACTATTAATACGTTATTAACAATTGAAGTTGGACAAGAATAATCACTGGTGACTTATAACTAATCCATTGATATTTTCTCAAACGAAATAATGTGAACAGAATTTTCCAATTCTCATTAACATACATTAATCACAGAGTTTCTAAATATGCATTTATGTAGGTAAGATAAAAATGGAAGAAATCTAGAAAAGCAAAATTGAAATCCGTACGTTTATCATAAAATTATAATATAGTTTATTATTTTCTATTTGTATGCTTAAATCTAAAAACATAGAATGCTGACAGATATTTTTACCATTAGGAATTAGCTCTAATCAATATCAATTAGCTCTAATATCAATTAAAATTTATCTTACCAGTGTTAGGAGCACATTATAGATATTTGAAATGCCACCTGTAACGTAATAAGGAATTAGAAAAAGATTGAAGTTCTTTCCATAGTGATGCAGGCAAATATTAGCTAAGAAACTATTAGCACCCTGCGGTATTCCTATTTTTTGAATAACAACATCCCATTATTCTCATAAATGTAGTAATTATACAAAATGAGTTTTTAAAAGGCTTATTAAATTTACTAAAACTGATAAATGATGTAATGCATAGGTGTTTATTATAAACTGAGCAGATGACTCTATATAAGTCTTCTAAATAAATAGAATTAAATAGAGCTTTGAAATCAAAGGGATGGATAACATACATATTGAATACAGTATCCTAATTTCGTCATTAAATCACTGCTCTTTTTAATAATTCAGTTCTTGGAAGAGTTAATTAAATCCTAAATATTAATTAATACGTCTAATAAGTACAAACTACAGGAGGAAGAATAAGTACTATAGGCACTAGTGATAGATCTAAATTTGATAGATTTTTATGGAGCAAAAATTAAGCACACATCCACAACAGAAGGTCTTTATTTTACTTCCTATAAGACGTACAAAAGTTTAAAAAAAGGCCAGAGCGCTTTCGAGCATATGTACGCTCTTCATCAGTGGCTACACGGAAATAAAATTGAACCAATATAATTTACAAAATAATCTACGTTTAGACAAGGATAAGCCGTAATTTTTTTTTTCTTTTTTTTTTTTTTTTTTTTTTACCGTATACTGATTTTTATGGAGTTTAGAATCTAAAATAATATACAGAGATTTGACATTTAATAGCTTTAACATAAGGTTTCTATAGATAGTCACACTATTGCGGGGAATGGGGATATAATTGGAATTGGTAGGAACAAATACGCCAACGTTTTCTAAAGTTTATTTAAGAAGCTGCTGATAATAGAATTTAAAATTATTGCCAAATTTTTATTTGCTTTGTCTATATAAGTGATGACAACATTCTGTTGCAGATGCGTGATAAGTTCTTTAACATCATCATATTCTAGTTATGAGGTACCTTTGAAATTAATAATTTAGCTAGAATTTCTTTTGCAGGATATGAAATTTCTACATAAAATGTTTTATAGATATATCGTGATTAACATCAAAATGATAGATATGATTGTCTAGATCTGAGGGCAGAGCATCCATTATTAATTTATAATTGAATAATTTAAATAAACTAAATGTAGTGCCTTTTTGCATAACATTGCGTAAATTAGAACTTTTAACAATATACTAAGATTTTCAGTAATTATATGTTTATGAGATGGATGTCAAAAGTATTAAGGAGAGGCTGAGAATAAATACAATATTAAGTTTTAGGAAAAAAGGATGATGAATTAATTAGCAGATATTGGGATACATAATTATAGTTGAAAATATAACTACCAATAGTTTTGTTATATTTGAATACTTTTTAATATGAGTATTGGGGACAGAGAAACAACAAGAGAACTGAAAAAAAGCTTGTAGAAATTAACAAAATCGAAAATTGAGTTTGTGAATTATAAAATGCAGTAGATATTCATGTTAGCATGATGGGAAGGAATAGGTAGTATAACAGAAAGATATACACTCACGGTCAAAGAAAGTTGCGCACCAAGAAGGAAGCATAGAATGGACCTGAAATTTTATTGATGGAAGGATACTGATTAATGATATATATGATCACAAAAATAGAGCTGCAGAACACGTACAGAGGGAGCTGTGGTAGACAGTCCGGTCATCCTAAATAGCGCGTCGCACCGCTTCGTGCTGCGATATAAGCTATAATGCGGTCCGGTATGGTGTCGAACAGACGACTGATGCTGTCCTGCGGCAGACGGGTTCACATTTGTTGGATGTTACGTTCCAAATCCCGAAGATTGCTGCAACAAGGCAGCTGTCTTTTCCACTGGTCCCACACATGCGCGATAGGGGACAGGTCTGGAAAGAGGGCAGGCCATGGAGTAGAATGAACGTAACTCAGGCAGACCTGGGCGATACGAGTCGTGTGCGCCCGGGCATTATCCTGCTGGAATTTCGCAACTGGAATCCCAGCAACGAGTGGGAGCACATGGGGCCGTAGAATCTCATCCACGTACCGCTGGTCCGTCAATGTTCCAGGTACCACTACTAGAGCAGATCGGCTATCGTAGGCTGTGGCTCCCCAGCCAATTATGCCTGCAGTGGGGCTAGTGTAGCGCTCGATAACTAGCTTGGGATTATGGAGTTGTGCAGGGGACCTCCTCCCGACAAGCTGATCATCGGTCCCCAAAACGAAGCGACACTCATCGCTAAACACGACAAATCGCCGATCTGTGGCTTTCCACATTGCCCTAGCCCGACACCACTGCAACTTGGGCCGCCGATGTTCCCTTTTTAACGGCAGCACACATAAGCGGCACTGGAATTGCAGATTTGCTTCTAGATATTGTTCGTGGGCACACAGAAGCAGCTTCGTGTTCCTATATCGCTGAACTGTTCGACGTGCGCTCTATACCTGCTTGCCGCATGATCATTCGATCCTCTCCATTCGTGGTATGCCTGGTCCGTCCACAGCCGGTACTCCGTGTCTGAGTGGCGTCCCGTGACCAGTGCTCTCAACACCGGCGGAGAGTATAGTCCGAATTATTCACTTGACGGGCTATCCGGTCAGCCCGATGATCAGTTGCGTTTATCGACGTTTCTGGCGCCTACCCACCTTTGTTTTCACTTCGTACTCGTGCTTGCCTCAGCCGAAGCTTCTCGCATTGATGGGGCGTCGACTACACGCCAATTTATAAAGCCGCTGGCTCATGCTTATAGCGCTACTCACGGGTGTACAGTAATGCGTAATCACACCAGACTGAGATCATTTGCATACCAGTCCGTCCTTTAGCTATTTACATCATTTTGCAGTTGTACCATGTTTTCTTTATGGTGTGCAACTTTCCTTGTCCGTCAGTGTATAATCATACAGTTATGCACTCCTATCGATCGTTATGCTATTGTTAATCAAATCATTCGACTGGCCGTTCGAGCAAGTGCGTCGGGACAATAATCTGTTAGGATTGGGTTGTTCGTGATTGTAAATTAAGCTTAATAATAACTTTCATTTTCCGTGAATGTATATTAAGACATAGTTCTATAGTAACTGGAAGATCATAAAAGAGGTGAGTGAATTCTACAAATGTACTTTCTGTATTCGCGCTAGAAGGCAGGTGAACTAAGTATTCAAACTCTTCTGATATTTCTTTATTGGCACATGAGTGGCGTATTGCCAACTATTGCAGGCCTCATCGCGGCTACATTACGGCTTTTCAGTCCAACTTACAGCTCGCATGCCTTATCTATAACCCAACAACAACTTCGCTTGTTAATCAACAACTCACTGGGAGAAGAAGTACTGTATCAAACGGTTACATGTCTTGAGCTGGAGACGTCTTTATCTCAACGCTATGATACTGTCCTACTACGCTTCATCCCCGCGATCAAATCCTCTGCACTGGTAGGATGGTGATTTTTCATTCTTCCTACAATACCTTTTAGAATACGCTGGCTATACTTTAAAAAATTTATACATAACTGTTAGTCAGTGCTAATATTAGCAGTGCTACTATTGTATATTTATATCTACATCTGTTAAATTGATGTACTGACTGAAATAATTTTCCATGAGCATATTTATTTTGTAATATATTAATTGGACATGATTGTCTGAAATATTCCCTGTTAACTTCCCCCTTCATGTGAATTTATAATTCACAATTTCTCACTAAATTCACTGAATATTCATTGAATTTATTATTCGCATGCTTACCGCAAATATATTCCATCGTGTAAGCTTTCATAATATTATGCTGAAATGGCAAATTTCCCGATACTTTACCTAACATGTACATTTGGGTGCTACTACTAAGTAATCACATAGAAGTAATTATGTACCATGCTGAAAAGACACATTTTCACCATCTTTTCTTTCCTCTGAAAATAACGGTTCTTTGAAAGATTAGATTTATATACCATTGGAACCAATCAGAATATAAGGATTTATGTGGAATTGATTTGGTTTAATGTAATACATATTTTATAACTGAAAAAATGTACTGGAACAAATCATAATAGTACATGAAAAAGTTATTCATCCAGATTTTGCACAAATTAATATACAAAGTAGCATGCAGCTGTTTCGAGAATACGTTATAACCATTTTCTCAATGCAATACAGATCAATAATTTTGGAGTTACACAGATTAAATACGCTACCGTTTGTTTCTGGGAGAAACCATAGCCCGCAGGTCACACGCATAAATCACACGTCGCAGGCTCGCCAATGAACTTTTAGGAAAACGTTTATTTTGTATAAAATACAGAATGTTTTATCGACTTCATTTTATATTTTAGAAAAATACTGTTTTCCTAATATATATATATATATATATATATATATATATATATATATATATATATACACACAACAAATAAGTATGTTACAAATAAGTAACTTTAGACCAAGACTAAAGATAAAAATAGAAGGTAACTTATCACTATAATGGAAATGCAGGGTGATTCACAATTTCGGAGTAAAAGTAAAAAGGTATAAAAAATGAATATGGGTCGGAGAGACATGAGGTTTGCAGATTAATATTCACCATGGTGGGGGATTTTACATGGCATGAAAAAATAGTTCAAAATCTCGACACTAGGGGGCGCTGCTGCAGATAAAGCCATGGAGGTGACTTATGCATATCGCTTACGCAACGCAAAATTAGTATCAGACAAAAACATTACTGAATACCACCCGACACGGAACGTGAAGTGATGGAATTGCTACTGTCAACGTTTGGCGCCGATCGCTTACTGAGCAGGCATAGCACACATGAACGGCCTGCGAGATCCACAGATCTCACAGCCTGTGATTTCTGGTTGTGGGGATACCTAAAATCACGGGTTTGTAAAGGAAATCCCCAGTATTTACCAGCTCTGAAAGATGCCTTACGGCAGGTGGTAGCAGCCATGATATGCTGTTTCATGCTGTATCAGCAGTAATACCGCGATTGCACTCAGTACTGCAATGTGGTGGTGGTGGACACATTGAGCACTTGCAGCTGTAAATCATGCTGAAATAAAATATCTCATTTCACAATTATTACCTTGTATTGTTTTCTTGGCAGCAGCGGATCCTAGTGTCGAGATTTTGAACTACATTTTTCATGCCAAACAAAATCTCCCGCAACGGCGAATATTAATCTGCAAACCGCATGTCTCTCTGACCTATAGATATTTTTATAGTGTTTTACTTTTGCTCCGAACTTTTGAATATATATATATATATATATATATATATATATATATATATATCTTAATGGAATCTCCCCCTATATCCCCAGTGTTCTCTACCATAACATGGCTGAATGCAGTAAAGTGATTTTCTCCGCTTTTGCTCGTATTTTAAAATGTACAATTCTTTTGTCCGGGGCAGGTATATGAAAAATGCGAATGAATGAGGTATCTGAAAAATGCGAATATGAAAAATGCATGGTTGAAAAATGCGAATGCTTCAAAGTGATAATGGTAGGGGTAGGGAACCAACCACCTGGGTTTGATCCTAGCTCTACCCAAACTGTCTCCGTGTTTTGATTTCTTCCCGCAATAGAGAAAAAGGAGAGTTGAAAAGACATTCCAAGCCTCCATCCAGAATACTCCGGTAACGCAGAAGACTGGAACTTTGCACAACTAAATTATCGACTACAGAACAATGTTATAGTATTGGTCATAGGATCACGTTATACTATCAATTATACCACTGAGCCAATTACAAAACGATCACGTTAATATACGGTCACGTTAAATATGTGAGTCCATAAGTCCTTCCAAGAGGTTGGTCGTAGGGGAAGGATGCAACTCCAACTGGGTTCCGGTTTAAATTAAGTGGTTCTTCATCATTCGGTTTAAATTGAATGGTAGGTTGAATTTCATGGGAAAAATATCACTGGCAATGTTTGTCTATTTTATATATATAAGAAAACCACTGAAAGGTCGGCACAAGCATCTTGATGTATGTAATTTTTTTTGTTACTGTGAAAGAACAATTAATGTAAATACCTTTTAACTTAATGTTCTGAATTTCTTGAGTATATTGAGTTTTTGCACCCTATTTGCTCTAATCTCCACCCTTTCTGGATGAGCAATTATTGAGAAAGAGGATGAAATGTTGGTGATGCGATTTCAATTACTGAAACTTTCACAATCTTGCAACATTTATTTTAGGTCAAAATTGTTCTTTTTTATTTTTTTCACTTAACATTTGGTAATTTTGAAACGGCGTAATGCGACGCCTTCCCGCCGAAGTTCTCACACTGAGAAATTTTCGGAATTTCAAGCTATAAAAATTGTTGCACCTTATACATTTCATCTACTTCCTTTCCTAATATGAAATTAATAGGGATGTATGTGATGGAACAGGGATATCGATCAACATTTCATACTTTCAATAATACAGCATCTTACAAAATAAATAAAGCTATTTCCATATATTGTAATTCCCGATGTTAACCTGGAGGCACTGGTGCGTTCACACCTAGCGAAATCTCCTATCGCAGGGACTGTATTGGAGTTACAATGGAACTATAGCTCAGTCTGAGTGGGTTCTCAAAGACGTATTTATGGGGTATGGCCTAACGTTTTGAAAAAACTATCAGAAGGAAATATTATTGTGTCCGTCTGTGTTGGATTTTTTAATACATAATATTGAATATGGAATTATATATGAATTTATTGAGGAAGAACTCTAATACACTCAGTGCCCTGTCGTCATTGGGCATCTTGCCGACTTCTAAATATGCCATTGAGTCTACTACATCAATCTGAAATATGTGTAATTCAATAAACATATTTACAAGAGAGATTATATTGAGTTTCCATTAAAACCCATTTTATCACACTTTATCTAAACAGAGCTTATTATATATTCAACCCTCTCCCACATAATCCCCTATCACTGAATACAATATTTGAGTTACATCATTGTTTTCTTAAATTTTATAAATGATAACACCAAGTTAAATATTTAAGTTTGACTAATTTGTTGCATAGACCACACACACTGTCACACTCCTTTTTCATAACGTTTAAAATTAGGCGGGCAAGTTCTGGGCGAAGTCCTACTACTTAAAATTCTAAAAATCTTCTCAATCGGGTTAAAATGTTAGAGTACAACTAATTAGCTTAATTAGTTTCATCCACTCCACTTTAGAAAAAAATGTTTTATGAAGAACGTGCTTCGCCTGAAAAATGATCGAAATTGTGTATACTCAACCAATTACCACAGTCTCAACACCGGGGCAATGCCAGATAATTAAGTTCTCTAAACCAAAAAGAGCGATTTGCTATAAGTATTTTACGCTCTCGCTTAATTTATGTTTTTCACGTTTATCCCATTTTTATCCCAGTTACACTTCATTAATTAGTTTTTATCTCTCAAATAGTTGCTGGATATTCTGTCTGAAAGTATGTATCAACTGGATGTTCTGGCTAATAAGGAACGTCATAAATTATCAGGGTTAGTTGCTGTATTCAGAATGTAAAGAACTTTAAATTATTTCGGAATTGAGATTAAAATGAATAGTGTACTTTCGGTAATAACTTATCAGTTTGAATCAAACTAATGATTTAGTTCTGTTGTAAAGAAGCATAATATCCACAGTGAAGAAGCTAATTTAAGAGGCATTCCTTCACAATGGAAGGCTGGAATTGCTGCGAAATTCGTCGTTCAACTAAAAGTTTTTTCTCGACACATGACCAAGAATAAAACATACATACATTATGGTCATATGTCTTTTCTTACTTTCTTACACTATAGGATAAAGATATAGAGAAAGTATTGTTTTGAGGAATATTTTCGATTTCGAGGCTTTAATATCAATATATGTATTAGGACCTCCTAAACTCGTTTTGATTATTTTCAGCGAAACACGAAACTTTATTAGCTTTGTTAACAAAAAATAAAGAACTAGATAAGCTTTTCTTGAAATTCAAGCGACAACTAACTTCGGAATTTTATACTTTCTTAACATGATCACATAGGACAAAATTTGGCATAATTAAGCATAAAAGTGTTATTTATCCCGAAACTTAACAGTTTCAATGATTGCAGTGAAAATAGTCGCGATACATTTATTTTTTTACTCGTGATGTCATTAGAAGACCGAGAGGGTGCAAGTTACTCCTGAGAGAGCGCGTTGTTAAAACTTAGTATCAATCGAAGTATTTTTTCAAGCCCTTCAAAATGAAGGAAAACCTAACTGTGATCTTTTGGACCAGAGATAATCACATAACTGTGATCTTTTGGACCAGAGATAATCACATAACTGTGATCTTTTGGACCAGAGATAATCACATAACTGTGAACTGTGATCTTTTGGACCAGAAAATTACAAGGTGTTGAAAATGGATTATGATACGAGAATGTTGAGCTGAGCAACAATCCAGTAAATGTTTCGTATTTTAAAACGCTTTATATATATATATATATATATATATATATATATATATATATATATATATATATATATATATATATATATAATTTCCCAACGGTTACGTTTAATATATTCTAGGGATCATAAATCGTTTTTATCCAGGTTTACTCCATAGGCTAAAATTACTATATGGTTATCATATCTACATCTAAGTAATAGAATACCTCAAACACAAAATGATTTGAATATTTTTAGTAATTTGTAACTTTGTATTTGAATGCAGTCGATTTTATAAATTTAATTAAAAGTAATATTGAATTTTAATTAACAAAATGCTGAAAACGTGGGCTATATTGTAATCTAGAAAGTGTATCTGAGACGTTGACCGGATTTAAACCAGCGATTAATTGAATTCATATATTTATTTTTCTTATTATGCAACCGCCCGCTGCGATAGCAAACTCGCAGCTGAGCAAGACTCATTTGCCCAGACACGTCTTAACCCGTTGCTCGTTCGTGAAATATGCTTTGAGCCCAGAGTTGGTCACATCGACATCTTCGCGTTGACAAATGCCTGCGATATATGACTGCGACATATGACTTGCAACATATGACTTCGACATTGCATATGGCTGCGTTTTATGTCCTAAATACGAATTATTTGATGAGCCACACATATCGGATAAGCCTTTGATAAGCTTTAAATAATCTCTTTAATACGCCTTAAACAGCTGCACAGAATGTTTGCAAATAGAGGATAGAAAACTTGCTTAAAAGCACGAATATATTTTCTAAATAAAAATGCTTGTAATCCAATAATATCCCTTGGGACCCATTTTGAATTTCAGTCTGCAAAGCGTACGGATGACATGACATCATAGCAAATGTCCTATATGTAGAGCTCATAAATATACATATTGGCGTATTGGGCATATTGAAGACCAACTGTCTTATTGCAAATTCATGGGTTACTATGTTTGCAAATTGTATAGAAATGCAATTTGATTATCTGTATATAAATACTTATTTTTTACTGGTGAATTTTTATGCAAATAGCTATGTAAGTAAGAAATGTGAAATTTGCGCACGAAAATTATAGAAAAATGGAAAGTTTGCACTACGCCTTGCACCCCACTACTGCAGGGAATTCTTACGCATCTCTGATGGCAATACAATGTTTTATCAAATTTGATTAGTCCATTTTATTCTCCTAGCCTTCTCCCCGGTTTTTGAAATTGTACGCTATAAAGAGAAAGGGTATTGTTTAATTAGGTAAGGGTAAGGTCATTGTTCAATTAGGCAAGGGTAAGGGGTATTGCTTAATTAGGTAAGGGTAAGGGCATTTCTTTAATTGTGTACCTATCAAGAATTGTTTACCGATTCAATTCTTGCTGATTTCCAGTAGGGCAGGTTACTAATTTATTGCAGTATTTCTGATTCCTTCAGTGCTTTTTTAAAAACTCGCTTTTATATCAAAGTACACTAAACTGTAGAAAATAAATTTTTCTTCAGCACCCCAAAAATTGCCATACACACATTGGTAAAAATAAAATCGTGGGCGATTTTTACTCGTTCTCTTAACTACTACAATCCTAATTCCATCGTTGGATTCAATAATCTTAAAAGTTCTTAAATTTACTAGAAATGAATTATTTATCAGAGTAATGGCAAATCCAGGATAAGTTTCCAAAATTAAAATACAAATACGTAGCCGTTTTAAACACATACATATAAAATATTCAGCAGAATATTCGAAACAACGTGTAAATTCCATTTGTAATTTGGCAAATAGGGTTGCTTTACACAAAGTATAACGTTATACCCCCACTAATATTTTGCTTTTTCACATTACAGCAATTTATATCCCTCTGTTACAAAAACGTTTCTAAAGAAATGTCTATAACATAGAAAACGCCATTAATAAAATGTAATATAAATAAGCGGCTACGCTTTTATTTCTTGTGTGTATGAAAAAATTTTTCAGGCCTGAAGAAAAATGTATTTTCTTCTTTTTAGTGCATTTTGAAATAAAAGATTTTTTTTTAAACTCGTTTTTAATTTATTTTATACTTATACTTTAAAAGACATATTCAATAAAAAAATATTTATTTTCAGGTCTCGTGGATAAGAAGAAGGGACTTTCATGTACTGACAGTAGGGCTTGATACTTATACTGCCGACGACCGTTTTGAAGCTATTCACATGGAGCGAAACAATGACTGGACGCTCAAAGTTAAGTTTTCACAACTCAAGGATGCAGGGTTGTATGAATGCCAAGTCAGCTCCGACCCCAAAATAAGTTTGTTCGTAAATCTTAGTGTTGTAGGTAAGTTAATTTGCTTAAAAATTAAAGCAATTTAAAATTATATTCATTGGAACTGGTATATCATTATTAATTAACTTGTAAAATACTAAGTATTAAGAGCAACAACTGCACCCAACCTTTTTTTCGCACGCTTTTTTTACACGAATCTGAAGTTACACGGTTAAAAAAAAAATTCTTTTTTGGAAAAATTTATTTGATCTAACACGATTTCAAAGTCATTGTCTTATACTTATGTACATGCCCATGAGCGGTCTAGTATAAATTGAAGTCTTTGGTATCAATGTATCAAAAAAATTCACGTGTTTACCACATTTCAAAAATTAGGCAGCACTGCGCACTGCTATAATGTTATCGAGTAAGGGGATTCCCCAGTAACTACTGGGGAATTCCCTTTAATCAAATCTCCATACTGGGGAATTCCCTTTAATCAAATCTCCATACTGGGGAATCCCCTTATTCGATAACTCTCACATACCCATTTCATATGACCTTTACATAACATAATTATGTCCATCATTAAATTGTTTAATTTTATTAGCTCACAATATTTAATTAAGTGTTCGTGTTATCAGCCATACACTTCTATTTTTAATTTTGAGTTTTCTATTCTTAATTTTGGATCAACAAATTTCTTTTTTTTTTTTTGCTTGCGCTACCTATTTTTACCTATGAATTATGTATTTTAAGTTTTATTTCTCAATAAAATTGCATATGCATGTATATACCATTCGTCTGCATATCAGGACCTTTACAGTTTTCAGCATTTTTTTTACATGATTTTTAAACTAAATATAGTCCTTTATTATATCTTACACGGTGTTCGGATAACATGGAATATATCCCCAATTTTACTATGGGAAACTTATCTTTTTTTACACGAATTTCTGAGGAACGTATCTACCGTGTAAAAAAATAGTTGGGTGTACCTTCAATATTATCGCAAGATTACGATGTGTATTATTTTTCCAATCCGAGCATGCAAATTTTCATTGATCATACTTGCAAATGTATGCAACTTTTTTTAAGTAATTGCTGGTCAAGTAAAGCAATTACTGGAGGTCTAAAGATTGTTAGACAATGAACGCGTGATTATTTTGTTACGTCTGTTACTTTATCCACTTTCAGTACATAAATTTGTTCACTGGTTTCTTAAACGGATTTAAAAATTTTAAGTTGTGTTAGTGAACATTATAAAACGTCCTGCTGTTTATTTAAATAATGTCTATGTACTGATATGATATTGCCTGCTCCTTCAGCACGAACATAAGAGCCAGCAAAAATAGTCCAGTAATGGTTAACAATGACCAAATCATATTTTCTGAACAATCAAAATATTGTTAATATTTTTAGCATGAATGAGCCTTTTATTCAAAATATTTACTTGAAATTACTGATGGTCCATTATAAAAAAAATAAACATATTTTCATTGGTACCGTAGTTTCGTTGAGTACAGTTTACAATTCGGTTTCCACAACAACTTGATGACTATTAACACCGATGCGATTGATTTTAGTTGTCTAACCACCTCCCTTGTTTATTGGACAATGTGGTAAATAGTGGTCATAAGTATAGCCAGTGGTATCACCATGAAGGTGAATTTGTGGGTTGTAACTCCCTGGAAACTTTCGAATCCATTGAAGTTCGACGAAATGGCATTTGTAGAAATGGAAAACAAACTACCTGTTATCAATCCCCCGGAGAAAAAATTCTGGCATCGCTACTGATTATCGCACTGTCAAATGGTACATACTGGATTATACAAGTGCCCGGCCAGTCACCTGATCAATATCGTTTTGTTTAACGAGGAAGTTTTGGGGTGAAATTGTGCAAGTGGTTTTCAAAACTTAAACACAGTGAGTAGTTTCCCCTTGAATAGCATATCTAGAATGTTTGTTCTGTTGTTGAAGTAAAGCAAGTTCCAGCAGTAACTTCCTAAATATCGACTTAAATCTGTTTATGTGCGAAAGTTTCATTGACACAGTAAAACTCCACCAATTCGGAAACGGAGTGTACATAACTTTAACTAATCTTGTTTTAGGTCATGAAAAAACCCACATTTTAAATTTCCACCAATTTACTGAAAGATCTAGGGTTTTAGGTCAAATAATGCTAAGTCTATTTAGGATAATGTATTTTAAAAAATTTACGAGTTAAACATAATTTCCTATTTGTTTAGTATATACAGTATTTCTACTTCTTTCATATATATATTAACATTTAAAATTTCTATTACTTTGCTATTTTCATGAATTACACGTATCAGTTATTAAACATGAAACTACAAAATGTTCAGATTCAATCCAGTTTCGGTTCGTGGAAGACAACCTAGTAGCATTCATTTAGTAATTGATATGATAATTCCTTTGTGTTTATATGCAGAAGGAACAATTTAGTTCACATTCTAGTTTAGTTACAATCTTGAATAGGTAGGTATATGAACGTTAATAATTGCTTTTATAAATCCCATATTTTCATAATTTCATAATTTATTATTTAGTTTAAATTTTCTTTAAGAAACTTATTTTTCCTTCATTTATGTTGTAAAAGTTGCTCATTTATGTTGTTATTGTTGACACCCAGACCGTCTGACCTACCAGAAAGGTGTAAGGTAACCGTTTCTCATTTATGTTGCAAAAGTTGTTCATTTATGTTGTAAAAGTTGTTCATTTATGTTGAAGGTCCAGACCACAAGACCAACCCTAAGACTTGTAATAGCTTAATGTGTGGCCGGATTAATTTATGTTGTAAATTCATTCATTCATTCATTCATTCATTCATTGTTGATTTATTTATGTTCATTTATGTTGTAAAAGTTGTCTATTTATGTTTATGAGTTGTAGAATATTTGAATAATAGGCTTTCAGATTAAAAATATGACAACATTCTCCGTTGTAAATTAAGTCTGAAGTTATATTTATTAATGTTTTTTTCTGTGACTTCGTAATTACTCTGATATACTGTTTGTTTTCTGTTGTCCTTTGTAAGATACTATTATGAAAAACGTTCCTAAAGAGTATGCAATCTTGGAAACAGAGCTAGCTGTTCTTGGCAGTCTGAGATATCTCGCTTATTTCCACATCATGCAACATTTCTAGGCATGTTTCAAAGTTTTGTGGCATGCAATCCTCATATACACCCATACTCCAAGAAAACATGATAAAATTTGCGGGGATGGAAGTACTATATTATTCACATATGATGCATATAAGCAATAAAATCGGATTTCTCTTAGATAGCGTATTTGTTAACACCTTTGATATTTTCAATACATTTGATCACTGTCGGGCAACCATCTAAAATATGCCAAATTTCCAGACTTAGATTATATAAAAATATTTTTATAGAAATAATCCATCAAATATTTTATAATAAAGTTAATAGAAATTGCTGTTCAAGTTTCGCGAAGTCCTCTGTAGGAAGACAGTTTGACTTAAGTATGATGATTCTTCCGGAAGACAGTGAGCTTCTTTTTCTGCGCAACGCCAGTCTCAAAATTGCACAGCATGTGTGTTAGACGAAAGTAATGTTTTATAATTAGTATTTAAATACTTGAATGTAAGTAATTTACTTTAAATTTATTATTAGACAGAAAAATAACATATTTAACATATTTGCTTTTTTCAGTGGCAAAGGCCGAAATAAGTGGCCCACATCCACTCTTTGTTAAGACTGGGAGTTCAATAAACCTCACATGCATCATCACTCAGAGCCCCGAGCCTCCAGTTTTTGTCTTCTGGTACCATGACGACAGAATGATCAACTACGATTCGTCAAGAGGGGAAATCACTATCCAGAAAAGCACAGGAGACTCTGCCATCAGCAGATTGTTCATAAAAGATGCTACAGCTGATGATTCCGGGAACTACACCTGCTGTCCTTCCAACACGGAGGCGACCAGTATTTCAGTATACGTCTTAAACGGTACTTATGGTACTTGTCCGACTTGCTGTCTCCTTTTTTACTTGTGATGCATGCAAATTAACTTTCTTTTTCTTAATACTAACAAGATGTGTATCATTAAAATAACCCGACACTCCCTCGCATTTAAAAAAAAATCTACTAAATTATGTACTTCTGAGCATTTTGGAATATCTTTCTAACCGAATAGTTGCTTTCTAACTCTAAAATTCATGATTTTTTTCTATCTTTGATTAAACCTCAAATGAACAACATTTTATAACAACTGTATGAATCAAGAGTGTAATTTTTAAACATCATAACAAGAATCAAATAGCATTTTGATAATTAATAAATTTTACTTCAGTTTTGTCGTAAAGAAAATGCTTCCTTACGTTATCAATTTACATTTGAATTACGTTACATTGAATTTTAGTACTCCTTGGATTTACATTAATTGCGTTTCTGGCATTCGGAAAATCGGGTAGCCAGCCTACTTTCCCACTTTAATTTGAACTGTTATTTCACAAAAGGAATTAATTTACTCTAAAGCAAGTCAGGGATCAAAGGTGACAGTAATTACAAATGTCATACAGTGATATTGTTAAAAGTTTCCTAACGTTTTAGGTCTACCCGATATAAAACGCAGTGCACGTTTGAACACCGGGTAGACCTACACATTTTACACACCAATCATTATGAATGGAACCTCTAACTTGTGTTGCATATTCCATTCAAATTGTAGCTGTAATTCTATCACTGCTACCAAATGCATTATTACCTGATCAAGGACTGATCAAGATACACACATTTTACATGATATGATAATTAAAATATACTAATTGATAGCATTCTGCTGAAATATTTAGTGTTTTGAACTCCAATTAATTCTCCAATCATTCGGAAAATATTTTATAAAAATGTAAGAAAAAAAATTAACTACCAAGGGGGATTATAACGCTGAAAGTGGTAAAATGTATTACATCGTGTAAAGTCTCTCTAAGAATATAATTTTGCGGAACATTTAATTGTGAGGTGTGATTAATATTATTTATTGTTTTCTAAGATACTATAAGAATAGCGAAATAATTAGCATCGTTTTTATAAGGCATTCTAATACTTTTTGGGCAATATAGGAACCGTCGTTCTTTAAAGAAAAAAGAAAACTATATATTCCCGTATTTTATCAATATTTTCATTAAACATTTAGTCGTAAGTATATTTTAAGTACTTTTGCTACTTGTAGAGCTATATCCTTTTACGGAGTACTGTATGATATTGTTTGAAGGTAATCAAACATTTGAAAGTTAAAAACATTTTAAATTACCGAAACAATTTCCGTAACATGCGTTCGCAATTGGAGGTATCTTTAACGGGAAATTATTTGGTTAAAATATTACCATCCTAATGTTTTTTTTAGAGCTGGCCCGGTAACTGCGTGGTATAAGACACGCGTGTCTTTTTCAACTGCTGGGTTATGGGTTCGAATCCCACTTGCGGACATGAAGTGGTTTAGGGTGTAATGTGTTCCAACCCCGTAGTAAACCAAGACAAAGTCATATAACTGCAAAATGGTTCTCTGTTCGGCCATTAAAAATGGACGAATGATTAGGTAATTAAATGCTCATACATTAAAGTATGTTTTATTGAGATGCTGGAGTGTCGACATGGATTTAAATTTTCGATACAGTTTGCAGAAGTTGATCGAAATTGTTCATGTTCTTTCCGATGTGTCTATCCGCTGAAATCCTGCTCCTCTGTATCGATCCAAATTCTTAGTGCGAACAAGATATTGGGGTGGATTGGATTTATTGACAATACCGGCTTTTCAAAACTGCTATAAAACTAAAATATCTCAAGTACGGCTAGTCCTACAATAATAGGATTGGTCTTATTATTTTCATCGTCACAAATTACATATAAAACAGGTATTTGAATAATGCATTTGAGCACACGTAGTCTTTTATTTCAGGTTTTGACAATTTTTGCGGGATATTAAGCTAAAAGCAGGCTAATTTCTTTCGAATCATACCAACATCTAATCAACACCAGGGTAACTTACAAGTGACTTATCAAATTTTGCGAGATTTGATCAATTAGTATTTCAGTGGATACATGCGATTTTTGACGACCGTTTCGCAGAAAAAACAGGTTCTTTTTTCCGGAATTGTACTAAAATCTAATCCGAACCAGGGTAATGCACATGTGACTAAACTTTCAAATTTTATGAAATTCAGTCATTTAATTTTTCATTTACAGTGGATATAAGTATTGCACAGACATACACACACACACACATACACATAAAATCACAGACACACACACACACGCATATGTCACGCTAAAATAGTTGTTTCGTGTTCTAGAAATCCCGAAAGGTGTAAGTCCGTCGAAAACTCTAATTGCGATATTCGACCCTATACATTACCATGTATTGCAGAGAAAGTAAAGTTAGTATTTGGTAAGGATTATTTTATATATATATATTTTTTTTTTCACTGAAATCGCTACTGCATGTTATGTATAGCAGTTCTACCTAATTTTCTGTAGTTTTTGTAGCTAGATATATCTAATTAACATTCTAAAATGGGAAACTTTTATTATGGACACCCTGTAATTTTATATATTTGAATATAAACATAACTCATACGATATTTCCTTTATAGGAGAAAGGCCGGCAGCAATCCAGCATGACGCCAACATCTCAACATCCTGTTCATCTAGTCCTAGCTTCTCTTTCCTCTTCTTCCTCGTGATCACAGCCATTGTCGCCAGGTGACAACTCTGCGAGCTGAACTTTAAAGACACTCCTGAGCTTCTGGCTCCAATTGAAGTACGTTAAGGACTAAGAATTGGAGAGATAAAGTTGACGCATGGACGTTTATAGACCTTAAAACAAAATGGCGCTGATTCAGAATTTATCCTTTAAGTTATTCCTGGACTAACTGAAATATACACGAGATCATCTAGATGACTAATAACTATGTATTTGTATGCTTCGAATGAAGTATTGGGATATACCAATGAGAAGATGAAGTTCTCGTCGAATTTTTACCACAGTATCTACGTACAGTTGTATACATTTCCTTTCTTGTAAATTCCTGAACTTAAGTGTCATGTTCTGCTGAACCTAAAGCAATCTACCGCCAACTGCTAAAGAAATGTACTCGACACAGGGACAAGTAGTGTCTTGACTTAACTAGAGAAGAATTTATGAATTCACTTTTGAATTGGAAAAGAAAATTGAGATACACCTAAATTTCAGCAATTTGTTTGTGAGACATTATACTTCATTTGGATGTATTCTGAAATAAATATTGAATTTAAAGTATTGTAAAAAAAATAATTGATTATGGGGATATCGTAATACTGGTTTTATGAAGCTTTTATAGGTCTATCAAAGGCAAAACATGCATTTCATAATATTTTTATACATTAAAGCCGTTGGAGACCCCAAAGAAATGCTAATGATGTTATTCAAACAGATTTAATTTCGCGAACAAAAATTGAAAACAATTCAAACACTAATAATGACATGAAAGATTAATAATTACTTTGGATGATTTTTTATATAAATACAAACACTATATTACTTACATAAAATATCATATAATAAAAATATACACACATTTATATTTATGTAATAGGATTTTTTCAAGTTATTAATTGGCAAAAATTACCATTGTATTTATTTTCATTGGAAAAATAATATATACAGAAAAGTATTATAAAATCGATATTTCAAAATTAATATTTAATGGTTAAACTGTTTCGCTATGCATTCGATTATTTAGAGATATGTTCATAATTTAATATGTAAAATTAACTTTATGCATAAACGTTCAATGTAGTGAAAAGTTATAAAAGTGTTATCAAATTAATTTAATTGCCTAGACAATGAAACGATATAAGTTATAGTGTAATAAACAATATTTTATGTCTTTTCATGTTGTTTTATTATTTTATGTCGTCTTATACGAGCTTGTAATGTAATGTGTTAACAAAAACAATATGTTTAACAAGATTAAATTTACTCATAAAAAGTTTTATCATGAAGATATTAAAAATTATTAAAAATATTAGGCCACACATTTTATCAAATTTTTAACTTTTCTCCATTTATACATCATAATCAATTTAAATACATAAAAAAATTCTTCTAGAATGAACTGTGTGTTACAATGAAATTGTAGTCTCATTTAAAATAACTTAGTTTTTTTTTTAATTTACAAAAGTCAGTGCTATTCGAGAAAGTTATTGTTTTTCCTATTTATTTACATTTATTTTAATTATAAATGTATGTACATAATAAAATGAATGTTCTTTAACAATAAAAAAGGAAGATATAGCATAGCATATATTTTTCTGACCACAACATTAAATAAGGATAAAGAAAATGCAACAACCAACTCAGTATGTTAAAGGTATTGTGTACTATGGGTAAAAGGAATTATATCGGATGTATAGTTAAGGAAATAATTTATATATTATTTAGACGTAGAAGAAAGCTTTATGCAGAAGAGGATTAGGAAAGATACATGGTGCTATAGTAGCTTAGAGGGACACTTCTTGTTTTAAAACATTAAACACCACATAAGAACTATAAATAAATGCAGCTCCACGTGGATCAATAAGCATTGGTAAGCATGTTTGGCTCCTGTGCATTTACTTACCATTTCATAAACACCTCTGGTAAGATGAATAATTTGGTATAATGAATCTGACCTTACCGTACGAATTTGTTCATCAAATAATTTAATGACCAGCTACTTGGCAATAGTCGACGTTTTCTGTTGTTACAGACTTTCTACGTTTCCATTCATTGCACACTTTATTGCTGCGTGTGCAATATATTCACGACGAGATTCAATTATGATTAAACGTATAAAAAGTAATACAGCGTCACAACTGCTAAACTGAAAGTATAACCATTAGCTTTGGAATATATGTTTAAGTTGGTTTTGTCACATTTACAAAAAAAAAAATTCTTTAAGATCAGCGGTAGGCATGTTTTGCTCCTGTGTTACAGTTTCATAAACATTTCTAGTAAGATAAAGAATTTGGTATAATGAGCCTGACCTTACCGTACGAGTTTGTTCGTCAAATTTTTTAATGACCAGGTGCTTGGTAATAGCCGATATTTTCGATTGCGACATACTTTCTGTGTTTCCATTCATTGCACATTTTATTGCTGCTTGTGCAATATATTTATGACGCATATTACATTTTGATTGAATGTATAAAAGGAAACATACCACCACAGTTGCTACATTGGAAGTAGGAGTTTTTACTTTGGAATATATGCTTTAAGTTGGTTTTGTCACATTTAAATAAAGATGTGACAAAACCAACTGCTTATGCGATATATTTACAGAATTATATGTGATAAAACCAACTGCTTGTGCAAGATTCTTGTGCAATATATTTACGCCGCATATACAGTTTTGACTAAATGTATAAAATGAGACACAACATTACCATTTCTACACTGGCAGTATGATTTTTAGCTTTGTAATATCTGCTTTAAGTTGGTTTTGTCACATTTAAAGAAAATGATTCTTTAAGACAAACGACTGATATGATTTCTGGTGACGAAGGATACCCGATTGTCAAGGGAAGATATGATTAGTTTACTAATAAATGCAGTAAATAACTATGAATTGTAAAATAAAAGATTGTACTGTGTAAAACTATCTACAATGTTTTTCTTTGTCACATATAACATACCTTTGTAAAATATCTTCTCGAAATAAATATGAACGCAGTTTTTATTTACAGAATCTCTTAATTCTTGTTATGATATATATCCGTTTTGAGTAACAATAAACCAATAAACTCAGAAAGTGCATTCAAATTCATGTACAATGCTAGTATTGTTTCAACAATCTAATAGTTGTTCTAAATCTGCAATATTTGCTTTATAGGCGATGCAAATATACAGAGAAGCTTAATTACCCAATTTATAAATTTTAGCAAAATGTATCATTAAGTATTTTAAATGTACTTGGATTTTTGAAATTTTGAAGTTTGACAACACTATTTAAAGAAAACATTATTGAAAAAGCTTGTTTGGTGTATTTACTTTTTTTAACATTGGATTACTTTTAAAAGCTTTATTTTAGAAACTTTTACGTGGTTCTTTGTTATTGTAAAACAATAAAGCCACACCTGCACGCACAGATACTTCATTAGGATTTTCTGTATTTCTATATATGACAAGTTACTGATTAAGAATGTATTTCAGCACAAAAAGGCAAAATATAATTTCAAGAGATAAGATAACTTCCCAGTTCATTTTCCAAATCCATCCGCTTTAGTTTGAAAGGTACCGAGGTGTACTTTCTTGCGTTGTGACACATAAATAAAAACTAGAATTTTAAATGTAAAAAAATGTTTATAAAATATATAATTAAGTTTAAATAAAAAGTTCATGTCACTGCAAACAGGCAGGTAAATTAGAATCAATCAAAAATAGGAAATAGACACTTAACTATGATTAAAATGTTAGATGTTAACACATGAACAGAACTTGTTTCTTAAATTAAAAACATTTTAAACACAAAAGTATATTAAGCAGTTAAAATTGTAATGAATTAAATTTTAATTTCAGGCTAATTAATGTGAAAATTTTCGAATAGATTATCTCGTGGAAAGCATTACGGTGTTTAATTAAATATTTTTCTTTAAGGAGAAATAGTACCTTTTTATTTATAATATCGGTAGTACTGTGTGCTTAGGAAAAGAAAACATGAGCAAGGTATATAAGCACATATAAAATGATACTGCAGAATACAGCTGTTTGGAGACTTCGTTGGATCCCCTTCGTCAATGCAAGAGAGCCAACATAGGAATTTTCCAAAATAGGAATAAGTGAATATTTAATATGTGATGTTTTCAATGTGGTATACGACAATCATTTGTGCATATTTTTCCACAGAGTTATTATATCATATATTATAAAATCCACAGATTATAAAAACGATCTGATTTGTTTAACATATATTATAGTATTTTAATTATAATTAAGATAATAGAACTAAATAAAAATAATATCAGGCATTAGGATCCCCCCCCCAAGATATTTTTTTAAAAATAAAAATCCACCCCAAAATTTATTTCTGTTATTCAAAGCGAAGTATTGGCTTTATACTGTGAACCACAATATGGTATACGACAATCATTTGTGCATATTTTTCCACGGAGTTATCATATATTATAAAATCCACAGATTATAAAAACGATCTGATTTGTTTAATATATATTATAGTATTTTAATTATAATTAAGATAATTGAACTAAATAAAAACAATATGAGGCATTAGGATCCCCCCCCCCCAAGATATTTTTTTAAAAATAAAAATCCACCCCAAAATTTATTTCTGTTATTCAAAGCGAAGTATTGGCTTTATACTGTGAACCAAAATTTACAATGAAAATAAACTTTTAAAATTTAAAAATTTTATTAATTTGAAAACATTTAAAATTACTAGAATACCATGTATATGTATCCTGTTAAAATAAAAATGATCCATCCATAGCAAAATATTGGTTCATAGAATAATAAGTAATTAAGTAAGATCACATGTCAAATTTTAAAGCAATAGGATGTTTACATTACATATATTGTTTACACTATTTGTAAACTGTGTTTACATTAATGTGTAATACAACCGTGTTAGATTATAAACAAACTACGTTTACATTATTTAAAAAATGTGCCAAGGGAAATTTTTATTGTGGCAAAGTTTTCTATGGTTGCGGGCACAATTTTAGTCGGGTTGCAATGTGGTTTCCTTTAAATTATAATTCAAAGTGTAAACTATTTTAGAGTGTTCGTAAAAATGTATTTGCTAAGCATTAAATGTGCTATCACTCTTTGAGAATAAAAATAAACATTAAAATATATTTCATTATTAAAGAACAATATAGAAGGTTCTAAATGAATTTATATTCACTTCTGTAGGCATTCACATTTACTATCGTGTTGTAGAATAGAAGCGGAATAATAGGTGATGGGGGATTTTAATAAGAAGCGGAAAAAGTAGGTGGTGGGGGATTTTAAAGATATAGATGAATGGTTTACGGAACATGGGAGTATCCAAAATATAACCAGAAACTGCTTTATGAGGTCACATGTAACCTTGGGTCTTCGGTTGTACGTGGTGGTGCAAAAGTCATTCCAGAACCTTATTCATATAGGCGATACAGCATCTCATTTGCAGATTTTACGAATTGCATAACTTCCGACATCAAAACGCGAGACAAAATGGAATATTATATTTAAAGTATAGGTAAACTTTAGTTTAAGTATAATTCAAAAATGTGATTAAAGAGTTAATATAACTAGAATGTATCGTGCCGAAAGCATCGTTCAGAATCAGTTTTTAATTTTTAGAACAAAGTAGCCGGAATTTGTGTCAAGTTAATTTATGCTATGGATGATTAAAGTTTTGAGCATCTAGTGTTAGAATGTTATTGTAGGTATTTTATTATAACTTCCGATATAATCGGCTAATCAGTACTCAATATAGCCCAAACAAAATATATGCCCTACTTTACTTCAAAACAGATATTTAATATCAGTTATTAATAGCGCAATTTATTTTTCAAACAAATGTGAATATAAACGATGACAAATTTCAATGAAATTGATTTAGCGAAAGTCTTAAAGAGATTCAAAGTTAAAAAGATTTAGCGTCTGAAGCACAAGTGCCCAAAATTTTACTTAATTTTTTATAGTTATATTTGCAGTAAGTTGGATATTTCAAATATGCCTTATTTTTAAGCTTATTTTGGACTATACTTCAATTCCCGAAGGATAATGCTAGAAAAGTAAAACTGAATAGCACAGAATGTCTTGATTTTTCTCATTATGTGGAAGACTAGAATTAGAAGAATAATCATGATGGTTATTGTACTTATTAAACAAATTCTATTAAAAGGAATTCGTAATAATGGAAAATCGAATTATAGCTTTATTTCCAGTATGTGCTATGCCGGTTTATCGTATACAACATACATTAAATATTCAATGTGTTTTTATGTATATATAGTAGAGTAAATCTGGATTAATCATGTTGATCCTTGAACATCATTTCACCAATATCTGATAAATTTGGTTTAAAAAGTTGCTCTTGAAAATTGAAAAAGGAACAAACGAAGTTATTGAGCAATAAAATAGTTTACAGCCGTAAAATAGTAGAGTTCTTAATTATTAAACTGCATTTCTTGGGAACATATATTCATTCAAAGTAAAGTCCTCCAGTTTTACTAAAAGTGCCATCCATAAAAAGTTTTAAGATAAAGAACTATATCCAAGTTACCAACTTTCATGAGCAAAAAGCATAGAGACAAAAAATTCATTGGATGCATTTCATAATAAGCTTGGTAAATTTATATAATAACGGTGCTTAAAGATACACTATACACAGTTCAAGATTTGTTATACCAACTCTTTCAATGTATTTAGGCTCATCACAGGAAGAAATACTTCGAATCATATATATACATTTGCCAAGTTTATTACGAAATGATTCGAATAACTTTCCTTCTATATAATTTTCTCACATGGATATTTGAAAAGTTGATAATAGTTCTTCGCCTCAATCTTTAAAATAGCTGACAATTTTTTAGAGTTCTTGGTTTTTTACAAGTTTGTTTCCGATTAGATATCAGCCTTTTTGGTAGATTTTGTTTTATTTCTTCAGCACACTTAGACTATGCAGGATACTCAATATATCGATTTGCAATAGTCTGTCGCTAACATAAGTTCTACAGAACCTTGATTGTCTGTGACTTTATTTGAGAAAATAAATAAATTTTCTTGATTTTAGCCTGTCATCAGGGTACATTACAACTAAATTGTTTTAAATTGTGTAATTTTTACAATAGTTGAAGCTATACGACAATGATCATACTAAATTTCAACTGCATAACTTTATTATTTCTTTACTTAATTGGGTTGATTTCTTTATGACGCCCACATAAGACGTTTCATTTTTAACACTTTACAACATAGTTGAAGAGTGTTTATGACTCTGTTCATTCTGTCTGTTTATCCGTTTACAAGATAACTGCCGAACAATGGATTTATCAAAATGAAATTTTAGTATGTTGATGAGCCGGTCTTAATGTAAATGAATAGTATCATCTAATTAGTTTTGGATTGCATTCGGGCTGAAAATATGAAATTAATTGAATATTATGGAACCTAATTTTTCAAATATTTTTAAAGCGAAATTAAAATTCACAAATTGCTTCAAAAATTTTAGAACATATTCAAATTATCCCTTAAAATATATATAAAAAAATCTGATGTGGGCAACACATGACTTTCCTTATATAATGTAATGAATTTACTACTTTTACAGTAAAAAAAGGTGTTTCTTATAGTAAATACTTATATTCTTTCCAAGATATTGAATTTAGACAATTAGTTGTCATTTTCATTGATTTAGCGTCATTTTTATCCATTTGGCGAGATTTTCGTTAATTTGGCAACATTTCAAAAAGTCGCCAAGTTGGCGACATTCCGCCAAATCCGTTGCCAATTGTTACGGATGAAGGAATAAGTTATTTTTACAGCAGATAAATGACTATTGGCGTTCAAATACAAAAGTATTACTCAAAGAATCTTTTTTCATGAATGGAACGAGCTAGATCCACGAGAATGGTGTCACCCAATTTATCGCATTGTATTACATATGAAAAGTGAACATGTTTCTCAATAGGAAATACTTTTTTTTATTTTATATGACTTTTTGATAATTTTTTTGAAAAATGAGCAATATCTCGAGAACGGTGCATGTTATCGTTCTAAAATTTATGTCAATCGTTTTCTAATGAAACATTACATAAGAAACGCCTATTTGCGTAACTTTATTAGTGGTTTTGATTTTTTTACGAGTTTTTCAAAATTTCACTCGAAAATTTAGGGGGATTCTGGACATTCGATTGCGAATAAAAACAAGAGGCTTCCAGTGCTTACGGATTGTGATTTTTGTACCAAATTAGGTTCGAATCGGTCCATTCGTTCGTCAGTTATCGTCTCCACAGACTCACTGACACACACATACACACACACACACACACACACACACACACACACACACACAGACATCACTTCAAAAATGTTTGATTCGTGATAAGGGATGCTTGAAACGTGCTCTCTCGTCGAAAACTCGAATTCGAATTTTCTACCCCTTCACAATACTTTGTTTATACATTATCTATATAATGAAAGTAAAAATTCAGCAATATATGCTCGGTAGTTTTTTAAATAAAAATTAAAATAATAATTGCACCCATATTATATGAAAAGTTCACGTGACGCAATTCAAATTAAAATATGGCATTCATCTTGTGTCAAAATCGTGATTTTTAAAGTTCTTTTCAATTAATATTTAGTGTTGCATCTGTCCTAAAACGGCTTTATTTTTTTTATTTTCTTTCTATTCATCTATATACTGCGTCAACGCAATTACTATACTTTAGGTTTTAAATGATCATCAAACTTTGATCATTTCTACAACGAAGCCTAACTTTCACGTATGGAGAATGTAAACACATCAAGCTGTCAGCTGAGTTATATTAGAATTGCTGTATTTTTAACACAAAATTATTTAACTCTGGAGTCTGCATTACAGCTAATATGAATGAAACATTCATTGATACTACATAGATAACAGACGATTCCATATTACTGCTTTTTTGATGGCATTTTAAGCATGGAGTTAGAAAGTAATTTTACCTCAATAGTTTTACGTTTTTAAGTAAAATAAATTATTGTAGTATTGTGAGAATTTTAAAAATGTCGAATGAATGAAAGGAATGGCAAAAGTTCATGAATGAATTTCCTTTATATAGAGAGCAATGATATTTATATTTCGATGACGTTATTTGAATCAACTTCATTTGTTTTCGATGAAATTTTCAAATATAATAAATTATTGTAGTATTATGATAATTTAAAAAATATCGTCTCTGAATGTATCGCAATTTAGAGATGTTTAAATAAAATTGCGTTTCAGTTGGGAAGTGTTTAAAAATCAAAGCTTTATGCATGATTGATATTTCTTGCTAATATTTTATTTAAAGATGCCAGATGACAAAAATGTGTATGCAATGTTATTCTACCTTAATTAAAGCATCTCTTAAATTAAAACCATGGGTCTACTAGCAATCATTCACAAGACAGTTATTCTAGTATTCTGTATGAAACACCCATATAGTTTTATCTGTATTATTTAAAAGTTTAAACCATAGAAATTGTTATAGCGTTTAAGTAACATTTGGAAAACATTTTGTCTGTTAAAATTAAATCCGCAAAATCCATAAAAATTCTGAACATCTGGGACTTTTCCGAGGACTTCGCACCACTGATATTATTCTCGTACAAACATTCTTATGGGTTATTAACACAGATGGGTAATAAATCATCGCATCTGAGTGTTTTCAAATGTACGGTTGAGTTTAATTACGCATATCGTAGATATATAAAGCTCAATAAAAGCTGCATGGTTAGGATTGGGAAGAAATAGATCAAGGTTTAAAATAACGTTAATGTACACTTTGAATTAGTTACAAAATATTTTGAATGAACATAATGTATATACTCTCAAATTCCTAATTCAAATATGCAATTATAGCAGCTATGAAAATGATTTGTTTAAAAATGATGTTGCATGTTGTTTTGTTGTCTGAAAATGACGTTGTCTGTTGATATGTTGTCTGTTGTTATGTTGTCTGAAAATGATGTTGTCTGTTGTTATGTTGTTTTTGTTGTTGAGAACTAGACCGTCCGACCTACCAGAAAGGTGTAAGGTAACTGTTTGGACGGCCGGGAAGTGCCACCCAATCTAGACCGGAACCCAGTGGGGGAGGCATCCACATGGATCGTACCCTCCTTCCCCTATCACCAACCTCTCGGAAGGACTTACGGACCCATATGTTTAACGTGATCGTACTCCTGCTTGACTTCGGTGATCTAACGAGAACCGGTGTTTTCAGCACGGTAGGACCGGTGGCTACTATGTTGTTATGTTATCTGTTGTAATATTGTCTGAAAATGATGCTGTCTTAAAATCTATCAAAATTTTGCTTCAAAATTATATAACCTATAGACTAATGTGACTATTTAGAGTATCTCATCGAAGTATTTCTTTCGGAAGTCCAGGTACGCCTTCACCAAATTTTTTGACTGTACGTGGCTCAGATATACCACTACACACGGACCAAACAGACATATATATTCTATTATTATTGTACATATAATTAGTCATATATGACTAGACAATGTATCTCAAAATTTACCAATGAATGGGGGATTTACAGTGCCGAGACTCATTTTTATAATATGGACACTACGTAGAACAGATATAAAATGTGACTTGCAATAAAGCTTATGACCCCAGTTCCCTGCCAACGCACATGATCAACCAGACCCCAAACTATTTGTGTAAGTGGTATGTTGACTAGACCGATAAAGTGTTCTTCCTTAGATCAATGTATTTCCAGAAAAAAATTCGTATCTGTGTAAAATCAGGTCATAATTTGGCCACAGCAAACAAGTCACGTTCTAATTCAATTTTTACCCTGCAAAATGAATCGAAGTACATCCATACATGATCAGAACGTTTAGTATTATGGTATTTTTTATTTGTGAGTTTCTACATATTTTATAGATTTTTGAGGTATTAAACATAATAAATAATTACATACTTCAATGTATTTTATTCAAAGACCTGATGGTAATCATGTCAGAAATTCGGAGCATGGTCTCCCATAGCGGAGGATAATTGGACACGTGTCCCCAATTTCGAGCAAAGTGGCAGTGGTATACATCAAGTTATCCGATGCGTACGTCTTGTCTATGAATCCCCCCCCTGCAAAAAGTTTTATATTCGGCTATGTTCGTAATCGTCCATATTAAACCATTCATTTTATTCCCTTAACCCATTGGAGTGCTCGTCCATTAGAGGAAGGGAAGGAACTCCTCCAAGGAAAATTAGTTTAAAGAAACTAATCAATTCATAAAAATGAAAACGATATTCGAACCCAGTAAGTGTCCATTAAATATACCAACTAATTTTTCCAGCAGTCAGCTTTTTAGCACGTTCTGCCAAATTTAGTCTAAGTTTCGAGTTCTAAGACCAGCAGTTGTCGAGATATTAATTGAAAACGAAACTTTTTCCTAGGAGTTCTCCTCTCAAACTCCCTGGGTCCTCCAAGAGAAAACGCTGAAAACCGTTTATTTAAAGCGTGAAAATTGATTAAAATTTTATCTCTGTTTGGTGACAGATTTTTGCGTAAATTTGTCTCTTTCTGAAATCATCAATTATTTGAAAACTTGAATTGAAATGGAATATCTACCACCATGGTTTATTTTTCACAAGCTTTTACTCAACGATGAAAGTATTAAGAAATCAAAATGGTTAAATAATTTTAAGAATTTTATGAGGATATATCATGTTCCTCGGCAACGCAATTAATTTAAATGTGTTTGTTAATGTTTATTATTATTTTTTCGATTTAAATAATAAATAAATGGATATAGAAATATACTATCTTATAAATTAGAGGTTTGATTTTTCTTTTAATCATATTAATTATGGACTGCGTACATCACATCATTTATTTGGGCAAAGAGAGTTGGTTAGTTTGGCCAAGCTTATATATTGGGTTTAGCTAATAAACTCATATACTGTGTTCAGCCAATAAATGCATTTAGCCGATTTTTGAAACTGAAAAAGAGTAGAATGGCTATATCTCTTAAAACAATTTTAATGTTTTCATTTAGTATATACAAAAGGGATCCAAATGTCTTATTCAGATCTGCAAATTCAGAGCTACGAATTTTGCGGGATATCGCTAACTTGGCAACTTTTCTTTTTGCCAAATTGATGGAAATGTCACCAATTGTTAAAAACGACGCAATTCAATAAAATTTATTTTGCCTTGATAGAAGAGAAAAGTGCGTTGAGCCTCCGCAGGCGGTGCTGCACCGCCTGGAGGAGGAGGAGGGTCCCTCTTTTGGGAGGAGGAGGATGCCTCTTTGGAGTGGACGCTCTCAGAGGGTCTTTGGACCCCCAGGAGGGAGGATCCTCTTTTGAGACCCCCCTCTTTGGAGTGTCTTCCCTCTTTTGAGAGGAAGCTTCCCTCCTTGGAGGGTCTTGAGACCCCAGGAGGATGCCTCTCACTGCCCCCTCCCCTCTTTTTGAAGCTTGGTGATGCCTCTCTTGGGAGGTTGCCTCTTTCGCAATTGCCCTCTTTCACAGAGGTATGATGACTCATACGGAGTGAGTTTCACTTCACTCTTGAGAGGGAATGTCACAATCGCTGACAGACCTTTGACCTGAGGAAGGGGTTTCAAGCGATGTCGCAATCGATGACTGAGCATCGCACAATCTGAAAATGACGTGTCGCGATTGATAACCTTAGAAGTGACCTTTGACAAGAGCTCTGAGCACACGTCCTCCCTCTCTGCTGGTCAGTGTCAGACTGAACGATCTTATCAGCGGGATGTACTTAAAGCGCCCTCTGGCGAATTTTGATGAAGTGCTGCCATCTATCGGCATTTTTTTTCCCAAAAGAATTTAATGTTTCACTGGACAGGAGCTGGATTCGAACTCCTAACCATTCGATTACAAGTCGCGCGTCTTAGCGCCGTGCCACAGCACCCGTGCTATATAGAAAGTTATCTTCGAAGTGTACCTTATCAGTGGAAGTTAGATTATTTTTCGAAGTTCATTCGAATCGCTCGGTGAATAGCGATGCGTTTTAAAACAGAATGCTACGGAGTGAATATAAAATTGTGTATTATAACACTATGATTTTTTAAAACAAATTGTGTTCAGTGGACACAAAACTTGTATTCAGTGAACACAAAAATTGTATTCAGTGATATATAGCAATGCGGATTTTTTTTAAATAAATCTAACAGCATATATCAATATGATTTTTTTTAAAATGAATTGAATACATCCAAGTATAGTTACGCATTTTCAAAATGGTGTTAAGTGAATAGCATTCAACCCTTTTAACACTTAAAATTTAAACACACTATACTTAGCTGAGTGATATATACCAATACGGATATTTTTTTTTTTAAATAAATCTAACAACATATATCAATATGATTTTTATAATAATAACGAAATGATTTCGAATGTTTAAAAACAAATTGATTACGAATTTCCAATGAACATACAAATTGTGTTCGGTAGACACAAAAATTGTGTTCAGTGAATAGGATTCAACCCTTTTAAGTGTTGTGTATCTAAAAACAAATGTATACACGTACACAAACTTTAAAATAGCGCATTTAGTTAAAATGAAGTGAACAAGATTCGACCATTCTAAGTGTGTGTGTGTGTGTGTGATTTTTTAAAAATAAATCTAACAGCATATACGACTAGTAACGAAATGATTTTTTTTCTTTTTATAAAAATAATAATGAAAATTAGAACTCACAGAACAACATCTTCACTACCCGCTGGACAAACTCCAAATGAGTGAGACACTCTCATTACGCTATTAAAAATTAGATCTTATCTATAATGACATCAGCATTATGAGGTGTTGCCACCTATTTTTCTAATAATATATTTCTACTAACTGGATACTTCAAGGGTCTGATACAAAATAATGACGTCAGCAGTATGAGGTGATGCCACCTATTTTTATAATAATATATTTCTACTAACTGGATACTTCAACGGTCTGATTTGCTACACGTAATCTAAAACACATCACTTTAATGATATTGTGCATTGAATATGATTTGACCATTTTTTTAAAGTACTGGGTGTAATTGAAATATCGAAGTTTAGAATTTAACAAGCTAACGAATTTTCACCCCCAAAATTTTAGCATTCAGTTTAAATAAAACCCAGCGAATATCATTTGACCCTTTTCACATCGTAATTTTACTACCATTATAGAACTTAGAAGTGAGTGTACAGTTTCGATTATTTTTTTTTTTAGGACACCAACACATTTTAAAATCTATTGAATAGGAATAGACCATTTTGCACATACATGCACCTAGATTTCAACACCCGGTTAAAACCTGCTAAACATGAAACGAGTAAGTATTGTGTGAGATTTTATCACACTAACTTTCAAACTTTTTAAATTTTTAAAAATGTCCGAAATAGTTGTATTTCATCGGTAGACATAAATTGTATGGAACACATTTTTATGAAAAAAATATCTGTTTCGACAGCTTTTAAAATAGATTTCTACAGTTGTACTCTACAGTTCTAGAATTTTCTAAATATGAATCGACTGTTTGAACTACCAATGGTGTTTTTACCGATGCAAATATTTACAGGACAAATATTTCGATGAAACCGAACTTAGTTGAAGCTTCTAAGTTTGAATATTTGGAATCATTTCATATAATTTTTATATTCACATTGAAAATAGTTAACAAAGTTGGAACTCACGAAGTGACATCTTCACAGCTTACTGTCCAGACTCCAAATGAGTGATACACTCTCATTACATTATTAAAAATTAGATCTTATCTATAATGACGTCATTATGTTGACGTGTTGCCACTACACAATTTTTCTTTCTAAATTATGCATTTTTTTTAATAACTTGCTACTAACTGTCTTATGCTATCCATTTTTTTTTCATATAAGCAGATATTCCATATACCTTCTAAATGTTAAGTTATAATTTTAAAAAAAACATTAGAGGTGTATTTTACGTCTGAATTCGTCCAAGTGGAAATCCGACGATTGCAAATGCATGATTGCATCCTTACATTTCAATAGACACCACTAAAATGTGTGGATCTTATTTTGAAAAAGCTGCTCTCAGAAAGAATATGTATATGAATACATATTTTCCATAAATATACCCCCTCCCCCCACAATACACACAACATGCAAGCCAAAGACTCACCCAGAATACATCCCAAATCGGCTCTATAGCTTATCATGCTTATCAGTGTAACAGATAGTGATCCAAAGTTCATGTTCGCAAAGTGAGATAATTGCAATGTTATTGTTTTAAGCAGATCCCATATTTAAATGAAAAATTTATCAAATTATACAATACATACAACAATTTAGTGCACGACTATCAAATAAGAGCTAGGTTTTCATTGTTACAACAACGTTTAAGATCATTAAACGAGTATATATATATTTTTAAAGAAGAATAGTATATAACTTACTGTTTTTTTAAGGATAGGCGATTGTTAACATTGAATTTAAATGAAAGAGTGACCCTCTGAGACAAGTACAGTACATTGCAATAACATTAAAAAATATGAAATATATGCAATTAACACCTTAAAAGAAACATGTAATGAGTTTTGATATCTTAATACGAGACATTATTGACATGCACATAGAAATGTCACAATTTTGAGGCTGTAGGTGCTCCATAAGACCCTTCTGCTCTTAATAAATGATCCCATTTGAATGTACATATTTGACAACACACAGAAAATGACAGGACCACAACAAAATTTTACACCTATTACAGAATAAGTCCCAACTTCGTAGATTTTTAAGAAACTACAGTCGAATTTTCACCGATTCTTAGAGATTGAAACACAACATTGTTTATGAATCTTCATACTTTTGAGAATGGAACATAACTTAGCATTTATTTTGAATGAATTCAGAATTTTGACATTGATTATAAATTTATGATTTAAACTCTGTAAAGTGTAAATATCTTTTGTCATGAAACTCACACTGTAGACATTTGATATGATTCGAATAAATATATTTTTAATTTTTTATATTTTATTTTAAAAAGTGAGATTCTAAGTCCAATAAATTGGCTGTCCAAAAGTTGAAGGCATATCCATAATAGCAATGATAAACGTAAAGTTCTAAAGTTTGTAAAGAGTGTGAAAAAGTTTTTTTACAAAGAATTGTAGCAGAGGGTCTGCGTCTCTATATCACGCCACTGTTTCCTAGTTCAGTGTCCTGGAAAGTGCAAAGAAAATCGAGAACTTGGAGATCTGCAGATGGAGCACATCACTGTGTAGTTTCGCTGTGAAATAAACATGTAAAATGAAAGTTTCACGACATTGCATCGTCTATCTCACTGTCATGGAGGTGTTGAAATGTTGAAAACCCAGACCACACGACAGACCCGAAGGTTTACTGTAGCAAAGTGTGTGGCCGTGTCATGGAGGTGTGAAAACTGTAGGCTTTGAAAATTTTATGTGAAAAGCACGACACTGCATCGTCTATCACACTGTCAGGGGGGTGTGAAAATTGTGGACTTTGAAAGTTTATGTGGAGAGCACGACACTGCATAATCGTATCACTGTGATGGAAGTGCAAAGAAAATTGTAAGTCTGGAACTCTGTATGTGGATGACGTTACTGCATCACTTCTCGCTGTGGAGTAAACATGTGGGAAAATGAAAGTTTTCTTGTGAGAACAACACATCACTGTCTGCATCATATCACTGAATTTTCATGTATGGACGAATCTTAGTTGAGGCACACACTTTATCGATACACCAATGCATACATATACATACAGTCTGATGACACAAATTCTCTCTCTGGAATTTACAATACCCATTAAACATTAAGTCCCTGACTTTTTTTTTTTTTACAAAAACTAATTCCCTACTTAATTCGCCATTATTCAATTTTCAAAATACAGTACTTTCTCCTATCGTTCTTATCATTTATCTATTTTTTTTATTTCTCTTTCTCACATTCCTTTCAACATTTAAGTTGCCTACAAAATTTTTTCACTGATTAAACATCCCACCATTTACTAATATTTACAAATACCTTATACTATCACATTGAAAATACAAAGAAAAACAAACAAATAAATTTTTGTCAATATTATCACGAATTGTCATGCCATATTACATTTCCTAATAAATTCATAATTTGTACAAACACAATAAACACATATTTTTTTTCAAATTATCAATCAACTCTCCTTTATCTATCCCTTATATACATAATCCAAAATTGTGTATTCCGAATCTCGCCTTAGCGTTTAGAATTTTCATTTAATAAACCATTTCCTAAAAATTTTCATACTTCTCTTACATTTATTCTTATCATAAATTTTTGCAAATTTTTCACTTCAATACACCACTTCCTAACAAAATTTATAATTATCTTCCACTTATTTTTATCATACATTCCTTGCAAATTTTCCTTTCCATAAACCATTTACAAATAAAATTCATAATTCTCTTATCCTTTTTTTTTTTTACTATTATAAACTCCTTGTAAATTTTTCCCTTTAATAAACCAATTCGTGTCCGTAGTTCTCTCTGAATATTATCTGCCATAAATCCGTAATTATCTTACATTTTAAAACTCCCTTATATTTCTTTCACGGTCTACATTCGTAATTCCTATATAGTAAACATTCCGTAAGCAGTAAGTATTTACTTTAATTTCTTTCTTGTAATCCGTCAGCTTTCTTTTTCTTTTCTTTTTTTTCACTCATATAAACCCGTGAGTACCTATGCACAGAATAAACTTTTCCCGTCAACGTCAGTAAACAAGCCCTTTTCATGAAACCTGTTTTCCCAGGATTGGCAAGGTTAGATATTCGGAAAAATCCCGATTTTCAAACGATCCCGTGCTCTTACAGTTGTGGACCCGCAGAAAAAGCGACCTCGTGGGAAAGATAAAGATGTGTTTTTACCTGGGTGTATGTGAAGGTGTATTATTTTCTTTTTATAAATTCTTTCTTTTCAGAAAAATCAGTAGTAAATAAAAAAATGTTAATTACTTCTTAATTTTAAAAGGCTAAATGGCTATCTTGCGAACCTTGGAGCAATGACGTCATCTTGTGAACTTTGGAGTGATGACGTCATTTTATGTGGAATCTTAGATAAGATAAGAACTGATAAGCTCTCATCTAATTGTTGCAATTAGTGTGTTTATCGTTCATTTCTAGTTTGGATGCCGACTTGTGAAGGCCTCATACTGTTAGTTATTTTCGTGTTTTTGGTAGCTATTCTTGTATATTCCGCGTGATACATATCACCTAAAGTTATAAAAATATATATAAAGTTTTTCTAAGTATATAATGTTAATGTGATTTAAAATTCGGAACTTTAAGTAAGTTTGGTACATATTTTCACTCTATGATTTCGAAGCTGAATGAAATAATATAGAAATTTTCTCATGTAGATAACAATTGTATTTACCACAATCTAATGTTGTACGATTCATTAAAAATTATAAGTTCTAATCACATCATAAGATAGCCATTTAACCTTTTAAAATTAAGAAGTAATTAAAAATCAGTAGTAAATAAAAAATTTTAATTACTTCTTAATTTTAAAAGGCTAAATGGCTATCTTGCGAACCTTGGAGAAATGACGTCATCTTGTGAACTTTGGAGTGATGACGTCATTTTATGTGGAATCTTAGATAAGATAAGAACTGATAAGTTCTCATCTAATTGTTGCAATTAGTGTGTTTATCGTTCATTTCTAGTTTGGATGCCGACTTGTGAAGGCCTCATACTGTTAGTTATTTCTAGTTAGTTAGTCTTTCATATTTTTTAATGTTATTGCAATGTACTGTACTTGTCTCAGAGGGTCACTCTTTCATTTAAATTCAATGTTAACAATCGCCTATCCTTAAAAAAACAGTAAGTTACATACTATTCTTCTTTAAAAATATATATATACTCGTTTAATGATCTTAAACGTTGTTGTAACAATGAAAACCTAGCTCTTATTTGATAGTCGTGCACTAAATTGTTGTATGTATTGTATAATTTGATAAATTTTTCATTTAAATATGGGATCTGCTTAAAACAATAACATTGCAATTATCTCACTTTGCGAACATGAACATTGGATCACTATCTGTTACACTGATAAGCATGATAAGCTATAGAGCCGATTTGGGATGTATTCTGGGTGAGTCTTTGGCTTGCATGTTGTGTGTATTGTGAGGGAAGGGGGTATATTTATGGAAAATATGTATTCATATACATATTCTTTCTGAGAGCAGCTTTTTCAAAATAAGATCCACACATTTTAGTGGTGTCTATTGAAATGTAAGGATGCAATCATGCATTTGCAATCGTCGGATTTCCACTTGGACGAATTCAGACGTAAAATACACCTCTAATGCTTTTTTTTAAAATTATAACTTAACATTTAGAAGGTATATGGAATATCTGCTTATATGAAAAAAAAATGGATAGCATAAGACAGTTAGTAGCAAGTTATTAAAAAAAATGCATAATTTAGAAAGAATAATTGTGTAGTGGCAACACGTCAACATAATGACGTCATTATAGATAAGATCTAATTTTTAATAATGTAATGAGAGTGTATCACTCATTTGGAGTCTGGACAGTAAGCTGTGAAGATGTCACTTCGTGAGTTCCAACTTTGTTAACTATTTTCAATGTGAATATAAAAATTATATGAAATGATTCGAAATATTCAAACTTAGAAGCTTCAACTAAGTTCGGTTTCATCGAAATATTTGTCCTGTAAATATTTGCATCGGTAAAACACCATTGGTAGTTCAAACAGTCGATTCATATTTAGAAAATTCTAGAACTGTAGTGTACAACTGTAGAAATCTATTTTAAAAGCTGTCGAAACAGATATTTTTTTCATAAAAATGTGTTCCATACAATTTATGTCTACCGATGAAATACAACTATTTCGGACATTTTTAAAAATTTAAAAAGTTTGAAAGTTAGTTTGATAAATTCTCACACAATACTTACTCGTTTCATGTTTAGCAGGTTTTAACCGGGTGTTGAAATCTAGGTGCATGTATGTGCAAAATGGTCTATTCCTATTCAATAGATTTTAAAATGTGTTGGTGTCCTAAAAAAAAAATAATCGAAACTGTACACTCACTTCTAAGTTCTATAATGGTAGTAAAATTACGATGTGAAAAGGGTCAAATGATATTCGCTGGGTTTTATTTAAACTGAATGCTAAAATTTTGGGGGTGAAAATTCGTTAGCTTGTTAAATTCTAAACTTCGATATTTCAATTACACCCAGTACTTTAAAAAAATGGTCAAATCATATTCAATGCACAATATCATTAAAGTGATGTGTTTTAGATTACGTGTAGCAAATCAGACCGTTGAAGTATCCAGTTAGTATAAATATATTATTATAAAAATAGGTGGCATCACCTCATACTGCTGACGTCATTATTTTGTATCAGACCCTTGAAGTATCCAGTTAGTAGAAATATATTATTAGAAAAAATAGGTGGCAACACCTCATAATGCTGATGTCATTATAGATAAGATCTAATTTTTAATAGCGTAATGAGAGTGTCTCACTCATTTGGAGTTTGTCCAGCGGGTAGTGAAGATGTCGTTCTGTGAGTTCTAATTTTCATTATTATTTTTATAAAAAGAAAAAAAATCATTTCGTTACTAGTCGTATATGCTGTTAGATTTATTTTTAAAAAATCACACACACACACACACTTAGAATGGTCGAATCTTGTTCACTTCATTTTAACTAAATGCGCTATTTTAAAGTTTGTGTACGTGTATACATTTGTTTTTAGATACACAACAATTAAAAGGGTTGAATCCTATTCACTGAACACAATTTTTGTGTCTACCGAACACAATTTGTATGTTCATTGGAAATTCGTAATCAATTTGTTTTTAAACATTCGAAATCATTTCGTTATTATTATAAAAATCATATTGATATATGTTGTTAGATTTATTTAAAAAAAAAATCCGTATTGGTATATATCACTCAGCTAAGTATAGTGTGTTTAAATTTTAAGTGTTAAAAGGGTTGAATGCTATTCACTTAACACCATTTTGAAAATGCGTAACTATACTTGGATGTATTCAATTCATTTTAAAAAAAATCATATTGATATATGCTGTTAGATTTATTTAAAAAAAATCCGCATTGCTATATATCACTGAATACAATTTTTGTGTTCACTGAATACAAGTTTTGTGTCCACTGAACACAATTTGTTTTAAAAAATCATAGTGTTATAATACACAATTTTATATTCACTCCGTAGCATTCTGTTTTAAAACACATCGCTATTCACCGAGCGATTCGAATGAACTTCGAAAAATAATCTAACTTCCACTGATAAGGTACACTTCGAAGATAACTTTCTATATAGCACGGGTGCTGTGGCACGGCGCTAAGACGCGCGGCTTGTAATCGAATGGTTAGGAGTTCGAATCCAGCTCCTGTCCAGTGAAACATTAAATTCTTTTGGGAAAAAAAATGCCGATAGATGGCAGCACTTCATCAAAATTCGCCAGAGGGCGCTTTAAGTACATCCCGCTGATAAGATCGTTCAGTCTGACACTGACCAGCAGAGAGGGAGGACGTGTGCTCAGAGCTCTTGTCAAAGGTCACTTCTAAGGTTATCAATCGCGACACGTCATTTTCAGATTGTGCGATGCTCAGTCATCGATTGCGACATCGCTTGAAACCCCTTCCTCAGGTCAAAGGTCTGTCAGCGATTGTGACATTCCCTCTCAAGAGTGAAGTGAAACTCACTCCGTATGAGTCATCATACCTCTGTGAAAGAGGGCAATTGCGAAAGAGGCAACCTCCCAAGAGAGGCATCACCAAACTTCAAAAAGAGGGGAGGGGGCAGTGAGAGGCATCCTCCTGGGGGTCTCAAGACCCTCCAAGGAGGGAAGCTTCCTCTCAAAAGAGGGAAGACACTCCAAAGAGGGGGGTCTCAAAAGAGGATCCTCCCTCCTGGGGGTCCAAAGGCCCTCTGAGAGGGTCCACTCCAAAGAGGCATCCTATTCCTCCCAAAAGAGGGACCCTCCTCCTCCTCCAGGCGGTGCAGCACCGCCTGCGGAGGCTCAACGCACTTTTCTCTTCTACTAGAAAGTCCTGAAATGATATTTCGTTAGAATTTGTCTGTCAGTTCAACCATCCTACTTAGTAATACATTTAGTATACTAAGTTACTACTATTAATACATTTAGCATTAGATATCTCTAACTTGACAACTTCTCTTAAACGTTGCCGAATTGACGGAAATATGGCCAAATTGTTAAAAACGATGCAAATCAATGAAATTACATTTGTTTTGTTAGAAAAGAGCACTGAAGAGCTGTTTCGTTAGCATTTGTCTATCAGACCAACCGCCCTTGGCACCGCATTTAGCGAATTTTTAGCATGTCACCAAATTAATGAAAATGTTTGAAAATGCATAAAAATATCTTGAAATTGATAAAATTGCGCTAAATAAATTAAATGAATTGTGTTTTGTTAGGGGATAGCATTGTGATGATGTTTCTTCAATTTGTCGCTAATTGAGACTTTCAGTTCTACATCCCAACTTCAAGATAAATTTGGCGATTTTTTAAAATGTCGCTAAATTGACGATAATGTCGCCAAACTTCCCATAGATATTCACACGATTTTTTTCCCACAAATTTATTTGAAGGAAGATATATCATGTCGCTTAGCAACGGATCCAATGATTTATGCCGCAGACGATTTTAAATAAATCTTTTCCGTTTGGAATAATGAAGATATGTATATAAAATAAATGTCATTGCCATTGCCTTTTTGACTGGATAATATCAATTATGGTCTTCAGGGTTAAACATTATTATTATGGACATTTTCGGGAATTATTAATTCAGAGATTATTGTTATTTTTAAGTTATTATGCCTATGTTTTATTGCGACAAAAATTGTTGAAACTCATATGTTGTACTTTGTACGGGTAATCTACAAAAGCAGGGGTACATCTTCTAATCCACGAGAATATTAGTAGTAAGGGTATATTGGCATATATTTTGACATATATTGGGAATTGGCATATATTTTAATCAAGTACGGCCTTCAGGTATGAAAATTACGGGGATTTTTGATATTTTCAATTTATTACGTCATCTGCTTTATTTTGGCAAAGATTTTTGAGACACATATTGTAATATGGGCAATCGCCTACTAACACTCGGACATATCTTCTAATCTACGACATTTTAAGTACTACTTCCCATATAATTTTAGCACTTTCATTTTAGCATATATTGGAATCAATTACTAACTTCAGGTTTAAAGACTACGGGTTTATAGATATTTTCAATTTATACATGTAATCTACAAATACAGGTTATATCTTCTAATAATCGCGTATATAAATAGTACGGGTCCTATACAATTTTAAGGCTTTTATTCTGCATATATTGATTCAATTCCATGTTTTTTGTAAATTTGCTTACAAAAGGGGCCAGGATATTTTATTCCTCAGATCTGCCCGTGAAGATCATTTTGTGTAACGGGAACAGATATTCTTTAACTTCTTTATATGATCATTAATTTAAATACTTTAACGGAATATTTTAATTAAAAATATCATTTAGTATACTATACGAATTTGCACATTATTGTGAATTTTAAATTTCTTTATCTTATATATTCCGTACGAAGAACGGGTATGCTGATAGTATATCTATATTGAAAATATCTATACAGTATAAAATTGAAATTCTGTCTGTCTGTTTGTCCCGTCATCATGGAGGAACGGCTGAACCGAATTTGATGAAATTTTGTGGGTAGCCTTAAAATAAACCCACTTAAAATTTAATCTATGTTTCGAGTATCTAAGCCCAGTGGTTCTTGAGATATTAGTAAAAAATGAAACTTGCGTTTGTATCATCATTACGGGAGAACTGATAAACCGAATTTAATGAAATTTTGTGGGTAGCCTTGAAATAGCCCCCCTCCCCCCCTTAAATTTAGTTTAAGCTTCAAGTTTCTAAGACCAGGGGTTATCGATATATTAATTGAAAACGAAATTTTCCCTGAGAGTTCTACTCTCAAACTCCCTGGTTTCTCCAAACAAAAAGTTTGAAAACCGTTTGTTTACAATGTTAAAATTAATTAAAATTTTATCTCTGAGTTTGGTGGCAGATTCTTACGTTAAGTAGTCACTTTCTGAAATCATGAATTGTTTGAAAATATGAATTTAAATGGAAAATCTATCAGCATGGTTTATTTTTCACAAGCTTTTACACGAAGATGAAAGTATTAAGAAATCAAAATGGTTAAATAATTTTGAGAATTTTATGTGGATATATCATGTAGTTCGGCAATGCAATTAAATTAAATGTGTTTGTTAATGTTTATTATTTTTTCGATTTGAATAATAAATAAATGGATATAAAAATATACTATCTTATAAATGAATGGTTTGATTTTCCATTTAATTATATTAATTTCGGACTGCGTACATCACTTTTATTTGTTTTGGCAAAGAGTGTTGGTTTGTTTGGCCAAGCTTATATATTGTGTTTTTGGCTAATAAACTCGTATACTGTGTTTAGCCAATAAATTCATTTAGCCGATTGTTGAAACTGAAAAAGAGTAGAACGGGTATATATTCTAATACACTTTTAGTGTTTTCAGTTAGTATATACAAACGGGATCAGGATGTTTTATTCAGATATACAAATTCAGAGTTACGAATTTTGCGGGATATTGCTAACTTGGCAACTTTTCTTTTTTGCCAAATTGACGGAAATATCGCCAATTGTTAAAACAGACACAATTCAATGAAATGTATTTTGCTTTGTTAGAAGAAAGTACTGAAATGATATTTCGTTATAATTTGTCTGTCAGTCCAAACATCCTACTTACTAACACATTTAGCAAATTTTTAAAGTGTCACCAAAGTGAGAAACATGTTTGTAAATCCATAAAATTATCTTGAAATTGATAAAATTGCGCTAAATAAATGAAATTGTTTGTATTTTGTTAGGGAACAGTATTGTGATGCTGTTTCTTCAATTTGTCGCCAAGTGGGACTATCGGTTCTACAGTTCCACTTGGCGATAAATTTGGCATTTTTTTTAAATGTCGCATGTCGCTCAATTGATAGAAATCTCGCCAAATCTTCCATACAGATAGCATTATTCAGACAATATTTTTTCCACCAATTTATTTGAAGCAAATGATATCATGTCGCTTAGCAACTGTTTCAAATCCACTCTGTTTAGGAGGCAGACGATTTTTATTAAATATTTTTCGATTTGAATAATAAAGATATATATATATATATATATATTATATATATATATATATATATATATATATATATATATATATATATATATATATATATATATATATATATATATATATATATATAATACATTTCACTGCCATTGCATTTTTGACTGGATATTATCAATTACGGTCTTCAGGTATAAACATTATTATTATTGATATTTTCAAGTTATTATGTCATTGTTTTATTGCGGCTAAAATTATTGAAACTCATATATTGTACGTTGTACGAGAAATATCATACAAATGCAAAGGTATATCTTCTAATCTACGAGAATGTAAATAGTACAAGTATATTGGAATGTATTTTGTCATATATTGGCATATATTGAAATCAAGTACGGCCTTCCGGTATTCAGATTACCGGGATTGTTGATATTTTAAATTTAAAACGTCATCTGTTTTATTTTGGCAAATACATTTGAGACTCATGTTGTAATACAGGTAATCATCTACTAACACACGAACATATCTTCTAATATACGATATCATAAGTAGCACGGGTATATCTTCCCATATAATTTTAACACTTTCATTTTGGCATATATTGAAATCAATTACTGGCTTCAGGTTTCACGATTACGGATTTGTTGAAATTTTCAATTTATGCACGTAATCCACTAATACAGGTTACATCTTATACAATATTTAGTGCACGACTATCATCCATACAATTTTAGCGCTTTTATTTTCCATATATTGATTCAATTCTATATGTTTTGTAAATTTGCTTTCAAAAGGGACCATAATGTTTTATTCTTCAGAACTGCCCGTAATAATAGTTTTGTATTGCGAGAACAGAGATTATCATACTTATTTTTAGAAGCATTAAATTAAATATTTTAACATAATACTTTGATTAACAAAGCCATTTAGTATACTATATTAATTTGCACATGACTATGAATTTCAAGTTTGTTTATATTATATACTCCGTACGAAGAACGGATATGTGCTGCTAGTAGTTAAATAATGTTCATTGACATATATAGGTCATTAAATGATTTATCATATAGAGGGTAACAAATGTGTGTATAAATATTACTTCTAAAAGAAAATGTATTTTTCACATGTGCTTATATAGACTTCGTAGCAAACCCGTTGTGTAAATGGCTAATATTCTTTGATTTCTGGCACGTTTTTCGAGCATTGCAAATTCCCGTTTTTATTATTGAGCGTTCTTTAATCTGATAAATTATTTTGTGATATCCACCATTTTCCACTTCACTGACAAAGTGCTAATATTAGTTTTTCAAGTTATTATTTTTAACATATCACCAGCCTTAAAATACCCGATTTGTTATCGCAAACCCAAAATCAAATGCCCCAAATGTCCTATTAATATTTGAAAGATGGTATTATAATTATTTAATAATTTTACAACTTAATAAAAAACTTTGTTTTTAGAGTGGTATGGAAAAATAATTCATAACTCTATGGTAAATTTATAATTAATCAAATATAATTAGATATTTTTGTTATCAGGAAGACATAGTAGGGCTATTTTGCTTTTGCATAAAATCTATATAATACATGTCTAACGTGGTTTTGGCTTTCTGAATTCTCAAGTATTCTCAAGTTAAAGAAAAAATACATTTAAACAATTTCACAAGGGTTCAACTTATGTCTATCATAAAAGTATATTTCATGGAAACACAAACATGAAACGTTTAAAGAAAAATATACTAAAATTGCTAAAATGTATATTAATGTGTGTAAGATAATATTTCTGTGACGTGCAAAACTAAAACTTCATTTTGGCGTTGTAAATTGAAATAATACGTTTTGTAATTCCATAATTCATTTTATTAAATAATCGCATGCCACGAAATGTGTCCCTCCACACATACATTTCTAGAACAATCGCTCAATTTGCTATCTGAAAAGCAATTCATTGCCGAATTTTCACAGACCATACATTAGAAATAACAATTATATACGATTAAGTATTGCTGAACATTCGAATAATTATAAAGTAATTTGATATATCTTCGAATCATTTAAATACGACAACGGAATGCACGCAATTCTTCATCCATGTTCCAATAGCAGGTGTCAGAAACAAGCACGTGCATATTTAGGTCATTTTCGCATATATGCTATTAACACAACATTTTAATGCAAGTTTACTCATTATTATGACGTGTGTACAGCATCTGCTTCTGATTGAACTGGGAATTATGTTTAATTATTTCATTGGATCGCAGCTCACAATTCCGCCAGAATACACTATATCGTGACCAATCGAACAGCATTTGATTTATGTGACATCTATTAGATGTTTTCTGCTTGAGAGGTCGAATCAAAGTGGTTGCTAATTTAACATTATTCAATTCGTGTGCGTCACTGTTGGTTGCTAATGGAGTATGGCTGGTGCCTTAAATTAATTGCATTGTAGCATTGATATTAAATAAGTTTATTTAAATAACGTTGAAAATTAGGGTTGACAAATTTAAATATCTGAATTTTAAGATTCAATTGGGCTCTATATAAAATAAATGTCATTGTGCAATTGCATTTTTGACAGGATAATATCAATTACGGTCTTCAGGCTTAAACATTATTATTAATGATATTTTCGGGGATTATTGATTCAGAGATTATCAATATTTTCAAGTACCATTGTTTTATGCTATTGTTTTATTGCAGCAAAAATTTTTGAAACTCATTGATTGTACGTTGTACGAATACTCTTCTTCAAATGCACGGGTATATCTCATATTCTACGAGAATATAAGAAGTACACGTATATTGGCATATATTTTGACATATATTGGCATGAATTGGAATCAAGTACGGCCTTCTGGTATGAAAATTACGGTGATTATTGCTATTTTCAATTTATTCCGACACTTGTTTTATTTTGGCAAAGCTTTTTAGACTCATATTGTAATGCGGATAATCTTCTACTAACATTCGGACATATCTTCTGATTTACGACAGTATAAGTAGTACGGGTATATAATTTTAGCAATTCCCATATAATTTTAGCAATTTCATTTTGGCTTATATTGGTATCGATTATGGTTTAAATATTACGGGTTTATTGATATTTTCAATTTATACATGTAATCTACTAATACAAGTTATATCTTCTAATATTCGTGTGTAAAAGTAGTACGATTTTCATACAATTTTAACGCTTTTATTTTCTATATATTGATTCAATTCCATATATTTTGTAAATTTGCTTGCAAAGGGGAAAAGGATGTTTTATTCTTCAGATCTGCCCGTAAAGATAGTTTTGTATAGCAAGAACAGAGATTCTTATACTTCTTTTTAGAAGCATTAAATTAAATATTTTAACATAACACTTTGATTAACAATGTCATTTAGTATACTATATTAATTTGTGCATGATTGTGAATTTTAAGTTTGTTTATACCTGTATTATATACTTCGTACAAAGAACGGGTATGCTGCTAGTATTTAAATAATATCCATTGACATATATAGGTCATTAAAAGATTTATCAGATAGAGGATAACAAAGGTGTGTATAAATATTACTTCTAAAAGAAAATGCATTACTTCTAAAAGAAAGTTATTGTGACGAATTCCCCGGCGTTGCCCGGTCGTAAATAAGCGTCGACTACTTTAATAATACCGATGCAGATAACACCACTTAATTTCCAAATCAATCGAAATTTTTAAATTTCAACCTGTATATATTCTTTGGCAACTATTTGCCAGCCATGCGTTAAAACATTCAAGTCTCCCTATAGCAACTCCTGGTCCCAGGTATAGCAACTGTCGAACCGGCGAAAGGACACAATTGCTCGCGAAATAAAAATTCAAAAATATATAGTTTTAATAGGAAATTAACAGAAAATGTAAAATAAAATAATTAAAAGAATGTTATATTTCAAGGATAGACAACGATACTTTTGCCAAAATATAGAATTGTGCTAATATGTCATTTACGTGTGCAAAGAAATAAGAAAATAAAAAATAAAACATGCACATTTCGATGTATTTAAAAATAAATATATAAATAAAAGACAAACATTGTATGCATTTTGTGCAAAAATCATTAGAAAGATTGTCCTTTGATCTTACAGATGGCGTTAAAATGGAAACTTTGATAATATTTTCGATAGCTAAGGGACATATTTCTGTGAATATCGCTTAAAATAGTGTTTCAACGTAAAGTTATTAAAATGAAAATAATTTTGTTTTTAAAAGAATTCTTTCCGAAGTCCGTTGTACCAGGTGTTATCCCAGTATCGAATTTTGCAGCTGTACGAAGTAGGGAATGCAATCCCGTAGATAATTTTCAATCCCGGGATTACGGGATCGTAAAATTTTCGATCCCGAGATCCCGGTATCCTGCGGGATTCAGTATTTCTTTATTTATTGAATAAAATGTATTATTTCATTTTTACTTTCCTTATATACATAATGTATGAGGAAAGTATTGTGACGGGGTCGAAAATTCGAATTCGAGTTTCCGACGGGAGAGCATGTTTCAAGCATCCCTGATCACGAATCAAACATTTTTGAAGTGGTATCTGTGTGTGTGTGTGTATGTGTGTGTGTGTGTGTGTGTGTGTGTGTGTGTGTGTGTGTGTGTGTGTGTGTGTGTGTGTCAATGAGCCTGTGGAGACGATAACTAACGAACGAATGGACCGATTCGAACCAAATTTGGTACAAAAATCACAATCTGCAAACACTGGAAGCCTATTGTTTTTATACGCAATCGAATGCCCAGAACCCCCCTAAATTTTCGAATGAAATTTTGAAAAAATCGTCAAAAAATCAAAACCACTAATAAAGCTACTCAAATAGACATTTCTTATGTAATTTTTCACTAAAAAACAATTGACATAAATTTTAGAACACTAACATGAACCGTTTCCGAGATATTGTGCATTTTTCAAAAAAATTATCAAAGAGTAATATAAAATGAAAAATATACATATTTCCTATTGAGAAACATGTTCACTTTTCATATGTAATACCATGCGATAAATTGGGTGACATCATTCTCATGGATCTAGCTCGTTCCATTCATGAAAAAAGATACTTTGAGTAATACTTTTGTATTTGGACGCCAATAGTCATTTATTTGCTGTAAGAATAACTTATTTCTTAGTGCATAACTCTTGGCGAGATTTTGGCGACGAATTTGGCGGAGTGTCGCCAACTTGGCGACTTTTTGAAATGTTGCCAAATTAACGAAAATCTCGCCAAATGGATAAAAATGACGCTAAATCAATAAAAATGACGACTAATTGTCGAAAATTTAATATCTTGGAAAGAATATTAATATCTACTATAAGAAAAACCTTTTTTTTTTATTGTAAAAGTAGTAAATTCATTGCGTTATATAAGGAAATACATGTGTTGCCCACACATCAGATTTTTTTATATTTATAAAGAAGTAACCATTATTATGTCTCTTACTGTATTCGGTGATTTAGGTATATTTGCATTGGCAAAAATCCTAGATTTAATAGCTTCTCCCAAATCGGGAGAAGTGCAAAATACACTGACTGTTAAGCCATCGCGAACTAGCTAATACACCCGGTAAAATATTTTCATTTTTTGTAACATAAGTATAAATATTTCTTTTAGTAACTCTAACAATAGCGCTATTACCGGCAGCACTATTTCCTTGAGAGCCGGAACTAGTTTCATCCTTATTTCTACTTCGCTTCAAAACATTAATCTCATGAATAGAATTTAAATGCACATAAAGCCCTTTTGTTGACCTGCCTCCTGTTTTTATGATTTTTTTGTGCAACTAATTTTGACGATTGTAAATTGGCTTCATATAAAATTATTTCCAAACAGATTTCAGCTCAAACACTTTTGAACATTTATACTACTCGTATATCTTAGCGCTACTTTTATCAGATGTAGTCATTTCAAATCAATCTACATGTATTTTATTCATATAAAAAATAACATGAATTACCACAATAACGCTAGACGAAAATAAACATTCGATGCTGGAACAGCATAACAATAGCTGTTGCCACTAAACAACTAACAAAATCATGAGAAAATATGCTACAACTACGTTTGAAGTAGCGTCATCTATTGACGGTAGCAGATTTCCAGGTGAGAGTACCTTTCTTCAAGTCATTTACTCCTAATAAGTAAATGTTCACAAAATGTGCTTCAATCTCAAAATTAATGTTTTCCTTTGATAAACTCGGGTAAAGTTTAATTTTGTCAGCATGAACCCTGGTGTATAGCACGTGCATGTAAATCTGATAAAAATACCTCCATTCTGGAATACTGGAGTCAACAATGCCGGTATTACGGTATTAATTTTTCAGTAGCGATCCCGGGATCCCGGGATTCGGAATTCAGGGATCACAATCCCTAGTACGAAGCTTAGATTTCCAGCTCAGACAAGATAAACAAACATTCAGACAGACAAACAGAAAGACAGGAAAACAAACATCTTATTAATTATGTAAGATTTATATTATTTATGTCAACATGTACTTTTTAGAGTATCAGAATGGAAAACACTTATTTTTGATTCTATTTTGATCATAAGTTATTCTTTGAAATAAAAAAAAAATATATTTTTTTTTTTTACAAATAGGTAACAAATCTGATTTAATCACATTTTGCTGATTTGCTTTCATATATATTATTTCAATGTAATTGGTATTTATAAAACTGTTTGAACTATTACTTGCCTACATACATTGTACTACCAGTATTATTCTATAAACTCGCCAAATACCGGTTGAAAATCAACAGTCCCACATTAAGCAACCCCCGAATAACGTACATTTTTGAGTAATTCGTGTTTCGTTTCTATTAGGAAAATCGAAAATTTTGGGGTGCACATACCCTAAAGTAGAAAATATTGGCAAATTGAAACTGTACACTTTCTTCCTTCCAAAATATCTACCCTTACACCAAATTCGATAACTCTATCTCATCCAGAAGCATGATTTTTATCAATACACCTTTCGAACGTTTTTCTTTGGAGCACTCCCTTAAACGAACATTTTTGAAAAACTATATTCGTCTTGGGTGTTTTCGTCAAATGATTATTAGCCCATATACCAAATTCCAAGCCTCTATCAAAATTTAAAGGAGTCGTCTCTCATTTATTCGGTAAATCGAACATTTTGGTGTTTGACACCCCCGTAAGTAGCCCCCACTGGGTTCCGGTCTAAATTGGGTGGCACTTCCCGGCCGTCCATACAGTTACCTTACACCTTTTTGGTAGGTCGGACGGTCTGGGTCTCAACAACAACAACCCCCGTAAGTAGAAAATATTGGAAATATGAAATTGCACACTTTCTTTCTTTCAAACGATTCACCCATACCCCAAACTTGAAGTATCTATCTTATCGCAAAGAATGCCTTCCTATAATTTCACTTTTCGAACATTTTGGTGTAGAGCACACCCTGTAGAGAACGTTTTCGAAAAATTCAATTTTTCCAGGGGTTTTTATCGAACGACCGAGTCGTGTACCAAATTGCAAGGCTCTATCTGTTCGGGAAGTGCCTGAAAATGGCAATTAGTGTATATAGATTATTATATTTTTTCCATATTACTAGTATTATAAAAATGGTATACATATAATATCCAAAGTTTTGAACTATCCAAACTTTAATCATGCTAATAACAAAATGCTGTTTTTAGATCTCGATTTGCACAACATGTATTTTACACAAATTTTTATAATGGGACATGCATTTCTTATTTCTTTAAACGGTTCACATCTCACAGTCGTACATGAACACACATGAATTCGAAATAATTTGAAATGTGTTTAGGATGTCTTAAGATATGCTTTTCACCAAAACATCGTAATCGAAATTTTCCAAGAAATAAAATACTTCTCTATAAAATAGCATGTAAAAGTCATTAACATTTATAACTCTTTTTAGATATAACAGTCTGAAACATGCATCTTGTATTAAACACTATTTCGATAAGCCAACAAAAACTAGGACGTCGTAATTGCTTTTTTCTTATATACCTTAGACACGTGATACATCTGTTTCCAGGAAATCAATTGCAGATCATTATTTCCTCAATTTGATTTTTCCTTCTCAGTTGACCTTAATTATAGAGATCGGTTTCACCTATCATTACATCTCACGCTGAAATGGTCAATATGTTGATTTTTACTTGTAGAACAAGGTAAGCCATGGAAAAAGTTAATTTAGATTTACAAATATTTATCCCCCTAAAATTGTTTAATATTTGTTCAATATTGGACCAATATTGTGTATATTGGCATTACATTGTAAATATTTCCCAGGTAATGCCAATATTGGGCAAATATCGGGGTTACATTGGCCTCCAATATTGGCTAATATTGTCATTACACTATTTCGCCAATATTGGTGTTACATTGGAAATATTGGCATAATATTATCCCAATATTTTAAGCCAATATTGGGACAATTCCGTCAAATTATACACTGTCATATTGGTTCAATAATAGAGCCAATAAAAATCCAATGTTGGACTGTTACTAAGATCTGCTCATTCTGCATGTTATATAAAAATTCTAATGTGGGCAGCACATGATTTTAGGCAGCTCAGACTCATATTCACTTTCTCTTTATTTCTTTTATAATTCATTAAATTGAGTTTAATTGCACAGAATAACATGTATAATTATTTTAAATTTCATTAAATTTGCCACTTTGAAATGCAATTTTTGTTTTCGTTTTGGCAACTGGACTTTAAAAGTTGTGTACTGAAAATGCAAAAAATAAAATATTTCGAGAACGACTAGTCCTAAAGAAGTGGGGTTGGTCTTATTCTTTTCATCGCCAAAAATTACGTATGAATCAAGCATGTAATCATGAGATTTATTACAATTTTCCACGCATCACGACCAAACTACAGCCATGGGACACTGCTTGGGCCGTAATCCGATTATCGGGCTGGACGCGGAAAAGTCAGAAGTTAACAGTAAGATTTGCGAGTGCAAAAAATAGCATCTCCAAAAAGAGATGTCCACTCTGACAGTTTCCGCCCTTGATGTTTTCAGAGGTATTCTAAATGAATAACCACTCACTAGAAGGTATACGGCAGATAAAAGTCGCTTGCCCAGGGCACTATGTCATAAGGTAAAATTGTCCTTATCAAATATTATTACTACAGGACTTACCTATGATGCCGACACTAAGGGTGGAGCATGTAAGCTCCAGGTTCTCAAGCTGGAGAGACGAACACACAAAATATCAATAAATACTCCTATCTAAATTTAATCAATTACTTTAATATTTACTTTCGTATATATACATGTAGAGAGAACTTGATTATTAAAATTAATCCTAAATCCTTCTGGACACATATATCTTTACAACATTTAATCAACACATACATTTACAACACATAATTTACAAGACACATATATTTAGAACATATTAATTACTATTATCTACCGAAAATCTGAGTAGTTCGTTTAGTTTCAATAAACGAGGTCGTTATTGCGATAGGTTCGTACGACCTTATTATTAATTACACGATAGGGGTACTATGAATTGTGTGCCTTCCTTAATCATTATAACAGATGAAACATATCCATACCTTATGTTTGCTTGTACCTCGATAGTTGATGTAGCCAACACTATATTGGAAGCCTGCGTATAATATTTTAATACGCCACAATTTCACTGTGCTCATATTTAGTTCACACATCACATTTTTACCGATCCGCGTATCTTTGCGCGATCGCAGGAGATATTTTTGAATACCACTAAAAAACATCAGGTGCGTCTAGGACGCTGTCGAAATTGAATCTCGTGGAAACTTCTAGAACAGTCTTGAAAACACTTTTTTCTTTTCACCTTGTAGTGGCATACCTCTTCTTTTGATTGGTTGTTGTGATGGAGGGGATGCGCGCTGCTTATTTATGTTTGGATTGCCATTGGTTCCCTCTGCAGCATTTAGATAGGTCATTATTTTGGTTGGCATCCGTAATTGAAATTATAAAATGTCGTGCACGCCGTACGACATACTACTAGGCTCCTGCAGTCAGTGCCCCGAGAACACCACCCCAAAAGCAGGACCGGGCTCCCAGACGAAACTTCCACCAACCACAACACCGAAGAAGAATAAAGCTCCTGGGAAGGATCTTCTCTCTCCTAACATGTTAAAAAACCTTCCTAATCTTCTTAAAAACTATCTTGCTAAACTCTTTACTCTTCTCTTACATTTTAACTACTTCCCGAAGGCCTGAAAGGTTGCTATTGTAGCACCCATTCCCAAGCCTGGTCTTGATCTAACACTTCCTGTCAACTATAGACCTATCTCTCTTTTTTCCTGTCTCTCTAAACTTTTCGAGTATGTGATACTGCGGCGTTTGGATGAGTTCTGCGACCTGAACAATATTATGATTCCTGAGCAGTATGGGTTCAGAAAGAAGCACTCTACTGAACACCAGCTTCTACGGGTCGTTGAACTTATTCATGAAGCTCGTAGCATACAAGAAAGTACCTCTATAGTCTTTATTGACATTCAAAAGGCGTTTGATAAGGTATGGATAAATGGTCTGTTGTTCAAGCTTATCAAACGCTCTTTTCCTACTGATCTTATTAAAATTCTTCACTCGTACTTAACAGAGCGTAGCTTTGTGGTACGAGTCTCTAACCTTCTATCCTCTCCCAGGAATATTCTCAGCGGGGTCCCTCAAGGTTCTCTTGTTGGGCCCAGATTGTTCAACCTGTATATTAATGATATTCCATGTTCCCCCGGTGTCTCACTTAGCCTTTATGCAGATGACACGGCCCTGATCGCACATCATAAACAGACACACATCGTGCATAACCTTCTTCAAAATTATCTTCAAGACATGACGCAATGGCTTACAAAATGGAGAATAAAAGTCAACGTCAGCAAGTGTGCAGCAGTTACCTTCCCTCCCCCTAGGGATCCCCCTAACGCTAACTTAATTCTTAACAATCAGCCTATTCCCTGGCAATCTTCTTATAAGTACCTTGGAGTGTACTTAGATTCTAAATTATCATGGAAGCAGCACATTTCTGAAACATTCAAGAAAGTGAAGCTTTCATTCATCCAGCTTCGTCCCCTATTGGCTAGAAATAGCCGCCTGTCAATCCGTAATAAGTTATTACTTTACAAGTCCTATATACGGCCAATTATGACGTACGGTTCCTCTATTTGGGGTACCGCAGCTGAGGTTGACCTTAAGAAGCTTCAAGTTATTCAAAATAACGCTTTGCGCTCGTTTGCAAATCTTCCGACCTATGTCCAGTTAGAAATTTTGCATAAAGACCTCCAAATTAGGCCTGTTTTGGCGCACGTCAAAAAGTTATCTATCAAATTTCATAGAGGTCTGAGAAGTGTCAATAACCCTACGTTAGACAGTATCCATCGTTACCATCCTCGTAACCCAAAGGCGCGAAAGCGCCCTCGGTCGTTACCTGGAAGACCGGTACGTGATATTTATTTCCGCCCTAAAAAGCGGATTCGTCTAACATAGTCTTATTCTTCTCTATTTATGGTGCAACCTTCTAGCCTTTTCTGTGCTTCTTCCTTGCTTTTGGGAATTTTCGCGTTATTCATAAGCTTCCCTTAATTTCTTTTTGTATTTATCTTTAAGTCGGACTCTCATTGCTCAAGGCCCTGCACCTTTCTTGGTGCACCTCTGTCTCCCCATTCTTCCTCTTCTCTACTGGGCGCCTACTTGGGCCTCAGTCCTTTCTTTATGAAGACTCGGGTATCGGCATGATGTTGTCTTCCACCCGAGCTTCCCTTTATTTTCTTCTATCATCTTATGAACTCCTTCTTCTTTATCTTCCTTTTCGCCTGACGTTTAAAGGGGGGATTACTATCCTCTCCTGGGCACTTCACTAATCCCACCCTGCCTTGAGCCTTGAGCCAACCACAACACCGACAACACTCATGGCAAGAAACCGAGCGAAAAAACACAGCCATACCCGACGCAGACTAACATACTGGTATATCGAGATTCAACCACTCCTAACCACTTTAATAGGAAAACATCAATATAATTCCACTGACCCACTTGTTCAGGAATGTAAAACAGTGTGAACAAACACACCAAGGAAACTTATTCCCAAGTGTGATAGGTAAACAACATGTACAATCATTCAATAAACTTTAAAAACACAAAACCATACACTTATGTAAAACAATGTCACAGCAGCACAACATGAAGTATGGATAATTAAAAAGCAGATCACAATCGAAAAGATGAATTAAAAGAACATTTCAAAGTAAAAGTCCAAAGCAGTTTAAATAAAAGAAAAATCCACATCTTAACTACGGTTTACCATAGTTAACTTTGGTAGAAACATAGGCTAACTCCTTACTGTAAATACTGCATTCATGACTGTACATCGATGGTCCGTTTTATACACCGCTTTACATTTGGCATTGTACCTAGTGCAATTCATGTACACAGGTTAACACACTCCACCGCCACACAGGCTAATACACTTCCTTCACATTCCACCGACTTGTGGCCGTCTTCACCACAGTTGGTACAAAATTCATCGTTTGGACAAAGCTTACTAATGTATCCGTAGAATCGGCATTTGCAATAGACATTAGCTCTAAGAAACTCTTAACAGTCCACTCTGGTCCATCCCACATTTACACTACTTCGATTGATCAGCACACCAAATATCACTGGATCTGTTTCGCGGACTAAGTCCTTTGTCCACTTCTTCACTGCAGAATACATACCAGAGGTTATACACAAAAAATAAATTGATCATATAAAATGAATTAATTACGGAATTTAAATAACAATCGAATCCTATTAGGGAGGGGGGGTTCAATTATTATAATATTCGCGATAGCGAACTTCGGTGTGCAAAGCAAACTATTATTGTGATGAAATTAATTATCAGGTTAACATGTGTTTTCAAAATAAAGGCTATATTTAATTTATTGTGAATTCCCTCAGGTGATGCATTACCAAATTGCTCAATCTGGAGTTATACTCGATTATCGAGTTAGTGGCTTTTACAATCAGCGGCTATTTTATAATGGTGATTTTCCAAAGTAGTAACTCATCAAATATATTTGATCATAAGTATTTTTTTTTAGATTTTGTCGATTTTGGTAGTCCATTTTGCAAAAAAAGGCAGGATATGTTTTTCCGATTCATGTCAGAATTCTAATCAGCACCAGGGTAACCCACAAATAACATATCAGCCAAATTTTGTGAAATTTGATCAATTAGTTTTTTAGCTGGAGTGGATACAGACAATTTTTGAGGGGCCATTTAGCTAAAAAAGGCAACTTCTTTCATTCCGAATCATACCAAAATCAAATCACCACCAGGGTAAACCACACGTGTCTAACCTATAAAATTTTATGAAAGTTGGTCCATTAGTTTACGAGTTAGAGTGGATACAGTCATTGTTCAGGCACACACACACACACACACACACACACATACACACACACACACACACACACACGCACACGCACACACACACACACACACACACACACACATACACACACACAAAGACGTCAGTCTAAAGAAAGTGTTTCCGTAGTCTGGGTGTCTCAAAGACGTATAGAATCGTCAAAAACTCGAGTTGCAATTTTCGACATGATTCCAATACTCTCCTTATACATTACCAAATACTGAAGGGAAAGTAAAAAGCTTAAATTCGATTTCTTTGACGATAACGGTTCGATATGACAAAAATGTGCACGATAATGGGATTAGATTTAAATGTTATTGTTAACTTTAAAATATCAGTAAACGCCCATTGTTTCGAATGCAAGATTTATTTTCTTTTAGATATTAAACATTTTGCTACCTCCCTTAAAATCTTTGCGTCCATGTGTCTATATTATTAATGTAACAAAGGCTTAATTTACGCAATAAAATACTTGTGTTGTTACTTTAGGGGTTCTTTGGAAAATTTTATCTATGTAAACCTCTCATTAAAGAGTAGTGTACCTATTTATAATCATCCATAAAATTGCTAAAATCCTTAAAAAAATCAATGTTTACACCTTCTACTAACCTCTGATTTTCTAATTTTACAGATCCTATAGAACTGGATGTAGGCATTTAGTTGATTTCTTTCCAGTGTGGTCTTTTATATATTTGACAATTTAAAAGTGCATTACAATTTCGTATTATTAAGGAACATGAAAACTATGTCTAAAACAGGAATTTATTAAATCTTTTATTACTCAATTGCTATAATTTTGACTATCATTTTGAGTTTTCTTCAACACGGGTTTTACAAATATGCACCTCGATATATGATCTTGACTTTGTTGAACCCTTCCCTATCCACAAAATATTCAAATAATTTAGTTAATAAGTCCAATACTCCACTAAATAGTACCACCTTAAATAGTCCAATACTCCACTTTTGTCCTCGTTCAGTCGGACTACCAGTAATTATTTAAGTTTTCTTGATTTTTGTTCAATTTCTTAGATTCTGGGACTCTTATCTGTCGTTTTGACTTATTTTTCATTTTGTTTCATCTCGTTTATTTTTATTCGTACTTTACTCGTCTAATTGTGATATTTCAGTTGTGTTAGGGCGCATGTCAATCTTCTGTGTCACTTTCGTTTCGGATTGGCTGGACTTTTCTCCATTCTGCTGCCTGATTGGCTTTCTCTGGTGAACTCTTATTCCAGGACATGGGTATATAATCCCCTATATTCCTTCTATTTGTGTCCACTCGTATTTTTTTTTTTTACTTCGGATTTGTCGTTTCTTTTGCACTGACAAAATGGGATCCAACGCATCCTCGAAAAGCTGTACACTGCATTATTATTTAATTTGTGCTTAAGTACGTTACTGAATGTTTCCTTATTTTCCCTATGGTTAATCTCCAACAATTCTTACGAAATGAAAAAAACAAACAAAATATAGTTGTATCTTAAAGCTATGTAAAAGTAATTTTTTGTTCCTTATACAAATGATTGTTGTTGTTTTTAATCGAGTCAAATGATATCACGGAAGGAGTTAAAACTCCATGTTGGAAAAATGTCAGAAACACTTGATATAATAATTCAGGTGGCGCTGTGGTAAATGAGTTTCTCTACATTATATATTTACAAAACACTGCATTATATACTTTACAAAACACTACGACACCTAGACATAATTCTGACGATATTTCCAAACTGTTTATCTATAGGAGATTATATCTTTCTAGCAAAGTGGTTGTCGCTCCGACTCATAACACTCTGTATTAAAAAAGGAACAAAACGTATAAAAATGAGATTAAGATACTGGTACATTTCATAAAGCAAATGCATATCCCAAATTTGGGGGAGGGGATGCATTGTAATTTGCTATGCAGTTTGTACTTTTGTGTCTTGAAATACCCAAGATCTCAGTTGCACAATAAATTTGTTTCTAAAAATATTATACAGATTGATTTTATTTAAACTTATGAAGCACAAAAAGTATTTCTCAATATTCTTCCTATTGATTAACGTACTGATCTCAATGTGCAACTAGTAAGATTTGTAAAGAATTCGCACCCATGATATGATCAAGAATTTATAGTATTAAGATAATTTCTCGACGTTGAATACTCTGAGCATTCTTTTGCTAATCCCTCGCCCCAGGGACCAATAAAACCCATTGAATTTCGAAAAATGAGACTTGGTGAAATATAAAACACGCCTCTCCCCAAAAAAATCTGGCAATGCTGCTATTTTTGCGATCTGCTTGGTTTAAGTTTTTGTGTGCGTCTTTCGCGTGTTGTTGTTGTTGAGACCCAGACCGTCCGACCTACCAGAAAGGTGTAAGGTAACTGTATGGACGGCCGGGAAGTGCCACCCAATTTAGACCGGAACCCAGTGGGGGAGGCATCCACAGGGACCGTACCCTCCTTCCCCTACCACCAACCTCTCGGAAGGACTTACGGACCCACATGTTTAACGTGATCGTACTCCGCATGAACACGGCGGCATTTGTGGTAGCGTGCAAATCTAGCGCGCAAACCACGGGGATACCGCACCCGAGATGGCCAACAGCGCGCGGTGTTCCGAGGTGGTCACCCACCAAGTACTAACCGCGCCCGATGCTGCTTGACTTCGGTGATCTAACGAGAACCGGTGTTATCAGCACGGTACGGCCGTTGGCCGCGTCTTTCGCGTGTGTCGTTGCTGTAATTTGTGGCTTCATTGCTGTTAAAATCGTTGCTTCATTTTGATAAAGAATTGAACTGGACAAGATCTTGACTGAAACCATATCCTGCTTAACATTACGCACTGAATATTTGCCCAATATTGTTACACATTTCGTCGGGAAATCTAAGATGATAATAAACTTGGAAAAGAATAGTCAATGTAAAGTCAATGATGCATAAAGCTTCGATTATAAAACTCTTTCCAACTGAAATGCAATTTATTTATACATCTCTAAAATGACATATATTCAGCGGTGATATTTTTTAAATTATTACAGTTCTGCAGAAATTTATTATACTTGAAACTAAATCAACTGCTTCTCTATGTAAAATCAATGAATATTTCATTCATATCGCTTATATTCCAGGCTCCAGAGCTAAATAAATTTGCATGACTTCAGCAATTATTTTACAACTCATCTTACAATAGCTTGGTTTTTTGCATTCTACATGCTATAGAAATTAGGCTTCGTTGTAGGAATAATCAAAATTTAGTGACCACTGAAAATAAAAAATATTGTAATTGCGTTGGTATAGAATTTAGATACGCAAATAATATGCAAAAACAAAGCGTTTTTATGACGGATGCAACACTGAATATAAATTTAAAAAATCTTCAAACATCACGATTCTAAACGGGGGAAAATATGAATGCAATATTTTATTTTGAAATTAGTCACGTGATATCTTTATATAATATGGGTCTAATCATTATTCAATTTTTATTTAAAAAACTACCTAACATATTTTGCTAAAATTTTTTTACTCATTTTACGTGATACTTTGAATATTTCCCAAAATTTTCGAATCAATTTGTGAATTTTAACTCCGCTTAAGAAATGTTTGAAAAATTATGTTCCATAAGGTTCAATTTATTTAATTTCTTCATGCCGGGTTTAATCCAAAACTAATTGGGTGATATCATTCATTTTCATTCTCATGTGCTCCACAGACCTTTTCAAAAACATACTAAAATTCCATTTTGATAAAGCCATTTTTACGGCAATTATCGTGCAAACGGATAGACAGGTACACATATTGAACAAAGTCTTAAACACTTTACAACTATGTTGAAAAATGTTAAAAGCTAGGCCAAGATTTCAATTGTCTTGATCGGCGACAATCATAATTTCTAATTTGGATTTTCTACAACAGTATTTCTTCATCACATTCATTGTAGTTAGACTGTCAAATTTAGTCACTACCGTTGAGTATTTGATTATCTAGGCGATTCACATAGAATTTTATGTGATTTTACCCAGAGTCGGATTATTTTCCACCAAAGCTGCTTAGCGTCCATACTTGAATTGTATGTGCCTCAAAATCATATCACAAATAATCACATTTCTCCCACCAAATGCTGGATGTAGTCCTTTTTAGTTAAATAAATTTAAAATATGCAAGTATTACTAGGCTTAAAAGCTTTGGGATTCAATATTAATACGTCTGGCCAGTGTTTTTTTTTACTATCTCCAGAACTGGCGATTGGCGACCATAAAATTATTTTATTGCTGGCCTGATTAGTTTATGTAGCTGCCATGGTTACATACACAATTTATTACTTTCAATAATAATACGTCTGGCCATTGATTTTTTTTTTTTACTTTTTCCAGAACTGGCGATTGGCGACCATCAAATTATTTTAATGCGGGCATGATTAGTTCATGTCATAGTTGCATATACAATTTATTTCAAATTATTTCTTCTAAAATTTAAAAAATGATGAATAATGAAAAAAATTATGAATATGACCCGTATACGTATGGCTTGAGTATAAATATGGATTATGTAACACACAGTTAATTTTTAGTTTTAAATTGATTTCATTTTTGCATTTCAATGAACGTTTTCAAATTTGAATTTTTATGTCAAAAATCTAAAAAAAAATTATATTTTGATGTATTTTTAGGGTTGAGTATTTTGAATATTTGAAGACATTTTTAAAGCATTCATTTTTTGATATACTAGTATACAATATTATGTTTGGATATGAAACTATTTGTTTGTTCATGGCTTATAATATCTCGTCTGTCAAATAAATTCTATTTCATTTTGTCTGCTTTGAAAACATACGTGTACCATGTGTCAAAGAGTTAATTTTCGGATTTAATTTTTTAATTCTAATTTACTTTTCATCTAAGTCTTCATTTCATATTCATTTTTAGTCTCAAAGAATGAAAATTTAATTTTGATGTTATTTTAATTAAATATTAATATATCATAATCCACATTTTAATAGAAATCACTTTTACTTTGATCAATTAGTGAGCAAATACGCAAATTAATAGTTACGATTTTTAATATTATCTATACCTTTGAATCATTGGCTCTGTTCTGTACATTAATTATTTATATTTAAATTTCTGTCAACGAAGTACTTAAAAATATTTTCTAAATAATTTAAGTCCTGGAAAAATATATTTATACAGCAAATAAGATTCAAAATGAAAGAAGACTACTCTTAGTTCTTTTATAAATCTCTGGAAAAGCAAAAGTAGCCAGTAGCCTCTGTGAACCATTTCGACACGGGAAGTTGCGATAAGAGATAAATGGACTAGAGTAATTGAGGTCAGCTGGGAAAAAAAATCAAATCGAAGAGCGAAATGGGCTGTAGTTGACCTGGTGAAGGAACACAAGTAGCACGTGCGTGAGTACAAGAAGAACGTAATTAAGAGATTCCTTTTTGGTAAGAGTTTGTCCCTAAATTCTGTGTTTAAACGCAATTGCGTGTTATATTCTGTTACAGTTGTTTTTAAAGGCACGGTTAATTTTAATTAAATTATTCTGATCTGATAAATATTTTTAAAAGCTCCAACTGATCGATGTGATTTTTTATAAGACGGTGCATAAAAATGGCCGTTAGTAAAACAGCACGAAAATAAAAAAATGTAAGGACAATAACAGTTTTATTAACACAACGACCTTCTGAATATGAGATACATTGTAGGTACTCTGTCAAATCAGGAAATGATCTGTCAACAGGAGATTGTCTTGAGTATATCAAAGAAACTTATATGGCGTAATGTCTAAACTCTATGATAGATGTTGTATTGATTTTCTGGGCAAAATTCTCTGATTTACCTCTTTGACCAAAGTGGCTCATTTTTCACATAAAACTAGTTAACACAATAATTGTTCTAATGTTTCCTTACATATTAATATATTATTTCGGCTATATATATTGTGACTGCAATTTTAGAGATATATTACAATATTAGATTTACTATATTATAATTCTAGAGCATTTTGTATTCCACCGTTCCATACACTACATGGTATATATAGTAAAGGTAAGTTCTTTGCGGTGGTGTAAAATTCCCGTATTGAAACATATTTTATTTGCATATATTTTATATTTTGCATAATGTAGAATGATATGTCTGTAGCTGTATGATCGTGAATCTAGGGAATTGTTGAGAGTTCCTGTCTTAATATTTAAATGCGATATCTCAGAATGAATTTTACGAATTTTGAATGCGTCAATAAAAGTGCTGCGGTTCAAAGTCGATATATATATATATATATATATATATATATATATATATATATATATATATATATCATACCAGAAAAGTATAAAAATGAAAGAAAGCAATATATCAAAGATTGGCCGGGGGGGGGGTTGTGACCCCCACTCCCCGGTTAAGCCAGCTTGCGTCTAGACAACACTCCCGGTAGCCGATATATTGCACAAAGATGAATACCGAAGTATCAAAATTTCAAAAGGATTCTAAAAAGGATTCCAAAGATAAAGAATTTTAAAAAGTAGGTTACAGATCATGTGAGTGTGGAGTACCCAGAAGACACGTATTTTAAAAACTGTACTATATCTACTCTCACTAAACTAAAGGCAATAAGAATCCAAACATATAGATTTTAATGATCAAAGCAGATACCATACCATAACCACTATCCACCATGACGAATCCAGCACCAATACATCTGCTAGACATTATCTATTATATAAGAATGTACTCATTCTTAACTTGTGTAAAGATGGTACTGACTCCCTAACGTGATCAACACACGGGAGGTTCGGCATCCAAATATATGTGGTAGCTCTCAGTTACGGTTATATCATAAAATTTGCATATAATGTTACACAGAAAACGCTTCGGAAAGCCTTGTGCAATTGCACCATGGAGGAAGTTAATATCGCTATTGTAACGATCATTAACATTACTGTTGATTCTTTTGCTTCGCAAAAGTTGGTTCAAAATTATGTTTCTGTATACATTCCTATGTAAGCATGAATACCAAGGAACAATGAAATTTATAACAAATTTAAAATCTCTACGTTTATCGTAGAGGCGAAATCCAGTTGATCTATCAGGAAGTTTGTACAGAGACAAATCAAGAAAATTAAGACTTTCATCAGGGTTGAATGGTGTTTCTGTTAAAGTTAAACTTTTTGGATAAAATCCAAAATCCAATATAATTTTTTTTTTTTTTTTTTTTTTTTTTTTTTTTTTTTTTTTTTAATATATTTGATTTTGGATTTTATCCAAAAAGAAACATAATTTTGAACCAACTTTTGCGAAGCAAAAGAATCAACAAAAATGTTAATGATCGTTACAATAGCGATATTAACTTCCTCCATGGTGCAATTGCAGAAGGCTTTCCGAAGCGTTTTCTGTGTAACATTATATGCAAATTTTATGATATAACCGTAACTGAGAGCTACCACATATATTTGGATGCCGAACCTCCCGTGTGTTGATCACGTTAGGGAGTCAGTACCATCTTTACACAAGTTAAGAATGAGTACATTCTTATATAATAGATAATGTCTAGCAGATGTATTGGTGCTGGATTCGTCATGGTGGATAGTGGTTATGGTATGGTATCCGCTTTGATCATTAAAATCTATATGTTTGGATTCTTATTGCCTTTAGTTTAGTGAGAGTAGATATAGTACAGTTTTTAAAATACGTGTCTTCTGGGTACTCCACACTCACATGATCTGTAACCTACTTTTTAAAATTCTTTATCTTTGGAATCCTTTTTAGAATCCTTTTGAAATTTTGATACTTCGGTATTCATCTTTGTGCAATATATCGGCTACCGGGAGTGTTGTCTAGACGCAAGCTGGCTTAACCGGGGAGTGGGGGGTCACAACCCCCCCGGCCAATCTTTGATATATTGCTTTCTTTCATTTTTATACTTTTCTGGTATGATATTAAAATCCACATTGTAGTGCAGCATAGCGCCTTATTCGTGTGATTTTCTGGAATTTTGTATCTTTCACTCATTTATACATATTTATATATATATATATATATATATATATATATATATATATATATATTAAATATGTATATATACAGTCAATCACGTCAACAATTATGCACCCTTCAACATAAGCAACGCAAGTATTTGCGTATGCTTATGTGTGTAAATAAATAGAACCACGAATTTCTTTAATCTCAATATGAATATAAAGTACATAAAATAATTAATTTAAACAATTACGCATTCTCGAAACAATTTAAGTCATTCAAACTTCATCATTATATATGCTCCCACAACAAGTATAATGTGTTGCCTATTAAACTGATGGATATGTTTACAAATGACTACTAATTAGTTCAAGTTTGTATAAGCGTTGCAATTCAGTAAAACAATTTAGTCTTTTCGAAGAAGTTTTCCGAATGAGTTGCACTGTTTACTGAAATTTTTTTAAAGATTTAAAGAGACAAATATGCATTTAACAAGCCTTTAAGAATATTTTACAAATTATAATTAACTTGGGCTCATTATAATCAGTAAGTATCTAAACGGTTTGTGTATTTCCTAATTTTTTTAAATAGGTATTATAATTAACTTAGGCTCATTATATTCAGTAAGTATCTAAACGGTTTGTGCATTTCTTAATTTTTTAAAATAGGTTTGAGTAAATAATATCAAGGGTAATATTTGTTGTAAATTGTATCAAGCGTAATATTGTTTTTTTTATTAAATACACAGACTTCGTATTAATTTCGTAAACTCAAATCGCCTTGGGAATTGAAGATCAATTAAATAATTTTTAATCGCTGGAATTCAATAGGTATGAAAAACATAAAATATCCAACTTTTTACTGGTAATCTTCAAGAATATTTTGCATTTTTCCTTTCAGACATGTTTACTATTTGAAAATTACTTTAATGAACTATGCCAATGAGAAAAATTTAAATGAAGTATGCTTGTACTCGAATTTTACATACCAGAATCTATTTTTAGTAACTTTTGATATTATGTTTCAAATTTTACAAGAAAACTTTTGAAAAACCTGCGTCATTTGTGCAAATGATCACGATTACAGCATGTTACCCTTCATTTCAAAAGGCTTGAAAAGATCTTTCGATTGATACAAAATTTGATAATGTTCTTCCGGGGGGGGGTGCTCATGATGTCACAAAGACAATTATATTTTAGGGGCTATTTTTACCACAATGATAGAAACTATTAAATTTCGTGATGATTTCGTGAAAATTTCGTGATGTACCCCTTTTATGCATGGTTATATCAAACTTTTTCCTATTCTACCACGTTAAGAAAATATAAAATTTTGAAGACATTTGGAGTGCTAGCTCGAATTTAAAACAATTCTATTTATTTATGGATTTTTTTAACAAATCTGTATTCAAAATTTCGTGAAAATCCATTAATGTTTGTGGCAGGTATCGTGTAATCTACCACGGACATACAGGCAGTCAAGCAGACAGACAGGTATAATGACACCACGACGAAAGTAGTCAAAACATGTTCAGCGGTTCTAAAACATATATTGACATCAAAATCTTGAAATTGAAAAATTTCGTGAAACAAATACGTTCTCTATGCACTATGTTGTGTGTGTACTAATTCCCCCGTGGTGAAAGGGCGCTTAAGCACCTCGTCCACAAGACCCCCAGGGTCCCCCATGGTGAAGGGGCGGAGATTTGCAGCTTGACATTTATAGAAGCCCCCCGAAGGGTGGAAGTCTAACTTGGCTTCGGCATGACAACATCCATGCCCGCACCGCGTGCTGTTGGCACATTTCGGGCGCGGTAGCCCGGTGGTTTGCGCGCTGGATTTGCATGCTGCCACAACTTCCGCTGTGTTCATGCAGAGTACGGTCACGTTAAACATGTGGGTCCGTAAGTCCTTCCGAGAGGTTGGTGGTAGGGGAATGAGGGTACGGTCCCAGTGGATGTCTCCCCCACTGGGTTCCGGTCTAAATTGTGTGGCTCTTCCCGGCCGTCCAAATGGTTACCTTACACCTTTCTGGTAGGTCGGGCGGTCTGGGTCTCAACAACAACAACATCCATGCCCGCTGTCGGGATTCGAACCCCCAACCCGGCAATCCAGCGATCAGACGGAAACGCATGCACCTGACAGCTCGACCACCGGATCGGCATGCTCTGCTGTAGTATGATTAAATAAAATATAGCAACAATTGTGAAACTTGTTGGCGGAATACATTACTAATAACTTTGTTATTTTTATCACTGTTTTGCGGAGTAGAACTTGTCATTATAATGATGCTTTAAACTGTAACTATTAGTTTAGCTTAATATAAAGCTTCAGATTTTTTTCCACAATCCGAGATGCTTTAAGCAGTGTTTCTCATGACGAAAATTACATTATACTTTACGAAAATTACACTAGTCTGTGAGAGTTTTATAGCAAAGAGAATATGAATTAATATATATGCAATTTTCACGAATAAAAATGAAGTATATTTTTTCCCATCGCGTGAAATCATCGGGCAGTCTGAGTTAATGTGAGTTTTTATGGAGTTCCTTGTATTGTCGTACAGTGGTGGGAAAACTTTGAAAGCCAAATTATAAATGAGTAAAAGTATATGAAGTTTTTAATCGATTTCAGTCAAATCCATACATAAAGTAGCATATAAGGATAAATACATGTGAATAATTTATCATAAAATTATTACAACATTAATCCCTACAAAGCCGATTAAAACAATTTATGGTACAAAAATTGGAAAAAGTATAAAGACAACATTAGAATTATGTTCTGTACACACGTTAATCTATATAAATAAAATTGAAAATCTTTCTGGCGGTCTGGCTGTTTGTCCCATTATCACGGGAGAACGGCTGAACCGAATTTAATGAAATTTTGTGGGTAGCCTTAAAATAGCCTCCCCCCCCCCCTTAAATGTTATCCATGTTTCGAGTTTTTAAGACTAGAAGTTGTTGAGATATTAATGAAAAACGAAACTTTTTCCTAGGAGCTCTACTCTCTAACTCCGTGATTTCCCCAGAAGAAAGGGTTGGAAATCTTTTGTATAAAACGCGAAAATAAATGAAAACGTTATCTCTGAGTTTAGTGGGAGAGTTTAGCACTAATTAGTCACTTTCTGAAAACATGAATTTAAATGGAATTCTATCACCATGGTTTATTTTTCGCTGGCTTTTACTCGGCAATGAATAGTATTAAGGAATCGAAATGGTTACTTAATTATTAGCATTTTATGAGAAAGTTTCTACATAATATCATGATGTTTGGCAAAGCAATTAACTTAAATGTGTTTGTTAATGTTTATTTTTAATTTTCAATTTGAATAATGAATAAATGCATATAATAATATCTTATAAATGAACGATTTATTTTTTCTTTTCATTATATAAATTGCGGACTGCGTACATCACTTTCATTTATTTTGTGTTTAGCTAATAAACTCATATATTGCGTTTAGCCGATATTTAGATGATTGTTGAAATAGAAAAAGTTGAACGGGTATTTGTTCTAATACAATTATAGTGTTTTCTTTTAATATACACAAAATAGATCAAGATGTTTTATTCAGATATGCAAATTCAGAACAGCAAATTTGGCAGTATATTGCTAACTTGGCAATTTGCTTTTGCCAATTTGGCGGAAATTTCACCAATTTATTAAAACGACGCAAATCAATGAAACGTATTTTGTTTTGTTAGAAGAGAGTACTGAAATGATGTTTCGTTAGCATTTGTCTGTCAATCCAACCGTCCTACTTAGTAACACATTTAGCGAATTTTCAAAATGTCACCAAATTGATAAAAATATTTGTAAATCCATAAAAATATCTTGAAATTGATAAAATTGAGCTAAATAAATGAAATTAATTCTGTTTTGTTAGGGGGATAGTATTGTGATGATGTTTCGTCAATTTGTCAAAAAGTGGGACTTTCAGTTCTACAGTCCCCCTTGGCGATACATTTGGCGTTTTTTTTTTTAAATTTCGTTAAATTGCCGAAAATATCGTGAAAGTTTCCATAGAGATAGGATTTTACAGACAATGTTTTTCCAAACCAATTTGATTGAAGCAAATTATATCATGTGGCTTTGTAATGGATTTAAATCCAATGTGTTTACGTGGCGGACGATTTTTATTAAATCTTTTCTGATTCGAATAATGAAGATATGTATACATAAAATAAATTCCATTGTCATTGGATTTTTGACTGTATAATTTCAATTACGTTCTACAGGTTTAAATATTATTATTATTGATATTTTCGGGGATTATTGTTTCAGAGATTATTGATATTTTCAAGTTATTATGCCATTGTTTTATTGCGGAAAAGATTGCGGAAACTCATATGTTGTACTTTGTAAGAGAAATCTTCTACAAATGCACGGGTATATCTTCTAATCTACAAGAGCATAAGTAGTACAGGTATACTGGCATATATTTTGACATATATTGGCATATATTGGAATCAAGTACGGCCTTCTGGTATGAAGTTTGCGGGGATCATTGATATTTTCAATTTATCACGTCATCTGTTTTATTTGGCAAATATTTTTAGATTCATATTGTAATACAGGAAACTTTCTACTAACACTCGAACATATCTTCCAATCTATGACATTATATGTAGTACGGCTATATCTTCCCATACGATTTTAGCACTTTCTTTTTGGCAAATATTGGAATCAATTACCGCCTTTAGGTTTATTGATATTTATAATTTATACATGTAATCTACTAATACAAGTTATATATTCCAATTTGCGCGTATTAAAGTTATACGGATCCCAAACAATTTTGAAGCTTTTATTTTGCGTATATTAATTCAATTCCTTATTTTTAGTAAATTTGTTTCAAAATGGGCCAGGATGTTTTATTCTTCAGATCTGCCTGTGATGATATATGTACAGCGAGAAGAGATATTCTTAAACTTCTTTTTAGGAGCATCAAATTAAATGTTTTGACAGAATATTTTGATTAAAAATGCCATTTAGTATACTATAGGAATTTGCACATGATTGTGAATTTTAAGTTTCGTTAAATTATATACTCCGTACGAAGAACGGGTATGCTGCTAGTCTATATACATAAAATTGAAAGTATATCTGTGTGTTTGACGAAAAGGTTTTAAATCGCTGGTTTAAAGCTTGAAAGTGAATTAAAATTCTATTTCTGAGTTTTGTTGGAGTTGCGCTTATCAGTCACTTTTGAAAATCGAAGGTTTAAAAACATGAATTTAGATGGAATCTCTATCATTATGGTTTAATTTTTAACAAGCTCTTACTCAACGTAGAAATATTAAAAAAAGTATTAAGAAATCGAAGTTGTTATTTAATTATCAGCATTTTATGAGGAAGATTCTTTCTTATATCATGTTACTCAGCAACGGAATTAAATCAAATGTGTTTGTTAATTTTTGTTATTATTTTTTTATTTGAATAATAAATAAATGGATATAAAAATATATCTTATAAATGAACGGTTTGATTTTTTAGTACTAGAACGTCGGAGGAATTTTTGGAGGAATCCATTCTCAATTTAGTTATGCGGTCAAAATGACTGCTTCGATCATTCTAGTCTTAATTATATTAATTACGGACTGGATACATCATATTCATTTATTTTGGAAAAGAGTTTTCAAACTTATATATTGTGTTTATGTAGTCAATATACTCATATATTGTGTTTAGCCAATGAACTTCTTTAGTCGATTGTTGAAACAAAAGAAAAGTAGAATGGGTATACTTTCTAATACAATTTCAGTGTTTTCATTTAGTATACATAGCAGGATCAGGATGTTTTATTCTTCAGATCTGCCAATTCAGATCTACGAATCTGGCGGGATATCGCTAACTTGGCAACTTTCCTTAAACATTGCCAAATTAACGGAAATGTCGCCAAAATGATAAAAATGACCCTAAATGAATGAAATAATTTTTTTGTTATAAGAGAGTACTGAAATGATGTTTAGGTAGCTTTTGTCTTTCCGTCTAACAGTCTTACTTAACACTTTTAGCGAATTTTTAAAATGTCGCCAAATTGATAAACGTGGTTGTAAATCCATAAAATTATGTTGAAATTGATTTTGGCGATAATTTTGCGATTTTTTAAAATGTCGCTAAATTGACGAAAACATCGCCAAATTGATAAAATGACGCTAATTTCATCAAAATGACATCGAATCGATGAAAATTCAATATATTGCATAATTAAGTGCCATTTTCTAGTTAAACTCTGTTGTTTTGTGTAATAAATATTTTTTTCTAAATTTGCTTACAAACTGGACCATGATGCTATATACTTCAGATCTGCCTGTGAAGATAATTTTGTATATCGAGCTCAGAGATTCTTATACATTTTTTAGAAGAGGTAAATTAAATATTTTAATAGAAAATTTTGAATAACTAAGTCATTTAGAAAACTAAAGAGATTTAAACATAATTGTGAATGTTAAGTTTCTTTATATTATAGTTATCGTGCAAAGAATGGGTATATTGCCAGTAATCCATAAAATAGCCCTTTTTTCAATGATTTAAATCATTCACGAAGTCATGGACTGAAACATTTCAGTTGTAAAGGGATTTTTCCCCCCAACCGAGTTTGGTGGGTGGCATCGAATCGTGCTTCTATTCATAGTGTATGCTTTTTACATGCACTTTGAGGGCCGAAATATCTCAGAGATATTCTACAGACTCAACTTAAAATTGGTCCAGTCACGAAATTGTCCAGTCCAGTAACTGTCCAATCCAGCAATTTCACAGAATTAGCTTGAAACCATGATTTTCATGCAGAAGTGACATGAATTGAAACGTTATCCTGATAGAAGAAATACCTTACACAGGTCATAAGGAGCGTTTCGCGCAGTCAGTTTCCAAATTCCACATTTCTATATGCCTCTGCATTGATTTTACATTGCACGAGTATAATGTGAATGTTTCTTTTTGCCGAAAATCAACGTCAGAATATGATAGAAATTGTTGAGATGATGCGTTTGTATTGGTATGTGTGAATGGGTGTAAGTAGTTGTGTGATTAGGTGCAAGTAGTTTTGTTGTTATTGAGACCCAGACCGTCCGACCTACTAGAAAGTTGTAAGGTAACTGTTTGGACGGTTGGGAAGTGCCATCCAATTTAGACCGGAACCCAGTGGGGGAGGTACCCACAGGCACCTTACCCTCCTTCCCCTACCACCAACATCTTGGAAGGACTTACGGACCCACATGCTTAACGTGATCATACTCCGCGTGAACAAGACGGAAGTTTCGGCAGTGGCTGGAATCGAAGCCGGGCCTACCGAGTGCAACTCCAGCACGCTATACACTGGGCTACCGCGACCGTAAGTAGTTGTGTGAATGGGTGTAAGTAGTTGTGTGAATGTATAAAGAATGTGTGTGTATGTGTGTCCTTATCTCAAGAACATACAGAGTGTTTTTAATGAAATTTGGTACAAACCATACAATCAATGAAGACTGGAAGCCTACTGATTTTAAACGCACTCGAATCCTCTGATACGACCATGCAGATTTTCATTTCCTGGTATATTTTATTTTTTTGGATATTTATTCTTAACGCACAGCTCGTCTTGGGTTCGCCATAGGAATGTACTAGTTTTGGTGGGATAACTCAAGAACCAGAGCAGATAGGAAGTCCAAATTCCATATATCACTGTCTTTCATATATTCAGTTGCACATATTTTAATAAAAATATTCTTCATTTAAATTACATACAGATAATAAAATCTATATATACTAAATGCCAAGTGTCCGTCTGTCTGTCTGTCTGTCCGTCCGTCTGTCAGGTCTTTTTGAGGCACTTCCCGAATAGATAGAGACTTGCAATTTGGTACACAGGTCTATCGTTCGATAAAACCCCCGGGAAAAATCGAATTTTTCGAAAACGCTCTCTAGAGGGAGTGCTCCATCCTAAAACATTCGAAAAGTAAAATGATAGGAAATCAGATTTGCCATAAGATATAGACTTCAAATTTAGCTTACGGGTAAATCATTCCAAAGGAAGAAAGTGTGTAATTTCAGATTTCCAATATTTTCTACTTAAGTGTGTGCCGCACACCAAAATGTTCGATTTACCGAATAAATGAGAATCGGCTCCTTTAAAATTTGATAGAGGCTTGAAATTTGGTATATGGACTAATCATTTGATGAAAACACCCAAGACGAATATAGTTTTTCAAAAACGTTCGTTTAAGGGGGTGCTCTAGAGGAAAACTTTCGAAAGGTGAATTGATAAGAAAACATACTTCGGGATGAGATAGAGATTGGAAACTTGGTGTACGTGTAGATAGTTTGGAAGAAAGAAAGTGTTCAATTTCAGTTTTCCAATATTTTCTACTTTAGGGAGGTATCGAACACAAAAATTTTCGATTTTTGGTGTAAATCGATTTTCGGAATGAAGTAGAAATACCACTTTTAGAACGTGATAGAGGTTTGATATATGGTATATGGGCGAATCATTTAATAGAAAACCCAAGAAGAATCAGGTTTCTCAAAAATGTATAATAATGGGGGGTGGTACTCCACAGAAAAAAATTCGAAGGGTAAAATGATAGAAACAGCATGCTTAGCGATGAGACTTCAAATTTGGTATACGGATAGATAATTGGAAAGGAAGAAAGTGTGCGATTTCAGTTTTCCACATTTGCTAATATAGGGAGTGCCGCACACAAAAATATTCTATTTCACGGACAACTGAAAAACGCATCCTTTAGAGTGTGATAGAAGCTTGAAAAACCTAAGATTATTGCGGTTTTTCAAAAATGGTCAGTTAAGGGGGTGCAACATAGAGATACGTTCGATATATGAAGTGAAAGAAGAACATGCTTCACAATAGGATAGAGACGTCAAATTTGGTGTACTGGTATATAGTTTGAAAGAAAGAAAATGTGCAAATTTCAAATTTCTAATATTTGCTACTTTAGGTGGTGATGAACGCCAATATGTTCGATTTCGGAATAAGTGAGACACGCTTCCTTTTAAATATGATAGAGGCTTAATATTTGATATATGGGCCAATCATCTGATAAAAAACCCAATACGAACAGAGTTTTTCAAAAAATGTTCATTTATGGGTCTGTTAAAAAAAAAGCGTTCGAAAGGGGAGATGATAAAATAATATTATTCGGGGTGAGATAGAGACTTTAATATGATGTTGTGGACCGTAAAATAGAAAAAGGTTACACTTTTAATTATTAAATTCTTTATTTTTAATCACATTAACATTGCCGTAAATTCATATATAGTGGAATTAACATTTAAAACGTACACTGCTCGTTGTTGTGCCGCAATAAACCCTCCAATTATTTTTACCTTTTGTGTAAGTCCTGAAAAGAATTATTAATTAATATAAAAATATTAGACTACTTAAAACTTAAACAATATCTTTTATTAACAACATCAATTTATCAATAGCATCAATTTTCATTAATATCAATTTTCATATAATTATTTTAGCGAGAGGACATATGCGACCAGAATTATTAGTTTCACGATGGTGTCTAGGACCGGTGACAATCAGAGCACATACCTTCCAGTTTAATCTTGGGCTTATCATCTCTCCAAGACTTTCATCAGTCTTGCCACAACTCTGAGGTGTGTGGCTCCTACTCGTACTATAATGCACTTGCACATAAATTACCTCTACGGGTCACTCAACAACTACTCGTACTTTAAGTCAAAATTCGTGATTATTTTCTTTTCATGTCTGATCTCCATTTCTGCTTCTCGTTGTCTTTCGTATGCTACTGCACTCTCATTTCGTCTATAACTGAAACTCGTGTATTTCGACCAAAACTATGGGGTGTGTGGCTCCGAACTCTGATTTCCTTCCTCTCCTCAAGCTGTGGTTCCTTCGGCGGGGGGGGGGGTAGCTCCGCCCTTCTTCCCCTTGGCTTTCATTGGTTCTTCTCAACCCACTGGCATCATTTCACATATTTAGCAAGGCCCCTCTCAGCCCCTCTGGTCTGGCACACCAACATTTTTAGTCTTTTGAACCTTAAAGTTCAAGTCCTCATAAACCCCGTCGCCAGCCAGACTATAGCTTTGTTTGCCGTTCTAGGCATCGTAAATATTACAAATAAAATGTCTCATGTGAGAACATATTCTGGTCTCACATATCTCCCCACGGACAAAAGAACAAAAAAAATTCAACAACGATAAAGTTCGCAAAAAATTTCCATTCACATGCTACATTTTATTTGGCATTTTTCACTTTTTTGGGACAAACTTCGTCTAGAATTATTTCAACAGTCTTGCTGTAACACAAAAGTTTTTTTAGCACACATTATATACACTAAATAAACATAAGTTATGTACTCATGAACTCTACCCGGTCAGGCTTTCAATTGAAGCTAAATTAAATTTTGACTATTTAAAAAGATTTTTAAACATATGCACATTCACTTTCAAATGTTACACACTACTATCAGCTTTTATATTTTTAACACTATTACACATTTTTTTGTACAAATTACACATCATTATCTTTTGAACACAATTCTTTTCATACTTCATTAATTTCCATAATTGATAACTTCATCACATATATAACATTTTTGCTTAACCTTGATACTGGTACATACTTATTAATACAATCACATATTTTTTTTCTTTTTTTTACATCAGCCATTGAAAATATACATACTTTTCACAGAATTATGTAACTCCCCTTACAATTGCATACGGGGTGACATCTTCCCTTTAAATTTTTTTTCTTCCAACGCATTGTATGTAAACAACACCAACAACCCCTTGCACTTGATGACAGCAATTGATTGATGATTTTCAAAAAGATCATTAGAAGAACCCTTCTATTTTTAAGCTCCAATACCGGAAGTGCGTACCGGAAATGTTCAAATCCCCTTTCCGAAACTGGAAAGTGCCTAGTCAAAAACAGACTGGAAAACGATTACCTTTCTTTCAATCGTTTTTTCAACAACGATTAGCAGCTTGCATCTACTCAACTTAACTCCTGGAACCATCACAATGCATTATTGAAATGGAAAGCGTGCGGCGTGGATTTTCTTCTCACTGAAGATGACAATTGCAATGGCGCTCTTCAAAAGCTTGTAAACAAGTATTCTAAACCTTTTATTTATCCACTCGGCGTGTTATATAAACGTCGACTTATTCTTTTAAATATAAACCTCCTCATCAATTTAATTATTAATCATATCTGCTAATCAACTTTATTAGAATGCTCGGACGGGCTTGTACATTATATTAGCACTGCATAGCTCCTTCTTTTTAAACTCAGCTTAAATAGCCCCTTATTTAATTATTATTCAGTTGGTTCCTTTGGGGTGACTTGTATTAATATCAAAGTCATCTTTATGGTGCCTTACTGCCATTACTGCCTGTATACCCTTTTATACTGACTTCCTTCAATATTTTGAAAATCATTTTAGTGTATTATTTATTATTTAAATTTTACCTTTCCATTTATTATTAAGATTCTCTCTTATTTAAATTGTTCTTTCTATACCTTCCATATGACTTTATAAAATTAAAAAAAAATTGAATTTTTTTTTAATTTTGAAGTTTTAAACTTTTAAAATTATTTTGATATATAATGTGTTTAAATTTTATTTATTTTAACTCCTTGCTTTATACTTTCATAATTTTTACATTTTATATAAAATTATTTCATCTTTTTAAAACGAACTAAAGACTTAATTTCTTCTCTGAAAACCCTTTATTTACTAAATTGAATTTTTTTTATTTTATATTTTTACCAATTGAAATCCTTATTATTTATTATTTATATATCCTTTTTAATTATATATCCTTTTTAAACGCGGATTTATTTACTCACCGTATCTATAAAATTTATCATATTTATGTATTTCAATTTTTTTTAATCCTTATGACTTTGAATACCTGACATTTATAACCATTTATAACGCGTGATTGTTTATCATTCTATCTCACACATTATTATCTAATTATTACTTATCTTGACATTTAATTAACTGCGGCTAACCCCTTTATCGCCGTAATATATATTACCACTTATTTATTTACCACATATGCCATTTATTGCATCCTAATTCATTTTATTTATCATAAACTTTCTCAACACCTATTTCAGAATATCTTTTCATAACTTTTCACATTTAAAAATACCTAATCACCATTTATATGACATTACCAACAGAGTATATATATATATATATACGTAGATTGCCGTTTGTTTACAAACACTTTTCAATTGCTACAGTATCTCATCGATAACTTTTAATTTTCATTTACATTCCCCACTGACATCTAAATTCCTTATTATTTAACATATTTATTTATTCATTCCATTTTTATTTATATTCATTATACATGTATTTCACATTTATTTATTATCGTACAATTTTCTTCAAAAATACCTACATTTTATTTTCATTTCCATATTTATTTACATTTCATTTTCATATCCAAATTTATTTATACACACATGATTATCGTAACCTTTCCTTACGTTGTAAATAAACATCAAAAATGCTTTATTTCGCACTCAAAATTCTTCAATTATTTTTTTTTTATTTCAACCACTTTTCACACCTTCTGTGTATTTATTTATTTCTTCCTTGAACAAAATTTTAACTAAATTTAATTCATTCATCCTGTCATTTTAGAATTCATTTAGTTATTTAAATTGCTTATACAATTTATATTCTTCCGCAAACATTTATTTACCTAACCATTTTCAATGCATTTTCACAATTGAACATTCCTACACGAGATATCGTGTCCTCGATTGCTTTATTGCAACGGGCGATTTACAGCTATTTTTACTGTTCATAATTTAACATTTTAAATTCATATTGATTTAAAATTTTCAATTATTTATGCCTTTGTTTACTTTTTGACATAAAATTTATACTATCCATGACTAATCTTTAATATTCTCACTTTCAGCTCATTACTTATTTTTTTACTTTACTTAAACCTGTCATTCAATTTTTAAGCCTCATTCAATGCCTCAAGACTCTTCCCTCGAAAGACCTAACATTTTCCTGCCTTCTTTTGAAGACAAATTGAAGTGAATGGACTTGCCTTCCACCCTATTTTGAAAAATGAAGCATTTGACTGGACTGGCTTTCCAACAACCTTGTCCTTGCCTGGATTTGTTTCCAAACCTTTCATCTACCCAATTAGGTAACATATTTGATTTTACCTTTAATTTTTGTAGATGTTATTTGCATAAATTAATCTCTGCATAATTTTCTTATCACATGTAACATTTTGAGTTAACATTACACATTATATATAATATTATTTTTGAAAAAGAACTATTTGTACAATTATTATCAATTTTTGTAAAATTCATACCATGTTTATTTTTAAACCATTCAATGATTATTCATCTTTTTCTTAGAAATTCATACCATTTTCATTCTTAAACAAATTTTTCATTATTGCTTTTTTTTTTTAAATTCATATCACTATTCCTTTTTTCATTTTTAAAATATTTTCAATTTCATATCATTTTCCTTAGAATTCATTTTAATTTGTCATTATTCTTTTTATCTCTCTCTCATTTTACAATTCTTCAAAAACCAATCATCAGCAAATTTTTAATTCTTAAAATTTCTTGATTTTTTGAAACAATTTTGACCAAGCTTTCTCTCCCTATGTTCATGAATGTTTTCACTTTCATTTGTGTTATAAATATGTATTTCATTTAGTAACTCTAATTTTTGCCTAACATACTCTTTATATTTGCTTTGACTTTCAATTACTTCTGAATCTACTTTTAGAATACCTTTACCTTCATTTTCATTGTGATCAATATCCCTTATTATTTTATTACTTTCATTTTGAAAATTTTTACAAACATTTGAATTTTGTATTTCTTGAAAATTATTATTTTGATTAACCAAAACATCCATTATTTTATTTTCAAGAGAATTTTGCTTCTCATTATCATGATTTTCGTTATCATTTTCTTGAAAATTTACATTTTGACTTTTATTTTCCAAAATATCCATTATTTTACCCTGACTTGAATTTTGAATATTTTCACTATCACGATTTTGACTTTCATTTTGCAACACACCCATTATTCTAATTTCAAGTGATTTTTGAGTATTTTTATCATTATGATTTTGATTTTGACTTTGCATTTCTTCAAACCTTTTATTTTCATTTGCATTATGTACCCTTTGAATTTTAACATTTACATTTTGCATAATTTTATGTGTAATGTAAAACAGTGTGAACAAACAGGAATGTAAAACAGTGTGAACAAACACACCAAGGAAACTTATTCCCAAGTGTGATAGGTAAACAACATGTACAATCATTCAATAAACTTTAAAAACACAAAACCATACACTTATGTAAAACAATGTCACAGCAGCACAACATGAAGTATGGATAATTAAAAAGCAGATCACAATCGAAAAGATGAATTAAAAGAACATTTCAAAGTAAAAGTCCAAAGCAGTTTAAATAAAAGAAAAATCCACATCTTAACTACGGTTTACCATAGTTAACTTTGGTAGAAACATAGGCTAACTCCTTACTGTAAATACTGCATTCATGACTGTACATCGATGGTCCGTTTTATACACCGCTTTACATTTGGCATTGTACCTAGTGCAATTCATGTACACAGGTTAACACACTCCACCGCCACACAGGCTAATACACTTCCTTCACATTCCACCGACTTGTGGCCGTCTTCACCACAGTTGGTACAAAATTCATCGTTTGGACAAAGCTTACTAATGTATCCGTAGAATCGGCATTTGCAATAGACATTAGCTCTAAGAAACTCTTAACAGTCCACTCTGGTCCATCCCACATTTACACTACTTCGATTGATCAGCACACCAAATATCACTGGATCTGTTTCGCGGACTAAGTCCTTTGTCCACTTCTTCACTGCAGAATACATACCAGAGGTTATACACAAAAAATAAATTGATCATATAAAATGAATTAATTACGGAATTTAAATAACAATCGAATCCTATTAGGGAGGGGGGGTTCAATTATTATAATATTCGCGATAGCGAACTTCGGTGTGCAAAGCAAACTATTATTGTGATGAAATTAATTATCAGGTTAACATGTGTTTTCAAAATAAAGGCTATATTTAATTTATTGTGAATTCCCTCAGGTGATGCATTACCAAATTGCTCAATCTGGAGTTATACTCGATTATCGAGTTAGTGGCTTTTACAATCAGCGGCTATTTTATAATGGTGATTTTCCAAAGTAGTAACTCATCAAATATATTTGATCATAAGTATTTTTTTTTAGATTTTGTCGATTTTGGTAGTCCATTTTGCAAAATAAGGCAGGATATGTTTTTCCGATTCATGTCAGAATTCTAATCAGCACCAGGGTAACCCACAAATAACATATCAGCCAAATTTTGTGAAATTTGATCAATTAGTTTTTTAGCTGGAGTGGATACAGACAATTTTTGAGGGGCCATTTAGCTAAAAAAGGCAACTTCTTTCATTCCGAATCATACCAAAATCAAATCACCACCAGGGTAAACCACACGTGTCTAACCTATAAAATTTTATGAAAGTTGGTCCAATAGTTTACGAGTTAGAGTGGATACAGTCATTGTTCAGGCACACACACACACACACACACACACACATACACACACACACACACACACACGCACACGCACACACACACACACACACACACACACACACATACACACACACAAAGACGTCAGTCTAAAGAAAGTGTTTCCGTAGTCTGGGTGTCTCAAAGACGTATAGAATCGTCAAAAACTCGAGTTGCAATTTTCGACATGATTCCAATACTCTCCTTATACATTACCAAATACTGAAGGGAAAGTAAAAAGCTTAAATTCGATTTCTTTGACGATAACGGTTCGATATGACAAAAATGTGCACGATAATGGGATTAGATTTAAATGTTATTGTTAACTTTAAAATATCAGTAAACGCCCATTGTTTCGAATGCAAGATTTATTTTCTTTTAGATATTAAACATTTTGCTACCTCCCTTAAAATCTTTGCGTCCATGTGTCTATATTATTAATGTAACAAAGGCTTAATTTACGCAATAAAATACTTGTGTTGTTACTTTAGGGGTTCTTTGGAAAATTTTATCTATGTAAACCTCTCATTAAAGAGTAGTGTACCTATTTATAATCATCCATAAAATTGCTAAAATCCTTAAAAAAATCAATGTTTACACCTTCTACTAACCTCTGATTTTCTAATTTTACAGATCCTATAGAACTGGATGTAGGCATTTAGTTGATTTCTTTCCAGTGTGGTCTTTTATATATTTGACAATTTAAAAGTGCATTACAATTTCGTATTATTAAGGAACATGAAAACTATGTCTAAAACAGGAATTTATTAAATCTTTTATTACTCAATTGCTATAATTTTGACTATCATTTTGAGTTTTCTTCAACACGGGTTTTACAAATATGCACCTCGATATATGATCTTGACTTTGTTGAACCCTTCCCTATCCACAAATTATTCAAATAATTTAGTTAATAAGTCCAATACTCCACTAAATAGTACCACCTTAAATAGTCCAATACTCCACTTTTGTCCTCGTTCAGTCGGACTACCAGTAATTATTTAAGTTTTCTTGATTTTTGTTCAATTTCTTAGATTCTGGGACTCTTATCTGTCGTTTTGACTTATTTTTCATTTTGTTTCATCTCGTTTATTTTTATTCGTACTTTACTCGTCTAATTGTGATATTTCAGTTGTGTTAGGGCGCATGTCAATCTTCTGTGTCACTTTCGTTTCGGATTGGCTGGACTTTTCTCCATTCTGCTGCCTGATTGGCTTTCTCTGGTGAACTCTTATTCCAGGACATGGGTATATAATCCCCTATATTCCTTCTATTTGTGTCCACTCGTATTTTTTTTTTTACTTCGGATTTGTCGTTTCTTTTGCACTGACAAAATGGGATCCAACGCATCCCCGAAAAGCTGTACACTGCATTATTATTTAATTTGTGCTTAAGTACGTTACTGAATGTTTCCTTATTTTCCCTATGGTTAATCTCCAACAATTCTTACGAAATGAAAAAAACAAACAAAATATAGTTGTATCTTAAAGCTATGTAAAAGTAATTTTTTGTTCCTTATACAAATGATTGTTGTTGTTTTTAATCGAGTCAAATGATATCACGGAAGGAGTTAAAACTCCATGTTGGAAAAATGTCAGAAACACTTGATATAATAATTCAGGTGGCGCTGTGGTAAATGAGTTTCTCTACATTATATATTTACAAAACACTGCATTATATACTTTACAAAACACTACGACACCTAGACATAATTCTGACGATATTTCCAAACTGTTTATCTATAGGAGATTATATCTTTCTAGCAAAGTGGTTGTCGCTCCGACTCATAACACTCTGTATTAAAAAAGGAACAAAACGTATAAAAATGAGATTAAGATACTGGTACATTTCATAAAGCAAATGCATATCCCAAATTTGGGGGAGGGGATGCATTGTAATTTGCTATGCAGTTTGTACTTTTGTGTCTTGAAATACCCAAGATCTCAGGTGCACAATAAATTTGTTTCTAAAAATATTATACAGATTGATTTTATTTAAACTTATGAAGCACAAAAAGTATTTCTCAATATTCTTCCTATTGATTAACGTACTGATCTCAATGTGCAACTAGTAAGATTTGTATAGAATTCGCACCCATGATATGATCAAGAATTTATAGTATTAAGATAATTTCTCGACGTTGAATACTCTGAGCATTCTTTTGCTAATCCCTCGCCCCAGGGACCAATAAAACCCATTGAATTTCGAAAAATGAAACTTGGTGAAATATAAAACACGCCTCTCCCCAAAAAAATCTGGCAATGCTGCTATTTTTGCGATCTGCTTGGTTTAAGTTTTTGTGTGCGTCTTTCGCGTGTTGTTGTTGTTGAGACCCAGACCGTCCGACCTACCAGAAAGGTGTAAGGTAACTGTATGGACGGCCGGGAAGTGCCACCCAATTTAGACCGGAACCCAGTGGGGGAGGCATCCACAGGGACCGTACCCTCCTTCCCCTACCACCAACCTCTCGGAAGGACTTACGGACCCACATGTTTAACGTGATCGTACTCCGCATGAACACGGCGGCATTTGTGGTAGCGTGCAAATCTAGCGCGCAAACCACGGGGATACCGCACCCGAGATGGCCAACAGCGCGCGGTGTTCCGAGGTGGTCACCCACCAAGTACTAACCGCGCCCGATGCTGCTTGACTTCGGTGATCTAACGAGAACCGGTGTTATCAGCACGGTACGGCCGTTGGCCGCGTCTTTCGCGTGTGTCGTTGCTGTAATTTGTGGCTTCATTGCTGTTAAAATCGTTGCTTCATTTTGATAAAGAATTGAACTGGACAAGATCTTGACTGAAACCATATCCTGCTTAACATTACGCACTGAATATTTGCCCAATATTGTTACACATTTCGTCGGGAAATCTAAGATGATAATAAACTTGGAAAAGAATAGTCAATGTAAAGTCAATGATGCATAAAGCTTCGATTATAAAACTCTTTCCAACTGAAATGCAATTTATTTATACATCTCTAAAATGACATATATTCAGCGGTGATATTTTTTAAATTATTACAGTTCTGCAGAAATTTATTATACTTGAAACTAAATCAACTGCTTCTCTATGTAAAATCAATGAATATTTCATTCATATCGCTTATATTCCAGGCTCCAGAGCTAAATAAATTTGCATGACTTCAGCAATTATTTTACAACTCATCTTACAATAGCTTGGTTTTTTGCATTCTACATGCTATAGAAATTAGGCTTCGTTGTAGGAATAATCAAAATTTAGTGACCACTGAAAATAAAAAATATTGTAATTGCGTTGGTATAGAATTTAGATACGCAAATAATATGCAAAAACAAAGCGTTTTTATGACGGATGCAACACTGAATATAAATTTAAAAAATCTTCAAACATCACGATTCTAAACGGGGGAAAATATGAATGCAATATTTTATTTTGAAATTAGTCACGTGATATCTTTATATAATATGGGTCTAATCATTATTCAATTTTTATTTAAAAAACTACCTAACATATTTTGCTAAAAATTTTTTACTCATTTTACGTGATACTTTGAATATTTCCCAAAATTTTCGAATCAATTTGTGAATTTTAACTCCGCTTAAGAAATGTTTGAAAAATTATGTTCCATAAGGTTCAATTTATTTAATTTCTTCATGCCGGGTTTAATCCAAAACTAATTGGGTGATATCATTCATTTTCATTCTCATGTGCTCCACAGACCTTTTCAAAAACATACTAAAATTCCATTTTGATAAAGCCATTTTTACGGCAATTATCGTGCAAACGGATAGACAGGCACACATATTGAACAAAGTCTTAAACACTTTACAACTATGTTGAAAAATGTTAAAAGCTAGGCCAAGATTTCAATTGTCTTGATCGGCGACAATCATAATTTCTAATTTGGATTTTCTACAACAGTATTTCTTCATCACATTCATTGTAGTTAGACTGTCAAATTTAGTCACTACCGTTGAGTATTTGATTATCTAGGCGATTCACATAGAATTTTATGTGATTTTACCCAGAGTCGGATTATTTTCCACCAAAGCTGCTTAGCGTCCATACTTGAATTGTATGTGCCTCAAAATCATATCACAAATAATCACATTTCTCCCACCAAATGCTGGATGTAGTCCTTTTTAGTTAAATAAATTTAAAATATGCAAGTATTACTAGGCTTAAAAGCTTTGGGATTCAATATTAATACGTCTGGCCAGTGTTTTTTTTTACTATCTCCAGAACTGGCGATTGGCGACCATAAAATTATTTTATTGCTGGCCTGATTAGTTTATGTAGCTGCCATGGTTACATACACAATTTATTACTTTCAATAATAATACGTCTGGCCATTGATTTTTTTTTTTTACTTTTTCCAGAACTGGCGATTGGCGACCATCAAATTATTTTAATGCGGGCATGATTAGTTCATGTCATAGTTGCATATACAATTTATTTCAAATTATTTCTTCTAAAATTTAAAAAATGATGAATAATGAAAAAAATTATGAATATGACCCGTATACGTATGGCTTGAGTATAAATATGGATTATGTAACACACAGTTAATTTTTAGTTTTAAATTGATTTCATTTTTGCATTTCAATGAACGTTTTCAAATTTGAATTTTTATGTCAAAAATCTAAAAAAAAATTATATTTTGATGTATTTTTAGGGTTGAGTATTTTGAATATTTGAAGACATTTTTAAAGCATTCATTTTTTGATATACTAGTATACAATATTATGTTTGGATATGAAACTATTTGTTTGTTCATGGCTTATAATATCTCGTCTGTCAAATAAATTCTATTTCATTTTGTCTGCTTTGAAAACGTACGTGTGCCATGTGTCAAAGAGTTAATTTTCGGATTTAATTTTTTAATTCTAATTTACTTTTCATCTAAGTCTTCATTTCATATTCATTTTTAGTCTCAAAGAATGAAAATTTAATTTTGATGTTATTTTAATTAAATATTAATATATCATAATCCACATTTTAATAGAAATCACTTTTACTTTGATCAATTAGTGAGCAAATACGCAAATTAATAGTTACGATTTTTAATATTATCTATACCTTTGAATCATTGGCTCTGTTCTGTACATTAATTATTTATATTTAAATTTCTGTCAACGAAGTACTTAAAAATATTTTCTAAATAATTTAAGTCCTGGAAAAATATATTTATACAGCAAATAAGATTCAAAATGAAAGAAGACTACTCTTAGTTCTTTTATAAATCTCTGGAAAAGCAAAAGTAGCCAGTAGCCTCTGTGAACCATTTCGACACGGGAAGTTGCGATAAGAGATAAATGGACTAGAGTAATTGAGGTCAGCTGGGAAAAAAAATCAAATCGAAGAGCGAAATGGGCTGTAGTTGACCTGGTGAAGGAACACAAGTAGCACGTGCGTGAGTACAAGAAGAACGTAATTAAGAGATTCCTTTTTGGTAAGAGTTTGTCCCTAAATTCTGTGTTTAAACGCAATTGCGTGTTATATTCTGTTACAGTTGTTTTTAAAGGCACGGTTAATTTTAATTAAATTATTCTGATCTGATAAATATTTTTAAAAGCTCCAACTGATCGATGTGATTTTTTATAAGACGGTGCATAAAAATGGCCGTTAGTAAAACAGCACGAAAATAAAAAAATGTAAGGACAATAACAGTTTTATTAACACAACGACCTTCTGAATATGAGATACATTGTAGGTACTCTGTCAAATCAGGAAATGATCTGTCAACAGGAGATTGTCTTGAGTATATCAAAGAAACTTATATGGCGTAATGTCTAAACTCTATGATAGATGTTGTATTGATTTTCTGGGCAAAATTCTCTGATTTACCTCTTTGACCAAAGTGGCTCATTTTTCACATAAAACTAGTTAACACAATAATTGTTCTAATGTTTCCTTACATATTAATATATTATTTCGGCTATATATATTGTGACTGCAATTTTAGAGATATATTACAATATTAGATTTACTATATTATAATTCTAGAGCATTTTGTATTCCACCGTTCCATACACTACATGGTATATATAGTAAAGGTAAGTTCTTTGCGGTGGTGTAAAATTCCCGTATTGAAACATATTTTATTTGCATATATTTTATATTTTGCATAATTTAGAATGATATGTCTGTAGCTGTATGATCGTGAATCTAGGGAATTGTTGAGAGTTCCTGTCTTAATATTTAAATGCGATATCTCAGAATGAATTTTACGAATTTTGAATGCGTCAATAAAAGTGCTGCGGTTCAAAGTCGATATATATATATATATATATATCATACCAGAAAAGTATAAAAATGAAAGAAAGCAATATATCAAAGATTGGCCGGGGGGGGTTGTGACCCCCACTCCCCGGTTAAGCCAGCTTGCGTCTAGACAACACTCCCGGTAGCCGATATATTGCACAAAGATGAATACCGAAGTATCAAAATTTCAAAAGGATTCTAAAAAGGATTCCAAAGATAAAGAATTTTAAAAAGTAGGTTACAGATCATGTGAGTGTGGAGTACCCAGAAGACACGTATTTTAAAAACTGTACTATATCTACTCTCACTAAACTAAAGGCAATAAGAATCCAAACATATAGATTTTAATGATCAAAGCAGATACCATACCATAACCACTATCCACCATGACGAATCCAGCACCAATACATCTGCTAGACATTATCTATTATATAAGAATGTACTCATTCTTAACTTGTGTAAAGATGGTACTGACTCCCTAACGTGATCAACACACGGGAGGTTCGGCATCCAAATATATGTGGTAGCTCTCAGTTACGGTTATATCATAAAATTTGCATATAATGTTACACAGAAAACGCTTCGGAAAGCCTTGTGCAATTGCACCATGGAGGAAGTTAATATCGCTATTGTAACGATCATTAACATTACTGTTGATTCTTTTGCTTCGCAAAAGTTGGTTCAAAATTATGTTTCTGTATACATTCCTATGTAAGCATGAATACCAAGGAACAATGAAATTTATAACAAATTTAAAATCTCTACGTTTATCGTAGAGGCGAAATCCAGTTGATCTATCAGGAAGTTTGTACAGAGACAAATCAAGAAAATTAAGACTTTCATCAGGGTTGAATGGTGTTTCTGTTAAAGTTAAACTTTTTGGATAAAATCCAAAATCCAATATAATTTTTTTTTTTTTTTTTTTTTTTTTTTTTTTTTTTTTAATATATTTGATTTTGGATTTTATCCAAAAAGAAACATAATTTTGAACCAACTTTTGCGAAGCAAAAGAATCAACAAAAATGTTAATGATCGTTACAATAGCGATATTAACTTCCTCCATGGTGCAATTGCAGAAGGCTTTCCGAAGCGTTTTCTGTGTAACATTATATGCAAATTTTATGATATAACCGTAACTGAGAGCTACCACATATATTTGGATGCCGAACCTCCCGTGTGTTGATCACGTTAGGGAGTCAGTACCATCTTTACACAAGTTAAGAATGAGTACATTCTTATATAATAGATAATGTCTAGCAGATGTATTGGTGCTGGATTCGTCATGGTGGATAGTGGTTATGGTATGGTATCCGCTTTGATCATTAAAATCTATATGTTTGGATTCTTATTGCCTTTAGTTTAGTGAGAGTAGATATAGTACAGTTTTTAAAATACATGTCTTCTGGGTACTCCACACTCACATGATCTGTAACCTACTTTTTAAAATTCTTTATCTTTGGAATCCTTTTTAGAATCCTTTTGAAATTTTGATACTTCGGTATTCATCTTTGTGCAACATATCGGCTACCGGGAGTGTTGTCTAGACGCAAGCTGGCTTAACCGGGGAGTGGGGGTCACAACCCCCCCGGCCAATCTTTGATATATTGCTTTCTTTCATTTTTATACTTTTCTGGTATGATATTAAAATCCACATTGTAGTGCAGCATAGCGCCTTATTCGTGTGATTTTCTGGAATTTTGTATCTTTCACTCATTTATACATATTTATATATATATATATATATATATATATATATATATATATTAAATATGTATATATACAGTCAATCACGTCAACAATTATGCACCCTTCAACATAAGCAACGCAAGTATTTGCGTATGCTTATGTGTGTAAATAAATAGAACCACGAATTTCTTTAATCTCAATATGAATATAAAGTACATAAAATAATTAATTTAAACAATTACGCATTCTCGAAACAATTTAAGTCATTCAAACTTCATCATTATATATGCTCCCACAACAAGTATAATGTGTTGCCTATTAAACTGATGGATATGTTTACAAATGACTACTAATTAGTTCAAGTTTGTATAAGCGTTGCAATTCAGTAAAACAATTTAGTCTTTTCGAAGAAGTTTTCCGAATGAGTTGCACTGTTTACTGAAATTTTTTTAAAGATTTAAAGAGACAAATATGCATTTAACAAGCCTTTAAGAATATTTTACAAATTATAATTAACTTGGGCTCATTATAATCAGTAAGTATCTAAACGGTTTGTGTATTTCCTAATTTTTTTAAATAGGTATTATAATTAACTTAGGCTCATTATATTCAGTAAGTATCTAAACGGTTTGTGCATTTCTTAATTTTTTAAAATAGGTTTGAGTAAATAATATCAAGGGTAATATTTGTTGTAAATTGTATCAAGCGTAATATTGTTTTTTTTATTAAATACACAGACTTCGTATTAATTTCGTAAACTCAAATCGCCTTGGGAATTGAAGATCAATTAAATAATTTTTAATCGCTGGAATTCAATAGGTATGAAAAACATAAAATATCCAACTTTTTACTGGTAATCTTCAAGAATATTTTGCATTTTTCCTTTCAGACATGTTTACTATTTGAAAATTACTTTAATGAACTATGCCAATGAGAAAAATTTAAATGAAGTATGCTTGTACTCGAATTTTACATACCAGAATCTATTTTTAGTAACTTTTGATATTATGTTTCAAATTTTACAAGAAAACTTTTGAAAAACCTGCGTCATTTGTCCAAATGATCACGATTACAGCATGTTACCCTTCATTTCAAAAGGCTTGAAAAGATCTTTCGATTGATACAAAATTTGATAATGTTCTTCCGGGGGGGGGGTGCTCATGATGTCACAAAGACAATTATATTTTAGGGGCTATTTTTACCACAATGATAGAAACTATTAAATTTCGTGATGATTTCGTGAAAATTTCGTGATGTACCCCTTTTATGCATGGTTATATCAAACTTTTTCCTATTCTACCACGTTAAGAAAATATAAAATTTTGAAGACATTTGGAGTGCTAGGTCGAATTTAAAACAATTCTATTTATTTATGGATTTTTTTAACAAATCTGTATTCAAAATTTCGTGAAAATCCATTAATGTTTGTGGCAGGTATCGTGTAATCTACCACGGACATACAGGCAGTCAAGCAGACAGACAGGTATAATGACACCACGACGAAAGTAGTCAAAACATGTTCAGCGGTTCTAAAACATATATTGACATCAAAATCTTGAAATTGAAAAATTTCGTGAAACAAATACGTTCTCTATGCACTATGTTGTGTGTGTACTAATTCCCCCGTGGTGAAAGGGCGCTTAAGCACCTCGTCCACAAGACCCCCAGGGTCCCCCATGGTGAAGGGGCGGAGATTTGCAGCTTGACATTTATAGAAGCCCCCCGAAGGGTGGAAGTCTAACTTGGCTTCGGCATGACAACATCCATGCCCGCACCGCGTGCTGTTGGCACATTTCGGGCGCGGTAGCCCGGTGGTTTGCGCGCTGGATTTGCATGCTGCCACAACTTCCGCCGTGTTCATGCAGAGTACGGTCACGTTAAACATGTGGGTCCGTAAGTCCTTCCGAGAGGTTGGTGGTAGGGGAATGAGGGTACGGTCCCAGTGGATGTCTCCCCCACTGGGTTCCGGTCTAAATTGTGTGGCTCTTCCCGGCCGTCCAAATGGTTACCTTACACCTTTCTGGTAGGTCGGGCGGTCTGGGTCTCAACAACAACAACATCCATGCCCGCTGTCGGGATTCGAACCCCCAACCCGGCAATCCAGCGATCAGACGGAAACGCATGCACCTGACAGCTCCCCACCGGATCGGCACGCTCTGCTGTAGTATGATTAAATAAAATATAGCAACAATTGTGAAACTTGTTGGCGGAATACATTACTAATCACTTTGTTATTTTTATCACTGTTTTGCGGAGTAGAACTTGTCACTATAATGATGCTTTAAACTGTAACTATTAGTTTAGCTTAATATAAAGCTTCAGATTTTTTTCCACAATCCGAGATGCTTTAAGCAGTGTTTCTCATGACGAAAATTACATTATACTTTACGAAAATTACACTAGTCTGTGAGAGTTTTATAGCAAAGAGAATATGAATTAATATATATGCAATTTTCACGAATAAAAATGAAGTATATTTTTTCCCATCGCGTGAAATCATCGGGCAGTCTGAGTTAATGTGAGTTTTTATGGAGTTCCTTGTATTGTCGTACAGTGGTGGGAAAACTTTGAAAGCCAAATTATAAATGAGTAAAAGTATATGAAGTTTTTAATCGATTTCAGTCAAATCCATACATAAAGTAGCATATAAGGATAAATACATGTGAATAATTTATCATAAAATTATTACAACATTAATCCCTACAAAGCCGATTAAAACAATTTATGGTACAAAAATTGGAAAAAGTATAAAGACAACATTAGAATTATGTTCTGTACACACGTTAATCTATATAAATAAAATTGAAAATCTTTCTGGCGGTCTGGCTGTTTGTCCCATCATCACGGGAGAACGGCTGAACCGAATTTAATGAAATTTTGTGGGTAGCCTTAAAATAGCCTCCCCCCCCCCCCTTAAATGTTATCCATGTTTCGAGTTTTTAAGACTAGAAGTTGTTGAGATATTAATGAAAAACGAAACTTTTTCCTAGGAGCTCTACTCTCTAACTCCGTGATTTCCCCAGAAGAAAGGGTTGGAAATCTTTTGTATAAAACGCGAAAATAAATGAAAACGTTATCTCTGAGTTTAGTGGGAGAGTTTAGCACTAATTAGTCACTTTCTGAAAACATGAATTTAAATGGAATTCTATCACCATGGTTTATTTTTCGCTGGCTTTTACTCGGCAATGAATAGTATTAAGGAATCGAAATGGTTACTTAATTATTAGCATTTTATGAGAAAGTTTCTACATAATATCATGATGTTTGGCAAAGCAATTAACTTAAATGTGTTTGTTAATGTTTATTTTTAATTTTCAATTTGAATAATGAATAAATGCATATAATAATATCTTATAAATGAACGATTTATTTTTTCTTTTCATTATATAAATTGCGGACTGCGTACATCACTTTCATTTATTTTGTGTTTAGCTAATAAACTCATATATTGCGTTTAGCCGATATTTAGATGATTGTTGAAATAGAAAAAGTTGAACGGGTATTTGTTCTAATACAATTATAGTGTTTTCTTTTAATATACACAAAATAGATCAAGATGTTTTATTCAGATATGCAAATTCAGAACAGCAAATTTGGCAGTATATTGCTAACTTGGCAATTTGCTTTTGCCAATTTGGCGGAAATTTCACCAATTTATTAAAACGACGCAAATCAATGAAACGTATTTTGTTTTGTTAGAAGAGAGTACTGAAATGATGTTTCGTTAGCATTTGTCTGTCAATCCAACCGTCCTACTTAGTAACACATTTAGCGAATTTTCAAAATGTCACCAAATTGATAAAAATATTTGTAAATCCATAAAAATATCTTGAAATTGATAAAATTGAGCTAAATAAATGAAATTAATTCTGTTTTGTTAGGGGGATAGTATTGTGATGATGTTTCGTCAATTTGTCAAAAAGTGGGACTTTCAGTTCTACAGTCCCCCTTGGCGATACATTTGGCGTTTTTTTTTTTAAATTTCGTTAAATTGCCGAAAATATCGTGAAAGTTTCCATAGAGATAGGATTTTACAGACAATGTTTTTCCAAACCAATTTGATTGAAGCAAATTATATCATGTGGCTTTGTAATGGATTTAAATCCAATGTGTTTACGTGGCGGACGATTTTTATTAAATCTTTTCTGATTCGAATAATGAAGATATGTATACATAAAATAAATTCCATTGTCATTGGATTTTTGACTGTATAATTTCAATTACGTTCTACAGGTTTAAATATTATTATTATTGATATTTTCGGGGATTATTGTTTCAGAGATTATTGATATTTTCAAGTTATTATGCCATTGTTTTATTGCGGAAAAGATTGCGGAAACTCATATGTTGTACTTTGTAAGAGAAATCTTCTACAAATGCACGGGTATATCTTCTAATCTACAAGAGCATAAGTAGTACAGGTATACTGGCATATATTTTGACATATATTGGCATATATTGGAATCAAGTACGGCCTTCTGGTATGAAGTTTGCGGGGATCATTGATATTTTCAATTTATCACGTCATCTGTTTTATTTGGCAAATATTTTTAGATTCATATTGTAATACAGGAAACTTTCTACTAACACTCGAACATATCTTCCAATCTATGACATTATATGTAGTACGGCTATATCTTCCCATACGATTTTAGCACTTTCTTTTTGGCAAATATTGGAATCAATTACCGCCTTTAGGTTTATTGATATTTATAATTTATACATGTAATCTACTAATACAAGTTATATATTCCAATTTGCGCGTATTAAAGTTATACGGATCCCAAACAATTTTGAAGCTTTTATTTTGCGTATATTAATTCAATTCCTTATTTTTAGTAAATTTGTTTCAAAATGGGCCAGGATGTTTTATTCTTCAGATCTGCCTGTGATGATATATGTACAGCGAGAAGAGATATTCTTAAACTTCTTTTTAGGAGCATCAAATTAAATGTTTTGACAGAATATTTTGATTAAAAATGCCATTTAGTATACTATAGGAATTTGCACATGATTGTGAATTTTAAGTTTCGTTAAATTATATACTCCGTACGAAGAACGGGTATGCTGCTAGTCTATATACATAAAATTGAAAGTATATCTGTGTGTTTGACGAAAAGGTTTTAAATCGCTGGTTTAAAGCTTGAAAGTGAATTAAAATTCTATTTCTGAGTTTTGTTGGAGTTGCGCTTATCAGTCACTTTTGAAAATCGAAGGTTTAAAAACATGAATTTAGATGGAATCTCTATCATTATGGTTTAATTTTTAACAAGCTCTTACTCAACGTAGAAATATTAAAAAAAGTATTAAGAAATCGAAGTTGTTATTTAATTATCAGCATTTTATGAGGAAGATTCTTTCTTATATCATGTTACTCAGCAACGGAATTAAATCAAATGTGTTTGTTAATTTTTGTTATTATTTTTTTATTTGAATAATAAATAAATGGATATAAAAATATATCTTATAAATGAACGGTTTGATTTTTTAGTACTAGAACGTCGGAGGAATTTTTGGAGGAATCCATTCTCAATTTAGTTATGCGGTCAAAATGACTGCTTCGATCATTCTAGTCTTAATTATATTAATTACGGACTGGATACATCATATTCATTTATTTTGGAAAAGAGTTTTCAAACTTATATATTGTGTTTATGTAGTCAATATACTCATATATTGTGTTTAGCCAATGAACGAACTTCTTTAGTCGATTGTTGAAACAAAAGAAAAGTAGAATGGGTATACTTTCTAATACAATTTCAGTGTTTTCATTTAGTATACATAGCAGGATCAGGATGTTTTATTCTTCAGATCTGCCAATTCAGATCTACGAATCTGGCGGGATATCGCTAACTTGGCAAATTTCCTTAAACATTGCCAAATTAACGGAAATGTCGCCAAAATGATAAAAATGACCCTAAATGAATGAAATAATTTTTTTGTTATAAGAGAGTACTGAAATGATGTTTAGGTAGCTTTTGTCTTTCCGTCTAACAGTCTTACTTAACACTTTTAGCGAATTTTTAAAATGTCGCCAAATTGATAAACGTGGTTGTAAATCCATAAAATTATGTTGGAATTGATTTTGGCGATAATTTTGCGATTTTTTAAAATGTCGCTAAATTGACGAAAACATCGCCAAATTGATAAAATGACGCTAATTTCATCAAAATGACATCGAATCGATGAAAATTCAATATATTGCATAATTAAGTGCCATTTTCTAGTTAAACTCTGTTGTTTTGTGTAATAAATATTTTTTTCTAAATTTGCTTACAAACTGGACCATGATGCTATATACTTCAGATCTGCCTGTGAAGATAATTTTGTATATCGAGCTCAGAGATTCTTATACATTTTTTAGAAGAGGTAAATCAAATATTTTAATAGAAAATTTTGAATAACTAAGTCATTTAGAAAACTAAAGAGATTTAAACATAATTGTGAATGTTAAGTTTCTTTATATTATAGTTATCGTGCAAAGAATGGGTATATTGCCAGTAATCCATAAAATAGCCCTTTTTTCAATGATTTAAATCATTCACGATGTCATGGACTGAAACATTTCAGTTGTAAAGGGATTTTTCCCCCCAACCGAGTCTGGTGGGTGGCATCGAATCGTGCTTCTATTCATAGTGTATGCTTTTTACATGCACTTTGAGGGCCGAAATATCTCAGAGATATTCTACAGACTCAACTTAAAATTGGTCCAGTCACGAAATTGTCCAGTCCAGTAACTGTCCAATCCAGCAATTTCACAGAATTAGCTTGAAACCATGATTTTCATGCAGAAGTGACATGAATTGAAACGTTATCCTGATAGAAGAAATACCTTACACAGGTCATAAGGAGCGTTTCGCGCAGTCAGTTTCCAAATTCCACATTTCTATATGCCTCTGCATTGATTTTACATTGCACGAGTATAATGTGAATGTTTCTTTTTGCCGAAAATCAACGTCAGAATATGATAGAAATTGTTGAGATGATGCGTTTGTATTGGTATGTGTGAATGGGTGTAAGTAGTTGTGTGAATAGGTGCAAGTAGTTTTGTTGTTATTGAGACCCAGACCGTCCGACCTACTAGAAAGTTGTAAGGTAACTGTTTGGACGGTTGGGAAGTGCCATCCAATTTAGACCGGAACCCAGTGGGGGAGGTACCCACAGGCACCTTACCCTCCTTCCCCTACCACCAACATCTTGGAAGGACTTACGGACCCACATGCTTAACGTGATCATACTCCACGTGAACAAGACGGAAGTTTCGGCAGTGGCTGGAATCGAAGCCGGGCCTACCGAGTGCAACTCCAGCACGCTATACACTGGGCTACCGCGACCGTAAGTAGTTGTGTGAATGGGTGTAAGTAGTTGTGTGAATGTATAAAGAATGTGTGTGTATGTGTGTCCATATCTCAAGAACATACAGAGTGTTTTTAATGAAATTTGGTACAAACCATACAATCAATGAAGACTGGAAGCCTACTGATTTTAAACGCACTCGAATCCTCTGATACGACCATGCAGATTTTCATTTCCTGGTATATTTTATTTTTTTGGATATTTATTCTTAACGCACAGCTCGTCTTGGGTTCGCCATAGGAATGTACTAGTTTTGGTGGGATAACTCAAGAACCAGAGCAGATAGGAAGTCCAAATTCCATATATCACTGTCTTTCATATATTCAGTTGCACATATTTTAATAAAAATATTCTTCATTTAAATTACATACAGATAATAAAATCTATATATACTAAATGCCAAGTGTCCGTCTGTCTGTCTGTCTGTCCGTCCGTCTGTCAGGTCTTTTTGAGGCACTTCCCGAATAGATAGAGACTTGCAATTTGGTACACAGGTCTATCGTTCGATAAAACCCCCGGGAAAAATCGAATTTTTCGAAAACGCTCTCTAGAGGGAGTGCTCCATCCTAAAACATTCGAAAAGTAAAATGATAGGAAATCAGATTTGCCATAAGATATAGACTTCAAATTTAGCTTACGGGTAAATCATTCCAAAGGAAGAAAGTGTGTAATTTCAGATTTCCAATATTTTCTACTTAAGTGTGTGCCGCACACCAAAATGTTCGATTTACCGAATAAATGAGAATCGGCTCCTTTAAAATTTGATAGAGGCTTGAAATTTGGTATATGGACTAATCATTTGATGAAAACACCCAAGACGAATATAGTTTTTCAAAAACGTTCGTTTAAGGGGGTGCTCTAGAGGAAAACTTTCGAAAGGTGAATTGATAAGAAAACATACTTCGGGATGAGATAGAGATTGGAAACTTGGTGTACGTGTAGATAGTTTGGAAGAAAGAAAGTGTTCAATTTCAGTTTTCCAATATTTTCTACTTTAGGGAGGTATCGAACACAAAAATTTTCGATTTTTGGTGTAAATCGATTTTCGGAATGAAGTAGAAATACCACTTTTAGAACGTGATAGAGGTTTGATATATGGTATATGGGCGAATCATTTAATAGAAAACCCAAGAAGAATCAGGTTTCTCAAAAATGTATAATAATGGGGGGTGGTACTCCACAGAAAAAAATTCGAAGGGTAAAATGATAGAAACAGCATGCTTAGCGATGAGACTTCAAATTTGGTATACGGATAGATAATTGGAAAGGAAGAAAGTCTGCGATTTCAGTTTTCCACATTTGCTAATATAGGGAGTGCCGCACACAAAAATATTCTATTTCACGGACAACTGAAAAACGCATCCTTTAGAGTGTGATAGAAGCTTGAAAAACCTAAGATTATTGCGGTTTTTCAAAAATGGTCAGTTAAGGGGGTGCAACATAGAGATACGTTCGATATATGAAGTGAAAGAAGAACATGCTTCACAATAGGATAGAGACGTCAAATTTGGTGTACTGGTATATAGTTTGAAAGAAAGAAAATGTGCAAATTTCAAATTTCTAATATTTGCTACTTTAGGTGGTGATGAACGCCAATATGTTCGATTTCGGAATAAGTGAGACACGCTTCCTTTTAAATATGATAGAGGCTTAATATTTGATATATGGGCCAATCATCTGATAAAAAACCCAATACGAACAGAGTTTTTCAAAAAATGTTCATTTATGGGTCTGTTAAAAAAAAAAGCGTTCGAAAGGGGAGATGATAAAATAATATTATTCGGGGTGAGATAGAGACTTTAATATGATGTTGTGGACCGTAAAATAGAAAAAGGTTACACTTTTAATTATTAAATACTTTATTTTTAATCACATTAACATTGCCGTAAATTCATATATAGTGGAATTAACATTTAAAACGTACACTGCTCGTTTTTGTGCCGCAATAAACCCTCCAATTATTTTTACCTTTTGTGTAAGTCCTGAAAAGAATTATTAATTAATATAAAAATATTAGACTACTTAAAACTTAAACAATATCTTTTATTAACAACATCAATTTATCAATAGCATCAATTTTCATTAATATCAATTTTCATATAATTATTTTAGCGAGAGGACATATGCGACCAGAATTATTAGTTTCACGATGGTGTCTAGGACCGGTGACAATCAGAGCACATACATTCCAGTTTAATCTTGGGCTTATCATCTCTCCAAGACTTTCATCAGTCTTGCCACAACTCTGAGGTGTGTGGCTCCTACTCGTACTATAATGCACTTGCACATAAATTACCTCTACGGGTCACTCAACAACTACTCGTACTTTAAGTCAAAATTCGTGATTATTTTCTTTTCATGTCTGATCTCCATTTCTGCTTCTCGTTGTCTTTCGTATGCTACTGCACTCTCATTTCGTCTATAACTGAAACTCGTGTATTTCGACCAAAACTATGGGGTGTGTGGCTCCGAACTCTGATTTCCTTCCTCTCCTCAAGCTGTGGTTCCTTCGGCGGGGGGGGGGGTAGCTCCGCCCTTCTTCCCCTTGGCTCTCATTGGTTCTTCTCAACCCACTGGCATCATTTCACATATTTAGCAAGGCCCCTCTCAGCCCCTCTGGTCTGGCACACCAACATTTTTAGTCTTTTGAACCTTAAAGTTCAAGTCCTCATAAACCCCGTCGCCAGCCAGACTATAGCTTTGTTTGCCGTTCTAGGCATCGTAAATATTACAAATAAAATGTCTCATGTGAGAACATATTCTGGTCTCACATATCTCCCCACGGACAAAAGAACAAAAAAAATTCAACAACGATAAAGTTCGCAAAAAATTTCCATTCACATGCTACATTTTATTTGGCATTGTTCACTTTTTTGGGACAAACTTCGTCTAGAATTATTTCAACAGTCTTGCTGTAACACAAAAGTTTTTTTAGCACACATTATATACACTAAATAAACATAAGTTATGTACTCATGAACTCTACCCGGTCAGGCTTTCAATTGAAGCTAAATTAAATTTTGACTATTTAAAAAGATTTTTAAACATATGCACATTCACTTTCAAATGTTACACACTACTATCAGCTTTTATATTTTTAACACTATTACACATTTTTTTGTACAAATTACACATCATTATCTTTTGAACACAATTCTTTTCATACTTCATTAATTTCCATAATTGATAACTTCATCACATATATAACATTTTTGCTTAACCTTGATACTGGTACATACTTATTAATACAATCACATATTTTTTTTCTTTTTTTTACATCAGCCATTGAAAATATACATACTTTTCACAGAATTATGTAACTCCCCTTACAATTGCATACGGGGTGACATCTTCCCTTTAAATTTTTTTTCTTCCAACGCATTGTATGTAAACAACACCAACAACCCCTTGCACTTGATGACAGCAATTGATTGATGATTTTCAAAAAGATCATTAGAAGAACCCTTCTATTTTTAAGCTCCAATACCGGAAGTGCGTACCGGAAATGTTCAAATCCCCTTTCCGAAACTGGAAAGTGCCTAGTCAAAAACAGACTGGAAAACGATTACCTTTCTTTCAATCGTTTTTTCAACAACGATTAGCAGCTTGCATCTACTCAACTTAACTCCTGGAACCATCACAATGCATTATTGAAATGGAAAGCGTGCGGCGTGGATTTTCTTCTCACTGAAGATGACAATTGCAATGGCGCTCTTCAAAAGCTTGTAAACAAGTATTCTAAACCTTTTATTTATCCACTCGGCGTGTTATATAAACGTCGACTTATTCTTTTAAATATAAACCTCCTCATCAATTTAATTATTAATCATATCTGCTAATCAACTTTATTAGAATGCTCGGACGGGCTTGTACATTATATTAGCACTGCATAGCTCCTTCTTTTTAAACTCAGCTTAAATAGCCCCTTATTTAATTATTATTCAGTTGGTTCCTTTGGGGTGACTTGTATTAATATCAAAGTCATCTTTATGGTGCCTTACTGCCATTACTGCCTGTATACCCTTTTATACTGACTTCCTTCAATATTTTGAAAATCATTTTAGTGTATTATTTATTATTTAAATTTTACCTTTCCATTTATTATTAAGATTCTCTCTTATTTAAATTGTTCTTTCTATACCTTCCATATGACTTTATAAAATTAAAAAAAAATTGAATTTTTTTTTAATTTTGAAGTTTTAAACTTTTAAAATTATTTTGATATATAATGTGTTTAAATTTTATTTATTTTAACTCCTTGCTTTATACTTTCATAATTTTTACATTTTATATAAAATTATTTCATCTTTTTAAAACGAACTAAAGACTTAATTTCTTCTCTGAAAACCCTTTATTTACTAAATTGAATTTTTTTTATTTTATATTTTTACCAATTGAAATCCTTATTATTTATTATTTATATATCCTTTTTAATTATATATCCTTTTTAAACGCGGATTTATTTACTCACCGTATCTATAAAATTTATCATATTTATGTATTTCAATTTTTTTTAATCCTTATGACTTTGAATACCTGACATTTATAACCATTTATAACGCGTGATTGTTTATCATTCTATCTCACACATTATTATCTAATTATTACTTATCTTGACATTTAATTAACTGCGGCTAACCCCTTTATCGCCGTAATATATATTACCACTTATTTATTTACCACATATGCCATTTATTGCATCCTAATTCATTTTATTTATCATAAACTTTCTCAACACCTATTTCAGAATATCTTTTCATAACTTTTCACATTTAAAAATACCTAATCACCATTTATATGACATTACCAACAGAGTATATATATATATATATACGTAGATTGCCGTTTGTTTACAAACACTTTTCAATTGCTACAGTATCTCATCGATAACTTTTAATTTTCATTTACATTCCCCACTGACATCTAAATTCCTTATTATTTAACATATTTATTTATTCATTCCATTTTTATTTATATTCATTATACATGTATTTCACATTTATTTATTATCGTACAATTTTCTTCAAAAATACCTACATTTTATTTTCATTTCCATATTTATTTACATTTCATTTTCATATCCAAATTTATTTATACACACATGATTATCGTAACCTTTCCTTACGTTGTAAATAAACATCAAAAATGCTTTATTTCGCACTCAAAATTCTTCAATTATTTTTTTTTTATTTCAACCACTTTTCACACCTTCTGTGTATTTATTTATTTCTTCCTTGAACAAAATTTTAACTAAATTTAATTCATTCATCCTGTCATTTTAGAATTCATTTAGTTATTTAAATTGCTTATACAATTTATATTCTTCCGCAAACATTTATTTACCTAACCATTTTCAATGCATTTTCACAATTGAACATTCCTACACGAGATATCGTGTCCTCGATTGCTTTATTGCAACGGGCGATTTACAGCTATTTTTACTGTTCATAATTTAACATTTTAAATTCATATTGATTTAAAATTTTCAATTATTTATGCCTTTGTTTACTTTTTGACATAAAATTTATACTATCCATGACTAATCTTTAATATTCTCACTTTCAGCTCATTACTTATTTTTTTACTTTACTTAAACCTGTCATTCAATTTTTAAGCCTCATTCAATGCCTCAAGACTCTTCCCTCGAAAGACCTAACATTTTCCTGCCTTCTTTTGAAGACAAATTGAAGTGAATGGACTTGCCTTCCACCCTATTTTGAAAAATGAAGCATTTGACTGGACTGGCTTTCCAACAACCTTGTCCTTGCCTGGATTTGTTTCCAAACCTTTCATCTACCCAATTAGGTAACATATTTGATTTTACCTTTAATTTTTGTAGATGTTATTTGCATAAATTAATCTCTGCATAATTTTCTTATCACATGTAACATTTTGAGTTAACATTACACATTATATATAATATTATTTTTGAAAAAGAACTATTTGTACAATTATTATCAATTTTTGTAAAATTCATACCATGTTTATTTTTAAACCATTCAATGATTATTCATCTTTTTCTTAGAAATTCATACCATTTTCATTCTTAAACAAATTTTTCATTATTGCTTTTTTTTTTTAAATTCATATCACTATTCCTTTTTTCATTTTTAAAATATTTTCAATTTCATATCATTTTCCTTAGAATTCATTTTGATTTGTCATTATTCTTTTTATCTCTCTCTCATTTTACAATTCTTCAAAAACCAATCATCAGCAAATTTTTAATTCTTAAAATTTCTTGATTTTTTGAAACAATTTTGACCAAGCTTTCTCTCCCTATGTTCATGAATGTTTTCACTTTCATTTGTGTTATAAATATGTATTTCATTTAGTAACTCTAATTTTTGCCTAACATACTCTTTATATTTGCTTTGACTTTCAATTACTTCTGAATCTACTTTTAGAATACCTTTACCTTCATTTTCATTGTGATCAATATCCCTTATTATTTTATTACTTTCATTTTGAAAATTTTTACAAACATTTGAATTTTGTATTTCTTGAAAATTATTATTTTGATTAACTAAAACATCCATTATTTTATTTTCAAGAGAATTTTGCTTCTCATTATCATGATTTTCGTTATCATTTTCTTGAAAATTTACATTTTGACTTTTATTTTCCAAAATATCCATTATTTTACCCTGACTTGAATTTTGAATATTTTCACTATCACGATTTTGACTTTCATTTTGCAACACACCCATTATTCTAATTTCAAGTGATTTTTGAGTATTTTTATCATTATGATTTTGATTTTGACTTTGCATTTCTTCAAACCTTTTATTTTCATTTGCATTATGTACCCTTTGAATTTTAACATTTACATTTTGCATAATTTTATGATCTTTATTTTCAAAATTTTTATCACCTTTTTGATTTTGCATAATTTTGATATCCGTATTTTCGCTTCCATGCGGAATATTTTCATTCATATTTTGATTATTTTCAATATGTACACTTTGTACAGTATAACATTTTTTTTATTGAATCTCAATTATTTCACCGTTACCGTTATATTTACTTTCACTTTGTACTTTTTGTTCTATATGACATTTTTTTGCGTGAATCTCCTCGATTTTACTGTCCATATCATATTTTTTCATCAATTCTTCCGCACTTTGTACATTTTGTTCGATATAACATTGGGTAGCGTGAATTTTAATTGGTTCATCTTTCATGTTATATTTATTTCTAATGGTCAATATAATTTGCCTTTCCAAGTTCAATTATTCGAAACGGTCCCTGAAATCTATCTTGAAACATATTGGGTTTATTTTCCTCTTTCAAAAATACGGTATCTCCGGTTTGCATTTCTTCATTAATAATTGTTTTGAAATTTTTAATCACTCCTACTCGCATATTTTTATTTAACGTAATTTTAACCTTTTTTTGATTACAAATTACAATATCAATTTTGTTATTTTTTATTACAGTTCGTATTGCACCAAATGGAAAGAGTAATTTTGCGTGTTTTGTGGGGATAAAGGTAACTTCCTTATCCTGAATATCCTGACTTATGTCGAATTGCTCTGCAATCAACTGACCTTGTTGCAAAGCTATCCTGCGTGTGAGCGTGACATAGACCTGGACGTCAAGATTTGACTCTTCATTAACACATTCTTTTTCAGCAAAATCATTAACCTTTTCATTTTTAGGAAAATTGGCCTCATCGACCTGTGCAATTTTTTTACTGTCATAATAACCGTTTTCAATATTTTCATTAAATTCAAATATGCCTTTAACGTCATCATGTGTGCCAATTGGCTTTTTTGCAATAGTCACAATTTTAAACTCATTCTCTGTATCAACATTTTTATTATTTTCATCATCTGAAAAATTATAGTCATTAACATGGCTAACTTTACAACTAGTGTCCTTAATTTCATCATACTTTTTATTATCGATTTGAGTCGATTTTGAGTTAATTTCACTTTTGTACTCATCATTTAAATTTATTTTTGCATTGCACGCCTCATTTTCATTTTTAATAACTTCTTTAACTCCTGTATTTTCCTTATATGTAATGTTTTTACCTATATTATTTTCTACATATGTATTTCCCTCAATTTTCTTTTTATTAATATTTGCCTCACTTTTTAGACTTTGGACGAATTTTTCATCGGATTTCACCCAATCAGGCTGCGCCAACGAATCTACAATAGTCTCAAGCACGGCATCTCTCGGACAGGAAACATGGGTAAATTTTTGCATGCTTTCTACAGTATTTATTTTTTGATTGTCATTTTCATTTTCATATTCATTATGTTGCTTTGCTTTAACTTTGGTACCTGGGCTTCGCGTGCGAACCTCCCTTTTATCATATTGCATTTTATTTGCGTTATCATTGTAACTCGATATCTTATTTTGCGTTTGCGATTTATCTCTTCTAGATTGGGACTTTGGTCTATTTTTTAAATTTTGACTCGGCCAAAGCCCCTCAGTCAGTTTAAAGATCCGCGATTTTGACTGCTTTCTTGTCTGTGAACTCTTTCTTTCGCAAAAGTTTGGGTATTTGACCGACTATCATTTCTTTCTCTGAATCCGCTATTTTGCGTATTACGAAAACCATTACTTTGCCCATTTCTAAATCCGTTACTGTTTTCATTTTTTAAATCCGTTATTTTGATCATTTCAAAACTCACTTCTTTTATTCCCATATTTATTTACTTCATAATTATTTTGTGCGTTTCCGTTGTGCCAGCAGGTAGAAAAATAGTGCCCTTTTTTTCCGCATCATATACAATATATCATTTCATTTTCTGAATTTTCATACCTTTCATATTTTAATTGCTGAGGTTCCAATTTTGAATTTCGTAAATGCCTTTCAATTTGATTATCATTAAATTTTCTGCCATTATTTTCATTGCGATAAACTGCATTAATTTCCGTACGGTCACAATCCTCCTCCATAATTTTCTCTAAATGCTCTGCGAATTCAATTGCCTTGTCAAAATTTTGAATATTTAGTTTTTTAATTTCAAAAGCGAGATCTTGTCTTGCAGACTCTAAAAATTTAGATAACATTATATTGTTTTTAACTTCGAACATCTCATTATTTTCGTAATTTCCCAAAAAATCATTTGAAATATTTAATGCCAGCTCAGCTACCTTCATACCTGGTGACATTTTAATTTCGTTTAAATTTTTTTGCTTTTGAAGCATTGTCAAAGATGTTTTAAATTGTTTTAACAGCATTTGCTTAATATCTTCCATATTATTTGCAATCTGCAATTCTCTTTTTTTTTGATAAAAATTCCAAAGCTTTCTCCTTTAATCTAGTTTTTAAAATTACAACTTTATTTTCTTCCGACCAGTCGACCATTTTTGCGACATTTTGAAATTGCGCTAAAAAAAACTCAATGTCCTCGTCTTCCCTTCCATAAAATATTGGCAATAAATTAATTAATTGAAAGTTCTCCATTTTAACTCTTTGATTTTCAATATTTTTTGTCTGTGACCTGTCGGGCGACGAATTTCTAGTGGCTCTATGAGGCATTTAAAAAAAAATTATCCCGTCCAAAATCCTACTTAAAATTAACAGCATAAAATACACTTCAAAAATACTGCACATAAAAAACACTTCAACATCAAACTGAATATTCTTACAATAATAAATTTTTCAAACACTATTTTCAATTATTTCAAAATATATTCAACTTTTTTTTTCATTTTCAAAGTGATTGTGCATATTTAATTTAAACAATGCAAAATATCTGGTCAACATATGCTTCTCCAAAATTTCCATTCATCTCTTTATTTAAATTATTTCTATATACCTCAATATTATTCATTAAAATTTTCATTTAAATCTTGACTCACACAAAAGCGTAACGGAAACCAAATGTGGCGATAAAAAGATAAAGAAAAGAAAAGTTGAACTTGTTTATAATTAACATTATAATTGCCATTAATTATTATTAAGCATTAAAGACATGCCCGTTGATCACATAAAGTGGAATTAACATTTAAACGTGCATTGATCGTTGCTCTGCCGCAATAAACCCTCCAATTATTTTTACCTTTTGTGTAAGTCCTGAAAAGAATTATTAATTAATATAAAAAGATTAGACTATTTAAAACTTAAAAAATATCATTTATTAACAACATCAATTTATCAATAGCATCAATTTTCATTAATATCAATTTTCATTTAATTATTTTAGCGAGGGGACATATGCGACCAAAATTATTAGTTTTACGATGGTGTCTTGGACCAGTGACAATCAGAGCACATACATTCCAGTTTGATCTTGGGCTTATCATCTCTCCAAGGCTTGCATCAGTCTTGCCACAACTCTGGGGTGTGTGGCTCCTACTAGTATTATAATGCACTTGCACATAGATCACCTCTACGGGACACTCAACAACTACTCGTACTTTAAGTCAAAATTCGTGATTATTTTCTTTTCATGTCTGATCTCCATTTCTGCTTCTCGTTGTCTTTCGTATGCTACTGCACTCTCATTTCGTCTATAACTGAAACTCGTGTATTTCGAACAAAATTCTGGGGGGGGGGGTGGCTCCAAACTCTGATTTCTTTCCTCTCCGCAAGCTGTGGTTCCTTCGCCGGGGGGGGGGGGGTAGCTTCGCCCTTCATCCCCTTGGCGCTCATTGGTTCTTCTCAACCCAATGGCATCATTTCACATATTTAGCAAGGCCCCTAACAGCCCCTCTAGTCTGGCACACCTAAATTTATAGTCCTTTTGACCTTAAAGTTCAAGTCCTCATAAACCCCGGCACCAGCCAGACTATAGCTTTGTTTGCCGTTCTAGGCATCGTAAATATTACAAATAAAAATGTCTCATGTGAAAACATATTCTGGTCTCACAGATGTAATGGTAGTTAATTCAAAAGGAAAACGTGCGCAATTTAAATTTTCCAATATTTTCTTCTTTAGGGGGTTCTTTACACTAAAATATTCGATTTGCCGAATAAGTGTGAAACGCGAATTATTAAAAAAATTGCAATATTCAGGGGGTGCTTATTGTTTGAAATGTAATATGTTTGAAATGTAATATGTTTGAATGTAATATGTTTGAAAAAATTATCAAAAATCTAAACTGTTAAAATGTTTTCCAGACATTGCATTTTTACAATTAAATGTATAAAAAAATTGCTGAAAATAAAAAAATATATATATATTAACTATTAGGGAATATATTCACTTTTCATGAGTAAAATTATGCAATAAATTTCTTACATCATTCTGGTTAATCCAGTTCGTTCCACTCACAAAAGAATATACGTTGTGTACTAGTTTTGTAATTTGACGCCTAACAATTCACCAACCGTCATTTATATATAAGAAATTCTATTTTCTTTGTTTGTCTATTACGGTTGCTAATACATCTGACGAACTTGAGGGCTCACTTTATGAAATATAGCTAGATTGGTAATATATCGCCCTAGATTAACAAAAATATCGCAAAATTGCAAACATGAATCTAAGTTAACGAAAATAACGCCAAATTAAAGAACCTGCTATTAAAAACATGTAATTTATGGATCATGTTGCTATTTGGAATGCTAACGGTAGTGATATTTGTCATGTCAATTTAGAGTTGCTTAAAATATAAGTATATAGTTCAAAATAGTTTACGATGTGGTTATCTGGAAAAGCTCCAAATGTACAATTCAACATCATATACGTTGTATCGCAGATCTTTTACATCATTTTAAAATTTTTAAAGAATGATGCATTCTTTTTGAGAATGATGCATAATTTTTAAAAGTATGATGCATGCTATCCATTGCAATATATAGAGAAAGCCATGTGCTGCCCACATCAGATTTTCATTCATATATTAATTTATGCAGTAGGATCTGCAATTAAAGCATATCGAAGTTTAAAAGATCTCCTCTGACCAATCCAATCTGACAAGGTAACATAAATACTATAGACAATATTAAATCTGAAAAGTACTATCGAAATATGTTCTCAATAAATGTCACGAGCCATAATTTGATTTGAAATAAAAATATATGAAACTTATAATTAGCGTCATCTCATATTATCATTACTGATAAAAATGAAATATTTATTTAGTAGATTCTCAATACACCGCTCATTAAGCACGTTCAGACGTGATACGCAATACTTACTGATTCCCACTAATTGGAGCCAATTATGGCATGATTGGGAACGGTATACGTTGCTCACTGATAAAGCGTACATACGAGATTAATTGAATTTAGTATATAATGAATAAAAGACGGTTTCAAAAATGTCCTATTTTACCAGATAATTGCGTTCTACTCATTTCTAATGAGTTTTTAAAATAACGCGAATTTTATTTAAAAATTGAAACTAAATATATGATTTATGAAATTTAGCATATTTAATGTTGGACACAGGTTCATATATTTATTCTCTGGCATAGCTGATGATTGATATATACCATTTGTTATTCAGAAAAAAAATAAGTGTTCAGCATTATACTGGGCAGTTGTTTTCATTAAAAATAATTCTCCATAATTCTGTCCAACCTTTTTAAATGTCACTTTTGTCTTTTAAGTCAGAATTGTGATCTTTACATCTTAAGAAGTTGTCATCACTGCAATTTATAATTTAATTTTTCATCTATTATTTTCATCTATTATTTTCTTAGCGATCTTGCCATTGAACATGGGAATTAATTTTCGGTTTTGCTTTTGTTATTAACAATTATTTATATATGTGCCTTATGGTGACTGTACCTGTATGGTGACTTCACACCTTGATATCAGACTGAACAGCAAAAAGTCCCTGTATAATACTGATTTGTTCTTGATACTTGCTTTTTACTTCAGTAACTACCGAAAGCCTACCTTCGCAACGATTATGATAATGCGAATAGAATTAGGATACATTGAAATTTAAAACTTAGCAGCAATTCTTCATTTTCTCTTGATAAATAATATCATATAAATTGGAACATATAGTTACCGGATACTGTAATATTTGACAGAGTATTTCCGATAGCTAAATATATTGTATAAAAATGAATAACATAATATTAATAAATAATTTAGCATCACGTCTTATGTTATAATATCAAAAATTAAGCACACATCCACAACAGAAGGTCTTTATTTTACTTCCTATAAGACGTACAAAAGTTTAAAAAAAGGCCATAGCGCTTTCGAGCATAGGTACGCTCTTCATCAGTGATTACACGGAAATAAAATTTGAATAGTTCATATATAGACCAGATATAGCGCGAAAATTTGCATAAATACAAATTACAAAAGAATCTACGTATACAATTTACAAAAGAATCTACGATGTTCATCCTTGTCTAAGCGTAGATCCTTTGTAAATTGTATGTATGCAAATTTTGTCGCTATATCTGGTCTATATATGAAGGATTCAAATTTTATTTCCGTGTAGCCACTGATGAAGAGCGTACTTATGCTCGAAAGCGCTATGGCCTTTTTTAAAACTTTTGTGCGTCTTATAGGAAGTAAAATAAAGACCTTATGTTGTGGATGTGTGCTTAATTTTTGCTAACATAATATTAACTTAAAAACAGAGTATAATATACAGTCCTTCTCTATTAATATAGTGGATAGTGCATCACCAGTAACTAAATATATTATAATGAAATAAATATAAAATAATTAATAAATTAGCATATGTAGTTCTCAACTGCTATTTTAGTTGGTAGTATTTCACCAAATACAAAATGTAATAGATTAAAATAAAATAAAATAATATATAGTGGAGTAAATATTCCTGAAAGATTATTCTACTTGGTCGTGCATTGCCATTTTATTATAATAAAATTAAAAAAAAAATACTAATCAGTAAATTGCTTGCGATATCATAAACAAATTCTACATATCAGAATAGTCAGATTACAAATTTTTATGAATTTCCCCTTGTTATATCCGGATATACTCAATACTTCTGAAATTCGCTAATCCAGAGATCATTTCCATTTTTGAAGCTGAGACATAAAGAATGATATTATCGTTGTTTGATTAAAATTGTACTAATAAAGCGAGTCATCTGATGTTTTACTTTAAAATATTACTGATTTCTTATCTTGTGTTTGAAAGCGTCAAGCCCTGTTTAATACACAATCAGCAGACGTCAGTTAAGCGCGACAACTGTGTATTCGTCCTCTTTCGTATCTCGCTTTGTCGTTTATTTCGTCATCCTAAAATGTTTAATTATCTACCAGGGGTAATGCAAACACCTGCGTTCAATGGCTTTTTTCTTGATAGACATTCGTCAATTTCCTGTAGATAAACCTATAGATAAACATTGCATTCCTCAATTTCCTATAGATAAAACTATAGATAAGCATTACATTCGTCAATTTCCTATAGATCAACGTAAAGATAAACATTCCATTCGTCTATTTCCTATAGATAGACCTATAGATAAACATTTCGCTCGTCAATTTCCTATAAATAAACCTATAGATAAACAATACATTCGTCAATTTCCTATAGATAAACTTATAGATAAACATTACATTCGTCAATTTCCTATAGATAAACATTTCTTTATAAGCAATTCAGGTGCTTTACACTATGTATATCGTTCTATAAAATTGAAGTGAAGCGAGATCTGAGAGTAGCTTCCAAAACACCGTCTCAAACCTGATTGTGAGCAAAAGTGTCGTTCACATAATAAAACTCAACCGATCAATGAAGTTCAGTACAGAGCTTGGACTAATCATGCTTTAGGTTTCCGAAGTCCCCTTTTGAAATTTCGATTTATGCACTGGAACATCTGAGGTCAAAGGTCATATAATGCTATGTCTAAGGAGAAAAATTAATTTAAAAAAACGTGAATTACCAAATAGTATTTTCTAGTTTACAAATTCTCAACACAATTACTATTGTCTCAAAATAAAATTTTTCATACTGGTAAAGACCGGCAAAGGCATAGCTGATTTACCGTGCTTTCATGTTACTTTCGTTTCAATATACCTATAATCATAAGTTCATCTGATATTTGTCTCTACATATTGAACCCGTTTTAATAGAAAACTATATTGATTAACACTATACTATAAACAACCATTTGTTCCAGAAATGTTTGTTCAAATCAATTAATAATTTTTATGACAGTGTTATACCAATAACACCAGTTACAGACATTTTTATGAGACACAGCAAGAACTCTACTCGTAAATACCATTAGCTGTAGCATATTTTATTAGTATCCATTAATTGCAAGATATTACTGTAGGTAAAGCAATAATTGTTATTGGTTACAACGAACTTGCTCTTAACAGTACTAATGTCAGTGCATCAAGAATCAGAAGAAGGACTGCTGTTCGACCATGTTTTCAATTTCGATAGACTCAAAAATGGTAAAAATAAGGTGATAGTTTGAAGAATCAAGAATTCAGTCGCATTGAGAATTTCCAATATAAATATATTTGATTTAATATGTTTAGTTTTTACTTCCTTAAGTGTTAATTTTACTACATTAAACAATTGAACATGTACTAGCCGAATATCCGTTGAAAATCAACGGTCTCGCCATACACAACCCCTGAATAATGTAAATTTTTGAATAATTCGCGTTTCACATTTAGTTGGTAAATCGAATATTTTGGAGTGCAGAACTCCCTAAAGAAGAAAATATTGGGAAACTTAAGTTGCGAATTTCTTCCTTTCGAACTATCTACCCGTACGTCACATTAAAGTCTATCTCATCCCGAAGCATTGCTATTTTATCATTTTTCTCTTCCAATGTTTTTCTGCGTAGCACACCCATAAATGAACATTTTTAAAAAAAAACTCTGTTTATCTTGTGTTTTTTATCAGATGATTTGCCTATATACCAAATATCAAATCTCTATCACATGTAAAAGGAAGCGTGCATCATTCATTCGGAAAGTCGAACATATTAGTGTGCGGCACCCCTTAAAGTAGCAAATATAGGAAATCTGAAATTTCACACTTTCTTTCTTTCAAACATCTACCCATAGACCAAATTTGAAGACTCTATCCTATCACGAAGCATGTTTATCTATCACTTCACCTTTCGAACGTTTTTTTTGTGTAGCACCCCCTTAATGGACATTTTTTGTCAAACAGTATTCATCTTTGGTTTTATTATCAGATAGTTAGCCCATATACTAAATTTCAAGCCTCTATCACGTTATAAAGGAGCCGTTTTTCATTTGTTCGGCAAATTGAATATTTTAGTGAGCTGCACCCCTACAATAGCAAATGTTGGAAAACTGAAATTGCACATTTCCTTCCTTTCCAACTTTTTACCCGTACAACAAATTTGAAGTCTCTATCTCATTTCGAAGCATTCTTTTCCTATCATTCCATCTTGCGAATGTATTTGTGTGGAGTACGCACCGCCTCCCCTTAAAAGTACATTTTTGAGAAACTCTATTCTTCTTGTGTTTTCTATCAGATGATTCGCCCATATACCAAATATTACCCCTCTATCGCGTTTCAAAAGGGGCGTTTCTACTTGTTCCGAAAATCAAATATTTTGGTGTGCGCCACACTCTAAAGTAGAAGACATTGGTAAACTAAAATTGAACACTTTCTTCCTTCCATGCTATCTACATTTACACCAAATTTGATATCTCTATATTATCCCGAAGCATGTTTTTTTTATCAATTCACCTTTCCAAAGTTTTTCTCAGGATCACCCCCTTAAACGAACATTTTTGAGAAACTATATTCTTCTTGGGTATTTTCGTCAAATGATTTGCCCATATATCAAATTTCAAGCCTCTATCAAATTTTAAAGGAGCCTTTTCTCATTTATTCGGTAAGTCGAACATTTTGGTGTGCGGCACCCCCTTAAGTAGAACATATTGGAAATCTGAAATTCCACACTTTCTTTTCATTTCACACGATTTACCCATACGCCAAATTTGAAGTCACTATCTTATCGTAAAGCATGTTTCCCTATCAATTCACATTTCGAACGTTTTGGTGTAGAATACTCCCTCTAGGGATCGTTTCAGAAAAATTCGATTTTTCAAGGGGTTTTTATCGAACGATCGAGCCGTGTACAAAATTTCCAGTCTCTATCTATTCGGGAAGCGCCTAAAAAACGAGTAACAGACGGACACTTGGAAATTAGTATATATAGATAGTTTCTGTTTTAAATTCCTTTAAATTCCATGCAATGTTGAGTACGTCTCCCAGTCGAAACTAAAATTTTAATCTGTGCAATATGCAATACATCGTAAAGCATGACACAGATAGAACCGTATGTCCAAAAGCGATTAAACTAGGATGACAGTTGATTTACTGTCACAGTAGTCTGAGAAATTCGCCGAGATTTGTATCTGCACAAATAGTGCGTTATCTAGCATTAAATGCTAACTGCAGTTCTGTAAATGACAGGCAGATGCGCAGCGGATAATAGCCATATCAAATGCACTCTGTCATAAGGTAAAATTGTCCTTATCAAAATTACCACTATAGGACTTACCTATGATGCCGTCGCTAGGGGAGGAGCATGTAAGCCCCAGGTTCTCAAACTGGAGAGACGAACACACAAAATATAAATAAATACACTTGACTTAATTGGTCAATTTATTTTAATATTTTAAGTTATAGATATCCATTGTATCTTGATTAATGATACTATTATTAAATCTATTATTATAAGACATATAACACAGACAATATTTCATTAATACATATTTACACGCATAATAACATTGACATATATTTTTAAAACAGTTTCTTTTAATCAATCGACACTCAAAATAGTTCTTTTAGCTCAATATCTAAGAACTCGTTAATATAATCTACTCTTACGCACTGATTGTTCATTATTTGCATAATCGATAAAAGTGTGCCTTCCGTGCTAATTAGTGACAAATTGAAAGTTGATTTACCTCTACTCTTTGTGTTAAGTACGTATTCGTGCAATCTCGATGATGTACGAAACTGTTGCACATCTCATAACTGCAACGAGCTTCCTTTTTATCTCTCACGTTCGATATACCTTTTTTCACAAAAACCAAGAAACATGATGTTAGCTCGTTCGAAAATTTGGAGTCTACTGAACTTTTTGGAATACGGCTTTGGGGCGCTTTTTTCTTTCCCCCATTGGTTCCCTACCACATCTACCATTCGTTGTTGATGCAGCAGGGGATGACCACTATTTATGTATGCATGTGTTGTCATTGGCTCCCTCTGCAACATTTAGATAGTTCATTATTTTGGTTGGCATCCGTAATTGAAATTACAAAATGTCGTGCACGCCGTACGACACCTTCCTTTCCAACTTTTTACCCGTACAACAAATTTGAAGTCTCTATCTCAGCGCGAAGCATTCTTTTCCTATCATTCCATCTTTCGAAAGTATTTGTGTGGAGTACTCACCCCCTCCCCCTTAAAAGTACATTTTTGAAAAACTCTATTATTCTTGTGTTTTCTATCAGATGATTCGCCCATATACCAAATATTACCCCTCTATCGCGTTTCAAAAGGGGCGTTTCTACTTGTTCCGAAAATCAAACATTTTGGTGTGCGCCACACTCTAAAGTAGAAGACATTGGTAAACTAAAATTGAACACTTTCTTCCTTCCATGGTAACTACCTTTACACCAAATTTGATATCTCTATATTATCCTGAAGCATGTTTTTTTTTTATCAATTCACCTTTCGAAAGTTTTTCTCTGGATCACCCCCTTAAACGAACATTTTTGAGAAACTATATTCTTCTTGGGTGTTTTCGTCAAATGATTAGCCCATATATCAAATTTCAAGCCTCTATCAAATTTTAAAGGAGCCTTTTTTCATTTATTCGGTAAATCGAACATTTTGGTGTGCGGCACCCCCTTAAGTAGAACATATTGGAAATCTGAAATTGCGCACTTTCTTTTCATTTCACACGATTTACCCATACGCCAAATTTGAAGTCATTATCTTATCGTAAAGCATGCTTCCCTATCGTTTCACATTTCGAACGTTTTGGTGTAGAACACTCCCTCTAGAGAACGTTTCAGAAAAATTCGATTTTTCCAGGGGTTTTTATAGAACGATCGAGCCGTGTAACTAATTTCAAGTCTCTATCTATTCGGGAAGCGCCTAAAAAACGAGTAACAGACGGACAGACGGACACTTGGCAATTATTATATATAGATAGTTTCTGTTTTAAATTCCTTTAAATTCCATGCAATGTTGAGTACGTCTCCCAGTCGAAACTAAAATTTTAATCTGTGCAATATGCAATACAACGTAAACCATGACACAGATAGAACCGTATGTCAAAAAGCGATTAAACTAGGATGACAGTTGATTTACTGTCACAGTAGTCTGAGAAATTCGCCGAGATTTGTATCTGCACAAATAGTGTGTTATCTAGCATTAAATGCTAACTGCAGTTCTGTGAATGACAGGCAGATGCGCAGCGGATAATAGCCATATCAAATGCACTCTAACGTTATTAAAATAATAACTTAATGTACATAAGTAATTTACATTTATAAATAATGTTCAATATAAAATAATTTCATCCATTTGGTTCATTTTTAACACTTTACAACAAAGTTGAAAAGTGTTCATGAAAGTGTTCAGTCAGTCTGTCTGTGTGTCTGTCTGTGCGTTAGCACGATAACTGCCGTAAAAATGACTTCATCAAAATGAAATTTTAGTATGTTGTTCAGACGGTCTGTGGGACCAATGGGAATACAAATGAAGAATATCACCCAATTAGTTTTCGATTAAACCCTGGTTGAAGAAATGAAATACATTGAACCCTATGGGACCTAATTTCTCAAACATTTTTAAGCCGATTTAAAATTCACAAATTGCTTCGAAAAATTTAGGTAAAATTCAAATTATCCCATGAAATATACAAAAAAGAATTCAGCAAAATATATTCAGTAGTTTTTTTAAATAAAAATTAAAATAATAATTAAATATCTTATATGAAGAGATCAGGTGACCCACTTCAAAATAAAATATGGCATCCCTCTTGTCTCAAAATCATGACTTTTAAAGTTCTTTTTAATTCATATTGAGTGTTTTATCCGTCCTAAAACCGCTTTATTTTTGCTTAAATTATGTGCATCTACATACTGAAAAAACTCAATTACATTATATTTGAGTTTAAATGATCATTCAAATTTGATTATTTCTACAACGAAGCCTATTTTTTACTTATGTAAAATGTAAGCAGCAAAATATGTAGGATGAGTTGTATAAGAATTGATCTATTTCTTTAACGCAAAATTATTTAGCTCATGGAGTTTGCATAGCTGATATGAATAAAATATTCATTGATTTTACAGAGAGAAAGACGATTTTTTTCGATGAAGTTTTAAGCATAGACTTTAATTACTCGTACCTCCATGGTCGTAAGTTTTTAAATAAAATAAATTAGTATAGTATTGCGATGAATGAAATGAGTGGGAAAATGTTAATGATTGATATGCTGCTCTTATAGAGAGAGCCAGGCGCGTTATATTTCGATGGCGTCATTTGAATAAATTTCAGTTGCTTTTGATGAAGTTTTCAAATATAATAAATTATTGTAGCATTATGATAATGTTAAAAACATTACCGAGGAGCCAGGCCATTTATATTTAATTGACGTCATTTGAATGAAGTTCATTTTTTTCGATGAATATTTAAGTTTTCAAATATAATAAATCAATGTAGTATTGTGATAATTTTTAAAATATTACCAAGCAATGTATCGCATTTTAGAGCTGTTTAATTGAAGTTGGAAAGTGTTTCATTATCAATACTTTATGCATGATTGATCATTCTTGTTTATTTTTATGAATTTTGTCAAACATTTATTATAATAGCATTTTAAAGATGTGTTTCATCTTGTTTTGAAACTCTAATAAATCCATACAATAATGCCTATAGTCACAAATCATGCTTGTTCTAACAGTTAGCATTAGGGTCCCAATGCAAATAGCAGCATCCTTGGACGTACAAGGACTGTTATGAGCTACAATTTTATGAACCTCTATGGGATTCATTTCTACCACATAATTCCTACCACGCCAATCAAATTCTATCCACCACAAGATCACGTTCAGAATCATGTAGTCGCAGAACCCACCTATATATATCATTCGCAAAACTAGAGAACGCTCTCATTGCAAATACTAGCATCCAAACCGCTTATTGCACGAATGTCACTATAGAATAGCCGTTACATCAAAGTTCATATATACAAGTTTTCTTGCTACCATTACGATTCCACCCTGACTACCGTATAAGTACGAAACAAGTTCATACATCCTTATGGTTATATAATTTCATGAAAGTGCCAATTTTTTAACACTTTATAACAAAGTTGAAAATTGTTTATGACTTTGTTCATTCTGTCTGTCTGCCTGTCTGTTAGCACGATAACTGCCGTAAAAATGACTTTATCAAAATGGAATTTTAGTATGTTGTTCAGACGGTCTGTGGGACCTATAGGAATATAAATGAATAATATCACTCAATTAGCTTTAGATTGAACCCGGGTTGAAAAAAATGAAATACATTGAACTCTATGGGACCTAATTTTTCAAACATTTTTTAAGCGATTTTAAAATTCACAAATTACTTCGAAAGTTTTAGGAAATATTCAAATTATCTCATAAAATATATTAAAAAAATGAGCAAAATATATTCAGTAGTTTTTTAAATAAAAATTGAAATATTAATTACACCTTTTATATGAAGCGATCACGTGACCATTTTATGAAGAGATCACTTGACCCACTTCAAAATAATATGAAACATCCATCTTTCGTCGAAATCGTGATTTTTAAAGTTCTTTTTATTTCATACTGTGTTGTATCCGTCATAAAACTGCTTTTTATTTGCTTAAATTATGTGCATCTGCATAGTGAAACAATGCAATTACAATATATTTGAGTTTAAATGATCATCCAAATTTGATTATTTCTACGACGAAGCCTAATTTTTACTTTTGGAAAGTTTAAACAACAAAATATGTAGAATGAATTGTATAAGAATTGCTGCATTTCTTTAACGCAAAATTATTTAGCTCATGGAGTCTGCAAAATAGCTGATATGAATGAAATATCAATTGATTTTACAGAGGGAAGGACGATTTTTTCGATGCAGTTTTAAGCATAGAGTCTAATTACTTGTATCTCCATGGTCTTATGTTTTTAAACAAAATTAATTATTATAGTATTGTGATGAATTAAATGAATGGAAAATTGTTTATGAATGAAGTTCTGTTTTTATAGAGAGAGCCAGACTTGTTACATTTCGATGATGTCATTTGAATAAATTTAATTTGTTTTCGATGAAGTTTTCAAATATAATAAATTATTGTATTATTATGAAAATTTTAAAAATATTATCGAGGAATGTATCGCATTTTAGAGATTTTTAAACCAGGCAATTTATATTTCAATGTCGCCATTTGAATGAAGTTCATATTTTTCTATCAAGTTTTAAGTTTTCAAATATAATAAATTAATGTAGTATTTTGATAATTTTAAAAATATTACCGATCAATGTTTCGCATTTTAGAGATGTTTAAATAAAACTGTATTGAAGTTGGAAAGTGTTTTGTAATCAATGCTTTATGCATGATTTATCTTTCTTGTTTGAATTAAATTTAGTTAGTTTTTCATAAGATAGAAAAATGAAATATATGTAGTATATTAAGGCTAGTTTTACTCTTAAAGAAAGGCACATTTCAAGAAGAATTTTTTGAAAAATGTTAGTCATACTTACCTCATATTATATGGAAATAATGGGAAACTAGCATATGTAGGCAGTGAATAACCACCAAAACGTGTGGAATTTCCAGGCTCGACAGTACTTCCAGGATTTAGTTACTAATGTCGTCAACTAAGGGTGCAGAATTTGAGTATAAGGCAATTCAAAGCAATTTCTAATTAAAGGCAACACATTAATTTACATACAAAAGCCACATACTTAGCATATTTTACAACGACATCATGATGCACGAGATCCATGCCACATTTTTTTTTGGCATCGAATTAACATCACGAAAATTCAAACTGAACTATTTTGGTATCTTATTAGTCCAAACAAAATAGGTGGTGAATATTCATGTGCAAAATCTCCATCAGGGGCGCGACAGCCCAGTGGTTAGCGCTAGGATTGGACTAAGACGACCCGGATTCCATTCCAACCCCTGACGAGGAGTACGGTCCCGTTAAACATATGTGTTCGTAAGTCCTTACGAAAATTTGTGATAAGGTAATAATGGTAAGGCTCACTGTGAATGCCTCCTCTACTGGGTGGCACTTCTCGGCTGTCCAAACAGATATCTATTGCTTATGATCACACCTTTTAGGAGATGGGACGGTCTTGGGTCGAAAAAAGATAAAAAATCTCTATCTTGACATTTTAATTAAATTAATATCCCTGGAAATAAATGTATATTAGCGAAATCTTTAAGACCAATTGCTAATTACATTTTCGGTGACAAAATATGAATAAAGTTCATTTTGCTTAACCAACATTGTCTTTTTCGCTGGAGTTTTAGGTTTAATTTTGTCGATGATAATTAAGATAGCTTAAAATGTAAATAAAATGTCATTTCAGTTGGAAAGTTTTTCATAATCATTGCTTTATGCATGATCGATCTTCCTTGTTTAAGGTTAAGGGGGGACTTATTTTTGTCTAAAATATTTCAGATTTTATACCGTATTGATTTTATTTCAATATAATCCTAGGGAACACGGTTTATTTCTTATAGGTATTACATAAAGATATATTTCTTTTTCTATAAACACAAACGTTGAAAAAAGGTTTTTACTACAGCATTTTGCTTATTCTTTCACAATATCCAATCTTTCACATTTCATTATTGCTTCGAGATTTTATTGCATGTAGCAGAAATCCTTTCAGTGGATTCAAGACATTCACTGCAGAAAATAGTTTTAAGGTTTTTGTTCCCACAGCCCATTTTGAATAGATGCCTTACTTCAGTTAGTACTTCTCTTTTAAGATCTATTGTTCGTGGAATTCCGTTAGATTTCCGTTCACAGATATTGTATAACGGACACAAATGTACTTAACTTTTCAAAACTGAGAATTCTTGCAGTAAATAAGGATCCAATTTCTTACCATATTGTTGGTTTCAGTTGGTATTTTTAAAAGTACTTTCTATTGAAGATTAACATCTATTTTTTTTATTTCTTAATAGTAAAATTTCTTTAAAAATATTTTCTTAAAAAGTGTCATGATAATAAAATAACACAGTGATAAAAACAAACTAAACATTCACAAAATCATAATAAATAATAGTAATAATAATAATAATAATAATAATAATAATAATAATAACAATAATATCAATAATTATATTTATATTAATATTTATCTTAATATAATTATAGAAACAATAATAAAAATAATAACTATAATTTCAATAAAAAAATAGTAATAATTATAATAACTCATTTTCAGTAAAATATAAGTTTCCAACACGTTGGAGCTTCCTCAAAATAAATGGTTACAGCAAAAACAGTTAATATAAAATACTGCCCTAATTTTAGTACAGATATTACTGTTTGTGGAAAGGTTTTTCTCTTTTTGGGCTCATCATTAAGGGGCATCTAATACAGTAACCTCAAAAATTAATAGAACAAAATTATTGCACTAATAATGTGTGTTACTGAGAATTTATATATATATATATATATATATAAATTCTCAGTAACACACCTCTCGGCAAACCTACGAACTCTCTCTTAACACGATACCAGCCAAAAACCATGTGTTTCCAAACAAATAACTTTAAGGGGTTCTTTGAGCATGACCTGGCCATTGCACAACCAGAACTCAATTTCTATGTATTTAGATAACGACTGAGTGGTCAAATTGAGATCGTCGGTATTCACAGATACTTCCAAATTTAAGGAATATATCAGGTATCCTTGCTTCCATTGCATGTATTGAGTTGGATACACATGTTTGGTAATTTTATCAATTGTCTCTAAGGTAAAATTCAAAATGCATGTTGATTATTTTGTAACACATGTGCCATAATAAATAATTTCGATATGCAACTATCCATTTTGCAAGCACCAAAATTGGGAATTGGTGCCTGCTGGTCTCACATTTCGTTCCACAAAATTACTGGCACTTCATTACTTAATACAGAATACTGCGCTGTAAAGCACCAAAAATTTTGAGGATCGAAGAGTTAGACCAATAAACACCAATTTCAGATTCTAGTGTTTGCAATCAAACAATGACGCAGACAAATGACGCCAAAATATATTGTACCAATACTCACCACACTCTGATTGCTCATTACTCTCAAAAGTATCAATGGTTTTTCATTACTCTCTGAAGTATTCCAGATTGTCCATTTATTTGAATTTTACACTCTAATATTTCCATTTTTTTAAACGCATCCTCTATATGAACTGGCTATATTGTACCTCCTCAATTTTAAATTAACTAAATAATGGAATTTGTAAAAGTTTTCTTCTCGACCACTATTGTTGAAAAACCTTCTTCATACCTCTCATAAGAGTTTAACGTATCCTTAACGATACGTGTACTCCAGGTTGTGAAAAACTCCTATAGCTGTTTATACGAACAAATTCAAATATATTGCATATATGTATCTAAAACGAATTTGTAAACATATATACTGAATGGATACCAATTCAGAAGGATTTTGAAAAAAAAAACTACAAAATATTCAATAAGATATGAATACCTTAAATTTTTAATATTTCTTAAATATTAAAAATATTCCTACATTCTTTGCAGTCTGAAGAACAAGAAGAGCACAAACACAGTCGGAAGTGCCCATAGGAAAAAGAATTTTTTCGGAAGTAAACATACTGCCGTTTCCTTTTCCCCAGGCCATTCTTTTTCGTTCCTATAGAAAGCCTGGGGATGTTCCGAACGTTAGACTCTGCCAAACTTATTGGCATGTTCCAGTGAATATGAATAAAACGAATTGTTCGATATATGCCTCTTGCTCTTTTGATAATATTATATTGTATAAATAAATAAAATATATTACTTTTATATGAATGCGAATTATTATTTTCAGGAAATTGAATTCTAAAATATAAAAAAATGATATGGATGGCACTTGGTTTCTCTTGCGGACAGGTTTTTTTTTTTTTTTTACCTACGCTTTTACTTAACTGATCATGACAGATGTGTGGCTGATTGTCTGCCTATTTCAACTTCTTTAGGGAGATTTTATATACCATTTTACATCTTAGAGAGCTGAAATATTGTGCCCATATTATTATAGTACAATATTTTAATGTATTAAAGTTTGGCGAATTCTCGAAAAATGGAACTGGCATTTTCCTTCAAATAGATCTGCAGAAACTCCATTGTTGTAAAATAGTTAAAAAATATTCCAATATCTAACATGGGGAAACAGACACTCTAAAACTTTAGGTGAGCTTTTTTAAATATTTCCAAATTAACGAAAATATCGCCAATTTGGTTAAAATAACGCTGAATAAACGACAATGGCTGCTAATTGACGAAAATTCAATATCTTGGAAATAATATAAGATTCTACGAGTATAAGAATAACCTATTTTTCTGTCTGCATTGTTTAGATAAAATTTTGGTGAGGAATTTTTTGCAATATCTCCATTTTGGTGACATTTTATATGTTGCCATATTGACTAAAATGTCATACAATTGATAAAAATTCACCAAATAGATGAAATTGACGCTGAATCAATGAAATGACGACTAATTGATGGAAGTTCAATATCTTGTAAAAATCTGTATTTGTCTGTCTGTATGTTTGTTTGTCACATCATCAAGGGTGAAAGGCTGAACCGAATTTGAAGAAATTTTGTGGGCAGCTTTGAAATAGCTCCACTTAAAATTTAGTCTTTGTTTCGAATTTCTAAGATCAGGGGTTGTTGACATGTTAATGAAAAACGAAATTTTTCATAGGAGCTGAACTCTCAAATTCCTTTGTTCCTCCAGACGAAAAAGGTTGGAAATCGATGTTTTCAAACGTGAAAGTGAATTAAAACTATATCCCTGAGTTTGATGGGAGTTTATTGCGCTAATCAGTCACTTTTTGAAAATATGAATTGTTTGAAAATATAAACATTTGAGTCATGAATTAAAATGGAAAATCTATCACCAGAGTTTGTGATATTGTGTTGTTTCGCCAATTTGCCGCCAAGTGGGACTGTAGAACCGACTGGCTCACTTGGCGTTAAATTTGGCGATATTTTTAGATGCCACTCAATTGACGAATATGTCGCCAAACCTTCCATAGAAATAGCATTATTCAGACGATATCTTTTCCACCAATTCATTTGAAGCAAATGATATGTCGCTTAGCAACGGATTTAAATCCAATGTGTTTATGCGACAGACGATTTTTATTAAATCTTTTCCGATTTGCAATATAAAGATATGTATATAAAATAAATTTCATTGCCATTGCATTTTTGACTAGATAATATCAATTACGGTCTTCGGGTTTAAACATTATTATTATTAATATTTTTGGGGATTATTGATTCAGAGATTATTGGTATTTTCAAGTCATTATGTTATTGTTTTATTGCGACAAAAATTATTGAAACTCATATATTGTACGTTGTACGAGAAATTTTCTACAAATGCACGGGTATATCTTCTAATCTACGAGAATATAAGTGGTACAGGTATAGCGGCATATATTTTGACATATATTTGCATATATTGGGATCAAGTACGACCTTATAGTATAAAGATTACGGGGATTATTGATATTTTTAATGTATTACGTCATATATTTTCTTTTTTATTGGGGGGGGGGGGCAAATAATTTTGAGACTCATATTGTAATAAATGTAATCTTCTAACCTCACACGGACATATATTCTAACCTAAGACATTATAAGTAGTACTGGTGTATCTTAACATATAACTTTAGCAATTTCATTTTGGCATATATTGGAATTAATTATTGTCTTCAGGTTTAAAGTTTACGGGTTTATTGATATTTTCAATTTATACATCTAATCTACTAATACAGGTTACACATTCTGATATTCACGTATAAAAGCAGTACGGGCTCAATACAATTTTAAAGCTTTTATTTTGTATTTATTTATTCAATTCCATATTTTTTGTAAATGTGCTTACAAGAGGGGCCAGAATGCTTTATTCTTCTGATCTGCCCGTGAAGATAATTTTGTATAGCGAGAGCTGAGATTCTTAAACATCTTTTTAGCACCAATAAACGTAATATTTTTATTAATAATGCCTTTTAGTATACTACATGAATTTGCAAGTTATTGTGAGTTTTAAGTTTCTTTATATTATATACTCAGTACGAAGAACGGGTATGTTGCTAGTAGACTATAAGAATAAACCATTTATTCGTCCGTCCGTAACGCTTGGCGAGAAATGTGCGGGACTTGACGACTTTTTTAAATGTTGCCAAAATGAAAAAAATGTAGCCAAATTAGAAAAATATGTCACCAAATTAGAAGTAATGTTTCGTAAATTCTAATTTCCGTCATATAACGAGCATACATTCTTGTTTATAAGAAATGCTTTTCTATCCGTTTATTTGTAACACGGCCATGTATTTGGCAAGCTTGGCTAATAATTTAACACAGTATCGCCAACTTGACAATATTTTGCCCCAGATTGAAGAAAATTTAGTTAAAATTGCAAAGATGATGCTAAATTAATTAAAAATGACTCTTAATTCAGGAATTAATCATTAAAATATTTAATATATGGATAATATCGCTTCTTGAGGTTGCTATCAATATTGGTAATTGCTAATTTTAAGTTGTGTGAAATATAAGTTAATTGTGTACTTTGCAATATTGCTACATGTTGTCATCCGGAAAATCGCTAAATGTACAATTCGTTAAAATTGCAAAGACGATGCTAAATTTATTAAAATGACTCCTAATTTATGAATTAATCATTAAAATATTTAATATATGGACTATATAGCTTCTTGAAGATGCTATCAATATTTTAAACTGCTAATTTAAACTTGTGTGAAATATAAGTTAATTGGATGCTTTGCAATAATGCTACATGTTATCCGAAAAATCGCTAAATATACAATTCAACGTTAAAAGCACAGTACTGTGAATCTTGTACATCATTTTTTTACTGTAAAATGAATTAATGATTTTTTTTCTCTATGTGAGGTAGTTCTAAGAGCAACATAAAATATATTAGTTTGAAAATGAGAATTTATGCTGTAATTAAATACATCTTATTGTACTTTTTAGTTTCAGCTAATTTAGGCCGTGCACCCGAATTCCAAACGTTTCGCATCTTTTTTCACCTACACAGACGGTTATTTATTTATTTATACGGACGCAGCACGTTATTTATGTATTTATTTGTTCCAAGAAGGCGTATTGTAAAAGCACTGTTTTGTTTTCGAGAAGCCGGTATACGTGTCGGTGTAATTTTAATCAAAGATTTGTATAAAACTAAAAGGTTTTAATCAAATATTTGCATAAAAAGAAAATATTTAAATCAAAGTTTTGCAAAAAAAATAAAGGATTTTAATCAAAGTTTTGAATGAAAAGAAAATATTTTAATCAAAGGTTTGCATAAGAAATGTTATTATATTATCATCATGTCAATAAATGTTATTAAAGAATGTTATCATCAATGGTATTATTAAATGTTATGTTATTATAAAAAATGTTATTATTGTAAATGCTATTATTGTTATTATTATTAGCATTAAAAATGTTATTAAGTTCACTGGGTACATTTCTTGTATAATATCAATTGTTTTCAATTTTTGTAAAATTCGTTAAATAATTGTCGATTTTTCAAAATAAATATATTAAAATGTGATCGATGCCTACCCAATTTATATAGTTCACAACTTTATATAAGTCACAACTTTCCTAAAACGTAATTGTAACGCTTAAAATGGCTTCATTATTACCCAAGCAAAAATTTATGCCAACATTACCTGCTCAACCCATCTATTAACTATCTTTACCATGCAAATAATGAATCACAAAATCTTTGAATTTGACATTGCAACAAAAGTAGCAATTTAAACGTTCTTATTGTTTGGTCATATCTGTTATTAGCTGTTTCCTACATATCTGGGGAGATTGGCGGGTACAAAAGTCTTTTAGATAGCCCCATCTACTCCTACCATCTGGTTGCCATGGCAACTACTGTAGGTATCGACCATAAGTGGAGACCGCAATAGCACAGCGAATGTCCAAAGTTTCAAAAATAGAAATGTTTAAAAGAACAGTCGGTTTACTTAAGTAGAGTAAACTTTACATTTTTACATATCTTGTGCTCGATTTCGATTTGAATATATTGCAATAAAAGTAATTCAAACAAAATTAAAATTATATCAACTGCAACATATACAATATCATCTGGCATAAACTATGTAATAAACTTCTTAGCTGAAAATATCTGTATTAAAATCATTTAAAAATATTAATATACTTTAAAACTAGTTTTTTTTTTAAAGATCATAATTTCTTTGTAGTGTGCGTAAGTGTATAGGTGATTAAATATAAACTATGCATCTACTTATACAGGGTATCATCCCAAAACCATTGACCTTGGGTTTGATTCCCTAAATATTGATCTTAGACATATATAAAAAATTACAAACTTGAATAAAAAAAAGGTACAGAATTTTATGAAATGGATAAAAAGTTTCAGGGGATTAAATTTGAAGAAATACAAAGTTTAAATTTTATTCGGCCCCCCTTACAAAAACATTTCCAATGAGAGAGAGTAAAATGTGTCCCATACGCTACTAAGGTGATATACAAAATTTCAGCATTTTATCATAAAAAGTCCCAGAGATATGTTTAAACACAGTTATTGAGGGATTAATAACAAATTAAAATGTAATGGTTTACAGGAAGAGGTCAAATGACGCAACACATAAATGCTTCATAGGCAAATAATATATGTATCTTATCTTTAATGGATCTTTGGCATGGATGGAAAACATTTTGGAACAAGCTTTATAATATTTGTGTTAAGTTATTCTTTCTACACAGTGTAGATCCTTTTGCAAACAAAATTATTATTTATGTATGTAATCATAGTTTTCTTTCGTAATTTGTGTATGATCCCTGAAACGCGATATGCCGACATGATTTTTCCCCTCTGAGAACCCATGTCGATGCATCGAAAAGTGGTTTAAGTCGGCCTTTTTGTCTTTTCATATTTCTGGGACTCTTTATGATAATATGCTAAAATTTTGTACATCAACTTATTTGTGTATGGGACACATTTTACTCATTGGAAATGTTTTTCTACGGAGGACGCATAAAATTTAAATTTTGTATTTCTTAAAATTTAATTCCCTTGAAAATTTTAATCGATTTCATAAAATGCTGTACCTTTTTTTAGCAACAACTTTGTAATTTATTATATATGTCTAATATCAATATTTAAGGAATTAAAGTCAAGGTCAGTGTTTTTGGGACACCCTCTATATAGTATATACACACAATTTTTAAAGTTTATGTGCTTGTTTATTTGTCGGCTTGTCTGTTCTATATACAACATGCAGACCTATTGTGCATAGTTCGCATAGTTCGGTGTGATTATTCTTTATTTCACCACGGGTAACCTTGACCATATGACGAGTCTTTGGAACCATAGATTTTTCAGATATTAATAAAATATCTGATGTGTGCAGCACATGATTTTCATGCAATTAATTTACTTATTTACCTGTGAGAAAGGGAAGTATGATGTCCACGACCGGTTCCGGACATAATCCCGACAGCCGAAATCCCGACAAGCCAGAATCCCGACAGCCGAAATCCCGACAAGCCAGAATCCCGACAGGGTCGAAATCCCGACAAGTCAAAATCCCGACAAGGTCGAAATCCCGACAAGCCAAAATCCCGACAAGGTCGAAATCCCGACAAGCCAAAATCCCGACAGCCGAAACCCACTCTTGCACAGACTAATACAACACTAAGGCGGTCATCGCAGTGATGTCACTAGGGTTAGAATTTACTAATCAGCACCCCCCCCCCCATGCACATGCGCTGGACTCACGCTGGGCCCACGCACATGGCTCTCTACGCCTATATGTATAGCTTGATCAAAATTATCGGCGTTTTTACATCTCTACATTTTACAAATTAATAGTTTTAATCACTAAATCATAACAATTATGCCATTACTGAAATAAATTTTGGCAAATTGAAATGACAAAGATTAAAATGATATAACAGGTCGGTATAAGATTTAGGAAATTCATTTTATTAAAAAAGAAAAAAAAACACTTACACATTCTGCATACGTTTAAATAGCATATTCAAATAGCATATGGCCATTGTTGTAGCAAGCGGATGGAGACAAGAGGGAGCCTGAGTCCAGTGCATGTGCGTGGGGGGGGGGAGTGCTGATTAGTAAATTCTAACCCTTGTGACGTCACTGCGATGACCGCCTTAGTGTTGTATTAGTCTGTGCAAGAGTGGGTTTCGGCTGTCGGGATTTTGGCTTGTCGGGATTTCGACCTTGTCGGGATTTTGGCTTGTCGGGATTTCGACCTTGTCGGGATTTTGACTTGTCGGGATTTCGACCCTGTCGGGATTTTGGCATGTCGGGATTTCGGCTGTCGGGATTCTGGCTTGTCGGGATTTCGGCTGTCGGGATTCTGGCTTGTCGGGATTTCGGCTGTCGGGATTACGACCCAGACCCGTCCACGACATAATGTTATAGAGTGAATTTTACATTTGACGTTTTTCCGATATGTCAACATGTAAAACTATTTCGAAGAACCTAATTAAATTATATCGTTCGACTGTAAATTGACAATTATGTATATTGATAGCATTCGCAGTTAATAATATAGTCTATATATTGAAATCTATATAAATAAAAATGAAAATATGTCTGTCTGTCTGTCTGTCTGTCTGTCTGTCTGTCTGTTTGTCACACCATCACGGGAGAACGTCTGAACCGAATTTGATGAAATTTTGTGGGTAGCCCAGAAATAGCCCCACTTAAAATTATATCCGTGTTTTGAGTTTCTACGACCAGTGGTTCTCGAGATATTAGTAAAAAACGAAATTTTCGTTTGTCTCATCATCACGGAAAAACGGCTGAACCGAATTTAATGAAATTTGGTGAATAGCCTTGAAATATCCCCCATAAATTTTGTCCAAGTTTCGAGTTTCTAAGACCTGGGGTTGTCGAGATATTAATGAAAAACGGAACTTTTTCCTAGGAGTTCTACTCCCTAACTCCGTGGTTTATCCAAACGAAAAGCTTGAAAATCGTTTGAAAGTGAATTAAAATTTAATCTCTGAGTTAGATGGGAGATTTTTTGCGTTAATTAGTCACTTTCTGAAAACATGAATTGTTTGAAACATGATTTAAAGGGGAAATCTATCTCCATGGTTCATGGTTTATTTAAAACAAGCTTTTACGGAACAATGAGAAGTATAGAGAAATCAAAATCGTTATTTAATTTCGCAGTTTATGTTATAAGACATGACATATTTAACATGTTATAAGATTCTATCTTATATCATGTTACTCAGAAACGCAATTAAATTAAATCAGTCTGTTAATTTTAATAATTATTTTTTCGATTTGAATAATAAATAAATGGATATAAAAATATATTTTAGAAAAGAACGATTTGATTTTTCTTATAGCATTTTTGACTGGATAATATCAATTACGGTCTTCAGGTTTAAAAATTATTATTATTTATATTTTCGGGGATTATTGATTCAAGGATTAATGATATTTTCAAGTTATTATGCAATTATTTTATTATGACAAAAATTGTTTAATCTCATATATTGTATGTTGTACGAATCTTCTACAAATACACGTGTATATCTTTTAATCTACGAGAATAAAAGTAGTACAGGTATATTGACATATGTTTTGCTATATATTGGCATATTTTGGAATCAATTACGACCTTCTGGTATAAAGAGTACGGATATTATTGATGTTTTCAATTTATTACGTCATCTCTTTAATTTTGGCAAATATTTTTGAGACGCATATTGTAATACGGGTAATCTTCTACAAACACATTGGCATATTTTCTGATCTGCGACAATATAATTAGTACGGGGTTGCATATATTCATTCAATTCCTATTTTTTCTTCTGTAAATATGCTTACAAAAGGGGGCAGGATGTTTTATTCTTCAGATCTGATCGTGAAGATAATTTTGCATAGTGAGAACATATATTCTTAAACTTCTCTTTAGGAGCAATAAATTTGATATTTTAACAGAATTTGCACATGATTGCGAACTTTAAGTTTCTTTAAATTATACACTCCGTACGAATAACGGGTGTGCTGTTAGTGGTTAATAAATTTTAACATTTTAGGAGGATATATCATGTTGCTCGGCATCGTAATTAAATTAAATGTGTTTGTTAATGTTTTTATTATTTTTTTTCGATATAAATAATAAATAAATGGATAAATGGATATAAAAGTATATCTTATGAATGGACGGTTTGATTTTTCTTTTAATTATATTAATTGCTGACTGCGTACATCAATTGCATTTATTTTGGCAAAGAGTTTTCAAGCTTATATCGTATTTAGCTACTAAACTCATATATTGTGTTTAGCCAATAAATTCATATAGCCGATTGTTGAAACAGAAAAAGAGTAGAGCGGGTATATCTTCTAATACAATTGTAGTGTTTTCATTTAGTATATTGAAACGGGATAAGAATGTTTCATTCAGATCTGCAAATTCAAAGCTACGAATTTGGAGGGACATCGCTAATTTGACAACTTTTCTTAAACTTTGCCAAATTGACGGAAATGTCGCCAAATTGATATAAACGACACACAAACAGCTGCCATAAACCTTCGGGTTGGTCGTGTGGCTTGGGTCTTCTACATATCAATGAATTTTTTTTTTTGTTTTGTTAGAAGAGAGTACTGAAATGATGTTTGGTTAGCATTTATTTGTCAGACCAATCATCCTACTTAGTAATACATTTAGCTAATTTTTAAAATGTCACCAAATTGATAAAAATGTTTTCAAATCTAAAAAAATATCTTGAAATTGATAAAATTGCGCTACATAAAGGATATTAATTGTTTTTTGTTAGGGGATAGTATTGTGATGATATTTCGTCAATTTGTCGCAAAGTGGAACTGTCAGTTCTACAGTCCCACTTGGCGATAAATTTGGCGATTTTTTAAAATGTCGCTAATTTGACGAAACTGTCGCCAAATGTTCCATAGAAATATAACTATTTAGACGATATTTTTTCTACCAATTTATTTGAAGCAAATGATATCATGTCGCTTAGCAACGGATTTAAATCCAATGTGTTTATGCGGCAGACGATTTTTATTAAATCCTTTCCGATTTGAATAATGAAGATATGTATATAAAATAAATTTCATTGCCATTTCATTTTGGACTGGATAATATCAATTATACTCTTCAGGTTTAAACATTATTATTATTGATATTTTTCGGAATTATTGATTCAGTGATTATTGATATTTTTAAGTTATTACGCCATTGTTTTAGTTTCTTTATATTATATACTCCGTACGAAGAACGGGTATGCTGCTAGTACATTTATAAAATTAATTCATCAGTTTGACGTCAGTCCTAATAATTCAGCGCCATTTTTATCATTTTTGCAACTTTAATAAATTTTCGACAGTATGGTGCGACATATTTCCAAGTTAGCGATGTTCCGCAAAGTTAGTTAGAATGTTCGACAAATATATTTCCAACCGTTACACTACGGTCCCTGTGGATGCCTCCCCCACTGGGTTCCGGTCTAAATTGGGTGGCACTTCCCGACCGTCCAAACAGATACCTTACACCTTTCTGGTAGGTCGGACGGTCTGGGTTTCAACAACAACAACACAGACGAAGAGTGGGCGCGGTAGCCCAGTGGTTAGCGCGCGGGAATTGCACTTGGTTGACCCGGGTTCGATTCCCGCCACTTCCAAAACTGCCGCCGTGTTCACGCGGAGTACGGTCACGTTAAACATGTGGGTCCGTAAGTTCACGTTAAACAAGTGGGTCCGTAGGTTAATGTTAGGGGAAGAAGGGTACGGTCCCTGTGGATGCCTCCCCGACTGGGTTTCGGTCTAAATTTGGTGGTACTTTCCGGCCGTCCAAACGGTTACCTTACACCTTTCTGGTAGGTCGGACGGTCTGGGTCTCAACAACAACAAAAACTCACCTTACAATCGATTGATTACATTTCAGACTCCAAAGCTAAATCATTTTGCGTGAAAAAAATTCAGCAACTCTTACACAACTCACCTTACATTTGCACGCTGTCACAACTGCCACCGTGTCCATGCAGAGTACGATCACGTTACACATGTGGCCCCGTACGTCCTTCCGAGAGGCTAGTGGTAGAGGAAGGAGGGCACGGTCCATGTGGATGCCTCCCCCATTGGGTTCCGGTCTAAATTGGGTGGCACTTCCCGGCTGTCCAAACAGTTACCTTACACCTTTCTGGTAGTTCGGATGGTCTGGGTCTCAACAACAACACATACGAAGATAAGAGCTTTTCTTATATATAAAAAACTATTGGCGAATTGTTGATCGTAAAAATACCCAAATTATTACACAAGTATCTTCACTCGTGAATGGAACAAACTAGATCCACAAGAATGTACACAAAATAGGAAATATGTGTGTTGTTTGATTCTTTATCTCTTCCATTTTACAATCCACAGTATTTGACCGTCTGTTTTTTTTTTTTTTTTTGGCATGGGATTGTCGTCTTTATTGTAAATAAATATGCCCATGCTTAAAGTTTTCGACCCAGGTTTCGTGGATATACTAATAGTTATGCTTAAAAAAAACGCATTGAAAAGACGAATTTTTTTTAAATATCATTTTAATGAATTATATCACGTTGCTTAAAAAATAAATCAAATACGTTTATAAGGCAGACGATTTAAATTTAATTTGTCAGATTTATATAAAAAATGCATTAATATAAAAATAAATTTTATAAAAGAATGGTATTGTATAATTGATTGTGTTATATCAGTTACGACCTTGGGATATAAGATTATGATAATTGTGATGACAGTAAATGTGATGACAGACATGACAGCCTTTGACAGTTGTTGAAACCCAGACCGTCCGACCTACCAGAAAGGTGTAAGGTAACTGTTTGGACGGTCGGGAAGTGCCACCCAATTTAGATCGGAACCCAGTGGGGGAGGCATCCACAGGGACCGTACCCTCCTTTCATCATCATCCTTTCGGCATCCAGACTTTGACATTTGTGGAATATTTCATATTACCATGATGTGGTACCAAGAATTATAAACTTCAAGCATCTTCAATAAAATGTTAATTCTAGCTAATACAGTAAACGGACTGACACTAAGACTGAAAGTTAAATTCTGATAAATTTACGATAGAGCAATAAAGAATTCCCACACACATCGAAAGATCACGTGGTCTTTAGGATCTCAAGCAGTTACGCGGCCGCATCTCAAGCCGTTACACATCTCAGCCTGTCTCCTGCCAGTGGCAACTTCCTCATACCTGCTGATCCAATGGGCCCAAGTTGAAGAAATCAAGGCGGAACCATCATTGAGAGTAGAAGAGATTCAAGAAAAATTAACAGAATAGAAATAATTCAACATTCATTCAGATGGAAAAGACCCAGGAAACATGTTGAGACCCAGAACGTCCGACCTACCAGAAAGGTGTAAGGTAACTATTTGGACGTCCGGCCAGGAAACATGTTGAGTGAAAACACAATTGAGAAATGGGAGTGTATCCGTGTAAAGATTTTAGATGAGTTCAGAAGGAACTCGTAATAAATGTGCCTACAACGTCTATGTCCAAAGATGCCTTTTCAGAAGACATGGAAAGCAAAAGGTACTATTTTATCGTCCGTGAGGACCTTACATTTTAATAAAGAATTTGATCAAAATTTCATCACAAAATTTAATTGGAAAACTTAAGGACACTTAAGAACTTTCCTAGGAACCCAGCAGACAGGTTGCTTTAACGTCACATCGCAGTAACAAAGACCGACAAGAATCCAGTTTTCTGCAACTGGAGTACAAACTTCACATGCGGTGATAACAATATTTTCAATGCCTCCTTAAAGAATGCAACTTACGTGACAACAATTCTTTGGAGGGAGTGTTAATCCCTATTCATGTCAAAACAATGTCGTTACTTGACAAACGTTAAGCATAATGTGTAAAATGGCACAAAAAATAGCGGAATACACTGTTTTATGGACTGCCATCTTGCTTAAATCATATATGCATTCCATTGATTTTTAGTCTGCCACAATATAGGTCTTGCTTAATTAGCCGAATTAGCATTTGTTAAATAAGACATTATGTTGACCAGATGAAAAGGGATCAAAATTTTCTCGAAATAATTGTGACATAATTTGCACACGTCTGTTATTCTTCAAGGAATTATTGAAAATGTTATTCTCACAAGAAGCAGTTTTATTTCTGTAATCCCATGTAGTTGCTCATGTTACTTTATGTCCACTTTATTAACATGTCCACTTTATAAAATTGAATTTTAAGGGCTTATCAGTAAAATATGAAGGGTATACAGCAGTTTGTAATTTGGATTATAACGTATTAGTGTAGTATATAGATTTCAATTTATTATTTTTTATCCGTTAGGAATTTTAACTACAATCATGTAACGGACAAAAACGCTACAATCATGTAACGGACCAGATATCTACGAAATAGATTGTAAATTTTGTGAAAAAGACTAGAATATTCTTTTTACTTTCCTTATATATATAATGTATAAGGAAAGCATTATGACGGGGTCTAAAATTCGAATTCGAGTTTTCGACGGGAGAGCACGTTTTAAGCATCCCTGATCTCGAATCGAACTTTTTTGAAGTGATGTCCGTGTGTGTTGTGTGTGTGTGTCAGTGAGTCTATGGAGACGATATCTTACGAACGAATGGAGCGATTCGAATGAAATTTGGTACAAAAATCACAATCCGTGAATACTGGAAACCTATTGTTTTTAAAACATAATCGAATGTTCAAAACCCCCTAAATTTTCGAATGAAATTTTGAAAAGTTGTGCAAAGTTATGCAAAGTTAAAGTTATGCAAATACACATTTCTTATGTAATTTTTCCTTAGAAAACGATTGACAAAAACTTTAGAACGCTAGCATGAACCGTTCTCGAGATATTGCACATTTCTCAAATAAATTTATCAAAAACAGATAAATTGAAGTTTTGCTCTTTTGAGTATTAATTTTTTATTTAAAAATATTAAAGATTTTATTTTTTGACTTTCTTCAAAAATCCATTCATAAATCGTGCAATATCTCTGAAACGATCGGGCTAGTGTTCTATTATTTATATATTCATGCGTTTCTAATAAAGAATTTGCATCTGAAATGATTAGTTATTTATTCGTTTTCAAATAAAAAAAAATACCTGAGGTGATTATTTATTCATTATTATTGGATGTGTTGATTTCTTAATGATTTTTTCAAAAATCCATTCGAACGTTGGGGAGGGCGTTTCTTTTAAACATTCGATTGCGGTTAAAATCAGTTGGGATTAATTTTAACTAATTGTAATAATCATAACATTTTTCCTCGAAAATCTTCATTTGTGAGAATACGCGTACAGACACACACACACACACAGACATCACCTTAAAACGTCTTATTCGTGTTTACGGATGCAAAAAACGTCATTATCCGTCGAAAACTCGATTTCGAATTTTCGCCCCCATCATAATACTTTCCTATACATTATACTATATATGTAAAGTATTACTAAATATGTAGGATGTATTATGTGTATAATTATTTTTAAACCGCATTGTATATGTGTACGCTAATGATACCCACGTGCTATGTAGATGTATCAAATTATTTAATTTTTTAATTATACCTTATTTGATTACATATTCTCCCATACTTTCTCAGCAAACTTTCTTCACAAATACACATTAAAAGAAACTAAGCAAAGCAAGGAATCAAAACAATAGAAATGGACCAACAGAACATTCAAAGCACCGTATCTCAAGTACAGTGATTTCTTGAGCTTGATAATGGTGTCGCCTTTCAGGTCTGAGACAATGTCTGCGGTTAATCCAGACTTATTGCTAGTAAAAGGAAACTAAGATGTGTTTACACACTTATGTTTTTTTACATGGACTCTCAATGGTAGTAGACTGCATTTTATAGTTTTTTTTTATTTGCAGTCTTAAAGAAAGTGTTTTTCTGAGTGAATCTCATAAAGCACTATAAAATAGTTGCAGGAAAATTTTTTGTTATACTTTAGGCTTTACTAAAATATTGTCCTTGACACATATACTTCTCAGAATCTGCTATATATATTTAATAGAGTGATATAGATTTTGATATAGATTCAGACCGATATAGATTTAGAATCAAGTTTTAGAGGAGATCGCGGTTTTCTTGAATCTTCTATTTCTTAGGTGATGAATGATATGAATATACCATGAAATCCGGATGAATTAGCAGAGGGAGAGGGAATATCTAAGTGTGTCCAGTCCTAGGGAATTTACTTTCGTTTTATCCAACAGCTCGAATGACTGTACGGAAAATGTATGCAAAAGAGTAAACTATATTTAACAGTTCGGTTAAAATTGTACGCACCAATTACCATTACATGGAGGTTCCTTTATAAATTGTGTTCCTTTTCCGTTTGTTTCTGTTTTTCATCTTTTAAACCGTTGTGCTCAATGCATCCAAATTTTGATGTTTTGAGAAATTAATAATAATTGAATTCACGTGTACATTACAGTTATAAACATCACATAACAGTGACGTAACCAGAAGTTTGGAGAAGGTGTGTAACGACCAAAAAGGGAATTGCAATGTCAGATATCCTTTAATAATAATTTCACCCAGTGGCGCAGCGTGGTTAAAAAAAAAAATTGGGAGACAGAGACCAAAATTAACGAATTAAAAGTTTCATGTCGTCTATTTTAACAATATTGATAAAATATAATAAATTACAGTGAAAATAAAGGAAAATACTGAATTACAGTGAAAATAAATGAAAATACTGAATTACAGTGAAAATAAATGAAAATACTGAATTACAGTGAAAATAAATTAATGGCACTATGCAATTTTGCTAATAAAGTGGAACCTCTGTTTTGCGTTTTTCTCTAAGATCTTATCAGAAACATTATATGCGGGAAAACATACTGCACAGAAAACACTATTTGAAGTAGTATGTAAAAATCAAATGAAACAAGTAAGAAAATAAATATACCACTCACCGAAATTTATTATTTCACTCAATAAAGTTTCATTTATGATTCACATTGAAATATTCCAAACATATCTAGCTCTGTTTGAATTTCCCTTTGTCTGATTATAGTTTGTTCTAAGCGGTTGTTAAAAGTGCATACTGCTCTTTTGGCCCTCAAAAAATTTTATTCACCTAACTGATATATGCCTGTTTCTTCAAGGAAGTTTTGTAAGTGTTATATATATATGTTGTGCATATATTTTCTTTTATTCCAATTTAAAAGTTTTCAGGCAAAAGTCTTCTATTTTGTTTATTTTTACGAAAATCTAATAGGCACTAAAGTAAATCCCCAAATGGAACATTTATAAAAATCTGACTGTTCTTGAGTGATAGAAAATTTGATAGTTCCTGACACATACTTAAGATAATATTCCATTGTGCAGATATGCGCACTACAAGTGCATCTACAGGATGTTTCGTATTGAATGGGACAAAAAGAAAGAATACCTGTGAACGCTGTAATTACTTTATTTTGATAAATCAAATTTACAGTGAAACTATACTTATCCAAGTTTATATAGATGTTCTATGTGTGCCCCTGCAGTGACACGGCAAATATCTGTGATGTATTCAATTTCCTGCCATACTCGTGATAGAACATCCTTTGTTAATGTAATGATTCAAGCGCTTCAGTTATCCGCTGCTTCAGTTGCTGTTATGAGGCACATTGAGTTCAGAACTTGCACGACGCGTTGATTTTGTGGGACTTCGTAAAAACGTTTCACGAATTTTTTTCAACCATTTCGGTTTTGGCTCCTGGTCGTTCTAGGCTGGTTTTCTTACACAAGCAGTCAGTGTCCTCAAACTGCTTCACCTACCGTTCGATGTTGTGACGATGCGATGGTTCTTTACCAAATTTCGTGCGAAAATGTCTTTGAACGACGATAAACGATGATGATTTAGCGTATTCCAAAAAACAGTACGCGTTCTCTTGCATGGATGGCGCCATTTTAATTAACAGTGCCTCTAGCGGAGATTTCGTAACCGGAAGATTTTTCGCTGTTGCCAGATAAAACTTGTATATTTGTACTTTCAGAATTAATTTGTTTCGGCTAAATAAATCAATTACAGAATTTGTACTAAGCTATTATTTTTGTCCCATTCAATATGATACACTCTGTATATAAACATACGTACCTGTGAAAATATATGAATCATACCCTAACAACTACTCATCCGCAAATTTAACAAAATCTCGATTTCGTATACTCAAGTGTTTTACAATAATTTTCCAGCACATGTAGCATTTTATGTATTATAAAAATGCAGAAATTTAATATGGGCAGAACATCCCTTTCCCTAGAGGCTAAAATTCATCTTTACTTCCTATCTTTCACAAATCATAAAAGTGAGTTTAATTGTATCCATAAATGAAACATGGATATTTATTTGAAATTACACTGGATTTGCAGTTTTAATTAAATTTTCGTTTTCAGTTAACGACCGGGCGTATTTTCAAAGGCGACGTTGCAAAAATGTGAAATACCTCTGGAAGAGTTAGTTTTAGAGTAATGGGGTTTATCTTATTATTTTTGTTGTCAAAAATTACATTTGGAACAAATATTAAATTGATATATGGAAGCATGCGAAATCGTTTACTGTAAATTTTGGCATATTTTACTGGTCATTTTTCAAAAGAAAGAGATTCGTTCTATTTTCTGAAACATGCCAAAATCTACACAGCTCCAGAATAAACCAAAATTGACTTACCTACAGTTTTAGAGAAATTTGGTCTATTAATTGTTAGAGTAAAGTGGTCAAATACATTGCACAGATACTGACAGACACATACACAGACGCTACTTTAAAGATAGTTTTTAATATTCTAGAATAATTCAAACGTGTAGATACGTGGAAAACTCATACATCTCTCCCTCAAGAAAGGGGATTAGTGTGGGGATCTGTGATCTACAAAAGGGGGAAGTTTTCTCTTTTCAGAGCGTCTCGTGACCCAAAACTGTCTGTTAAATACTGCATTGAGAACAAAAGGGTATGGTACATGTTCTATCCTCAGTACGTCTACGAGAATGAAATACATACCTCAATGTCGGTCGGCTATAGTATTCTCAAGTAGCTAACTGAAAGACTTATAGTAGTCAAAGGGTTAATAATGCTGTAAAGGCGTCTATCCAATCTACTTAGGGAAAATAAGAGATGAATTTACCATTCCTGGACAAACCCCACCAATCAGTATGACGAAAGTGTGAAGATTCATTTAAATGCTTACTCAGACCGACGCAAAACATTCACAGAAAGAGCGGTGATGCGGAGGAACAAATCCGCGAATTTGATCACATGAAAATTCTATTTCTCATTGAATGAAGAAAATAAATTATATAGGATTATATAGGATTAATACTATTTATTATGGTTCCATAAAAATGGTCCTTATTAAATTCGCTTGTCTGTCTGTCTGCCCCTACTTGAAATTATTATTCAATTGGTCCAAAAAATCATAAAATCTTGATTTACTTACCCTACATTTGATTTCTCTCTTTTACTAAATTATCACTTAAAATTAATATAGTACGTAGTTTTGTATAATTAGCTACTTATAACTAGGGCAGTAATTTAGAGAGAAAATGGCAAACTTAATTAGGGGAAAAGGGGTAACATCGTGCGGCGATCACGAGTTAAATTGCAATGTTCTGCGGACAAGGATATACAATAGCATTCAAAAAACATATCTACCAGATAACGGAGCAGTAATACAAATAACTACTAAGCAAATCAATAAGCATTATATTATAATTTTTTTAAAACTGATACTTAACATTCATAAACTACTCAAATCATGCGAATGATATCAACGCAGTTACATGACATCAATATTTTCACTTAAGTAGGCAGCGTTTTGATTCACTGCATTGTACAATACTGAAATTTTCTTTTATACTGCATAGTATGTTGTCTTGTGACGCATTTTAAAATTCAGAAAATAATCATAGACTCTGTGGATATTACGAGACAATAAATGGAGATATTATTCAAATAGGAACACGATTTTTGTTTTCGTATTCCAAAAATCTGTTAAACCTTTGTTGACTCGAAATTCATTGGCCCTCTCTTTATATGAACGACAAAGCAAACAAGTCTTCACCGTATGAAAGTTTCAGACGTTTAATATGTTTGATATTCCCAAAATTTCTGAAAATGACCTGAAATTCGGGGAATTTCGGGCTATGAAATAAAGGTCTACATAATATAATAGAATGTACGCAATAATAGGAAACAATTTTTAATTCGCAAAAATATTTAATGTTCTCGAAATTTTGGAAAATCGCCTAAAATTCGCGGAAATTTGCGCCACGAAATAACTACTGCTCTATTTATAGCTTATTAAGTAACTATTCTGGGTGTTTCATAAAAAGTTAACAATGGAAGATTTTTTGAACTGTTGGCTGTAGACCCATAGTTGCAATTGCAAAAGTGCTTTAAATAAGGTAGAAATTTATGAACTAGTAATTTAAATGCTGTATCATATTTTTGCGATAAGTTAAGAAAGCTTACTTTTTATACAGCTTATCTATCAAAATAAAATCATATTTAAAAGGTGTTACCCATACCGTATTTAATAAAACTGAAAAAAATAGACTGTTTTACAAGTCAATTTGACATAGCCATCATTAATTAAAATTTTCATTGGGAAATAAGCGATCACTCTCAAATGAAATTTATATGCTAATAGCTACTATAATTTCAATCACTTATTGAAATTTACGTTATCCAAATGTTTCAGTAAAGCTATTACATCACCATTATGTAGATTCACATATTTTATTTAAGCTTCCAAGTAACTCTGCTTTCGAACTAGAGTTTGAGATACGATGCTGTCCAATAATGCCGAACTCCGTCAGATATATTGATAGCTAAACATAATTTTCTATTTGCTTGACAGCATTCACGTGTGCTGGTTTTTATCAACTAAAACTGGGTGTCACGTGACCCGGTACGTACAAAAACATAATCACTTGCATATGACTCTGCCTTCTACAGGTACTGTGATATGCATATGGCTACATTCATTTCTTCATGGTGTTGCAATTTCGCTTTTGACGAGTGTACGTTGTTGAAACACCCTGTATAAATGTATCCCTCCCCTGTTTTCGGTATTAGCTGTTTTACGATTATTTGAAATTTATATTTTCTAAATAGTTCTTGATTTTAGCAAATTATATTCGTTTTTTTTTCTGTCAAACATATAATGAAAGTGAAACCAGTCCATAGATACTGTTATCTGCTATGGAAGTGTAATCCTATCTGTGCAGACATCCCCTAAATGCGGGTTTGAACATGGTGATGAACATGGTTTTTGCAGCCATTTAGAATGAGCTAAATTTTGAAGAAAATTGAAGTCGGTCACACACTAGGATTGGATCTGTTTGTTCCATAGATGTTTGCAAAACTATGGGATTTAATAAGTTTTCTTATAGCCAATAGAAATGTCGACTATTGCTTACTATGAACGATCACATAAAGGGAGTGAAATCAGTCCGTGTATGCTAGTTTCTGTAATAGGAATATAATCTCAACTTTGGAAATGCCCACTATAGATGTGTTTTGTAATATGGGCTATAAAATGTCCAAATGCTTAGTAGGTTGTTAAAAAATATAACATTTCTGTTATCATTCATCAGTGTTAACGCGTACCAAAAGTATTTTTTTATAGTTATGTGTCAATATTAGCAATTTTTTTTATTTATTTACATATATTTTTTTAAACTCTATTTGTTAAGAGGTGATAGATCCATAAACAACAAAATTGTTTTCTGCGAGCAGACGGATTGTATGCATTGGTCTTGGGTCAAACCAAAGTACGGTTATTCCAACATCTCCGAACAAAATATATCATATAAATAAAAAAACAAAACAAACTTAGCTGACAGTAATATCATTAAATATATTACATTATAAAATATTTCATCGTTTAATGAACCTAATTAATCATTTGTCAAGACAACTACTTCAACTACCTCATGTCATCAACTTAAAAAATCTGATGTAGGCAGCACATGACTTTCCCTGCAGACTTATATACACGTTCTCTTTATTTTAATTAAATTTATTTCACTTTTAATTCAATTTTCTTTCTCATTCGGTAAACGCACTTATTTTCAAAAAGGCGTAGAGAAAATACGAAAAACTAAAATATCTCGAGAACAGCTAGCCCAAGTGTAATGGGGTTGGTCTTATTCTTTTCGCCGTTAAAAATTATGTATAAAACAATAATTTAATGGATATATTTCGGCATACATAGTTTTTTATTTTAGATTTTGTCGATTTTTGAGGGCCATTTTGCAAAAAAAGGCAGGTTATTTTTTTCCGAATCGTACCAAAATCTAATCAGCACCAGGGTGATCCACAAACGACTTATTTTCCAAATTTTGTGAAATTCGGTCAATTAGATTTTCAGCTAGAGTGGATAGAAGCTTTTGCGGGCAATTTTGCAAAAAAAGGCGGGTTCCTTCATCCCGAATCGTACCCAAAACAAATCAGCACCAGAGTCTCCCACAAGTGAATTACCTACCAAATTTTATGAAATTCGGTCTCTTAGTTTTTTAGTTAGAGTGGATACAAAACCTGCACAGACAGACCACACAGACGTCACGCTAAAATAGTTTTTTCGTATTCTAGAGGTCTCGAAACGTGAAGATCCGTCGAAAACTCGAGTTGTGATTTTCGACCTGATTCCAATACCTTCCCTATACATTACCATGTATTGCAGGGAAAGTAAAAAATGTGAAAGTTGTTTTGAATTCACCCAAAAGATGTTAATCTGTATATTTAAAATAGAAACCGTTTATTTGTCACTCAATTTCTGTGATCTATTGGACTAATTTTAAATATTGATATTTTGTATGATTGAGGATGTCTTTTTAAAAATCTAAATTTTCCACAAAACATTAAATTATTAACCGGCTGGTAAAGGAATTACAATATTTTAATTGTATTAAGAAAATGAAAATTATCAATTTTTATTTCCTTATTTATATGTTTGATTTTTTTACTGAATTCTTATTATTGGGATTTTATATATAAAATTTTGCTATTCCTGCGTTCGATATTTTCATTGTTTTTCCATTATTGGGAATTTTATATTTTCGTAAATGATCTTGCATTTCATAAAGGGTATTCGAGATTTTTAATTCCGTTTCTGATCATAGTATAATAAGAGTGAAAGACGCCCATGGATACTACTATCAGCAACAGAAGTGTAATCTCGTCTTTGCAGACGTCCCTTACATGATGGTTTAAGGATGATGAATTTGGCGGTTGCAACCATTTATACCGAGTAAATTTTGAAGAAATTTAAAGATGACCATTTAGTTGGATTTCTTGGTTCCCATAGAAGTTCACAAAATTATGGCATAAAGTATGTTTTCTTCTTGCCAATGCAGATATTAACTGTTCTATACTAAGAAAGAGAGCATAATGAGTGTTGTTGATGTTGAGACCCAGATCATCCGACCTACCAGAAAGGTGTAAGGTAACCGTTTAGACGGCCGGGAAGTGCCACCCAATTTAGACCGGAACCCAGTGGGGGGGGGGCATACACAGGGACTGTACCCTCCTTCCCCTACCACTAACCTCTCGGAAGGACTTACGGACCCACATGTTTAACGTGATCGTACTCCGCATGAACACGGCGGCAGTTGTGACAGAGTGCAAATCCAGCGCGCAAAACCACCGGGCTACCGCTCATGAAATGTGCCAGCAGTACGCGGTGTTCCCAGGTGGTCACTCAACCAAGTACTAACCGCGCACGATGCTGCTTGACTTCTGTGATCTAACGAGAACCAGTGTTTTCAGCACAGTAGGGCCGTTGGCATAGCATAATGAGTTTGAACCCAGTCCGTGTATGTTTCTGTAATAAGATGTTTCTGTAATAAGAACATATTCCTTTTTGTGAAAGACCCCTGTAGTTATTTTCTAGGATATGGGCTATAAAATGTTCAAATGCTTAACGGGTTGTTAAAAAAAACATGATATATCTGTTACCTTTTGTCAGTGTTAATGCATACTAAAAGTAAATTATTATAGTTATGTGTTAATATTTGCTAATTTTTAATTAATTTATATATATTTTTTTAAACTCTATATGTTAAGATTAGATGCAACAAAATGTTCTTACGGTTATACTTGGTCTTGGGTCAAACTAACATTTGATAAAGTTGTTTTTATATTTCGGAACAAAAAATATCGCATAAATTAAATGATAAAAAAATGGTTACCAATAATATTTTTTAGGATATTACTATATATAATATCTCTTTAAATCATAGCACAATGTATTCCATACTTTTGAGTTGTTATCAAGAAAGTTGCTTTAAATGCAGTTTGGGCAACTATGAAAAAAAATGTGAAATTTTGCATTTGCACCGGTCCGACCGACATTTATCTGAGTATTTAAATTAGAAACCGTTTATTTGTCATTTAATTTCCGCAAATCTATTGCACCATATTTTCAATTTCTTTTTTTTTTTTTGCTGTTGTTTATTTGATTCAGGATGCATTTTAAAAGCATTTAAAAAAATCGAAATTTACACAAATCGCTAAATTATGAACGAACTCGTAAAGTATCCACTATTTTTATTACTACGCTACGAAACATATTCTGGTCTCTGTAGCATGCTATGAAACGTGATAGCTTTGTGACAAATTCAGGGGTTCAGAGATTGCTGGAAGTATTTTAATTTTGCGCAAAAAATTATTTTCTTAAAGGATTTTATTTTTGCTTTATGCAAAATATTTTCACATTTTTTTTTGCATTTCGCAAAATATAAACAAATATATGTTCGTTTTGTTTTTATATTTGTATGTGTGTGTTTTAGTTTTTATTAAATTTATTGGTGTATATATTATGAGTCAATATCATACAATACTCATAATACAATTATCATACAATATTCATACAATACTCATAATACAATACTCATAATACAATTATGAGTATTGTAATTATGAGTCAATATCTGGTAAATGTAAATTAAATTTACGTAAAATTTATTTTTTAACTATATATGTTGTGATGTCACTGATTCATAGGCCACAAAATATTCTTTTGAGAGCAGCAAAATTGAGTCTTGGGTTAGCCATAAGTTTAAGTTTTGACAATATAACATTTCGCATTAATAAATGCAGGGTAAAGTACCAAAGCAAATGTGTACCAAAAATATATTTTAAATGTACTAAGAATTAAATATGATTTTGTTCCATAGATGGCTCTATTAGGATACTTCATGTCTTTTGCAAGGAATCTGCTCCAAACAAACGCGCAGAAAATTGAAAAATCATTCAAAATTTATTGAAATTATCATCGGTAAGTAATCGAGTGTATATCGTTTATTTGTGGCAAAAAATTTCTCATACCATTGTTTAAACCAGTGCGTTTAATGTTGGCGTCTGAAACCTTAATAGAAAAAATGCGATTTATATTTCTTGAAGATATTTAAATATGAATTTGCATCGAAATATAGATAGATGGCCTTGTGACAGCTTAATGCATTACCAAAATATCCCGGCAGTTTTTTTTTTACTGAGGACAAAGGGAATAGTTGAAAGAAATTGTTCTCAGTGGTTAGATCCATTGCTTTACATGAGTAATCGTGGGTTTCGTGTGCGTTTTAAGGTTTGGTAAATGAAAAAGCTTACGATTGCGAGAGAGCTTACGGTTTGTGCAGAAATGATGGAAACTTAGGATTCTAAAGTAGGATCCTCCACCTACAACACTGTTATTGCAATATGGCAAAATTATAGAGCGTTATTTTTACATTCTGATGAGGGCAAATAAAATAAACAAGAGAAAATGTGTCAGGCTATGCATGTGAGGCTGCAGAAGGAAATATCTCCAGTTTAGTTCATTATAAATCTTCATTTGATATGCGAAGACCTACAAGAAAGAGTCTCAACCTACAACAGACCTTTGCAAAGATCCGTGTTTCTTTCGAAACACGGATCATTGCAGAGGTCTGTTGTTGTTGTTGTTGTTGTTGAGACCCAGACCGTCTGACCTACCAGAATGGTGTACGGTAACTGTTTTACAGAGGTCTGTGCAAGAGATCCGAACAGATAAAGTTAAAAATCGTTAAATGCTTGAAAAAAAAATTCAGATCCAGTGCACTAAATCTGTTGCAAATCCTTAGTTTGGTAGTATTGTTCAACACAAAAAAGGCAGAGTAAATGATTCTCCAATTTCCACATGTGCTTAGAATACCACACAATTTCAACTCAACGATAGACAATTTATACTAGTGTACTTAAAACCATCTGATTCGATGCTTCTAAATTTTTAACCACAATACGCACAATGCCAGTGCGTACAATTGTGCGTTCAAAAATGAACAAGATAGAAACTAGTAAAATAAGACAGAGCTGCCCTTTTGCAAATATAAAAAGAACATGTTCATCATGGCCGTTGAACCCCATCTATAACAAACATTAGTCCTTCAAATTAAGTGATGTGGCTGCTTTGTTTACGTAACTTTTCTATGGAGACTAACACTAGACACTGTACTAACACCAAGGCAAGGAAGAGTGATATAAAAGCAAGAAAAATGGGTAAACTGTGGAAAATATTTTGACAAACATTTTTTGGTTTATTTTTGAACCAAATAGATATGTGGTTGACTAGTAGAATAGCCAAGTAAATATTATAACTGAAGTTTGTTGTGTTTTAAATTTTTTTTTATTTTTACTAGATTTTAAAATCAGTAAAGATTGTTTTTTGTTTAAACTCGTGCATATCCAGTAAGTCTCTAAAACTAAGATTTACCCAGTAATGGAGTATTTAAAGAGTAAAAAATTGAGAGCGTTTCAGTGGAAACGCAGGTAAGGCAACTTACCACTTCAATCAGGGAACTGCAATTATATCGTTTGCAATCTTAACTTATATTCTAATTGTGAACTGACTTGCTCCGTGAATATAACTGATTATATAGTGTATATATATTATAAGATAATGATTATATAATGTGAAGATATAATGTAAATTATAAAAAAAATAAAAGTTGAAATTGTAGTTTAAGTACTGTATTAAAATCGATGGTTAGCCACGCCCTTTGACCACGCCTCTTATCTATTTAGATTCACCCACATCATGCTTATAAAAAACATTGGCTTGTATGAAAAATTTTTGAAGCATACTTTACTCATAATCTCTTAGATAATGATTGATATGAATTCGTCATCCATTTCCGTAGGAGGTAGCATGATTCATTAAAGATTTCAAATTCTAATTATTTTTCTATTTCTTGTTTTAAAAAAGCCATTATCCCAGGAGAATCTATTTTTAATGCTGACTATAAATACGTAGCAACTGATATAGATTCAGCATTGCATTTTGGAGTAGATCGGGTGATTCACTGGGAGTTTATTTTTCCGGTTCCTTTTCCATTTCAGTTTCAACATATTATTTAAAACATTTATTTCTCAGGATTGGCTATTGATAGATTTTAGGTGATGACTGACGGAATTCAACATCGAAGGAAGGACGGAAGCCTCTTTAAAATGTCCACTACAGGTTCCGGAAACAGCACTCCCTTGCAACATACATGCTTTCCAAGCTCGTCTGTAGATAAAGCTTAGATGATGATTGAGTCCATGTCGTAACTGATATATAACTTCACTTTGTTATGCAATCTAGCCGCTTTTCATGGATGTATACTAAACCCGATGAATCGCTTTCAGAAAGGGATTTTTAAAAATTACCTTGGGATAAAAATGGCTGCCAATTTCCAAAATGGGTTCTAATTTTCTTTTTCTTTTTTACGTTGGCAGCTGCTTGTCACATTTCCAGAAAATCCAAATCCTCTCAAATCGAGGATGTACTCTCAGTGTACAAAAATGAATCCACATTTCTGGATATCTTATGCATGTATTTAAAAGCACCAATAAGCTTAAATAGGAAAAATTCATAACAACTATCATTACAGTTATTAAACAAGATCACGAGGCAACCATCAGGTGCAATAAAAGATCAATTAAATGTTCCATTAATTCAGAAAATAGCAGATTCTGCACTCAAGACACTGACGTATTTCACAATTCAATTTGACTGATATCATGTTCACACTGTCCAACTAAGCGATTACTTTCATAGACATCTCTAGAACGAACGCGGTATCTTAGAAACCATAGGATATTTCTAGAAAAGTCTAGAAGATTCGGAAACTCGCCAAAAGTCGTCAATTTGACGAAATTTCGACAAATATGGCACCCTTGCTTCGAAAATATCCCCAAAGTATGGCAACCCAACTTTCACTTAATAGCAATGGTTGATTGTAAGAGTGTGTTGTTCTCTTTGCGGGGGGGCGAAACATATTGAAACATTTTGCATATTCGTAACACCATTAATAAATACATACTCCAAATATATAAAGTTCATAGCGAATTGTAAAATATAAGTTTACTTAGATTATATATTCCGTGCGAAAACTCTTATATTATATATCCTGTAGTGATTGAAGAATCACTCTGAAGATACATTTTTAGATAATTTCTATAATTTTCTAAGTGTTTGCAGTCATTTATACTGATGCCAAAGATATGTCTTAATATTCTTTAATCCCCTGTTAAACCGCATCTCTCTTGTAAATATATCTCAGAGAACGTCATAAAGATTCTTCCGCTTGGATAGTCATGAATAAGATACTGTGGAACAAAAATGTCATTTTGACATATACGTTGCACAATATAGCACGTATGCTCTTTGATTTATTGTGGAATCATATATCTGGAAATTGTCGATGAATGATGCTACAATTGCGATTAGTTTGAATTTAAGTGATATGAAATAGTGTTTCTTTCTCTACACTAGGCGTTATATGTACTAGTAAAACCATGCCAGCATTCTGTCATATATTTTTTAAACAATAATAGATTAAAGTAAAAAAAATATTTAACGTTAGAATCCGTCTTTAAGTAATAAATTAAATAAAATTACATCTTATCTCGAGCAGTAAATGTTACCCATAAGAGATAAATCGATTTAAATCATGATTTGTGCTAACAATTGTTTATGAAAAGTAAAATAATAATATTAATATTTTTATAATAAATAAATAAACTGTAAGGATAACTAGAGAAACATAAATAAACACAAATAATCAGTAATGCTGCATACTCCTGTTTCGAGGCTGCTTCTATACATATTTTTTTCACAGGGCAATTTGAATACAACCATAAAGCTTTACATAGCGCATGATATAAGATACTGAACGTTAGATCATGATGTTAATTATTTCAAATCATATTATAAATTTTTATTTGAGGTACCACGACAATCGAAGTATTGCGCTCATTTCATTAACATGTTTAGCACTCAGAATATTTCAAGCTTCTTCAAAGGAAAAGGCATGATTTTTGTTTATTACTTATAAAGCAAAATGTTCGCTGGTCGCATTATTACAATAACAAGTATTATCAAAAATTGTATTTTGCGTGTTGATTTTTAAAGTGATTGACATTGTTTCGTTATTTGTTCGAACTGAAAACTATTTTTTTTACTTCTTAATTTATATGTAATGTTTTTATTTAAAGTTATATAACTAATTTAATTTATATTTTACCAGCTAAATTACATTCCCCTAGGAGAATGCCAAAGGAAAAGGAATCTTTAAAAGCCATTGATGAGGTACGGGTATATTTACAGTCAATTGTTGAAGAATACAAGATTCAAGAGTGTTATGAAACATACATTATTCTAATAGAATTATGCTGATAGATATAATGATATTATTAATGATAATAATTTAGAATACAAGAACGTCTATTTAGACATTAGCTAATATCCTTTCTGCCAGATGTTGCTGAAGTTATTGCAATGTTCGATAAAAAGAAGATCCAAAGCACGAAGATGATGTTCAATCATCAACAAATGGGATGGAAAAAAAGAACTTAAGCTAGCACAAGCTAGCAATAATATTCACAACTCCTTGAATTTAACAAATATTTTTCAAAGAGATGTTGCCGCTACAAAGTGGAAAACTTTGGAACGAAAAATCGAGTTCCACTTACGTCTATATTGCATCTATATACAATGCCCACTACGTATTATAATCACAATATAAAAATGTTGCTTGTGAGAATATAACTTTCAATATTTATTTAAAGAAAGCAGAGATGTGCAAATCACGTGTCAACAATTATTTCGAGTGTGTTTTGAACCACCATTATCGGAACAAAAAACTGTCTTTACGAAGTAAACACTAATAAAGAAATGAAAACAATAGCTAGATAGTTCTTGCTTAGAGTCTGTTAAGTAAAGACACTGTTTTGACCTGTTGAAGAGGGATGAAAAGTCTTCCGAAACAATTGTTACTTAATTTGCACATATCTGCTTTCATTAAGAAAGTATTGAAAGTGGCATTACGATATTAAACATATAACTCAAACTACAGTAAAACAAAGACGATGTATAGTATACAACAGAAAATCAATGACCATATGCCAAAAATGATAACTCAGTACTATGTACTGAATGTTTTAACATTTGTCTTACTATTTCTTAAAAAGGACTTCTGTGCATATTATGGCAATTATTTTGTTATGTTTTGTTATTGTGTGTAAAAATACCGTTTCTAATAGACAATTTTTTTTTGTGTTAGTTTTCGTTATTTTGCTTTAAAAGTGTCATTTCTAGCAATCAATTTTCATTTCAAGGTTTTTTTGTTTTTTTTTCATAAAATACATTAGCATAAAGGTCAGTCAGGAAATACCTAGTGATTTAACCATTTATAAGTCTACTAAAAATATATACTACAGTGACAAATTATTTTCTTAAAAACTAAAATCTTTGCGAAAAATGGATTAAAATATTTAAATAAACTACGATGTTTACCTTCAAAGTTTCTATTGCTTTAATTATACTGGAATTAATCCCGTTTTTCCATTTTAGTGACATATCTGCAAGCAATCAATCATATAGAAATTGTAATAAAATATTTACCCAAACTGGCAATACTAAAACTTATTAATAAATATTTCACTAATTAAGAATGGAATCAAAATTGTGAGACCATCTCGCACATCTACTTGTTCATATAAGTATATATGCAAAATTTCAAAACTGTACGTTTTATTGCCTGTTCACATTGAAGGGGATAAAATTCGTAATTTTTTAATGTAGAGAGATAACAATTTATTCATAAATATTTAAAGAACAAGCCATACTTCAGGATCTACTGATGCTTTAGACAAAAGTGAAGCTCTAGTCCAGTGGCTATTATGGACGAACATCCAAAACTGGAAATATATATTAAGCTTTATTACTTTCCCTGCAATACATGGTAATGTATAGGGAAAGTATTGGAATCATGTCGAAATTTGCAAATCGAGTTTCCGATGGATCTACACGTTTCGAGACCTCTAGAATGCGAAAAACCTATTTTTAGCGTGCCCTCTGCGTGTGTGTCTGTGTGTGTGTGTGTCTGTCTGTGTGTCTTTGCAATGTATGTATCCACTCTAACTCAAAAAGAATGAACCGAATTTTATAAAATTTGGTATGTAAGTCACCTGGATGCGACCCTGGTGCTGATTAGTTTTTGGTACGATGCATAAAAACGGAACCCGCCTTTTTGTGCGAAATGACCCGTAAAAATGTTATTTATCCGCTCCAGCTGAAATACTAATTGACCAAATTTCACAAAATTTGGTAGATAAGTTACTTTTTGGATACTCTGGGGCTGATGTGAATTTGGTACGATTTGGAAAAGAAGAACCCTCCTTTTTTTACGAAATGGCCCGCAAAAATTTCATGTATCCACTTTAGCTAAAATACTAATTGACCAAATTGCACAAAATTTGGTAAGTAAGTTACTTGTGGGATACTCTGGTGCTGATTAGATTCATTTCGATTTGGAAAAGAACAACCTGCCTATTTTGCGAAATGGCCCGCAAAAATCGCCGAAATCTAAAAAAAAGACTACGTAGGGTATGCTTAAATGTATCAAATAAATTGTTGTTTTATACTCAATTTTTGAAAAGGAAAATAATATAGCACACTCCAGTATACTTTAGGACTAACTGTTCTCAAGATATTTGAGATTTCTTGCATTTTTGTTACTCCGATTTCGGAAAAATGTTCAATTACCAAATAAAAACAAAAATTGAATTAAGAATGCAAATTTAGTGTTATTTGGTTCAATTAAATTCAAGCTAAGGAATTATTAAAGAAATAAAGAAAATATGAATTTGAGTCTGCAGTGAAAGTACAGTGTTGCCCACATCTGATTTTTTTACAAGACATCGGGTAAATACATTATTGGTGGCGTAAAAAGCAAATATTAATTGTGTAAAACATTTTTGCTATACGGTATGCATGGCTGCATGACCCAAGGTTCTACAATGAATTTTTAAAAATACTCTTCCTTACCATTGCGAATATGTTAAGCTCTTTAAAGCCATCGTTTACCTACGATTTGATAGAGATTTTATAAACTCAAATAATATAAGCGAGCGAATGAAAGGGAATATCACATATAATATTATGCATCCAGTCTTGTCCACTTAGAGTCATGTTCTGAAAATTTTGTTACATTCTATAATCTTTTACAAATCCTTAGTTGTTATTTCGAATTTGAAACATTTTATCCTCTGTTCAACCACATATATGTGATGGTCATTCTCGGGAAAAGTCATGAAGATTTATTCACTTGACTTGTTCCAAAAGATACACGTTCGACAAAATTTCAGCTCAGCTTATCAAGTTCCTACTGCTACACTTCCGGCGTCTGACTCATTGTAGGGTGATATTATCTACAAAAGCGAGAGAAAGGGCTACTAAATTTCAAATAAACTGTCATATTTTTATTTTCTTATTCTATAATATTATCCGCTGATGTAATAATAATAATAATAATAATAATAATCTTTATTATTAGAATAACAATATAACACAAAAATTAGATAACTTGTTAAAAATGTAATACGTAATGTGATAAAATGTAAATTGTGAAAATGTTAAAATCTGTAGAAAAACAAAATTTGCTTTTCTAAGGTATATACATATTTTTGACATGGAGCATTCTATACTCATGTAATTTAATAGTGTGCATGTGATATAATAATAATAATAAAATACTGATGTGGGCAGCACATGACTTTCTCTGCAGACTCAATTTCATTTTTTCTTTGTTTCTTTAATAATTCATTAGATTGAGTTTACTTGCACAAAATAACATTACATTTGGATTTGAAATCGTTTTTATTTGGTACTTGGGCATTTTTCCGAAAGCGGCGTAACAAAAATGCAAGAAATCTCATATATCTTGAAAACGGTCACTAGTCCTAAAGTATTGGAGTTGGTTATATTCTTTTCCTCGTCAAAAATTGCGTGCAAATCAAGGATTTAATTAATACATTTGAGCATACGCAGTATTTTCTTTTAGATTTTGGCGATTTTTGCGGACCATTTTCTAAAAAAAAGGCAAGATGTTCTTTTCCGAATCGTACCAAAATCTATTCAACATCAGAGTATCCCACAAGTAACTTATCTCCCAAATTTTGCAGTATTTGGTCAATTAGTATTTTAGCTAGATTGGATACATGGAATTTTTACGGGCCATTTCACTAAAAAGACGGGTTCTGTTTTCTCGAATCATACCAAAAACTAATCAGCATCAGGGTCACACCCAAGTGACTTACCTACCAAATATACCTACCGTCTATTAGTTTTTGAGTCAGAGGGGATACAAACATTGCACAGACACACAGACGTCACGAAATAGATTTTTTCTTATTCTAGAGGTCTCAAAACGTGTAGATCCGTCAAAAATTCGAGTTGCGATTTTCGGCATGATTCCAATACTTTCCCTATACATTACCATGTATTGCAGGGAAAGTAATAGTAATAGTAGTAATCTTTATCATTACAATAAGTATACAAAAATTAGATAATATGTTAAAAATGTAATACGTAATGTGATAAAATGTAATACGTAATGTGATAAAATGTAAATTGTTTAATGTGTTAAAATCTGTAAAAAAACAAAATTTGCTTTTCCAAGGTATATGCATATTTTTAGCATGCCTCATTCTATACTCATGTAATTTAAAAGTATGAAAAAAAATTCAATTGTACCAATCCCAAGTGTTATAAAATAAATAAGAGTTACAGATTTTGTCGTCTTGCTGTTAGATATTTTGACGAAACATACAGTCAGGACGAGTCAAACAACTAGTACAATTGACAATATCGTTAGTTCATTAAAATCCTCTGAGTCTGTAAGTCACGCTTTCTTTGCTATTTGGCGAAATTTGAAAATGACGGAATGTTTTCCTATTTCTTATATTCATTTTATTTTTGTATAGCGCATTCTATACTCTTAGGTAGTTTAGCCGGATAAAATAAATCAAAACAATCCAAGCAAAGTTAAAACATAAAATTTCAGGCTTCGTCATTTCGTTGTTATTATGGATCATTAAACAAAACATACAGACAGAGTTACAACTCATGCATTATCCTTTATTGACAAAAACAGGAGCTGATTTAAAGTGTCTCCATCTAGAGGGCCCGCTTTTGATATCCTAATTCAAATTTCGTTAGTGGTTTTCAAATAATCGAAGAAAAACTTAAAATATATTTTTAATTTTATTAATTGAACGATGACAGGTATTTATTTCACTTTGTTACATAGAAAAGTATGACAAATAATCGTGTAATTTACTTTAAATGTCTACATATTACTGTTTCTGATATATTTTGCGTTTAATGTGGGAAAAAATGCAATCAACGTTTCGATACTGCATTTCATGCGATTTTAATTTAGGGATAAGATTTTTTTAGCAGCAAACGCAAGCCGTTATAACACTTTTAGATCATTTTAGAGATCATTTTAGATCATTTCTGACCATAGTTATAACAAGTTTAGATCATATCGCAGTCCACAGTTTATCATATTTCACTGTTGTAGCGAGAGTCTATGCCTCTTAATTTTGAGTTGGGCCTAATTTGCTGTAGTCTGTTTGTATATCCGCATAATTTGTTCGACGATAGTTTAATTCATTCTGTTAATCAATAATTCAAATCGCAGAGTCACACAAAATAAATGCTCGTTTTTATAGTAACTTGTTTAGTAGTCAGATAGATTTTTCAGGATTTATGAGGTTATGTAGTTAGACAACCTTAAAACAAATTATCAAGGTATTTTAATATTTTTTGCGTATAAAAACAATGATTAAATAAAAATCTATTTTTGAGGCGATGAAAAATTATTGGCATTTGTTTATATATTTAAGATTTCAAATGTTAAAAGGAATGTAGAAATCATATTTGCTGTAGATAAAATGTTGATAAAAATGTCTATAAATAAGGGATAAAGGGTTTACGTAGTTGGATCAAGTATAGTATACATACTTGCTACCATAGCTACCATATTATATACCATTTCTTAAATACCAGTTTTAGCTACCATATTTATATACAATGATGCGCATAATTTGTTCGCATAATTTGTTGTATGGTAGTTAAAAGGAATTCTACATAAATATGCAGTACCTGCACACGAGTTACCTTTATGTGGTATATGCTATATCATTGTAGAGAAGACAATAATTTACTAAATTAAGGTTTTAAAAAACATTTATCTTTTTAAAGCTTATACACTCCAAATTTGTCAAAAATACTCTATTCTATAAAATTAAAAGTGCTTTGCTTCTTTTAACGCAAAATTATTTTGATTTTATTAAATATTTTATTTATTATTAACTTATTTAATATAGAATTATTAAATAATCTATTATATAATTATCAACTATCTAAAATGTAATTATTGACTTATTTAATATGATCACTAATTAATTTAATAGATAATTATTAACTTATTTAATATAATTATTAACTTATTTAATATCCACGGTATCCATTAATAATCTAAATTATATATGCTTTTTCCGTTTTCTACCATTATTATAGACCGTATTATAGACCGTATCATAGGTTCTACAGCAAAGTCATGGCTCATTATTGTAAGGGTGTCAGTGATAACGGAACTGAACCATCCTAATGATTCTTGCGAAGTACACATATTTCTTTTATTGAAAATTTATTCGAGAATCAGATAGCAGCTGCAAGTCAATAAAACAAGAAAGATCAATCATGCTTAAAGCATTGATTATGAAACACTTTCCAACTTCAATGCAATTTTATTTAAAACAGTCGAAAATGCAACACATTCCTCGTTAATATTTTAAAACTTATCATAATACTACATTAATTTATTATATTTGAAAAATTAAACCTTCATTGAAAAACATGAACTTCATTCAAATGACGGCATTGAAATAAAAATTGCCTGGTTTAAATATATCTGAAAAGCGATACATTCCACGGTAATATTTTTAAAACTATCATAATACTACGATAATTTATTATATTTATAAACTTCATCGAAAACAACTGAAATTAATTCAAATGACGTCATAGAAAAAATAAATAAAAAGAACGAATATGAGTCTGCAGGGAAAGACATGTGCTGTCCACATCAGAATTTTTAACAATATTACAACAATGATTTATAGAAGTGAACGGGAATTATTTTCAGGTCATTTCGAAAAAAATGTATGATCTATATTTAAAGATCCATCAAATTTTTGTCGAATAAAATGTTCAACAAATTTAAGCTGTGTACCAAATTTTAACTCTCTAGGACGTAGGAAAGTGCATTAAAAATGCCATCAAATAAATTTATCATGAAGAGTTATATAAAATTTAAAAAAATGAAAAATTGTTATCTACCAAATTTATTTTAAAATGTGAAGCCACTCCCATATGCAAAACGTTTAAACAAATGGAGAGATATTTATTATATAATATATCTCTCTTTTCTTTCTGGAAGATATCCCAAAGTCAGAATTTAATTGAATTTGTTTTTTTCCCTATATTAAATAATTTTTAATTAAAAAACTACTTAACATATTTTACTGAATTTTTTTTTATATATTCTATGGGATAATGTGAATATTTTCTAAAAATTTCGAAGCAATTCGTGAATTTTAAATTTACTTAAAAAATGTTTGAAAAATTAGGTCCCATAGGGTTCAATGTATTTCATTTTTTCAACCCAGGTTCAATAAAAAACTAATTGGGTGATATTATTTATTTATATTCCCATAGGTCCTACAGACCGTCTGAACAACATACTAAAATTTCATTTTGATAAAGTCATTTTTACGGCAGTTATCGTGCTAACGGACAGACAGACAGACAGACAGACAGACAGACAGAATGAACAAAGTCATAAACACTTTTCAACTTTGTTGTAAAGTGTTAAAAATTGTAAATACCTGCAGGAATGATCAACCCTGCATAAAGCATTGATTATGAAACACTTTCCAACTGCAATGCAATTTTATTTAAACATATCTAAAATGCGATGCATTCAGCGCTAATGTTTTTAAAACTTTACAACATAGTTGAAAAATGTTTATGGTTTTGTTCATTCTGCCTGTCTATTTATTTGTCTGTCCGTCCGTTAACACGATAACTGCCGTAAAAATGACTTTATCAAAATGAAATTTTAGTATGTTGTTTAGTCGGCCTGTGGGACCTATGGAAATATAAATGAAAAATATCACCCAATTAGTTTTGGATTCGACCCGGGTTGAAAAAACGAAATACATTGAACCCTATGGGACCTATTTATTCAAACCGTTTCAAGCGAATTTAAAATTCACAAAATGCTTCTAAAATTTTAGAAAATGTTCATATTATCCCATAAAATATAAAAAAAATTAAGTAAAATATATTCAATAGTTTTTTAAATAAAAATTAAAATAATAATTACACTCTTTATATGAAGATATCACGTGGCCATTATATGAAGGTATCACCCGACCAACTTCAAAATAAAATATGGCATCCATCTTGTGTCAAAATCGTGATTTTTATTCTTTTTAATTCATATTTAGTATTGAAACCGTCCTAAAACCGATTTATGTTTGCTTAAATTATGTGCTGAAACTACACAATTCTTCATCAATTAATTCCACATACTGAAACAACGCAATTACATATAATACATTTGAGTTTAAATGCTCATCCAACTTTGATTATTTCTACAACGAAGCCTAATTTTCACTTATGGAGAATGTAAACAGCAAAAGATGCAGAATGAGTGGTATAAGAATTGTTCCATTCCGTTAACGCAAAATGATTTAGCTCATGGAGTCTGATATGGGGCAATATAGGTGATATGAATGAAACATTCATTGATTTTACACAGAGAAGACGATTTTTTCGATTAAGTTTTGAGCATAGAATTAAATTATTTGTACCGTCATGGTGTTTAGTTCTTAAGTAAAATGAATTATTGTAGTATTGTGATGAATGAAATGAATAGAAAACAGTTTATGAAAGAAATGCTGCTTTTATATAGAGAGCCAGGCGATTTATATTTCGATAACGTCATTTGAATAAAGTTCATTTGTTTTCGATGAAGTTTTCAAATATAATAAATTATTGTAGTATTATGATAATTTAAAAAAAATTACCGAGGAATGTAATGGATGTTAGAGATGTTTAAACCAGGCAATTTATATTTCACTGCCAGCATTTGAATGACGTTTTTTTTTTCGATGTTTTAAGTTTAATAATTTAATGTAGCATTATGATATCTTTAAAAATATTACGGAGGAATGTATCGCATTTTAGAGATGTCTAAATAAAACTGCATTGTAATTGGAAAAGGTTTCATAATCAATACTTTATACGTGATTAATCTTTCTTGTTAAATTTAACACATTGCTACAATAATTTATTATATTGTAAACTTAAAACTTCATAGAAAATGAACTTTATTCAAATAACGTCATCGACATTTAAATCGTCTCTATGTATCTGTAATGAAAGTTTCATTAATGTCACTTTTACTCCAGACTCCAGACCTAAATAATTGTGTGTGAAAAATATTCAACAATTCTTATACAACTAATCTTACAATCATTTGATTACATTCTGCATTCATTAAATTTAGGCTTCGATGTGGAAATAATCAAAGCTTGTAGCCCATTGGTTAGCGCGCTGGAGTTGCACTCGGTAGGCCCGGGTTCGATTCCAGCCACTGCCAAAACTGCCGCCGTGTTCATTCGGAGTACGATCACGTTAAACATGTGGGTCCGAAAGTCCTTCCGAGAGGTTGGTGGTAGGGGAAGGAGGGTACGGTCCCTGTGGATGCCTCCCCCACTGGGTTCCGGTCTAAATTGGGTGGCACTTCCCGACCGTCCAAACAGTTACCTTACACTTTTCTGGTAGGTCGGACGGTCTGGGTTTCAACAACAACAACAGCAGTATATAGATGTACAAAAATACGCAAATATAAAGCGGTTTTAGGACGAATGCGACACTAAATACAAATTTAAAAAACGTTAAAAATCTCGACACTGAAAAAATATGGATTCCATATTTTATTTTGATGTGGGTCGTTTATCTCCTCATATAATATGGATGTATTTATTATTTAAATGATTATTTACAAAACTACCGAACACATTTTTCTGAATTTTTTTATATATTTTATGGGATAATTGCTATTTGTGAATTTTAATTTCGCTTAACACAGTTTGAAAAATTAGGTCAAAATCATAAACACATTTCAACTACGTTGAAAAGTGTTAAAAAATAAAATACTGCATTCAATGTTTTTCCAAATTCAAGAAAAGAATAATTTAAACAGAATATTTGTCATAATGTTTCCGAATACAGCCTAATTCCCAGATACAACATCAATGATGTGCAAATAAGATTTTTTCAAGCATGGCACATTTATGTCACATGACATACATTTTAATCAATGGTAAAAAGCGAAGGCCGTAAAAAATTCCGTTTGTCATCACACTCTTCCCCGAAAAAGTTAGAACATGAAAAATGTTTTTTATTAGTAAATATTATTAAATACTCTTGAAGAATAGGTTTTAGAAATTATGAAATATGAGTTGAAAAATATATACAAGTGTTATATAAATAAAAATAAGTAAATATCACAAAGTGTCCTCATTTTAGTAAGCAATATGTGTATTGTTTCTCTTTTAGTATATTTAGCTTTCATTAGCTGAAGCCGAACAGCAGAAAATGTGAGTTATATGTCAGATCACAACAACAATTATTACTATCACAATACTAGAATAGTAATTACATTTTCTCCACATTTAAAATTCCATCCCGTATCTTTTCATCACATTTATCAATAGACAGATTTTTCCAAGACATTTAAAATGAAGGATGGCGTGCTATAATTGCGTACATTTGGACTAACGTACAGTTTTACTTTCCTTATATACATAATGTATAAGGAAAGTATTGTGACGGGGTCGAAAATTCGAATTCGAGTTTTCGACGGGAGAGCACGTTTCAAGCATCCCTGATCACGAATCGAACATTTTTGAAGTGATGTCTATGTGTGTGTGTGTGTGTGAAAGTATGTGTGTGTGTGAAAGCATGTGTGTGTGCGTGTGTGTGTGCGTGTGTGTCAGTGAGACTATGGAGACGATAACTGACGAACGAATGGACCGATTCAAACAAAATGTGGTACAAAACTTACAATCCGTAAACAGTGGAAGCCTTTTGTTTTTATACGTAATCGAATGTCCAGAACCCCCCTAAATTTTCGAGTGAAATTTTGAGAAAATCGTCAAAAAGTCAAAACCGCTAATAAAGTTACGCAAATTGACATTCCTTATGTAATTTTTCATTAGAAAACGATTGACATAAATTTTAGAACCCTAACATGAACCATTCTCGAGATATTGCACATTTTTCAAAAACATTATCAAAAAGTTATATAAAATGAAAAAAATATTTCCTATTGAGAAATAGTTTCATTTTTAATATGTAATACCATGCGATCAATATGGTGGCATCATTCTCCTGGATCTAGTTTGTTCCATTCATGAAACAAAATACTTTCAGTTATACTTTTGTATTTCAACGCCAATAGTCATTTATCTGCTATAAGAATAACTTATTTCTCCGTCCATAACGCTTGGCGAGATTTTGGCGACGAATTTAGCGGAATATCGCCATCTTGGCGGCATTTTTTATTGTTGCGAAATTAACAAAAATATCGCCAAATTGATTAAAATGACGCTAAATCAATGAAAATAACGACTAATTGAAGAAAATTCAATATCTTGGAAAGAATATAAGTATCTACTATAAGAATAACATTTTTTTTAACTGTAAAATTAGTAAATTCATTGCATTATATTAGGAAAGTCATGTGTTGCCCACATCAGATTATTTTATATTTTGGTTTTGCAAAATTTAAAGAAAAACAATAATAATCACAAGTTTGTAATCTCGGTTGGGAAAGTCGAGGTGAGTTACACTCTAGTAAATATTTTTCACACTAATTATTTTTAATTTCGAAGGAGTTTTTTCAGATTATTTCTAATAATTAAGTAGTTATATTGTATATTTATTAGCGAAAATAACGTTTTCTAGTATTTCTATTTCATTTATATTTAAGATTTTATTGATAGTTATTTTCGATTCTGTATTTAATACTAATTTACAGAAATTTCGTTTCCTTGATCATAAAAAAAAACTGATTTACTGGTTACAAATATAAATTAATATACACTACTTATAAAAAAATATATTTTAGATTTTTGCCATAAAATTTATGTATAAAAAATTTACATAATTAAAAATCGAACTCATTACATACACACGTAATTACTGTGACACAGGATGTATTCTAAGATGCTTACTAAATATTTTTAATTTCGAAGGAGTAGTTTCAGATAATTTTTAATAATTAAGTATTTATATTACATATTTATTAGTAAAAAAAAACTTTTTCTAGTATTTCTATTTCATTTATATTTAAGATTTTATTTTTAGTTAATTTCGATTCTGTATTTAATTATAATTTACAGAAATCATATTTCCTTGATCATAAAATAACGGATTTACTGCTCACAAAATTAATCTAATATACACTACTTATAAAAAAATATATTTTAGATTTTTTCCAGAAAATTTATGGATAAAAAAATTACACAAATAAAAATCGAACTCAAATATTTGACATTTGAACGTCGCCTTGACGTTCATTATTATAGATAAGAACTTTTCAAATGCCATTTTATTCCAATTCCATAAAATAGTTCGCTCTTCCGTGTGAATACCAAATAAATAATTCGAAAAGAAAGAAATTACTTTTTGCGTTCGAATATATCCGACGAGTCCTTTTAAAATAAAGCGAAATTAAATATTTCTGAAAAACTAACATTTTTTCGCTAGGTGAATTTATCAATAATCTATATAAATAAAATTGAAACATTTTCTTTGAATATGTATTTATATATATATACATATATATATATATACATATATATATATATATACATATATATATATATATATATACATATATATATATATACATATATATATATATATATATATACATATATATATATATATATATATATATATATATATACATACATATATATATATATATATATACATATATATATATATATATATATATATATATATATACATATATATATATATATATATATATATATATACATATATATATATATATATATATATATATATACATACATATATATATATATATATACATATATATATATATATATATATATACATATATATATATATATATATATATATATATATATATATATATATATATATATATATATATATATATAGGTATTAAACCTTTTATAGAGATGTTATTATATAAATAACATTTGCTTCGCAAAATTATTTGAATAAAAAATTCATGTTACTAAGCAACAGATTTAAACCCCATGAGTTTATACAGCAGATTTATCTGGAAGAAAAACACATCATGTTATTATGCAACCAAATTGAATCCAATGAGTTTATACCGCATATTTATTTGAATAATATGATATCATGTTGCTAATCAGCGGAATGAATCCCAATGACTTTATACAGCAAATGTTTATGCTAAATATTTTTCGATTTAAATAGTACAGAAACGTATATAAATAAATTTGATCGGAATAGTGTTTTTGTCTGGGTAATACATATTGCGGTCTTTGGATTTAAACATTACGGGATTTTCTGATATTTTCAAATTCATATATTATCAGTTTTATTTTGGTGTAAGATTTTCCAACCCCATATATTGTAGTACGGGTACATCTTCCAATATACAGGTAGGAAATTCTAATCCACGAAAATGTAAGCTGTATTGGCATAATTCCATATTCACGAGAACATAAGAAGTACAGGTAGAATATAATTTTAGCACTTTAATTTCGGCATATAATTCAATTTCTTATTTTCTGTAGATTTGATTTCAAACGAAATCAAGATATTTTATTCTTCAGATATTTCTCTGAAGATAATTTTGCATAGCGAGAGCAGATATTCATAAAAAAAAATTGTAAGATCATTAATTTAAATATTTTAATAGAATGTTTTAAATAACAATGTCATTTAGAATACTATACGAAATTGCACATTATAGTGCATTTTATGTTTCTTCATATTCTAGATATATTTCATATGAAGACCGGGCATATTGCTAGTTTTCAATTTATTTTAAATTGAATGGTTTTATTACTACTATTTACAAGCTTAACCTCGTATAGTTTTCACGCGGAACGAGAATTCTTCACAACTCGTTTTTTAAAATTATATTCATTTTTAAATTGATTTTAAGTCTCCTTAGTAGCAATGCAATATTGGCTTATTATTACCTCTAATATTGAACCAATATGAAATATCTGATGTAGGCAGCACGTTACTTTCCCTGCAGACTCAAACTCAGATGTTCTTTATGTCTTTAATAATTCATTAGATTGAGTTTAATTGCACCAAATAACACTAAATTTGAATTTACAATTCAGTTTTTCTTTTTATTTGGTAACTGGACATTTTTCCGATAGTGGCGTAACAAAAATGCAAGAAATCTCAAATGTCTTGAGAATGGTTAGTCCTAAAGTATAATGGAGTGTGTTATAGTCTTTTCCTCGTCAAAAATTGCGTTTAAAACAAGAATTTAATTGATACATTTCAGCACACGTAGTCTTTTTTTTTTCAGATTTTGGCTATTATTATGGGCTATTTCGTAAAAAAAGGCAGATTGTTCTTTTTCGAATCGTACCAAAATCTAATCAGCACCAGAGTGTCCCAAAAGTAACTTATCTCCAAATTTTGTGAAATTTGGTCAATTAGTATTTTAGTCAGAGTGGATACATGAAATTTTTACGGGCCATTTCCCAACTAAAGGCGTGTTCTGTTTTTACAATTCCCACCAAAAACTAATCAGCACCAGGGTCTCACCCAAGTGACTTACATACCAATTTTTAAGAAATGCGGTACATTAGTTTTTGAGTTAGAGTGGATACAAACATTGCACAGACACACAGATAGACACACAGAAAGACATACAGACAGACACACAGACACACAGACACACACACAGACATTACTCTAAAAATAGTTTTTTTCGAATTCTAGAGGTCTGGAAACGCGTAGATCCGTCGAAAACTCGAGTTGCGATTTTCGACATGATTCCTGTACTTTTCATGATTCCAATACGTGATTCCAATACATAATTCCAATACACCAATATTTGTGTAATTTTGTAATGAAAGAATTAGCCGATATTAGTGGACAATGTAACCACAATATTTGTCCAATATTTTGATTGTATTGGAAATATTTCTAATGTAATGCCAAATTAAACCATATTGGTCGAATGATGGAATTACATTTGAAATATTACCAATGTAATGCCAAAATATATAATATTGGTTATTAGACCAATATTAAATAGACCAATATTATATATTAGACCAATATTAAATTCTACAAGGGGCGGGACCCTAACGATAGAATCTTGGCTGTCAAAAGTCGAAAGACATATATTTTTTTCTATGAAATCCAGTAAGTCATCCAGTGCCATTTCATCATACAATGTCATTTTATCATCCAGTATCATTTTATCAAAATTGTATCTTGTATTATTTTATGTAATTTTATGTAACTTAATTAGCCTTATACCGCGTATTGTTGTAGGAGGATAAATAATATATTAAAACATACCCTGTATTTAGTATTACTGCATGAACAAAAGTTTGGTCGAAATGTTTAAGTATTTTAAGATATATATAATTTGTAAATGTATTTCTGAATTTTCATTTTATAGAAAAGAAAATGTAAATATGTTGAATCATAATAAATAAGTTGGTATCACATCTGATTTCAAATATATAAGATTAAGCACACAACTTTGATAGAAGATCTTTAATTACACTTCTTATAAGGCGTACAAAATGGAAAAAGCTCTTTCGAACGTTAATACGCTCTTCATCAGCGGCTACGAGGAAAGTTAAAATCTGATGTGGACAGCACATGACTTTCTCTGCAGACTTATATCCACTTTCTTTTTATTTTAATTAAATTTAATTCACTTTTAATTCATGTTTCATTGGTAACTGAACCTATTTTCAAAGGTGGCGTGGAGAAAATACAAAAAAACTAAAATAATTCGAGAACGGCTAGTCCTAGTGTAATGGAGTTGATCTTATTCTTTTCTTCGTTAAAAATTACGTATAAAACAAGTATTTAATGGATATATTTCAGCATATGTATTTTTTTTTAGATTTTGGCGATTTTTGCGGGCCATTTCGTAAAAAAGGCAGGTTGTTCTTTTCCGAATCGTACCCAAATCTAATCAGCACCAGATCACCCTACAAGTAACTTATCTACCGAATTTTGTGAAATTTGGTCAATTAGTATTTTAGCTAGAATCGATACATGAAATTTTTACGGGCGATTTCGCACAAAAAAGGCGGGTTCTGTTTTTACGAATCCTACAAAAAACTAATCAGCACCAGGGTCTCACACAAGTGACTTACATACCAAATTTTGTGAAATTCGGTCTATTAGTTTTTTAGTTAGAGTGGATAAATACATTGCACAGACAGACACACAGACACACAGGCAGACACACTGACACACACACAGACGTCACGCTAAAATTGGTTTTTCGTATTCAAGAGGTCTCGAAACGTGCAGATCCGACGAAAACTCGAGTTGTGATTTTCGGCATGATTCCAATACTTTCCCTATACATTACCATGCATTGCAGGGAACGTAAAAATCTGATGTGGGCAGCACATGACTTTCCCTGCAGACTTATATTCACATTCTCTTTATTCAATTAAATTTATTTCACTTTTAATTCAATTTTCGTTCTCATTCGGTAACCGAACTTATATTCAAACGTGGAGTAGAGAAAATACGGAAAACTAAAATATCTCGAGAGCGGCTAGTTCTAGTGTAATGGGGTTGGTCTTATCATTTTCGTCGTTAAAAATTACGTATTAAACGAGCATTTAATGGGTATATTTGAGTATACCTAAGTCTTTAGTTCAGATTTTGACGATTGTTGCGGGCCATTTTGCAAAAAAAAGGCAGGTTATTTCTTTCCGAATCATACCAACATCTAATCAGCACCAAGGTAATTCACAAGTAATTCATCTACCGAATTTTGTGAAATTCGGTTCGTTAGTTTTTTAGCTAGAGTGGATACAAGCTTTTGCGGGCCATTTCGCAAAAAAAAGGCGGGTTCTTTTATCTCGAATGGTACCCAAAACTATTCAGCACCAGATTCGCCCACAAGTGATTTACCTACCAAATTTTTTGAAATTCGGTCAATTACTGTTTTAGTTAGAGTGGATACAAAATCTGCACAGACAGACACACACACAGACGTCACGCTAAAAATAGTTTTTTCGTATTCTAGTGGTCTCGAAACGTGTAGGTCCGTCGAAAACTCGAGTTGCGATTTTCGGTATGATTCCAATACTTTCCATATACATTACCATGTATTGCAGGGAAAGTAAAAAGGATCGTTCATATATAGACCAGTAAAGATGACAAATTTGCATAAATACAATTAGTAAATGAACATTCAATTATCTAAAGAAATATGCACAAAATACATAAAATATTTTTTTCGGATTCACAAAAGAGTATATCTTAAAAAAAGTACCATTCAAAATCCTATTTTATTACAGGAATGCAAATTCGGAAAAGTCAGTCAACTACTATCCCCATGAGGATGACGTCAAAGACAAATATGAAGAGACTTGAATTGCATAGAGTTGAGAGTAGAGTCGCCAAGCATAGAGTCGCCAAGTATAACTTAAAATTTGAACGGAGTCAAAATTACAAATCGACGCTCGGTAGATATAAATAAAATGGATTTAAAAAAAGAATATCCATTTTGTACGTCTTATAAGAACTGTAATAAAAGACCTTCTATCAAAGTTGTGTGCTTAATCTTATTTATGTTGAATCATATTCACGCTTTAAATGGTTATAACAGACACACACAAAGATGAGTATTATTACCTAGAAAATATTTCATCGAAATAGATTCCTTAATTAAGATATAAATTTAGCTTGAATCCTTTTTTATCCTATTTTATGAACTGACTCCGTATGAAATGGAAAATTGTTTTAGCTTTAAACCTGCTCTTTCTTAAATTAAGCTGAAGGACTCGGTAGAAAATTTACGGTAATCCCAATAGCCATTTACGAGTTATAATCGTCCAAGTCTAAGAAACACACTGACATCAACATGCTTTTATTTCTCGTAATTTCCACAACACTCTAGAGAAATAAAACATCAATATACTTCGTTGACTCAACCTCATTTCCTGAAAAATTTTCCATTCAAATACATTACGAACTTCAAGATATATTTTACTTAAAAGAGTCTATTTGATTTTTGCCTATATATTAGATTCAATGAAAAAAATAAAGAACAAATGTTTGAAAATGTCTGTAGTTAATGCTATACATACATTCTATTTTTAAAAACAAAATAAATAGTTACTTTTACTTTAAGCATTTATATATATATATATATATATATATATATATATATATATATATATATATGTATATATATATAAATAATGATGAGTGGATTTCAATAGGAAATGGTTTCAATAGGAAAGGTTCCACATATGCTGAGTTATACCAAAAACCATTTCACTACCAAGGAAGAGGTGCAATGCTGCTCTATTTCCGAAGTAGAATACAAAGATATAAATCGAAAGTATAGAACGGGGGTGACCATATGTCTTTCATAAAATGGTAGGGGGGGATTGCGACACCCCTTTCCCGTTTAAAGCAGCTTTTCCGCCCGGGCAACGCTCACGGTACCTATGTAATACAATGGTCAGTCCTCCATATGTGCAAAGACAAAAGCACTTCAACAGTAACAAAATCTAAAAGGAGACCTGGAATGTATAAATGACGCCATAGATTACTGTTCCCAGATTCCACAGTATTAGTAAGTCAATTCGCGCATGCGTGTTGAGATGTCTTTATAACAGTAACGCAGATACGTTTAAATACGCTCAAAATTTCAATTGAATAAATCAATGTCTTTGTCTTCTTTGAAAAAGGAATTATAAGAATTTTTTAAGAAGTATAATGGATAATGTTTTTTTATGGCTTCCTTTACTATTTTTTGGCTGTTAATTATGCAGTCCTTCTTGAATGTATTATATATAAGGTTTCTTTTGAAATATCCGATAATGATATTTCTGAAAACATACTTTGTGAGATTAGAATTCCAATCACTTATAGGGTTGATCTTGATCTTGTATGAATCTCGTTTGTCATGTAGAGTCGTGCATATCCCATATTGCCGATGTTTTCTAATTGTCAAATCCAAAAAATCCACCGCACCGTCTTCTTTTACTTGATTTTTCGATTACTTTAAATTCACTTGGATAAAACTTGAAATCAGAGTTTGGGGTGTGCTCAAAATACCCCAAAAGCACATCGTCAACATAACGGAAGTAAGGCATTTCTGATAAAATACATCTTCCCTTTTCGTATTTTGATAAATATATATCCGCGAGCATAGACGAGCAGCATCTTCCCATGGGTATACCTCTAATTTGTCTGTAAAAATTCTTTTGATCATGTAAAATATTTTTTTTTAAACCAATTCCATAAGGTCTAAATATCTTCGATAGGTAATGAATCGTTTCAAGTCATATTCTTCATGTAATTCTTTTAAAATCAAATGCATCTGTGTTATGTCTATATTATTAAATAAATCACGAAAATCATAGCTTTTAAAGCATATATCCTTGTGGCAAAATTTAAACCTGTTTATTACTTCTTGACCGTTTTTTATCATAATATTACTTTGCTTTTTTATCTCAATCATAACATGTTTAAGTATATCCAAGAGTTTCAGATTTGCATGTGCTAAGTATGATCCACATCCTATCGTAACTGTTCGGAATTTCACAGGATTCTTGTGTAGTTTGGGAATAAGAACGAGGTATGGGAATTTAACAGTTTTTAAATCCACGCCTATACGCTTGTAAAGTGCCTTTATTCTTTTAGTCAGAACCATTTCGTTACTTGACAGAAGTGCATACATTGTGCAATCTTGATAACATTGACTTAATGTGTCGGTATAGAATTTTTACATGTGATAGCATAATTAGATACTATTTTATCTGTATAAGTTATAACATAGTCTTCTTTATATTGTTCAATTGATGATAGAACTGTAGATTTCCTGAAGTTATGATTTTGCTTTTGATAGTAATGACGGAATTCATTGAAAAGATGATATTTCCATTCACTAAAACACATGACGTGTAAACTGTATTTCACCGCCATTCTGTAAGTGAAATCTTCTAGATCACTATAAAAATCGCTATACACATTTTTAATTTCTTGTGCTCGAAATTTCGTACCGAGTTGAAATATATGCTTTAGTTTTTTATCTTTGATAATATTCAAGTCACCGGTAACTATATGCTTGAGTTATGGGATACGCAAACACTGAAGTCACTCCTCAACAAGAGTAATAAAACTGTTGATTTAAGATATGAATGAAAGCTATATATTATTTCAGTGACTGGCAACAATATTTTCAAACGAATATATGCCCGTTGGCACAATGATATTGGGTTAGTTGTGTGATCGATATAATATTACCCGTTTATGATATCAATTGATGGAATCATTGAAACGCTATTTCAAACCTTTAGATTGTATCCATGTAAAAGCTGTGACTGCTAAAAACTTGTAAGTAATAATAATAGTGTATATTCTGACTCGATCTATGATGGATCACATTTTTTAACACTAATTATTATCATTACCACCAAATAAAGAATTATAGATTCAATAAATGTCTTTCCAAGAGATGCAAGTTATGTCCTGTTGCCAATCCACAACAGATTACAACCTGTAACGGAAGAAGTAAAATCTTTTGCAAGTGCTATAATGTGATTTATTGTATTTCATGTCTCACTTGCCAGGCAAAATACATAGGGCAAACCCAGAATCCCTTGAATATTCGCATAAATTTACACAGAAGCCAAGTGGGAAAAGCACAACAACAAGAAAACCTAACTTCAAATCTGGAAATACGTCATTTTCAGGAACATGACTTTACTAAAATCATAGTAACTATACTAGATATAGTACCTAACCTATATGTACGACTGCGGTGGGAAGACACCCACATAAGACAATATACTACTGCATACCCAAACGGACTTAACTCTCTAATATTCAAAGAAAACTGCAATAGTGAAAAATGCAGAGATAATTCTTCATATCCTTTATCAAAAACTTTGATTCATAAAAAATCTTATAGATGGCACAGAGGAAGCAAAAGACAATATATAAATTATAATATTACAGAAGAAAAAATCTTGAATTTCATAACAAATCTAAAAACAGATGTATTGTTAAAAATAAGCTGGATCAAGAATATCGTTAATAGTATCAAACTTAAATATATACAACGAATATGGACTTTCTTAATAAATATTAATATAAAAGAATCCAACCTTTTTTCAGAAGATATTAACAAAAAGATTGATATATTGTTGGACTTGATCAAACATAGAGCTAGAAAATATCAGATAATATTAGACCCCATGAAAAATATTATAAAAACTAAAGAATATTTTATCACCACATTTAAGAACAAAATGTATGAAAGAATTCCCTTTAATTCCATCCTTCAAAATATTGAAAAGCAACTACCTATACCAAACCTGAAGATCAAGTTAAATTATCGTTTTGTCCGAACCAATGGAAGGAAATTTTTTAACTACAACAAAATAAGTAAAGATGTTGCTTCATATAAAACAGAAATCTGTAATTGTCAAGAGGATATTCATAAAGATCCCATCCACAAGCATATAGTTACCGGTGATTTGGATATTATCAAAGATAAAAAACTAAAACATATATTTCAACTCGGTACGAAATTTCGAGCACAAGAAATTAAAAATGTGTATAGCGATTTTTATAGTGATCTAGAAGATTACCCTTACAGAATGGCGGTGAAATACAGTTTATCCGTCATGTCTTTTAATGAACGTCATGTGGATGGAAATATCATCTTTTCAATAAATTCCGTCATTACTATCAAAAGCAAAATCATACCTTCAGGAAATCTACAGTTCCATCATCAATTAAACAATATAAAGAAGACTATGTTATAACAGATAAAATAGTATCTAATTATGCTATCACATGTAAAAAATTCTATATAGACACATTTATTCAATGTTATCAAGATTGCACAATGTATGCACTTCTGTCAAGTAACGAAATGGTTCTGACTAAGAGAATAAAGGCACTTTACAAGCGTATAGGAGTTGATTTAAAAACTGTAAAATTCCCATACCTCGTTCTTATTCCCAAACTACACAAGAATCCTGTGAAATTCCGAACAGTTGCGATAGGATGTGGATCATACTTAGCACATGCAAATCTGAAACTCTTGGATATACTTAAACATGTTATGATTGAGATAAAAAAGCAAAGTAATATTATGATAAAAAACGGTCAAGAAGTAATAAACAGGTTTAAATTTTGCCACAAGGATATATGCTTTAAAAGCTATGATTTTCGTGATTTATTTAATAATATAGACTTAACACAGATGCATTTGATTTTAAAAGAATTACATGAAGAATACGACTTGAAACGATTCATTACCTATCGAAGATATTTAGACCTTGTGGAATTGGTTTTAAAAGAAAATATTTTACATGAGGGGAAGAATTTTTACAGACAAATTAGAGGTATACCCATGGGAGGATGCTGTTCGTCTATGCTCGCGGATATATATTTATCAAAATACGAAAAGGGAACACATATTTTATCAGAAATGCCTTACTTCCGTTATGTTGACGATGTGCTTTTGGGGTATTTTGAGCACACCCCAAACTTTGATTTCAAGTTTTATCCAAGTGAATTAGAATTAATCGAAAATCAAATAAAAGAAGACGGTGCGGTGGATTTTTTGGATTTGACAATTAGAAAACATAGGCAATATGGGATATACACGACTCTACATGACAAACGAGATTCATACAAGATCAATATCAAACCTATAATTGATTGTAATTCTAATCTCACAAAGAATGTTTTCAGAAATATCATTATCGGACATTTCAAAAGAAACCTTATATATAATACATTCAATAAGGACTGCATAAATAACAGCTAAAAAATAGTAAAGGAAGCCATAAAAATATTATCCATTATACTTCTTAAAAAAATATTATAATTCCTTTTTCAAAGAAGACAAAGACATTGATTTATTCAATTGAAATTTTGAGCGTGTTTAAACGTATCTGCGATACTGTTATAAAGATATCTCAACACGCATGCGCGAATTGACTTACTAATACTGTGGAATCTGGGAACAGTAATCTATGGCGTCTTTTTTCCATTCCAGGTCACCTTTTTGATTTTGTTACTGTTGAAGTGCTTTTGTCTTTGAACATATGGAGGACTGACCATTGTATTACATAGGTACCGTGAGCGTTGCCCTGGCGGAAAAGCTGCTTTAAATGGGGAAGGGGTGTCGCATTTTATGAAAGGCCATTTTATGAAAGACATGTGGTCACCCCCGTTCTATACTTTCCATTTATATCTTTATATATATATATATATATATATATATATATAATAGTTTGAAAATCCAATGAAAGAAAAGTGAGAAGCGCTGTGACTCGAAAAACCTAACTTTCTAACAAGCTTACAAAATAAAAGTCGACAACCAAATGGGGAAAAAAAATTTAAAAAAAAATTCAAATCATCAAGTTAAAGAAATCATCAAAAAGCAATGGTATGGAAACTAAAAAAGAAAAAGAAATGAAATCCAAGCATTAATGCTATGCACGTGGTTAAGAGATAAGCATAAACCATGAATTTGTTCACTTCTCCAAAACTCTTTATCAAGTCCAAGTATTTTGTTGAAGCAAACACAGAAATGACTGTTTCTGAAGAAATAGATAGATTATATCTATAAACTATTTCTACTTTGACTACATACATAAAGAAGAAAAAATAAAAGGAGACAAGTATACCTGGAATATAACACAACAAATGCACGAACTTGTCGAACCTGGGAATCCAGAATTAAGAGACCAGTGTTGCCATTCTCAAAGGAAAAAGATTTGTTCTACTGCTGCAATTCGTAAGAATTAAATAACAGTAATGCGAAAAGGCAATAATAAGTGATAATATACTATCAGAGCAAGAATAAGAAGGAGCTAATAATAGAAAGGCTAATGTTTAAGTGGATATAAAAATAAAAGATTAAAAATAAAACATTAAAACATGAGTATGGAGTTGTCAGGCTAATATAAAAGGCTATGAATAGAATGCATGAAGATCCAGCTAATCTACATTTTTAACTATACCATTTACAAAATAAGAGGGATATTTATATAAATTGCTAGTAATTTTTAGAAAAATAATATGTATAGCATGAAATTTTTATCAGATAATCTATAAATTCTAAAAAGCTGATTAAGTATAATATTTCTTGACAATAGATTAGAGTGACAGGAATTAAATGGTAAGATTTTATTAATGTTAAAATTAAAAGAGTCTTTTTCATCAAATAAATTAGTAACAATTCTATTAGAAGGTTCAATAATATGATTTAAATTCAAAAAATTAATATTTTTACTAATAGTAGCTTCATTAGGAATTAATTCCAAATTGTCTGGATAGAAATCTATATCTATGACACAATTTTCAGTAAATACTAAGCAAATCAGATCATCAACATATCTGTATAATTTATAATATACTGATGTAAAAGACTGTTCATAATGATAAAGGTATAAATTACTAACATACTGCTACTGCAGCCACCTTGTGGAACTCCTGAGACTTGTAAGTACAATTTTTGTCCATGAAAAATATAATTATTGAAAATAACATAGTGTAGAAATTTAGGAAAATTTATAAAACTGGTTTGAGTTTGTAGATTTGTAATGTAAGCATTGTATAGAGCTAAAATTACATCATACAGGTCTGAGATCTTGATATTATTAAAAAGATCTTTAAAATCAAAAGTTTGGAATCCTATTTGTTTTCTAAGTGATGTTAATTTATTCTTTAATTCTTTACTATTATTTAGAATAAAGTTATTATTGCTAGACTGACGTAATCTATCATTTATTTGATTTAAAGAATTTAGTAGAAATTTACTCGCAGTAGTAGAGTAAGTATTATGACCACTAGGTACTGCTTTAAATTTAATAGGATATTTATGAAATTTTGGAATAAGCACTATATATGGAAATTTTGTAATAAGCACTATATATGGAAATTTTAAAAATTTATATTTAATATTTAAATCACTATACATATTGATAATTTTTAATTAGATACTATTAATGGAATGTAGATCAAGTTTAAAAAGACTGTTATTTTTTAAATGATCTAACATAATTTGTATATAAAATTTTACAGATAATAGCACATTTATTTGAGGCTTTATCGACATAGGTGACAACAAAAGGCATTTGTAAATCATTAATGTTGTGTTTAATATTATCAATAATATAATATATATATATATATATATATATATATATATATATATATATATATATATATACATATATATATATATATATATATATATATATATATATATATATATATACATATATATATATATATATTTATATATATGTATATATATATATATATATATTGTACAACCGTGAATTTGCTTCTATGGTGATGTTAATATTACTTGAATTGTATTTTTATTTTTTTATTTTTTTATTTTTACATAATTCTTATTATTACATTTCAAATATATACATATATATATATATATATATATATATATAGTATGATAAAAGTTCGTTATAGGCACATATTTTTTATCTCCTCATCGAATGTTTTCGGTACAGAATATCTGAGACGGGAATTTTAAATTCGAACCGTGAATGACATTAATGTCGCCCAAAACCTGCAGTCATTTTATTCCGATTCCTTAAAATGATTTACCCTTCCGGGTAATTGCTGGCTAAATAATTCGAAAGAAATAAATTACTTTCGGGATTCGCATGTCTCGAGCCAGTTGCTTTAAAGAAAAAAACTATAACGCCACGTCATCTTTCCTTAAAATTTTTCCATTTTTAGACGATCGAAGTAGATTTTTTTATTTATCTTCGAATTAAAAAAACTTATTCTTTCTTTATTACTTCCCTTATATGATAGTATAATGTATAATAAAAGTATTATGATGGGGGTCGAAAATTCGATTTCGAGTTTTCGACGGGAGAGCACTTTTCAAGCATCCCTGATCACGAATAGAGCATTTTGAGTTGATGTTTGTATATATGTGCGTCTGTGTTTGTGTGTGTGAAAGTATGTGTGTGTGTGGGTGTGTGAGTGTGTGTGCTTGTGTCAGTGAGTCTGCGGAGACCATATCTCACAAAATAATAAGGCGATTCGAATGAAATTTGGTACAGAAATTACAATCCGTGAATACTGGAAGCCTATTGTTTTTAAACAGATTCGAATGTTCGAAATCCCCCCTAAATTTTCGAGTGAAATTTAACAAAAAATCATCAAAAAATCAAAACCTTTTATAAAATTTCGCAAATAGATCTTACTTATGTAATTTTATCTTAAAAAACGATGGACATAAACTTTTGAACGCTAGCACGATTCGCTCTCGAGATATTGCATATTTTCCAAATAAATTTATCAGAAAATCCCATAAATTAAATAAAAATATTAACTATTAAGAATCATGTTCTATATTCATATCATGTGATAAATTTGGTGACATCATTCTCGTGGATCTAGTTTGTTCCATATTTTGAGTAATACTTTCCAGATATTTTGAGTAATACTTTTGTATTTGAACTCCAATAGTAATTTATCTGCTATAAGAATAATTTATTTCTCCGTTTATAACGTTTGGCTAGATTTTGGCGACGAATTTGGTGGAATGTCGCCAACTTGGAGACTTTTTTAAATGTTATCAAATTAAAGAAAATCTCGTCAAATGGATAAAAATGACGACTAATTGACGAAAATTCAATATCTTGGAAAGAATATAAATATCTACTATAAGAATAACATATTTTATTTTTAATGTAAAAGTTGTACATTCATTGCATTATATAACGAAAGTCATGTGCTGCCCACATCAGATTTTTTTTAATCAGTCATGACAATTGATTTTAATCGATGTGGGGTCATAAGAATGATGAGTTTTTGTTTCCGCAGAAAAGGAGAGTGGAGCTCATTGAGACACATTAAATTTTAAAATCAGATTCGAGATTAAAATCTTGTATTTTATGTACAACTAGACTAACTCTTTCACATTTTCTGCTGGGGTTTGAAAGCTTTACTGCATGTAGGTAATAATTTAGCAAAAATTTTTCATTTATATTACACCTTAAAAGAAATGTATGTCAATTTTGTAGACAGTAACTCTAGGATGTGAATTTAATTTATTTAAATAAAATTACATATCAAAGAAATAGGCATGTTTATTTTAAAATTGATTGTAAAATGGCCATTTTTTGCTTAAAACATGACAGTCTTCAGGGCAAATTTGGCCAGTTGGGACACATTGTTATTCATGATAGTGTGGCACCTTAGAACAAATAAAAAATCCGACTTCTTTGGGTTTGGTCCAGTGGTCGATACTATATGCAAAGATTCATTATAAGCCACCGGAGGGCTGCTCGAGAGTTCGATAAAACTTTTCAAAATACCCATAATCCTCGCACCAAGGGATTTCGATACTAAAAGAAAGCAAATGTTCAGCCTTCTAGGTCAACAGGAGAACTTCCAAAAGGCTTGTAAAGATTCAACTACATTTTCTGTCCGATGATTAATACGATAAATGTGCAAAGATTAAGACTTCTTGGTCACCAGGGAGCTTTTAGAAGGTATGCAAATACTCTCCGAACCTCCATTTTCTCCGATCTCATGGAGGGGGGAGATCGAAAATCTGTTTCCGCAATCTGTCTATACCGTAGTTAATTCTATGTGTGGGAAAAGATTCAATCACTTAGGTCAACGGAGGGACTTCTGGAGGGTCTGGATTTTTTGAAAGCTCCCAAATTATCCGCTCCTGGGGCCGTCTAAATCAGATGAAAAATATTCTAGAGGGGCTGGAAAATCTTCTGGATACCACCCATTTTAACCGCTCCTAGGAAAGTCGACAATCCCGCTCATTTCGCTTCTGCATAGTAGATTTTATAAGAGTGCAGACATCCGTCTAAATGAGGAAATATTTTCTGGAGGGTCTGGAAAATCTTTAGCATACCACCAATTTTATCCGCTCCTGGAGAAGTCGACAGCCCCCTCATTTCGATTCTGCGTAGTAGATATTATAAGAATGCAATTATCCGTTTAAATGAGCTGAAAAGTTTCTGGGGGATCTGTAAAATTTTCTGGACACCACCCATTTTACCCGCTTCTGGGAAAGTCGACAATCCCGCCCATTTCGGTTCTGCATAGACGTTATTATTAGTGTGCAGACATCCGTCTAAATTAGCTGAATATTTTCGGGAAGGACTGGAAAATCCTCTGGTTACCACCAATTTTATCAGCTCCGGGGGAAGTCGACAACCCCCTCATTTCGGTTCTGCATAGTCGATATCATAAGTGTGCAGGCATCCATCTAAATGAGCTGAAAATTTTCTGAAAGATCTGAAAAATATTATGGATACCACCCATATTATCCGCTCCTGGGGAAGTCGAAAACCACGCTCATTTCGGTTTAGCATAGACGATATTATAAGTGTGCAGACATCCGTCTAAATGAGCTGAAAATATTCTGGAGGGTCTGGAAAATCTTCTGGTTACTACCAATTTTATCTGCTCCTGGAGAAGTCGACAATCCCCTCATTTCGGTTCTGTGTAGTCGATATTATACGTGTCCAGATATCCGTCTAAATGAGCTGAACATTTTCTGGAGGGTCTGGAAATCTTCTGGATACCACCCACTTTATCCGCTCCCGGAGAGGTGAGCCGTATATCTTATTCCATTAGATTATGTTACGTAGTTGATACATATAAGTGTGCAAATGTGTAGCCTTCTACTCCACCCGGTGGGTTCTGGAGGGTCTTTAAATACAAACACACGTTAAACAGATGTCAGACTCATACTATAGCATATAGTATAGAGAAAGTATTGATATCGGAAAAATTTTCGATTTCGACGCTTTTATGCCAATATGTGTTTTAGGACCTCCTCACGACGTTTTGACTAGTTTATGTCGGTTAGTTATGTCGGTCTATCTGTCTATCTGTGGTCGATTTTTTGTGTAGAAGATGACTGTCATAAATTCGTATTAAAGTATTTTCACGAAACTTTATGGCTCTGTTAACGAAACACCTAGAACTAGATAGAATTTTTTGAAATTCAAACGAAACTTCTAAATTCATCCGAATTGTCATATTTTCTTTTAACGTGGTAGAATAGGTCAAAATATCTGCAAAATTGAGCATAAGGGGTTTTTTATGCTTCCATGATCACGAAACATAACAGTTGTAATCATCGTCATGAAAAACAGTGAGATACAATTTTTGTGTCGTAACGTTATTATCCCCCTCCCCGAGTGCATACATTGTCAAACTTGGTATCAATTGAAGGACTTTTTTAAGACCTTTAAAATAAAGCATACTATACTTGTGATCATTTGAATCAACAATTCAAATTTTTGACAAATTTTTCTTCCAAAATTTCTAAAAGAACATCACAAGCTACTTAAAAATGGATTCTAGTAGGAGAAAGTCGAGTTGAAACCCTCTCGAATTAATTATTTATATTTAACAAGTAATGAATATTTCGTGTTGAACTATTTTAGTACTATTTATTATAAAAATCAATTTAATTATTCATAAATAACTTAATACTTATGATTGTTAAAATAACAATTAAATTCTTTAAATTTGCAATAAAATTTCTGAGGAAAATTAATATTTTTTTAGTCGCCGCAAACATCCCAATTCGTTCTGGCCCCTGTGTTTCTTAGGTCCTTAAGCGTGACTTAACCGTGCTTAATAGTACATAATTATGCCAATGAATGAACTAGCATCCTTAATCCTACGTGTAGATTCGTATATCTATATATTTCGGAAGAAAGGCAGATACAACATGCATACCCCCATGCTGACTCTGCATTTCAGAATCTAAATTTTTCTATCCAAGATCACCTACTACTTGAAACGTTATCCACATATATCTACTTTTTTAATTGCATTCCGTTTACTGCTGAATCACGTAAAGAATCAAAACACACAACAATCTCCTTAACATCAACATTCTTTTTGTTAGACGGCTTGGTAACAAATACTGTTTCTTCTTGAGAGAGGTAGGTCTATTGTTCCTGCTGCTAGATCCAAAGAATGCATGCCAAAGAGGCGTTCTGTTTGTTCTAAACTTGCTACAGATGAAGTTTTTCTGCAGCTTCTGCAGATTCTCACCACTTTTGTGAGGCTGAAAACATATATCGCACTTTTTTTTCTTTTTTTTATAAATGACTACATCTACGGAAAGAGTTAAGCAACTTCAAGGTTTGTGAAGCTGAACCTCAAAAGTAGAATTAAATCCATTTAAATTTTCATTTATCCAGTGTAAAACTTGTATTCGTCGAATCCAAGTGCAGTACTGTGTGTATTAGAGATTAATGAGCATTATTCATAGATCAAGTCCATGATGACTTCTATAAGTTTAGTGTAACATTTTCGGACTTTCTGATACTTTTGTAAAAAGTACTAGTATTAATGCCTGTCAAAGACAGCACAGCTAACACTCATTAAAAAAAGTTTGAGTTTCATTTTTTATTTTGTTTAACAAGGTATGGTGTTTAGAGTCGAAATTTTACGTGGTCAAGATTCATATTTTTACGTTCCCGATGGTGACTCTTCGGGAGGTTTCTGGGAGACTTTACCCCTGCCCCCCCCCCCTATTTTGTCCACTCCAGGAGAAAAATCGGAAAAACAGCTCCGTTAAATGCGGTCCAGCAATTCATACTATAAGTGTGCAAAAAACACGCCTTCTAGGTTACTAGGGGCTCTTATAGTGTCTGTAGAGACTTTTTGAAAACGACTAATTTATCCAATACAGGGTCTGGGGTAAATCAAAAATCCAGCAGTCTAAAATTATGTTTTGTCCGATGGTGTCCAAAGATTCCACCATCTGAATCACTAAAGGCTTTCGGAGGGTCTAAAAATAACGTTCGAAACCCTCCATTTTTGCACCCCTAAAGGTTAAATCGAAAATTCAATTTGTGTAGGTTCTATATACCGTGATCGATACTTTAAGTGCGCAAAAATTCAGCTTTATGGGCAACCTGCAGGGGGGGCGGAACTTTTAGAGAGTCTGAAAAGAGTTAAACACTGAACTAATTAAACGCGTTCAACAATTATATATTATTTTCCAAAAATGTGAGGGAAAATAATCATTTTAACGGTTAAGTATAATAGACCTGACCACCTTGTGAAACTTTTGTAAATATGTGTGTAGGATTGGAAAAACAGTAATGGCTCGTGGACGAGTGGTTGACTATGTACAATAGAAACAATCAAAATAGCATTCTTAGCAGTGATTTTTTTCAAACGAAAAGCGATGTCAGAGCTGTATCCGGTGGATACGGCTATCTTAAATCCAAGAGTATGACTGCTCCTTCAAACAATTACATGAAATTCTGAGATATATATTTTTCTGTGGGTTTTGGATTCGCAGATTCTTCTATATCACGAAGTAATGAAGCGTTTCGAATGAAATTTGGTACAAAATCTTCAAACATTGAATATTGAAAGCCTATTGACTTTAAATCCAAGAGAATGTTCGGAAGTACCACAAATTTTCGAATCAAATTTTAATCGAAATTAACAAAATACCAGACCTTTTAATAACGTTGTAAATAATCATTTCTGAGGTAATATTTTATTAGAATACCATTAATATCAGTTTCAGAAAGCTAGAATGAACCGTTATCGAGGTATTTCACTTTAATGAAATAAATGTATCAAAAAAATCACATAAAATTAAAAAAAGAAGTATTAACTATTGTAAAACATGTTCACTTCCCATATGTAATATAATACAAAAATTTGCTAACATTATCCCTGTGGATCTAGCTCCATCCATTTACGAGAGAATGTATTTTGTGTAATATTTTTGTATTTTTACGTCTAACAATTCGCCAAAAGTAATATGTGTAAATGAAATTGAAAATCTGTCTGTCTGTTTGTCTGATTCTCCCACCAGCACGGGAGAACGGATGAAGCGAATTTGACGAAATTTTTTGGGTAGCCTTGAAATGCCCCTTTTAAAATTTAGTCCATGTGTCGAGTTTCTAGGACCAGTGGTTCTCGAGATATTAGTGAAAAACGAAAATTTCGATTGTATCATATTCACGAGAGAACGCCTAAAACAATTCTGCGACTAGCTTTGAAATATCCACCCTTAAGATAAGTCAAAGTTTCGAGTTTTTAGGATCAGGGATAATAATGAAAAACGAAACTTTTTCCTAGGAGTTCTACTCTCAATCTTCCTGGTTCCTTCAAATGATAAGGTTGAAAATCGTTTGCTTTAAACGTAAAAGTGAATTTAAACTTTATGTCTGAGTTTTGTGACAGATTTGCGCTAAATAGTCACTTTCTGAAATCATGAATTTTTTGAAAACATGAATTTAAGAATTTATCACCATGTTTTAGTTTTCACAAGCTTTTACTCAACGATGAAAACTATTAAGAAATCAAAATGGTTAATTAATTTTTAGAATTTTATGAGGATATATCATGTTGCTCGGCAACGTAATTAAATTAAATGTGTTTGTGAATGTTTATTATTATTTTTCCGATTTGATTAATAAACAAATGGATATAAACATATACTATCTTATAAATGGACGGTTTGATTTTTCTTTAAATTATATTAACGTACGTATAATACTACGTACATCACTTTCATTTATTTTGGCAAAGCATTTTCAAGCTTATATAGTGTGTTTAGCTAATAAACTCATATACTGTGCTTAGCCAATAAATTCCTTTAGCGAATTGTTGAAACAGAAAAAGGGTAGAACTGGTATATGTCGCCAATTGTTAAAAATGACGCAAATTGATGTATGTATTTTGTTTTGTTAGAAGAGAGTACTGAAATTATGTGTCGTTAGCATTTATCTGTCAGTCCAACCGTCCTACTTAGTAATACATTTTGCGAATTTTTAAAATGTTACCAAATTAATAAAAATGTTTGTAAATCCATAAAATTATCTTGAATTTAATGAAATTACGCTAAATAATTGAAGTTAAGTGTGTTTTGTCATTGGATACTATCGTGATGATGTTTCATCAATTTGTCGCCAACTGGGACTGGCAGGCCTACAGTCCCAATTAGCGATAAATTTGGCGAATTTTTAAAATGTCACTCAATTCATGAAAATGTCGCTAAACCATCCATAGATCCATTATTCAGACGATATTTTTTCGCCAATTTATTTAAAGCAAATGATATCATGTTACTCAGCTACGGATTTAAACCCAATGTGCTTATGCTGCAGACGATTTTTATTAAATCGTTTACGATTTGAATAATAAACATATGTATATAAAATAAATGTAATTGTCATTGCATTTTTGACTGGATAATATCAGTTACGGTCTTCAGATTTAAGCACTATTATTATTGATATTTTCGGGGATTATTGATTCAAAGATTATCGATATTTTCAAGTTATTATGCCCTTGCTTTATTACGGCAAAAATTATTCAAACTCATATGTCATACGTTGTACGGGGAATCTTCTACAAATGCACTGGTATATCTTCTAGTCTACGAGAATATAAGTAGCACAGGTGTATTTGCATATATTTTGACATATATTGGCATATATAGGAATCAAGTACGAGGATTATTATTTTCAATGTATTACATCATCTGTTTATTTTGGCAAATATTTTTGAGCCTCAAGTTGTAATTCGTTTAATTTTCTACTAACACTGGGACATATCTTCTCATATAATATTAGCACTTCCATTTTGGCTGAATAAATTACTGCATTTAAATTTTAAGCTTAAGGGGTTATTGAAATTTTCAATTTATACATGTTATCTACTAATGCAGGTTATACATCTCTGTATCTTCTAATATTCGCGCATATAAGTAGTACGGATCCCATATAATTTTAACGCTTTTATTTTGTATATAATGATTCAATTCCATATGTTTTATAAATTTCCGTACAAAAGGGGCCAGGATGTTTTATTTTTCAGATCTGCCCTTGAGGATAATTTTGTATAGCGAGAACAGAGATACTTAAACATCATTTAGGAGCATTAAATTAAATAATTTAACAGAATATTTTGATTAAATATGTCATTTAGTATACTGAAGGAATTTGCACATGATTGAGAATTTTAAGTTTCTTTATATTATATACACCGTACGAAAAACGGATATGCTACTAGTTTATATATAAGAATGCTCTTTTTTCTGTGTTTCTGTAATGCTTGGTGATTAATTTGGCAAGTTTGGTGACTACTTTAGCTAAATATCGCCAACTTGGCGAATTTTTACATCAGATTGGAGAAAATATCGTTAAAATTACAAAAATGAAGCCAAATGGATGAATTGAGTATTAAAATATGTTAATATATGGACTATATTCCTTATTCCGGATGCTATCTATATTGATAATTGTCAATTTAGAATCGCTCGAAATATAAGTTAATTGGGACCTTCGAAATAGTTTTGCATGCTGCCATGAGGAAAAAGAGCTAAATGGACTTTTCAACATTTAAAACATTTTGCCATAGATTTTACATCTCATTTTGTTACTGTAAAAGTAATAAATCCTTTGCATTCTATAGGTAAAGTTATGTGCTGCCCACATCAGATTTTGTGTTATTGTATCTAAGAGTGTTGAAGACCCAGACCGTCCGACTCGTCCAGAGGACTTAGATTTGTATCTAAGAGTGTAAATGTTTCATAAACTGAACTTTCTTTTATCTTTGATGTGTCAGATACAAGGGAAATTTTGCTAGCTGCATAATAATATTATTTATTTTATATTGCCTTAATAGGGCTGGCAGGTAGATGGACTGGATTATTCTACCAGATTTTTCACTTAGAGCGTCCGAAAGGAATATAAAATGAACGATTGGTAGTGGAAGTAAAGTGAAATATAAAAAAATAATAGGCTATAATAGCTGAGTTCATCCGGAGCAGATAACTTCATAAAAATGCGAAATTTAATTTTTTTATACGCCTCACTTCTTCTTCAAGTACGATAAATGTCAATTAGTAATTTTTGCAACACCTTTATTTAAAGCAAATTTTTTAAAGAATAAAAAATTTGCTGATAAATATTGTTATTAGAAAGTATGCGTTTTATTGCAGAGGTTCCAGGAATTAATAGACTTTTCAAAGTTAAATGGTGGCCAATTTCAATCGGCAGTTATTCCTGTTTTAGATAGATTTGTATATGTCCCCTTATTTTTTCTCAGGGGTGATTTCCTATTTACTCTTACTGCTCGAGTAAAATGGAATTCGTCAGTATTTTCATCACTGTGAAAGAAGTAAATTTATTGCATTATATAAGGAAAATCATGTGCTGTCCATATCAGATTTTTACAATTTATGTATGAATAGCACTAAATCTCGCTTTAGTTAATTAGTTTCTACTCGCTGGAGTGTTTTGAGTTATAAAACAAATTTAATTAATGTAATAAACTTATTAATTTTTATGGAATGTATGCCATATGTTGGTATCTTCGAATGAGTGGGCAATGGAATTGTCAAAAACAGAAAACAACATAGAGTCTGGTTACAATTTTCCAGTACTTCCTTAAAAGAATTTGGAATAAGCAAATTATGTCACTACAATCGTTTCAAGAGCGATAATAGTTATCTTACATAAGCCAGAAACAATGTGCAGTTAACGGCCATTAAAATATAATTGCGTCTTGTACCGTAAAAAGCATGCATAAACAAATTATGTAGTACAATTGTTAGGAGGGTATTAATTCTGCTTAATACGGATAGACCGGTTTTAAACATTATTACATTTGCTTTTCACTTTGAGGATATATATATATATATATATATATAAGGTCAACTTCAGATTTCAACCCCCTTTTTTATACACTATATTTTATATTTAGAGAAAAGTATGAAAGAAACCTTTTTTTTTGTGATTCTTAAATACCATAAATGTATCATTTATTTAAATTATAATCTTTTATTCTCGAATTTTAAAGAATATGTTTTCACATCCGGGATATTTCCCAGGTCTAGAAATGATGTTCTGTTAACAACTTCTATGATATGGCCGTATTTTGGGCAATTTTATTTTAGAGGTTGTTAAAGGCACACTGTTTCTGACATAAACAGGAGTGCTCATAATGATAATCGAAACAAATATAGTTGAATACTTTGCTATACTTACTTTCTCCAAGAAAGTACTAGAAAGTTGTATTCATACAAGCAGGATTTTCATTTGTTTTGATACAGTCAGATTTCAAGAACTTACTCTGTAGAACCATCTTACGTAAGATTGCGAAGTACCATGTGAATTTTTTTAGTTCTTGTTCCTCCACATATTTAATTTTCATGCACAATATTGTTGAGTACATTAAAAGTCGTTTTCATAAACACCTTATATTTTTTTATTTTCAACAATAGAGATTAGGCAAACTTCTTAAAATCCGCAGTTTCTAATTGTATATCGCAGTCTCTAACGGAATTTTATTTCCTATTTTATATAATTTGAAATATTATAATCTGTGGCAGCCGACGACACTGCTCCTGCCAAAGACATCGATCGAAGATGCTAGGAACTTGTACCTGAATTATAAGTTCGGAGTTGAAGCTAGCTTTTGCTCTAACCTTATAATGTCAGTCTTGTAAGCACCGTGTCCCGAGTTTGAGCCTGGGTCGGGACCACCAACATCAATTCCCTACAATGGTGACCCTGACGTGACGAGCACGGAATATTCTCTCTCCAACGATCTCAACACGAGATGGCAGCACCACGCTGAGCCAGAGGCGCCGATCACTCCCTCCCTGGATGACCATGACTGATGTCACGGCGCCTGAGGTACGACACGCCACCCGGCTATTCAGCCCCTCGACTAAGTTTCGGATGGAGACACGCGGAGTTTTCTGGGTGGCCCCTTCCTTGCCGAAATTCGACCGGGGCTTCTCATCAGGGTGTGGAGTGTGTGGCAGCAGACGACTCTGCTTCTGCCAAAGACATCGATCGAAGAACCTGTACCCGAATTATAAGTTCGGAGTTGAAGTTAGCTTTTGCCCTAACCTTATAATGTCGGTGTTGTAAGCACCGGGTTCCGAGTTTGGGCCTGGCTCGGGACCACCAACATCAATTACCTACAAATCTATATCTGAAATAAAATTACTACTAAATATATATTTAATGAGTTATGCTAACAGTGATATCAAGTGCATAAATATTTCTTCAACATACATTTCATGAAAATAAAATTGAATAGTAACTTTCGGAAAAAAAAATATATAACAAACTAATAGGCAGGTTTGTTCTAAAAGATTCTCTGAAAATAATGTTAGAAAGGTTCTAAATACTATTTTCGTAGTTTGGCACTTTCAGGATTAGAAACATGTGCTTTGACATTCTTAAATACTATAAATATATCCCTTATTTAAATTATAATCCCTTATTCTGCAATTTTTAATATAAGAATATGTTTTCACATGAAAAGATAATATTTTATCTAAATCTCGAGTTAATGACGTAGATAAAAAAACCTTTCAGAACTCAATCTACTTCGATTCTTTGAAAAGCGTTCATCCTGCGGGTGAATGCTGGCTAAATATTTCGAAAGGAAAGAAATTACTTCGGGGATTGGTCTGTCTCCAAAGCTTTGGGATAAAAAATGGATTGAAAAGTTACATTTCTAAAATCACCCCACCTTAGTACATTATAATGTCAGCAAAATTCCGTTTCTGAATTGTTTTTCAGGATAAATTTATCTGGAAGTAAGTTTCATATTTGTTTGGCCTAAAACTCTTGACGTGTAATTTAACAATGAACAAACATCATACGTTATAACGTACGCTAAATATACATAATGTATACATATTTTTATCAGGGAGGACACGCGTGGTCCAATATGTTTCCATTCTGTGTTAATTGTAGTTTTCCAAAAACTTGTGGCAATCCTGCCGTTTTACATTTTAGTTTTACTTTCCCTGCAATACACGGTAATGTATAGGGGAAGTATTGGAATCATGGCGAAAATCGCAACTCGAGTTTTCGACGGATCTACAAGTTACGGTACGACTGTGTATGTGTGTGTGTGACTGTATGTCTCCTGTGTGTCTGTGCAATGTATGTATCCACTCTAACTCAAAAACTAACGGACCGAATTTTATTAAATTAGGTAGGTAAGTCACTTGGATGTGACCCTGGTGCTGATTAGTTTTTGGTAAGATTCGTAAATACAGAACTTGCCTTTTTTGCAAAATAGTCCGTAAAAATTTCATTTATCCGCTCTAGCCCAAATACTAATTGACCAAATTTCACAAAAGTTGGTATAGAAGTTACTTGTTGGAGACTCTGGTGCTGATTAGAATTTGGCACTATTCGGAAAAGAAGAACCCGCCTTTTTTATGAAAAGGCCCTCAAAATTTTCATGTAACCACCCGAGCTAAAATACTAATTGACCAAATTTGACAATATTTTGGTAGCTAAGTTACTTGTTGGAGACTCTGGTGCTGATTAGATTTTGGTACGATTCGGAAAATAACAACCTGCCTTTATTTACAAAATGGTCCGCAAAAATCGCCATAATCTAAAAAAAAAGACTACGTATGCAGAAATGTAGCAATTAAATTCTTCTTTTATACGCAGTTTTTGACGAGGAAAATAATACAATACACTCCATTACACTTTAAGGCTAACCGTTCTCAAGATATTTGAGATTTCTTGCATTTTTGTTAATCAGCTGCTGGAAAAATGTCCAATTACCAAATAAAAACAAAACTTGAATTAAAAATGTGAATTTAGTGTTATTTGGTGCAATTTAACTCAATTTAATGAATTATTAAAGAAATAAAGAAAATATGAATTTAAGTCTGTAGCGTAAGTCATGTGCTGTCCACATCAGATTTTTGTATGTTATTTCCATGATTTTGCAACCATGCCCATAGATTCATCCGTAGGTTTAAAGTTTAAAAATGTGAAGAAAGGGGATAGAAGGGTTGTATTTTACTTGGGAAGTCCACCATTCTTAACGTCCTATTGTTGTAAAAACGTGTTTTACGGAAAAAAGGCGAAATACATCAATTTTGGTGTTTTTGTTGGATTTTGTTGTACTGTGCCTTACGGTAGATTAGTTGTCTGGTCTCACATGTACTGTCACCTCCGTAAATATATTATTGTTGAAATTTAAATATGATTATAAGGTGCCTAATAAATATATATTTAAAAGTTGAAATGAGTAAAGTTAATTGTGCGGTATTATGTTAATATTTTATTCCAGGACCTCGTACTAAAGATTTAATGGTGGGTTATTAGTGGCATTTCAAAGTATCAACACAATGTGTTTAACAAACTCAAATGTAATTTTCTTTGTGCAGCATGGAAGCAATAGTAGATTAGTTTGTGCTAGATTAGTTTGTAGTGTATTATTACATACTTCTGCATATTTTTTCCTATTCTCGCAATTGCTACAGATATTGAATCCACTCCTTGTGAAAGTTATTTGTTTATACACTACCTAGACTCAATATATTGCTGCAATATTTTATTGACTAACGTTTGTCATTGAAAACCGGTACACCGGTTGGAGTTCTGTATACCCCACGTGGTCATTTATGTCAGTGAAGTAAGCGAGCAATTAATGTCAGTGACGTAGGTGCTCAATTAATTTCAGTGAAGTAGGCAGTAAATAATATTTATCTGGTATACATTATATCAGATAAATATTATTTATGCATTTCCCTGAACGATACTAGCAAATACACTTCCATTTAGGAAAAGTACTGCAACTTCTGTACTTTGTACTTAAAGTCATTTAGTTGAATAAGCTTACGTGAATAGAAATAGGCCCAATGTATGGTGTTGCATTTCATAGGTAATCTTCCGACATTCAAGAGTTTAAGGTTAAACCTATTCATAGCTTTGTATCTAGAAATATTACCTTTATTTATTTTGCTCTTAGTAAAGAGCCCTACCTTTATCATGTTCATGTAGCTCTTTTATGGTACTTTTCATAGTTTTCTTCAATTTTCTTATATTTTGTAAGTGGGATCAAGCAAAAGGAACAAATTGGTTTCTTTCGTTTGGTTTCATACATAATATAAGGATCTAGGTTCCATGCATAATCTAGGTTTCATACACAATTTATACATATTCTAGTTTTCACACATAATTCGTATATAAGCTAGTTTTCGTGCATAACCCATACATAATCAACGTTCTAGAGGGAACTCCAGTCCAATGTTGTTCACATCTATATGGATCTTATGTCTAGAATCATAATGAATAAAGACTGTATTTTCTATTTATAATATTTATGTCTATGGATAGTATTTATAAATAGTAAGTCTAAGGATAGTATTTATAAATAATTATGCAAACTTACCTATTTAAGGATTTGATTTAACAATTTTGGGGTAATAAATGTTTGACTACGGTGGATATCTAAGTATTAAAATGATAAGTTGACAACATTACTCCAGTTTCAAACAATATAATTACAATAGGGGAATTAATGGGGACTTTGCACATCATCACAGTTTTCTGTTTGATACAACATCATTGAATACACAATTGTATTATGGTCGCTATTGGTAAGGACATGCATTGCACAAATTATACAACGTACATAGTAGTCTAATAAGATGGATGCTTTAGCAGTCTAACAATATGTTGTCGCGTTTCCTCCTAGTTATTTTAAACCAGAAATTTGATATTTGTGCAGTTTGTGGCATTCTGTTGTACACTAATTTTAGATTTAGATATGGCAGCGCTATGAGTGCTAAATATGTACACTTTCTCAGTTTACTAAAGGTTTTTTTTTTTTACAGAGATGGAGATAACTTGATTTTTTAATTTATTTATAGTCCGAAGAGAATTATATATCATATTTTGTGTTGCACTTCTGTTCTCGCGTTTTTAGTTTTAATTTAATTTAACCTTTGTTTGGATGAATAATACGTTTCTATCACTACCACTCTAGTCTGAAGATCAGATAGTCGAGATTGGAGACATTTCTTGTGCTTATTGCGCAAGTGTTTTGCAAATTTTGTATCAAAATACTTTAGTGAATCGCTAATGTTAATCGAACGTGTTACTAAGTATATTAATAAATAAACAAAAATCTGATGTAGGCAGCACATGGCTTTCCTACAAACTGCAAATACATTTCTTCTTTCAATGCGACATAATAATGGACATGATCTCTGGAACAATGTTTTTAAGTTTGAAAAATATACAGATATGCGTTTTTCTAGATGACAATACGTAAAATTATATTAAAATACCAAATTCACTTATAATAGTCATAATAGTTGGAAAGTAATAGTTCAACATGTTTTGCAATTTAACACGATACTTTCCTTACACAATATTAGGTATGTAGGGAAAGTAATAGTTCAACATGTTTTGCAATTTTACATACGCTGCTCACAACTAAAATCGCAACACCATAAAGTTGTAGGTGTAGTTTTATGTAAATCTGGCAATGCAAACAGCAAGGCGAGATATGCAAATGATCACAGTTTCGTTCCGCATAGTGACGTAACAACTTGCTGATCAGCATAAAAGCGTCAGGTCAAACACGAGCTGTATCACAGCTAAATTGCAGCGTCATTGGTTTCAGGTTGTAAATATCAGCACAGTATGCCAAGAGTACGTCGACGTACCGCATGCGATCAGTTGTCGTCACGGAACGGCAGTAAATCATTATTTTACGCAAGGATGGATTGAACCTTCGAAGAATCGCCGAACCATTGGGTCGTGATGTGAGCACAGTTCGACGGTGTGTGTTACAGTTCGTGAGAGACAACAAAACGACTCAAAGATCAGGCAGTGGAGCTTCCAGGTGTATCACACCACGTGAAGATCGTATGTTATTGAGAAGCGATACGTGGGAGCCGTTTACTAAAACAACCGTGTTACAACGACATTTACATCACACTATAGGTAACTTGGTTTTGACGCAAACAAATCGAAACAGCTTGCATGACGCTGAACTCCTAAGTAGACGGCCTTTTCAATACCTACTGTTTCAATGTCTTCAATGGTTACGTCGCCTCCAGTGGTGTCATATGACACGTAATTGATAGACAGAATGGTGAAACATTCTTTTCACGGATGAATCACAATGCTGTTTTGGCATGCCAAATGATCGTACTCGCATATGGCGGCGCTTTCAGCAACGCCAAGAGAATCTTTTACTATCAGTCGCCACACAGCCTATGTAAGTGGTACCATGGTTTGAGGTGGTATAACACTTGGTGGACGAACGCCTTTGGTCCTCGTTTTGGTAGTATCACTACACAACGATACGTCTCTGACATTGTGAGACCTGTAGTACAGCAATATCGGTCAACCAGGCCTGGAATGCTTTTTTCAGCAGGATAATGCTAGATCACATACTGCACGGGTAACTAGGAATAGTCTACAAGGATTAGGATATCCTGCCTTGGCCTGCATATTCTCCGGATATGTCGCCAATTGAGCATATCTGGGACATCATGGGTCGTCGATTAAGATAACTCCCAATTTCAGCAAACCATGTCATTCTACACGGCATGCCCAATTGCACACCATTGATCATCTCATCGACAGGATGCCTCGTCGTATTCAATTCTGCACAGCCGCTCGCGGTTAGCCTATTCCATATTGATCTAATGTAAATAAAGTTCCATTCTTTCATTTTCAAGATATGATTGTTTGATCATTTGGCCATCTGCATATTGCAATTATACTCTGTAAATTTTATAAGTATACATCAATTTCTTTATGATGTTGCGATTGCAGTTGTAAGCAGTGCACATACAATAGCCGGACATACATATATTTTCTGATTTAAAATATAATTCTTAAATAAAATGTATTATGACACTATGGATATTAAAGTGAGGGGTGCAGTGGCTCTAGAATACCGCCATGCCGTTCATTCCGACAATTGAAAACTGTTGGAAATAATTTGCCTATCATTCCCAACGTGCTGGTTCACATTTCATTACCCAAAGCAATTTCGAACATAGTTAATGACCCAAATGCACCTTTTATATATAATAATAATAATCATAATAATAATAATAATAATAATAATAATAATAATAATAGTAGTAGTAGTAGTAATAATAATAATAATGTGAGACCCGATTAGTTGGGGCTTAGCAGAAACAGTTTTTGATGACTATTTACGATATCTGCAATGTTTAACAGTAGCACCAGACTTAAGGACGCCTGTTTTGTGACACCCTGACCCGAAAGATCGAAGTAGGCAATAAAATTTGGAGGCCTTTATATAATAATAATAATAATAATAATAATAATAATAATAATAATAAAAATGTGAGACCAGATTAGTTGGAGCTTAGCAGAAACAGTTTTTTGATGACTAATTACGGTATCTGCAATGTTTAACAATAACTTCAGACTTAAGGACGCCTGTTTTGAGACACCCTGACCCGAAAGGTCAAAGTAGGCGATAAAATTTGGAGGCCAAGGTGAAGCCACGAGAGTGGTTAAAGATGTGAACTAATGCTCAGAATATCTAGTGGCATTGTCCTAACGTCGGCCAATCAGAGAGACAAGCCAGACCTCAGGTAAAATAGGCAACAACCAAGAAGTTCTAAAAAATATGGAGAATAGAATATCAGTGATAGCAAAGTAGAGAGTTCTGATATTCTGTTACAAGAAGAGTAGTATCAGAATAGCATAATGAGTTGGACATGAAATGTTTAACAAGTTGAGAGTGCGAGAGATGCCAAAATAGTGTCCACAAGAATTTCACAAAAATGTCTTGATATGGGATTCAACGAAATGAGCAGAAGCAGTACGAGTTGGAGCCCAATACGCAGAGTTAAGACCAGTACGATGCGCTGATGCAAGAATTGTGGTCAATGGCCAAAAACGAAAGTGAAGGTATGTACCCATTAATAATTGTTGAAGGCCATAAAAGTATTTTAGGTCTTTTTAATTAACTGGTTTCACATTTGCTCTCTCCGCCGCAATTAATATAAATAATTGTTAAAATTAATTTAGTAAGTTATCTATTTTTTAATAAATGATTTTATTCTAAAGTTAAAATGGTGCAATTAATTGTAGCATTAGATTAAATAACATTATGTTATAAGAACTCGCACGAGATATTAATAAGGTGGGTTTAAGCGGCACACAACGAAATGTGTTTAATAACCAATGTGTTTAAAGTTTAATGAATCTACTGTTTACGATAATTCGGCCATGTTTAAAAGAAGTTAATTTAATATATGATTTGCATATTTTAATTTTTACTGCGCCACAAATAATAATAATAATAATAATAATAATAATAATAATAATAATATTTACATGCTAGAACTTTATGATTAAATGAAATGATTAACTGTATACTCCATTATGCCCTTAGTTCTGCATAGGAACAGTAAATTGTCTTGCACAATGCCTCAATCAAAGTTCAAAATACTGTCATATGACTGTTTACTTCATATGCCTTAAAACTCTGGTTAGAAAACTGTTTCTCTCTTTTCTGATGCCATAAAGTATTGCAATATATCTCCAAGTGTATTTATTTATTCAAAAAATTCTATTGTAATGTATTTCCATCAATTGGAATAAATTATATTTATTTATGTATTTTTATTATTTACCTCGTTGTTTAAAAGCTGTCATTATCGGAAACACATGCTCCAAAATCATTTCCAAAAAAATTGATTTATGTTATTCAGTGTTCAAAAAAGGAAATATAATCGCACTGTAACATCTCTACTTGTGTTGTTTACAAGAAAATAAATTGTTGCTCGTAATATCAATGTTTCTGAAACAATGCGGTAAAAATAAATTAAAATGTTGCTTTTCACAGTAATCCCTTCCTCTCATTATAAATTTGTTATCCAATTTCTTCACCACAAAATTCCCTTCTTACGTACGATTTAAACTGGAAATTCAATTTCTTCACTGTTGTCTAATAGTATATATATTCTGTAGTATTTCTTCTTGCCACACAACATTAGCTAGCATTTCCCATGTCTCTATATTTAATTATTCATGCTATGTATATAATACAGAATGGAGAAGTATTGTTTTCACGAAATAGAAAAAATACAATCGAAAATGTAATGGTCAACGTCACCGAATTTATTGCAAATACAGTTAGAGGTGGATTTAATTTTGAAAAAGTATAGGTAATCAAGAAAGGGGCCATGCCCAGTAAGAATGTAAATGAGTCTGGATGTCGGAGGTCTGAAAGTGATCCTAGTACGACAAGTAGGGATTGAGTGAACTCTGGAACATTGAGCGCTGATTTCAAATTGAGAGGAAAACGACCAGGCAGGATACTAACCTGAGTAAAACTAGTAGTAGCAGGAGGCTAACCTGAGGTAAAATACCAGGAGGTGGTAAGTGGATTGCCAGTTGCCCACCAATTTGACATAAGTGGGTGGAGAAGGAAGAGTCCACTCTCGACAATAAGAGCTTGAAAGTTCGTCCCAGTAGCTCAACGGTAGAGCATCGGCTATCCAGTTCCAAGATCCAGGGTTCGATTCCCGGTTAGGACAGCAAAGTTCTTTACAATGCTACTATTTGGAACTTCATTTGTTTTCGAAAACACTAAAAAGTTTTTGTCCGAGCTTGTTTTCACTTCATTTTTACTACTTTCACTAAAAATAAGTATTGCATTATTAAAGGTGTAAACTGTAAAATGCTTTAAACTATTAAAGATATAAACAGTAAGGAACAAAACTGATCTGCAAGATATCCAGTTTCCAGATCAATTTACATTCTTCATTAAGTTTTTTGAGGAATTTTCCTGTTAATTTGAAGAAGAGTGAGCGTTTATCGTTTTTTACTTTCCCTGCAATACATGATAATGTATAGGGAAAGTATTGGAATCATGCCGAAAATCACAATTCGAGTTTTCGACGAATCTACACGTTTCGAGACCTCAAGAATACGAAAAAACTATTTTTAGCGTGACGTCTATGTGTGTGTGTCTGTGTGTGTGTCTGTGCAATGTATGTATCCACCCTAACTCAACAACTTATGGACCGAATTCCATAAAATTTGGTAGGTATGTCACTTGGGTATGACCCTGGTGCTGATTAGTTTTTGGAACGATTCGTAAAAACAGAACCTGCCATTTTTTGAAATGGTCGTAAAAATTACATATATCCACTCTAGCTAAAATGCTAATTGACCAAATTTCACAAAATTTGGTAGATGAGTTATCTGTATGATACTGTGGTGCTGATTAGATTTTGGTATTAATCAGAAAAGAAAAACTGCCTTTTTTTACGAAATGGCCAGCAATAACGTCCTTTATCCACTCTAGCTAAAATTCTGATTGACCAAATTTCACAAAATTTGGTAGATAAGTTATTTGTGGGATACTCTGGGGCTGATTAGATTTTGGTATTATACGGAAAAGAACAACCTGCTTTGTTTTACGAAATGGCCCTCGAAAATCGCCAAAATAAAAAAAAAAGCTGCGTATGTTTAAATATATCAATTAAATGCTTGTTTTATACGTAATTTTTGATGAGGAAAAGAATAAGAACAACTCTATTACTCTAGGACTAACCGTTCTCGAGATATTTGAGATTTTTTGCATTTAGTTATGCCACTTTTAGAAAAATGTCCAATTACCAAATGAAAACAGAAATTGAATTAAAAATGCAAATTCAGTGTTATTTTGTGCAATTAACCTCAATTTAATGAATTAATAAAGAAATAAAGAAAAAAAATAAATATGAGTCTGTAGGAAAAGTCATGTGCTGCCTACATCAGATATTTAAATTTGTAATGCTTATATCTCGAAAACTGAAAGTGTCAGCTATGAACAGTAAAAAAGTTATTTGTAGCACTTCCAAAGCCATAAAAACTATTCACTTGGATTTTGCATATAACTCCTATTTTATAAAATATAGAGGTTGTAATTCAGATATTGTAGTTTTTTAATCTGAGTTTTCTAATGGGTTGGAAAGCTGTAATATTTAATATGTCACGTGTGTCGCATCTCAGTGTGTTTACTGAAACTTTTGTGAAACATTGGTGCACAAGAACGAGATACATTGTCTTGTTTAAAAAAAAATAGTTAGGCAGTTACTGAACTTGGCAATTCTAAAGATATTTAATGATTGATGGGATTCGAAGAGAATAAATAGATAAAGAGAATAAATGAAAATAATAAATTGAAATCAATTACGCATTTATGTGTTGCCAGTCAATATTTTAGATTTCAATGAATCTTGAATCTTGTTAGAGCTATTCTATAAATTTTACTTAAATGCAGCCAAGCAAGTTAGCAAAATTGTTTGATATTTTGACCTGAATTCTATACCCAAAGTATCCAGATGAAATCGGGTTTAAAACTAAAAGAACTAGTCAGCTATAAACAGTGAACGATTTATTAGTAGAACTTTTAAAGCCTGTAAATGGAACAAATGACACTGGGGGGAAATCGAATAAACTTACTGTATTTTTATTGGAGTGTTTAGATGTAAAATTAAAGAACCTAAAATATATGTATTTTTTTCTGTTTTAAAATACCGAAATTATCCCCCAAATTTGTATTTTAATAGAACTGTATTGTTTTCTCCTTTCTGCTTAATATATACATTCGATATTCCCTCGCAATTTTTCTTTTCTCAAACACGAACACTTTGGCCTTCCGGTTCGATTTAGATAGCCTGGAAGTCTTATCTAAAATGCTTTCTCATTTGTGGCTGGCGCGGTGAAAAAGGAAATAAAAAAGACACTAAAACGCTGACTGCTAAATTTGGCCGAGAATTGGCTTGTTTTAGTGCTGTTTCATAGAATTATATTGGACAGGAAGTAGGAAACTTGGGTTCAAAATTTTCCCACAAAAAAAGGTGGCATAAATTTTAAATATTTATACGTTGCAATATTTTTTCTACTTTTAAGATCATTAGATGTATTAAAAACGTTCGAAAATGTTCTTTTAGTATTCTTCTGATTTTATGAGCTTTTGTTTCGTTAGTTATTATCATAATAGTTCATTGAAAAACCATTTTTTTAAGTTTATAACATGTCAGCTGCGTTAATAATTTGATATCTTCGGTTGTTTGAAAATTACACTTTTAAATTCATTAACAATGATAGTAAATTACAAATTATCATTTATTTACATACGGCGTACTGTTATGTGCAACTCAAAATGCTGCTAAATTAATAGACTAAAATAACTTTGTTAGAAACAGTATAAAAAATTAAGTGTTTCGATAAGTTTCGAAAACAAAAAATAGCCTTCTTCATCAAAACACACAACAAGCACAACTGTTACTCCTGAAGCAAAAAATGACGATTAATGCACGAACAACAAACGTGACAATAGTGAGAGATTGTTGTTGTCAAAATGAAAAACGCAAAACGAGGTTAAAAAACCTATGGTGGAAAGGAGAAGAAGTGAAACACAATGAGTGATCCGTAAAATACCTAAATGGAAAGTCAGGATGAAAATCATTTGTACAGTTGATCATAATAGTTCAAACAATAAACAAGATTGATCAATCATACATAAGCATTGATAATGAATCATTTTCCAACTGAAATGCAATTTCATTTAAAAATCGATAAAATGTGATACATTCAGTGGTGATATATTTTACATTATCACAGTACTACAGTAATTTATTATACTTAAATACTTAAAACTGTATCGAAATATAAATCATCTGATTATCTACGTAAAATCAATGAATATATCATTCATATAACTTGCATTCCAGACTACAGAGCTAAATAATTTTGTGTGAAACAAATTCAGCAATTCTGATATAACTCATCTTACAATCGCTTGAGATATTTTCATTCTGCATAAGTTAAAATTAGGCTTCATTGAAGAAATAATAAAAGTTTAGGGATCATTTAAAATCACACCTGTTGTAATTGCGTAGGCACAGAATTTAGATACACAGATAATACAGATACACAGATAATATATGTGTGTGTGTATGCATGTATTCAAAGTATTGGAATCGTGCCGAAGGTCGGAACTCGAATTTTCGAAGGATCTACACGTTTTAGGACTTCCAGAACACGAAAAACTATTTTTAGGAAAACGTCTGTGTGTATAAGGGTGTATCTGTGTGTCTGTGAGGATATTGCATCCACTCTAACTGAAAAACTGATGGACCGAATTTAATAAAATTTGGTTCATTTGATGATAGTACGATTTGTAGTAAAAGAATTTTCCTTCCTTGCGAAATGGCCGGCAGAAATTGCCTTTATCCCCTCTAGCTAAAAACTAATGGACCAAATTTAACACAATTTGGTGTATAATATTTCAATAACTTACAAGTGATTTATATTCCAAATTTAACAAAATTTGTTATATAAATCACTTGTTATTCTAGTACGATTCGGGAAAAAGGAACGGGCTGTTTTTGCGAAATGGCCCGCAAAAATCGTTAAATATAAAAATAAAAGACTACGTGTGATCAATTATATCAATTAAATTCCTATTTTATACGTGATTTTTGACAACAAAAAGAATAAGACTAACCCCATTACTCTAGGACTAGCCGTTGAGATAATTTAGTTTTTTTTTGCGTTTTTGCTACGCCTCTTTTGACAATAAGTACATCTATCAAATGAGAACCAAATGTAAGTTTAACGTGCAAATTAAATGTCATTTCAAATACTTATGGATGTTATTTTGTGCAGATAAACTCAAATAATTATTGAAGAAATAAAGAGAACGTGCATATGAGTGTGCAGAGAAAGACATGTGCTGTCCACATCAGAATTTTTGACAATATTACAACAATGATTTATAGAAGTGAACGGGGATTATTTGCAGGCCATTTCGAAAAAAATATAGGATCTATATTTAAAGATCCACCAAATTGTTGTAGAATAAAATGTTCAACAAATGTAAGCTGTGTACCAAATTTTAATTCTCTAGGACGTGGGAAAGTGCATTAAAAATGCCATCAAATAAGTATATCATGAAGAGTTATATAAAATTTAAAAAAAAAATTGAAAATTTTTTATCTACCAAATTTATTTTAATATGTGAAGCCTCTGTCATATACAAAATGATTAAACTTTTGGAAAGATATTTATTATATAATATATCTCTTTTTTCTTTCTGGAGGATATCCCAAAAGTCAGAATTTAATATCATTTGTTTTTCTCCTTATATTAAATAATTTTTAATTAAACAACTACTTAACATATTTTACAGAATTTTTTTTTATATATTTTATGGAATAATGTAAATATTTCCTAAAAATTTCGAAGCAATTTGTGAATTTTAAATTTGCTTAAAAAATTTTTGAAAAATTAGGTCCCATAGGGTTCAATGTATTTCATTTTTTCAACTCGGGTTCAATAAAAAACTAATTGGGTGATATTATTTATTTATATACCCATAGGTCCCACAGACCGTCTGAAAAACATACTAAAATTTCAGCGGAAATTTAAACTGATAACATGAATTTATATATAATAACATACCCCTCACCCCCCCCCCCCCTCCCTAAAAAAAAGTCATTCTGTGGAACCACAAAATAAGTCTTAAGAAGCAGAAATAAAGCACTATGAAGGCTATTTTAAAAGGAGCAGGATGATGAAATTCGAATAATAAGAAGAAATAAATACAAGCATAAGTTTGAAGTGTACAAATGTTACATTTTTAGAGCAAATAAATAAAGTTTTATATAATATTTAAATGCCAATTATAAGTATAGAAAGTAAAGTTTTGATGTTTGTGTTTACAAAGAGAATAGTACCAGAACAACCTTTCTGACTCAGTCCAGGATATGCTTTATAAGAGAGGATTGTCCCCTGGAGGACTTTACTATTACAGACAGCCCTTTAGGTACTAACGAGGATGGCTATGATATTGGCTCTGGGGTGGACGGGATTGTCTACATATGGCCCGACCTTTACAGCGTACCTTTCAGAAGTCGAGGAGATCCACTTAGAATTCACGGGGGGCGTGTCAAATCACTCAGACAATGGATCATATTTAGTATGCACTTCAGAGTCGGAAAAGAAGGTCCAGAATAGGTATTCTAATGTGAATTATTGTGCATTTATTCCGAACTCCCTCCTTGGAAATAGAAATAGATCAATTGGAACAGGTCCTTGGTAAAATAATTTTGAAGACGTAGGTACATTTTTTTTTGTTTCAATTCTAATTCACATTTCGCTCATAATTTATTTCTACAAAAATAGCAATTTAAATAAATATTTTAGGCAGTTAGATATAGAAATACATACAATGTAGAACTATTTATCTTTTCGAAGAAATGCGAAAAGTAAAATAAACTTCAGGGTAGATTTCATATTGGCACTAATTCTGCTTTTTTAAACCTAAATTTATTTTTATTTTATTCATAGATATAAGTAAATATTTTGACTTCAGGTATTTGAACGACAATTTAGTTAAGCCCAAAATGGATGTCTATTTTTCCTCACCACAAAGTATGATGCTACAAAATTTTAAATTAAATTATTTGTTAATACTCTCCTTATAAACCAATAAAATAATATAAATTGTATTAAATATATAAAATGATTTCTCTACGATGCTGTTATGTTTATTTTGTCTTTAAAATCAAGAAAGCTGAGTTGAATACGGTCGCAGCTAACCTAAATTCATAGAACCCATAATTGTGACAGATTCTCTTCAGAACCACTGTGCCAACGGGTAATCGACATGACGCGCCTTCTCTTACGGCATATAAAATTTTTCGATTAACAATAGGATATCGGAAATCAGTTGTACGTCGTTATATCTGAACTTTTTACCAGCATATGGCGGTGTATCGTAAACTGAAACACTAAATATTGGGCGTGTTCTAGGGCAATTTACATGTTATTTTGTAGTTATAGTTTATATCAGATGCGCTTTAGTAATTTTTACGTGCATTTTTACGAACAGTTGACATTGGTTGGTATAAACAAGTATTGTTTTGTAACTATTTCCAATTCAAGACGTGGAAATTCAATTAATGTTTATTTCCATTAATTTCTTTCCGAACCAGAGTTTTGTGGTAAATGGCTGAAATTAATTTCAAGAAGAAATTTTAGTCAATAGTAGATTGGGTTCACTGTGGTATGCAGTAAGCATTTCAAGTCAGATAATTATATATAGGGTATTAAAGATAAAATATTTAAAATAATACTTTTCTGAATCTCCTCCCCTGAGGTCAGAGAAAATGTTTTCGGAAGTACATATCCTCCAGAATCCACCTCTTCGATGATCCCGAAGGCTGAATCTTCGCAAAATTAAAGTATTAACCACAGTACAGAATCTAACAGAGCTGGATTTCCTATTTCTTTGGAGGACAGTACCGTCAAATGGGGGAGGAGGGCGCAAAAGGGTACATTACTTAGCGGTCTGGGCCACAATTACAGTTTATGAAAAAAGGCTGTTAAAATATATATTTAAATGCTATTAAAGTTTCTGAATTAAGGATAGAGAATCTTTAACAGCACAGCCCACGGAGGCGGATATAATTGTTTTGGAAAAAAACAAATTCCAGATACTCTGGAGTGTTCCTACCAGCGAGGGAGAAAAACATTGTACGCCCCTCCTGTGGTGACCCAGAAAGCTAAATATTTTACCACGTCAAGTATCGACCTCGGGGCAGAACTAAGAACAAAAACGATTTTTTATTTTCCCTCCCCGTAAGGTGATTTTTTCCCAAACAGTCATGTACCTTGAAGGCAGGATATTGGCTAAAATAATAAACCGACTTTTCTCACTATTTGGCAAATCGTTCAAGCAAGCACGTCCTATCGAGTGGGGCTGTGCAAAGACAGAAGAGTTGCAGAGATGGGAATAAACCGATTTGGGGGGGGGGGGAGGAAAGGGATTTTGAATATTTCCAAGAAGCGGAAATTTTTAGCCTTTACGTTTTTATTGTAAAGGAAATGTGTTTGACCCAAAATTAATATTTACTTCTTACACTGGGAATTTAAAATAGCTGGAGCATGGAAAATTGTGAGTGATTTGTTAGATCCAAGAAAATTATCAATAGTTATTAATAAGTTATTAACATGTTTATTAGAAGACACACATTATCACATGATCAACCTGAATAAGAACCTAATCACATTTCTGCCCGCTGCTAATGTGCTTAATACGAATTGGTCCCGACTCTGGGTACATGAATGCTACGTCCTAACATGACTGCATATTACACCTTAAATACATTTTTTACCTTCTGCGCCGGTGGTAATACACCCTAAATAAGCTATTTTGATACACTCTCAATAAGCTCTTTTGATACGTCATAAATAAGCTCCTCCAATATACGCCATTTACCATTCGTGTGGGTGCACTACACTTCACTATGCTCTTTTGAACCTTATATATTCTTATTCGATTCATAAGATAAGCTCCTTCGATTAAAATCAATAGTTCGTTTTTTATATGAAATGTTTTGAAAAAATCTAATAATATCTTCGATTCTAATACCAGCTCTCAATCCAAATAAATCCCTAAGAAGATTGTGTTAATTTCAGATGATGGTGTTGCATCAAAGTATTCGTCTTTTCCTAAAGCATCCCAGATCTAGGTTTCTGGAAGAAAATTTTTGACGCCTTCCCAAGGTACGCTGAAGGACATGGGAAACCCGCTTTATAAGTCGCCCCATATGCTGCTAAAATTATTTTGAAAATTTGTGAGGTTTCTCTCTATATTTACACTAGAACGACGGAAATGGTCATTTTGACCGCATACTTGAAAAACGATTGATAAACGATTCCTTTAAAACCGCTAATCCTAGCTCATTGAAATTTTATGGCTTTTCATATTTTCTTAAAGGTATTGAAAGCACATAAGAAAAAATGTGTCGAAGAAACATCCCAAATGCTGTAACTATGATGTTTTGGCTTTGAATTAAATATGTGTTGCATTTTTTCCAATGCGGCCAAATTGATCGCTGCCCGTCGTTCTAGGTACTTCAAAATATCCGTCGTTTTAGTTTTAAAATGAAATAGCTGAAGTCTCCGCTGTTTGACAAATTTCTCGTTCTTCGAGTTTATCGGTTTTGTACCTCAAAAACTATTGCATACAAAAATATAATTTGGTACACTTGTAGAAAGAGGTTTGTGGAACATACTGGAAGAAACCTTTCTACGATATATGCATTGTAGTTTAAGAAATATTTAATGTCAGAGTCAAAGACACAATGTTTAGTACTGCAAAAACTATAGCATAAAATAACATGAAATTTGGTACCTTTATATATAGAAATACTAGGGTAACACGATGAAGGAAACCGTTTACCTATTTAACTTTCGTTTGGTTTGAGATAGCTCATGAGTTATCGTATGAGATAATATGCGAGCATACTGTATTTGTAGGAGTCCGTTGTTCTCCTACGAATGACAATTGGTAGAAATCCAATAGACTTATATAAAACTGATAACCGTTGCTGTTTCCAACACCTGCAGATGACTGCAGATGACACTGAATTAAAGGTGCCCCTTCAACGCCCCTGATAACATATATACTAATAATTATGAACTCTAAAGTGAATAAGAATTACCACCGGTCATATGATCATACCACTAACGCTATGTTTATAACTTTATCTTGGGGCAACATAAGAATTGCTAAATACGGTTTGTAAATTGTAAATGCAAATTAAAATAAATATTTTAATAACACCTGATGATAATTTTAATAACCTTTCGTCTCATTATTTTAGAATGGTGAACTTTAGTATATATGTATCATACTTATATTATTTTTAAGTATATGCGGGACTACACACACAACTGGTTAGTTCTGCACGCACAGGCAATGTACGAAATACGAAAGCATATAAATATTATCTTTTATTAATCTGAATATTTAAGCGAGAAGTAGATAGTTTAAAATATCCCCCTTGAATGGAAATATAAATCATTATTTCTGCAGTTTAATAGCCCTCATATAATTATATCCGACAACTTATCTCACACGCTCACTTATAGTACGAAATATAATATTCCATGCAAAACTTTGGCATATTATAAATTTATGTTGCAATTTTCCTAATTACAAGCAAATCTATGTTTCGGAATCAGTTCCACGTAATATTCCTTGCAAAAAGACAATATATTTTCTCGTTATTTCCATTTATTGTATAATTCTGATTCAATCATAGGTTTAGATAGGGGTATAATTATATCGCTTAGCCAACCATGACGCATACGCTTCTGAAGTGCTAAATTACATATAGAAACCACTGATGGAAATGTGCTTAATTGATCCGCCGATGTGAAACACACTTAAATTAAGTGTTTTAGACGGATATTATTCCTAGTGCAGAAACATAAATATGTATGTAAAACATACAATTCATTCTAAATCATCAATTTTATCATTTAAGAACATTTTTGAATTTAGATATAGTGCACGGTGAGTTGGTGATATGCTTGAATACTAACTGAATTAATTTCTGATTATCGTACGCTATAGTAAAATCAAATAAAATTAATTTTGGATACTGCGTTAAATAGTTATACATAAATATGTATGTAATACGTAAAATTCATTCTAAATCATCAATTTTATCATTTAGAACATTTTTGAATTTAGAAAAACGGCGTGGTGAGTTGGTGATATGCTCTTCAATACTGACTGAATTAATTTCTGATTATCGTACGCTATAGTAAAACAAAATGAAATTAAATTTGGAAACTGCATTAAATAGTTATTCATAAATATGTATGTAATACATACAATTCATTCTTAATCATCAATTTTATCATTTAAGAACATTTTTGAATTTAGAAATACTGCACGGTGAGTTGGTGGTATGCTCATGAATACTGATTGAATTAATTTCTGATTATCGTACACTGTAGTAAAACCAAATGAAATTAATTTTGGATACTGAATTAAATAGTTATACATAAATATGTATGTAATACATGCAATTCATTCTAAATCATCAAATGTATCATTTAAGAACATTTTTGAATTTAGAAATACTGCACGGTGAGTTGGTGATATGCTCTTGAATACTGACTGAATTAGTTTCTGATTATCGTACTCTATAAAAACCAAATGAAATTAATGCTGGATACTGCATTAAATAGTTATTTATTCTGAACTAAACATTTTAATTTAATATATTATACTTACTTATTATTATTACCTAAAATATACAATTTTAATGTAAAGAGGATGTATTGTGACTTTCTCGGAAATTTCAGTTCGAGTTTTCGGCATTTTAAGAATCCCTGAAATGGAATCGCACGTTTTTGTGTTGATATATACGTATGCAAAAATATGGAAACAATGTTTCGCGAACGAATGAAGAGATTCAAATAAACTTTGGTACAAATATTACAATCGGAAAATACTGGTAACCTGGTGATATTAAACGCAATAGAATGTTTGGATGTCAGTCAAATTTTCGAATGAAATTTTGAAAAATCGTTAAAAAGTCTTAATCTTTAAAATTGCTATGAAAATTTAAATTTCTTGTGTGATTTTTTATTAGCAGAATGAACCGTTCTCTCTCTCTCTTTAACAACTCTTTAAAATCATATGAGATTAAATAAAGACGACCTGGAATACTTGAAAGTATATTCCTTACTTCTTGACTACTTTTCACAGTGTATTTTCCAATTTATATGAAACGATTAAAGACTGGTTTTTATATAGCAAGTAACTTATTGTTTGCTGTAGCAAGATATGTCATATATCCAATAGTAACTGGCCTGAATTGCGATTGGTTTTTTAAGGAGTTTAGGAGTCATTGATAGGTACGGGAAACGTATTTTTTTAAGATCATAATTAATCTCTCATTTATATAAATATATATATATATATATATATATATATATATATGTTGGGGGTCGCAACTCCCCCCGGCCGTTACTCCAGTCACTCTTCTAGAAATTTATGAGTACATTGTTACTTGTCCTTTTTTGGGAATTTATATATATATATATATATATATATATATATATATATATATAAATATATATATATATATATATATATATATATATATATAAGTATATATATATATATATATATATATATATATAAATATATATATATATATATATATATATATATATATATATATATATATATATATATATCATATAAAAGCCAGTAATCAAATTCATAATTGAATTTAATTCCTATGCATATCCCCAATAATCTAAGGCACTACTCATATTCCATATTCGGTTATCCCATATTCTTTTAATTCTTCTTTTTCTTGGATTAAATATATATATATATATATATGATTCAAATAAAAGAGGGAAACGACCAATTGCATAGCATAAATGGCAGAGGTGGATTGCGACACCTCTTTCCCGGTTTGAAGCATGCTTTTAAGCCCGGGAAACACTCCCGGAACCAATGCCATGCAGTGGCCTATCTTCCGGATATGTGTGAAGTCAAAGACACAGGGAAAAAAATGCGAAGCAAACCATCTAGAAGCGACCACAAGACCAGAAACGACCTCAAGACTAGAAGCGACCATTGCAAGACTTTAGAAGCGACCATTGCAAGACTTTAGAAGCGACCATTGCAAGACTTTAGAAGCGACCATTGCAAGACTTTAGAAGCGACCATTGCAAGACTTTAGAAGCGACCATTGCAAGACTTTAGAAGCGACCATTGCAAGACTTTAGAAGCGACCATTGCAAGAGAAAGGGATGGAATGTAATCCTCAATATTGTAGATAATCCACAATTAAAGTGCATGCTTCAACTTGGTACTAAATTCAGAATACAGGAATATAAAAATATTGAAAACGACTTTGAACAAGATCTGAAGAAGTTTACATACAAACTAGCCGGAACTCGGGCGGTTTAGCATTGTTTAGACGCTTTTTTCGAGCTCTGGTGTTTTGAGCCGTGGTGGCGTGATTTCTTGTGTTGTGTGTTTTGAGTCTGCGTATTATTTGTTGCCCCTCACCGTAGCTTCATTTTCATACCGGTGGCTTGTCTGTACGTCTACTCATTGGTGAGATAATACAATTTATAAATTATAAATATTCCATTGGTTCTAGTATGCAATTGTAATGGAGATCCTGCCTTGAACGGTCCAAATTGGACCGTTTATACAACTGTAAATCCTATTGTAATCTATGTAATTTGTTAATTTAAAGTATATATTCATATGATTTGAAGTTTTAACTCTGTTTATTGTAAAAATTTTAGAACCTGGGAGCATTTTTTCGATATGTATTATGTATTTTAAAATTGGTTGTTTTCATGCTTCACACTTTTGATTTCATTTTCCCCCCCTTCCCTGTATTTTGCTCGTTCCTTGTAGTGGTATTTCGGCGAATCACCCCTTCGCCCGGCTTTGGTTTCTCCCTGCCTTCGTAGCTTGCTGCGCTCTTCCTCTTCTTCGTTTTTCAGCCCTTTTGTAAAATTCATATTGTACTTTCCTATTGAATCTCATGCTATGGATAACATTGATATCTTTTTAAATCTAATTTTAATTCTAATTAGCATATTGTCCCAGTGGGACTTGTAATTTTTAACAGTATTCATTTTTTTCTTTATATCTTGTGTCCCATAGGTGCTAGAGCTCCAATTTTTGCGGTTGCACTCTTTTGTTTTTTATTTTCTTTTGATTTATAAATTTTATTTTGCTCTTTTCTGCTCCCCATCCCCTTTTTTCATTTATTCTCATTTTCTCCGGTTATTCTTTTGCTATCGTCTCAAAATTTGGTTGTTTTGTTTATCATGGATTTTTTTACAGTTTTTTGGATTTGGGATTTTCCCGCTGACCGGTTTCGTCTTTAGTTTGTTTTAGCTTTTTTTTTTTTTTTATTATTGTTTTCACCCGTCGCATCATTTTGCCTTCGTTCCTGTAATTGATATTAAATACAACTTGTCGTACCCTTCACTTTTGTAAATTATATGACAGAAAATGGACAATCTATATATTATTATATGTTATTTTGGTGATTTTTGTGATACTGTATATACATATTGTATTAAAATTAATGTTATGTTTGAAACAGTGTATTACTCAGTGTCTTAAGATTATTAGTGAAATTCGATACTATATACTCACGAATTATCAGAAATATTGCATTTTATATTATCAACAAGAAACTTTTTAAGAGATACCAGTTTTTCACTACCTCTATCATGGATACTAATGACATATACTCATCTCCGATCCCAGATTTCCCTCCTCTTGTTTCCCAACATCTTTCTCCTCGAACATCTCCTGACAATGCATCAACTTCTTCTGCCTCCAACTATAACAGAAACTCTCCTAATCATCCTTCAAATCCCACAACTGATTCTCTCAGTGACCTATCTCATCAATCCCGTACTATGGCATCAAACTACAATAGAAGGTCTCAAACATCGAATTACTCCTGTGCTCAGGCTCAGCCTGGTGACCCCTCTACTTCATCAACTCTGCCTTCTACCATCATATCATCTTCATTCAATCCACTACTGCAACCCACTGCTAAACTGATTGATTTAAAAGCTTCTGCTTCTTCAACAACTCCATCATTCTCAACAGTGCTTTCCCGCTCTTCTCCATCGAATTTCCCTCTTCCTCTTCGCTCATCAGTCCTCTCAACACCGAAAACGCAGTTTACTGTATTCTCCAACCCTCCTTTGGCTATGTCTCGATCCAGTAAACCAACTCTACCAGAACCAACATCAAATACGGACGAACCAGATGATACCACTTCAGTTGCAACCACAGACATGACTGAGGAGAAATCAGAATTCTGCAACACCTTCCTCCTTAAAGTACAGCGTCATTGTAACCAGGTCCAGAATTACCTAACTAGATATGTAAAACCTAATGCAACGCAAACGAAATACTTGGACGATAAATTTGAAGCATTGAAAGCAGCTTGCCTGAACTTTGAAAACCAGATCCCTTCAGTCATATTCTCTCAAAACCAGGAAGCTTCAAATACCCTGCAAAATATCAGAACGTCATTTAACGAAGACCTCAACCAACTGAAAAATGCAATCGCCACAAATCTAGAAAACTTCTCCAAGAACTTGACGCAGGATCTGCCTTCCCTGGTCGATGAGGCAGTAAAGAAAAACCTGGAACATCTGACTCAATCAACCAATCTACCACCTCCTGCTCCCCCCAAACCATCTTTTGCCAGTGTCCTGCTACAGGGAAAGGACCGTACTAGAAATATGGAACAATTGCATAAAGACCTTCTCTCTTTCCAGTGTCCTCCGGGCATCCGCATCCAAAACGTCTCATCTCAAAGAAATGGAACACTCAAGATAACATGCAGAGATAAAGATGCAGACAATCTTATCCCCAAATTTACAAACTCCGAAATTGGTCAGAAATTCACTATCTTTAAGCCACCAATACGTAAGCAAGCACTGATCCTGTTCAATATTCCAGAAACTCTCCGGGAACAGGATATAAAAGACCTTCTGACTAAAAACCTTCCATCCGAACCTCAGGAGTTCAAAATCATCAAAAACTTCAGAAACAGAGCGGGATCAATCAACTGGGTTATACTTGTGGACATCTCTTCTGCTAAAATCCTCATCAACACCAAAAAACTATATCATCATTTCCAGTACTATTTCATTAAAAAATACATCTCAATCCAAATATGCTACAAATGCCAAGGTTTTGGTCACTCGGCTGCAGCCTGTCACTGGGTTACTGGTAACTGTTCGCAATGTGGCGATGATGATCATACCTTCAAGACTTGTAAGGTAAAAACTCCATCATGCATTAACTGCTCAACGGCAAACGTCAAGAACGCTAATCTAAACTGGAAAACTAATCACAATGCCAGAGACCGGGCTAATTGCCCTTCGATGCAAAGTGAACTAAATAGAATAAGGGAACTTCAAAAATCAATCTGAACTCACCATTATGGTAAATATTGTAAATATTGTAAATATTAAATTGTTATTGTATATTATATATCTGTTTATTTTTATCCTTGCTTTCCCCACTTCTGCTCCCGGGCATTGATCCTCCCGCGATGGTTCTGAAAATTCTACAAACAAATACTAATCATTCGCTTTCTGCACACAATAATGTTCTTCAGTTTGCAGTTGAGAAATCCTTGGACATTATAAGCTTACAAGAACCTTTCCTTTCCGAGGGGTCGGTACTTCGCCCTCCTCTCGGAATTAAACAATTTAATTCATTGTCCAATAAAGCTTCCCTTTTAATCCTGAACTCGTCTTTTCCCGTCTCCCTTAAATTTCAATCCAACTCATTTGTGGTGGTTGAAATTTTTCTTCCAAATAATAAATCCCTTAACTTGATTTCTATTTACTGTCCCCCCCATGATCCTATCGTAGATATTTTAAACGAACTCTCAAATCTGAATTTTTTTGCAACAGAATCATTGATACTTGGAGATTTTAATGCCAGGGCCCTGATGTGGGGTTACTCCTTCATAGATCACCGGGGATACAGTGTGATTGACTTCTGTATGAATAATAACTTAATTGTGGTAAATGATCCTTCACTTGGTCCAACATTCGTCTCCCACTCAGGTAAAGGATTCCCCGACTTAACTCTTGTCTCTTTTGGACTTTATGATCTTATTCAAAAATGGGAGATTCTCTCCTGTGATACATTCAGTGACCACAAATACATAAAATTAACCCTTGGACTTGATCCTCCTTCAGACAACTCCTTTTTCTTTAAAACGAACTATAGTTTAGGTAAATTTCTATTTAATTTCAGATCTCATATTCCTTCCCTTTCCCGCTCCCTTGATCAAATTTCTGATTCCACCTCCCTTAACAACTTCGTAAAATCCTTCATTGATACCACCCAATCATGTGCTTTCAAATTTATCAGGAAAAAGAAAACTTCTACTCGCTCTGGCTTTAAATGGTGGAATCCTAATTTAGCAAAATTCCGAAACTTCGTAACAGCCCTCGGCAAACGAATAAAATCACTCGAGAGAAACTCCGCCTCTTCAGAAACTATTACAGAGGCAAAGATTAAATATAAATTAAATCGTGCCAAATACAAAAAATTAATTAATAAATCTAAAACGGAATCCTGGCGTAAATTTTGTACTAACTGTTCTTCTAAATTCGGCACACTATTCAAATTTGCTTTTCAGAAACAAAACAAATTTAATCATATTAATTTGCATTTCTCTGATGATATTAACTTAGACTATAAAACAAAAATTCAACGTCTTTTGGACCACTGTTTCAAAGATGATCCCACATTTACCAGCTTTCCTTGTTTTTCACCTCCTTCTGATGGGTTGGGCTCGGTCTCTGATGAAGAGCTTTCATTGGTTATTAACAATCTCCCAAACGGTAAAGCCCCTGGTCTCGACTCTATTGATTTTAAAATCTGGAAATCACTTTTTACTTCATTCCCCTTCATCTTTTCAAAAATTGCTAACCTATGTTTTAAATATTGCTACTTCCCCGCTTGTCTTCGAAACGCTAAAATTCTATTTCTTAATAAACCTGGTAAAGATCCTGCCCTTTGCTCCTCCTACCGTCCCATTTGTCTTTTACCTACTTTCGGAAAAATACTCGAAAAATTATTTGCTAATAAACTTAATTTTTGGATTAAAACCAATGACGCCCTTCATCAGCTCCAATTCGGTTTTCGGGAAATGGTCAGTTGCGAAGATGCTACTCACAAACTTGTCTCCTCTATTAGAGACTTTAGACCAGGTCATTTTGTTTCACTCACCACTGTGGACATCTGTGGAGCCTTCGACTCCCTTAATTGGCATATCCTTCCTTCATCACTGGAAAGCATTCATCTTCCCGTCGAATTTCAAGTTTTTATATTTTCTTACCTCAGTTCACGGTCCATTACCTTTTCAAACGATATCCATTCCTCCTCTAAAGTCATTTCCTTCGGTGCTCCACAGGGATCGGTCTTGTCACCTATCCTGTGGAACATTTACTTCAACCGAGTTCTCCTCCTTAATAATGACCTTTTCTATCTTCAGGCCTTTGCAGATGATCTTGCAGTGGTGACATTTGGTGATTCCCTCTCACAACTTACACTCCGAACCAATTCCCTCCTGGACTCCCTTCAATCCTCCTTGTCCTCCCTTCAACTTTCTCCTTCACCCGAAAAATCACAATGTATTATCTTCAATAAAACTCGTTCCAAGAGAAAACAAAACCCAAGATTTAAAATGTTAAACAAACCCCTTAAAATTACCCGCCATCTTAAATATCTCGGAATTATAATAGATGACAACTTAACCTGGAGTCCTCATGTATTTTATCTTAAAGAGAAATGCTTCAAGCTCTCTTCTACTTTCGGGAAAATCGCGGGTAAAAATTGGGGGGTTAACAGGTCTTTCCTTAAAATCTGGTACCTTACAGTTATAGAAAAAATTATCACTTTCAGCTCAGGAATATGGGGTAAATGTCTTACGGGGGATCAAACTTCACGTCTCATTTCTCTCCAAAGGATTTTCCTTTTGAAGATTTCTTCCGGTTTTAGAACAACTTCGAGCATTTCTCTATACTCAATTACTGGTATCCCCCCTGTTCAATTTGTTATACAGACCCTTTACAAAAAATTTCATTTCTGGCGCCTTAAAACTGACCTTTTTTCATCCCCGTCCCTTCCTGACCCTTCCAGCTTTGATACAAACGTTCCCTTTTCCAGTCTCCCTCCCTCGCATCGTATTGTTAATCTTCCCTCCTTTGACCCTGTTTCATTCTCCCCTTTTAATATCTACACAGATGGCTCTAAAACTGACGAAAATATTGGATTTGCAGTTTGCATTTTTAAAAAAGATGACCTGGTCGAATCGTTCTCTTTTAAGCTCTCTCATGGAAACACGGTCTTTCAAGCGGAAATCTCTGCCATTAAAGTCGCTATTCAATGGGCGTTGGACAACAATACAAAGGTCAATATTTTTTCGGACAGTTTGTCCTCCATTCTGGCTCTAAAATCTGTTAAAAATAGATCCAAATACTTATGTGATATTAAACTCTTGGCCCTTTCGGCATCTAAATTAATTAACATTCAATGGGTTAAAGCCCATGCTGGAATACTGGGAAACGAAGTTGCTGACTCTCATGCCAAAGCTGCCTCCCTTTCTGGTTCCCCTTTTACGGTCCCTTTCCCTTATTCTCTTCTCACTCGTCATTGTAAAATATTCCTAAATAATCTGTGGCAAACTTACTTAAACGACTATATCTCTCCCCGTAATCACGACCCGGCCCGTATTCTTTCTTTCCTCCCTTTGGTTGACCCTTCTCTTCTTATTTGTAACAGATTTCTTGTTTATTTTATTACCGGACACGGCCCGTTCCTTGATTACCTCAATTTCTTTAAGCACAAAACCTCTTCTAACTGTCCCTGTAATGCTTTTGGTGACGCTGATCACTATGTTTTTTCCTGTCCCTTTTCTAAAAAATTCCACCTCGTCAAACCTTCCCCTGCCCACTCTGCAGCTTGGTTTTCCGGTGTCCGCAGAAATAAAGTATTAATAAACAAACTGAAGGACTGTATTCAAACTGCGAGAGAGATTTCAAATTCTGTTAAGTGACACTTCTGTGAGTATTCTCTGCTCTTAATTTTTGGTGATCTATGAATTTCTTAATCCTGTTTTTGCTCCTGGGTTCTCCCCCTTTGGTGTAAGACTCCTTGAATTTCTTGTGCATTACTTGATTTTAAGTATGTCAGTCTGTCGGATGTTAGTTGTGTGTGATGACCATTGTATTGTGTAAGGATTGTTTGTTGTGTAGGGTTTTACACTCAGATTAATACGCTTCCCGACCGTCCAAACAGTTACCTTACACCTTTCTGGTAGGTCGGACGGTCTGGGTTTCAACAACAACAACATACAAACTAGCCGTCAAATACAGTCTGCCTATACAAGCATTTACATAATGGAAATATCACCTGACCAAAAAGTTCAATCTGCACTATAAACAATTACGTAAAAAAACATATTATCCATCTATAAAAACTGCAGTTAAAAAGTGTGAAGATAAATATGCTATAACATACACGGATAAAGTCGTCTCTAATTACTCATTTACCTGCCGTAAATATTACGTCGATACTTTAAGTAACAGTTATCAAGACACCCAAATGTATACCCAGTTACATCAAACAGGAAAAAGTTTAGAAAATAAAATAAAAGCTTTGTATAAACGAATTGATATTGATCTAAAAACAGTTAATTTTCCTTATCTTGTACTTATACCGAAGCTTCACAAAAATCCTGTCACGTTCCGTCCTGTTACAGTGGGATGTGGATCCTACTTAACAATAGCCAATGCAAAACTTTTAACACTTCTCAAAAGCTTAATGACACAACTCAAAAAACATGGCACAGTAATGATAAATAATAGTTACGATGTAATCAACAGACTACAATTTTATAATAAGGACTTACGTTTTAAAAGTTGTGATTTCCGAGATTTATTCAACAATATAAATCTAGAAAATTTATATGAGATATTGAAGGAGATATATGCAATATATGACTTAAAGGAGGTCATTACTATCGGAAAATATAAAGACTTGTTGCGCATCGTGATGTTTGAGAATATTTTATTTGATGGAACAAACTATTTTCTACAAATAAAAGGTAATATTAACATCACCATAGAAGCAAATTCACGGCCATAATGCCGATAAGAGAAAAGAACAGAACCTTCCCAAATTCGATGATTAATCAGAATTAAATTCCTCTTCAGGTCTGAGTATTTAATTCTAATTAACCCAGACAAATGCCTGTTTCAGATTAAGCAATAGTACATTACTATAAATGCTTAAACTCAGACTACAGGCATCAAAAAATGAAAAAATGAAAAAAGGATACATTACGAAAATTGTATTACCATGCGGCATGAATCATTCCTCTTCTACCACGAGTATATATAAAGTTTAGCTGCATTTGGACTGATGCTGTTCTCTTCTCTTATCGGCATTATGGACGTGAATTTGCTTCTATGGTGATGTTAACATTACTTGAATTTTTATTATTACATATTTCTAATATATATATATATATACTAGCCGCCTTTGGCGACCAGCCTGTTCGCAACCCTTGAAAATGCTGATCGTGGCAAATTCCAACCGTGGCACACTCGTTGGCGCGACCTACCAGAAAGGTGTAAGGTAACTGGTTGGACGGCCAGGATGTGCCACCCAATTTAGACCGGAACCCAGTGGGGGAGGCATCCACAGGGAACGTACCCTCCTTCCCCTACCACCAAACTCTCGGAAAAACATACGGACCCATATGTTTAACGTGATCGTACTCCGTGTCAGTGGCGGAAATCGAACCCGGGCCTACCGCGTGCAATTCCCGCGCGCTAACCATTGGGCTACTTCGCCCTCCGCGACAATCTCATAACTTTCTTTTTATTCACCCAATTTTGACCGTACCCTCCTTCCCCTACCACCAACCTCTCGGAAGGACTCACGAACCCACATGTTTAACGTGAACGTTTACTCTGCGTGAACGTGGCGTAAGTTTTCGCAGTGGCGGGAATCGAACCCGGGCCCACTGAGTGCAATTCCCACGCGCTAACCACTGGGCTGCCGCGCCCTCCGCGACAATCTCCATAACTTTCTATATATACACCCAATTTAGACGGGAACCCAGTGGGGGAGGCATCCACAGGGGCCGTATCCTCCTTCCCCTACCACCAACCTCTCCGAAGGACTTACGGACCCACATATTTAACGTGATCGTATTCCACGTAAACACGGCGGCAGTTTTGGCAGTGGCGGGAATCGAACCCGGGAATACCGCTAACTTCCCGCGCGCTAATTTGCAATTTAAAATGACCATATGCTTAATTCCATCATCCTCATTCCATTGTTTCATTGTTCCATCATTTAAAATATCCAAAAGTTAAAATATACATTTAAAAAATCCATATCGTTCCATCATTTAAAATATAAATATAATAATTTATATGGAGTAAAGGAGCTCTATTCAGAACCGTGACGTCACCTCCACCTTGACGTCCCCACCCACCACCTTCCCTCCTTCTGCGGGGGAGAAACGCCGGTTAAGAATCGGCACGCCGAGCGGAACGCCGAGAAATTGAAATTCGGAAACTTTTAAAATCCCGATCCTGTGGGCAATACGGAATATTTCCTGACCAGATTGGTCTTGTAAGAATGCCAGATGTTTGACCTTTCTAAAAATGTAAATTATTAGTCGAAATTATGAGTACTTTTTACTATGCGAGAATTTAAAAACCAAAAATACGTTTCTTGAGCAAAAAGTGACTTTTGTTTTAAAATCTTTAAAAAATATTAGAAATCGAAATTCAGATTTGAAATTGATATATTTTTACTCGCAATTGTCAGCTCTTTCCGATGGTGTGATTTGTTTTTTCTTACGATGTCCGGATCGTGGGAAAAAAAGGGCAAAAATGGCAAAACACGGTCGAAATCGCATAAAACATTAAATAACAAAAAAAATAATTAAAATTTTAAAAATCGGTTTTCACGTGTCCCCTTCCCTCCCCCCCGGGTCTCCGATTGCCAAATTTCGTAGCTCTCCGACGCGCGGTCGCGAAACGTATAGTGTATAAGACACACAGACACACAGACATTGCCTTTTATTATTTAAGACTAGCCGCCTTTGGCGACCAGCCTGTTCGCTACCCTTGAAAATTCTGACCGTGGCAAATTGTAACCGTGGCACACTCGCTGGCGCGACCTTACCAGAAGGTGTAAGGTAACTGTTTGGACGGCCAGGAAGTGCCACCCAATTTAGACCGGAACTCAGTGGGGGAGACATCCACAGGGACCGTACCCTCCTTCCCCTACCACCAACCTGTCGGAAGGACTTACGATCCCACATGTTTAACGTGATCGTACTCCGCGTGAACGCGGCTGCAGTTTTGGCAGTGGCGGGAATCGAACCCGGGCCTTCCCATTGAAATTCCCGCGCGCTAACCACTGGTGTACTTCGCCCTCCGCGACATTTTCCATAACTTTCTTTTTATTCACTGAATTTAGACCGGAACCCAGTGGGAGAGGCACCCACGGGGACCGTACCCTCCTTCCCCAACCACCAACCTCTCGAAAGGACTTACAGACACACATGTTTATTCCGCGTGATCGTATTCCGCGTGAACACGGCGGCAATTTTGGAAATCGAACCCGGGCCTACCGCGTGCAATTCCCGCGCGCTAACCACTGGGCTACTTCGCCCTCCGCGACAATCTCCATAACTTTCTTTTTATTCACCCAATTTAGGCCGTACCCTCCTTCCCCTACCACCAACCTCTCAGAAGGACTCACGAACCCACATGTTTAACGTGGTCGTACTCTGCGTGAACGTGGCGTAAGTTTTGGCAGTGGCGGGAATCGAACCCGGACCTACTGAGTGCAATTCCCGAGCGCTAACCACTGGGCTGCCGCGCCCTCCGCGACAATCTCCATAACTTTCTATATATTCATCCAATTTAGACGGGAACCCAGTGGGGGAGGGATCCACAGGGGCCGTATCCTCCTTCCCTTACCACCAACCTCTCGGAAGAACTTACGGACCCACATATTTAACGTGATCGTATTCCACGTAAACACGGCGGCAGTTTTGGCAGTGGCGGGTATCGAACCCGGGCCTACCGCTAACTTCCCGCGCGCTAATTTGCGATTTAAAATGACCATATGCTTAATTCCATCATCCTCATTCCATTGTTTCATTGTTCCATCATTTAAAATATCCATAAAATTAAAATATCCATTTAAAATATCCAAAAGTTAAAATATACATTTAAAAAATCCATATCGTCCCATCATTTAAAATATAAATATAATAATTTATATAGAGCAAAGGAGCTCTATTCAGAACCCTGACGTCACCTCCACCTTGACGTCCCCACCCACCACCTTCCAGCCTTCAGCGGGGGAGAAACGAAGCGGCACGCCGAGCGGGAAGCCGAGAAATTGAAATTCGGAAACTTTTAAAATCCCGATCCTGTGGGCAATACGGAATATTTCCTGACCAGATTGGACTTGTAAGAAGGCCAGATGTTTGACCTTTCTAAAAATGTAAATTATTAGTCGAAATTATGAGTACTTTTTACTATGCGAGAATTTAAAAACCAAAAATCGTTTTTTTGAGTCAAAAGTGACTTTTGCTTTAAAATCATAAAAAAATATTAGAATTTATCTCTGAGATTTGAAATTGATATATTTTTACTCGAAATTCTCTGCTCTTTCCGATGGTGTGATTTGTTTTTTTCTACAATGTCTGGATCGAGGAGAAAAAAGGGCAAGAAGATCAAAAAACGGTCGAAATCGCTAAAAACATTAAATAACAAAAAAAATAATTAAAATTTTAAAAATCGGTTTTTATGTGTCCCCTTCCCACCCTCCCGGGTCTCCGATTGCCAAATTTCGTAGCTCTCCGACGCGCGGTCGCTGAACGTATAGTGTATAAGACAGACAGACAGACAGACAGACAGACGCACAGACAGACATTGCCTTTTATTATTTACTAGCCGCCTTTGGCGACCAGCCTGTTCGCTACACTTGAAAATTCTGACCGTGGCAAATTCTAACCGTGGCACACTCGCTGGCGCGACCTACCAGTAAAGTGTAAGGTAACTGTTTGGAGGGCCAGGAAGTGCCACCCAATTTAGACAGGAACTCAGTGGGGGAGGCATCCACAGGGACCGTACCCTCCTTCCCCTACCACCAACCTCTCGGAAGGACTTACGGTCCCGCATGTTTAACGTGATCGTACTCCGCCTGAACACGGCGGCAGTTTTGGCAATGGCGGGAATCGAACCCGAACCTACCTAGTGCAAATCCCGCGCGCTAACCACTGGGCTACCGCGCCCTCCGCGACAATCTCCATAACCTTCTTTTTATTCACCCAATTTAGACCGGAACCCAGTAGGGGAGGCATCCACAGGGTCCGTACCCTCCTTCCTCTACCAACCACCTCTCGGAAGGACTTACGGATCCACATGTTTAACGTGATCGTACTCCGCGTGAAAATGGCAGCAGTTTTGGCAGTGGCGGCAATCGAACCCGAGCCTACCGAGTGCAATTCCCGCGCGCCAACCACTGGGCTCCCGCGCCCTCCGCGACAATCTCCATAACCTTCTTTTTATTCACCCAATTTAGACCGGAACCCAGTGGGAAAGTCATCCACAGGGTCCGTACCCTCCTTCCTCTACCACCAACCTCTCGGAAGGACTTACGGCCCACATGTTTAACGTGATCGTACTCCGCGTGAACACGGCAGCAGTTTTGTCAGTGGAGGGAATCGAACCCGGGCCTACCGAGTGAAATTCCCGCACGCTAACCACTGGGCTACCGCGCCCTCCGCGACAATCTCCATAACTTTCTTTTTATTCACCCAATTTGGACCAGGACCCAGTGGGGGAGGCATCCACAGAGACCGTACCCTCCTTTCCCTGCCACCAACCTCTCGGAAGGAATTATCGACCCATATGTTTAAGGTGATCGTACTCCGCATCAGTGGCGGGAATCGAACCCAGGCCTACCGAGTGCAATTCTCGCGCGCTAACTTCCCGCGCGCTAATTTAAATTTATAATGACCATATGCTAGGCTCTTAATTCCACCATCCTCGTTCCATCGTTCCATCATTTAAAATAGCCATAAAATTAAAATATCCATTTAAAATATCTATAAATTAAAATATCCATAAATTAAAATATCCATTTAAAATCAAAAAATCATCCATATCGTTCCACCAATCCATAAATATAATAATTTCAAATACATCACCACAATTCAAACAACCATAATTCAATCATTTAAATTATTTAAAATATCCATTTAAAATATCATATAAATATAATAATTTCGCCCGATGTATACAACACTTATGCTCGTAATTCATTTAAAACCGAAAGCGCGGTCTCCATGGAGACGGGGAAGAAACTACTGCGGATGGGAGAAAAATGCCGTTGAAGAACTGAGCCGGTAGCCGACAAATTTAAAATCATGGCGTCTTTAAAATTGCGATCCTGAAGGCAATTTTCATTATTTCTGGACCAAATTAGACTTGTAAGAATGCCAGATATTTCAGCTTTCTAAAAATGTAAATTATTAGTCGAAATTATGAGTACTTTTCACTATGCGAGAATTTAAAAACCAAAAATCGTTTTTTTGAGCCAAAAGTGACTTTTGTTTTAAAATCTTTAAAAATATTAGAAATCGAAATTGAGAGTTGAAATTGATATATTTTTACTCGAAATTCTCTGCTCTTTCCGATGGTGTGATTTGTTTTTTTCTACAACGTCTGGATCGTGGAGAAAAAAGGGCAAAAATGTCAAAAAACGGTCGAAATCGCATAAAACATTAAATAACAAAAAAAATAATTAAAATTTTAAAAATCGGTTTTCACGTGTCCTCTTCCCTCCCCCCCAGGTCTCCGATTGCCAAATTTCGTAGCTCTCCGACGCGCGGTCGCGAAACGTATAGTGTATAAGGCAGGCACACAGACACACAGACACACAGACACACACACAGACATTGCCTTTTATTATTTAAGATGTATATATATATATATATTTGCATTTTTGCATATTTAAAATTTGGGTGCTTTAGATTTAATTCTACACGAACTTGAACCGCAAGAAATAAAAATCGATATTCTCTAATATCAAATTAAATCTAAAATACAAACTTAATTAACTAAATTTAAATCTTGGAATTTTGATCTCAGTGCAGACAACAGCACCACTGTATAGGATATGCTATCATCACAGTTAAACAACAAGGATATTTGTCATTAATTGCATTTACATGGGAATGAAATGTATCTTAAAATTTCATCATTGCCGATTTTCGTATGATTTGTACAGTGAAAGTAAACAGTGTTACCCAGCAAATTATTCTGATGCAGCTAACGGTTTTTCTCTGCATAGGGGCTTAAATAAAAAAAACGCATTGAGACATCGGTTCCGTCATATTATGGGAATGGGATATCAATCTCTCTGACGTCTTGCCCAGGAAGATTTTTGGACAAAAACTGGTATAATATTATTTTTATGTTTTTTTTATATATTAATATCTCATGTTTCCTTATTCTTTCAATGTGTTCTAAAATTGTTATTTTGTATCTACTAAATATATATCCAACGTTCAGCAGTTAGCTTTAATATTTTTGAAACGTATTTAATATTTATTCTGCTTCATGCATTTTAACTAAAAGAATGAACTTATTTGTTTTTGTTGCACAAAATCTGTTATAGTAAAGGGATTAAAATGATATTTTCCATTATCATATGTACATAGATATAAGTAAAACACAATAGGGGAGAAAAACCTTTTTACGTTTCTTTCCACTCTTTGAAATTTTATTTCTAACATTATAAACAGTACAGTATATATCCCCTTTTATTTTACTTTAGCATAGGAGCCAATACAAGGGATATGACGGCAATGTCACTTATAAGAAATAAAACAAATTCAAAATCCTGATAATTGTGTTAAGTTATAGAAAATTGGTATTGTTACTAATGTATATTATAGAATCGTGGGTGTGATAAACGGGGTACAAGAATAAGACCAAATTTTTGGATAACTAACGTTTATTCACACGCACAAAGTAAACAGGAAAAATATACAATCAGACAGCACTAAAATGTTCCACTATTTTTGCAGAATAAGTGATATTATTCTCAAAATACTGACGAAAATAATTTTATAACAGCTACTAATCTCAAAACATTGGCAAAATCCACAGTTCAATGTCGCTCGTGTCACGTCAATTCATCAACTTCACTTCAGGGATGAGTGCTTTCATGGTCGATTTATAGAAACTTCTGGAAATCTCTCCATATCCTAGACCAGGGATCGGTAGACTGCGGCTCTTTGCATAGGCGTTTGCGGCTCTTCAGACTTCTGCATCTATGTATTGTATCTGTAGCGTTCGCAGTGGGATGGGCAAGCAATTTTGATTAGATTGCATTGGAACACGTGTACTAGCGGCTTGCAAATAGTTTTAGTCTAAAATAAAATTTAGAATAATAATTTATTCAATATATGCCCAGAACCCTTTTTAAAATTCACGTTATTGTTGAAAAAAATGGGAAGATACCTTAACCAGCGTTTGTCCTGTAAAGACCATTGTGCTCTATCAATAGTTATATTGAATAGTAAATAGTAGGTAAGTTTCACAAAAATAAAACAAATCTTTATCTTTAGCCATTATTTCTAAGAATACAAACTTGCAATTGCAGCAAAAGAAAATTATTGTTCCCCCCATTATTATTTTTTTTGCTGATATTAATACAAGAAGGTGTTGTTCCTTTCCCTTTTCTTTTATAATTATATATTAAAAAAGTCTACCTGTATTTGCATATATACATTTAAACATTTGACAGTTACTTCTGTATCTCCTGATGATGGCCTGACACCCCGAAATATAGATCAAGATAAAACCGTAAAATATATTTATTTTGTGAAAAAAACCTAGTATTTACTTTTAAATCTTATTAACAATGTTTCACTTAGGAGCCAGACCATGTTTCTTAAAAATTATTAACAGTTATATTGCCAAGTCTTACAAGAAAAATGTAATTAACAATAAACAAATTGAGATAGAAATATATAGGTAGAGTAAACCGGAAAAAGCATGTGAAAAGGTAAAGCTCCCACCAAATCTTGTGCGGAGTACCTCTCCCCCCCCCCCCCCACATACACACACACCTCTATTGGAGACGAGTGTGCAGTCAAAGATCGTAAACGCTCCCTACCATGCCAACCCGAGATTGACAACGCCCTTATGTCGTCTTGTTGGAGCAGGCACCCAGTAGGGTCAATGATTGTAATCTTTCGTTCTGAACATAAAACTAGATACATGCTAGTAGTTAGATATAGGTTTAAAAAAGTGTGCTGTGAAGAAAAATATTTTATTGCTTAACGTAAAATTTGTATTTTTTCTTCTATCGTGTAAATATATATATATATATATATATATATATATATATATATATTGATACACCTAATTATATCGAATAGTGTTTATTTGGATGAGCGTCAGAACCACGTGTGTTATTCCGAGTTCCAATTCCGCTGTGTTAAGTCATCACCAACCATCCTGAGGTAAATGAAACAAAATGCAATCTGCCGCCCACTTACAGTACTAATATATTTGCATATTTTTTATTTTATATAATTACTATTTGATCTATATACTATATATGCTTTTGTTGTATTATATATATATATATATATATATATATATATATATATATATGTAAGACATCTCTGCGCGGTTCTAGGAATGCGTTGTTGCAAAGGACACAGGCAGGTTATCTCCGTTGGTAAATTCGGGGAAGTCTGCGTCTGCTAAAGAGCGAAATATCTCCGAGGAGACCGCTCCGTTGAAGTAATAGTTTGTAAGCTAGGATGTCGGTGCCATTCGAGAACATCGACTGATTGTAGGTAACGTCACTCCGAAAGATTGAGTATCGAATCAATGGATTAATGAGAGCTCCTGATTCTAAGATGAATCAGGAGCTCTTTCCTTGCATATTTAGATAAGAGGCAACTTTGGTTGAAAACAAAACAAGTTTATTGATGAACAGCAAATATGGTAGAATTAATATACAATACAATGCTATGCTATACAAGGAAGTATTGAGACGAGCAGTCGAGAACAGTCGACCTGCTACTCTCAAGATATTAAAGCGTCTCTCCCCTTTTTCCGGCCCTCAATTGTATATATATTCGGGCCTTAATCTCGAGACCACCTTGGAATAGAACATTGGAATCTTTCCCAGGCTCCCGGTGTCAAAAAATACCACCCAATGTTTGTATCATGGGAATATCTCTCCCTCCTCTTAATGACAACAGAAATTGCGCGCTTTTCTCCGAAATCTGAGGAAAGTTTATAGTTTTGTTTTCCACAGATATCTAAGTTGGAGGTCTCGGGTGTATGACCTCAAGGATGTTGAAGAAAATGGCGAGCATTTAGCCTCGAAAAAGAACCGAGTTTCTCACAATATATATATATATATGTATGGGTCATTCTAGAAATATTGGGTAACTATGTGTCACAGTCATATAATCTTAATTAAGATAAGAAATATTTAATTATTATTACTATTAGTTAAAAGACAAAGAAGATAATTTCATGTTTTATGAGAACATATACAGTAAAATAATTTTTTTTATTCATTTTTATTAGCTTGAAAGATTTCATGTCGTCGTTCTTCGCTATTGTTACTCCCAAAATCACTACTCTATTATCGCTAATTTAATGTACTCTTGGATCTAGACCCTAGGACCCAGGACTCTAGGACCTAGATAAATCGTTATTTCGTGAAGTGTATGGAAAATTCCGGAAGTATATATCCAAATATCGCCAAATCGGCGATAAATCGTCAAATATGGCAACCCTTCATCCAAAAAATTCTGGAAACCCTGGTCTCCACGTCATGCTGTCGTCATTGACAGTGTTTTCTTCGCCTGGTTTTCCAGGCAGACAAAAGAGGAGGCTCAAAGGGAATATTGCGCGTTCGCAACAGTTTTATTTAGGAAACTAGGTTGCACTGCCCCCTGCTCGCTAAGCTTTGCCAATCCCCGTAACTTGCTTCGTGAATCTTGCCCCGTAACTTGCTTCGTCAAGTTAAAATTTTCAAATTGCTTCGAAAATGTTATGAAATATTTAAATTATCACATAAAATGTATAAAAAGAACCATCAAAATATGTTAAGTATTTTTTAAGTAAAAATTGCAATAATAATTAAACCCTTATTATATGAAGAGATCACATAAATCAATTTAAAATAAAATATGGCGTTCATTTTTGTAAGAAACTCAGGGTTTTTCGGATCTTAATGCTCGCTAATGCTCTTTTATTTGAAAATCCTTGAGTTCATCCACCTCTTGTGCCCAGACCTCCAACTTTGCGTTGAGAAAAACAAAGTCGTAAAGATCCCTCGGATTTCCACGAAATCAAGCAATTCAGATTGTCATCAGAGCGAGGGGGAGATATTCCCAAGATATGGAGTGGTCTTTGACACTCAAGGGTCTGGGAAACATTCCTCAGATTGTATTTGGGGTGGTCTCTGGATTTTGGCCTGAATATATACTTGATTCAGGACACAACTCGGGAGACGCTCTTAAGATCTAGAGGTAGCAGGACGTTTGTCGCGCGTCTGTGCGTCTCAAACTAATTTTGTAGCATTTTTAGTTGTAAAGGATTTTCATACTGTTCTTCATCAATAAATGTGTTTCTATATTACCAGCTGTGCATCTTTCATCCTGTAACATATGTCGAGCTCCAGAGTTTTGATTGATATCATCTCGCAGGGCCACATATACGAAATTTCACGTTCGTATATGTGACCCTGCGTTACTATTGGGCGGTGTTTCCATTATGGCATCGCCGGGAAAGTTCTAAGCTTTCCACTCCCATGGGAAGAAAATCCGTGGAGAGACTTTACTGATTCGTCGCCGAGGCTTTTCTAGATCAAACGATCAGATTAGAGTTCAGCACATATCGACGGATCTCAGCGCAGTGGAATCGAAATTCAATTCCAGCAAATCGGTGTCACACCACGAATGGGTGGTCGATGCTAGTGTTGGCCGATGCTAGTGGTGGCCGATGCTAGTCTCTCGTTTTCATCGAATGGCGACGGGTTCGTCCTGAGGAGGACTCTCACATAATTGGAACTTGATTTCATGGAAATCCGAGGGATCTTTACGACTTTGTTTTTCTCAACACAAAGTTGGAGGTCTGGGCACAAGAGGTGGATGAACTCAAGGATTTTCAAATAAAAATGGCGAGCATTAAGATCCGAAAAACCCTGAGTTTCTTACAATTTTTTTTCGCTGTATCCAAATCGTGATTATTAAGGACCGTTTATATTTATATTTACTGTTTCATCGGTCCTAAAACTGCTTTATTTTTGCGTGTTATCTGTGCATATATATTCTGTGACAACGCAATTACAATATTATTTAGTTTAAATGATCATCAAACTTTGTTTCTAGAACAAAGGTTAATTTTAATGTATGTAGAATGTAAACAATTCAAGCGATTGTTAGGTGATTTGTATATTAATTGCTGATTTTTTTTCAAGTACAGTTATTTAGCTCTGGAGTCTGAAATATCTATATAAATAACATTGAACATCTGTGTGTTTATTTGTGTTTGTCTCCTCATGACGGGAGAGCTGCTGCAACGAATTAAACGCAAATTTCGGTTTTAATAACCATTTATTGAGACAGAATTAAACCTTTTATTGAGACAAAATTAAAACTTTTATTGAGACAGAATTAAAACTTTTATTGAGACAGTATTTTACAAACTATATTTGCTCCTCACATTTATTTGAAAAAAAAATGATATAATGTTGATAATATTCCATTTGGCGCCTCCTCTTTCGTCTGTCTCGAAGGCTAGTTGAAGATGACGTCAGCATCTCATAAAGCCAGGAAGTCCAGGATTTCCCAGTTAGAAGAAGGGTTGCCTGATTTGACGATTTATCGTCAATATGACGACATTTAGCGACTTTCGGAATATTCCAGAAACTTCTCTATAGAAAATATTATTATTTTAGATATAGAGATTTCCAGAAGTTTCTGTGGAGAGACTATAAATAGGAGTCATTACGGAATTTGAGAGTTCAGTTGAAGAGTTGAAAATATTCGAGATATAGTGAACTAATGTTTTGAGAACAGTCGCAGTTGTTTTAGGAAATCATTTTTGTCAGTATTTTGAGAATAATATCACTTATTGTGTAAAATTAGTGGAGCATTTAAATGCTGTTTGATTGTATATTGTTCCTGCTTACTTTGTGCTTGTGAATAAATGTTAGTTATACAAGTAATTGGACTCGTTCTTGTATCCAGCATACACGATTCCAGAAGATACGTTCGTAAAAATAGAGCGATATCGTCAAAATTCAACCATGAATAGCAGAAACACATGCATATAGTCATGCTCATATTTGTCCCGTCTCAGTTCCAGTATTTGGCGTTTTTGGAGGCATAGAAATAGTGCTTCTTTGCAATAAATATGAAAGTTAGTGGTAAATTTTAACCATATAATTTCTTTCAAATCACTATTTTTGTAGGTACGAAAATGACCAAGAATGCGAAAATTGAAACAACTTTTTGGTGTAAATTTCATATTGGCACTACTTTTGCTTTTGGCTAAATTTATTTTCTTTTATGCATAGTAGATTAACTGGTCATAAGTAAATTTTACAATTTCAGCCATATGGACAGTGATTTGGTTATGCCTAAAATAGATAAGTCTATTTTGTCTCACCAAAAATATGATATTATGAAAAATTGAAATGAAAATATATTTTAGTACTCAGCATATATTAGGCCTCTAACATGGTGACCCATAAAGCTGAATAATTTCCCACATATAGTATCGACCACATATATAGTATCGAAAATATTTAGCTTTCTGTATCACCAAGAAAGAAGCCTAATAATTTCTCCACTCTACAGGTGAGAAATTTAAAATCCGGTTCCCTTTGGTTCTGCCCCGAGATCGATAGCTATAAGTGCACTGTTTGGTTCAATGGTGGAGGGCGGATTGACTCACTGGAGAATATGGATTTCTTTTCAAAACAATTTCCCCACTAACCTGCGCATGCGCAGTGGCAACGAGAGAATTTTTAGCCTTTCCCACAGGACAAACCCACGAACGAATCTGAACATCGCGAAGTATGTTTTCTGTCATGTGACTTTCTGAACGTTTTTGTATGAAACACCCACCTCTTAAATGAAATTTAAAAATAAAAACTCTTTTCATCTTGGATTTTTCAGCACATGATTGGCTCCTGTACCAAATTGAGCAGGAGACCTCAACCAAGAATTGTGCATGCAGTCAGGCTGGCATTCCACCAGTCCCAGTTTCAGCATTCGGAGTTTTCGGGAAGCCTGGGAATAGTGTTTCTTTATAATAAATATGAAAAGCGATGGCAAATTTTAAGGCACCTAATTTCTTTCCAAATCAATTTTTTTTTTCAGGTGCTAAAATAACCAATGAAAAATGCGAAAAGTAAAATAAATTTCGGAGTAGACTTCCTATTGGCACTGATTCTGTTTCTTTTTAAGCCTAAATTTATTTTTATTTTAATCACAGGTATAAGTAAATTCTTTGACTTCAACCATTTGAACAACGACTTAGTTGAGCCTATAATTGATGGCTATTCTATCTCACCACAAAGTATGATGTTAAGAAAAATTAAAATTAAAATATTTTTAATAATATCCTTATAAACTAGTAAAATACTATGAAATATACTATATATAAAAATTGATTTAGTTTCGTCGTAGGCTACTCACTACTCCATGCTGAAATCAAGAAAGCTGCATTGTAATACGGTGGCAGCTAATCTAAATTTGTAGATCAATTAATTGTGACATATTCTCACCAGAACCAAGGTATCAACGTGACGCATTTGTTGTAACAGGCTGCATTAACAATAGGATATCGCGAATCGTCTTTACATTGTTATATCTGAGCTTTTTACCGGTAGATGGCGGTGTGTCATAACCCCAAATACTAGTTTCTACGTGTATTCAACTAGCAATTTACATGTTATTTTGTAGTTACAATTTATATCAGATTATGTTTGGTAATTTGTGTGTGTGTCGAAGTCGAAGGCCCAGACCACACAGCCAACCCTAGGGCTTACGGCAGTTTAATGTGTGGCCGGGAGAGGAGGTTAGCCGAAACCGTCCTCCAATCAGTCACCAAGTTTCAGTCTGCAATTATTTAAAATTCAATAAAGTGGTTACATGGTAAATATACATACAGACAGTTTTAGAGTTTTACATAAAATACAGTGGGAAGGGAGGCAAAGAAACGTAGATTTTAACAAATTTTGAATTTTGAGGTAAAAATTAAATTATTTTCTTAAAATGAAATTAAATTTATGTAAAACGTATGGCCAAAAGAATCCGAGCAACCGCGGGAAAAGGGACAATACAGTAAAAACCAACAAAAGAAAGCAAAAAGAACATAGCTGAATCAAGGTTACAATCAGTTGAGGTAACCGGATAAAGTTAAGTGCAATATAGCACTACATGTACATGGTAAGACTTTCAAATATATGAACAGCCGAGGAACACAGGGAAAACAGATATATACAACAGAGAAATATAAACAGGAAACAAAATATACAAAAGACGGACACCAAAAAGTGTAAGTACAGAAACAATAAGAGACAAACGCCTGGAACAGGGAGGACAACATTGACCGAAGAAAATTGAAAGCAGTTGGCACCAAGCTTGCTAAGGAACCTGATTGGAGATTTCTCTCGCAATTAAAACACAGTTTTTCAACCTATTTAAAAGAATTTTATTGGTTCTGACACCAGAGAACCAAGTCGCACGAAGATTATCTGGAGGACGGGTTATGTGAAATTTTGAGGTATGGGGGCAATTAAAGACGTAATGATCTACGTCACCATATGAATTACAAAGACAATTTGAAGAACGTTTATGTTTGAAAAAATGAAGATAGTCAAGAAAAGGACCATGACCCGTTAAAAAATAGATTAAGAATTTGTTATAAATTTGAAAATTGGGGTTGACTTTGGGTAAATAGCTTAGAATTCTGGCAGGGTCATGAGTCCGGGGGGAAATATAATCATTAAGAAGAGATTGCCAATTTTTAAGAAGGAAAGATTTACAATTATTAATCAAAAAGGAGTAGGGAAAAGGTATAAGGAGTGGGGTGCCGGAGATCGTAGCTTGTTTGGCCAGTTCATCGGCGACTTCGTTGCCCTGAATATTAGAATGCGCCTTGACCCAGGATAAGTTAATTAATGATTTGTAGGGGTGAGCATTAGTTTTAATTTTAGATAGAAATTTCGTTTTATTCTTGATAGATTTAAAAGCCGAAATAGATGACTGACTGTCCGAAAAGATGTTGGTTTTTAAATTGTTTTTGCCGGCCCAGAGGATGGCCTGGTTGATGGCCTCAAGTTTTGATTGATATCATCTCGCAGGGCCACATATACGAAATTTCACGTTCGTATATGTGACCCTGCGTTACTATTGGGCGGTGTTTCCATTATGGCATCGCCGGGAAAGTTCTAAGCTTTCCACTCCCATGGGAAGAAAATCCGTGGAGAGACTTTACTGATTCGTCGCCGAGGCTTTTCTAGATCAAACGATCAGATTAGAGTTCAGCACATATCGACGGATCTCAGCGCAGTGGAATCGAAATTCAATTCCAGCAAATCGGTGTCACACCACGAATGGGTGGTCGATGCTAGTGTTGGCCGATGCTAGTGGTGGCCGATGCTAGTCTCTCGTTTTCATCGAATGGCGACGGGTTCGTCCTGAGGAGGACTCTCACATAATTGGAACTTGATTTCATGGAAATCCGAGGGATCTTTACGACTTTGTTTTTCTCAACACAAAGTTGGAGGTCTGGGCACAAGAGGTGGATGAACTCAAGGATTTTCAAATAAAAATGGCGAGCATTAAGATCCGAAAAACCCTGAGTTTCTTACAATTTTTTTTCGCTGTATCCAAATCGTGATTATTAAGGACCGTTTATATTTATATTTACTGTTTCATCGGTCCTAAAACTGCTTTATTTTTGCGTGTTATCTGTGCATATATATTCTGTGACAACGCAATTACAATATTATTTAGTTTAAATGATCATCAAACTTTGTTTCTAGAACAAAGGTTAATTTTAATGTATGTAGAATGTAAACAATTCAAGCGATTGTTAGGTGATTTGTATATTAATTGCTGATTTTTTTTCAAGTACAGTTATTTAGCTCTGGAGTCTGAAATATCTATATAAATAACATTGAACATCTGTGTGTTTATTTGTGTTTGTCTCCTCATGACGGGAGAGCTGCTGCAACGAATTAAACGCAATTTTCGGTTTTAATAACCATTTATTGAGACAGAATTAAACCTTTTATTGAGACAAAATTAAAACTTTTATTGAGACAGAATTAAAACTTTTATTGAGACAGTATTTTACAAACTATATTTGCTCCTCACATTTATTTGAAAAAAAAATGATATAATGTTGATAATATTCCATTTGGCGCCTCCTCTTTCGTCTGTCTCGAAGGCTAGTTGAAGATGACGTCAGCATCTCATAAAGCCAGGAAGTCCAGGATTTCCCAGTTAGAAGAAGGGTTGCCTGATTTGACGATTTATCGTCAATATGACGACATTTAGCGACTTTCGGAATATTCCAGAAACTTCTCTATAGAAAATATTATTATTTTAGATATAGAGATTTCCAGAAGTTTCTGTGGAGAGACTATAAATAGGAGTCATTACGGAATTTGAGAGTTCAGTTGAAGAGTTGAAAATATTCGAGATATAGTGAACTAATGTTTTGAGAACAGTCGCAGTTGTTTTAGGAAATCATTTTTGTCAGTATTTTGAGAATAATATCACTTATTGTGTAAAATTAGTGGAGCATTTAAATGCTGTTTGATTGTATATTGTTCCTGCTTACTTTGTGCTTGTGAATAAATGTTAGTTATACAAGTAATTGGACTCGTTCTTGTATCCAGCATACACGATTCCAGAAGATACGTTCGTAAAAATAGAGCGATATCGTCAAAATTCAACCATGAATAGCAGAAACACATGCATATAGTCATGCTCATATTTGTCCCGTCTCAGTTCCAGTATTTGGCGTTTTTGGAGGCATAGAAATAGTGCTTCTTTGCAATAAATATGAAAGTTAGTGGTAAATTTTAACCATATAATTTCTTTCAAATCACTATTTTTGTAGGTACGAAAATGACCAAGAATGCGAAAATTGAAACAACTTTTTGGTGTAAATTTCATATTGGCACTACTTTTGCTTTTGGCTAAATTTATTTTCTTTTATGCATAGTAGATTAACTGGTCATAAGTAAATTTTACAATTTCAGCCATATGGACAGTGATTTGGTTATGCCTAAAATAGATAAGTCTATTTTGTCTCACCAAAAATATGATATTATGAAAAATTGAAATGAAAATATATTTTAGTACTCAGCATATATTAGGCCTCTAACATGGTGACCCATAAAGCTGAATAATTTCCCACATATAGTATCGACCACATATATAGTATCGAAAATATTTAGCTTTCTGTATCACCAAGAAAGAAGCCTAATAATTTCTCCACTCTACAGGTGAGAAATTTAAAATCCGGTTCCCTTTGGTTCTGCCCCGAGATCGATAGCTATAAGTGCACTGTTTGGTTCAATGGTGGAGGGCGGATTGACTCACTGGAGAATATGGATTTCTTTTCAAAACAATTTCCCCACTAACCTGCGCATGCGCAGTGGCAACGAGAAAATTTTTAGCCTTTCCCACAGGACAAACCCACGAACGAATCTGAACATCGCGAAGTATGTTTTCTGTCATGTGACTTTCTGAACGTTTTTGTATGAAACACCCACCTCTTAAATGAAATTTAAAAATAAAAACTCTTTTCATCTTGGATTTTTCAGCACATGATTGGCTCCTGTACCAAATTGAGCAGGAGACCTCAACCAAGAATTGTGCATGCAGTCAGGCTGGCATTCCACCAGTCCCAGTTTCAGCATTCGGAGTTTTCGGGAAGCCTGGGAATAGTGTTTCTTTATAATAAATATGAAAAGCGATGGCAAATTTTAAGGCACCTAATTTCTTTCCAAATCAATTTTTTTTTTCAGGTGCTAAAATAACCAATGAAAAATGCGAAAAGTAAAATAAATTTCGGAGTAGACTTCCTATTGGCACTGATTCTGTTTCTTTTTAAGCCTAAATTTATTTTTATTTTAATCACAGGTATAAGTAAATTCTTTGACTTCAACCATTTGAACAACGACTTAGTTGAGCCTATAATTGATGGCTATTCTATCTCACCACAAAGTATGATGTTAAGAAAAATTAAAATTAAAATATTTTTAATAATATCCTTATAAACTAGTAAAATACTATGAAATATACTATATATAAAAATTGATTTAGTTTCGTCGTAGGCTACTCACTACTCCATGCTGAAATCAAGAAAGCTGCATTGTAATACGGTGGCAGCTAATCTAAATTTGTAGATCAATTAATTGTGACATATTCTCACCAGAACCAAGGTATCAACGTGACGCATTTGTTGTAACAGGCTGCATTAACAATAGGATATCGCGAATCGTCTTTACATTGTTATATCTGAGCTTTTTACCGGTAGATGGCGGTGTGTCATAACCCCAAATACTAGTTTCTACGTGTATTCAACTAGCAATTTACATGTTATTTTGTAGTTACAATTTATATCAGATTATGTTTGGTAATTTGTGTGTGTGTCGAAGTCGAAGGCCCAGACCACACAGCCAACCCTAGGGCTTACGGCAGTTTAATGTGTGGCCGGGAGAGGAGGTTAGCCGAAACCGTCCTCCAATCAGTCACCAAGTTTCAGTCTGCAATTATTTAAAATTCAATAAAGTGGTTACATGGTAAATATACATACAGACAGTTTTAGAGTTTTACATAAAATACAGTGGGAAGGGAGGCAAAGAAACGTAGATTTTAACAAATTTTGAATTTTGAGGTAAAAATTAAATTATTTTCTTAAAATGAAATTAAATTTATGTAAAACGTATGGCCAAAAGAATCCGAGCAACCGCGGGAAAAGGGACAATACAGTAAAAACCAACAAAAGAAAGCAAAAAGAACATAGCTGAATCAAGGTTACAATCAGTTGAGGTAACCGGATAAAGTTAAGTGCAATATAGCACTACATGTACATGGTAAGACTTTCAAATATATGAACAGCCGAGGAACACAGGGAAAACAGATATATACAACAGAGAAATATAAACAGGAAACAAAATATACAAAAGACGGACACCAAAAAGTGTAAGTACAGAAACAATAAGAGACAAACGCCTGGAACAGGGAGGACAACATTGACCGAAGAAAATTGAAAGCAGTTGGCACCAAGCTTGCTAAGGAACCTGATTGGAGATTTCTCTCGCAATTAAAACACAGTTTTTCAACCTATTTAAAAGAATTTTATTGGTTCTGACACCAGAGAACCAAGTCGCACGAAGATTATCTGGAGGACGGGTTAAGTGAAATTTTGAGGTATGGGGGCAATTAAAGACGTAATGATCTACGTCACCATATGAATTACAAAGACAATTTGAAGAACGTTTATGTTTGAAAAAATGAAGATAGTCAAGAAAAGGACCATGACCCGTTAAAAAATAGATTAAGAATTTGTTATAAATTTGAAAATTGGGGTTGACTTTGGGTAAATAGCTTAGAATTCTGGCAGGGTCATGAGTCCGGGGGGAAATATAATCATTAAGAAGAGATTGCCAATTTTTAAGAAGGAAAGATTTACAATTATTAATCAAAAAGGAGTAGGGAAAAGGTATAAGGAGTGGGGTGCCGGAGATCGTAGCTTGTTTGGCCAGTTCATCGGCGACTTCGTTGCCCTGAATATTAGAATGCGCCTTGACCCAGGATAAGTTAATTAATGATTTGTAGGGGTGAGCATTAGTTTTAATTTTAGATAGAAATTTCGTTTTATTCTTGATAGATTTAAAAGCCGAAATAGATGACTGACTGTCCGAAAAGATGTTGGTTTTTAAATTGTTTTTGCCGGCCCAGAGGATGGCCTGGTTGATGGCCTCAAGTTCGGCTTGAAAAACTGTGTTTCCAGTTCTAAGTTTAAAGGATAGTGATTCGATCAGTCGATCATTTTCGAAAATGCATATTGATAAACCTACATTATTATCCAGTTTTGACCCATCTGTGAATACATTAAACCTAGAAAACGAGGAAGGGTTCGAGGAAGAAAAATTTAAAACACGAAGGGGAGGAGGAAGGCCAGAAAGAGAACAAAGGGAATCAAATTGATCAGGGGAGGGAATGGAGGGGTCCGAAAATAAGTTAAGTTTATGTTTCCAAAAGTTATATTTAATAAAAAGAGTTTTAATGACTAAATGGACAGGGGGAATACCGGTAATTGAAAAAAGAGAAATGTTCGAAGTTGTCCGAAAGCCAGGGCAGATTTTTAATAAAAAGATTCTTTGTAATGAAGTAAGTTTTGAAATTTGATCCCGTGTGAGATTACCCCCCCAAACCCCAGATCCGTAAATAATAACCTTTTCAATTACAGTCAAGTACCATATTTTTAAAAGAGCTTTATTAACCCCCCAGTTATTCCCAGAAATTTTTCCAAATGTTGAGGACAACTTGAAACATTTTTCTTTTAAGTAGAATATGTGAGCGCTCCATTTTAAGTTATTGTCAATTATAATACCTAGGTAGTTAAGAGTTTTGGAAATTTTGATGGGTTTATTCTGAAGTCTAATACATCGATTATATTTTCTTTTGGATCTGTATTTGTTGATAATAATGCATTTTGATTTTTCGTGGGAAATTGAAAGTTTCAAGGAAGTGAGGGAATCCGAGATGAGACCAAGAATTTGATTTGTATTTTGGGTGGTAAATTTAATATCGGAACCAGACGTGACCACGGCCAGATCATCCGCAAAGGCCTGCAGGTAGAAGAGGTCGTTGTTAAGGGTTAAGATACTATTGAAATAGATATTCCACAGGATCGAAGAAATTACCGAACCCTGTGGAGCACCCATAGAAAGTAATTTAGAGAGGGACAAATTGTTACCGGTAAAAGTGATAGAACGGGAGGACAAATATGAATAAATAAAAGCACGAAAAGGGAGAGGGAGGTTAATTTTTTCAAAAGTAGAGGGAAGAACATTCCAATTTAAGCTGTCAAAGGCCCCGCAGATGTCTACCGTGGTAAGGGAGACATGATGGACTGATCGAAGGGATTCAATATGTTTAACAAGCTTGAGTGCAGCATCTTCACAGCTGTGAAGCTCCCGAAACCCAAATTGGAGGGGATGGAGAGCACCTTCTGAATTCAACCAGAAATTTAATTTATTGATAAAAAAATTTTCAATGACTTTGCCAAATGTAGGGAGTAAACAAATGGGGCGGTATGAAGTACAGAGAGCGGGGTCTTTACCAGGTTTATTCAGGAAAATAATTTTTGAGATTTTTAAGGAGCTAGGAAAATGACCAAGATAAAAAATTTTGTTGATAATTTTGGAGACAAGTGAGGGAAAGGATTTGAAAACATTTTTCCAGATGTTGAAATCTAAGTTATCAACGCCAGGGGCTTTACCATTGGGGAGATGGTTGAAGACGAGAAGGAGCTCAACATCCGAAACCGAGCCCAACCCGCCGGGAGGAAGTGAAAGCGAGGGAAATGAAGAGAATTCAGGATCGTTTTTGAAGCAGTGGTCCATCAAGCGTTCAACTTTTTCACCATAACTGAGGTTAATATTATCTGAAAATTGAAGGTTTATATCGTTAAAGTGTTTATTTTTTTTTAAACGTATACTTGAAAATGGATCCAAATTTGGAAGAGCAGCTTGAGCAATGGTTTTTCCAGGCAGCGGATTTGGCTCTGTAAATCATAATTTTATATTTTGCTCTGTTAAGTTTATATTTTACCAAAGCTTCTGAGATTATTTCAGAAGAAGCGGAGGCCCTCTCAAGAGACTTTACTCTTTTATAAAGAGCATTGACGAAATTTCTGAATTTAGAGAGTTCTGGACTCCACCAACTGAAATTAAAATTTTTTGTCGATTTTTTCTTTCTAATAAATTTGAAAGCACATTCCTGTGTTTTTTTGATAAAAGATTCAATGAAGGTGTCCAGAGAGGGAGTATCATTTATAGAGTCAACCTGAGAGGTAAAAGTTTTAACGTGAGATTTAAAATTATAAAGGAATTTGCCTAAACTGTAATTTGTTTTCAAGAAAAAGGAATCATTAAAAGAAAGGTCGACATTAATTGCAAATCTAATATATTTATGATCACTAAGAGAGTCATCTGAGAGGACCTCCCAATTTTGAATACTGTCAAATATGCCAAAAGTAGCCAGAGTCAAATCCGGGAAGCCCTTGCCTGAGTGTGAGACAAATGTAGGACCCCGCTTCGGATCATTTACGACAGTTAAGTTATTTTCTAAACAAAAATCGATCAAGCTGTAACCCCGTCGGTCAATGAAGTCATAGCCCCACATCTGGGCCCTGGAATTAATGTCACCAAGAATTATATACTCAGATGATAAAATTTGAAGATCTGAAAATTCCGAGAGGAGCTCATTAATATTGTCGCGCGGGGGAAAATAGGTAGAGACTAAATTAAGAGATGTGTTATTGGGAAGTGTGATTTCTAGTAAAACAAATGAAAGGGATTGTAGTTTTAAGTGAACAGTTAAATTTGGGTTGAAAATGACAATCGCTGCTTTTTTGGAAGAAGAGTGGTATTGTTGAAGGCCAAAAGGAGGTTTGAGAACATTCTCTTTGTTTAGGTATGGTTCTTGTAAGCAGGCAATATCGATTTTATTTTCTAGGGCAAATTGAAAAAGGTTGTTATGCGCTGCTAAGGAGTGGTTTAGATTAATTTGAATAATATTAAGAACCATACCGGGAAGAACAGTTCCAGGACACAGAGTGAGGCAAACATATGATCAGAACAAAAACAAGACAAACATAAGAACTCAAACAATAACAAGAGATAAAAGACACAAAAGAAATAAAACAAACACAGTGGTGAGATACCAACCAAAAGACAAAGGGCAAGAGTTTCATCTCTGTTCTTTTTGAAGTTTTTTGATATGCTCAATTGCTCTTTTGTAAGCGCTGCACGAGGCGTGGTCCCGGGCGCTGTGGTTAAAGTTCCAATTCAAACCGGGATTGGCATCGATAGCGGTACAACAGTTTACACACCTAGGAGTTCGTGCTCTACAGTCACGATGTGTATGGTCGCTAGCAGTGCAACGACTGCAGTTGCCAGTGGGAAATGAGCAGTAGTTAGCTGTATGCCCATAATCTTGGCATTTATAACAAATTTTTAAAGATATGTATTTTTTGACAAGAAAGTAAGTAAAATTGTGGAAGAGTTTCTTTGCATCTAACAAGAGGCTAGCTTGTGGAAGTTCCATCAAGAGAACCCAGTTGGCATTCCCCCTCCGGTTCCGAAAGTTTCGAATGAAGCTGATATCTGCAGGTCTGATTGAAGGGATGTTGTTGCAGATGAGAGATCTGACATTGTCTTCTGTGAAAGCAGGCGGAACATTGAACACAATGAGGGGTTGCTTTTTCGGAGGTTCCGGTTTGATGTTGAACTTGTTGCTGAGGGCAGAATTCAAAAAGGTTGGAAGGAGGTTATCGCCGAGGTTATTTTCACAAGTGATTTTAAGGGTACCATTTGGGAGGGCGGCGATGTTTTTAACATTGACGTCCTTCGGGCAAGGAAAGGAGAAAAGATCTTCACGGAGTTGGGCGTTATTCTTCAGTCTATCCTTGCCCTGTAGGAGAACAGAAGAGTAACTAGGTTTAGAGGTTTCAGGAGTGGAAGAAGGAGCAAGCGTTCTTGGTAGAAGAGTTGGTAAAGACTCAGCAAGTTGCTCTTTAACTGTATTGTTGATCAAACCAGGGAGGTTATCGTTGAGATTATTAGTAAATGTCTGTAAACTCTGAGATATTGAATGTTTCATTATTTGGAGATCTTCAGTAAGAGAGTTTTTGAGGTCTGTAATGGAGGCCTCAGAGGAAGAGATGGTAGGCAGAGTTGAACACTTATACTGGTTTTCGAACAGAACCGAGGCAGCCTTTAAGTCAGAAAATTTTTGGTCCAAGTAATAGGAATGGGTTTGATTGAGTCTTACGTATCGATGTAAATAGTTTTGGATTTGGTCAACTCTCTTGAGAACTTTAGAAAGATATTGGTTACAAAAATCTGAAGTATCGTCAATGGTTTCTACTGTGTTTGTCGCTGAAAGCGTTTCTTCAGAGTCTGCGGCAGAATGCGTTGGAGAGGAGATTGAAGACGTTTTTTGGAAGGAAGTAGTCGGGATGACAGGAACAGGATTGGTACTGGACACTTTGTGAAGAGGAGTGGTCAGGTTAGCAGGAACGGGACTGACGTTTCTAGAAGATTCGAAGTATGATCCTTGAGAACGTGAACCAGAGGGAGAGATGCGAGAGCTGGAGGCCAAACCATATGAAGCTCTAGTACCGACAGTCTTAGTAGTAGTAGCCTCAGAGTAGGAAGATCTCAGCATTGCCGAGATTCTGCTGTCCTTCATATCGACAAGTTTTAAAATGGGTTGGCTGAGAGTAGAAGTGTTTATATCACCAGAGTTTGTGTAGGCAGGAGCATCTGTAACACAAGTTGTAGCACCAGGGGGGGGGGAGGGAGGAGAGAGGAAGAGGGGGGAATTCAGCATCAGACACGTTAATAGTATTTGTGGAAGACATAATAGAGCGAGGTATTGCAATAATATAAAAGTGAAGAATTTTTTAAATATATATAAGATATATACCATAAAATGCACTGAAAAGGAATAAAAGCATAATAATATAACAAAATACAAGGGGGGAAACCTAGACCAAAAAAAAAAAAAAAAAATGTAGTTTTAAGATAAATTCAGAAATTTTCAAAAATAAAACCCAGTGTTGGTGAGCAACATCAAGCGGGGAAAGAACAAGTATGGTATCATTGCATAGGTAATTATAGATCACATAGTTTGGATCCAGAAAATGCTTGTCAAAATTGAGATAAGAGGCTTAGTTTCTGAGTTATGGACGTTTAAAGTTTTGTTTTAAAATTTTAAAATATTTCGAAATTCAAGAAATTAAAATAACCCCGGGACATGACCCCTTAAAATAATCAGCAGGACAGGAGGGGGGCAAAACTGTAAAAAACTCGCATGTGTGCATCTTTAAATTTTAGAAAGTTGCAAAAAAAAAATATATCAAAAAGTGAACAGGGACGGAAAATGAAAAACGAATAAAAATTTTTGAGCCTAAAGGGAAGACAACTGAAGGTAGAGGGAAAAGTGCAGGGACAACACATTATCAGAAAAAGGGGAGATACGTGGAACTGACGACATTGTGCGAGAAGGGAGGAGGTTCATTACAAATAAAGGGGGAATTCGCATACATGAAAATAGAAAATATGTAAAACAGCATGTACAAAATGACAATTTAAATATATATACACTGTTCCAGGCGGGAAAACAAGGTTCAATTAACATTAAGGACATTTCAGAGATATTAAATATACAAATCAATAACAATTAAAGATAAAATTTAAGTGGTTTTACAGATGGAACAAAAGGTCAAAGTTTGACGCTTTTGCGAAGAATTCTCCCATTACAACGGCTTGTGGCAGAGGAACAATGAAATAGAACTTTTTAAAGTATATGTAAACAGGTATCTCACCACACAAACGTCGTAGAAAGAAACCCAAGACACCGTTGGAAAGCTAGCAGGAAGGGGCACACGAAGATATAAAACACATACACAAACAACGAAGATTCACGCGCCCAAGGCGCGAGAAAGACGGAGCAGAACAACATGCGTATTCACTCGGCGACTTGTCATTTGTGTGTGTGTGTGTTTTAAAGAAAAAGTGACATTGTTTTGTATAAACATGTATTGTTTTGTAACCTGTTCCATATCAAGACATGGAAAATTATTTAATGTTTCTTTCCATCAATTTTTATCCGACCTAGAGTTTTGTGGCAAATGGCTGAAATTAATTCCAAACGAAAATTCTGCAGTCAATAGCAGATTTGGTTCAACTGTCGTATGCAATAAGCATCTCAAGTCAAATGATTATCTTTGGGGCATTAAAGTTAAAAGATTTAAAGTAATAAATGTAGGATCCCCTCACCGGGTAATGGGTAAATGGGTTTGAAAAATATTTCCATATCCTCCAAAATTCCCCTCATCGATGACACCGAAGGCTGAATTGAAGTATCAACCAATGGACAGAATCTAACACAGGTACATTCTCGATAACTTTGGTGGATCGTAGCGCTGCAAGGGGGGGAGCGGCACTAAAGGATACATTACTTAGTGGTCCGTGCCGCATGCACAGTTTACAGAAAACTGATATTATAAAATAGAGGGAATTATGGGTTTCGTGCATTTTCTGAATAAGGGATCAAGAATTCTTTGGCGGCACTGTACAGAGAGACGGAGAAAATATATTTGAAAAAAAAAATTCCAGATCCTCCAGAGAGTCTCTATAGATTTTCGAATATTCCCGATGTCGGAGCTGCCGACAGGGGATGAGCAAGTGAATGATTTACATACAAGTCCAAGCTGCAAAAATATTATATAAAAATGACATTGACCTCTAGATACATTACTTTGTGGTCCGTGCCGCATGCACAGTTTACAGAAAACTGATATTATAAAATAGAGGGAATTATGAGTTTCGTGCATTTTCTGAATAAGGGATCAAGAATTCTTTGGCGGCACTGTCCAGAGAGACGGAGAAAATATATTTGAAAAAAAAATTCCAGATCCTCCAGAGAGTCTCTATAGATTTTCGAATATTCCCGATGTCGGAGCTGCCGACAGGGGATGAGCAAGTGAATGATTTACATACAAGTCCAAGCTGCAAAAATATTATATAAAAATGACATTGACCTCTAGATACATTACTTTGTGGTCCGTGCCGCATGCACAGTTTACAGAAAACTGATATTATAAAATAGAGGGAATTATGAGTTTCGTGCATTTTCTGAATAAGGGATCAAGAATTCTTTGGCGGCACTGTCCAGAGAGACGGAGAAAATATATTTGAAAAAAAAATTCCAGATCCTCCAGAGAGTCTCTATAGATTTTCGAATATTCCCGATGTCGGAGCTGCCGACAGGGGATGAGCAAGTGAATGATTTACATACAAGTCCAAGCTGCAAAAATATTATATAAAAATGACATTGACCTCTAGATACATTACTTTGTGGTCCGTGCCGCATGCACAGTTTACAGAAAACTGATATTATAAAATAGAGGGAATTATGAGTTTCGTGCATTTTCTGAATAAGGGATCAAGAATTCTTTGGCGGCACTGTCCAGAGAGACGGAGAAAATATATTTGAAAAAAAAAATTCCAGATCCTCCAGAGAGTCTCTATAGATTTTCGAATATTCCCGATGTCGGAGCTGCCGACAGGGGATGAGCAAGTGAATGATTTACATACAAGTCCAAGCTGCAAAAATATTATATAAAAATGACATTGACCTCTAGATACATTACTTTGTGGTCCGTGCCGCATGCACAGTTTACAGAAAACTGATATTATAAAATAGAGGGAATTATGAGTTTCGTGCATTTTCTGAATAAGGGATCAAGAATTCTTTGGCGGCACTGTCCAGAGAGACGGAGAAAATATATTTGAAAAAAAAAATTCCAGATCCTCCAGAGAGTCTCTATAGATTTTCGAATATTCCCGATGTCGGAGCTGCCGACAGGGGATGAGCAAGTGAATGATTTACATACAAGTCCAAGCTGCAAAAATATTATATAAAAATGACATTGACCTCTAGATACATTACTTTGTGGTCCGTGCCGCATGCACAGTTTACAGAAAACTGATATTATAAAATAGAGGGAATTATGAGTTTCGTGCATTTTCTGAATAAGGGATCAAGAATTCTTTGGCGGCACTGTCCAGAGAGACGGAGAAAATATATTTGAAAAAAAAATTCCAGATCCTCCAGAGAGTCTCTATAGATTTTCGAATATTCCCGATGTCGGAGCTGCCGACAGGGGATGAGGAAGTGAATGATTTACATACAAGTCCAAGCTGCAAAAATATTATATAAAAATGACATTGACCTCTAGATACATTACTTTGTGGTCCGTGCCGCATGCACAGTTTACAGAAAACTGATATTATAAAATAGAGGGAATTATGAGTTTCGTGCATTTTCTGAATAAGGGATCAAGAATTCTTTGGCGGCACTGTCCAGAGAGACGGAGAAAATATATTTGAAAAAAAAAATTCCAGATCCTCCAGAGAGTCTCTATAGATTTTCGAATATTCCCGATGTCGGAGCTGCCGACAGGGGATGAGCAAGTGAATGATTTACATACAAGTCCAAGCTGCAAAAATATTATATAAAAATGACATTGACCTCTAGATACATTACTTTGTGGTCCGTGCCGCATGCACAGTTTACAGAAAACTGATATTATAAAATAGAGGGAATTATGGGTTTCGTGCATTTTCTGAATAAGGGATCAAGAATTCTTTGGCGGCACTGTCCAGAGAGACGGAGAAAATATATTTGAAAAAAAAAATTCCAGATCCTCCAGAGAGTCTCTATAGATTTTCGAATATTCCCGATGTCGGAGCTGCCGACAGGGGATGAGCAAGTGAATGATTTACATACAAGTCCAAGCTGCAAAAATATTATATAAAAATGACATTGACCTCTAGATACATTACTTTGTGGTCCGTGCCGCATGCACAGTTTACAGAAAACTGATATTATAAAATAGAGGGAATTATGAGTTTCGTGCATTTTCTGAATAAGGGATCAAGAATTCTTTGGCGGCACTGTCCAGAGAGACGGAGAAAATATATTTGAAAAAAAAATTCCAGATCCTCCAGAGAGTCTCTATAGATTTTCGAATATTCCCGATGTTGGAGCTGCCGACAGGGGATGAGGAAGTGAATGATTTACATACAAGTCCAAGCTGCAAAAATATTATATAAAAATGACATTGACCTCTAGATACATTACATTGTGGTCCGTGCCGCATGCACAGTTTACAGAAAACTGATATTATAAAATAGAGGGAATTATGAGTTTCGTGCATTTTTTGAATAAGGGATCAAGAATTCTTTGGCGGCACTGTCCAGAGAGACGGAGAAAATATATTTGAAAAAAAAAATTCCAGATCCTCCAGAGAGTCTCTATAGATTTTCGAATATTCCCGATGTCGGAGCTGCCGACAGGGGATGAGCAAGTGAATGATTTACATACAAGTCCAAGCTGCAAAAATATTATATAAAAATGACATTGACCTCTAGATACATTAATTTGTGGTCCGTGCCGCATGCACAGTTTACAGAAAACTGATATTATAAAATAGAGGGAATTATGAGTTTCGTGCATTTTCTGAATAAGGGATCAAGAATTCTTTGGCGGCACTGTCCAGAGAGACGGAGAAAATATATTTGAAAAAAAAAATTCCAGATCCTCCAGAGAGTCTCTATAGATTTTCGAATATTCCCGATGTCGGAGCTGCCGACAGGGGATGAGCAAGTGAATGATTTACATACAAGTCCAAGCTGCAAAAATATTATATAAAAATGACATTGACCTCTAGATACATTACTTTGTGGTCCGTGCCGCATGCACAGTTTACAGAAAACTGATATTATAAAATAGAGGGAATTATGAGTTTCGTGCATTTTCTGAATAAGGGATCAAGAATTCTTTGGCGGCACTGTCCAGAGAGACGGAGAAAATATATTTGAAAAAAAAAATTCCAGATCCTCCAGAGAGTCTCTATAGATTTTCGAATATTCCCGATGTCGGAGCTGCCGACAGGGGATGAGCAAGTGAATGATTTACATACAAGTCCAAGCTGCAAAAATATTATATAAAAATGACATTGACCTCTAGATACATTACTTTGTGGTCCGTGCCGCATGCACAGTTTACAGAAAACTGATATTATAAAATAGAGGGAATTATGAGTTTCGTGCATTTTCTGAATAAGGGATCAAGAATTCTTTGGCGGCACTGTCCAGAGAGACGGAGAAAATATATTTCAAAAAAAAAATTCCAGATCCTCCAGAGAGTCTCTATAGATTTTCGAATATTCCCGATGTCGGAGCTGCCGACAGGGGATGAGCAAGTGAATGATTTACATACAAGTCCAAGCTGCAAAAATATTATATAAAAATGACATTGACCTCTAGATACATTACTTTGTGGTCCGTGCCGCATGCACAGTTTACAGAAAACTGATATTATAAAATAGAGGGAATTATGAGTTTCGTGCATTTTCTGAATAAGGGATCAAGAATTCTTTGGCGGCACTGTCCAGAGAGACGGAGAAAATATATTTGAAAAAAAAAATTCCAGATCCTCCAGAGAGTCTCTATAGATTTTCGAATATTCCCGATGTCGGAGCTGCCGACAGGGGATGAGCAAGTGAATGATTTACATACAAGTCCAAGCTGCAAAAATATTATATAAAAATGACATTGACCTCTAGATACATTACTTTGTGGTCCGTGCCGCATGCACAGTTTACAGAAAACTGATATTATAAAATAGAGGGAATTATGAGTTTCGTGCATTTTCTGAATAAGGGATCAAGAATTCTTTGGCGGCACTGTCCAGAGAGACGGAGAAAATATATTTGAAAAAAAAAATTCCAGATCCTCCAGAGAGTCTCTATAGATTTTCGAATATTCCCGATGTCGGAGCTGCCGACAGGGGATGAGCAAGTGAATGATTTACATACAAGTCCAAGCTGCAAAAATATTATATAAAAATGACATTGACCTCTAGATACATTACTTTGTGGTCCGTGCCGCATGCACAGTTTACAGAAAACTGATATTATAAAATAGAGGGAATTATGAGTTTCGTGCATTTTCTGAATAAGGGATCAAGAATTCTTTGGCGGCACTGTCCAGAGAGACGGAGAAAATATATTTGAAAAAAAAATTCCAGATCCTCCAGAGAGTCTCTATAGATTTTCGAATATTCCCGATGTCGGAGCTGCCGACAGGGGATGAGCAAGTGAATGATTTACATACAAGTCCAAGCTGCAAAAATATTATATAAAAATGACATTGACCTCTAGATACATTACTTTGTGGTCCGTGCCGCATGCACAGTTTACAGAAAACTGATATTATAAAATAGAGGGAATTATGAGTTTCGTGCATTTTCTGAATAAGGGATCAAGAATTCTTTGGCGGCACTGTCCAGAGAGACGGAGAAAATATATTTGAAAAAAAAAATTTCAGATCCTCCAGAGAGTCTCTATAGATTTTCGAATATTCCCGATGTCGGAGCTGCCGACAGGGGATGAGCAAGTGAATGATTTACATACAAGTCCAAGCTGCAAAAATATTATATAAAAATGACATTGACCTCTAGATACATTACTTTGTGGTCCGTGCCGCATGCACAGTTTACAGAAAACTGATATTATAAAATAGAGGGAATTATGAGTTTCGTGCATTTTCTGAATAAGGGATCAAGAATTCTTTGGCGGCACTGTCCAGAGAGACGGAGAAAATATATTTGAAAAAAAAAATTCCAGATCCTCCAGAGAGTCTCTATAGATTTTCGAATATTCCCGATGTCGGAGCTGCCGACAGGGGATGAGCAAGTGAATGATTTACATACAAGTCCAAGCTGCAAAAATATTATATAAAAATGACATTGACCTCTAGATACATTACTTTGTGGTCCGTGCCGCATGCACAGTTTACAGAAAACTGATATTATAAAATAGAGGGAATTATGAGTTTCGTGCATTTTCTGAATAAGGGATCAAGAATTCTTTGGCGGCACTGTCCAGAGAGACGGAGAAAATATATTTGAAAAAAAAAATTCCAGATCCTCCAGAGAGTCTCTATAGATTTTCGAATATTCCCGATGTCGGAGCTGCCTATAGGGGATGAGCAAGTGAATGATTTACATAGAAGTCCAAGCTGTAAAAATATTATATAAAAATGACATTGACCTCAAACTAGGGAGTTATAGCTGCAGCTCAAAAAACTTTGCGGCACTGCCTAAGGGGTTTGAAACAATTACGTTCTGAAAGGTTTTTCCAGATGTCAACATGCAGTGCTTTCACATGTCTAAGCTAACGAATAGACGAGTGATATCGTAACTCTTAAATAAGGTAAATCCTGAAATTGTTATTTTAAATGTTTTGCAATAATAAATACATTTGTGAAACTTTACATATTTATTTAAAACTGACATAGTCTTAGACCGGATTCTTTATTATCAATTGCTTTTTGTATAGTTTTTCCCACAGTGTATGTGTTTTTCCCACAAAAATTTATATTTCTAAAACAGATTTGATTCTTTCATAAAACACTTGAAAAAAATAAACAACAAAAATGCATTTTAGGATGTTAAAGTAATATGTTTTGTTTGTATAATTTTATGTGCTATTTTACTTTGAAGTAATAAGTAAATGCTGCAACACTATAAATTTACATTTGTAATGTAGTTTATCAACCAAATTTACCGTTGATATCTTGTTAAAATTAAAAAAAATTAAACGCTTTGATCTCGACGATGTCTACGTCCTAACATGACTGCATATTACGGCTTTACGTATTTTACTGCCTACACAGGTGTATAAGCTCAGTTGATACGCCCTAAATAATATCTTGAAATGATACACAATAAATAAGCTTTTTAAGTAGACTCTTAATAAGCTCTTTGATATTCTATAAGCTCTTTTGATTCGCCCCAAATACACCTTCCATCATTTGTGTGGACGGAATACCCTTTACATATGCTCTTTTTATACACCCTATATAGACTTCTTCGATTTAGAACCGTTTCCGTCTGATCGCTGGATTGCCGGGTTGCGGGTTCGAATCCCGCCAGCGGGCATGGATGTTGTCATGTCGAGGCCATGTCAGATTTCCGCCCTTCGGGGAGCCTCTATAAAAGTGAAGCAGCAAATCTTCTCCTCTTCGCCATGGGATACCCTGGGGGGGGGGGTATTGTGGAACTGATGCGTCCGTTACTAATTCCCCCTTCACCACGGGGGAATTAGTAACGAACAATCTACGCTCCTTCGAATAAAATCAATAGTGCGTTTTCTAAATGAAATTTGTTTCAAAAATCTGATAATATATTAATTTTTAATACCAGCTCTCAATCCAAATAAATTCCTAAAAAGATAGCGTTAATTTTAGCTGATGACGTCGCATCAAAGTACTTGTCTTCGTACAGGATTCCGGATCTGTGTTTCTAGAAGAACATTCTTGACGCCTTCCCAAGGTACGCGTAAGGACAGGGAAAATCCGTTTTATAAGACGTCCCATACGCTGCAAGAATTCTTTTGGAAATTTGTGAGGTTTCTCTCTATATTAAAATGAAATAGCTGACGGCGCCGCTGCTGTTTAACAAAATTCTCGTTCTTCGAGTTTTTCCGTTTTGTACCGCAAAAACTGTAGCATACAAAAATACAATTTGATACACTTGTAGAAAGAGGTTTGGAAAACGCGCTGACAGAAACTTTTACGATATATATTGTAGTTTTAGAAATGTTCAATGTCAGAGTCTAGGATCAAATGTCTCGTACCGCAAAAAATATATCATACAAAAACATGGAATTTGGTACTGTAACACAATATTTGTATTACATGTTTCCACCCCAATTACAAATGCCAGGAAAGTTAATGATCTATCTAAATGCTGCAGATGGAGCCAATGACAACAAATGCATACATAAACAGTGGTCATCCCCGTCTGCAGCAACAGCGAATGGTAGATGTGGTAGGGAATGAATGGGGGAAAGAAAAAAGCGCTTCAAAGCCGTATTCAAAAAACTTCAGTCGACTAAAAACTTTCGAACGAGTCAGCATCATGCTTCTTGGTTTTGTGAAAAGTGTCTATAGAATGTGAGCAAAAAAAAATGGTAGCTTGTGCAGATATGAGATGTGCAACAGTGTGCAGACATCATTGAGATTGCACGAATACGTACGTAACACAAAGAGTAGAGGTAAACCACTTTCAATTGTCACTAATTAGCACGGAAGGCACACCTTTGACGATTATTAAAATAATGAACTACCAGTTCGTTTGAGTAGATCATATGAACGAGTTCGTAGATATTGAACTAAAGAAACTATTTTTTTATTGATTGCTTAAAGGAAACTGTTTTAAGAAATTTAAGTCAAAGTTATTATGTGTGTAAATATATGTATTAATGTAATATTGTCAGTATTATGTGTCTTTTAATAATTGATTTAATTATAGCATAGTTACTCCAGATACAATGGATATCTATTAAGTAAAATATTAAAATGAATTGAGGAATTAAGCATGTGTATTTCTTTATGTTTTGTGTGTTCGTATCTCGAGCTTGAGAACCGGGAGCTTACATGCTCCACCCTTAGTGGCGGCCCTTCCCGGTCGTCCATTCTGTTGCTCCAAGTCCTCTGGACGAGCCGGAAGGCCTGGGGCTTTCACCCTTAGTGGCGGCATCATAGGTAAGTTATAGAACAATACTTTTTGATTAGAATAAGTTTACCTTATGACAGGTACTTTTATACAGAAATACTAGGGTCACACGATGAAGTAAATCGTTTACCGATTTAACTTTAGTTTGCTTTGAGATAGCTGGCGAAGCGACCTATACGTACGAGTCCGACGGCCTTGTATAAAAATGAAAACAGTTGCTGTGTACAACACCTGCAGATGACATTGAATCAAAGGTATCCCTTCAACGCCCCTGAAAATATTTATTCTAATAATTATAGACTCTAAAGTTAATCAAAATTAGCACCTGTCATATCATTAATCAATTCACATTAACTTTCCGAATTTATCTTAGGACAACATAAGAATTGCTAAATACGGTTTGTAAATTGCAAATGCAAATTAAAATAAATATTTTAATAATACCTGATGATCATTTTAATAAAATTTCGTCTCACTATTTTAGAATGGTGAACTTTAGTATTTATGTATCATACTTATATTATTTTTAGATATATGCCGGACTACACAAACAACTGGTTAATTTTGAGCGCAGGAGAAACGTACGAAATACAAACGCATATAAATGTTATATTTTATTAATCCGAATATTAAATAATTATCACTGCATTTTAATAGCCCTTATATATTTTATCCGACAACTTATCTCGCACATTCACCTATATTAAGAAATATAATATTCCATGTAAAACTTTGGCATATTATAAATTTATGTCGCAATTTTTCTAATTGCAAGCAAATCTATGTTCCGGAATCAGTTTCACGTAATATCCCTTTCAAAAAGACAACATCTCATCTCGTTATTTTAATTTATTATATAATTCTGATTCAATCATAGGTCCAGGTAGTGATACAATTATATCGCCTAGCTAACCATGACGCATGTGCTTCTGAAGCGCTAAATTACATATAAAATCCACTGATGGAAATGTGCATAATAGATCTACCGATGTGAAACACACTTAAATTAAGTGGTTTACACGGATATTATTCCTAGTGCAGAAACATAGATATGTATGTAATACATATGATTTATTCTAAATCATCAATTTTATCATTTAAGAACGTTTTTGAATTTGGAAATACTGCACAGTAAGTTTTTGTTATGCTCTTGAATACCGGCTGAATTAATTTCTGATTACAGTAAATCATGTGTACGCTACGCTATAGAAAAACCAAATGCAATTAATTTTAGGTACTGCATTAAATAGTCATTTATTGCTTAACTAAAAATTTAATTTAATATATTATACTTATTTAGTTATATTTCCTATAATATAAAAACATGTAGCGCTATCATTCCGACTTTTTCTTGGGGCAACATAAGAATTGCTAAATACGGTTTGTGTCCACTCCCTATAATATAAAATTCCCTAATATATTTTCCCTATAATATAAAATTTTAATGTATGGAGGAAGTATTGTGACTAGCTCGAAAATTTCAGTTCGAGTTTTCGACATTTTAAGAATCCCTGAACTGAAATCGTACGTTTTTGAGGTGATATTTGTATGTGAGATTTTGAAATCAATGTTTCGCGAACGAATGAAGAATTTCGAAAAAAATTGATACAAATATTACAATCGAAAAACACTGGTAGCCTGTTGATATCAAACGCAATCGAATATTTTTAAGACACCAAAATTTTGGAATGAAATTTTGAAAAATCGCTAAAAAATCTTAACCTTTAGAATTGCTACGTAAATTTACATATGTTGTGTAATTTTTCATTAGAAGCATGAACAGTTCTTACGATATTCCAAGTTTGTCTAATAAATATTTTTGACAAATTGTCAAAAATATTACACAACATTCAAGAAATATGTTAGCTAATTTGAAAACTGCTCATTTCTCATGCCACAGATTTGTTACCATCAGTGTCGTGGATCTAGTACGTTCCATTCGGGAGAGAAGATGCTTGTAGAATGATTTTGTATCTTTACGATCAACAATTAGCCAATACTCTGTGTAACAATTTGCGATAAATTCGTGAAATTTGAAGAGTCATTTAGCAAAATATCGCCACTTTAGCAATATTTTGCCCCAGATTGACCAGATCATAGTCGAAAAGGAGAAAATAACGCTAAATTAACGGATATGGCGATTTGGAAAACACGTGAAGACACCTTGCACGGGTTCAAGCACGCATCATTGATGAAGAAGAACTTATTAGCTTTTGTATATAGTATATTTGCATTTTGCCACATTATCTGAATTTCAGTTATTTGTTAGAGGGAGTCAAAGTGTATACACTTGTTCACAGGGTTCTTTTCCATCTTTTTCTGCTGGAAAGTTATAGAAAGTTTTAGAATGCTATAAAAAATTTTAGACAAAGTTATAGAAATTTACAATGTTCTATAACTTTGAAATTGATGTTTCCCCCCCCCCATCTCTAACAGGAAACAAGACAAGAGTCCTTATCATGTAAGAGGAGTACCATCCCCTCTAAAATCGTCTTATCATTCAGTACCATACGGTTATCCTATGCAATTGCATAACAAATATACGATAACCCTAATATTTCTAGAATTATTAGTCTGCAGTTACTTCCCTCGACAAACTGTATATAAGAGTATCGCCAAATTCTACGTATCTTGAGCTTTAACTAATATAGTGAGAAATCTCGCAATAGCGGATATTCATAGAATCCCGTACCCACAATTGAGATGTGTCCTCTTAAAAACCAATTACTGTGAAATTTCGAAATGGTAAATATTTTGATGTTAGGTTCATCTTTTGTTCTTTGTGTTTGTTGAATCAAACATGATATTTAAATTTATCCATTTTACAAGAAATAAAGTATATTTAATAATTTTATTCTAAGCATCTATAAAGTTGTCATCTAACTGTTATTTGAACAATTTTGTCATTTCCCTTATTGAACACCTGATATTTGAAAATAAAATAAATTTATACATATTTCAATATTTGAATATTTATTAAATTTTCATCCATTTGTATAACTTGCTGATTCCGCCAAACAAATCCCCATAAGGAAAGCTCATTTTGGAAAAAGCGTAAAAAAATACATGCACCTGGTTTTTCTAAAAATACTTTTTAATGTCAAAGGACGTATGATTATGTTTATTTAATTCTTGAATTCCAAAAGAAAATGTTTTTGACACGAATTTATATCATTCTGTCAAAAACGCGTCTAAATGACGTAGATAAAACGGTTTTGGAACTCTATCTATTCCAATTCTTTACAATGTTTCACCCTCAGGGTAAATGCTGGCTAAATAATTCGAATGGTAGGAAATTACTTTGGGGATTTGACTGTCTCCAAAGCATTACGATAAAAATGTGTTAAAAAGTTACTTTTCACAAAAAATCATCCCACATAGAATGCTTGTGTTTCAGCGCAATTATGTTTTTGAATTCATTTTTAAAACACCATTTGTTACAAATTTTGGTATACTTTTACTTACCAATGCGCTATAGTGTGGAGTTGAATATAATTTCCTTACAACTTTTTTCATATCAAATTACAAGGTATATAAATACTACAGTGTCCGTAGTTAATTTAACAGTCAATAGTTATATTACAGTCCAATCAATTTAACAGTCAATAGTTATATTACAGTCCAATTAATTTAACAGTCCATAATTATTTTAATAGTCAATTTATCTCTTCAGATAAGCAGTTAAAAATATTGATACATATGTTTGAACTACTACTTGCTTCAAATGCTGTACATTTGTACATATTTTATAGTTGAGGAGAAGTGATCTGTAAGAACTGTGAAGAATTTTTCCAAGAAGTGCAGCAATATAACAAAGGTTCAACCTGCAAGAATTGTACTAATCACAACAAAATGTTTGTGTCTATATACAATACTAAACACTTAAGCACTGACAGAAACTGTGCCATTTGCAAAAAATGAAATTTAATTAGTTCCTCTAAGATTGATAAGGGAGATTAAAGAAAAATAACTGCCGGATTTCATTCTTAGATTTGATCCAAGTCATGCAAGGTCTGCAAACCTGCAACTTTCCCGAAACATGATATCTCAACAAACGGACTTGGGATTCAATAATTAACCGCACTATTTTGATAAAAACATCGTAGGGTTTTCCATTATACCAATAATTTGTCATAAACATGGAAGCTTAAGAGCTAGTTTTTTCATATGCAATAACAGCATTAGGTATAACGAAATCCTAGTAAGCAGAGATACTGTAGTGTTACGGATTGAGGTAGATAAAGTTTCTGACATTGTCATCTCCGGCCATTGTACTTCGTCTTAGAGAATATATATTAAAATACCTAAACTTGATATGATCATAACGAATCACATGAACCAAAAACTGATTGTGTGCAGATGTCCAGCCTGGTGTCCTAGAAACCACGACAACAGAGGACATACTCTTATGGAGTTTATTAAAAATTATGGAATCAGTATTGAAAATGATCCTAACACTAAACCGACATTTTCAAGAGTATAAGATAAAAGTTGGACACACATTACACATCTGCCTTAATAAAAATGTGGTCAACGATATGATTAACTGGAAAAGCATATTAGAAAACCCAAGAAGTGACTACAATCAAATGGAATTTCAAATTAGGTAACAAGTCTTTTCTAAAAAAATTCATTAGGTGGAGAATAAATTAACTTAATTGGCTACACGTAAATGCTGATATTTTGAAACTGGTCAACAAAGTCAGCTAATGCAAATTAATGCAGAACTAAGAAGCACCAAGAAGCTAAAACTAAAGCACCAAGAAGCTAAAACTAAAGCACCAAAAAGACTGTTTCAGAAGGAGCAGGATGAAGAAGAATGAAAGAATGTGAATAATGTAATACAAGCATGAATTTGTATTGTACAAAAAGGGAACTTTTAAGATTAAAGTAAGGAAATTTTACAAAATATTTAAACGGTGTACTATACAACAATACACTTGTTGCACATTTTGCAATGTTTGCGTATATAAAGGGAATGGTACCAAAACCGAGTACCCTTTTGACTCTGTCTAGGAGATTCTAAAATACCATTTTATGAGAGAGGTTGTTCCTCCGGAAAACTCTACTATTACGGAAAACCATTCATGTACTGATGAGGATAGCTATAAAATTCACGCTGAGATGTTGTTGTTGAGACCCAGACCATCCGCCCTACCAGAAAGGTGTAAGGCAACTGTTTGGACGGCCGGTAAGTGCCACCCAATTTAGACCGGTACCCAGTGGAGGAGGCATCCACAGGGACCGTACCCTCCTTCCCCTACCACTAACCTCTCGGAAGGCCTTACGGACCCACATGTTTAACGTGATCGTATTCCGCAATAACACGGCGGCAGTTGTGGCCGCGTGCAACGCCAAAGCGCAAACCACCGGGTTACCGCGCCCGAAATGTGCCAACAGCACGCGGTGTTCCCAGATGGTCACCCACCCAAGTACTAACCGCGCCCGATACTGCCTGACTTCGGTGATCTCACGAGAACCGGTGTTTTCAGCACGGTACGGCCGTTGGCGCTTCACGCTGAGGTGTGCGAATGGTCCTCACAGGGGAACCTTATTACAGGGTACCTTTCAGAAACTGCCTAGATTATCCACAGAGGGTTCATTGTGGATATACCGGATCATTTAGGCAATACATCCTTTTTCAAATACCCTTCAGAGTCGGACGAGGAGTTCCAGAGTAGGATCTAGTGTCCATATAGATGTCATGGAGGAGGCTAGTGTACTGGAATATGAAATACTTTAGTAAGTATAAATTGGGTAAAAGCATCAACAACGGCCGTACCGGGCTGAAAACATCGGTTCTCGTTAGATCACCGAAGTTAAGCAGCATCGGGCGCAGTTAGTACTTGGTTGGGTGACCACCTGGGAACACCGCGTGCTGTTGGCACATTTCGGACGCGGCAGCTCGGTGGTTTGCGGGCTGGTTCTGCACGCTGCTACAACTGCCGCTGTGTTAATGCGGAGTACGATCACGTTAAACATGCAGGTCCGTAAGTCCTTCCGAGAGGTTGGTGGTAGGGGAAGGAAGGTACGGTCCCTGTGGATGTCTTGCCCACTGGGTTCCGGTCTAAATTGGGTGGCACTTCCCGGCCGTCCAAACAGTTACGTTACACCTTTCTGGCAGGTCGGACGGTCTGGGTCTCAACAACAACAACATTGATGCTAACAAAGCCGCTAGTACATCTGAAATGGATGTTCAAAATATGTTATTTTACTTAAGGTCTGGAAAAAACAAAAGTAGTCATTATACCCAATATAGCTAAGGTTCTAGAGATGCCAGAGGCGTGTCATCCTATTTGCTTCCTGTTTGGGGCAAGATACTTGATAAATTAATTATCGACGGACTGCCTTACTTTAAAAGGGACAAACTGATCACATATCAATACGGATATACGAGTAGAAAACATATGAACATCATTGACCAAATGTATGAGTACTAAATATCGAAATCTTACCTTCAACCATAGAATATATGCAGGATAAATCACCTTAATTATATTAGATATTGTGTGGCCAACTTCCACCACAAGTTGGCACGATTCTTAAGAACAATGTTTTACAAACATTTTTGTTTAAGGAACCCTTTTGCCTTTTATAGCGGAACTCCCAAATGAGAAAAAGTATGTGGACTAAATTATGCATTTAAAGTTTCACACGTTTTTTTAAAGAACATTTATACGAAAATATCACATCGCGGAACCTTAGGGTTTCACTTAACACATTTTGAAAAACACTTCTCTAAAGCAACCTGGGAATTGAGGCCCGAAATTATCAAATAATTATATTTGAATGTAACAGAACTATTTATCAATTACGAGGCGAAAATTTGGTGCAGAGATTTACGGAGGACAAACGATAAGTTAATTCAAATACAGCGTATTTGCCTACTTTCAATTACTAAATGCTATAAGCACCACATCTGATGTTGGACTCCAAATTCCGCAGGGTGCAAACTACTAGATATTAAGATCAATCTCGAAACTTTATAAGTGCAAACATTGGGAAGAAAACATCAAAATTTACTATGAGATTACTTGTAATACAAAAGTGGAAAATGTGATTTACTCCATTGGGACAGTCTAAGTCCCAAAGATGGTGAATACATCATATACACTGATGGATCGAAACTAGAAAAAAATGTTGGATGCACCTAAGTAGTATATCTTGAAAAAGAAATTTTTTTTCAGAAGAAAAATATAGTCTAAATGATACTACTAATGTGTACAACTCAGTAATTGCAATACACAACGTAGAAGAGATTATAAATGAATATAAATTAACTACAGTGCACGTTTGTACAGACTCAAAATCAGTCGTTATCCGCCTTAGCACCTATGAGATAACGAACGAAAATATGATCATCATTCACTGGATGAAAGTACACATACGCATTAATGGAAAAGAAATGGCCTATAATTTGGCATAAGAAACAACAAAAAAGGACGGAGTAAATTATGAACTCAATCTTAGATACAATGGAGAAATAAATATCTCAAACTGAAATTAAAATGCGGCAGGAGAGATGAGATATTACTATAGAAGGTAGGAAGTCGTCTAACCTTATAAACGATGTTTCTTACAAACGAACACATGGATACTTTTATATAACGTAACTACTGATGGGATACGGTGCATTCCATAATTACCAAAATATATGGAAAAAGGAAATTTCTGACGACAAGAAAGGGGAAGATTTCCATGAGAAATCATCTGGTTGTTTTATTGTGAGAGTGAGTATGACGGTCCTTATATACTTTTCATATGTGTAAATAATAAGGCTCAATTTCCTCTTAATTAAGTAACAACTGACCACAATAATATGTATATATAAAATGCTTAAGTTCGTTACTTTGAAAAAGAACACAATTATCCTATGCCAAATGCCGACCAATTCAGCCTTAATTGCATTGCTTCAAACATGAAGTTAGAAAGAAGGAGATAAAACTCCTATGGGTGGTACGCTTGAAAGTGCCACAATGGTTTAAGAACTGTATTTAGTTTTTGCAAGCTTTGTAAAGTAAACTTTGTTTTTATTTGGCACAACATCAAGGGATAGTATATATGTATATTTTGTATTTGTTTATACATGCATGATGTATGTATTTGCTTATGTATGTATTTTTTATTATTTTAAGTTAAAGTTCCCTATTTATAAGTATGTGTAATCAATATTTTTACATTTGCAAGACAAGGTACAAAATATATTCTGAAAGATAACGTAATTTTGAATACGTGGATACATTATTTATTGCTTCATTTCTAATTTACGTTTCTCTACTAATTTATTTCTACAAAATTGGTAGTTTAAATAAAAATTTCAAGCTGTTCTTCATAGAAATATATAAAATGCAGAACTACTTATCTTAACCCAGGATCACATAAATAGATGTTTCAAACGAGATTGGATCAGATGAATATTACCAAAACAGAATACCGAATTCAACAGTGTATAAATTCCTAAAGCTGATTTCAGAATGCAAATGTATTATAATCCCTATTTCATTCTTAACGATTTTTAGGTGAGACTCTGGCAATCACCGCTATAGTTTTGAGAACATTCCATTCTGATAACCCTTTCCGCGTGTTTTGTCGCCAGAGTAAAACTTTCAACATTCCATTCTGGAAGCACTCTCAGCGTCTTTTGTCTTCAGGGTAAAAATCGCCCTTACGTCGCCAAGTTAAATTAGAAAATAATTTTATTTTTCTAATTTTCAGGTTGTGATGATGCCACAAAACGCCTGTTGCACAATCATCTGTTGCTACGTGCGACCTCTATCAGCCAGCAGTGACGGATTCTGTTATACTTTTTAGGCTCATGTTTGAATTGCAACAGATCAACTATTGCACAAACAGGTACAAAAGGACAATTTTTACCCCGGCGACAAAGGGTGACAAAGAGCGACAAAATGGCGACAAATGTGCCACGAAATACGCGGTTGAAGAAATTAAATCTTGCAACTTTTACCTTGACGTCAAGAGGTCGGCAAAAAAGGGTTGTCAGAATGGAATGTTCTGCAAATTATAGCAGGGATGCCAGAATTTCAACTAAAATCGACAATAATGAAAAAACGATTATACTACATTTGGTCCGACATCAGATGCAAAAGCTGGAGCATAAAATACCTAATAAAATGTATGACTGTATAAATAGAATATTTAAATTGCCAGATGTAACATTTCGCAGGGAAACAATCAAGGTATTGCATTAAAAATAAAATTATATGTTTTCAATCTTTTGTCTGGTTTCATGATTGGTCAATAAACGCATTTGTATTATTTTCAAAGTCTATGTGTTGACATTTCACCTTTTTATTACATTTCATTTAGATAGGAAATGATTTGATATAGAAAGGTGAATTTCGATTTAAAAAACACTTATTAATAACGTTGGTAAAAGAACTTTCAGACAGCAAGCCATACTGATTCCTTAAAGTGATGCGACTTCCGGGTGAATGCTGGCTAAATATTTTGAATGGAAAGAAATTACTTTGGGGATTTGTCTGTCTCCAAGCCATTAGGATAGAAAATACATTGAAAAGTTACATTTCACACAAAAATCCCCACCTTAGTACATTGCAATTTTAGAGCAAAATTATTCCTGAATTATATATTTTAGACTGAAGTTAAATTGTAGTACAGATTAAATTTACTTAGTAGTTAACGTTTACACTTGTATTTCACTTATAAATAAATACCTTATCATAATTATACCCAAAATATTTAACAATCTAGTTAAATTAATATAATTTTTAGTATCATACATGTTAATATCCCTCGCTTTCTCTCTCTGTATATGTAGATATATGTCTCTGTATATACATATATATATATATATATAAATAATTGATATATTTATATATATATATATATATATATATATATATATATATATATATATACATATATATGTAATATTGATAATTTAAAACATTCCATTAATGATTTACAAAGATCTTTTGTTATTACTTATGTTGATAAAGCCTCTAATAATTATGCTATTATCTCAAAAAATTCTATATACAATTTCTGTTAGATTATTTAAATAACAATAGTCTATTTAAACTTGATTTACACCCCATTAATAATATTAAATTGAAAATTATCAATATGTATAGTGATTTAAATATTAATTATAAATTTCTTAAATTTCCATATATAGTGCTAATACCTAAATTTCATAAAAAATCCTATTACATTTAGAACAGTAACTAGTGGTCATAATACTTACTCTACTACTGCGAGTAAATTACTTCAAAATTATTTAAATGTAATAAATGAAAGTTTACGTTTTACTAGCAATAACTACGTTATTCTAAAAAATAGGAAATAATTAAAGAAAACATTTACATTACTTGATAAACTTATCGGATTTCAAACTTTTGATTTTAAATTTCTTTTTAATAATATTAAGATCTCTAACTTTTATGTAGTAATTTTCGCTCTATATCATGCTTATACTACTTATCATTCTACTCATACTATATTTAACAATTTTCCTAAATTTCTTCACTTTGTTATTATCAATAATTATATATTTGAAGGCAATAAATTATACTTACAAATATCAGGGGTTCCACAAGGTGGCTGTAGTAGCAGTATATTAGCTAATTTATACCTTTATCATTATGAAAAATCTTTTACTTCCATAGATATAAAATTTACAGATATGTTGATGATCTGATTTGTTTGGTTTTTACAGACAACTGTGTCATAGATATAGATTTCTATTCGTATAATTTGGAACTAATTCATTATGAAGTCACTGTTAGTAATAACATTAAATTTTTTGACTTAAATCTTATTATTCAACCTTCTAATAGGATAGTTACTAATTTATATGATAAAAAAGACTATTTTAACTTTAACAAAAATAATTATTACCTTTTAATTCATGTAATTCGATTCAATTGTTTAGAAATATTATACTTAATCAGCTCTCTAGAATTTATAGTTTATCTGATAAAAAATTTCATGCTATGCATATTAATAGCAAATTACATAAATTTCGATCTTATTTAGTACATTGTATAGTTAAAAGTTTGGAATGGTAGATTATAAAGTATCTCCTTAGTATCTTATTTTAGCCTGACATCCAATTTCTCTTGAATAACACCTTTTATCGTCTTTCCCCATTACTGTTATTTCTTTATCATGATTGGCAACAGCAGTTCTCAACTTTTTATTTTTTGAGATAGGCAACAGTGGTCTCTTTATTCAAGGTTCCAATGGATCTATGCAGTGTTTTTTCAGGTATTCTTAATTCCTATAATTTTTCAATTTTTGTGCATGTTGTCCAGATTATCAAAGTTTATAGATATAATATATCACTGATATCAGAAACATGCATTTTGTGTTCATTTTTATGAAATACCAGGACTTGATAAAGAGTTTTATCGAAATGAACAATTCATTATTATGCCTAGGGCTTGTCCTCGTGTAAAGCGTTCATGCTTGGATTTATTTGATATTATTTTATCGATTCCTCTACATTGATGTGATGTTTTTTGATTGTCTTCAGCTAGATGACTAGAGGTTTGCATTTGCATTTTCCACTTGATGATTCTATGTTTGATACTTTTATTTGCAAGGCATTTTGTAATGTTGGGGTTTTTTGAGGTGAAAATTATCTCTATTCTTTCATTGGATTTTTAAACTTTTATTATTTATATATATATATATATAAATATATTCCAAGGGTTTCCTCTTGGACCATGCATGAGATGTTGTGGTCTTCCGTGTGTTGTTTGACGACAGCTTGACGACAGTTTGACGACACTTTGAACACAGCAGAACTTTGATACAGCAGAACTTGTCTTGGTATGTTTATCTTTTATCAGTCTTGTGGTTTTTCTTTTCATACTCTGTCTTTCTTGCTTGTCCTTTTTAGACTGCTTTTGGCTTTGCACATTTACGGAGGACTGACTGTTGAATGGCATTGGTTCCCTGAGCGTTGTCAGGGCTGAAAAGCTGCTTTAAACGGGAAAGAGGGGTCGCAACCCCCCTCTACCATTTCATGCAATGCATTTGGTCATCCGCTTGCTTTTCGTTTCAAATTCCTTATATATATATATATATATATATATATATATATATATATATATATATATATATATATATATATATATATATATATATATATATATATATATATATATATATATATATATATATATATTTATATATATATATATATATATATATAAATATATATATATGTATATATGTATTTATATATATATATATATATATATATATATATATATATATATATATATATATATATTTATATATATATATATATATATATAAATATATATATATATGTATATATATATTTATATATATATATATATATATATATATATATATATATATATATATATATATATATATATATATATATATATATTTATATATATATATATATAGAAAATTTTGGAATAGTGTATTATGAGTTACTACATACATTCTAACTTTGGATTTAATAATTTATATATATATATATATATATATATATATATATATATATATATATATATATATATATATATATATATATATATATATATATATATATATATATATATATTTATATATATATATATATATATATATATTTATTTATATATATATATATATATATATATATATATATATATGTATGTATTAGAAATATGCAATAATAAATAAATTATGTAATAATAATAAAAAAATAAATAAAAAAAGCAATAACAACACCACCATAGAAGCAAATCCACGGCCACAATGCCGACAAGAGTAGAGAACAGCACCAGCCAAAATTCGATGATTAGTCAGAGTTTCCTCAGGTCTGAGTATTTAACTCTAACCAACCCAAACATATGCCTGTTTCAGATTGGGCAATAGTACATTACTATAAATACCCAAACTCACACTACAGGCATCAAAGAATGAAAAAATGAAAATAAGATACATTAAGAAAATTTGTAATACCATGCGGCATGAACCCTTCTTTTTCCACCACGTGTATACACGATCAACCTCAACAGCTTAATTATCTAGAAGCACCGGAATGAACAAGTCCTAATTCTACCAGGGAGGCAGTGCGAACGTTCACAGTAATACTCCCTGACCCGTCCAGTGAGTCTAAGCTGGAGACCGGATAAGCAATTCAGAAAATGAACAACCCATATATGCAATCAGGAATATGAACGTGAATCAAAGATGAAAATTCTTACAAAACAAGTAATTCGTAGGAAAACTGGATAAACGAGAATGCCACTGTACACCATTATAAGGGCGCTCCAATCATAGTTCCAATACTGGCAAAAGTTACAATTTTTAAAAGTTAAAATTTGTTAAAAGTTAAAAGTTTTTCAAAAGTTAAAATTCAAAACATTAATGTTAATGCACCTTATTTTCTGATTTTTTGATTTTTCTAATTATTTTGACTTGGTTTATTATTTTACATTTTTATTTATTTATATAATTAATAAATAATTATATATAAATATTTTTCTTTCTTTCTTTTTTTTTTTTTTAATGTATGTTAGCCACTATAATTGGGAAAGTTTTCTAGGATGTTATCGAGTGAAAGTTGATACACTGAGTTCATAATTTTAATAACAAATTTGGGAGGATATGCATTATTAGCCGCTGTACTCAATAATTCCATAACATGCCCTAATTTGTAAAATTCATTACAAATTTTATTGATTCTAAGAGCCTGGTTTATTATAATATTTCTAAATACAGATATATGCAAACAAGAGTCAAAATGTTGAATTTCTGATGTATTAAATTTAAAATCCTGCCTTTTATCATACAAGTTTATAACCATATCACAATTTTTTTAAATTTAAATTTAAATCTAAAACGTTTGCAACATTTGAGTCATTATTACTTGCATTTAATTGTAAATTTTTTGGATAAAAGATTAATACTATCGGGATATTATTTGGGGATACACATAATATGTCATCTAAATATCTAAACATGTACATATTATGCAAGCTTGGATTAATGTTTTTTTCATAGAAGAATAAATACAGATTAGCTAACAATGAAGAGGCCTTGTGGGATACCAACCTGTTGTTTGAAAAAAGTACCACCATGTTGATATATATATATAAGAACCACTGGTCAGAATTAAAATATATTTGACCTGAGTATATTTGAAGCAATGGAATTTTGTTTGGCAAAAAAAAAAAATACTTCAAAATGTACCGATAGATGGCAATGTACAAATCCAACATGGAATTTGCTGGCAACATGGATATGCTGAGCACGGTGGACAGCATATTGAACATTTCTTTTGTATCTGGTAGATGTTTATTTCATGTTTTCGTGATGTTTCAATGAATTATTAAATTAACTGATTAAATTGTCTTTTTCTTTAGTTGTTTTTTGATTTTTTTCGACTAACAACATCCCGTATTTATCAAATGCAGCGCCATCTATCAGTATATTATTGAAACATTTTTTTTGCCATTGCCAAACAAAATTCCACGGCTTCACGTATACTCATGTTAAATATCAGGTCATTCTCACCAGTGGTTCTTACTTTGCAGCGTTTCAAATTGCAACTTTAATTATAATCACCCTGTATATATATTGTACAAATGTAATACAAATTAGTACACTACTAAATAAGTAATAAGTATATAAATATTCCAAATGTTGGCATAAAGCTGTCGAACTTAATCGAATACTAACATAGCTATCCAAATGAAAAAATGGAATAAAATACAAATTGACGAGTAAGGTACCACAAATTGGCTGGGGGGGGGAGGTGACCCCCACTCCCAGTTTAAGAATGCTGTACGGGGGTATTTACTAAAACTATTACTCAGTGAAATATAATATGTAGTAAGCGGCTTTTATAGAATGGAAATATCATTCAATTCAAACTGTTACACACGGGTCTGGGTCGTAATCCCGACAGGCGAAATCCCGACAAGCCAGAATCCCGACAGCCAAAATCCCGACATACCAAAATCCCGACAGGGTCGAAATCCCGACAAGTCAAAATCCTGACCAGGTCGAAATCCCGACAAGCCAAAATCCCTACAAGGTCGAAATCCCGACAAGCCAAAATCCTGACAGCCGAAACCCACTCTTGCACAGACTAATACAACACTAAGGCAGTCATCGCAGTGACGTCACTAGGGTTAGAATTTACTAATCAGCACCCCCCCCCCTCCCCAACGAACAGGCGCTGGACTCACGCTTCCTCTTGTCTCCATCCGCTTGCTACGACAATGGCCATATACTATTTGGAATATACTATTTGAATGTATGCAAAATGTGTGCTTTTTTCTTTTTTAATAAAATGAATTTCCTAAATCTTATACCGACCTTTTATATCATTTTAATCTTTGACATTTCAATTTGTCAAAATTTATTTCAGTAATGGCATAATTGTTATGATTTAGTGATTAAAACTATTAATTTGTAAAATGTAGAGATGTAAAAACGCAGATAATTTTGATCAAGCTATACATATAGGCGTAGACAGCCATATGCGTGGGCCCAGCGTGAGTCCAGCGCATGTGCGTGGAGGGGGGGGGGGTGCTGATTAGTAAATTCTAACCCTAGTGACATCACTGCGATGACCATCTTAGTGTTGTATTAGTCTATGCAAGAGTGGGTTTCGGCTGTCGGGATTTTGGCTTTTCGGGATTTTGGCTTTTCGGGATTTTGGCTTGTCTGGATTTCGACCTTGTCGGGATTTCGACCCTGTTGGGATTTTTGACTTGTCGGGATTTCGGCTGTCAGGATTGTGTCCGGAACCGGTTACGCACAGATACCATTCTAATAGGACTAGGATAAATTACAATCCAATAGATAAAAAAGAAATTAATAAATTAGAAGACATTTACTCTATAACTTATGTTAACAAAGTTACCACTATTTATGCGTTTACATGTAAAAATATATATCTTAAATTAATACAACGATGTTGCAAAAATAAAAATATGTGTAACTAAATCAATTAACACAAGAAATAGAAAATCGTAAAACAGCACTATATAAAAAAGCAGGATACACAATCAATAAGATAAAATTCTCTTATACAATTTTAATACCTAAATTGTAAAAGAATCCTAAAAAATTAAGACCTGTTACTATTGGCTACAATACCTATCTAGCAATAGCAAAAAAATATACATAATGTATTAAAATTAGTTCTAATAAAACTAAAAAACCAGCAGCATATTATATTTCAAATAGTTACGAGGTTACAAAAACTTTACAACATATACTAGACAAAATTTATTTAAAAAGTTATGATTTTAGTGATCTATACAATAGTAAAAGCATTAACGAACTATATAAAATAGCTGTATAGTTCATTAATGCTTATACTATTAGATATATAGACTTATACAATCAATATGATCTACAAATGTATACACCTTTAGATAGATATACAGATTTGGTAAAATTTGTCTTGCACGAAAGAGTATTATATAACGACCATTCCTAATATCAACAAATTTGTGGTATACCAATGGGCGGTAAATGCTCACCAATTTTGGATGATATTTAGCTAAACAAATATGAAACTGACACACACATACTAAACGAATTATTATATTTCCGTTACTTTAATGGCATTTTAATAGGTTTAAAAAGCCAGATTTCCTACCAGATCTTAGTTTTTACCCAGATTAATTACAATTAATAGAAACTGCATACAATCATGATAATAGTTTAAGCATTCTGAATTTATGTTTTGATACAAATGATAACCATACCAACTTTAGATTGTAAGATAAAAGAGAATATTTTAATTTCGATATTAATTGCATAGCTTCATTGAGTTCAAGCGTACACAAAAACGTGTTCAGAAACAGCATTTTAAATTACTTAACAAGAAATCAATTAAATTCAAATTCAATAGATATGGATAATAATATTAGGATTTATTTTGAAGAAGCTATAAAACAAGGATATCGTTTAAGATTTTTATGTAAAATTGCAAGTAATTTTTTTAACATAACCATAACTGAAAGTAAATGCAATTATTTCAAAAAACAGTGATATAAAAGCAAAACTGAATAAAAAACACCTGGTTCAGCGTATTTAGTTCCCGAAAGGTACGTGTTTATATAGTACTAGTCTTTATATATTACTAGTAGTTTAATGTAATGTCTAATTTTAGTAAATATTTCTTATAGTGAGTAAGTCTTATATTTCTTATTGTGAAGTCTTGTATTTTGATGTTAGATTTACGATTTTATATCATAAATGGTTAATGTACCGGCTCCCGGGAGTATTGCCGCGGCGTAAAGCATACTTAACCGGGGAGTCGGGGTCACAACCCCCCAGCCAATTTGTGGTACCTTACTCATCAATTTGTAATGTATTCTATTTTTCCCTTTGGATAGCTATATACATATATATATATATATATATAGAGAGAGAGAGTGTATATATATATATATATATATATATATATACTCTATGAAAAACTGCATTGTACATAAAACTAATCATATAAAATCATGAATACATGCTTGTATGCATTGACACATATATACATTCAGAACTTGTGTGATTTAAATTTGCTCCAAAGCGAACCTGCAGCGGGAAAAATATATATCAATATTCTCTAACATCAAATTAAATACCTAATATAAACTTAAATCAAAAGAATCCTGATCACAGTTCAGCGAACAGCCCCACTGGATCGGGTATGCTATTATTAAAGTCTAGCAACAAGGATATTTGCCATAATTGGCATTTACATGGGAATGGTATGTACAGCAAAATATCATCATTAGCGTGGCTTGTCTGATTTGTTCCGTGAACACAGACGTTGCTATCTAACAAGTTCAGCCAACTCTTTTTGGATGACAATTTTATGGATGCATAATCTAATAGGATTTTCGATTATGAACTGAACTGATTTAATATTATATTTTATATTTTAAAAATAAATATATACTTATTCCTTCAAAGCAATTAAAAATTGCTATTATTTTCAATGTAGAATATATATCACTTACTTTTTGCTGTTAGATTTCAATATTTTTGCACCATATTTGACTTTTATTTTGCTTCAAATATTTTCACTAAAAGAATGTTAAATATTTGTTTGCTGTTGCATAAAATATGTTCCAGTAAAATAATTAATATTTTTGTCTATAATAATATGCACGTAGATAAAAAGAACACAATAGGAGAGAAAAACCAATCTGATTTTTTTGCTACTATTTGCAATATTATTTCCAAAATTGTAAAGGGTGTACTATATACCTCCCCCCTCTAATAGTTGTGCAAAGGGTATTTTACTTTACTTTAGCATAGGAGCCCAAGACAAGGGATACGGAGGTTCAACCAGAAATTAAACGTATTCAAAATTCTGTGTTCAGTTATAGAAATATAGTATTACTTATGAAATATCATCAAAATTAATAAGTGTATATGGCTATGTTCACTTTTGTCTATCTATGGGTGGTAAATTAAGCAAGTAATTTCTTGCCATATCACTATTTTGTAGGTACTAAAATGACCAAGGAAAAATGCAGGAAATTAAAATAACTTTTAGGTGTAAATTTTATATTTTCACTAATTCTGATTTTTTAAGTCCACATTTATTTTTTATTTTATTCATAGTTTGGCAGGTCATGAAGAAATTTCATGACTTCAGAATTTGAATAGCGACGCAGTTAAGTCCAAGATGGATGTTTATTCTATCTCACCACAAAATATGAAGTTACGAAATGTTAAAATTAAATTATTTTTATTGTTCTCCTTATAAACCAGTAAAATTTTAGGAATATATTTTATATAAAAAATGTATTTGTTCAATCATGTGAACAAATTTCACGCTTAAATAAATCAAGAACACGCCGCTGGATTCGGCGCAGCTAATTTAAATACGTAGATCAAATAGTTGGAGACTATACTGTCCAGAACCGCAATCCTAACGGATCATTGACGCCACGCACTTGTTCGAACGATCTGTTGAAAAATGCAGGAAATTAAAATAACTTTTAGGTGTAAATTTCATATTTTCACTAATTCTGATTTTTTAAGTCCACATTTATTTTTTATTTTATTCATAGTTTGGCAGGTCATGAAGAAATTTCATGACTTCAGAATTTGAATAGCGACGCAGTTAAGTCCAAGATGGATGTTTATTCTATCTCACCACAAAGTATGAAGTTACGAAATGTTAAAATTAAATTATTTTTACTGTTCTCCTTATAAACCAGTAAAATTTTAGGAATATATTTTATATACAAAATGTATTTATTCAATTATATGAGAACATTTCATGCTTCAATAAATCAAGAACACGCCGCTGGATCCGGAGCAGCTAATTTAAATACGTAGATCAAATAGTTGGAGACTATACTGTCCAGAACCGCAATCCTAACGGATCATTGACGCCACGCACTTGTTCGAACGATCTGTTGAATAATTTGATTAACTATAGAGGAACGATCGATAGGTGTACAAAATTGCAAGATTATATAGGCGTTCTTCCGATATTCTACAAATCGTATATTGTAGCGAAGAATACCCATCCCTTAAACGGAATTTTTATAAAACTCTGTTCTTCTTGGCTTTTCTATTAAATGATTGACCCCTGTCGCAAATTTTTAGGTGTTTCTCATTTACTCAACAAATCATACAGTTTGGTGTGCAATACACCCTAAAGTAGCAAATATTGTAAAACTGAAATTGTACACTTCTTTGTTTCGAACAAATCACCTATAGACCAAATGTTATTTCTTTATCTCATTCCGAAGCATGCTATTTTATCATTTCACATTTCGAACGTGTTTGTGTGACGCACGCAACCTCCGAAATATTTTTTTTTTGAAAATTTTTATTCTTTTTGGCTTTTCTAACAAATAATTGGTCTATGTTCCAAATTTCAAGCCCGTATCACATTTTAAAGGAGACGTTTCTCATTTACTAAGCAAATCGATCCTTTTGATAGAAAAACATTTTTTGAGTTTCTTGCCACTTTTTGTAATATTATTTCTAAAACGGTAAATAATAGGTTATATATACTCAAAAACAAGGGATGCGGCGGCCCTGTCACCTATAAGAAATTAAACTAATTCAATATTATCCTGATAATTGTGCTCAGTTAAAAAAAATTAGTAGAATTTAGGAAATATCCCCAAAATTCAAATATGAATAGCCCGAAAATATATATATAGTCAGGCTCACATTTGTAATGTCCCAATTTCAGCATTCGGCGTTTTTGGGAAATATTGAAATAGTGCTTCTTTGGAATAAATATGGAAGCTGTGCTAAATTTTAAAGTGCATAATTTCTTTCTAAATGATTATTCCAAATGACCAAATGACTATTAAATTATAATTAATTTCCAAATGACTATTAAATGAGGTACTTGCAAGTGACCAAGAAAAATGCGAAAATCGAAATACATTTTCGGTGCAGATTTTATATTTTCACCAGTTCTGTTTTTTTAAGTTTAAATTTATTTTTATTTTATTCATAAATATAAGGAAATGTTTTGACTTCAGCCATTTGAACTACGACTTAATTATGCCCTCTCTCTTTATAACCACTAAAATTTTATTAAGTACATTTTATATAAAAAATGATTTCTGTCACGAAGTAGAGCATTTGCTGCCAAATGATGACACTCTCAGCAATGTCCCCGCCATGGACAAGGACACCAGCTGCATCAATGTTTTCAAAAACTCTCCCATGTATAATGAAATGGTCCTTATCACCCCAACTGAATTCTTATATTGTATTTCTGAGCCTAAAAAGAAAAGAATTCCAGGTGCTGATAAAATCTCAAATACGTGCACTAGGAATTTTATCCTAAACATATTTTACTTAACTACCCTCATAAACTACATCCTAAAATATCGCAATTTCCCAAAGGACTGGAAATGTGCAGTCATTGTTCTTTTTTTCAAAACTGGCGGAGACCCAAGTCAACAGTTAAATTAGTAGCCAATCTCCCTCCTTGCTTCCCTGTTCAAAATCATAGAAAAAGTCATCTTGATCAGACTAAGCGCCTACCTAAATGAAATTACTGTCCTCATTTTTTAGCAATATGGTTTCAGAGCCAAACATTCAACTAATCATCAGTTACTACATACTGTGGATTTCATTTTCCACGGCCTTCTTAATAAAATTCCATCCATTGCTCTTTTCCTGGATGCCCAATAGGCGTTTAATAAGGTGTGGAAAGGTGGACTTATTTACAAGCTCATCAAACTTAAAATACCCGACTCCCTTATCCACCTCTGAAATTCATACGTAAGTAACCGAGTTTTTTCTTTAGAATTCAGAAAACCCTTTCTTCCCCTAAGGCACTCAGAAACAGCATAACTCAGGGACCGATTCTCGAACCTATCATTTTCAGTATTTATTAAAATGACATCCGCAAATATCCCCATACCTCCCTCGCCTTGTATGCTGACGATACTTCCATACTAGCTAAAAGCAAATAATTCAGGACTCTTATTTCAACTACCCAAAATCATTTAAATCTGATTCTCTCCTGCCCAAAGACTGGAGACTAAAACTCAACCCCACTAAATGCCGTAGTATCTGTTTTACATTCAAAATGAACCTCCCCCCTCCCCTGTATATTGACAAGCTTCAATAACTCAGTCCTCGATCCACATTGTAACGTTTCTGCCAGAAACCAATCAGCGAGAAACTTTCTAACGGATCAACCAATCAAATCTTTACCCGTAAAGAAGAAAAAGTATCCATCAAAAGTTGATTGACTCATTAACTGAAACAACATTTTAAAAATCTGATGTGGGCAGCACTTACTTTCCTTAATAATGTAATGGATTTACTTCTTTACCGATGAAAGTGATGTAAAGATCCACGGTACAGTATTGATAACGTTAAATTGTACATTTGGCACCGTAAATTGTACATCAGGATGACAACATCTAAAACAATTTCGTACCCATTTAACTTATATTTTACGCAACTCTAAATTAACAATTATCGATATTGATAGCATTTTCAATAAGCTATATCGTCCATATATTCATATATTTTAATATTGAATTCATCAATTAGGCTTCATTTCATTAACTTGACGTCATTTTCGCAATTTTGACGATATTTTTGTCAATGTGGGGCCCAATTTCGCCAAGTTGGCGATATTTTGAAAAGCATTTCTTATAAAATGTATGCCCATCATATGACGGCATTTCAAAAATATTGCAACCTATTTAGCGTCACTTTTATCATTTTGCTGACATTCTTATCAATTTCATTACATTTTTATCAATTTTTCGACAGTTTCGTCAATTTTGCAACATTTAAAAAAGTCGCCAAGTTGGCGATATTGTGCCATATTCGTCGCTAAAATTTAGTCAAGCACTATGGAAAAAAATTGGTTATTCTTACAGCAGATAAATGAATAATGGCATCCACATACAAAACTATTACCCAAATTATCTTCTCTTATAGTATATTCTTATTCCTTCCAAGATATTGGATTTTCATAGATTAGTCTTGCTTTTCAATTGATTTAGAGTCATTTTAATCAATTTGGCGGTATTCCGCCAAATTCGCAGCCTATATTTCGCAAAACATTGTTCATGGAGAAATAGGTTAGTCTTAATGCTTTTACAAACGATCAGCGAATGTTTGTCAATGATGTCGATTCTCAGAATTGTGTTGAAGTGTGTTTTGTCCATCCACACGGTCAAACATATTTGATATTTTATAATAAAGAGATAGTTTCCCTTCATCTCTAGTAGATGGCGCTGTTGTACTTTTTTTCTAAATTTCACTGTAAATATCGTTTGTTATATTTATGTTTCCAGATCATGAAATCAGAAGTGTCCCAAATCGTTACAATAAATAATAAGAACAAGGCTAAATTCATATATTAAAATTAAAAGTTTTTAATAATTTGAATTATTTTAATATAATTCAATGTGATAATGGGTTTTAATAAACATAAATTAAAAGTAGAATCTATTCTTCCATAATACACAATATAAATACATTTGAAAAAGGGCACCAAAATTCTTTTAGCTCTATGTACTAAATTTCCAGTTCCAGCATTGGGCAACTGCATTAATTATTTTAATTTTTATTTCTCAAAACATTCTATTTAAAATATGTGTGGCATGCATTTTTCATAATAAACAAGCACAAATAATTTCAATCAGAGATATTTTTAGATGGATATTTTTTTGGAAGTAGAAAAGTAAAATGTTTATTATTAAAATATTAAGGCATCAACAAAACTACTAAATTTCTAGTTCCAGCATTGGGCAACTGCATTAATTATTTTAATTTTTATTTCTCAAAGCATTCTATTTAAAATATGTGTGGCATGCATTTTTCATAATAAACTAGCACAAATAATTTCAATCAGAGATAATTTTAGACGGATATTTTTTTAGAAGTAGAAAAGTAAAATGTTTATTATTAAAATATTGAGGCATCAACAAAAATAAAAAAATACAAATAAAATCTGGTACCATATATTCTGTATTCATAATTAGCTGAATTTCCTACAGAACTTTTATATGGACAAGAAGAAAAGCACCAATTACTAAATATAAAATTATATATTAAATTATACTTGCTAAAAAAATCGGAAATTTTTTTGTCCAGCTTACCGCTGCCACTCCTTACTGAATCCGTGAATTTTTTTATATTCATAATTAAATTGTGTGCGCATAGTATCTTTTTTTTAATTTCAGAAGACAAATGACCAATTTTCGTTATTTCTGAAAAGCACCGGTTTCTAAAAATTTTATTGTGATACTCTGATAGAGTTTTGCCTCTATAAGCTCTTATAATTTGGTTGGTCCAAATCATTTTTAATAAAAATAATAAAAAAAATTAAATTAAAAAAGCAGAACGAAAAAGATTACACATTAAAACAAATGGGTAAAAGGGAAAATAACTATATTCGATACACAAAACAGCAATTGCCCAGCGATTGGTCAATACAAATGTCAATCATACTGACTCCTCAATTTTGGACGAAAAAGTAGGATACTGCACTACATGAAAAATGTTTGACTTCACATTTTGACAAACACTTCAAATAGCTGTTCAGTGTAAACAAAAATCAGTTATCAAACCTCTTTGACCACTGATCGTCTGTAGACACCTTTTTGGTAGTTAAAAGACGAATGGCGTCAAATTACAAAGCTATTCCCCAAAGTTTCTTTTCTCGTGAATAGAAAGAGCTAGATCTACGAGAATGATGATGATAAATTTATCGCAAAATATTACATATTAAAGTGAACATATTTCACAATAGTTTATATTTATTTTTTATTTTTATGTGATATTTTGATAAACTTCTTGAAAAATGTGTAACATCTCGAGAACAGTTCATACTAGCAATCTAAAACCTTTGACAATCGTTTTTTAATAAAAGATCACATAAGAAATGAGTATCTCGTTCACTTTATTGAATGTCTAAATTTTTGATAATTTCTTAAAATTTCTTTTGAAAATTTTGGTGAGTTCTGAACTTTCGATTGAGTGTAAAGAGGACAGGTTTCTGATATTCGCTGATTGTGACATTTGTAACAAATTGTATTTAGATCTCTTGATTCGTTCGTGATCTATCACCCCCAGAGTCACACTGACACACACATACACACACAGAGAGATAGAGATAAAGAGAGAGAGAGAGAGAGAGACAGACAGAGACAGAGAGAGAGAGACAGTGAGAGAGAGATAGACATCCCCTTAAAAACGTCTAATTCGTGTTCAGAGATGCTTGGAAAGAGCTGTTCAGACGAATACTTTCCTCATACATTATATACACTATGTATATAAGGAAAGTAAAAATATCCTTCGTCCTGCAAAAATCTAAGTATATAGGTACAATACCAACAAAAATTCGAGGTCTTGCTATTGTTAGTCTGTCCAAGACGCTATCTCGGTGATCAAATACTGACCCTTTGCTAATTATATTTCCTAAACTAAATTTTGAATCGAAAAACGATTTATGTCAGCGTATTCTCTTAATTTTTCTCTATAGATGTACCAAATTTCTATTTTTGTATGCTTTAGTTTTGCGGTACATAACAAAGGAGCGCGAACTTTGTCAAACTGCGGCGTCGTCATCTACATTTTCTTTAATACTAGGGTTATCCGCCCTCTCCTTGCTATGCTCAACTTGCTTGCTCTGCTGCTTGCTCTGTTTGATGCACTCGCTTCGCGAGCACTTTGGTTACGCCTGCTACGTAGGCGTACTATACCTGTTGAAGAACCAACCTTGTTAATTGACATTCTCCAGCGCTAGTGCTAGCTCAGAGCAAGCTCTTTCCGAAGCACACGACAGCCTACGTGTTCTGTACTCACTGATGCTTGTAAAACTCCAAGATTATACCCTGTATTACAACCTACATTCCTGCCTTTTCTCCCCCTTATTACCTAGCGCAAACATTAAGTTGTTTTGCCAATAATTTCACCATGTTTCAGCTACCAGTTCGCTACGCCCACCATTCCCGAAACTCGTTTTGTAAGTTGAGAGTCTTCGTCCCTACATCCTGGGGAGCGTGTATCGGAAACTATTCCGTGTCACATGCTATTAAGAACGATTGCTTACTGTATTACGAACAATCGACAAAATTCCATAACTGCATGTTTTGCCGTTTGCTCGTAATACAGTGACATAATACCGTGTTACGCTTTCAGTACAGAGCGATTTATAACAATGAAATATATAATTGTTGTGAAATATGACAATTGAATTGTAATATTCATGACAACAATAGTTTTAAATCTTCGCCTGTAAAGAAAAAATTCATTTCAGAAGTGCATAAGAAATTGAATAACTTAATAACTAAAACAGAATTTAAAACAAGCGACTCTTCCTGCAATAAATCAATTATGAAAGTGCATGCCAACAAATATTAGTGGTCTTGCTATTGCTAGCATGGTCAGGACGTGAATTCGCAGCTAAAATAATCTTCATTTGACTTTATATATAGGTTTAGCTTATGTAAATCAGGTAGTGGAAACAGCAAGACGTGATATGCAATTGAATTCGCAAACAAATGTTGAGTATGTCTTTCTCTCTAATTATCGGTATGCATTTATTAAATAATTATTTAATTATTCAACTACCAATTTCATTTCAATATATTATACACTGTTTGTTCACAACTGAAATCGCAACACCATAAAGTTGTAGATGTAGCTTTATGTAAATAAAAGAAAAAAAAATCAATGTAAAAGAATATGTTAAATATTTCCTAAACTAATTTTTAAACCGAAAAACGGATTATATCAGTGTATTCCTTTAATATCTCTCTATAAATGCACCAAATTTCATATTTTTATGTGTTATAGAGTTTCCGGTACGTGAGAGACAAACTTGGCAAGTACGAAATTTGTCAAATAGCTATTTTTAATAGAGATAGAGAGATATGTTCGAGTTTCTCCGTTTTTTACAGCCTTAAGTATTAGGATACGAATAAAAAAGTATTGTAAAAAATTACTAAAAGTACTTTTGCTAACACACGTATATCACACTTTCTCTTATATTAAGAAACATGATTTCCCATACAAAATCTTGGTATATTATAAATTTATCTCGTAATTTCCCTAATTACAAGTAGATCTCTGTTTCGGAACCATTTTCACGTAACATTCGTACAAAAAGACAACATATCTTCTCGTTACTTTCGTTTATTGTATAATTCTGATTCAATCATAGGTTGAGACAGTGATATAATTATATCGCCTAGCCAACCATCACACATATGCTTCTGAAGCGCTAAATTACATATAGAATCCACTGATGGAAATGTGTTTAATTGAACCACCGAAGTGAAACTCACTTAAATTAAGTGGTTTAGACGGATATTATTCCTGGTGTAGAAACGTGAATATTTATGTAATGCATTTAAATGATTTATTCTAAATCATCAATTATCATTTAAAAACATTTTTGAATTTGGAAATACTGCACGGTGAGTTTATGACTTGCTGTTGAATACTGACTTAAGGGATTTCATATTACAGTAAATTATATATATGCTGTGGTAAAAACAAATTATATTAATTTTGTATATAATATAACCCTTGTATATAATATAATTAACTGTTAAAGTTATGTTGAGTATATATATTTCGCAAAAAAATGTTGAGTATATATTTTTCTATAAATATCGGTATGCATTCATTAAATAATTATTTAATTATTCAACTCCCAATTTCATTTTAATATATTATACACTGTTCACAACCGAAATCGCAACACCATAAAGTAGTAGATGTAGCTTTATGTAAATCAGGTAATGGAAACAGCAAAGAGTGATATGCAAATGTTCACAGATTCGTTACGCATAGTGACATAACACATTGCCGAGCAGCATAAAAGCGTCAGGTCAAGGAGGAACAATATCACAGCTAAAAGCTAAATTGTAGCATCATTGGTTTCAGATTGTAAAAATCATCACAGTATGCCAAGAGTACATCGACGTACCGTATATGTTCAGTTGTCGTCAACGGAACGACGACAAATCATTGTTTTACGTGAAGGTGAATCGAACCTTCGAAGGATCGCCGATCTATTGGGTCGACATGTGAGTACAGTTCAAAGGTGTGTGTTACGGTTCGTGAGATACAACAAAACGACACGAAGATCAGGTAGTGGAGCTTCCAGATGTACCACACCACGTGAATATAGTATGCTAGTGAGAAGCGTTGCACGGGAGTCGTTTACTACGGTAACTGTGTTACAACGACATTTATTCCAAACTACTGGTAACGTATATTTCATTATAAATATAATTTTATATTGCTCTATCCTATGTTATTTTTATTATTATTTGAACAGTTTCCAATTTTACGATGTTTTTATGAAATTGTTGTATATTGAATCTTGTATAAGTCGAGATTGTATGTGTAAAAGTTATTCTTTGATCTTGAAATGCAGAGCTATTATGTCCTTTTGAGTTTGTTCCTGAGTACTTAGTTAAGTTTGTGATTTGCAAGATGTGTTGTTTCTAAGATTAAGTTCTCCCTATTATGTTGTATCGCCGTCTTGTTTTGCTATTACAGTTATAGTGCTCCAAGCAGAGGAGTATCCTCTGCATGACCTCTGAAGATTTCAGGCATTTTTTCCGATGCGGAGTGGTGCTCGGATTTTTGGTGGCAGTGCCTGGAATGGCTTCACTTTTGAATGCGGCGTTCGGTTCCTTTGGGTATCCCCCGAGAGATGGGAAGAGTGTCCCCATGGGAAGCGTGTCCCCAGTGGGAAGATGGAGGGAGTGATGGAGGGAGTGATGGAGGGAGGGAGAGAAAGAGAGAGAAATAGAAATAGAGGGCGAGAGAGAGAGAGCGAGCGGAAGAGGGAGAGAGAGCGAGAGGAATAGGGAGAGATTTCCAATTCCAGTTTTTCCGAAAATCCGCATGACAGTACGAAATATGTGTGTAAATGAGAATGCAATATCTTAATAGTATACAAACCACTTGCCTGTAATGTGTACTCAGTACACACCACTTGACTTATGAAATGTACTAAAAGCCGTGTACGCACCACTTGCCTTATGAAGTGTACTAAAAGAAGTGTGCACACCACTTGCCATCATATAAATGTCCCTTCATAAATCTCTTGCAATCTCTGTTAACATCTAACCATTTCGCTATACCTCAAATTGCTTGAAAAAGCTAATACAATTTATCAGAATCAGACTCACGCAATATGCATTTTCAACTACAAGTATCATTCCCTTCATTTATTATTTGCTTTCTATTCATTCATAGGCTGGAATTATCATATAATTATAGTATCTAGCCAACCGTAAGATGCATGTTTCTGATGCATTCCATTCTATATGACACCATCTGATATTAATTGGCTCAATGGATATATGTGGACAGATTACACACTTAAATTACTATCTATATTAAAAAAATAGCTGCCGCCGCGCTGCTATTCGACAAATATCGCGTTTATCAAATTCCTCTGTCACTTAGAGCAAAATCTATATTATACAAAACTATGATATTTGGTAAGAGGCATATTAGGGGAATACACTGATATAAACCTTTTTTCGATTTAAAATTTAGTTTAGGAAACATTTAATATCAAAATCAAAAGAAGAGTTTTTTGAGAGGATAGTCGCGTCCGGGACAGACTAGCAATAGCAATAATTCGAAATTTCGGTGGTTTGTACCTACATAGTTCAATTTTTGCAAGACCGAGCCACTTTTTTTTAAAATTTCGACATAGTGAATGAGTTATTCCATTTTTTATGCACTTTTTATGCAAAATTTTCTTCTTTACGAACAAAGATTTTAAATTATTGTTGTCATGAACTTAATTGTTATATTTCACAACAACTATATGTTTCATTGTTATAAATCTATCTAGACTGAAAGCGTAACACGATGTTACGTCCCTGTATAACGAGCAAACTGCAAAACATACAGTAAATGAAATTTTGCCGTTTGTTCGTAATGCAATAAGCAATCGTTTTTAAAAGCAAGCGGCACGATATAGATGGCGATGCAGGATCAGTGAGTGTCAGGAAGTAGGAGATGAAGCATCCAAACTCACGAAATGAGCGTAGCGAGTTGGGAGCTCAAGTTTTATGAAGATGTTCGAAAAACGAGTTAAGGTGAGAGTCAGCTAATAAGAGGGCGAAGTACCAACAGGTGCAGCACACCCATTGAGAGTTCCGATTAATAAGTGGCAGGGATGGAGGATGGTATCTTGGAGTATTGCGAGCTTCAGCGAGCGCAGAACACATAGGCGGTCCTGTGCTTAAGCTGGCTTGAAAGACCTTGAGAGGCGAGCACCGGGGCTGGAGAATGCAGTTAACGAGAGACTGTCCCCAACAGGCGTTTATGCAAACATAGCAGGCGGCACAAAAATGGTAGCGAAGCGAGTAGAAGGCAAATCCCCACTGACTCGCGAAGCGAGTCGCGGGTGCTATCGAGCGTAACGAGCAAGGTGTAAAAGCATCAGCCAGCACAGGATGTGTAGGACGGACTGGTTGAAATCACTCGCTGCGCGAGTTCCAGGGCTAGTGAATGTTAGTCTATAAGGGACGGTCCCAATGGGCGTATTAGGCATTTGTAGGCAGCAAGTAGCGCTAACATGCTAGTGAAGCGAGTGTTAGCGAGTTACGTGGGTTATTGAGCGCAACAGGACAGGACATATTATGCCTGCCCCAACTTGCATATTTCGTCTGCGTAGCAGGTGACACTAAAGTGCTCGCGAGGCGTGCTCAGCGAGCAGGTAGTGGATCACAACAGGCATATTACACCTCCGTAGCAGGTATCACTAAAGTTCGCGAGATGCGAACTCAGAAGGCTTCAGAGAGTAGAAGGCGAAGCGATTCACCGGTGCTGGCAAGCTTAACGAGCAAGGGTTGAAAGCGTTAGGGAGCACAGGACATATAGAAGATCGTATGTGTCGGCCGGCTTGAAATGGCTCTCGAAGTTAGTTCCGAGATTGTTGAATGTCAGTTAATAAGTGGCGATCCCCAAAAGGCGTATTATGATTTACACCTGCGTTGCAGGTGGCACTAAAATGCTCGCGAAGCACTCTCAGCAAGTCAGAGGCGAAGCCTTCCGATTGGCAAAGATAGTTACGTTGGGTATCGAGCTTAGGAGGTGGAGGCATCGAGCATATTGCGTGTGTGTTTGTGCAAATTTTTGAATAGCAAATCTTTTGCAAACTTTCTCTTTATGCAAACTTTTTTTGAGAGATATTTCAAGTACACTACAATTTGCCCATATTTTCCAAACATCAGTCAACAGTTTTCTAAAATTCAAGTTTACGTTTAATTGTATTTATTCTTATTAATAAACTTTGGTTTTCCAAATTTGAAAATTATAATTTCTAATACTTGGGGCATTTACAGTAATTTTTGCCAGTGAGGTAGGTCTCTCGTTTTTTTTCCATTTTCTGTTCAAAATTTGGCACGTTTCTTAAAACATTTGTTTCTCAGTATCGATATTTAATATTTATAGAATATGACTGATATGGATTTAACTTCCAGATTCTAGAAGAGTTGGAGAATTCATTAAAATTTTCTCTTCAGGATTTTTCCTACTTTCGGTAAAAACTTTACTTGATATATTTATTTATTTCAGAATCGGTTTTAAATAGATATTATATAGTAACTGAAGTGGATTACGCAACACATTCTAGTGCGAGAAAATACTCACAAATTATTTCCACTTCCGGTTCTAGCAAGAGAAAGAGCGAGATTGAGAGAGATAGATTGAGAGAGATAGACTGAGAAATATTTGTTAGTTCCGATTAAAAAATCTCATTTTATCTGCAACATGAATTTATCAGGATTGGCAGCATATGGAGTTTAGATTAATTACGACTTTCACGGATTCAGCGTTGAATTTCGCTGAGGATAGATGTCCCTAAATATATTCTCTTGTTTTTCTGAATATACGCATGACTGTACGGAGCATGTGTTGAAGACCCAGACCACATGACCAACCCTATGGTTAATGGTAGCAAAGTGTGTGGCCGGGTACGGAATATGTGTGCAAATGAGAATATAAACTCTTTATAGTTCAGTCGAAAATGATGTATACATAAATCTTGCCACTATATGAATTTTCCTTCACAAGTATCTTGTAATCTCTATTAACATCTGACAATTTCGCTACCTCTCAAACTGCGAGCACAAGCAAATACCATCTTTAAGAATAAGATTCCAGTAATATGCATTTTCCATTATGAGTATATGATTCCTGTTCATTCCTACGCTATCAGCGTAGTAAGATGTAATTATAATATCTAGCCAACTGTAAAATGCAAGTGTCTGATGCATTAAATTCTATATGATATCATCTGATATTAATTTGTTCAATGGACATACGTATTTAAATTACATTATGAAATCTAGCCAAGAACATTTTCTATTGGGAAAATAAGAATATTTCTCTGATTTTCCTTAAAATCTACAGACATGAACTTCAATCTTCGCCAAATTATATGCTGAAACTAGTTGAGAACCCGCGTTCGCTGTTACTGTAGAATTAAATCTTTAAAATTTTAGAATTGTCGCATTTACACCTAAAATGTAAAGGATAATTTGAGCGACATATTCATATTTGAAAAATTTTGTAATAGAAAATATTTTAAACATTCCTGTAAACCTTTTCCTAAAAGAGATATCATGAGCATATATTTTGACCATTTTTTTCCAAAAGTCCTTTAGTAGATTGCTAAAATTCAAGTTCAAATTTAATATTGTATTTAGTCCTAATTCAGATTTTCTAATCTTAAATATCCTAATTTCTATTAGTTGTGGTATTTCAAGTATTTCTTTCCAGTGAGATATTTCTCATATTGATCAAACTGAGCATGCTGTAAAATTTCTTATTAAGGAATGAGACAATTATACTAGAAAACATAAATTTTATAAATCTTAAATGTTCAGAGTTGATTTAATTTTCACCACCATTTTGAGTTTATTTCTAAAATGATTATAAAAATTATGTGCCGATTTATGATTTTGATTTTTTGAAGTCTTCCATGTTCAGAAAAATTCTGAAAAGTAATTTAGTTAATGATTTGTCCACTATACAATTTTTCCTGGTCTGACAGAATACCAAGCAATTTTCTTTTGCCCTGGGGACTCAGTACCCTTCATTTGGCGAAAAATGACGAAAATACCGATTTTCAATTTTTCTGCTTAAAATATACCTTGACATCCCTAGTATCCCTAGTATAAGTTTCGTGAAGATCCGAGAACTATAAATATATTAAAAAGGCTTTTGACTGCAACTGTGTCTCTTTAAATACCACGCCTACTTCCATGTTTACGCTCTGCTTACATCGCATCTGCAACTGAATACTCCCTGTTTTATAAAATATTTCTACCAGAAAGAAGATGAAAGTGCTTAATCGTAATTTTAATTAATAAAGAAACGTTGTTTACTTTTTCCGATCTGCTTTCGTTCGTTAATATCGTGCATAAACTGTGGAACTCAAAATGCAAACGAAAGCTTGCACAGTGTGACGTGGGCAAAATGTCCTAAAGAAACATTTGTACATAAAAAACGTGTAAAACTCTGTGTAATGGAAACTGTGTGTGAATATAATAAAGGTACACAGCGCTGCATAAAAGAAGCACAGAATGCTTTAGGTGTACCTTTAGCAAAGGGCTCCATGAATCTCGGTGTTGCGCTCGATTTTCGAAAAAAAATGTTTCGACAAAAACGACGAAGTGCAAAATATCAACTTGCACGTAAACTGGTTAAAAAAGCAATTTTAAAAAGAGACATATTAGTTAAAAAAAGGAAGGTGTAACATACAGTGCAGGGTATTTTTAAAAGAAAGTTAAGAAATAATGGTAGTTATGCAGAAATGATATGCATAAGGTTACGAAATATTGTGTGTTTTTATGATATGAATATATTTTCAAATCTTGTATTTCTTTTATAATATAAACATCATCATATTTATAGTTAAGCTATATCCTAATGAAATGAGTCAAATGTATTTCATGGACGACATTTGAGATAATCATGAATAAAAGGGTTTATTTACGGCACAATATCACTCAATGATCATTATTATAGCTCAGTGATCACGATACTTAGCAGTTTCAATCATTGCTGAGAAAACTAACCACGATGCCATTATTTTTGTTCGTTATGGTATTATCTCCCCTCGGGGGCAAGTCCCTCCACCCATCGCCGGAGGGCACATTGTCAAGTATAGTATCAATCGAAAGATCTTGTCAAGTACTTTAAAGTGGAGGGCAAAACGTTATAATTGTAATCACTTAAATCAAATATGCCAATTTTTCAAAAAAATTTTGTAAAATTTTAAAAATAGAATACTAAAAAAATGGTACGAGAACGTCGATTTGTGCCACACTCCAGAAAATTTTAATTTGCTTTAATATATTGGATTTTGGATCGGATTTTTAGTGTTTGAAATATATTGTTCATAAATTTGTAATTTTAATAGTTTTCACCACTTTGACAAGGTGGTTATAATTTCAATATTTTAATATTTTGAACTATTTGGAACATTTCAAAGACATTTTTCACACAAACCATTTCAGCTCAATTGGGTTAGAGCCACATACTTTACTTCCCAATGTAATTCTTAATGCATTGTAAAAACCTTATAAATACTTTTTTGATAATTGCAAACTTAAAACCAATCCATTAACGGAGAAATCAACATTCATTTTTTATCTCTCTAGAATCACAAGTAAATCTCTTTCCGGAATGAGTATCACGCAATGTGCATGTTAAAATCAAACATGTGATTCATTACTTTGGCATGCTATAGAAGTTTGATTCGATTATAGGTTGTGAGATTATTATATAATTAGATCAACTAGCCAGCCAACGCGAATATATTTTCTTCTCAAGCGTTACGTGTCTGGCGTGACAGATTTCTTAATTAAACCATCGAACTGCAACATGTCTGAATTTGGCCTATTAGACAGATAATGTTTCTATGATTCTCATAAATTATTTAGGAAATATATTTGATCCCCCATTTTAATATATATTTATATATGAATATATGGTAATAACAAAATATATGTCGTGAAATCCGTCAAGAAATCCCTAACAAAATTATCGAATATTATTTTATTTTTGCTAGATTCGTCTGAGATTCGAATTGGAAAGGAATGTTACTAAACAACATTTTTCAAGATTTGACTACATTTTTACATTTTCAGAATGCGAAATTATATGCATATTTCCATATGCAAAATCATTCACATTTTTCTACATTCCTGAAAAAAGGACACGAGCAGAGTAAAAATTAAGTTTACGGATATAATGTAATATTTAGTAGCAATATTGAGGGAATTGAATATTTTCATTATGGAGCAGTTCATAACTGATAATAAAATAACTGATAATAAATGTAGCATATTATGATTTGCATTTGTATATGAGTAAACAGAATGATTTTATGTAGACTGTAAAAGTTGATGCAAACTGTTTATACATTGCGAAGCATTTGTTTGATATTTTTATATTAATAAACACACCTTTGAATAAATCAGCCGTTTTAGTGTAGGCGATAATTATATCTCAGTAATGAAAAAAACTCTTAACAATAAATTTATAAAGGGTCTTCATATGGTGTCAAATGGTGTGTGTATAAACTTCATTTTATTAAACTTCAACTATTAAGCCTTTTTTTTTTGCATACTTATTTGTACAATCCTACCAATTTTAGGAAAAATAGGTTGTGTCATCTCCAGAACCGAAGTGTTACTTCCTAATGAACACCCAGAATCCTCTGAAATGTAATGCTGAGAGAGAGAGAGGGGGGGGAGAGGGAGACAGAGGGGGAGAGCGAGGGAGAGAGAGGGGGGAGAGGGGAGAGAGGGGAGAGAGAGAGGGAGAGAGAGGACTAGCGAGAGATAGAGAGAGAGAAAGATTAATAAGTTTATCCACAAATCATATTTTAAAATAATATTACTTTGGGTAATGTTTTTGTATTTGGATGCCAATAATCATTTATCTGCTACAAGAATATCTTATGTCTCCGTGCACAGCGTTTGGCGAGATTTTGGCGGAATGCCCCCAACATGACGACTCTTTTAAATGTTACCAAATTAACAAATATGTAGCCAAATGGATAAAAACGACGCTAAATCAATGAAAATGACGAATAATTGATGGAAGTTTAATATCTTAGAAAAAACATAAGAGTAGAGTATAAGAATAACTCATTTCTCCGTTCGTCAGTCCGTAAGGTTTAGCGAGAAATTTAGCGGGCCGTCGCCAACTTGGCAATTATTTTAAATATTACCAAAGTGACAAAAATGTCGCCAAACTGATAAAATAACACCATATGGGAAGTAAGGTTTTGCAAATTCTAAATTCCGTCATATGAAGGGCATGCCTTCTACTATAAGAAATGCTCCTCTCTCCGTTTGTCTGCAATACTTGCTGATGTATTTAGAGAACTTGTCGAATAATTTAGCAAAGTAGCGCAAACTTGGCGATATTTCGCCCCAGATTGACAAAAATCCTGTCAAAATTGCAAAAATGACGCTAAATCAATGAAAATGACGTCTAATTGATGAATTAATTATTAAAATATTTTAATATATGGACTATATCGCTTATTGACAATGCTATCAATATTGATAATTGTTTGCTTAGGGTTGATCAAAATAGAAGTTAATTGGGTACTTTGAAATTGTTTTAAAGTATGAAATCACATGAAATGAATAAAATAATAATAAAAGCATATAAACACTCTTAGAATTAGAAGAAAAATATATGCCTTATCTTGATAAAACAATAAAATAAAAGTGAAACTGTAGTGTAAGCACATGTCTCACACCGCATTTGTATGCACTTGCGACCTTACTTATAGCATGTCAAAAAAGCTCATTTAGGGATTTTTAAAAGAGCTTATTTATGGCGTATTAAAGCATATTAATTAAGGCGAATCAAAATATATTTCTGGAAGTATCAAATTAGCTAGCTGCTTTATGATATTTTCATGTAGAGGTCGCAAAGCATATTTACACTGTATCAAGAGATACAATTTAGCTGCAAGGATAACGAAAGGCGTAATCAAAGGAGCTTATTCACGGCTTATAAAAGCAGCTTATTTAAGGCATATCAAAGCATATTAATTAGAGCGCATCAAAATATATTTCTGGACGCATAAAATTAGCTAACTTATTTATGATGTTTTATGTAGAACTCGAAAAACATATTTAGATCTTATCAAGGTATACTACTCAGCTGCAAGTATGACGAAAGGCGTAACTAAAGAGCTTATTCACGGGATATAAAAATATCTTATTTAGGGCTTATTAGCATATATTTATGACGTATCAAATTATCTTGCTCATTTATGACATTTTATGTAGATGTCGAAAGGCATATTTAGACGGTATCAATGGACACTATTAAGCTGCATGGATCACGAATGACGTAATCAAAGGAGCTTATTCACGGCGTATAAAATGATCTTATTTAGGACGTATAAAAAGATATAATTTATGACGTATTGAAATATCTTTCCAAAGTTGTATTATGTCAGCGCAGAGGATGCAAAACGTATTAAGGGCATATAACAGGGACTTATTTGAGCCCTAATGCACTGGCGCAAACGGTAATATGCTTTGCGCCATGCTCAAGGCGTTCCCACGCAACTGGCTATGGCGTGCGTAAGGGCTTTTTCTGGGGGGCGTATTGTGGTCGCTTATCAAGAATAGTGCAATCGTTTGCTTATGTAGAAGGAACTAAGTTTTTTTGAAAAAATATATGAATAAATCAATTGTTCCCTGTTTTAAATCCGGGTACATTTTCAACGTGTTCGAGAGCTACTGTAAAAATATCAGTCGAGGACTACTGTAAGAAAGCTGTTGCAGTCAAGAGCTACTGTAAGAAAGCTTTTGCAGCTAATAGCAACTGTGAAAAAGCTATTGCAGTGAAGAGCTGCAGTAAGAGCGCTATTGCAGTCAAGGGCAACTGCAAGGAAGCTATTGCAATCAAGATCTACTGTAAGATATATATTGCAGGGAGAGCAACTGTAAGAAAGCTATTGCAGCCAAGAACTTTCTTTAAAATATCGCAGCGGTCGTGTGCCCCCCCCCTCCCTGATTTTTTTGTTGTTATAATCTAGTGTATTGCTTGGACGTTCTGTGGTTTTTGAATATTCATAGTGAGTTCAGGTGTAACTTTAATCATATGTTTGCATCTAAAAACCGGTATAGATATACCTTTTGTAGTATAGAGATATATCTATATAGATTTATTTTGAGTATTTATTTCTATACTGAATGACATTTATTTTTATTACCAGTACTAGGTTATTATCATTTATTTGGTAATCATAGTTTTAGAGTTATCTTAATTGAATAGTATAACAAAAAATCAGCTAGCCAAAGTGCTAAAATTACTTAATATGGGATACCTAAACTTAGGTTAATATATTTAAATATTATATGAAGTAACGTCTTAAAATTACTTAATATGGGATACCTAAACTTAGGTTAATATATTTAAATATTATATGAAGTAACGTTTGATGTTGTTCTTGAACATATGCGTTAATCACACATTTTCATAATCAGAAGCAAAATATGATGTTTAAAATGATAGTTACGTAATAAGTATGCGTGTATATGCTAATAATTAACATTTATATTCATTAATTTAGCTTATTGTATCATTGTAATCTAATCATGGGATAAGATTTTGGTATTTCAATGCCACTTACTGAGTTATATTATCCGCGATTTAGTTGCACTAAAATTTAAAATCATCTTCTGAAAACTGTATGCTTATTTGAAGCACTTAACTGCAACACACATAAAATAAATGGTTTAGATAGAAAAATGTTATATTACAATACCAAATGTATCTGTACCAATTAAAGATATAACGTTAATTATTATGTATACTTATTAATGTATGTTATACCTGTAATTATGTATACTTAATATTTATGTAAATTTATTCAAAATCTAACATCAGCAGCCAAAATCTAACATCATCAGCGGTTCCATCAGCCAAAAGAAGGAAGAACAACTTATAAATATAAAGAATACACATATACAAATATATCAATATACAGATGAAAAATCATTTGTCAAAAAATGTGCATACCCGGTAATTTCATGAAAATCTGCTTAAAAATCTTCTACTAAAAATAAAGATGGAAATTCAATTTGAGTGATCGTTCAAAATGGCAGAACTTAACAAAACATAGAAGATTTTTATCTGTACATTTCTGTCTCAGTTGAGTGAGTAAGCCGTTTATCTGCCAATATTCCACATTGGGAACATTTAAATTAATTATTATTATCATTTAAAATAATTATATTAATATAAATAAATATTATTAATATAAATATTATTAATATAATTAATATAAATATTAATAATATAAATAATTATTTAAATTAATTATTTTTTTATATTTTATACTCAAATACCTGGTTTATTTTCTCACTACTTGATTGGAATTGATTTTCAAAATAATTTAGTTTCAGAAAAAAAAAGTGATATTTTATTATTTATTATAAATAAACGATTTGGTGCACTTCTGATATAATAATAAAGATGAATTAATGATTCTTAAATATTAAAGATGATTTATTGATATTAATTATTTACATTCTAGTGATGAGGTTTATGAATGTGTAGTACAAATAAATTCCCCAAATTTTAATGAAATTTAAAAAAAAATATTTTTTTTCTTTATAATAGTCATTTATTTTCAACTTACTAATTGGTAATGCAATATAAAAGGATATGTAGCAAAATTTTAAACATAACTGAAATCGATGGGAAAATGGTTCACAATACTATCTAATGATCAGAAATGAAACAAGAAATATCAGTCACACATAAAGCATTGATTATGAAACACTTCCTAATTGAAATGCAATTTTACTTAGACATTCATAAAATTTGATACATTCAGCGTTGGAATATTTAAAATTATCACAGTACTACAGAGATTTATTGATTTAAAATTTAAACTTCTTCAAAAGTCCATTCTAGTTACACGAAACAAACTTTATTCAAATGACGTCATCGAAATATAAATCATCATCCTCTCAATACAAAATCAATGAATATTTCATTCATATCACTTACATTTCGGACTCCAGAGCTAAATCATTTTAAGTGAAAATAATTAAGCAACTCTTATGCGACTCACCTTACAATCAAGTCACTTATATTATAATCATATTACTTACATTCCAGAACACAGAACTAAATCATTTTGAGTGAAAAAATATCCACAACTCTTGCACAACTCACTTTACAATCGATTGATTTATTAACATTATGCATATGTTAAAATTAGGCTTCGTTGAAGAAATAATTCAAGTTTAGATATAATTTATTCAAAAATATTGTAATTGCGAAGGCACAGAATTTAGATACACAGATGATATGTAAAAGTAAAGCAGTTTGAGGACGAATACGACACTAAATATAAAATTAAACGATCTCTAAAAGTCACTATTTTTACACAGGGAAAAAATGAATGCCATATTTTATTTTGCAATGAGTCACGTGATATCTTTATACATCATGGGTGTAAATATTATCTCAATTTTTATTTAAAAAACTCCATATTTTGTTGAATTTTTTTTTAAATATTTTATATGATAAGCTGAATATTTCTTAAAATCTTTGAAGAAGTTTGGGAAATTTAACTTCGCTTAATTTTTTTTTTTAAATTAGCTCCCATAGGGTTCAATGAATTTAATTATTTCAAACCGGCTTAATCTGAAACTAATTGTGTGATATTATTCATTTTAAATACCATATGTCCCACAGACAGTTTCAACAACATGCTGAATTTTTCAATTTGATAAAGATACTTTTATGCAGTTATTGGAGTTTACGGACAGTTTGAGGCAGTTTTCGGACAGACAGACAAAGTCATAAATATTTTTTCAGCTATGTTAGAAAGTGTTAAAATGTACAGATTTATTAACTCTGATTTAACAACTATTGTTTTAGCACTTCGTTCCTGAATTTGTCCTTAAAATTCTTGAATTTAATTATCTACTAGAAATGTTAAATTAATCTAAATCTATTATTCAAATTTCTAATATGTGCTTTGTAAATTTCTGTTTCAAGAATTTCGATTTTTTAAATTAATGTGCAAACAACATTCTTCTAAGTTGTAATTATACTCAACAACGCCATTGCAAAAATATCTCTAAAAATAATACCTACAGATTTGGGATTTTTGTCAAAATTATGCACTTTTTTTAATGAACTTTAAATTTATGAGTACGTATGTCTATAAGATAAATATTTAAGGAAATAAAGACATTCATATTTTCGTGTAACCTGCATAAAGTACTGGCATGAAAATTATGATTGATTAAAAGATTAATAAAAGTTATGGAGGAATAGATAATACATAAACTGTGATTTCTATTTAAAAAAAAATATCTGTTTCACTACACTATTCTCATCAACTTCACATGGACTTTGTATGTCTCTTCGTTCAACAAATTTAAGGTGCTCGCTCTCTTCACCAAGTAGACAGTTAAAACTCGGAAGGAACATGTCTACATCTCGTAGAATATTTTGATCTATAAAGATATCATGTCATTTTGTTACGTCATTTACGTATGACATGACTGTGGTTTTGCCTTTTCCATGCATTTCGTTTGCTAATTACAGTTCAGTGTTTTAAGATAAAATGTTTTTGTACTTCTAACGAGTCATACGTCAAATTAGAGTTCATATAATGCAGGATGACTTCTCAGGCATATTGAAGCCTAGTAGGGTTTTTGCAAATACGTGGGTTACCATGTTTGGCGATTTTACGCCTGCTCCAATTATTGAGTGTTATACGTATTTAATAACGTTAACAATTATTCACTTGAGTTATATTTCTAACACTTGGCAACATAGTTGAAAAGTGTTTATGACTTTGTTCATTCTTCCTGTCTGTTTGTCTGTCTATATGTCTGTCCGTTAGCACAATAACTGCCGAAAAAATGACTTTATCAAAATTTTAGAATGTTGTGCTGACGGTCTGTGGGACCTTTGGGAATATAAATTAATAATATCACCCAATTAGTTTTGTATTGAACTCGGGTTGAAAAAATGAAATACATTGAATCCTATGGGACCTAATTTTTCAAACATTATTTAAGCAAATTTGAAATTCACAAATTGTTTCGAAAGTTTTAGGAAATATTCAAATTATCCCCAAAAAATATAAAAAAAATCAGCAAAATATATTCAGTAGCTTTTTAAATAAAAATTAAAATAATAAGTACACCTTTTATGTGAAGAGATCACGTGACAATTATATGAAAAGGTCACATGAAACACTTCAAAATAAAATATGGCATCCCTCTTGCGTCAAAATCGTGATTTTTAAAGTTCCTTTTAATTCATATTTAGTGTCGTATCCGTTTTAAAACAACTTTATTTTTACTTATATTTTGTGCATCTACATACTGAAACAACGCAATTACAATATATTTGAGTTTAAATAATCATCAAACTTTGATTATTTCTACAACGAAGCCTAATTTTCACTTATGGAGAATGTAAGTATCGAAAGATGTAGAATGAGTTGTATAAGAATTGCTGTATTTCTTTAACGCAAAACTATTTAGTTTATGGAGTTTGCAATATAGCTGATATGATTGAACATTCATTGATTTTACACAGATCACCAGACGATTTTTTCAATGAACTTTTAAGCATGGAGTTAAATTACTTGTACCTCCACGGTTTTAAGTTTGTAAATAAAATAAATTATTATAGTATTGGGATGAATGAAAGGAATGTAAAAATGTTTATGAACGAAATGCTGTTTTTATATATAGGGGATTTATATTTCAATGACGGCATTTGAATAAAGATCATTTGTTTTCGATGAACATTTCAAATATAATAAATTATTGTAGTATTATGATAATGTTAAAAATATTACCGTGGAATGTATCGCATTTTAGAGTTGTTTAAACCAGTCAATTTATATTTCAATGCCGATATTTTAATGGAGACCCTTTTTTCGATGAAATTTTAACTTTTCAAATATAATAAATTAATGTAGTATTGTGTTAATTTTAAAAATATTACCGAGGAATGTATCGCATTTTAGAGATGTTAATATAACATTGGAAATTTTAACAACATTTAAGTTGGAAAGTGTTTCACAACCAAAGCTTTATGCATGATTGATCTTTCTTGTTATAAATATGTATAAGACTGGAGTAACATGTGTTACTTCGCAACAATTTTCAAGAATCTAATATATGACTCACACTCTGCAAGCAGATTAACAAAAAACGCATATGGACTTTTTTTTTTACTTTTTTGAAAATATCAGTTCTTATTAAAAAAATGTCACACACATTATTATTTATTTCTATTTCATATCTGTTCAAGTTCCAATATTATATAGAAAAATTATGCACTTATTATGAGCTTAAATAGAGCTTGATCCACTTATACTAAGTAAGATGTATGTTATAATTAAAGGATGCTAAAGACATGGTTTTACTGATTCCTTGAACATTTTTACAAAGGGAAATGAGATTATTTATAAAGGGACATGAAAATTGCACTTAGTAAAATCTCATCACTGCAACAAATGTTGTTATTCTGTAAGACTAAATCTAAACGAAATTTCGATGCAGTACACCCACCCATAATTATTTTAATAGCTCTTCCTAAAGTGAGGATACAAAAGGGATTACTGCTAATAGATTACGTTTCCAGCTTCAGTTGGCGTCAATATGCTTGACGTGTTAGCTTGTATATATAAGAGCCTTGTGTTAAGTATTCACGTCATTACGTTATGCCATAATGCAATTCACTTACGCAATCTTTCACTAGATAGTTGTCGGCTCTTAGAGCACACAGAACGCTGAAATTCTACAGACAGTTTCATCTGTCAGATTACTTTTATCTATGAATTATCAAGATATTAAGTTACGTCGTCTGCTTGTCCCTATGTTCAACAACTTTCAGGAGCTCGTTCTCCAAGTAATTTGAAACAAGGAACACTTTTTCACCTAATACATATCCACACCATTACTTTACATCGTTACGAAAGTTGCGTACGTCATTTTTACGGGATCGTTGTTGACTCCCAGAACACGTAAAATATTGAAATATTGCGCAAAGTGTCACCTATTACATTTTCACATCATTACAATACTTCATCACATTATTTATGTACGTCATATGCTACGCAATCGTTCTTAGCAACTAGAACATGTAGAATGTTAAAGTTTGGCACACAGTCTCACATATTACATTTTTACATCATTACGTTATGTCTTTATATCATTTACGTTCGTCATATGTTACGGGATCGGTCTTAACTACCATAACACGAAGAACGCTGAAACTCGGCACGCAGTTTTAGCTCACTGAACATTTTCATCTATCAAATGTTCACGGCATTACCTTATGTCCTTACATTATTCTGTACGCCATACCTATGAATTTGCTTTTTATATGCCTTTTCATAGCAAATTCTTGTTCTGTATTTTTAGATGAAGTGTTTGTTCTCTTGGTTCTAGCGAGCTTATCCATGTATAAGACGTCATAGTTTTGAAATTAAACTTTGCCAAAAAATAATGACTAAAAGTAATACATAAATTTATAAAAACAAATGTTTTCAATGACCTGTATCCTTACACAAAAATAACTTACAAAAAATTAGAAAATGCATTTTAATCAGGCGCGAATAGAATGAAATTACTGATTTAGGCAGATTCCAGTCAAAACCATATTAAACTCATGTTTGTAAAAATTGTAACACCATTAAGGAATAACGCGATTTGGTAGAAACTTAATGCAAATGCATATTAGGGTGTCTTATGCAAATGATAATTATTTCGGAATCACCACCATACGTGGGCTGAGAAGCGCCTTCTAGACTGCTGCTTTAGCCGTAATTATAGAGAGCTGTAGCGGGACGTTTAAAATAATCTCTTGTTGTCTGCCAGCTTTAAACGTTTCGTGTCAAGTCACTATGCCTCTACGACGATAGAAGGCACTAGATCGGCCAGCGTGAAAGTTTTTTTTCTTATCGTTCAGTCGCTCGTAAGGAGCGCAATGCTACGACAGTGATGCGAGCGTGGAAGCAGTAGACTGAAGAGAACTGGAAAGGTCGAAAATCCGGCAGTGGACGAAGAAATGTTACGTCGGCACCGGATGATAGACACCTTATCGGCATGGCAGTGATGACAGCACACTTTCATCGCAACATATGGGAGAACGTTAGAGCAGTGCTACAGGTGGTGTTGTTCCGGCCGTCCAAAAAGATACTCAAGTCCTCTGGATGAGTCGGACGGTCTGGGTCTTCAACAGGTGGTGTTGTTGTTGAGACCCAGACCGACCGACCTACCAGAAATGTGTAAAGTAACCGTTTACTGCTACAGGTGTGTCATTGTGTGCCAAAACAATTCGTCAGTGTCAAGAATTCAATAGTGTCAAGAATTCAGCGGCTCCAATTAGCTCATGAACATGAGTGGCGATTAGTAACAAGTCGGATTTTCCGATTAATCCCGATTATATTTGAGGTACAGTGGGGGCTGCTTCCACGCTAAAAGATATATCAGTGGACGCTATATTCCGGAGGACTTTATATGTAGAAGAAAATGTATTCTTTCTTCTATCTTAGTAGAAGGTGGTGGTCGCAATCTAGAGATTGGCGGTTGAACTTGCTTCTCAATCCATCGAGAGTCCTATAAATTGAAATATTATTTTTAATTTTATTGAGCTATATAATTACATATATACTGCATTATATATGTAATTATATAATGTAGTATATATTGCATATAATTTCAGGCGAGCATTTCTAACTCAAAAAGCAGAATTCTACAATGGAGAGCTCAATCGGGGCCATAACAAACAGATGTTTACATATATCTCTCTGCATCATGGACTTTAGTTTTACGGGATTGTTCTGACCTAGTTCCTAGTTTTAGACAAGGGGATAACAAGAACACCAACATACAATTAAGGTTGCCATGTCTATTATTTTCTTAACAGCAATTGCCTTACCGTTGGTACAGGGGCGGTTTTGTATTATTTATTCTGACAAAAAATTCATCATTGCCTGTTGTTGTTGGTGTTGTTGAGACCCAGACCGTCCGACCTACCAGAAAGGTGTAAGGTAACCTTTTGGACGGCCGGGAAGTGCCACCCAATTCAGACCGGAACCCAGTGGGGGGAGGCATCCACAGGGACCGTACCCTCCTTCCCCTACCACCAACCTCTCGGAAGGACTTACGGACCCACATGTTTAACGTGATCGCACTCCGCATGAACACGGCGGCAGTTGTGGCAGCGTGCAAATCCAGCGCGCAAACCACCGGGCTACCGCACCCGAAATGTGACAACAGCACTCATCATTGCCTGTGAAACCGCTTAATAATATTAATCACCTGGAGCTAATACTGATGATAATTGTTTAATTTCTGAGTTTTATACAGCAGTTCGAGCACACTTTTAATAACAAAAGGAAATGGTATATAATTTAAATCTATTATGTACCTCTGTTTTGATGTAGAGTAAATATTGACTTAAATTTAATGTAGAATTTGAATCAGTACGCCTGAAAGATTATATTTATGAAAAGTACTTTTCAGTTACATCTTTTAACCCTGATTTATTTTTTTTACATCCAACATGTTTGGAATTTACCCAAACTATATATTTATTTTCAAATGATGTTTGATATATTCCAAAAGGAATATTTGTATTACCAAACTGAATATTAGTTTCAGTTATAATAATATGTATTATATAAAACAAATCTGTATTGATATTAATGTGTTTACAAAGTTCTGAAATATATATAGGTTTATATTGTATTAAAAATATTTTATTTGAATAACAAATATATCTGTACGATTAAAGAGATAATTTTAATTAATATGCATACTTATTAAAATATGTAATACATGTAATTATGTATATTTATTATTTATGCAAACTTATTTAAAATCTAAATTTTTGAATCCGGTTCCGTAGTATAAAATGTAAAAAATTAGATAATTCCTTACGATTCCATCTGTCAAAAGAAGGGAGAAAAATTCATATATGAAAAATACACATATACAAATATATTAATATTCAAATGAAAAATTATTTATCACAAAATCTCCATACACGGTAAAATCATGAAAATCTGCTTTAAGATCAACTAAAAATAAAGATGCAGATTCAAATTGATTGATTGTTCAAAATGACAGACTTAAACAAATCGTAGAAGATCTTATTTGAAAATTTTAGTCTCAGTTGAGTGATTAAGCCATTTACTTGCCATTATTCTACATTGGGAACATTTATGATAAAATTATTTAAATTAATTATTTTTTTTATATTCTTCGCAATAGCTTATTTATTTTCTCACTACTTGATTGGAACTGAATGTTAAAATAATCTAGTTTCAGAAAAAAAAAGTGATATAATATTATTTATTATAAATAAAAAAGTTGGGGCACTTCTGATGTCTATTAAATTCCTTTAGGTGGAAACAAGAGAAATTAAAAATTAAAGATAAATTATTGGTAATTAATTATTGATATTCTAGCGATTAGGTTTATGAATGTGTATTACAAATAAATTCCCCAAATGTTACTGAAATTAAGAAAAAATAACTACATTTTTTTCTTTATAATAGTCACTTTTTTCATCTTACTAATTGGAAATGGAATATAAGAGGATATGTAGCAAAATTTTTAACATAACTGAAATCGATGGGGAAATGGTTCAGAATACTACCTAATGATCAGAAATAAAACAAAAATGAGCAATCACACATAAATCATGAATTATGAAACACTTTCTAAATGAAATGAAATTTAGTTAAATATTAAAAAAAATTGACACATTCAGTGCTGGTATTTTTAAAATTATCACAGTACTACAGTGATTTATTGTGGTTTAAAACTTAAAACTTCATCAATAGACAATTCTAGCTAAACGAAATAAACTTTACTGAAATGACGGCATTGAAATATAAATCAACAGCCTCTCAATACAAAATCAATGAATATTTTATTCATATCACTTACACATTTCAGATTCTAAAACTAAATCAGTTTGAGTGAAAATAATTCAGCAACTCTTACACAACTAACCTTATAATCGATTGATTTATTTACATTATGCATATGTTAAAATTAGGCTTCGTTGCAGGAATTAGGTTTCGTTGTAGAAATAATCAAAGTTTAGTGATCATTTTAAATCAAAATTATTGTAATTGCGAAGGCACATAATTTAGATACACAGATGATATGTAAAAATAAAGCGGTTTGAGAACGGATACGACACTAAATATAAATTTTGAAAATCAATCTATGTACACAGCGATAAAAAAATGAATGCCATATTTTATTTTGCAATGAGTCACGTGATATCTTTATATATCATGGATGTAAATATTATTTCACCTTTTATTTAAAAAACTCTCCAACATATTTTGTTGAAAGTTTTTTATACATTTTATGTGATAAGCTGAATATTTCTTAAAATCTTTGAAGCAATTTGTGAAATTAAACTTCACTTGAAAAATGTTTGAAAACTTAGCTTTTATAGGGTTCAATTGATTTAATTTCTTCAAACCTGCTTAAATCTGAAACTAATTGCATGGTATTATTCATTGTAATTCCCATATGTTCCACAGACCGTCTCAGAAACATGCTAAAATTCCATTTTGATAAAGTGACATTTATGGCAGTCGCTAGAGTTTAAGGACAGTTTACGGACAGACAAAGTGACCAAAGTCATAATTATTTTTCAACTATGTTGGAAAGTATTATAAGTGCATATTTATTATCTCTGTTTTAACAACTATTATTTTTGTATCTCGTTCCTGAATTTGCCCATAAAAGTCTTGAATTTTATTCTCTACTGGGAAACATAAATTAATCTAAATCTGTTATTCCGTTTTCTAATAAATGCTTTGTAAATTTCTGTTTTAGGAATTTCGATTTTTTTAATTAATGTGCAAACTATATTCTTCTAATTTGTAATTGTACTCAACCAGGCCCGTGCAAAAAGTTAAATATATCCTAAAATAACACCTACAGGTTTGGAATTGTTTTCAAAATTCTTCGCCTCTTTTAAAAATCTTTAAATTTACGAGTACGTATTTCTATAAGATGAATATTTAAGGAAATATAGACCTTAATATTTTCGAATAACCTGCATAAAGTACTGACTTACATGAACATTATAATTGATTAAACGATTAATAACAGTTATACAGGAGTGGCTAAAGCCTAAACAGTGATTCGTATTTTTTAAAAAAAAACCTCTCTCAATACACTATTTTCTTCACCTTCACATGAACTTTGTGTGTCCGTTCTTTCAACAAATTTGAGGTGCTCTCGTACAACACGTAAGAAGTTAGAACTCGGCAGGCACACGTCTATATCACGAATATTTTCATCTTGCAAATGCCAGGTCCTATAAAATTATCATGTTATTTGGTTACCCCACGCCCGTACGTCATTTAAGTATGTCATGACTATGCTTTTACCGTTTCCATGCATTTCGTTTTGCTAATTACAGGTCATTGTTTTAAGATAAAATATTTTCCTGGTTCTAACGAGTTATATGTCAAATTAGAGTTCATATAATACAGGCTGACTTCTCAAGCATATTGAAACCAAGTAGGGGTTTTGCAAATACGTGGGTTACCATGTTTGCGATTTTATACCTGCTCCAAATATTGAGTGTCACACGTATTTAATAACGCTTACAAATGTTCACTTGAGTTATATTGTTATAAATATGCACAAGACTGGAGTAACATGTGTTATATAGTAACACTTGACAAAAATCTAATATACGATTCCTACTTTGCAAGCATATTAACAAAAAACGAATATGGACATTTTTTGTTACTTTTTTTGCAAATATCAGGTCCTATCAAAATTTGTTCATACCCTTCATTGTATCTTTCTATTTCATATCTGCTCCAGTTTTAAAATTATATAGAAAAATTATGGTCTTATTATGAGCTCAAAAATAGCTTGAACTACCTATACTAAATAATGAAAATATGTTTCTGAAATATATTTATGATGATAAATAGTAGTACGTGAATTAATCCGGGGGGGGGGGGGCACGCATAAAATTTCCTTCACGGGTAATGACTTTTTCTGTCTAGAATAGCAACCAAAAATATATTTTTAAAGTTTTCATATTTTCCATTATCAGAAAGATATTTTCCATTCTAATTCAAAGTACTCTTTATGCAACAAATTCCATAATTGAAGAGTTATCTTTTAATGTGCAGACACCACTAAGTTATGTATGTTACAATTTAGGGATGATAAAAATGGTTTTAATGATTGCTTATACATTGTTATAAAGGGAATTAAGAATTTTTCTAAAGGGAAATGAAACTTCTACTTAGTCAATTATCATCACTGAAACAAATGCTGTTATTCTGTAAAACTAAAACTAAACGATATTTCGAAGCAGAACACCCATCCATAATTATTTTAATAAGTCTTCCTAAAGTTAGAATACAAAATTGAGTAGTGCGATTAATATATTGCGATTCCAACTTCTGTGTGGCGTCAATAAGCTTGACGAGCTAGCTCGTATATATCTGAGCTTTACGTTAAGTATTCACGTCATTACGTTATTCCATAATGTAATTCACTTACGCAATCTTTTACTAGATAGTCGTCGGCTCTTAGAGCACGTAGAAAGTTGAAATTCCACAGTCAGTTTCCTCTGGCAGATCACTTTCATCTATAAATTATCATGTTATTAAGTTACGTCGTCTGTTTGTCAACATCGTTAAGGAGCTTGCTCTCGGAGGAATTTGAAATTAGGCACACATTTTCACCTATTGCGTTTTCATATCATTAGGTTACATAGTTGCGTCCTTTACGTACGTCATATATTACGGGATCGTTCTTGACTTCCAGAACACGTAAAATGTTGAAATTTTGCACACAGTTTCACCTACTACATTTTCACATCATTATGTTACGGTGTTACATTTTTTATGTAAGTCATATATTACAGGATCGTTCTTAGCTCTTAAAACACGTAGTATGTGAAAGTTTGGCACACAGTTTCTCCTATTACATTTTCATATCATTACGTTACGTCTTTATAATCATTTACGTTCATCATATGTTACAGGATCGTCCTTAGCTCCCAGAACACGTTGAATGCTGAAACTCGGCACGCAGTTTCAGCCCACTCAACATTTTCATCTGTCGAATATTCACGTTATTACGTTACATCATTACTTCATTTCGTACGTTATACCTATGAATTTGCTCTTAATATGCCTTTTCTTAGCAACTTATGCTTCAGGGTTTTTAGATGAAGTGTTCCCTTGATTCTAGCGAGCTTATCCATGTGTAATACGTCACAGGTTTGAAATTAAAATTTGCCAAAAAATAATAATAACTAAAAGGTAATAAACAAATTTAGAAAAACAAATGTTTTCAATGACCTCAGCCCTTATACAAAATGAATTTACAAAAATTAGACAATACATTTTAATCACACGCGAATGTGAATGAAATTGAAATGATTTAGGCAGATTCAAGTCAAAACCATATTACACCTATGTTTGTAAAAATTTGTAACACCATTAATGAATAACGCGATTATGCAAAAATTTACTTCAAATGCATATTATGTGCAAATGTTTAATATTGCGGAGTTACCGACCATGCGTGGACTGAGAAGCGCCCTCTGAACTGCTGTTTTAGCCGCAACAATAGAGAGCTGTAGCGGGGCGTTTAAAATATTCCATTGTTGTCTGCCAGCTACGCGGTAGAGTGCGCTATATGAGTAAGTTGCGGAATTTGGGCAGGGACGAATAATAGGCCAGAGTGAAGGGGGGGGGGGCCTTAACGTTCAATAGTATCTGGTATGGAGTGCAATGCTACGATAGTGATGCGAATGTGGAAGCAGTAGACTGAAAAGAACCGGAAAGGTCAAAAATCCGGCAGAGGACGAAGGAATCTTACGTCAGCGCGGATGATAGACACCTCATCCGCATGACAGTGATGGACTGTACACTTTCATCTCAACAGCAGAAGGTTAAATCACTGTTACAGGTGTGTCGTTGTGTGCTACAACAATTCGTCAACGTCTGCTACACTGTGAACTGCATGCAAGAATTCATTTTTTACAGGATTGCCCTTATGCAAAACCATCGACCCCTCCGGCTACAATGGGCTCATGAACATGATGAGAGAATTAGCAACAAGCCGTATTTTCCGATGAATGTCGATTATATTTGAGGTACAGTAGTGGCTGTATCAACTGTAGAAGCTATATCAGTGGACCCCACCTACCGGAGGGATAGGTAGAAGAAAAAATATCCATTCTTCTAGCTTTGCGGATGGTGGTGGTCCCAAGCTGGAGATCGGCGGTTGAACATTATTCCCACTATATTGAGTGCTCTATTAATTGGAACATCGTTTTAAATTTTAATGTGCTTAAAATAATATATATAATTATATAATGTAGTATATCTATATAAATAAAATTGAAAATCTGTCTGTCTGTCTGTCTGTCTGTCTGTCTGTCTGTTTGTCCCATCATCACGGGAGAACGGCTGAACCGAATTTGATGAAATTTTGTGGGTAGCCTAGAAATAGCCCCACTTAAAATTTAGTCCATGTTTGAAATTTCTACGACTAGTGGTTCTCGAGATATTAGTAAAAAACGAAACTTTCGTTTATCTCATCATCACGAGAGAACGGCTGAACCGAATTTAATGAAATTTTGTGGGTGGCCTTGAAATAGCCCCCCATAAATTTTGCCCAAATTTCGAGTTTCTAAGGCCAGGGGTTGTCGAGATATTAATGAAAAACGGAACTTTTTTTATAGGAGTTCTACTCTCCAACTCCGTGGTTTATCCAAACGCAAAGGATAAAAATCGTTTGTTTAAAACGTCAAAGGGAATTAAAACTTTATTTTTGAGTTTGATGCAGGATTTTTGCATTAAATAGTCACTATCTGAAAGCATGAATTGTTTGAAACATGAATTTAAATGGAAAAATCTACCTCCATGTTTTGTATTTCACAAGCTTTTATTCAACGATTAGAAGTATAAAGGTATTAAAATGGTTATTTAATTTCGCATTTTATGAGGAAGATTCTATCTTATATCGTGTTGCTCGGCCAAGGAATGAAATTAAATATGTTTGCTAATGATTATTATTATTTTTTCGATTTGAATATTAAATAAATGGGTATTGAAATATATCTTTTAAATGAACGGTTTGATTTTTTTTAATTATATTAATTGCGAACTGCATACACCACTTTCATTTATTTTAGCAAAGAGGTTTTAAGCTTATATATTGTGTTTAGCTAATAAACTCATATTTTGTTTACCCAATAAATTCATTTATCCAATTGTTTAAACAGAAAAAGAGTGGAATGGGTATTTCTTCTTACAATATTTTAGTGTTTTCATTTAGTATATACAAACTGGATCACGATATTTTATTCAGATCTGCGAATTTAGAGCTACGAATTTAGCTGGATATCGCTAACTTGGCAAATTTCTTAAAAGTTACCAAATTGATTGAAATGTCCCCAAATTGATAAAAATGACGTAAATCAATGAAATTTATTTTGTTTTGTTAAAAGAAAGTAATGAAATGGTGTTTCGTTAGCATTTGTCTGTCAGTCCAACCGCCCTACTTAGTAACACATTTAGCGAATTTTTAAAATGTCACCAAATTGATAAAAATATTTATAAATCCATAAAAATATTTTGAAATTGATAAATTGCCCTAAATAAACGAAATTGTGTTTTTTTAGGGGATAATATTTTGATGATGGTCCGTCAATTTATCGCCAAGTGGGACTGTCAGTTCTACAGTCCCACTTGGCGATAAATTTGGCGATTTTTTAAAATGTCGCCAAACCTTCATTAGAGATATTCAGACGATATTTTGACCACCAATTTATTTGAAGCAAATCGTAACATGTCGCTTAACAACGGATTTAAATTTAATGTGTTTATGAGGAAGAAGATTTTTATTAAATCTTTTCCGATTTTAATGATGAAGATATGTATGTAAAATAAATTTCATTGCCATCGTATTTTTAACTGGATAATATCAATTACGATCTTCATGTTTAAACATTATTATTATTGATGTTTTCGGTGATTATTGATTCAGAGATTATTGATATTTTCAATTTCTTATGGCATTGTTTTAATGCGGCAAAAATTGTTGAAACACATATATTGTACGTTGTACGAGTAATCTTCTACAAATGCACGGGTATATCTTCTAATCTAAGAGAATATAAGTAGTACTTGTATATTGGCATATATTGGAATCAAGCCTTCCGGTATGAAGATTACGGGAATTATTGATATTTTTAATTCATTAAGTAATCTGTTATATATTGGCAAAAAATTTTCAGACTAAATATTATAATACGGGCAATCCTTTACTAACACTAGGACATATCTTCTAATGTATGACATTATAAGTAGTACGGGTTTATCTTCCCATATAATTTTAGCACTTTCATTTGGGCACATATTGGAATTAATTATTGCCTACTGATTTAAAGATTACAGATTTATTGATATTTTCAATTTATATATGTAATCTACTAATACAGGTTATATCTTCTAATATTCGCGTATATAAGTAGTACGGATCCCATACAACACGCTATTGTTTTGCATATATTGATTCAATTCCATACTTTTTATAAATTTGCTTACAAAAAGGCCAGGATATTTTATTCTTCAGATCTACCCGTAAATATAATTTTGAATAACGAGAACAGCCACTCCTTAACTTCTTTTTAGGAGCATTATGTTAAATATTTTAACAGAATATTTTGATTAAAAATGCCATTTAGTATACTATAGGAATTTGCACATGATTGTGAATTTTAAGTTTATTTATATTATATACTCCGTACGAAGAACGGGTATGCTGCTAGTATTATATATAATTTCACACAAGCATTTATTATACAGAAAGCAGACTTCAACTATGGAGTGCTACATCTGGGGATCATAACAAGCAGATGTTGCAATATATCTCTGGGTTTTATGGACTTTAGTCTTACGGGCTAAAGCCATATAAGTCTTATGGACTTTAGTCTGATCCAGTTCTTCGTTTCACACAAAAGGAAAGCGAGAACAAAAACATGCAATTAAGGATTTCTTGACTATTAGATTTTCTTCACAGAAATTACCTTACCTTTGCTGCAGGGGCGGTTTTGTTTTATTTATTCTGACAAAAAATTCATTATTATCTTTGAAACCGGTTAATAATATTATTCACGTGGAGCTAATACTAATTATAATTGTTTAATTTGAGTTTTATACAGCAGTTCGAGCACAATTTTAATAACAAAAGGAAATGGTATATAATTTAAATCTATTATGTACCTCTGTTTTGATGTAGAGTAAATATTGATTTAATTTTAATGTAGAATTTGGATCATAACGCCCGAAAGATTATATTTACGAAAAGTACTTTTCAGTTAAATCTTTTAACCCTGATTTATTTTTTTACATCCAACATGTTTGGAATTTACACAAACTATATGTTTACGTTCAAATAATGGTTGATATACTCTAAAAGGAATATTTGTATTAGCAAACTGAATATTAGTTTCAGTTATAATAATATGTATTTTTATTAAACAAATCTGCAATGATTCATTTTAATGCGTTTTCAAAATTATGAAATATATATTGGTTATTTGCGTGATTAACTAGACAATAATAAGTGCAGTCCTATAAATTTCTAAAAATACGGAGTTATTAAAAGTCCGGATAAAGAACCAAAATGACCTATTTCTTACAAAAATTGAGAACTTTTTCTAGTGTTTGGCAAATATACTCATACTCTCAAAGCCAACTGTGAGGGTAAAAAATGTCTGTATCATTACTGGTGTGCAATGAGAACCCTTAGATAAATTTTTACTTTCCCTGCAATACATGGTAATGTATAGGGAAAGTATTGGAATCATGGCGAAAATCACAACTCGAGTTTCGACGGATCTCCACGTTTCAAGACCTCTAGAATACGAAAAAAACATTTTTAGCGTGACGTCTGTGTGTGTGTCTGTCTGTCTGTGTGTCTATCTGTCTGTGCAGATTTTGTATCCACTCTAACTAAAAAACTAATGGACCGAATTTCACAAAATTTGGTAGGTAAGTCACTTGTGAGAGAGTCTGGTGCTGATTAGTTTTGGGTACAATTTGGTATAAAAGAACCCGCCTTTTTTTGCGAATTGGCCCTCAAAAGCTTGTATCCACTCTAACTAAAAAACTACTGGATCGAATTTCACAAAATTCGGTAGATGAGTCACTTGTGGGTTACCCTGGTGCTGATTAGATTTTGGTACGATTCGAAAAAAAATAACCTGCCTTTTCTTGCAAAATGACCCGCAAAAATCGTCAAAATCTAAACTAAACAACTAGGTATACTCAAATATATCCATTAAATGCTCGTTTAATACGTAATTTTTAACGACGAAAAGAATAAGACCAACCCCATTACACTAGGACTAGCCGTTCTTGAGATATTTTAGTTTTCCGTATTTTCTCTACGCCGCCTTTGAAAATAAGTCCGGTTACCGAATGAGAACGAAAAGTGAATTAAAAGTGAAATAAGTTTAATTAAAATAAAGAGAACGTTAATATAAGTCTGCAGGGAAAGTCATGTGCTGCCCACATCAGATTTTTTGAAACTGTTGCCAGCTATGAAAAATATGATGTGGTCAGCACATGTTTTTTTATAACGCAAAGTATTCAGTTATTTCATCGAAACAAATTATGTACAAGATTTATGACAGAATGTTTTAATGATGAATTGATCATTAACAATTGGTGCTTTTCCGTATGGAAAGGTATAAGACTTCTTTTTACTACCAACTATCGCTACTTTGTTTTAGCAACATGTATATAGTACATAAAACAGTTTCTACGCAATATTAAATATTGATATTTTGTCAAATGTATTAATCGAAGATTTGGAAGCCTCAAAAAAGCATTGAAAAAGAAATCATATTTGCTGCGGATAGAAAGCTGGCATAAATGCAACTAGTTGCAAAAATCTTGACCAAATTATTATTTAAATACGGCATTAAGTATGAGATAATCACGCCAAAATGCATTTTATTGTAAAATACATGTACTAAATCGGGGATATCACTGCATCTTTGTCTTGTTTTTGACAATCATATTTAAATACTAAACTTTGTCAAACAACATATGATATTTACAACTATGAGCACTTTTACCAGCATTATATCTGTAACAAATATAGATTTTAAACCGTGCTCCTTTGAGTACTTAATATTCTATATATTTGATCAAATACCGTTTTTTTTCCTATCGTCGTAATGTCGATTCTATAGTTAATCCGTGTTCCTGTGCTGAATATGTATTTTGATTAATTTTTTAAATCACTAAATTAATTCTTTTTTTCGGAATAGCAACGTAAAAGAGTTTTAAACTCTATAATGTTAGATTTCAAAAGGAGACGGTATCAAATTTTCTCAAAGGCTATGCTGGCACTATAAAAAATCTGACGGTATGTTGACTGGCTATAATACATCTGACTGTATGCTGGCAATATAAAAAATCCGATGTGGGCAGCATATGACTCTCCCTGCAGACTCAACTTCATATATTCTTTATTTCTTTAATAATTCATTAGATTGAGTTTAATTGCACCAAATAACACTAAATTTGCATTTTTAATTCAGTTTTTGTTTTTATTTGGTATTTGGACATTTTTCCGAAATCGGCGTAAGAAAAATGCAAGAAATCTCACATATCTTGAGAACCGTTAGTCCTAAAGTATAATGCAGTGTGTTATATTCTGTTTCTCGTCAAAAATTGCGCATCATTTTTTTAGATTTTGACGATTTTTACGGATCATTTCGTAAATAAGGCAGGTTGTTCTTTCCCGAATTGTACCAAAATCTAATCAGCACCAGAGAATCCAACAAGTAACTTATATGCAAAATTTTGTGAAATTTGGTCAATTAGTATTTTAGCTAGGGTAGATACATAAAGTTTTTACTGGCTATTCTGCAAAAAAAGGCAGCTCTTGTTTTTATATTTCCTACCAAAAACTAATCAGCACCAGGGTCTAACCCAAGCGACTTACCAACCGAATTTTATAAAATTCAGTCTATAGTTTTTCAGCTAGAGCGGATACATACATTGCATAGACAGACACACACATAGAGACGTCACGATAAAAATAGTTTTTTCGTATTCTAGAGGTCTCGAAACGCGTAGATCCGTCGAAAAATCGAGTTGCGATTTGCGGCATGATTCCAATACTTTTCCTATACATTTCCTATACATTTCCTATACATTCCTATAAAGTAAAAATCTGATGTGGACAGCACATGACTTTCCCTGCAGACTTAAATTCATATTTTCTTCATTTCTTTAATAATTCATTAGATTGTGTTTAATTGCACCAAATAACACTAAATTTGCATTTTTAATTGAATTTTTGTTTTTATTTAGTAATTGAACATTTTTTCGACGGCGGCGTAACAAAATTGCAAGAAATCTCAAATATCTTGAGAACGGTTAGTCCTAAAGTATAATGCAGTGTTTTATATTCTTTTCCTCGTCAAAAATTGCGTATAAAACAAGATTCTTTTTTTTTTAGATTTCAGCGATATTTGCGGGCCATTTCTTAAAAAAAGGCAGGTTGTTCTTTTCCGAATTGTACCAAAATCTAATCAGCACCAGACTGTCCGACAAGTAACTTATCTACCAAATATTGCGAAATTTGGTTAATTAGTATTTTAGCTAGGGTGGATACATGAAATTTCTGCGGGTCATTTCGTAAAAAAAGGCAGGTTGTTCTATTCCGAATCTTACCAAATGCTAATAAGCACCATGTGCAATTTCACAAAAAAAGGCGGGTTCTGTTTCTATGAATCGTACTAAAAACTAATCAGCACCAAGGCCACATCCAAATGACTTACCTACCAAATTTTATGGAATTCAGTCTATTAGTTTTTAAGTTAGAATGGATACATGCATTGCACAGACACACAGACAGACACACACACACATACGTCAGGCTAAAAATAGTTTTTCGTACTCTAGAGGTCTCGAAACGCGTAGATCCGTCGAAAACTGGAGTTGCGATTTTAGGCATGATTCCAATACTTTCCCTATACATTACCACGTATTGCAGGGAGAGTAAATATATGATGTGGTCAGCACATGACTTTCCCTGCAGACACAAATTCATTTTTACTTTATGTATTTAAAAACTCATTAAATTGAGTTTAATTGCAAAAAAAGGCACTAAATTTGCATTTTAAATCCAATTTCTGCTTTTATTTGGTAATTGACCATTTTTCCAAAGGCAAAAAAATGCAAAAAATCTCAAATATCTCGAGAACGGATAGGCCTAGAGAAATAGAGTTGTTCTTATTATTTTCCTCGTCAAAAATTACGTATAAAAAAGCACTTAATTGATACATTCGAACATAAGTAGACTTTTTTTAAATATTGTCGATTTTTGTGGACCTTTTCGTCAAAAAAAGGCAGATTGCTCTTTTTCCAAATCGTACCAAAATCTAATCAGTACCAGAGCATCCCACATGTGATTTATCTGCCAAATTTTGTGAAATTTGGTCAATTTGTATTCCAGCTAGAGTGAATAAATAAGATTTTTGCGGGTCATTTCGCAAAAAAAACGACCGGCCCTTTTTTTTTTTTCCGAATTGTAACAAAAAACTAATCAGCACCAGGGTTACACCTAAGGGTCTTACCTACAAATTTTATGAAATTCGGTCCATTAGTTTTTTGAGTTAGTGTGGATACATTCATTGCACAGACACACACACAGACACACATGTTCATGCGGAGTACGATCACGTTAAACATGTGGGTCCGTAAGTCCTTCCGAGAGGTTGGTGGTAGGGGAAGGAGGGTACGGTCCCTGTGGATGCCTCCCCCACTGGGTTCCGGTCTAAATTGGGTGGCACTTCCCGGCCGTCCATACAGTTACCTTACACCTTTCTGGTAGGTCGGACGGTCTGGGTCTCAACAACAACAACACACAGACACACAGGCAGACACACAGGCAGACACTCAGACAGACACACACACAGACATCACGATAAAAATAGATTTTTGGTATTCTAGAGGTTTCGAAAAGTGCAGTACTTTATTCATTCATTCTGTCTGTCTGTCCGATAGCATGATAACTGCTGTAAAAATGACTTTATCAAAATGAAATTTTAATAAGTTGTTCAGACGGTCTGTGGGACCTACGGGAATATAAATAATTAATATCACCCAATTAGTTTTGGATTGAACTCTTGAAAAAATGAAATACATTGAACCCTATGGGACCTAATTTTTCAAACACTTTTTAAGCGAATTTAAAATTCACAAATTGCTTCGAAAGTTTTAGTAACTATTCAAATTATCTCGTAAAATATATAAACAAGCGTTCAGAAAATTTTATTCAGCAGTTCTTTAAATAAAAATTAAAATATTAATTACATCCATTATATGAAGACATCACGTAGCCATTATATGAAGAGATCACGTGACGCACTTCAAAATAGAATATGGCATCCATCTTGTGTCAAAATCGTGATTTTTAAAGTTATTTTTAATTTATATTTAGTGTTGTGTCCGTCCTTAAACCGCTTTATTTTTGCTTAATTTCTGTGCATCAATGTTCTGGAACAATGCAATTAGAATATATATGAGTTTAAATGATCATCCCACTTTGATTATTTCTACAATGAAGCCTAATTTTCAGTTATGGAGATTGTAAACACATCAAGCTGTTAGATGAGTTATATAAGAATTGCTGAATTTCTTTAATGCAAAATTATTTAGTGCTAAACTCTACAATATAGTTGATATGAATGAAATCGTCATTGATATCACATAAAGAACAGGCGATTTTATAGCGGACTTTTTCGATGAAGTTTTAAGCACAAAGCTAAATTACGTTTACCCCCATAGTTTTAAGTTTTTAAGTAAAATATATTATTGTAGTATTGTGATGAATGAAAGGAATAGAATAAAAGTTTATGAATTACATTTTTACAGCTTTTTCATAGAGACCCAGGCGATTTATATTTCAATGACGTCATTTGAATAAAGTTCATTTTTTTCGATAAAGTTTTCACATATAATTAATTATTGAAGTATTGTGATAATTTTAAAAATATTACCGCTGAATGTATCGCATTTTAGAGATGTTAAAGTTGGAAAGTGTTTCAAAATTAATGCTTTATGCATGACTGATCTTCCTTGTTTATATATGAACCAGTTTCCCTAAAATATGAATCATTCAGATAAGAACCAGCCATAAAATATGAACGATTCAGAAACAAAAACATTTCAATTGTTGTCTGGTTTTTGGAATTTGCTAATAAGTTATGTCATTAATAATCAATATACGGATTGACAGATTCTACTCATTTTAAGAGTGCGTAAACGTTTGTTCGACCATACGTGAACCATTTTTTTAGATCACTAAAATATTATTTTTACTTTCCTTATATACAATAATGTATAAGAAAAGTATTGTAACGGGGTCGAAAATTCGAATTCGAATTTTCGAAGGGAGAGCACGTTCCAAGCAACCCTGATCACGAATCGAGTATTTTTGAAGTGATGTCTGTGTGTTTGTTTGTGTGTGTGTGTGTGTGTGTGTGTGTGAGAGACTGTGGAGACGATAACTGAAGAAAGAATGGGCCGATTCAAAGGAAACTTGGTACAAAAATTACAATCCGTAAACACTGGAAGCCTGTGGTTTTTTATGCGCAATCGAATATTCAGAACCCGCCTAAATTTTCGAGTGAAATTTTGAAAAATTGTCAAAAAATCAAAACCGCTAATAAAGTTACTCAAATAGACATTTCTTATGTAATTTTTCATTAGAAAATGACTGACATAAATTTTAGACTTCTAACATGAACCGTTCTCGAGATATTGCACACTTTTCAAAACAATTATCAAAAAATCTTATAAAATAAAAACATATATATTTTCTATTGAGAAACATGTTCACATATCGTATGTAATACCATGCGAGGAATTTGTGACATCATTCTCGTGGATCTAGCTTGTTCCATTCATGAAAAAATATACTTTGAGTGATACTTTTGTATTTGAGCGCCAATAGTCATTTAACTGCTGTAAGAATAACTTAGTTCTCCATCCATAACGCTTGACGAGGTTTTGGCGACGAATTTGATAGAATGTAGCCAATTTGGCGACTTTTTTCAGTGTTACAAAATGAACGAAAAACCAGTCAAATGGATAAAAATGACGCTAAATCAATGAAAATGACGACTCATTGACGAAAATTCAATATCTTGGAAAGAATATAAATATCTATTATAATAATAATCTATTTTTTTTACTGTAAAAGTAGTCAATTCATTGCATTATATAAGGAAAGTCATGTTCTGCCCACATCAGATTTTTTTTCCTTGGCAACGGGATAAAATTTTAAAGTATAAATCGTTGGATGTAGTGGAGAGGTGGTACAAAAATGTCACAACAGCTGGCGTTTGCTGAACAATTTTCTAAACTAAATTTTCACGGTATCGAATATCAAAACGCTGTTTTTCTCTCCACATTAAATCCGAAACATATCAGAAACGATTTTAGAGAGGTATTTGAAGTAAATTAGAGAATTATTTTTCATAGAAATTTATATATCACAGAGTAAAAATTTAAAAAAAGACTCCGATGGTTCAAATGATAGATACATAAGTATGTTTTCAGTATTTTTTCGATTATTCATAAACTGCTGATGGAATCTGAACAAAAATGCAAAGTGCCCCATAGGTTAAGATGATTCGAATGTATTTCTAATATTGACAACCGGACTAGCTGTTTAATCTGTAGTTCTGACTGTATGTCTCGTCTAATGATCTATCTATAACAACAACAACAGCAACATTTCGGTGACAAAAACTAAATATTATTTATTTTATATTTATTTTGAGTTCAATCCATTTGAATTATTTTTACCCTGCTAAAATACATAAGTATATAATATCGTATATCAAAAAGCAAAATCAATATTGATAAAAAATTCGTATTCTCTAAAATTTTAAATTTCGGCCATTAACATATGGGACATCTGATTTCGATCAAATGTACATAACGAATGCTATCGCCTATCATTATAACAAGTTTTACTTAAATTTCCTTTTATTACTTCTCAAATTCCATTATTTTCTCCATACCCATTTCAACAAAATAGTTGTTTGTTTATGAAGCATTGAAACCTTTTCTTTTATGATAAATGAAATTTCGCAAGAACAAATAAAAAGTGGATTTTGCTTTCGTGTCAAACTGTCATATTTTCTGTATCGTTTCTGTATCTAAACATGTCAAGCAAATAAAACTTTCTGACATATCTTGAGAAATTTTCGAAAGATAGTATAGTGGCAATGACGCAAACTTTCAAATTAAGAAAAGGACAAATTCTAAAGCTTTGTAAGGTTTTTCAGAAAGTGCGCTAAAATTCTGAAGTGTTCAATATAAGGTTTTTCTATAAAGCGTCAACTCTTAATTTTGTGTAGCAATAACAAAAATTTGATGTGGGCAGCACATGACTTTTTCTGCAGACTTATATCCACGTTCTCTTCTTTTTAATTAAATTTAATTCCCTTTTAATTCAATGTTCGATCTCATTTGATAACTGGACTTATTTTCAAAGGTAGCGTAGAGAAAATACGAAAAAAACTGAAATATCTCGAGAACGTTAGTCCTAGTGTAATGGCGTTGGTCTTTTTCTTTTCTTCGTTAAAAATTAAGTATTAAACAAGGATTAAATGGATATATTTGAGCATACATAGTTTTAATTTTAGATTTTGGCGATTTTTAAGGGACAGTTTTAAAAAAAGGCAGATTATTTTTTTCCGAATCCTACCAAAATCTAATCAGTACTAGGATGGCCTAGAACTGACTTATCTACCGAATTTTGTAAAATCCGGTCCATTAGTTTTTTAGCTAGAGTGGATATAAGATTTTGTGGGCCATTTCGCAAAAAGTGGGTTCTATTATTCCGACTCGTACCCAAAACTAATCAGCACCAAATTCGCCCACAAGTTGCTTACCTCTCAAATATTCTGAAATTTGGTCCATTAGTTTTTTAGTTAGAGTGGATACATAATCTGCACAGACAGACAGACACACAGACACAGACGTCACGTTACAAATAGTTTTTTCGTATTCTAGAGGTCTCGAAACTTGTACATCCGTCGAAAACTCGAGTTGCGATTTTCGGCATGATTCCAATACTTTCCCTATACATTACCATGTATTGCAGGGAAAGTAAAAATCCGTGTACTTTTACTTTCCTTGCAATCCATGTTTGGAGTTACTTCGATCAGCGGTTCTCGAGATATTAGCAAAAAACGAAATTTTCGTTTATCTCATCTTCACGGAAGAACTGCTGAACCGAATTTGATGAAATTTTGTGGATAGCCTTGATATAGACTCCATTAATTTAGCCCAAGTTCCGAGTATCTAAGACCAGGGATTGTCGATATATTAATGAAAAACGTAACTTTTTCCTAGGAGTTCTACTCTCTAACTCAGTGGTTTATCGAAACGAAAAGCATGAAAATTATTTGAAAGTGTATTAAAACTTTATCTCTGAGTTTGACGGGAGATTTTTTGCGCCAATTAGTCTCTTTCTGAAAACATGAATTGTTTGAAACGTGATTTAAATGGGACATCTATCTCCATGGTTTATATGTCACAAGCTTCTACTGAATAAAGATAAGTATAAAGAAATCAAAATGTTTTTTAAATTTCGCAGTTCATGAGGGAGATTATATCTTATATCATGTTGCTCAGAAACGCAATTAAATTAAATCTGCCTGTTAAATTTAATTATTATTTTTTCGATTTGAATAATAAATAAATGTATATAAATATATATTTTAGAAAAAAACACGATTTGATTCCTCTTATAGCATTTTTGACTGGATAATATCAATTATGGTCTTTAGTTTAAACGTTATTATTATTGATATTTTCGGGGATTATTGATTCAGGAATTATTGATATTTTCAAGTTATAATGCACTTGTTTTATTACGACAAAAATTGTTTAAACTCATATTGTACGTTGTACGAGTAATCTTCTACAATAACACGGGTACATCTTCTAATCGACGAGAATATAAGTCATACAGGTATATTGGCATATTTTTTATATATATTGGCATATACTGGAATCAATTACGACCTTCTGGTATAAAGAGTACGGAGTTATTGATATTTTCTATTTATTACGTCATCTCTTTTATTTTAGCAAATATTTTTGAGACTCATATTGTAATACGGGTAATCTTCTACTAGCACAATGGCATATTTTCTAATCTACAACAGTATAAGTAGTACGGAGTTGCATATATTGATTCAATTTTTTTTTTGTAAATTTGCTTACAAAAGGGCCCAGGATGTTTTATTATTCAGATCTACCCGTGAAGATATTTTGCATAGTGAGAACATATATTTTTAAACTTCTCTTTAGGAGCAATAAATTTAATATTTTAACAGAATTTGCACATGGTTGCGAATTATAAGTTTCTTTATATTATATACTCCGTACGAAGAACGGGTACGCTTCTAGTTGCTCAATAAAACTCTTAGTACAATTAGAATATTTTTAATATTCATTAGACGTGATGGTGCCCAGAATTTTTGAAATGACAGAAACACATACTTCGCTGAGAGATAAATATTTTCAATTTAGTGAAGGAGTAGATAAGTTTGAAAAGAAGAAAGTATACAATTCCAGTTTTCCATGTTATTTTCGGAGAGCAAGTATCAACATATTCAATTTACCAAATACAATAGAAACGTCTTACTTTTAGTAAGTTAAATATTTGCAATTTGGTATACGGGTCAATTTGGAATTTAAAAAAACATTGCTAATTAGAAAAACTTTCAACAATTGCAAATTTTAGGCAGGTGAAATTGTTTACACGTACCTTATTTTGGAGGTTGGCAGCCGCTAACTCTCCTTCCCGGCCGTCCAAATAGTTGCTCAAGTCCTCAGGATGAGTCTGTCGGTCAGGATGAGCGACATTATTTAGGTCTTACGGATATTGAGAGCATCTCTTTTTTGTAACATTTTAAATTTTATGGCGTAGCCTTTCCGGTCTTATAAACTTAGCTGTACTTTGTGAAGAATAATAATTGTTAGTGTTTATCAGTAATTAGCTTAGATTGTTAATCAGTACAAAGCTAACTTGAAATTCGGTGATCCATATATTTGGGTCACTAAAATTTTTAATCATGCAGCAGTGGGCCGCAGGTAGAAATAACAGTAAGAGATGGTATATAAAATGAAATTTGCACCATTTCAACGAAAATATTTCCGTTTAAATGATAGAAATAGGAAATAATTAGCACCAGTTTTAAAATGGTACGCATTCATAAATATGTATAAAGAAACATATGTTTCACTTTAAGAAACGTTTCAGGAAAGTTTTAATCTTTGTATTGCTCAGACTGCTGCTAATATAATAAATAAAATAAAAAAAATCGTTAAAGGCGAAGAAGACTGTTTCTTATTTTGGAAATTGGTCGATACTATTATTTTGTGTTGTATATTGCTTTTAAAGTTTTTTTTTTCTAGTTTAGAGTTCTAAACTGTTTAACATTGTTATGCAGTTTCTATTAATAACTTATCTTTCAAACCTTCAAAATATCGACATTTAGGGAATTAAAGCTGTGCGAACAAAATAGCTGTTTGCTTATGAAATACTAGATTATTTGTTGTAACGCTAAATAAAAGTTTGATAAAGTAAATAGAAATTTACAATTGTGACAAGCTGTCATATTGTCGTTATTCTATGTGTAACTAAACATGCTAAATGATTAAAAATGTCTATCATTTCAGGAAAAAAAAATGTAAAAAATAATTAGCTCCACCCAATAAAGTGATCGTTAAAATTAATAACATAATGCACCTTCATAAAAAGTGAGCAGAAATATATGTTTTGTTTTATTTATTTGCTGCAAGAATATATATTTTAATTTTCATCCATTAGTTTTATATCTGCTAAAGCTACTATATAATAGTAATACTTGTACAAATTTTTACACTTATAAATTTGGTTTTACAATGCAATTTTGTTTAATTTGTATTATGCTTAGTTAGTCCTTTTTGCATGGACATGTTTACGATGCACGATTATAAGTTGAAATTACTTGTACCCAAAACTATTTCACTTAGGGTCCAGTCAGTTATACCTGAATAAATTCTATCAAAATCTATATGGACGAAGAGGAGACAGATTTGATTTTGGTTCAGTGCAATGTTGTCTAAAAGCAAAGTCCATGCATAATTTGCAATTTCGTATTTATAAACGAAAATGTAAAGTATAATAAAGATTTAACAAAATTATAAATCTGATCCTTTATCCAAATTCACAAGAGTATAAAAAACTCATGCTAAATAAATGCTTGTTAATTTATTTTGCAACTTTTAAATCAAATATGGAATTTTTGAATTTTAGGTGATGAACAACTCTCTTTTATTCCGAAATCACGCTTTTGAAGCAGTGATCAACATCGCTTTACCTTAGACTTATTTCTTATAGGTGCTCTTCTTAACTGAATAATTGATAACTGTTGCTGATAGCTTGTATAAACAGCAATTTTGAAAACCTTTATGGTGATCGATAAAACGAGTCTAACTCTGCAGAAGATTGAATCATTCTAAAGAAGATTGAATCAAATATTGCAGGATGCAAAAATAGCATTGCTCAATTACAGAAACTTGAATTTTTGGGAATCCTCTTTATTCTGCTCCACCAAATTGAAAAATCTGATGTGAGCAGCACATGACTTTCCCTGCAGACTTATATTAACGTTCTCTTTATTTTAATTAAATTTATTTCACTGTTAATTCAGTTTTCGTTCTCATTCGGTAACCTGGCTTATTTTCAAAGGTGGCGTAGGGAAAGTAAGAAAAACTAAAATATCTCGAGAACGGCTAGTCCTAGTGTAATGGGGTTGGTCTTATTCTTTTCGTCTTCAAAAATTACGTATTAAATCAGCATTTAATAGATATATTTGAGTATACCCAGTTCTTTAGTTTAGATTTGGGCGATTTTTGCGGGCCATTTTGCAAAAAAAGGCAGGTCATTTTTTTCCGAATCATACCAAAATCTAATCAGCACCAGGGTAACCCACAAGTGACTCATCTACCGAATTTCGTAAAATTCAGTCCATTAGTTTTTCAGTTAGAGTGGATATAAACTTTTGCGGGAAATTTCGCAAAAAAGGCGGGTTCTTTTATCCTGAATCGTACCCAAAACTAATCAGCACCAGACTCCCTCACAAGTAACTTGCCTACCAAATTTTGTGAAATTCGGTAGATTAGTTTTTTAGTTAGAGTGGATACAAAATCTGCACAGACAGACAGACACACAGACACACAGACAGACAGGCACACAGACACACACACAGACGTCACGCTAAAAATAGTTTTTTCGTATTCTAGAGGTCTTGAAACGTATAGATCCGTCGAAAACTCGAGTTGTGATTTTCGGCATGATTCCAATACTTTCCCTATACATTACCATGTATTGCAGGGAAAGTAAAAATCTGATGTGGGCAGCACATGACTTTCCCTGCAGACTTATATTCACGTTCTATTTATTTAAATTAAATTTAATCCATTTTTAATTCAATTTTCGTTCTCATTTGAAAACTGGACTTATTTTCAAAAATGATGTAGGAAAAATACGAAAAACTAAAATATCTCGAGAGCGGCTAGTCCTAGTGTAATGGGGTTGGTCTTATTCTTTTCTTCGCTAAAAATTACGTATTAAACAAGCATTTAAAGGTTATATTTGAGCATGCGTAGTTCTTAAGTTTAGATTTTGATGATTTTGCGGGCCATTTTGCAAAAAAAGGCAGGTTATTTTTTTTCGAATTATACCAAAATCTAATCAGCACCAGAGTGGCCTACAAGCGACTTATCTACTAAATTTTGTGAAATTCGGTCCATTAGTTTTCCAGCTAGAATGGATACAAGCTTTTGCGGGCCATTTCGCAAAAAAAGGCGGGTTCTTTTATTCCGACTCGTACCCAAAACTAATCAGCACTAGCCCCGCCCACAAGTGACTTACTTACAAAATTTAGTGAAATTCGGTACATTAGTTTTTTAGTTAGAGTGGATACAAAATCTGCACAGACAGACAGACACACAGACAGACAGACACACAGACACACAGACACACAGACACACAGACAGACACACAGACACACACACAGACGTCACGCTAAAAATTGTTTTTTCGTATTCTAGAGGTCTCGAAACGTGTAGATCCGTCGAAAACTCGAGTTGCGATTTTCGGCATGATTCCAATACTTTCCCTATACATTACCATGTATTGCAGGGAAACTAAAAAATGTTAATTTTTGTTTCTATTTCTTACAGCTTTTTTGACATTTTTCGTTCAGTATTTCTGAAAGTCGGGAAAAATTTGATAAATTTGGGTGCAATTTTGAATTTTAGGTGATGGACAACAGTATTTTAATCCGAAATCACTATTTTGAAGCAGTGATCAGCATCGCTTCAGTTGGTCTTATTTCTTATATATGCTCTTCTTAACTGAATAATTGATAACTGCTGCTGATAGCAAGATAGCTTATACAAACAGCAATTTTGAAAAACCTTTATGGTGATCGATAAAACGAGTCTAACTCTGCAATCTAAAGAAGATTGAATCAAATATTGCAGGATGCAAAAATGGCAATGTTCAGTTACAGAAACTGCAAACTTTGGGAATCGCCTTTTCGTGCGTGTTCTGTTAATTTACCGTTCACTCTACTCAATCAAACTGAAAAAATGTTAATTCAGTTTCTATTTCGTTACAGAGTTTTTCACATTTTTCGTTCATTATTTTTGAAAGTCGGGAAAAATTCGATACATTTTGGTCCAAACCAATGTAACTATGTGTGACAAGAATGTGAAAAAATGTAGAATCTTCTTCTATATGAGTTGGGAATAAATGAAAATGACAGATTAGTAGAGGTTAGTCACTTCTTTTTTCATTTTTTGATGACAATATCGCCTGCCAAATTCAATAACAACGAAGTATTAAAAATTCCATGAAACAATTTCACTATTTTTCGATATAACAGCTGCAAATTCATTTCAAGAAATGAAAAAGAATACGCGCAAAAATACGCACTTCCTATATCTTTTAGTAATTTTTATTAAAATCTAAGTGCATTGCCCCCGAGCAGGCTACTAATGTCATTAACAGTATTGTATCACGGCTATCTTTCACCAAAATTTTTGAAACTCTTAAATTCTATGATCATCAAGCCATAGAAAACCCCTTTAATGCATGATTATGTAAAATTATGTCTTATGTTACCATGTTAAGGAAATATAAGTATTTTCTCAGTATCAAACAAATATATCTAGTTCTAGCTTTTTCATTACCAAGCCAAATGTAAATCTTCATAATAATTCATTAATTCATTAATATTTGTGTCAGCTATCATGTGCACAAGTAATCGACTGCAGATAGAAAAAACAGACGGATATCACTCCAAAATTATTCAAACAATGTTCAGGAGATCCTAAAACATACATTGACATCAAAACCTTGAAATAATATACTCAAAACTACACTTTTTCAATACTACATATGAAAAAGTAAAAATGTACTAAAAAGAAGTGGGGCAAAACAGGGACGCAATCCTTTTCATCTCTTTCTTCAAAGTAGATTTCGCACTGAAACAAATTTTATCTCACCATCAAGGTTAACGGTTTTACAATTATTATGCGGTTAAGAGTTTTCTGAATCAGTAGAACTATTTTTACGTGTAGTGAAAGAACATTGAATTATGTTTGCTTTTTAAATAAATTTTGTGTATTATATTAATCTTAATTAAAGTGGCCTTGAATCGTAGCATTTTTACTTTGCTATCGTGATATTTGTACTTTGCTATCGTAACATTTGTACTTTTCTATCGTAACATTCATACATGGCCGCAAAACACACCATTACGTCTTTGCACGAGTTCCTCAACATAATTATTAAATCAAATCACTACACATTAAAATCCACATTTTAACCTTTAAAATATATTATCTGTTATTCACACCTCTATATTATTATATATAAAATTACATGATTTTGTTAACAAACGCTTAAGAAGGAGAAAAGCTCCGTGAGAGACCAGTTCTGTTGATATCTTATTCCAAAGATCAAAAATTGAATTAGCATACTTGAAGACTACCTCTGTATTTCGGACATGTTTCTCAGCATGGTTGTCACATTTTCCGATTAATTTTCTGACATTTTGAGTCATACGACTTCGCTTTTTTCTATAACGTTATTCATACTCAACTGAATAACGGAACTGAATAACGTCCATACTTAACTGAATAACGTTCTATAACATTATCCAAAACACACACACACACACACACACACATACTCAACTCAATAACGTAATTGAATGAAGTAACACTGGTTGAAATCACAACTCTCTCTCTCTCTCTACTCTTGACTTATCATTTCATTCATTTCGTTGACTTTCCTCCTTGTAGCCGCATCATTTGTTCCGAGGTTCAGATACGCCCTCCTCGCTCTCATTGGGTGCTCCTCAGTGCGATGTCGTATCTTTGCATTATTTACTCTTTCAGTTTCGAATGAAGCTTTGTTTAAGTCTTGGCTCTATAATATTTTGCCCTAACCATAATTGAAATTTGTGTGACTTACATTTATTGGAGTCATAATATTCTGCTAAGGCTGTCATAAAACGGTGAGAGTCTTGGGTGAAAAACTGAGCTTCGTATTGTAGTAAACATCAAAAACAGCATATGGCGCCTCCTGGTTTCACATTATAATTAGGCGGTTTTGAGTTGTGGAACTCTGTCCCCACAATGATTATGCGGTTCACAGTTTTCTGATATTGTAAACACAATTTTTAATATATTAAAATAAAACAGCAATGTAGCACACTCAGTTCTGACCAAGGGGTGGGATACAGTTGGTCATTCATTTAATCAATATAAAACTTATTAATATTTAAAAATTACAATTTTTGTTAAGCACAAACATAATGTATATGGTGTGTCTTTAATGCTAGTAATTTAGGGAACCAACCACGAAACAATGTTTTCAATAACCAGACACTTTATTATTAAATTTTTGTCAAAACAGCGGTCTTCATGTAACATTACATTTCCCCAGGGAGCCACAGGTGGATGATCACTTTTATGTCCTTAACTGGAACCTAGTGGGAGCAACATCCACATGAACCTTATCCTCTTTCCCTTGTTATCGCCCTCTCTGAAGGACCCACATGATTTATGTCCGCGTAGACACGAGGATAGTTTGGATAGCGAATCGTAGTCGGGTCCCCCGACAGCAATCCTCGTGCCGTAACCACTAAGATATCCCGCCACTCTGCCAGAAAATAACATAATAGCTAATTGAAGTAGAAATAACATGTTGAATGTTCATCTTAATAATAAATTAAGTACTTTTAAATATGATACATGTTGAAAATTAACAGTTTCTCAATAAGAAAATTCAGACCAAAGTGAATCTTTTAAACAAGAAAGATCAATAATGCATGAAGCATCGATTATGAAACACTTTCCAACTGCAATGCATTTATTTAAAAATCTCTAAAATGCGATACATTCAGCGGTGATTTTTTTCAAATTATCACAATACTACAATTTATTATATATGAAAACTTCAATAAAAATAAATGAGCTTTATTCAAATAACGTCATCAAAATATAAATCACCTGGCTCTCTATATAAAAGCAGTGCAAATTTCAATCAAAAATCTTTTTCCATTCATTTTATACAGCGGCGATATTTCTAAAATTATCACAATACTACAGTAATTTATTTTACTTAAAAACTTAAAATCATGCAAGTAGAAGTACTGTATAACTCCATGCTTAAATCTTATCGAAGAAGGAAATAGAATCGTCTGCTTCTCTATGTAAAATCAATGAATGTTTCATTCATACCAGCTATATATTGCAGACTCCAGAGCTAGATAATTTTGCTTTAAAGGAATTAAGCAATTCTTATACAACTCATCTTACATCTTGATCTGTTTACATTTTCCATACGTAAAAATCATGCTTCGTTGTAGAAATAAACAAGGTTTGATGATCACTTAAACCGAAATATATTGTAATTGCTCTGTTTTAGAATATACATGCGCAGAAATTAACAAAAAATAAAGCAGTTTTAGGACGGATACAACACTAAATATAAATAAAAAAGAACTTTAAAAATCACAACTTTGACACAAGATGGATGTCATATTTTATTTTGAAGTTTGTCTCGTGATCTCTTCATATGATGTGGGTGTAATTATTATTTTAATTTTTATTCAAAAACTACCAAATGCATTTTCCTGAATTTTTTTTTATATTTTTTATGGGATAATTTGTATATATTGTGCATATTTCCTAAAATTTTCGAAGCAATTTGTGAATTTTAAATTTACTTAAAATATGTTTGAATAATTAAGTCAGGGTTCAATGTATTTCATTTTTCCAACCCAAGTTCCTTCCAAAACTGATTGGGTGATATAATTCATTAATATTCCCATAGATCCCACAGACCGCTCGAACAACATACTAACATTTCATTTTGATAAAGTTGTTTTTGCTGCAGTTATCGTGCTAAAGGACAGACAGAATGAACAAAGTCATAAAAACTTTTCAACTATGTTGTAAAGTGTTAACAAAAAAGATCAAACATGCATAAAATATTGAATATGAAACACTTTGCGACTCTAATTTTATTTAAACATCTCTAAAATTCGATACCTTCAGCGGTACTTTTAAAAAAAAATATCACAATACTGCAATAATTAATTATATTTGAAAATTTAAAATTTTATCAAAGAAAATGAACCTGATTCAAAGACGTCATCGAAATATAAATAGCCAGACTCTCTGTGTAAATGTAGTAAATATTTCTTTCATACATTTTTATTTCATTCATCACAGCAATACAATAATTTATTCTACTTAAGAACTTATAATCATGGAGGTAAAGGTAATTTAACTCTATGCATAAAACATCATTGAAGAAGTCTGTCATTAAATCGTCTGCTTCTCTATGTAAAATCAAAGAACGTTTCATTCATGTGATCTATATTGCAGTCTCTTGAGCAAAATAATTTTGCGTTAAAGAAATTCAGCAATTCTTATACAAGTCATCTTACAGCCTAATCTGTTTACCTGCTCCATAAGTGAAAATTCGTTTTGTAGAAATAATCAAAGTTTGATGATCATTTAAATTCAAATATATTGTAATTGTGTTGTTTCAGAATACAGATGCACAGAAATTAAACAAAAATAAAGCGGTTTTAGGACGGATACGACAGAAAATGTAAATTACAAAGAACTTTATAAATCACGATTTGGACACAAGATGGATGCCATATTATATATTGAAGTGGGTCACGTGATCTCTTCATATTAAAAGTTTAATTATTGTTCTAATTTTTATTTTAAAAACTACTGAATATATTTTGCTGAAAATTGTTTTATATATTTTATGAGACAATTTGAATATGTCCTAAAACTTTCGAAACAATTTGTGAACTTTAAATTTGCTTAAAAATGTTTGAAAAATTAGGTCCCATAGGGTTCAGTGTATTTCTTTTTTTCAACCCGGGATCCATCTAAAACTAATTGGGCGATATTATTCACTTATATTCCCATAGGTCCTACAGACCGTCTGAAAAACATACTAAAATTTAATTTTGATAAATTCATTTTTACGTCAGTTATCGTGCTAACGGACAGACAGCCATACAGACATACAGATACATAGACAGATAAAATGAACAAAGTCATAAACACTTTTCAACTATGTTGTAAAATGTTAATAATTGAAGTTTCCCAGTGAATTTTATCAAACTATTCACACGTGCCACAAATATCAAGTCTCTAACTCTCGTCCTAATTATGGGAATTATCCCTACCAATCGATTTATTTGTTGTTTTCCACCCTTTAAATTCAAAATTTTGCAAAGCACTAATATCTTTCCGTTATTAAAACTTTACAATATAGTTGAAAATGTTTGTGACTTTGTTCATTTTGTCTGTCTGTCTATCCGTTAGCACCTTAACTGCTGTAAAAATGACTATAACAAAATGAAATTTTATTATGTTGTTCTGATGGTCTGTAGGACCTATTGGAATATAAATGAATAATAACATATAATTAGTCTTGGGCTGAACCAGGATTTAATAAATGAAATACATTGAACCCTATGGGACTTAATTTTTCACACATTTGTTAAACGAATTTAAAATTCAAAAATTCATTTTAGAAAATATTAAAATTATCCCATAAAAATATGAAAAAAATTTTAGCAAAATATATTCGGTTGTTTTTTAAATAAAAATTAAAATAATAATTACTCTCATATTATAAGACGAGATCACATGACCCACTTTAAAATAAAATATGGCATCCATCTTGTATCAAAATCCTGATTTTTGAAGTTATTTTTAATTCATATTTAGTGTTGTATCCGTCCTAAAACCGCTTTATGTTTGCTAAAATTTTGGGCATCTACATTCTCAAACAAGGCTATTACAATATATTTGAGTTTAAATGATCCACAAAGTTTGATTATTTCTACAACGAAGTTTAATTTTCACTTATTGAGAATGTAAACACCAAAAGATGTACGATGAGTTGTATAAGAATTGTTGCATTTCTTTAACGCAAAATTTTTTCGATGAAGTTTAAAGAATAGAGTTAAACTACTTGTACCCCCATGGTTTTTAGTTTTTAAATAAAATAAATTATTGTAGTATTGTGATGAATGAAAGGTATAAAAAAAAGTTTATGAATGAAATGCTGCTTTTTTATAGAGAGCCAGGAGATTTATATTTCGATGAATTTATTTGAATAAAGTTCATTTGTTTTCGATGACGTTTTCAAATATAGTAAATTATTGTAGTTTTGTGACAATTTTAAAAATATTGCCGCTGAATGTATCGCACTTTACACATGTTTAAACCAGTCAATGTATATTTCGATGACGTCATTTGAATAAAGTTCATATTTTTCGATGAAGTTTTAAGTTTTGAAATATAATAAATTAATGTAGTATTGTGATAATTTAAAAATATTACCATGTATCGCATTTTAGAGATGTTTAAATAAAATTGTATTGCAGTTGGAAAATATCTCATAATCAATGCTTTATGCATAATTGAACTTTCTTGTTTTCCTTTATATAATCCATGAAGTTAACTAAGTTTGAGTTTTTTAACTCGGTACTGAGTGCGATTTTTTCAGAGATTCTTATCAAAATGTTTACACAGGACCCACATTCTAAGTATTTATTTCTCTTTAAAGTAGGCATTTTAACAATATAAATATCACAAATAAAATACATCTATTTTTTTCGTAATTTCAACAAGCTTTTGGGGTTCTGTTGCGGTTTATTGCACTAAATAGAGACCTTTGAGTTCCAGTATAAGCTGTGATGACGAAACTGCAATTTGTTTTCTAATGGTGATTGCCTGCAGCCTATAAGACATTTTGCGTTCAGGCAACGAGTACCAGATAATGAAAAGATACTGTGTAAGCGCCAGCACTTAACGCAGACAGAAGGTTGCCAATGGGTGACATTAATTGCAGATACATTTATGTGGAGAAATAAATAAGCCCCATGAAGCAGCCACACATGCATCATAAGGTCATGTAGTTATGTGAACCTCGCGTTGTTACGCTCAACCTATCTATGACAATCACAGCTTCCTCTGCTGCCAATTACTGCACAACAGCGCCAGCCAATAGGTCCAGGGGAAGTAATGAAGTGGGAGCCATCAGAAAAGTCTTCATGATATGAGTAAAAATGAAGTAATGAGACTTGAAGCACGACGATAATTGGAGAAGTTTCGTGGCACTTGCAGTATAAAATTGACTCGTTACAAGTTTTTGACCAAGTGGTATAAGACAATTCTCAAAGTTCAAGGTGCCTATAGGTCCCAACGATGACCATGACTATGGTGCCTCGAGCAACATGTCATAGAATGAGAATGACATCCAATAGAGGTATCTATATATTTCTCATGAGGAAATCGAGTTAAATCAATATAAGTTTTTCAACACTTTACAACATAGTTGAAAAGTGTTTATGACTTTGTTCATTCTGTCTGTCTGTCTGTCTGTCCGTTAAGCACGATAACTGCTGTAAAAATGACTTTATGAAAATGAAATTTTAGTTTGGTGTTCAGACAGTCTGTGGGACATGAATAATATCACCCAATTAGTTTTGGATTAAACCCGGGTTGAAAAAATGAAATACATTGAACCTTATGGGACCTAATTTTTCAAACATTTTTTAAACGCATTTCAAATTCACAAATTGCATCGAAGGTTTTAGGAAATATTTAAATTATTCTATAAAATATATATAACAAAAAATCAACAAAATATATTTGTAGTTTTTTAAATAAAAATTAAAATAATAATTACACCCTTTATATGAAGAAATCACGTGACCATTATATGAAGAGATCACGCGACCTACTTCAAAATAAAATGTGGCATCCATCTTGTGTCAAAAGCGTGATTTTTATTCTTTTTAATTCATATTGTGTGTTGTATCCGTTCTAAAACCGCTTTCTTAACACTTTACAACAGAGTTGAAAAGTGTTTATGACTTTATTCATCCTGTCTGTCTGTCTGTCTATCTGTCTGTATGTCCGTTAGTTTCATAACTACCGTAAAAATGAATTTATCCTATCGAAATTTTAGTATGTGTTTCAGACGGTCTGTGGGAGCTACGTTAATATAAATGAATAATATCACCCAATTAGGTTTGGATTGAACCCGTGTTGAAAAAATGAAATACATTGAACCCTATGAGACATAATTTTTTAAGCATTTTTTAAGCGCATTTAAAATTCACAAATTACTTCGAAGGTTTTAGGAAATATTCAAATTGTCACATAAAATATATAAAAAAAATTCAGCAAAATATATTTAGTAGTGTTTTAAATAAAAAGTAAACTAATAATTTCACCCTTTATATGAAGAAATCACGTGACCGTTATATGAAGAGATCACGTGATCCACTTCAAAATAAAATATAGCATACATCTTGTGTCAAAATATTGACTTTTAAATTTCTTTTTAATTCATATTTAGTGTTGTATCCGTCCTAAAACCGCTTTATTTTTGCTTAAATTCTGTGCATCTACATACTGAAACAACGCAATGACAATATATTTGAGTTTAAATTTTCATGAAACTTTGATTATTTCTACAACGAAGCCTAATTTTCAATTATGAAGTATGTAAACACCAAAATATGTAGAATTAGTTGTAAAAGAATTGCTGCTTTCCTTTAACGTAAAATTATTCAGCTCATGGAGTCTGCAGTATAGCTGACATGGATGAAACATTCATTGATTTTACACAGAGAAGAAGACAATTTTTTCGATTGAGTTTTAAGCATAGAGTTAAATTACTTGTACCTCCATGGTTTGAACGACTGCAAATTAAAGTAAGAATGAATATAAGTTCTAAAATTATGAAAATGAATACAATTACGAAACTAATAATTGAAATGTTAGTCAAAAGTATATGTGAATAATAGAAATAATTATGTAATAAATAAATAATTATGTGAGAAAAATCAAGGGTGCCATTAATAAGTAATTTATTTAGTGTTTTTCTGTTTAGAATTAGTTTTATTTACAGGTTCACGCTGTACTACATAACAGATGGGTTATATGTTAGACTCACTATTACGAACCCAAGCCCGAATTCGCATAATCACTAATTACTTTATAACTATTATTTTCACTAAATTTAATGCCCCTTGCTTTCATCCCCTATATTTTTCCCCTATATTTTTCACTGCAATAGAGGCAGCTCTATCATTATTATCTTCTTCCGATGTAGATAGGTTTCATAAATTAATATGTTGGTTTCAGTTATATTTTTCCAGTCACATTTCGTTGTATTAGGCTTATTAATTTTGCCTGATGAACAATAAGTGATTGGTAAGTATTTCCTTTTAGTTCTTGATGATTACTTCTAACTTCTTTTTGTATTGAAGCTGTTTCCATTTTTTCTATTCGCCGGAGCGAGACTTGCCGTTTTCCTTTTGTTCTTCTGCTATATTTCATTCTCTCAGAATATGTGTGGCATTGGGCGAATTGTCTCAGGAGGTAAAGTAGAGGAAGTATATTAACCCTTTAAGGCCAAGAAAGAAGTGTCGGTTAATTTGGTAGATAGGTTTAGTAGGTTAGTTGAAGCCTCGTATGCTGAAGTATAATTTCGTATAGAGCCACCATAACAAATTGTGTTATATATTGTGTTATATATTGCAACATCGGCAATTCTTGCCGTTGTTATAATATATTATACAATATCAGTAAAATTATTAACTATCATTACTATTATCGTTCTTTTAATCCCTTGAGTATTGCCGTGCAATTAATAATGGGTTGGTGGGATATAAGACGGATTTATGCATACTATGCTTTCTAGACCAAGATTCACCGCTAGTTAGTTGATGTGAAAGGTTAGCTTAGTAGGTCAGCTTATGTGGGATGTTGATATTTGATATAAAAGGCGCTTGGAATTGAGGATTTTCATTCCTCAGAGGAGGTTTAAATATAAGTTTATTTTGTGTGTGTTAGATAAATTCGGATTTAGGGGAATTACATAATAAAAATCTAAACTTTTAGTAGTTGATTAAGGGGGCAAATAGATGATGCGGAAAACAAATGGATCAATTAGAGCTATATCAGTTTTTAAGGTCGCCGTATTGTTGCTGTTGTTACTGACGACCTCCTGTTTTCGGCGGAGTCGATGCAGGACCAGTGAGAACGAAGAGAGGCACAAGACGAGAGAACAAAGTTTATTACAAGAACGCATCACTGACGAAGGTCGGAGGGGGTGCAGCTTCACATTTAGACGAGGACCCAGAAGGCTGAAGATTGACTTTATTCTCGAGAAACATCCATGCCTTATTCGGGATTCGAACCCGAACCCGCAAGAGAGCAGCCGAATACGGTATCCACTTCACCGCCTTAGCGGCAGGTCGCCGTATAACCGCTATAATTATTTTTAATCTTACATATATTGCTACAAGCAATATTGCAGTATGGATGTGGACACATCGCCTAGGATTCAAATGACTTTCCTATTTCTTGTAGTTAGTAAATGCGTAATAGAGCCCTGAGACTAACATCAATAAACTACATAAAATGGGAACAATGCAGTACAAAATATTGGATTAAAGGAAATAAAATCAGTCAAGAAAGTACTTTAGAATGTTTGATTTTTTGTATATTTAAGAGCCTTAATACATATAGGAGCCTTAATACATAAGAACCTTAATACATTTTGGATCTCATTCTAGTTGATAGAAATGTAAATCCAGTAATTTTCCGCTTCATCACAATTATTTTTTGCCCTTAGATCCTTATTTTCTGAGTTAATAGCAATAAAGGTCTTTGCAAGAATTGTGAAGATCGTCTAGTTAGGATTGGTTTGAAAATATATTCTGTAAAATAATAATTGATCAAGAAAGTTTGTTCTGAATGTTGCACGTTTCCATGCTTGTAATTATTGATTATTTTTGGTTTTTCTTTTATAAATCTTTTATCGCTAAAAGTAGAAGTCACAGTTGTTCTTTTTCAGCTGTGAGGATGAAGTCATAACATATGTTTCTATGTGTAATATTCGCTGTTCCACTTTGCATCATATTGCTATTTATTGTTTGTTGCAAATGACATACATTTGATTAATTACTCATTTGACTAATTACCATCATTTCTGAACAATATAATTTAATTGTAACAAATAGTTAATGATATTGCATTTAACAATTTAGAATTAAATTGCTAATTGCTTGTAAAATATTAAATATATTTTCTCACCTAACATATTTAGTACAATTGGAAAAACATTTGAAATGCAATTGAAATGACTTAGCTGAGAATATAATAGTATATTCATTAATAACTTTATTTTAACATACCCCTTAAAAATTTGCGCATTTATTTAAAACTTATTATTTTATTAATTGTATTTTTATTTTCCGATATTACTTGGGATATACCATAAAGCTGTATTTTCTTGACATGTTTAGATAAGAAAACGATACTGAAAATATGACAGTTTGACACGAAAGCAAAATATAGTTTTTGTTTATTTTTACAAGTTTTATTATATCAAATGGAAAGGCTTTGAAGTTTGGCGAACAACTCTTTTGTTAATATGAGTCTCAGAACTTTCTTAAAATGTCGAGATTTGAGAACCATGAAAGAAAGCTTAAACAAAAATATTTTTATTGTGATATTAAAGAAACGGTTAAAAGATTACACAAAACGTTTCGCATTCATTTTTTCTATTTACACACATCCATAAATGAAAAAAATAAGGGATATATTACTTATTTTTTCCATATTTGAATTTTAAAACATGGATTAAATAATAATATAGCATTGTAAAACTATATCTTATACAGAAAATATGTAAGTAACACCTAACTATTTTTTATATTTAAATAAATCCAAAAAGGCATCAGCAATTACCTCATTACTTTTCTGATATACAGCAATGTCTACCAATTGCAAATTTTCTGAATTATTAAGTAGGACTATCCATTGTCGGAAACGTTGTGCTTTGTTGCTTTCTAATTTTATAAAAGTTCTGCTATTTTTGTTCGTAACTTTAAAGTTTTTAAAGCATATTTTCTTAAACTGTTTAATTTTCATTATTAGCAGTATTCTGCATGAAATATACATTTACTTCTTTATAGGTTTACACATTATCCATAAACTCCCTACGTTTGCATATGGCTTACACAATGTGCATAAAATGCATATGCTTGCATGTGGCTTACACAATGTGCATAAATTGCATATGTTTGCATATGGCTTTTTCAATGTGCATAAACTTTCTAAAACATGTCAAAATATAGAATTTCCTTGTGTTAAACTGCCATAGTTTCTGTATAGTTTCTCTATATAAGCGTTTCAAGTGATAAAATATTTCTGGCACAGCTTGAGAAAACTCCTGAAGATTTATGGTGACAATGACTAAAATATTAGTTTCTACTGGTCAGTGAATAAAATTTATTTATAAACTTCACAAAATGGTGAAAATGTAGTTATAAAAATGTTTGTAAATCGCATTAGGTAAAAAAAAAAACTCTCAAAGCGAAATATCATAATTGTTTTATTTCATGATTGAAGTAAAGGTCCAATCTATCTTATTTTACTTTCCGCTTAAAAGCTGATTAACTTTTATCACGTTTATTTATAGTTTACCGTAAACAATAATTCATTTTGTATTTTCTTTATTGAAATCGATAAACCAAATATTTTAGCCTTGTTAGTAATAGTAGCGCCATGTGAAAGCCCCAGGCCGTCCGGCTCGTCCAGAGGACTTAGAGCAACTAGTAGCGCCATGTGGAGTAACGTAGTTTTCAAAATATTGTTTTATTTAAATATTACATACATAAAAAACCCCTATGTGTGCAGAGAAATAACATACTATTTTCATATTATGAAATAAATCCAAAACAGCATTAATAGTTACGTCATTACTTTTCTGATATTCTCCAATATCTATCGAATTATTAAGTAGGATTACCCATTGACGAAAACTGTTTGCTTTCTGGTTTTATAAAATTTCTGCTATTTTTCTTCCTAACTTTGAAGTTTCAAGCATATTTACTTAAGCTATTTAATTTTTCATTATTAGTAGTATTCTGCATGAAATATAAATTTATTTCTTTAAATTATGGTTTACATAATGTGCAAAAATTGCAAGCAGCGTTTTATGCAAAAGCACACATTTTATATCATGCAATATACCAATCTCACTCTCACTCAAAGGAAAACATTCCAGAGCAAGGAACGCATTTTTTATATAAAATAATTATTCTAGCGCGTTCAGTGAAAAGTTTTCTGAATTAGGGACACTCTTGTGTTAATCAACTTTTATCCTTCTTAAAAACGTTTCAAACGCTTTAAACGCCTTTTACAGCTTTTATTGTTTTGTTCTGTTTTAGATGGAAACACCAATCAGCACCTCTTTGATTTTTACAACTTTTTTTTCAACGTTTTCGGAAGTTTCGCACCGTTTAACGTTTTCCTTAAAATGCGCGATAGCTTTAACAACTGGTTTGCAGAAAAATAAGAGAAAGGAACAGTTAAATATTTTTTTTTTTATTCTGATGACAGTAACAGCGAATATTCATTTGTGCAAAAAAAAAAAAAGGATGAAATGCAATACCGCTAAGACTGTGATGTGGAACTGTGTACTGCACTTTGTTTCATAAATATATTTCTTGTAATAGGAAAAGAAATTAAGAAATAAGGAATTAAATTAAATGATGCATTTACTGGAAATGTCAGTACATTTTGTATACAGTCTATAAAATAATTAATATTATTTACTTTTTGCTGTACTTAATGTTCAATTACATTCATTATAGCGATGAAGTGGAATACTTAACCTCTACATGGAAAATAACATTACTCCCACCGGGAAATAACTAAAGCTGAGAAGAATTTTTTCTCGAGAAAGCGTAACGGCAAAGGGTTAAATAATAATAGTATCATAATGAATGAGAGCATTTTCTCTTCCAGATAAGCATTTTATAAAAAAACAATTAGAGAGAAACATCAAGTATATTTTTACTCAATAAAAATTAGTACATTAGATATCATTTTATCCAAAAATATGTGCAATTTAAAAATTTGAACATTTAAAAGTCTTATAATCGCTTTTTAACACCCGTCTTTCCATTTACATTTAAAGTGCATGCAGCTATTTAAATAAAGTCCATACATATGCTGTGAGAGATTAATTAGAGAAATATTAATAAGAGAGTTAAAATGCTTTTGAAAATATATCTGAAAATCCTAAGTACTGTGTGTAAAATGATTAAACTACTTAGGTTTACAACTGCAGTGTTGTTCATTGCCGTTTGTGTGTAGAGATTTTGTTAAAATATTTTTTGAAAATAAAGTTATGATTCTTACCTTAACATTTGTGTAATCTTTCAACATATCTACCACAGAGAAATAATACGCGTAATGTTATTCAGCTATTAATTAAACGTATAAAATTTCTTGCATGTAGAGTGTTGCCACTATGTTTTCTTCTGTATACTTAACTGTGGGATCATATAGGACACTTCTCGTGAGGAAATACAAAATAGCCGATTTTGAGCCACTAAATTTTTATTAAAGAAACCAATCAGAAAGCAGCAGAATGGCTCTCTTAATCCAGATCTTCGGTATATAATCTTCTTTGTTTCTTTTCGCGCCCATTCTTTTTTTGGACTTCGTGTTTGTTGGTTCACTTGTACAGACGAAGGGGACACACAGCGTATCCACGAAGCCGCTGTATACTGCATTACTGTGTTTATTTGTGCTTTTATACGTTGCTGAATTCCTTTTATCAGAAGTTTATTGAACACTGCATGTGCCATATCATTGCATGTGCACTGCATGAGCAGTGTATATGCCATATGCGGCATATGCCATGCTGTCCAGACAGTAGATATGTTCCAAAACGGTAAAGACCTTAGACGATGACCAGCCCAAGATTATCCAAGAGTTACAACATCGGAGCCTTACCTGTATCTGTATCATCATCTGCATGACGCCATATATAATTGAAATAATTTGAATTTTAAAATATTAATAACGGATGTATTGTATGTCTTATCATTTCTAAATATTCCTAAAACCACCAATATTACAATCATTTTCATGGATAAAACATATTACCCTGCCACACTTTTCAAAACGCGACTTTAAAAATAATTGTATATTTATTTAATGCACAAAATAAAATCTTCTACTATTGAAATACTGGCGACTCAACTTTTGTGATAAATAAAACTTTCGAAAATATACCAAATTGTAGAATTTCCGTTTGTGCCAAACTGTCATAATTTCTGTAATTTTTCTATATCTAAACGTCAAGCGATAAAAACTTTCTGGCACGGCTTAAGAAAACTCCCAAAAATGTATGGGGACAATGACGAAAAGTTTTAAAATTAAGAAAATAATGCTTTCTATGGGTTAGTGAATAGATTTTATTTATAAACGTAACAAAATGGTAAAAATACCGTTAAATTTTTTTAGCAAATCATATTAAATAGATTTTATTTATAAATGTAACAAAATGATAAATATACCGTTAATTTTTTTTTAGCAAATCATATTAAAGTAAAAAAAACATTTAAGGAAAATATCATATTCGTTTTTGTTTTTCGTGATTAAATCAGTGATAGGTTGGTTGATTATGGTTTTATGGCACAAGATCCAAAGAGGATATGATGCGCCAGACATTTTTAAATCAATGAAGTATCAATCTATCTTATATTTATTTTCGCTTATATGCTGATTCATTTTTAACATGTTCATATATAGTTTACCCTAAACAATAATTTATTTTGCATTTTATTATTAAAATCGATAAACAACTATTTTAATCTGGCGTGGGATGTATGCGCCATATGAAATAAATATATTTTAAATATATTTTACTTAAAAGCTACATACATAAAAAAACGTATGTGCTCAACACACGTCTTTCCCTACATAATGTCATGAATTTACTTCTTTCACAGCAAAGGAAAATGATGTGCAAGTCCCATGATACAATACTTTTAACGTTTAATTATACATTTGGTGCATTTCCGTATGACAGCATTGAAACTCTATCGAAGTGCCCAAGTAACTTATATTTCGTGCAAATCTAAATAAATAACAATATTGATAGGCCCCACAATCAGCAAAAATTCCCATTTATAAAAATGGTTTGATAATTAATGCATCAATATAAATTTATTTTCGTTCATTTAGTGTCATTTTTGCAATGTTGAACATATTTCGTGTCAATTTAGTTACCGAGTTGGCAATATTTCGCCAAATTAGTCGACAAGTTTATTAATTTATCGCCAAGCGTTGCAGACAGACGACGATAATAAAATTTCTTACATATAAATCAATGCATATTAGCAAATTTATGGGCATCAAATAAGAAAACAGCCACCAAATATATCTTCTCTTTCCTTTAAAATAATGTTAACAAATTTATCGCATAATATTGCACATGGAAAGTGAATATCCATATGTACTCTTTTAGACCCGCATTCTATTGATCAACTACTGAAAAACAGTCTAAAACAGTCTAAAAATTGACAGTCTAAAAAGGGATTCGTAGAATAAATGGCAGTTTCAACATCGTTCCTACAATTATGCCTTTTTTAATTTCTATGGCTGGTACAAAAGGCAAATGGGGCTAACAAAAAATATATTTTTTTTATTCTATGCCCGTCACCGACCTCTCGGTCATAAGTCGACGAGCAGCCCAATACAAATAAGAACGATAAAAATAGTCACTAAAAGCCTTGTCAGTAAAACGTAAAGGAAAACAGTCAAGAACAGCAGGGCAATTGTTGAGGTGCTCTCCAGCCATGGGAAAGCCATGGTCGCAAAGAGGGCAGACATCTGTATCTGCCAGTCTCATTCGATACAGGTGACTCTGTAAGCAATCATGACTCGTGGCAAGTCTAAAGCAAGCCACGCCAAATGCTCTATGCAAGGAACTGGGTATTCTTGCCGAATTATTTAACAGGGAGTTTCACTTTTTTCCGGTAGCTCTCTCACAGTATAGACTGAACTTAAAGGGGGGATGTCAGTCGCCTACACGTGGTCCCTGTTTTCGCTAAACGATTGACTACTTGTCGCCTTGAAAGCAGCCCATTCTGTATTCTTGACAAAAAATAAAATAACAGGACTAAGAAAAAAATACAACCACATAAGTCTATAGACCACTCATATGATACCTTGCTATTATCGCTCTCACTCAGATGTTGCTGGAGAGAACATGGCAGTGGAGAAGTTGAAGTTGAGTCCTGTGAATTACCTCCTGATGAAAGTCACAGTCATTGCAGAAAGGGAAGCCAAATATGCGAATTTGATGCAGATGTTTTGCAAGGCAATCATGGCCTTTAACAAGGCGGAATTCCGCTACAGCTCTCCTCCTAGGTCAGTCTTGTATATCTAAATTGTGTTCCACCACAATTTCTGAGAATTCCTCTCTGAAAGTTATTTTGATAAGTTATTTTTAAAAGTGTTTATATTACCAACTTGATATTGTGAAATGGAATCTCAGCACTAGGTGAAATTTGTCAAATTGCTGCTCCTTGTTTGGGCAGAAAATCGGCCCTCTCATTGCAGTTGATACAACAATGATTAAACACTTAAATTTGACGAGTATTGATAATTTCAAAAATATAAAAAAGGGGTTAATGTATAATTATTTTAATATGATTATTCAAGTCAATTTAATTTGCTGATTTGCTCCTGTTTGCAAACTGGGGGGAATTTGGGCCTTAGTCTTTAAATTTTTCATATTAATATTTTATCATGCTTAATTTAGTGAACATCGAATTAAATTTATAAATAAATATTGATTTGTGAAATGCGCACACATGTCCTGTGCACGGCACATGCACGTTTAAAACGAAATCATGACGTTGATTTCAAATGTATCCAAAATAACTTCTTTAAACCAAATTTGTTTTCTAATGCTCGAGTTATTTTAAGATATTGTAATAAAGTGAAAAATGTGTTGATTCGTACGACACAAACATAAAAATAAAAAAATAATAATAATAAAAATGACAATAATAATAATAATAATAATAATAATAATAATACTAATAATAACAACAATAATAATAATAATATTAATAACAATGATAATAACAATAATAATAATAATAATAATAATAATAATAATAGTAATAGTAATAATAAGCTTTAGGGTTAGAGCAGCAGTCTATATTTATACCAAACTGCTAAATAAGTTAAGGCTATTTACATAATGCATAAACAGATAAAGCCACTCAATTTCCAAATCGTCTGTATTGAACCAAAGTCATTCCCGTACTCCGTTTTTTCCCTGCGCAACCATGCCAATTACACAACGCAGGCGTAATATGCTTCTTTATGCGCCCTAAATATGTCCCTTTGATACGCACTAAATAAGCGCACCACTAATAAATGGAAACATTTGAAGTCGCAAAAAAGAAAAATAGTCCTTTTACCCCAGAAGTGAAATTAAAAAAAAATAATAGCTATCTTAGCAAGTTTTTTCCCAAGTGAAGTCAAATATTCAAAGAGAATTTGTAATATTGAGAAAATTACATAGTCCAAAATTTAAAAATATATCGATTAATTTCACGGATTTAGAAAATCTTATAATAAATAATAATTATAAATAATAAACGGCAATGTCTGTATGTCTGTCTTATACACTATACGTATCGCGACAGTGCGTCGGAGAGCTACGAAATTTGGCAGTCGGAGACCTGGGGGGGGGGGTGTGACACGTGACACCACGATCTAGACATCGTAGAAAAAACAGATCACACCCCTGGAAAGAGCAGATAATTGCGATTAAAAATATATTAATTTCAAATCTCAATTTCGATTTCTAATATTTTTTAAAAATTTTAAACCAAAAGTCACTTTTGGCTCCAAAAAACGATTTTTGGTTTTTAAATTCTGACATAGTAAAAAGTTCTCATAATTTCGACTAATAATTTACATTTTTAGAAAGCCCAAACATCTGGCTTTCTTACAAGCCCAATCTGGTTAAGAAATAATGAAAATTGCCCTTAGGATCGCAATTTTAAAGAAGTCATGATTTTAAAATCCCCCAAGCACGCGTTTCAATGGCGCCGGTTTGTGTCTAGATGGAGGGACGTCACGGTTCTAAATATGCATAGCGATGGGTGGGACAATAAAAAACCGAATTAGTGTTTGCTTTCCGTTTCCCGCGCTTCCAGTTTTAAATGAATTAAAAGCTTAGCTTATATATTGTATAAATTATTATATTTATATTCTAAATGAGGGAACGATATGGATTTTTTAAATGTATATTTTAATTTGTGAATATTTTAAATGGATATTTTAATTTTATGGATATTTTAAATGATGGAACGATCTATATTTTAATTTTATGGATATTTTAAATAATGGAACGATCGATATATTAATTTTGTGGATATTTTAAATGATGGAACAATGGAACGAGGATGATGGAATTAAGAGATTAACATATGGTCATTTTAAATTGTAAATTAGCGCGCGGGAAGTTAGCGGTAGGCCCGGGTTCGATTCCCGCCACTGCCTAAACTGCTGGCGTGTTCAGGCGGAGTACGTTCACGTTAAACATGTGGGTCCGTAAGTCCTTCCGAGTGGTTGGTGGCAGGGGAAGGAGGGTACGGTCCCTGGGGATGCCTCCCCCACTGGGTTCCTGTCTAAATTGAATAAATAAAATCAAAGTTATGGATATTGTCGCGGAGGATGCAGTACCCCAGTGGTTAGCGCCCGGGAATTGCACTCGGTAGGCCCGGGCTCGATTCCCGCCACTTCCAAAACTGCCGCCGTGTTCACGCGGAGTACGATCACGTTAAACACGTGGGTCCGTAAGTCCTTCCGAGAGGTTGGTGGTAGGGGAAGGAGGGTACGGTCCCTGTGGATGCGTCCCCCACTGGGTTTCTATCTAAATTGGGTGGCACTTCCTGGCCTTCCAAGCAGTTACCTTACACCTTTCTGATAGGTTGCGCCAGCGAGTTTGCCATGGTCAGAATTTTCAAGGGTTGCAAACAGGCTGGTCGCCAAAGGCGGCTAGTAATAATTAAAATACAAAGCTACACCAAATTTCCCGCTATATGTAGCTCAGATTTTGAACTACAGACGACGCATACATATAGACACACACATCCACTGAGATGTCTTCTTTTATTATTTAAGAAAATTGACAATAATATTATTATATGAAATTTTTTTAAAAACGTCCCTTCCATACTTCTCAAAGCGCGCCAATTCTAAAAAATATTAATCTGTGTATATAGACATTAATGTCAAAATAGAGTTAATTAATTTTATTTTTACCTTTCATACCTTTAAAATATCTTCATTTAAATAAATTTGCAAGGCACATATTTACAAAACTGTTTGCTTATGAATTATTGGAATCCTATCTTTTGAGATTAATAAAACTTGGTAAGAATCAACAAAATACTGTGTTTGCTGTCGTTTCAAACTATCATATTTTCAGTATCCTTTCTCTGTCTAAACATGTCAAGCGAAGAACATTCTCTTGTTGAGAAAAAATCAAAAGATAGTTGTGTCAATGACAACAGCGTGAAATGAAGAAAATGACAAAATTTGAAAATGAGGTGGGCAGAAATATTTTTAAATCTTGAATGACTAACTATTAAATTATTTTCAAAATTTGATATCTAAGTTTACCAAGTTATATTATCAATGGCATACAATTTTTTATTGTTCGAATATATTGAGATTTTTTCGGTTGTAGAACTAAAATGAATATTCTTCCATATATATATATATATATATATATATATATATATATATATATATATATATTTATTAATACTTTGGATTTTTTTTTCATTTCCCTTATGCATTTGAATTATGTTCTTTCACTTTATTTCAAAAATAACTAGGAAGTTCGTAAACAATAACTTCAATCAAAAGTACATATGGAAATGCAATATATTTATTGTTATGAATAATATTTATTTTTAAATCATAAATATTTTTTTTTAATTTAAATAATTTTGATTAACGAATTTGAATCTGAATAATGAATCATTTCGATTCATGAATTTGAATCTAAATAACGAACCATTATAAGCATTGAATCTGAATGGGAATAAAGAATTATTGGGAATCATAAATCTGAATCTGAATAATAAATCATTCTTGATTATTAATGTGAATCTGAAAAATGAATCATTCTGAATCATGAATCTGCATAAAAATGATTAATATTTTTTACACGCTATTAGTTCACAATGCACTCGTATGTAAATGGTTTTATGTTACAACAATTTTTTTTTTGAATCGATTTACATAAATTACAAATCGTTAAATTGTAATGGTTGTTTATGGACTTTTAAAGGATTTTTTTAAATATTTAGACTTATATCTTTTTAACTGTTAGTACTAGAAACATACTTCCAATTAGAAAATTGTTTTGAATCGTAATAAAAATTTGTATTTCCAAAACTGTGGGGATATTTAGTTAAAAGTACTAAATATATATTTTTTTATATTATCCCTTTAGAGAAAAAGTATGCAATTACTTAAAAATATTTGTGAACTTTAATGTAATAGTTAGCGAGTTTGGCAATGGTATATATATATAATAAAATCGTGTGGAATAAATCAAAATCCCTGACAAACTAAAATATCCACGTTCATATCAAACAATTTTCCAAAGAATTTGGGGACCATCCATAAAATAAAGCATTAGTATACTTTGTGTACTTGTCTTTGGTGCAAACTACTATTCAAACTTGTATACGTACCCGACGAATGAATTTATCTCATATCACCATAAATTTTTCACTTAAAACCGTCAATGTTTTTAATGTACTGGAGAATTCAAGGAAAGATGTTTAGTAATCGAACATTCATCTATAAGGGAGCTAGCTATATGGAAGTATATTATGTATTTTATGCTAATATGACATACTGTTTTGAAAGTGTCTTTTAATATTATTATTTTTAGAAATTAAAATAATCTTCCTATGGAAAGTATGTGTCTAGCACTCGCGACCTAAAAGATATAAATCTGGTAAGTATATTTGAAACACACTGTATAGGGAGAATATTATATATGAGTATTTATAGAAAATATTATATATAAATATATAAATTTTACTATATAAATATAGAATATAAAACTTTTCGATGTTCAGTAAAAATAAATTATGTACTCTCTAAAACAATTAATTAGAAAATAAGTTTTTTTTAATGTTTTAAATTCAAAATTTTTAAGGGGAATACGTTTTAAGACTCCCTGAATCCATTTTTATGAGTTTCAGAAAGATTGCAACATGTGTGTGTGTGTGTGTTTATGTGTGTGCGTGTATGGGTGTGTTTACGCTTGCGTGCATGTGTATGGATATGTTTATGTTTGTGTGTATACACGTATGTGAATTCATATGTATGCATGAATGCGTGTATGTGTGAGTATGTGTAAGGTGTGGATATGATATCTAAATATTTCTTGTGATAGAAAGCTTATGAAAGAATACATTTACTTACTCTGATATGGATTATGATAGAAGTAGAATTAAAGATCCGGAAAATAAATGCATAAGAAAATTGAATGTTTCTCGCACATCATGTATTTATTATTGACTTTAAGAACTTAATTTTAACAGTAATAATTAACTTCAACAATTTGAGAGACGCTAAAAATTAATGAAAGAGTCAATGGCGACTTGTGCCCGTAGGACGCTGAACGCGGGTCCCCTTTATAAAAACACATCTTCATTATTATTTTTATCCGTATAAATATATTAAAAGAATGTGTAAAAGGTATATTTCAAGTAAGTTCTTCCACAAAACTGCAGTGCTGCAAAATCGTAAAGCATTCAGCAAGTAAACTGAAATTCCACAGAGGAATGTATGAAAGGAAATGTTACGTTGAAGGACATTTTTATTGTAGGGAACGCAGTAAAATCAATTTCTATCAACGAATGTGAAAATTGGTTATTTTCAATAAATCGTCTGGCGCGAATTGTCCGTTTTTACAAAATGAACCAGCTACGGTCGGGCTTCTAGAATTGGCATTATTTCGCTAATCTGGCAGCGCTTAAGATTGTTTTCATATTTTGTTTTGTTTTCAAATACAGTTTTGTATCCTTAAATACATTATTAAATAAAATTACAGTTTTTAGAATTTAGTTTATTTTTCCATAAACAGTTTTTTTTTAGAAAACAGTTAATATTTTTTTTAATAGCCTATCGATAATACATTTTCTACATTCATGTATATAAAAGAAAAGTTTAATGGAGTTGAAAGTTTATATTTGCATTTTGGATGGATTTAAGAATCGGGAGAAAGAATACTTCAACTCAAAACTAACGTGATCTGCGTATGTGGTTATTACATGTATGTAAGATTATATTTACACACTATCCAAATAACTTTTAGCGATTTGAACAATATTTTGTACAATTTTATAGTCTATGAGATATGTGAGGTCTATGAAGTATGAAATGCTGTTTATTTTTAGTGAGTACAAACATACAGAATGCATCCCAATTATAGTTTTTAAATATTAAAGAAAAAAATAACAGTCAACTATGTAAAATCCATTGACATATCATTTTATAAATGTTTTATCTATATAAATAAAGAAGAAAAGTATGTATGTATGTGTGTAAGTATGCATGTATGTATGTATGTAAGGATGTATGTATGTATGTATGTATGTATGTATGTATGTATGTAAGTATGTATGTATGTATGTATGTATGTATGTATGATCCAACATCACGGGAGAACGGTTAAACCGAATTTCATGAAATTTGGTGGGTAGTCTTTAAATAGCCTCACTTAAAATTTTGTCTATACTTTGAGTTTCTACAATCAGGCGTTCTCGAGATATTAGTGAAAAAAATACTTTCGTGTGTCTCATCATCATGGGAGAAGAGCTATAGCAAATTTAATGATAATTTTTGGGTAGCTTTGAAATAGCTCTCCATAAATTTAGTCCAAGTTTCGAGTTTCTAAGACCAGAAGTTATCGAGATATTAATGGAAAACGAAACTTTCGCCTAGGAGTTATACTCTCTAACTCCATAATTTCCAACAAACTTTATGTGCGTGTCCACATCAATTATTTGTATTCTTAAATGTAATAAATTTCCGTGTCTGTGGATGGGATGCTTCACGAACGAGAGGACCGTTTAGAATGAAATTTGGTGCAAATATTTCGATCGCTGAATAATGTAACTAAGTAATGCATTTTAAGCGCGATCGAATGTTCTAAAACACCTAAAGTTTCGATTATAATTTCGAAAAAACAAAAAAAATTAAACCTCCAATAATTCTATATAAATGATCAATTTTTATATAATTTTCCAGTAGAAAACGAATGGCATAAACTTTAGAATGATAGCATGAACCGTTCTTGAGATATTTTAAAATTCCAAATACATTTAAAAAAAAAATATGTGAAATTAAAAACATATTAACTATTGTGAAATATGTTCACTTTTCATGTGTACTATTATGCGAAAAGTTTGGTAACATCATTCCCGTGGATCTAATTCGTTTCATTCACTAGATAAAATAATATATGTAATAGTTTTGCATTTTGGCTCCCAACAATTTGCCAATAGTCATTTACATAGATGGTATACCCTTCTCTTTATCTATCTATAACGCTTGGCGATAAATTTGGCGACTTTTGTGAATGCCAAATTTATAAATTGGTAAAATAAACAGCGAATTAAGTTAATCGAATACGTCGAAAATATAAGTTAATCGGATACGTCGAAAATATAAGTTAATCGGATACTTCGAAATAGCTATACACATTGTCAACCGTAAATGAGCCAAATGTACAATTTAATGTTAGAAACATAACTGTGAAGCTTATAAAACATTTTTTCACTGTAAAAAGAAGTACATGCATTTATTACATATAGAGAAAAACATGTGCTGTCTACATCGGATTTTTTTTTCCTTTATAGCAACGCGATAATCATCTATTAAATCATAAAATTAAACTATCAAATTTAACTATAAATGTGACAAACAGTAATTTCTTAACACATTTAAAATATGCAGTAAGAATTTCTTTCCCATGCTTACCACTTGAAGTTTCATTATGAACAGCCCATTACCATTAAACAGTAGGCACGTATATGTATTTATAAAATCACATTGCTATGATTTGAAATAAGAACATAAATACAATTAAGCTAATTATCATGTTCTGATCTGACTTCATTATTTAGATAATTGCATTTCCTTAATATTGTTACCAGCGTGTAAAATGCTCTCACATGCCTTTTTAAAAACCTGACGGATAAAACGTACAAGCAACACACGTACAAGCAACCTTTTCTATGATGTGAATCTAGGGTTATCATTTTCAGAAATGGAAAGGCTAGTTGCCAAGATTCGGTGATTTATCTCCAATTTGGTTCGAAAAATACCTAAAAATAATGAATTTTCTACGAGATATGAGATGCTTCTAAAAGTTTCTATGAAAGGAGTCATCACTCAACCGGAGACCAGTTGACGTGATACGAGCTACATTAAACTGTGTTATTCGTCAATATTCCGAGAATAGTAGCAACTGTTTTGTGGGGATATTTTCTTCAATATTTTGAGAATAATACCAGTAATTTTGTGAAATTACCGGATAATTTAAATTCAGATTACCTGTATATTGTTCCTGTTTACGTTGTGCTTGTGAATAAACGTGTTAGTTATCCAGATATTTGGAAATATGCTTGTATCCTGAGCGCACACCTACGAGTCCAGAGGATATGTTGTAACAATATCATCTAGGTTAGAAATATGTATATGTGTTTCAATGAATATGCATTGGATTGATATATACTTATTTTCAATGATCATTCCTTTGGTTGATCATTGAAAATAATATGCATGTACTTTGTATTTATCTAACATAATAAAAGGATATGTGTCTGCACTCTGTAAAGGGAAATCTAAGTGTCGTGTGGCCATGAAATTTGGAGTTTTCAATGAAGTTACGAGTGGGCATTACACTTCGAGTTGATGCGGTAACTACAGACGCGATTGACCAAGTGCTGCTAACAAGGCCCAGATTGAAGGTATGTGTTCATCAATAATCCACAGGGTAATAAATACGTTAGGTATATGGTTCAGGGTCTCACATGCTCCCCTCTCAAGTTCTATCTTAATAAATAATTGATAGGGAGACTAGTTAATGTATTGGAATTGAATAGGTATTTTGTGACTTTAATAAATGTTATTGTTAAGTTTAAATTGGTCTAATCTTTGTAATAATTTAATAATATTCCTTTACAAGACTCACACGAAAAGTAAAATAATTGGAGGGTTTATAGCGACACAACATAGCAATGTACATTAAATATAATTTCACTATATGAGAATAAAGGCCATGGCAAATTGATGAATTTAAAAATAAATAATAATTATACTAAATGAATTTAAGAATTAAAAGTGCAACTTTATATTATTTCGGTTGCCACAGAAATGTAAAAATCACGCTCTTTGCGAAAGGTATCGGCAATTGTGATTCCCAACACATAGACTATTTTCAACGTCCCGCTACAGCTCTCTATTTATACGGCTAAAACAGTAGTTTAAGGGGCGCTACCCAGCCCACGCATGACTCTGAAATTCTAATTTTCTGCATAGCAGACCCTAATATTGCATTTACTGTAAGTTTCAGCTCAATCGCGTGGATTCCTTCATGGTTTTGCAATTTCTAGAAACGTGAGTATAATACTATAATACGTGAGTATAATAATACCGCGGAAACCGAGGAAACGTGAGTATAATAATACCGCGGCTGTAAATACTATGAAATTGAAGTTTCACATACAAAACGTATTGTAGTAATCGGATATAATTTTCAGAAATCTACAAGATCAGAAATCTCTACAAGAAATGTAATTCATATTAAATAAGATGCAATATATATATATATATAAAGTTACATATTTGCACCTCTTTCCCAGTGTTTCTTTAAAAGACTGATCGAGCCATTTTATAAATTATGTAAATATGTTAAGATAGTTAAATATAAAATTGGGAAATTTGTCCGTTTAAGTTTCAATTCCCCCCCCCCCTCCCCCTTCTTGGACAAAATGTTCTGAATTAAAAATTCTGCTTCTGCCTTAAATTCTTTCATGATGTATATATTCAAGTCACCATACATTCTTGTTAATTAACGTTAATTTCAATTACACGTTTTTCAGTTATGCGCTTTTTTGACTAGTCATTTGTAAACAAGGTCCTTATCTTGAGAATCGTATAAACAGTGCTTTACTTTGTACCTATAAATAAATAACTTTCTTTCAAATTCACCCAGTTCTACGTGCTGCATTTCTACACCACTGCCATCTATTAGTGTGGAATGGTATTAATTTGTTGGCATTAAGAAAACCTAATAAGTTATGTCCTTGCATTTTAGTATAAACATTTCAATAGGAAATCAATAAATATGCTTAATGTATTTAGCATTAAATTAAATATTATATATATGTATTGTCCAGGTTTTGTTATAAAAATGCAAACATATATGACAATTTCAATTACATAAGTAGTCAATAATATTTTCCGCATACTGTATTGAAGATAGTATTTTATTTAGTAATGCGGAATATAAATATAAATTATTACGCTTTAAGCATCTGTAAATGCTGAAGAAAAACAATTAAATTATTATAAGTTCATACGAATCATGGGTTTCAGGTTCATTAAATACTACGTTTAGAATTTATGTTTAAAATTATGTATATTTACATTGCCAAATTCCATTCCGTATACGTTTTTAAAGTCGTATACATTTCTTAAAAAAATAAGAAATCTAATGTGGTGCACACACGACTTTCCTTATATAATGCAATGAATTTACTATTTTTTACAATAAAAAAATAGGTTTTTCTTATAGTAGATACTTATATTCTTTCCAAGATATTGAATGTTCGTCAATTAGTCGTCATTTTCATAGATTTAGCGCCATTTTTATCCATTTGGCAAGATTTTATGGGCAGATTAATTTGGAAGCACTTAAAAAAGTCGCCAATAGCGACATTCCGACAAATTCGTCGCCTCTCGCCAAGCGTTATATACGGAGAAATAAGGCATTCTTATAGCAGATAAATGACTATTTGTGTTCAAATACAAAAGTATTTCTCAAAGTATCTTTTCTCATGAATGAGACCAGCTAAATCCATGAGAATGATGTCACCAAATTTATCGCATGATATTACATACTAAAAGTGATTAGGTTTCTCAACAGTTAATATATTTTTTTTAATTTGTGGGATTTTTTGATAAATTTATTTTAAAAATGTGCAATATCTTGAGAACGGTTCATGCCAGCTTTCTAAAGTTTATGCCAATCGGTTTCTAAGGAAAAGTTACATAAGAAATGTCTATTTTCGCAACTGTATTAAAACTTTTGATTTTTAATGATTTCTTTAAAATTTCACTAGAAAATTCAAAGGGGGGGGGTCTGAACATTCGATAACGGTTAAAAACAATAGGCTTCCAGAATTCACGGAATGTGATTTATGTACCAAATTTCATTCGAATCGCTCTGAGATATTCGTTCTGAGATATCGTCTCCAAATCGAAAATCGTTCTGTGATATCGTCTCCACAGACCCACTGACACACACACACACACACAGAGAGAGAGAGAGACACACACACACACACAGACATCACCTCAAAAATGAATAGTGAAATTCGTGCCCAGGATGCTTGAAACGTGCTCTCCCGTCGAAAACCCGAATTCGGATTTTCCACCCCGTCACAATACTTTCCTTATACATTCTGTATATCAGGAAAGTAAATAGTTATACGACTTTGTAGAAGAAAATTAAAGTAATTATTGTTTCTCCCCAATTTAAATTTTAACAGTAATTTTAACTATCAACATATAAATATCATTGAACTTGTTAGTAATTTCAATAAATATTATGAAGTAATTATTTTGTTTCTGATGTTGTATTTAGGTAATATTGTTCTGAATAACTTTAAATATACGAGTTTTATGCCATAAATTATATAATATTATGTTTTCCCATTATTATTATATTTGTATAATGTGTTGTATAATGTATGATATGAAAATTATCATTATTATGTATTGTACATATTTATCAATATAAATTTCTTAAAGTCTAATTAAGTCTACGCCTACGACCAGTATTTAGTAAATCTCGTATTGAAGTTTAATTGACATAAATAGTGAAATTCAGTCCTTCTGACTAAGCGTGATCCAATCGTTATATGAACCACCAAACAAACGGGGCCCAGTCGTTAATAACCAAAATGATGCGACCTAATCGCTTTTGAGCCTTTATACAATATATGCAATTCAAAATCCGATGAAAATGACAATATATGCCATATATATTCAATTCCGACAATAAATGCAATTCAAAATGATGTTGGTGCTTCTACCTCTAACTTTAGTAAAACGTTGTAACAAAAGGCAGATAACAGAAGAAAGGGAAAATATTCAGTACTATGCGCATAGACCTAAGAACATGCATCGTATTACTGTACATATCCATCTGTATTGTGCCTGCTCAAGGGCTATAAATGAAATATCTCTATAGTATTTCTCTGGCCATTTCTTTGTGAAGAACGGCTGTACCGAATTTCATGAAATGTTGATGTTTGTAGTTCGCCGTGTAGTTCGTATGTACTACAAGACGAACTACATCTGATTTAAATAAACTATCTGATTACTATCTGGTTTAAATTAACTGGTTCGAAATGCCTTGTAGTTCGTCGAAACTTTGTCTACAAAGTAGCTAATGTTTAATTGTAAACATTTCATTATCTTTATAAATAATATTATAAGTTGTGCTTCTATCTGCTTATTATCTCAGCATAGACAGCTTATTATCTCAGCACTTCATTTCTTTTTATAAGAATTACTATACAGTTTCAAATTTATATATATAAAGAAGAAAAGTATGTATGTATGTATGTATGATCCTACATCACGGGAGAACGGCCAAACCGAATTTGATGAAATTTGGTGGGTAAACTTGAAATAGCCTCGCTTAAAATTCAGTCTATATTTGAATTTTTACAACTAGGCATTCTCGAGATATTAGTTGAAAACGACACTAACGTTCGTTTGTCTCATCATCACGGGAGAACAGCTGCACCGAATTTAACTAAATTTTGTGGGTAGCTTTAAAATATCCCTCTATGAAGTTTCTATGACCAGGTGTTGTCGAGATATTACTGGAAAAGGAAACATTTTCCTAGGTGTTCTACTTTCTAACTCCATGATTCCCAACAGAAAAGGTTGGAAATCGTTGGTTTAAAACGTGAAAGTCAATTAAATCTCTGAGTTTTATGGGAGTTCAATGAACGTATTAGTAACTTTTGAAATTCGCATGTTTGAAATATGAATTTAAATGGAAACGTTTCACCATGGTTTATTTTTCAGAGACTTACTCAACAACGGAAAGTATTAAGAAATCAAAATGGTTATTTAATTATCAGCATTTTGTGAGGATTAATGGTTATCTAATTACCAGCATTTTATATCATGACAAGGCATTTGACTCTGCAGTGGGCACCGATGATGCCCTTTATTACCTGATGGAATTTCTGAACTAGCATGAGCCACCTGGAATGTCTTCTCATATCTTGAAGTTAAAGAAAGAATCACCAATACTGCTTCTGCGGAATCTGGACCCACCATAACTATGCAATGGAACACGGCTCTGTGTCAAAAATATTTTAGCAAATGTCATAGACACCACGGTATTAACGGGTATGACAAAAGGAGAGGACGTATTCATACCTAGCTTACCGTTGATACCAACCGACCTACTATTTAGATTCAAACGAGGCCAGTTCCCAGTTAGACTGGCATTTGCCATGACCATCAACAAAGCCCAAGTATAAACCCTTAAGTTCGCAGGCGTGAATTTTGAAAGTCCTTGCTTCACTCATGGCTAGTTGTATGTGGTATGCTCAAGAGTAGGAACTTCAAAAAATTTGTATGTTTTAGCTGCTTGAGGAAAATAAAAAAATGTGGTGTACAAGCAAGCATTGCGGTAAAACCTAACAAATTAGGATAATGTCATTTGATTTGTTAACATTTGCATTGCTACCTAGCGTTTAAAATGACGCTAACTTTAAAATGACGCTAAATCAATGAAAATGACGACTAATTGTCGAAATTCAATATCTTGGAAAGAATATAAATATCTATTATAAGAAAAACCTATTTTTTTATTGTAAAAGTAGTAAATTAATCGCATTATATAAGGAAAGTCATGTGTTGCCCACATCAGATTTTTTTCTATTGTAAACGAAAGTAAAAATGTCATTTCTTTGGGCTAGTTGTATATTCTGTTGTAATCGAAAATAAAAGCGCCATTTCTTTGGGCTATGTTTAAATTTATTTCTGTTAAAATTATTTATTCCTGATGGAGTGTACAAATTCTATTCTTGTGAAAATTCCTAACATGATTGCTCTGACAATGTTGTATTTAATGCTTTATTCCAGGATTCGTTAATGGATAGATTAATCAAACTCGCCTTAGAGAAAATTAACTGAGAAACGTATCAAAATCTTGCATGTTGCATCATTGATCATTTACGGCACTAGGAGTGAATTATCTGGGTAAACCATGTGCAATTACCAAAACCATATGTAATTACCCTATATAATTACTTATTCACCTAAAATTATGTAACGAAATGGACAAAATCTTGCGTGAACATTTTGTAATGTGTAAAACTTATATCGACTTTTCAGGTGTCCATTAATTAAGTGAATGCAATAACGTGTTCCTAGTAGGATTTTGCAGAGCTCGTGATCCTAGTGATATCATGATGTCTTTGAAATTCTGGCTTCAAATTTAGCTTTTATTTTTAATCGGATTTATCAATTCATGACATTTCTTGGAAGTAGACACAGCTCAATATTGTGGGGGAAAATATCATAAGCATTAGAGTTTTCTTATTACTAGATTTCGCAGAAAATCAGCGGATATTTAGTTTTTGCAGAATAAAGCAAAAATACCAAATTTCTAGCTTAATTATTTTGAGAGATTTTCAGCTTCATGGTGAAAAGTAAAATATTTCATATCTTGGTAATGATTAGAATAAAGTACTGAACACCGGCGTCCTTTTATTTCTGCTCATTAGTACTTATTAAACATTTACCCTTTCGATAATTGTAAATATGCATAATTTTTGTTTACTTTATCCGTCTCTAAATTACTACGTACAAGAATGAAATACGTGGCATTACTTTGGCTCTAAATAAACGCACTCTACGTAAATGAACGATATACACGTAAAACACAACTTACATCGTTCCAAATGCCTGTTTTAAACCAAAATCATTCCCTCTTTTCATTTCAATCCAAACCTTTTAGTTTTAATATATGTATATGTCGCGTGCAACGATTTGACATGCATAGTCATGGCTCCCCATAACAATGCCCAGTTTGCGATGTCGATTACCTCTGGAAATCTTTGTTCCGCAATCACAATTGAGGGTAGAAGGGAATCAAAAACCTCAAAACCTCAATTGTTTATTTTTCAGTTGAAAATTAAGAGAAAACCAGAAAATTGAAAAGTTCAAATTACACTTTTCACTTAGAATATGAAGATACACACTCATATTTTTGCAAAATTATAGAATTGAATAAATATTTTTTTCAGTTACGGACAAAGATACAAATACAAAATAAAATATACATGTTCGACGTATTTTAAAATAAATAAATAAATATGGAACTAATTATCCTAAGGATTAATTCAATGATCGTTAGAATAACGCTCTTTGATTTTTCAGATGATGTCAAAATGAAAACTCTCTGATGTCATTTTCGATAGCTGAGGAACATATTAAATACAGATTACATAAAAGATTGCATAAATATTACATGAAAATGAACAGCAGTAAGTATCATCAAACACGTAATACTTGGCGCTAAATTTGGTGACTTTGGTTTCTATTTTTGCAAATTATTGCCAACAAGACAAATTTTTTAAAATAAATGAATAAATATGGAACTAATTATCCTAAGGATTTAGTTCAATGATAGTTAGAATAACGTTCTTTGATCTTTCAGATGATGTCAAAATGAAAACTCTATGATGTTATTTTCAATCCCCGAGGAACATATTACATACAAATACCTAAAATATTACATAAATATTACATAAACATGAACAGTATTAAGTATCATCAAACGCGTAATACTTAGCGATAAATTTGGCGACTTTGGTTACTATTCCAACAAATAATTGCCAACTTGACACATTTTTAATGTGGCGCTAAATTGACGAAAATGTCTCAATTGACAAATATGTCACTAAAGTTAAAAAAAAAGTACGGCCAACTTGATACATTCATAATTGACGTATTTTAATATAATGGAGAATATTGCTCGGCAATTTCCTTTAATTTATCAAGTTATATAAGTTAATTTTGCAGTACAAAAATTTCATATGTTTTCATCGAGAAAAACGCCAAATATCAGTGCCAATTTTAACGTTTAAAACATGGTGCGATCTTTCTCACCATCATATCGCATTGCAAGAAGTAAAGTCGTTATGTAGCGTAAGTCATGTGCTGTCAACATCAGGTTTAAAAAAAATAACGTTGTCTATAAATTTCAATAAAATTCTCCAATTTTCAAAGCATGAGTTCCCTCGCAAAACTCAGAGCTTAAGTCTTCCGCTTGAAAATGTAAAATAACTGACAAAAACTCGTGAATATTGTATGACGCGAAGAGAGAGCAGAGTTCCTCGGTTTCAGGTAAAGCAGAAAGCCATACTTTAAGAGAAAAGTCTTCTTGGCTCTGAGTGTTCAATTTTATTATTATGCATGCAAGAATGGATATTTAGAATATAACTTCAAATTGTTTCTCGCGAAGGGAAATTTTAAACTATGATGAGTATTAAGTCATACAGAAGTTACGAATAACATATATATATATATATATATATATATATATATATATATATATATATATATATATATATATATATATATATATATGTGAGTGTGTGTGTGTGTGTGTGTGTGTGTTGAGTGTGATATTACAGGCTCCGATTTTTATTGAATTTAGACTCAGATTAATTATTACAATCCTCAGCTACGAGGTGCCAACAATTGTACAAAAGAACTAATTTGTTACGTCTCTGGCCTCGATCTGATGTTTATTTATCTTGTTACCACCATAGCACTTATTAAAACCTACCACCTTTATGTTCTTTACACCTTTATATCTCCTTTTCTCTACAACTTTATATCATGTATATCACAAATGGCATAACTAAAGGAAAAGTAGTGAGATGGGGTTAAAAATGTACATCTATTGTAATTTAAAAAACTACAGTTTTCATTCATCCCTGAATATTAATATTTTCTCCAATTATATGTATTTGCCTGCATGTATATGTGTGCATAACTGTCGACCTGCCTGGTGTTGAATCTATGGGCACTAGTAAACTGAGCAACAAATTTTACGGTTATTTCAATAGATAAACATCATATAACACCTAATTTCAAGCAGTTTAAATCAGAGGGAAATATTCAATTTTCGAGAAAATACAAAATATCGAAATTGATTTGTAGAAAAATCATGATTTGGAAACATCACACTATTTTGATTGAATCAAGGTGCTTCCTTAGTTATTTATTATGGAATATGGTAAAACTATACATTTTATCAATTCTTGCTATATTTCAATATTTGGTATAATTATCAAATTTGCAATTTCTTTAAATAAATAGTATTTAAACTTTAGCTTGCGGTGTCTAAAAACCTAAACTCTCTCTCAGAAATTAAAGATTTGTTCTAATTCCTACCCCTTTTGCCATTAGACTCAAAGAAAAATGAATGTCAACCATTGTCCCCTTGAAGTCCTAAATGAGAGGTAAGATACATTCTCCCAGCAAGATCCCTTTCTACCTTGGGAAACCTGGAATAAGGGATATTCATCTGATTTTCACTGTGCCCCATGTTCGTTGCTTTTCTCTGAAAATTTGGATTATTTATATATAACGTATACTCTGGCCTTTTTCATGAATATGGCATTTTTACATTCTTTGCAATAGCTGGTAATGTATAGGGAAAGTATGAGAATCGCGACGAAAATCACAAGTCGAGTTTTCGGCGGATATACACGTTTTGGGACATCTAGAATACGAAAAAACTGTTTTTGAGTGACATCTGTGCGTGTGTATATCTGTCTGTGCAGATTTTGCATCCACTCTAACTGTAAATCTAATTGACCGAATTTCATAAAATTTGGTCGGTAAGTCACTTGTGGGTAACCCTGGTGCTAATTAGATTTTGGTACAGTTCGAGATAAAATAACTTGCCTTCTTTTGCGAAATGACCCGCAAAAATTCCCTTTATTCACTCTAGTCGAAAAAAATAATAGACCAAATTTCACAAAATTTGACAGATAAATCACTAGTAGATTAATCTGGTGCTGATTAGATTTTGGGAAAATTCGGAAAAAAATACCTGCCTTTTCGTGCAAAAAAGTCCCTCAAAAATCGTTAAATCTAAAAATAAAAGACTGCATATGCTCAAATATATCAATTAAATGCTTATTTTATACATAATTCTAAAGGTCCAAAAAAGCTAAAATCTGTGTTTACTAAACTGGCAGATATTATACGTTGTAAACCAGTTCCTAACTGATTGTGCACAAAGTCACGTGCTTTACTTTTTACATATAAAAATAAAAAGTATTAAATGTTAAGAATTGAGATCAGGATGCCAACATGTATAGTATTTGACATTTTTTGTATTTATTGATTATAAGGAAGGTTTCGGTATAATTTCCGTCTTAAACAGAAAATAAGAAAATTAAATGATATAAATATTACACGCTGCAAAGCTTTCGGGGGCGTGGTAGCCCATTGGTTAGCGCGCTGGAGTTGCACTCGGTAGGCCCGGGTTCGATTCCAGCCACTGCCAAAACTGCCGCCGTGTTCATGTGGAGTACGATCACGTTAACCATGTGGGTCCGAAAGTCCTTCCGAGAGGTTTGTGGTAGGGGAAGGAGGGTACGGTCCCTGTGGATGCCTCCCCCACTGGGTTCCGGTCTAAATTGGGTGGCACTTCCCGACCGTCCAAATAGTTACCTTACACCTTTCTCGTAGGTCGGACGGTCTGGGTTTCAACATCAACATCAACGCTGCAAAGCTTTCGAAGAAAGTCCAGAAACAATGAAAACAACAGTCACCACAAATTTATTTCGAATATTCAACGCGTTTTCATTTTAGGAAAAATGTATACAGAAATCTTAAAAATTTAAATCTTTGAACTTTACAAACCAATGTGACTATGATTTTTTTAAATATTCGATAGTTACTGCTTAGTGAAGTAAGACAATATTTTAATTAATTACATACAGTATAACTAAATAGGCAGAAAGTATAAACCGCGAATAATGACTAAACATTAAGAATGAATATAAAAGTTATTCATGTTTACTACATATGTATAGGGTTGTTGTTGAGACCCAGACCGTCCGAACTAACAGAAAGGTGTAAGGTAACTGTTTGGACGGTCGGGAAGAGCCACCTAATTTAGACCGCAACCCAGTGGGGGAGGCATCCACAGCCACCGAACCATTCTTAACTGAAATTTGTGTAGATGTTTGAAAACTGCTGGTCAAAAAAAAAAAAACAATGTGAAAATGGAGTTTCAAGAAAACAAATTTCAACACACATCAAGCCAAAAATTTCATCTCTCTCAGCAAAACAAAATTTCAAAAACATTTATCAAAAGAGATCATTTACTTTTGATCTTCCAAAAATTTCATTAAATTATTCAAATATTTTCAAATTTCAAACTTTCAATTATTCAAATTACTTAAATTACTTCATTTACTTTAATTTACTTTATATTAATTTATTTTAACATTATTTTAATAAAATCATTTACTTTTTTCAAAAACTTCAAAAACTTTCCTCCTTTTACTTAGGGGAACACTTCAATTTACTAACACCACTTTCAATTTATTTCAAGAACTTAAAGAGTAAGTAATGAATTTTTTTTTCACAATCATACACAGTCAAATTAATCAAAGTCAAATCAAAACAAACAGGACTCTCAAAAAATTTTAAAGTCCAAGGAGAGTCAATTAACAAAATTTACTCAAAATTATTTAAATTGCAACATAAACATTCATAAATTATAGTTCACAAAAATCAATTAACTTTCTATTTACTTTTACTTATATGCAAGACTTCCATTAATTTAAAAAAAATACAGACAATTTTCTCATAAATTCTATTTTAAAAGACAATATTGAAATACAAAAATTTTAAACAAGTATTATACTTTAATTTAATTATGAATCATTATTTTCTTGCATAATAAATTTCTGAGAAATTGTGAACTCAACCAAAATTTAATATTGTGAAAATCTTTGATAAGATCTAAGATTATAAGGTGTACATGTGTTTCTACTTCTCATATAATTTTGTTTTTGGTGTGGTGTGTATCTATTATTGTAAATGATTCTTCCATTTCCTCTATGATCAAAGTTATTTGAATTACTTCTCAATTGATAATGTTGATTTTTATCAGCATGAAAGTTTGATCTGGTATGAACAGTATTGTCATTCACTCTCTTAGGCAAATTAAATCCTACTCTTTTCACAGTCTTTTTGTTTTGAGATTTCTCTGCAGGTTTCGATAAACAAGATTTCAGTTTCGTAGAGTCTTTCTCAGTGGTGATCACAGAAGTAAGGCTATTTGTCTTAGAATTCACTTTTTGATTTTCAGCAGTTTGTTTTGAAAATTTTTGCAATTCTTCCCTTCTTGGAGGTAAAAGAGTCAGTCTGTTTACATGAACCAATTGTTCATTTTTGGGATTCATCACATGTCTTATTACAAAATTTACTGGCGAAGTTTGTTTCATCACTTTAAAAAGACCTCTATTAAATGAACTCAGTTTTATCGATTGTCCATGAGGCAAAAAAGGAGTATAAAGATATACCAAATTATTTACTTTGATATTTAGCTTCTTCGCTTTTTTATGTTGTTGCAAAATTTGTGAATTTTCAGCTTTTTCCAAGTTACTTTTTACTACATCATATGTTCTTTTAAGTCTAAATTGCAAATCTTCTCCATAATCATATATTGAATCATATGTTGGAGGTTTAAATCCAGCCATCAAAGTATTTGGAACAGTTAAATCTCTTCCATAAAGTAAATACGCAGGTGATTCACCTGTGGAAGAATGTATGGCATTTCTATGGGCCAATGAAGCAAAGTGAATTAAATTATCCCAGTTACTCTTATCATTGTATGCAATATTTTTCAAGGATCTGACCGAAGTACCATTTAATCTTTCGACACAGCCATCTACTGAAGGCATATAGGCAGTAGTTGTATTTTTAATTATTCCCAATTTCTTATAAAAACATTGTGCTCTTTTTGAAATAAAATTCGTCCCTTGATCCGAGACAATGTATTTTGGAATGCCATGCTGAGCCATATAGTGCTCTAAACAATTTAAAATGTCTTCAGTTTTAATTGAAGCCAAAGGGTATGCTTCAGGCCATCGAGTAAAATAATCAGTAATGGCCAAAATGCATTTATTTCCAGATCTAGATATGGGCAATGGTCCAACACAGTCCATGTCGATTCGCTCAAATGGATATGTAGATTTTGAAAATTTTTGAATAGGTGCTTTATTATTTCTAAAACCTCGGTTTACCACACAGATTTCACAAGAGGCTACATAGTTATTTGTTTGAGAATACATTCCTTGCCAAAAGTACTTTCTACTAACAGAAGATAAAGTTCTTCTAAACCCACAATGTGCATAAGTACGACAGTCATGGTGTAACCATAAAATTTCAGACACAAGTTCCTGTGGAACAACAACTCTTTCTTGTTCCTGGTGTCTACGTTTAGGATATCTGTGAGTGCACCATAGCATGTCATATTTTCTAAAAAATACTAAAGTTTGTGGATATGGCTTTATATTTTTATCTAAGAGATCAATAATTTTATTGCATCTAGGGTCAGATCTTTGAGCATTCTTAATTCTGGTGAGCAACGTTGGACAAGTAAATGTTTGTTCCAATTCACCACTTTGTATGTTATTTACATTTTGATTTTCAATTGCATTACTGTCAACAGCATAAATTTCATTTGCTTCACTTGTATTCATAAATATTCTCAGATTCATAAATATTTTCAAAAGTTCCTAATTTCATTCCTTTATTTATGTAAACACATTTCTCTGAAGGATTTGCAACACGAGCATACAAAAAGTCATTTTCTGGAATGTTGTGTAAACTTCTTGCAACAAAAATTTTATTTACAGAAAATTCTTTATTATGAATGGGTTCAAGTAAAATTGTCGTGTTTTTCTCAAGTTTATAATTCTTCTTTAATTTGACAAATGATTCTGTAAAACGTTTCAAAACACATTTCTTAAATGCTTTAGCAATACCCAAAGTATCACTTTGTTGTGAATTTCTTTCATCATGTTCATTACAATTTGTCTCAAAAATTTCATTATCACTGGTATTGTTTACTGTCAAAGTTTTGTCTGTATTTACATAGTCATTCATCAATATTTCATGTATACCATCTTCACATTCATAATTTGATCTTTCACTCACTTCTGCATCAAGATTTCTAAAGTCGACATCTCTGAATTCATTATCATAATTATTTTGTTCAAATAAATATCTATTATCACACTTGTTTTCATATCCTCTAAAGTTTCTAGAAAAATGTGCGTCTTTGGATCTGTAGTCAATATCATTTTGAAAATTGTAATTTCTACTATTAAAATTATGACTTATTGCATTACACTCAAATATTTCAGGTTGAACATCTTCTGAAATCACAGTAAAACTTTGTGATTCAGTAAACTCAATAAATGGAACACTACAGTATTTGAAGTTCACACGTTTGTGTTTATAAGTAATGGTCACTTCCTTTTCATTCAAGACGGCGCTTCCTAAAATCACACTATACTTATTAGGAGCAGGTGTATTCAAAATACAACACTCAATCAAATTGTTTTCATTTGCAATGTAAATGGAAAAAGAAGCTTTCTTGTTCACAAGTATGTTTTGATCACCGATACCTCTCAAAATAGTAGATGTATGTTTTGTTTGTACTTTTTGAGGATTAATTTTCTGTAAGGCATCACTGTATATAATGTTTATAGAACTTCCCGTGTCAATCAAAGCATATAATTTGACATCTCCAACAAAAATAGAAACAATCGTAAAATTTTTCTGGCAAGGCGCTTCAATTTCTGTCATAAAACTCAGCTCAGAATTTGATCTATTAAAATTTGGAGATTGAAAGTTTTGTCTATTAAAATTTTGTCTTCTAAATTGTCTTCTATTACCAATTCTATTGTTAAATTGTCTGCTGTTTCTTCTATATCCAGAATTATCAAAATTTGAAAATTTGTAATTGTCAAAAGAATTTCTAAAAGTGTTCGAAAAATTTCTTCTTTGAAAATTTTGATTTCCCCTGTACATGTTTCGAAAAGGTCTTCTAAAGGTTTGAAAGTTTTTTCTTGGAGAATAATTTTGATATGGACTTCTGACATACCATTCTTCTTTCTGTGAGGCAACTGGAGTTCTTCTTTGACTGAAACGGTTTCTATTGTCAGCTCTTCTAGATGGTGTAGAAGTTTTAAAAGATGTTGATGGTTTAACTTTCTTCTTCACTGGAATATCTTCCCATTCATCTTCTATCATCTCAGTTTCATTGTATCTGCTTGTAGAGGGCGTATTCGTGAACGATTCTTCAAAACTGGAATTGCTTCTATCCAAATCTTCTCTTATTTCTGTCAGTCTTTTCTTTCTTTTCTCTGAATTCTTCTTAAATTTATTTCTTAAAGCATCATATTCTTTTTTCTTTAAATTTAATTCCCTCTTCAACTCTTCAATTTCTTCTTTAGGGTTATATTCAGTTCTTAAGGTATTTATGTTTTCTGTCAATTCCTCCGATTCTTCATTTTGCACTTCTTCCTCCAGAATAGCTACTTCCTTGGCAGCTTCGAATGATTTTGGGTTAGCAGAAAGGACTGCTTTTCTGATGGAAATTTTCAACCCTTTTTTAAAGGCATTCTGTAAAATTGCAGTTCTCAGGGAGTCTTCGTTGTCCGAAACAACATGTTATGGAAAGGCAATGTAGGATTCTGCTTCAATACGGTTCGCAAAGTCTCTAACAGACTCCTCGTGTTGTTGTTTACAGTTCACCAGTGTTGAAACATTCTTGGCAACGTCAACTTTTCTCGTAAAATTGTCTTTCAGCGCATTCACCAATTCCGTGAAATTCACGCTGTGGTTGAGTTTGGGAATGGATTTTACTAGTATTTCTGCCTGACCAGATAATTTTAACTTCAAAACAAAAATTTTATCACGGTTTGACTACTCTGCATGATTTGCGACAAGATCAATTTTTTCCATAAATTCAACAAAAGATTCATTCTTGTTGCCAGCAAAGCTTGGAATGGATCCAAGAAACTGCGATCCAATACCAATTTCCAATTTGTTTGAGTCTCTGATTGCAGAGACAGATCTGCCTGAATTTGGAGAAAGTCGTGGCGGAGACACTGAAGGCACACGAGAGGACACATTCGGTTGTGCAGAGGAGTTTCTACTCCTACTAGCACGAAGATTTTTATTGTTCCTAGGCATTTTAACACAGTTATGGAATCACTTAAGCACAGTTTATCTCAGAAGATAATTTCAATTTCTCTCACATTCTTATGTGTCAGCAGAACACAGAGAAGGCACAATTCGTATGTTTCTTTTGAGTAACACACCCCGTGTGAAGAAACAAAACGAAAAAAACACTTTGAATGTGAATATGTGCAGAGTTCTTGCAACAAGCAATCAATGTATGTAAATGTGTGCAGAGTTCTTGCAACAAGCAATCAATGTATGTGAATATGTCATATGCTGAATTTGTTGTTGATAATGCAGTGCCTAGCCAGGTAGCAGTAGGGAGTACAATTACCAAATTTAAAACACAGGTGACTAACCTTCTGTATGTAAAAAATGCCAGAGCACAAAAAAAACCAAATTCATTAAATTTTTGTTCATTAGCCTGAATTTTGAACAATTGTATGTGAGAAGTGGCAAAAAGGAATATTTGCATTTACTTTTTAGAATTGTGTGTTTTTAAAATTTGTAATATCACATAAAATAAAATTTTGTAAATGTTTATAATGTGTATATCAACCAATAAAACATACATGAATCAAGAAATATAGGTGCATATGGGCCTTTCTGCTTTTTGCACTTTTATATTCATCAATTTATACCAACACTCAATATCATAAGAAAATTCATCTTGCCCAGTTTCGATTTAAATAAATTTGCACCAAAAAAGAAATTTTTTTACCACTTACTTCGAATAAAAAATACTGCATTACTTTCACATAAATCAATTTTTACTTTCCCTGCAATACATGGTAATGTATACTGAAAGTATTGGAATCATGCCGAAAATCACAACTCGAGTTTTCGACGGATCTACACGTTTCGAGACCTCTAGAATACGAAAAAAGCATTTTTAGCGTGACGTCTGTGTGTGTGTCTGTGTGTCTGTCTGTGTGTCTGTGTGTCTGTCTGTGCAGATTTTGTATCCGCTCTAACTAAAAAACTAATGGACCGAATTTCACAAAATTTTGTGGGTAAGTCACTTGTGGGCGGGGCTGGTGCTAATTAATTTTGGGTACGATTCGGAATAAAAGAACCCGCCTTTTTTTGCGAAATGACCCGCAAAAGCTTGTATCCACTCTAGCTGAAAAACTAATGGACCGAATTTCACAAAATTCGGTAGATGAGTCACGTATAGGTCACCCTGGTGCTGATTAGATTTTGGTACGATTCAGAAAAAAATAACCTGCCTTGTTTTGCAAAATGGCCCGCAAAAATTGCCAAAATCTAAAATAAAAAACTGGGTATATTCAAATATATCCATTAAATGCTGATTTAATACGTAATTTTTAACGTCGAAAAGAATAAGACCAACCCCATTACACTAGGACTAGCCGTTCTCGAGATATTTTAGTTTTTCGTACTTTCCCTACGCCACCTTTGAAAATAAGCCCGGTTACCGAATGAGAACGGAAATTGAATTAAAAGTGAAATAAATTTAATTAAAATATAGAGAACATTAATATAAGTCTGCAGGGAAAGTCATGTGCTGCCCACATCAGATTTTTATTTCTTGCATTCCTTCATAAAAAATTTAAGCATAAATCTCACTGTTACACTCTGGGAAAAGAGCGGCACCAATTTGTGGTAGCGCACAAAGCCCCAATTTGTGGGAACAGAATCCGCTACAAACAAAGCCAAAGTGATCGTAAATATCGCAGCATAAAAAACAACATAGTAATTATAGTGGTTAGAATTATTTTTAACAACCCAGGTATTATCATTTATGCAAAGCTTCCCCTGTCTAGAAGAATTGAATTCTAGATGGTAAACAGTGAGAAAGAAACATGAAGGGATACCAGATTGAATACACATTTATCAATTAAAGAAAATATATTTATTCAACTTATATAGCATTACTTTCACTTCAATATTCATTAGTATTTCATCTTTTCATTAAGAGCATTTTTTCTCAATATCATAGTTAACAAATTAAATATATGCTCATCAGAGAATATTATTAAACAAACAACTCAATTCAATTTAGATATTATAATAATCATTCTATTAACAATTTATGTGCCTGTTTTGAATCTCTAATCTATTGACTGCCATGGAACTCTTAGTTCCAGAATTATTTCAACATGTTACCTTGTACCGGGAGGTGCACTTAAAGGAATTTCTCTAAATAATCCAAAAGTTCAAAATGGGCTTCACAAGAAGAAAACAGGAAAGTTCCAAATGAACCGAAAAATGCTCCTTGAAAATCAACCAGTACGGCACATCTCTAACCCAGGAAAATAAAGCCAGCTCATATGAATTCCTAAAATAAAAAAAATAAAATTTAGAATTTGTAAAAAAGAAAAGTGCAGTTCAGCAGGATCCTCCGCTTCTTCGTCCAGGATCTTCAGAATGTTTCTTAACAGAAACAACGGTACGGCCATCGAATTTTAGCCATTTCGGCCAAGCCTTTGTCTTAAAGTTTTAAGACAAAAATTCAATGATTCCTCACATCATCGGTGTCCAGGCCAGAAGAGAGATCAAAAAGCGAAAACTTCTCACTTCTCCAAAAAGCCGCTTCCTGATTGGCAGGAAAGCGAGCGCCCCAGCAACAGAGCCACATCACGCGATGTGACGTCACTCTCCGACAGAGACAGAAATCCTCCTCCAAACCAACGGTTCCGAACAAAACTCCGTTTCTCTATGAACGGCAATCCGAACAAGGCTTCACAAACCTTCAACACAGGAACAAGAGAGAAAAGAGAGTTTTTCTCTCGGGAAACACAAAAAGGTCATGGCGCACAGAATGGCGACATGACATATATATATATATATATATATATATATATATATATATATATATATATATATATATATATATATATATATATATATATATATATATATATATATATATATATATATATATATATATATATATATATATATATATATATATATATATATATATATATATATGCATATATATATATATATATATATATATATGTATATATATATATATATATATGTATATATATATATATATATATATATATATATATATATATAATATATATATATATATATATATATATATATATATATATATATATATATATATATATATATATATATATATACATATATATATATATATATACATATATATATATATATATATATAATTAATTACATTACATTATTTCTGTAATATTACCATTATTTCCATTTACATTATTTCTGTAATACATATTACAGTAGTGTAAACAGAAACGTAGAATCAGCATTAATGAAACATGTATGGCCCTTGATAACGTACGTGGTTTCAGAAATGCTTTTCATATTCATTTTATTCCTTTTATTTTCACTAGATTCCATTTAATCAATTTCCAAATTTCTTGCATAGCTCATCGTGCTACACCAGGCTTCTGTTTTGCAATTTATTTACCTTTACCTTCAGTTTACAAGCAATTTTCTTTGGTATTTCTCGGGTATATATATATTACAAGTAATCATAAAAATCTTCTATTATATATATATATATATATATATATATATATAACCAGTTATTAAGAATCAAAATGTTAAGCACACCTTGCTACTACAAAGAACATCTTCATAAATTCATCAACACCGTCATCAAAAATAACTACCCGCCCAATCTTATTTTTTCTTTTATTAAAACACATTTTAAATTTAAATTAAAAAACTTGCAACAATTACAGCAACATATTGACAGATCATACTCTAGCATTTCTAAATAATTCATAAACACCATGTCTTCTTCTAACAGTTAAACTATTCGTATAATTCACTTTAACCTGCTTTGAGAAAACTGCTTAGTCAGTAACAAAAAATTCACTGTAACCTGTTCTGAGATGATTGGTATTACACATGCTTTTCCAGAAGTACCACTGTACTAGGGGTAGATATATTTTCATTTTATTTTCATTATATTCTTTTGATATTACTTTATAATACTTTGCATCCTCATTTCAATAATTAGCCACAAGCTGGTGTAACAGAATATTTTATATTCATGTTTGATTTTTTTGTGATTTTGATCCACTTTGTCTTTTCTTCTACGTCGGGCCATTTACATTATTTCTGTAATACATTTTACAGTTATGTAAACAGAAACGTAGAATCAGCATTAATGAAACATGTATGGCCCTTGATAACGTACATGGTTTCAGAAATGCTTTTCATATACATTTTATTCCTTTTATAATCACTAAATTCCATTTTTTCAATTTCCAAACTTCTTGCATAGCTCATCGTGCTACACTAGGCTTCTGATTTGCAAAAACCTTCAGTTTACAAGCAATTTTCATTGGTATTTCTCGGGTATATATATATTACAAGTAATCATAAAAATCTTCAATTATATATATATATATATATATATTTGTCTAAGAGAGTGTCTACCGCTCTTATAGTTGCATTAAATTTTATTAAAATATTAAAAGTTGAACTGGGTTTGAATTTGTCCAGATATAAGTTATTGAATAAAATAGCTTTGCACAAAGAGCTATACATTTTGAAATATGAAACACCTTGCTCGTTAATTTATATGTATCGCCTCCTTATTCCGAAGCAAATAATTGGCTTCGTGCCTGCCGTGTTTCTTTGAATATAATTAACGACCAGAGGAGTTGCAGAAAACTTTTAAAATACCTAAAGAAGGGGTATTATGAAAAAGGTATATTTTGAAAAACTTCTAATAAATGATAAATAATGGCTGCGTCCTTGAAACATGTATTTTCGTCCTCAATTTTCGGTTTGTGATTTTGGATATTTTTTAATTTGGAGCTAAAAATTTTTTAACGCAGCTGAATAGTCGGAATTTCACAGAAGTTGATATATTTTACTGATTATTAAAATTGGCCAAACTCCAAAAATCCCGTGCCATATTTACTAGTAACACATCCATGTAATACATCTTATAATCCGGACCTGTAAAGAAACTTGCATAATTTAAAGTCAAACTAAATGTAAAAAGTTACTTCCCCAAAATAGTTTTCTGAACCTTAATTATACACAGATCCAAGAACATACTTATAGGCCATTAAACGCAAAAATTACTTGAACAAGCCTAATTTTAGGAGAACTTATAGGCTCATGGTAAATGATCAGTTTTAATTTTTCTTTTAATATAATGTACTGATTTTGTGTCTAAATACTTTCTGGCTGTATAAAATCTTTCCTCGTTTTATGGATTTAATTAACAAAAACAAATATGGTAACGGATCAAACAGACTGTCTGTTCGATTTGCAGTCATTCCGAATTGCACACACATAGAGTCAACCGATCAAACTGTCGGTGGTAAGTTAAGATGTAACGGTATTTTTATCACTGCCCATCATTTGATTGAATCGAAATAAGGAAAAACTACTGAATGTTACACGGAGATGAGAGTTATGTTTTTTCTATCTATTCACCTATTGCTCAGAACATTCATACTCATTTTGCCTCCGACTACATGTCTCAGAAAGCAGTTAGGAAAAATCCAATTTTTTAATTCAATTTCCATCAAATGCATGAAATATGTGCAATTATTCTTTGCAACTAAGGAACAATCATATCCCTTACGGTTTATAAAACACTATTATGATAATTTTTGTACAAAATACTATTAGCACTCGTTATTCACTGTATCGTGGCTCATTAAATTTTCCTCTCCGATGTTTTTCGACTTTGTAGCAGCTTATTTCTGTTTCTCATTTGGTTGGTTTGCAAATTTTTCATTTGGTTGGTTTGTAATTTTTTTTTTACTGTTCCTTGTTAGGAATTGTCTAGGATTCGGTCATTTTACTCCCACGGACACGTTTGAATATTGTTTCGGGCATACAGTGTCTCTGGAAGTGTTTTCTAGAAGTCAAAGTTTGCTTTTAACCTGGAAAAGGGGTCCCATTCCCCACTGACCTATCTGCAACCCCGTAAACGCAATCATTCTATATTTTTATTTCGTTATTTGCATATATATATATATATATATATATATATATATATATATATATACAGAGATAGAGAGAGAGAGACAGATCAAATTCAAAGGAAAAAGTGTTTGCAAAAAGGCAAAGTACTAAAAGGCCAAAGGGGATTATGACCCCCTTGTTCCCGGTTACAGCATGCTTTTACACCTTGGATACACTCTCGGACACGAGTACATTCCTGAAGTAGACCACTGAAAGTCAACAAAAGGGAAAAGGGAAAATTAAAATGGGAAAATTATATCAAAGAATAGGTCATGATATTGGTGCTATAAAATTTCCATTTCTGGCACTGATACCAAAGATGCATAAAAACCCAGCTGCATTTAAACCTCTTACTGAAGGAATCAACACATATTTAACAATAGACAATAAAATTTATTGAATTTGTTAAAACTTATTATATTAAAGATTAAATCTAAAGGTGCTATTATGGTGTGTAGCAGTTATAAAGTGATTGAAAAATTAAAGAATATTCCTGATCGCCTGTATTTAAAAAGTTATGATTTTAAGACTTACTTAATAACGTCGTCTTGAATGATCTATTTGCAATATGGATTGAAACATTTGAAGTTTTAATATGCAGTCTATCATTAATGTTAATAAGTATAAATCGTTAATTAAGATCGTCCTTTTTGAAAATATTCTTCACTATGTTTAAACTTTCTACCAACAAATACATGGCATCTCAATGGGAGAGGGCTGCTCATCCATGTTAGCTGATATTTATCTGCTTAAGTATGCAGATAAATACCAGTTCACACATTTACTAAATGAATTACTCTACATTATATTCGTTGATGATGTGCTGACAGGTTCATTGGACATGCTTTATGAAACTGATTTTGACTTTTACCCTAAGAATTTACAGTTAATAGAAACTTGTATCGAAAAAGAAATTGAAATACATTTTCTTGGACATATGCATTCGATATAATGAGAACGATATAATTTACTTTAAATTATATGACAAAATGAACTCCTTTGATATCAGGATAAATTATATTATACGCTGGTAAACAAATTTGAGCAAGATAATTTTTCGTAATTTGATACTCAAAAATTTTTCTAGAAATAAAAAACTTAATACATACAAAAAGGATCGTATCATACGAGACAGAATATTAATTAAGGAAGATATAAGACAAGGCTATCCACTGATTTTATAAAACACTATTATACTGCATATTATGACAAAAAGCAAGGTATAATTTATGCAGATTTTGAAGATTTAACAAAATGATAATGGCAACGATGAGAGAGACATGGGTAATTAAGTTGTGGATTGAAGTGAACTGTCATGAATTTGGTGTTTGTGTCATATGATGTATTGCTATATAATCTCGATCATGATGAGGGTCGTTATTTTGTGAATGGACTTGTCGTCTTCTGTTTTTGGTTTTGTTTGGAGTATAAGAACTTATTTTCCAACGTTTACAGGTTGTATCTTTCTTATTTTTCATTTAAAAATTTCACTTTTTTTTTATGTTGACTTTCGGCGTGTTGCCTCAGGAAAGTACTGGTGTCCGGGAGTGTTTCCAAGGTATAAAGGCATGCTGTAACCGGTAACATGGGGTCACAATACCCTATGGCCTATATATATATATATATATATTCCTTTAATGAGCACCTAAAATTGCGGATTCTGATAGTTTACCGAAAATATCAACAAAATATCTAATAAAAATGTTGCAGACTGTTTCACAGTGTAGTCTTTAAAGTATAGTTTGAAGCCTGAAATTCCTGAAAGTTTGGGGAGGATAATTAATAAATATAAGCCTAGTGGGTCAGTAACCTCAACCTATAAATAAATTTCGGGTTTTTCTATTTAGTTTATAGGTATTTCAATATTTGAGTTAGATTCGAGACAATGTTTAATATTCTAACTTGATTATATCGAAAATGACCTCAACAGTCCACGCTATCAAGTAAACATGTGGGGGGTTTTATGATACCAATTATTTGTTTCGCAATTTTATACTAAAATTGTACAGATACCTTAAATTTAGATTATTGTAGTACATAATTAAATTTATTAATGGATATTTAGATATATCATTCCAGTTATACAAGATAGGAATATAAAAATAATTGCGTTGTGTTACTTGCCGTGAGGAAACCTGCTTAAATGAAATTGTTGATTGGTGCATCTAAAATAAAGAAAACAGAAAAATATGTCCTTAAATGAGCTAAAAAATCATGATCCAAATAGTTATACTTTAAATATTTATTTATTTGTTTTATATATTTTAAGCAAAGAAAACTTATACACTTTAAATTACAGAAATTTTACTAATTTTATACATATCAAAATCCAAGTAATAAGAGCAGGGATACGCATTTATCACACGAGTCAGTGGACATAATGACACATATCATAACTTTTGTTCCAAATCAGTTAATATTCAATAAATTACTTATTTCCCTAATTTCCTCCCAATTATTGAAATAGCACAATATCTGTGACAAACTTGAATTCTTCCGATCTCCGTAAAATTCTGCATCTTTATTGATGTGCCTATATAATTCGGATAGATGTGAAAAAATCGTCGTTCTTCAATGAAGCATAATTTTAATATCACGGAGTTCTTCCATATTTATATTCAGTTTACTCCATTCCACGTGTTATTGAGAATCATTCTTTGAGAGTTCTCTAACTTCTTAAAAACTAACATACTATATCAAATATTTTTGAGAGAAAGTACCCATTTTTGTTACCCAAAATAACGATTTCTGCCAAAGGTCTCTCCTCTGCCAATTTCTCTTATTAGCTAATTCTTTTCGTGGCATAACCTAGTAAATTTATGATTGGTGTATTTTGACCAAGGTATTGTTCAGAGTTTTGAAATAAACTATCGCCACAAAATTGTAAAAAAATGCATTGCTGACTTTGATGAAAGAAATATTACTACTGTTGACTGTTTGCAGACGATGCATCTCTGTGATCGAGGTTGGAGAGATGTTACTGAAAAAAACAACGTTAATTGTTTCAAAAAGGCAGGATTCATTCTACATACTAAAAACGAAAGTCAAGAAAATACTAATCATCAATTAACAAATCAACAGGTAAATGAAGACTGGATAGATATTGAAGGACAGTACCTGTACCCAAACTGTCATGGTTGACTATTTTGCGAAATAAAAAAATGAAAGATTAAATTTTATTATTGTATGTACGTACATAGCATTACATTAAATGTGTATCCAATCATTTCAAGCTTTGCTTTATTTGTTGTCAGCATTTTCGTGGGTAATATCCAATTCTCTGCCTGCAAGATAAAGTAAGTGATTTTTAAAAAAAAATGTGTAAAGTATAGGACTAGTATGTATATAATTTTTTATGAATTCCTATTTTCGTATTTCATATTTTCGATATCTCGAATTTTTGATATCTCGAATTACAAAGTTCGGTTTATCGAGATTATACTGTATATGCTTTCTTGAGCACCTATTGTCGCTTGAAAATACTGTTGTTATTTGTTTAAAATACACTTTTCAATTGTCCGTGAAAGTTTGTTTCTGCTTTCAAATCGTGTGGGGATTTTCAATTTTTCTTATTAGATTTAATACCTAAGCTATATGTGTACCAAATTTCAGCATTTTAGCTCAACTGGAAATTGATTAGAATTCCCGGTTTACACATTTGACATTTTATATGTTAGATTTCTGGACATACAACCCTAAACTGAGACCGTAAAATATCTCTATAAAGAATGGGTATTCGATTTTTCTCTGTAGTTTTAGTACCTGGTCAACATATGTAGTTATTTTATGCATTCTAGATCGTCAAGAAGTTGTTTAGGATTTTTAAAAAGCAGTCATAGAAAATTTTAATTTTAAATATTATATTTCGTTTTGTTACTAAATTCACAGTTATTTTAGTAAAGCGTTTATTTATATCATTTTATTATTCTACACCTTTTGGATATTACACTTTATATTTACTTAGTGACACAGCAACCTACAATACATTTTACTACATTGTTAAATATTATTTTCTCCATTCATAGCAGAAATAGAAAATTTTCATATTATATATTAGATTTCGGTTTGTTAACAAATTCACAGTTATTTTAGTGAAGCGTTTATAAATATCATTTTATTATTCTTCACCTTTTGGTTATTACATTCTATATTTACATAGTGACACAATACCTTTCACTACAGTGCCAAATAGTGTCACAGCAATCTACAATATATTTTACTACATTATAAAATATTATTTCTCCATTCATAGCAGACATAGAATTTTTTCATTTTATATATTAGATTTCGTTTTGTTAATAAATGCACAGTTATTTTAGTGAAGCGTTTATAAATATCATTTTATTATTTTTCACCTTTTGGATATTGCATTCTATATTTACTTAGTGACACAATACCTTTTACTACAGTATCAAATAGTGTCACATCAATCCACAATACATTTTACTACATTATAAAATAGTATTTCTCCATTCATAGCAGACAGAGAAATTTTTCATTTTATATATTACATTTCGTTTTCTTAATAAATGCACAGTTATTTTAGTGCAGCGTTTATAAATATCATTTTATTATTCTTCACCTTTTGGATATTACATTCTATATTTACGTAGTGACACTATACATTTTACTACAGTGTCAAATAGTGTCACATCAATCCACAATACATTTTACTACATTATAAAATAGTATTTCACGATTCATAGCAGACAGAGAAATTTTTCATTTTATATATTAGATTTCGTTTTGTTAATAAATGCACAGTTATTTTAGTGAAGCGTTTATAAATATCATTTTATTATTTTTCACCTTTCGGATATTGCATTCTATATTTACTTAGTGACACAATACCTTTTACTACAGTATCAAATAGTGTCACATCAATCCACAATACATTTTACTACATTATAAAATAGTATTTCTCCATTCATAGCAGACAGAGAAATTTTTCATTTTATATATTACATTTCGTTTTGTTAATAAATGCACAGTTATTTTAGTGAAGCGTTTATAAATATCATTTTATTATTTTTCACCTTTTGGATATTGCATTCTATATTTACTTAGTGACACAATACCTTTTACTACAGTGTCAAATAGAGTCACATCAATCCACAATACATTTTACTACATTATAAAATAGTATTTCACCATTCATAGCAGACAGAGAAATTTTTCATTTTATATATTAGATTTCGTTTTGTTAATAAATGCACAGTTATTTTAGTGAAGCGTTTATAAATATCATTTTATTATTTTTCACCTTTTGGATATTGCATTCTATATTTACTTAGTGACACAATACCTTTTACTACAGTATCAAATAGAGTCACATCAATCCACAATACATTTTACTACATTATAAAATAGTATTTCTCCATTCATAGCAGACAGAGAAATTTTTCATTTTATATATTACATTTCGTTTTGTTAATAAATGCACAGTTATTTTAGTGAAGCGTTTAAAAATATCATTTTATTATTTTTCACCTTTTGGATATTGCATTCTATATTTACTTAGTGACACAATACCTTTTACTACAGTGTCAAATAGAGTCACATCAATCCACAATACATTTTACTACATTATAAAATAGTATTTCTCCATTCATAGCAGACACAGAAATTTTTCATTTTATATATTACATTTCGTTTTGTTAATAAATGCACAGTTATTTTAGTGAAGCGTTTATAAATATCATTTTATTATTTTTCACCTTTTGGATATTGCATTCTATATTTACTTAGTGACACAATACCTTTTACTACAGTGTCAAATAGAGTCACATCAATCCACAATACATTTTACTACATTATAAAATAGTATTTCTCCATTCATAGCAGACACAGAAATTTTTCATTTTATATATTACATTTCGTTTTGTTAATAAATGCACAGTTATTTTAGTGAAGCGTTTATAAATATAATTTTATTATTTTTCACCTTTTGGATATTGCATTCTATATTTACTTAGTGACACAATACCTTTTACTACAGTGTCAAATAGAGTCACATCAATCCACAATACATTTTACTACATTATAAAATAGTATTTCTCCATTCATAGCAGACAGAGAAATTTTTCATTTTATATATTACATTTCGTTTTGTTAATAAATGCACAGTTATTTTAGTGAAGCGTTTATAAATATCATTTTATTATTTTTCACCTTTTGGATATTGCATTCTATATTTACTTAGTGACACAATACCTTTTACTACAGTGTCAAATAGAGTCACATCAATCCACAATACATTTTACTACATTATAAAATAGTATTTCTCCATTCATAGCAGACAGAGAAATTTTTCATTTTATATATTACATTTCGTTTTGTTAATAAATGCACAGTTATTTTAGTGAAGCGTTTATAAATATCATTTTATTATTTTTCACCTTTTGGATATTGCATTCTATATTTACTTAGTGACACAATACCTTTTACTACAGTTCAAATAGAGTCACATCAATCCACAATACATTTTACTACATTATAAAATAGTATTTCTCCATTCATAGCAGACAGAGAAATTTTTCATTTTATATATTACATTTCGTTTTGTTAATAAATGCACAGTTATTTTAGTGAAGCGTTTATAAATATTATTTTATTATTTTTCACCTTTTGGATATTGCATTCTATATTTACTTAGTGACACAATACCTTTTACTACAGTGTCAAATAGAGTCACATCAATCCACAATACATTTTACTACATTATAAAATAGTATTTCTCCATTCATAGCAGACAGAGAAATTTTTCATTTTATATATTACATTTCGTTTTGTTAATAAATGCACAGTTATTTTAGTGAAGCGTTTATAAATATCATTTTATTATTTTTCACCTTTTGGATATTGCATTCTATATTTACTTAGTGACACAATACCTTTTACTACAGTGTCAAATAGAGTCACATCAATCCACAATACATTTTACTACATTATAAAATATTATTTCTCCATTCATAGCAGACAGAGAAATTTTTCATTTTATATATTACATTTCGTTTTGTTAATAAATGCACAGTTATTTTAGTGAAGCGTTTATAAATATCATTTTATTATTCTTCACCTTTTGGATATTACATTCTATATTTACGTAGTGACACTATACATTTTACTACAGTGTCAAATAGTGTCACATCAATCCACAATACATTTTACTACATTATAAAATAGTATCTCTCCATTCATAGCAGACAGACACATTTTCTATTTTATATATTCGATTTCGTTTTGTTAATAAATTCACAGTCATTTTAATAAATGTTTTGCAGATACCATTTCAGTATTCTTCTCCTTTCGGATATTAAACTCTATATTTCTTTAGTGATACACCAATCTACAACACATTTTACTATATTGTCCAATAGTATTTTCCCCATTAATAATGCAGTCTTAATTCATAATCTGATAAAAGTTATTTTTGAAACAATGCATTGCATACATTTCAATAAAATTCTTTAAATTTCAAAGCACGAATTTACTTAAGAAACTCCGGGCTTAGGTTCCCGCATGAAACTTTAACGTGCCTGACAAAGTCTTCTGCATATTGCATGACCTGAACTGAAAACTCTCAATACTTTGGTTACATCTCAAACAGAAGAGTCACGCTGGAGGAAAAAATATATTCATCTCAAAATCGTTACTCTTATAAATATGTATGATAGAAAGCGAAAAAAAATACGATGATAGAAATTGGGATTTGTTATTTCGAGATATATTTTTAATTACGTTTCTGGCGAATTGTACAGAATAATAGAATACACAAACGATTTACATTCGACTTTCAATCGGTTTACATTCCAATATACAGTTATCCGCTCATTCAGTATCCGCGGTTTCAGTTACTCGTGTTTAAGTTATCTTTGGTTCAGTTATCTGGTCTTTTCCGTGGCTCTAATTTTTTTATGAAAAACTCAAATAAACAGTTAATTAGTTTGAAACCAGAACGGGATCTGTATTCTTTGATCATAATGACGAACATAATTTTTACGAATACTGTAATTGCAAGTTATGTATATGTACGTATGTAAGAAAGCTATTATAAAATGTGTAACAATAACACGTTTTTTCATTGTATATGCAGTGATTTGATGGAAATAAATCATTTAAAACTACGTCTGTCATCCTTTTTTTTCCCAATCCAGACAGTCCGACCTACCCGAAAGTGTAAGGAACCAATTGGGGACGACGGAAAGTGCCACCCAGTTTAGACCGGAACATAGTGTGGGGAGGGGGGGATCCATAGGGAACGTACCCTCATTCCCCTACCACCAACCTCGCGGAAAGACTTACGCATCCACATGCTTAACGTGATCTTACTCCGCGTGAATACGGCGACAGTTTGGGCAAAGGTGTTAATCGAACCCGGGTCGTATGAGTGCAATCCCCACTAACCACTGGGCTGTCGCGCCCCTGTCAGTAATCTCTTGAAACTGCATATAGCACTACACAGTGCAAATGTAATATACTGTATTTATTCATTGTTCTCTCATGTCTTGAGGATTAGGATGAACGGTACAATCCTTTCTTTACTCTCAGAAGTCCGAAGAAAAAAATGCTCAATGTAGTGTACACAATGAATGTTTTATCATTATTTTATGTTGGTAATGTCTCACTGTGCTGTTGTTGTTGCTGAGACCCAGACCGTCCGACCTACCAGAAAGGTGTAAGGTAACCGTTTGGACGGCCGGGAAGTGCCACCCAATTTAGACCAGAACCCAGTTGGGGAGGCATCCACAGGGACCGTACCCTCCTTCCCCTACTACCAACCTCTCGGAAGGACTTACGAACCAATATGTTTAACGTGGTCGTATTCCGCATGAACACGGCGGCAGTTGTGGCAGCGTGCAAATCCAGCGCGCAAACCACCGGGCTACCGCGCCCCAAAATTGCCAACAGCACGCGGTGTTCCCAGGTGGTCACCCACCCAAGTACTAACCGCGCCCGATACTGCCTGACTTTGGTGATCTAACGAAAACCGGTGTTTTCAGCACGGGACGGCCGTTGGCATGACTCACTGTGCGTAATTTATCAATTAATCATTACCGTATGTATGTATGTTGCATAAATATCACTTATATATTGCGTTCGGTATCTTCTGGGATGTGACGTAACTGCGTTTGAACTTAAGACGTATTAACCGCCAGTACTGTTGTATTACTGTATATGCCTTACCCAACAATATAAGAAATTTCAATTTTGTGGAAAACGAAAAGGAACATTAGTTTTATTAAAACGAGATTTTACTTGTGATACAGTAGTCTTTAAAAAGTTTACAGGATGCTAATAAATACAAAAACGGCGAAATGGCACAAGACGTAGATAAGAAGGCGCAAAAATTCATTATATGCGCGGACATTAATATATGATCACGGTAAGTAAATGATGGCATCACGGCACATAAGGTTCGTGAACTCAGTCGACTCTGCTGGCACTATAAAAGACTCTCCGATGGACTCCCGGACCAGGTTCCTTCCATATGACTTTGAGCCAAAGGGCAGATAGATGCCTGCGAGCCAATGGAGCCTGTGGGGAACTGGCAGATAACCCCGTGCGACGGTTGAAAGATTCCATTCCATTCAATTATCTATTAATTATTATCCCCCCATCACTAAAACTTTAATAGACCTATTTTTGTTACAGATTAAAAAATTTGATATGGACAACACATGACTTTCCTTATATAATGCTATTTACTACTTATATAGTTAAAACAATGATATTCTTATAGTAGATACTTATATACTTTCCAAGATATTGAATTTTCTTCAATTTGTCGTCATTTTCATTGATTTAGCGACATTTCTATCCATTTGACGATATTTTCGTTAATTTGGCAACATTTAAAAAGTCGCCATGTTGGCGACATTCCGCCAAAATTGTCTCCAAAATTGTCGCCAAAATCTCGACGAGCGTTATGGACGGAGAAATATGTTATTTTTACAGCAGATAAATGACTATTGGCGTTCAAATACAAAAGTATTACTCAAAGTATATTTTCTAATGAATGGAAAGAGTTAGATCCGCGAGTATGATGTCACCACATTTATCGCATGATATTACATTTGAAAAGTGAATAAGTTTCATAACAATTAATATATTTTCTTTAATTTATGGGATTTTTTGATAAATTAATTTGAAAAATGGGCAATATCTTGAGAACGATTCATATTAGAGTTCTAAACTTTATGTTAATCGTTTTCAAAGGAAAAATTACTTAAGTAATATCTATTTGAGTAACTCAATTAAAGGTTTTGATTTTTTGATGATTTTTTCAAAATTTCTCTTGAAAATTTAGGGGGGTTCTGAGCATTCGATTGTGTTTTAAAACAATTATTGTCTATTACTGTATAATTCGAATCTTATCGGGTTAGCCTTTGCTGGGTCCGTCAAAGAAACGTACCGGATTTTGGGGAATACCTCGAGAACCAGAGCAGCAAGAATGTTAGAATTTATTCTGCGTCTTTGTTTTAATTATTTTGATTTTAAACACTGTCATTCTAGGCATTCTTAGGTCCGCTATGGAAATATAATCATTTATAGGGGAATAACTAGAGATCCGGAGCAGTTAGAAATTCCATATTTTGTATGTTACATTTAGGTTACTTGCTTTTCAATAAGCATATTTTTCGCACTTTTAAGTTACATACATATAATAAAAGGAGTGGTAAAAACTATGTTTTTGCTCTTACTTACTTGTTTGAACTAGGCAAACATTATGCGAGTCTCGTTTGCATACATCCATATGAAGTATATCAGTCTTAATGATTCAACTTCAAAGCTATAATACTATAATATAAAAATCTCCTAACATATTTATTTTAACAAAATTTCACTGTTTCATTAGCCTTGTACAGAATTTGAAATCCACGTGATTCAATTGTAATTTCACTAAATCATGGTGAAAACTAAGTTAATTATGTACTACCACGCACATTATGGGAAAATTCAACATGACTGAAATAAGTCGCTGAATATTTTAGCATTTAGAAAGAAAGTTCACGCTGAGTTACACATATCATTGCCGTGCATAAATAAGAAAGCAGTCTTGTTCCGGTTTCTTCAGCCTTATTAATATGTATGCTGAGCGAAGAATATTTGAGATGTTTTGCCAGAGATTGGAGTTGTTTTCTGCAGGAAATGTTTATTATTATTGTATTCAGATGCATGTTACTGTAAGAAAAGCTTTCAGAGACTATTAATGTAAAAAATGTTACTGTAAGAAAGGCATATTATAAAAATTTCAGGAATTGAACATTTGAAGTTTTTTTATGGCGTTACATATTCTAACATTCTTTACAATACATGGAACGTATAGTAAAAGAAATGGATATAAATCAATCATGACCAGTTTTTCTTGCATTTACATAATTTGGGACTCAGAATTAACTAATTTTAACAAATAAGTATTTGTGTTTTTTCTTTGACTTTATTCAGTGAGTTCAGGGGTCTGCAACTGGTGGACTATAGCCCTTTATAATTATATACAATCTGAAACACGTCATAAATGTCTTCATTGAAGGTAGTCACAAAAATGTTTCTACTTTCTTTTCTGAAACAAAATCTGCGCATTTGAAACTTGAAAGTCACATTATATATAATATGGATTCATTGCAATATTTTTCCTCGTATCTATTTAATAAGTGACTCATATGATTGTGGCTTTGCAGACAATCCATTCACCATCTGATGACCAAGAAAACTAAATGTTTGCACATTTATAGCAATAACTACGGGGTAGATACAAACGGAGCCAGATATTCGATTTCCTTCCAGGGGGCCAAGAAAATGTTTTTCTATTCTTTCGAAGTCATTTAGAAGCGTTCTTGGTAACTTAGAATGTTTAACCTCTACATATGTATATTATTATAAACGCTACAGAATCTAGCGGAGCAAGATTATTATTATTGAATTCAAATGCATGTTACTGATTTTTGATCCTCCTGATTGATTTGATTCACCTTCCGGCAGAGGTTGAATTGGTGTTTTCTGAAAGGCTTTCTATAGTTTTCAGACCCCTAAAGTTAATTAGATGAATGAGTTTTTGCCCACTTAAGGAATAGTGGACTGGACAGAACCGGTTTTTCTTCTTCTCTCCAGTGACTCTGACATCAAGCAATCTATATTTATACAGTAACTAATACCAAGCAATATTTTACTTCCATATGACGCACACCAGATTTAATAAATCAACTTCAATGATGTACTTTGCTGGGAAAAATACTATCAAATGTGCTTAAATAAAATCACGCTATTTTATTTACTTTGCACAAAATTTAAAATGTACGTGGGCGCAATATATGATCACTAAATCATGTTGTAAAGTAAGTTAAAATATTGTACTACAACGCGCGTTTCGTAAAAAAAATTAACATTCCTGAGAGAAACAGTTGAATATTTTAACATTTAGAAAGAAAGTTTACGCCAAGTTACACATATCATTGCCATACATAAATAAGAAAACAGTCTTGTCTCGGCATCCTCAGTCTTATTAATATGTATGCTTAGCGAAGAATAGTTGAGCGGTTTTGCAGGAGATTGAAATTGCATTTGAATGCATGCTACTGTAAGGAAGGCCCATTAAAACCATTTGTACGAGGAAAGATTTCTTATGCTATTATATCTGTATTTCCTCTGCAATACAAGTTGTACGTATAGTAAAAGTAACGGTTAGAATTTAATAATAGCTAAAAAAAACTATATATATATATATATATATATATATATATATATATATATATATATATATATATATATATATATATATATATATATATATATATATATATATATATATATATATATATATATATATATATATATATATATATATATATATATATATATATATTATATATATATATATATACATATATATATACATATATATATATATATATATATATATACATATATATATATATGTATATATATATGTATATATATATATATATATATATATATATATATATATATATATATGTGTATATATATATATATTTATATATATATAATATATATACATATATGTATATATATATATATATATATATATATATATATATATATATATATATATATATATATATATATATATATATATATATATATATATATATATATATATATATATATATATATATATATATAAATTATATATATATATATATCCACTGGTTAAAAAGCTAAATATATTTCAAAAGTATATACTGTTGCCATTCCCGAGATATTTCCTTTCACGATTATGTGTCTAATATTTTCTGGTTCATTAATTCTCAACATTTTATCTGACGATGTTAGCTCGTATGGAGTACAAAACGAGATGGTTCAGTTGTATTTGAATCTTATTTTATCGTTTTTGTTTTATTTAGTTATTATTGTTTCCAATAATTTTTACTTATCTTTTGCAGTTGGCATTAACGTTCCAGCCAGTTTTCATTACTTTAGTATGTTTGCTCACTATTCAGTTGTTTCAATTATTTTTTCAATCCGTCTTGTCCTAGTCACTATTGTTTAAGTAGATTGATCAACTGTTATTTAAGCAATATATATCTTTTGATTATATATTGATATTTTGATCACAGGGCAACAAATTTCGATGAAATTTTTTTCTCTGAGATTGAATTAGCCATTTATTCCTAATTTTGGGTTGCTGAACATGAAAATGAGAATGACAATTTGAAATTGGCTTCCATTCCTAAGATATTTGTAATTTAATGTATTTAATATGCAAAAATGTGTCAACAAACGCATGCACCTGTTTATTCCGTGTTACGGGACCCTTTGGATTGTCGCTTATGCATTTTCTCAGGGTTAAATTTGAAAGTCCAACAGTATTCTGCAACATTGTAGTAGACCAGTTTCCCTGGTATATTTTCACTATTTTCGTAATGTCCCAGTGAAAGCGCTCACCGTGCCTATCGCTAATCTGGCAACAGTTTTCAAGAAAGAAATCCAAATAACACTACATGAAATGCATTTTCAGAGACATAGTGCCACCAAGTTTCTTATATGCAGCTAGCATATCAATCACTAATTTTTTAAAGTCCTTTGACTTGTCCGGTGGCTTCAGGGCTTGTCCTGATCTCCAATGTTGCATCTATATAATAAAAGGCAATGTCTGTGTGTCTGCCTTATACACTATACGTTTCGCGACCGCGCGTCGGAGAGCTACGAAATTTGGCAATCGGAGACCCGGGGGGGAGGGAAGGGGACACGTGAAAACCGATTTTTAAAATTTTAATTATTTTTTTATTTATTTAATGTTTTATGCGATTTCGACCGTTTTTTGCCCTTTTTGCCCTTTTTTCTCCACGATCCAGACATCGTAGAAAAAAACAAATTACACCATCGGAAAGAGCAGAGAATTTCGAGTAAAAATATATCAATTTCAAATCTGAATTTCGATTTCTAATATTTTTTAAAGATTTTAAAACAAAAGTCACTTTTTGCTCAAGAAAACGATTTTTGGTTTTTAAATTCTCGCATCGTAAAAAGTACTCATAATTTCGACTAATAATTTACATTTTCAGAAAGGTCAAACATCTGGCATTCTTACAAGTCCAATCTGGTCCAGAAATAATGAAAATTGCCTTCAGGATGGCAATTTTAAAAATGCCATGATTTTAAATTTGTCGGCTACCGGCTCAGTTCCTCAAAGGCATTTTCCCCCCATCCGCATTAGTTTCTTCCCCGTCTCCATGGAGACCGCGCTTTCGGTTTTAACTGAATTACGAGCATAAGTGTTGCATACATCGGGCGAAATTATTATATTTATATGATATTTTAAATGGATATTTTTAAATGGATATTTTAAATAATTTAAATGATTGAATTATGGTGGTTTGAATTGTGGTGATGTATTTGAAATTATTATATTTATGGATTGGTGGAACGATATGGTTGATTTTTTTATTTTAAATGGATATTTTAATTTATGGATATTTTAATTTATAGATATTTTAAATGGATATTTTAATTTTATGGCTATTTTAAATGATGGAACGATGGAACGAGGATGGTGGAATTAAGAGCCTAGCATATGGTCGTTATAAATTTAAATTAGCGCGCGGGAAGTTAGCGCGCGAGAATTGCACTCGGTAGGCCTGGGTTCGATTCCCGCCACTGATGCGGAGTACGATCACCTTAAACATATGGGTCGATAATTCCTTCCGAGAGGTTGGTGGCAGGGAAAGGAGGGTACGGTCTCTGTGGATGCCTCCCCCACGGGGTCCTGGTCCAAATTGGGTGAATAAAAAGAAAGTTATGGAGATTGTCGCGGAGGGCGCGGTAGACCAGTGGTTAGCGTGCGGGAATTTCACTCGGTAGGCCCGGGTTCGATTCCCTCCACTGACAAAACTGCTGCCGTGTTCACGCGGAGTACGATCACGTTAAACATGTGGGTCCGTAAGTCCTTCCGAGAGGTTGGTGGTAGAGGAAGGAGGGTACGCACCCTGTGGATGACTTTCTCACTGGGTTCCGGTCTAAATTGGGTGAATAAAAAGAAGGTTATGGAGATTGTCGCGGAGGGCGCGGTAGCCCAGTGGTTGGCGCGCGGGAATTGCACTCGGTTGGCTAGGGTTCGATTGCCGCCACTGCCAAAACTGCTGCCATTTTCACGCGGAGTACGATCACGTTAAACATGTGGATCCGTAAGTCCTTCCGAGAGGTTGTTGGTAGAGGAAGGAGGGTACGGACCCTGTGGATGCCTCCCCTACTGGGTTCCGGTCTAAATTGGGTGAATAAAAAGAAGGTTATGGAGATTGTCGCGGAGGGCGCGGTAGCCCAGTGGTTAGCGCGCGGGATTTGCACTAGGTAGGTCCGGGTTCGATTCCCGCCACTGCCAAAACTGCCGCCGTGTTCAGGCGGAGTACGATCACGTTAAACATGCGGGACCGTAAGTCCTTCCGAGAGGTTGGTGGTAGGGGAAGGAGGGTACGGTCCCTGTGGATGCCTCCCCCACTGAGTTCCTGTCTAAATTGGGTGGCACTTCCTGGTAGGTCGTTCCTTCTGGTAGGTCGCGCCAGCGAGTGTGCCACGGTTAGAATTTGCCACGGTCAGAATTTTCAAGGGTAGCGAACAGGCTGGTCGCCAAAGGCGGCTAGTCGGAAATAAAGGTAACATGCCGTTTTCACTAAGGTAGTGATGGAACATTTTTGGGCTTCAAATGTTCCATCTCTACACATATAACAGAACTTATTAACAAAATTAACGCACTTACGAGGCATCACATGTCTAAAAATATAATGTGTTTAACTAAAACACGAAGTCACTGCAATCACTGGTTTCGCACACAAAACGCCGCGTACAACTAACAGTTATCACATTTTTATTTTTAGAGTCAAGGCAGGAAACAGTGTCGACAGCCAGACTGGCGTCGTCTCTTGCAAACTAATTGGTGCCAAAGGTTTTACTCGATACTAGCTATAAATCTTTTATGTCTTAGGAGCCACGTTTCAAAATCTAACTTTTTTAGATAGACTTTTTCATGTACATGTAATTAATATATATTAATATTAACACATTTCATATATATTCAATATATGAGACATATATTTTAATACTTTTTTTTCTAAACGTTGCTATATAATTCACAAATTATTATAATTTGTAAGTTATATAAATTTACATATTCCCATATTTCATTTTCCACATATATATCAAGGAAAGTGAGGGAACCGACTACCTCCGTTTCTTTTAAACAAGATCCAATTTCCACTATTGTTTGCCAATTTGTACTATCGTTTTTGTGTTCAGTGCTCCAAAATTAGTAAGAAATTATATTTTCATATTTGAGAAAATTTGTGTGTTGCGCAGTGTTATTAAACAATTGTTATTATCTTATAATGTTAACTACTATAGCATCCCAAAACGTAACTCTCCTAATTTGTTCATATTCTTCTAAGTTCCAATTTTATGTATGGGAACGCTCTTTTAATTTGTTCAAATATTGTTTGAATGTTCTTCGTAATTCTAGACTTATTTACTACAAATTTTAAAGCAGGTTCTTTAATTACGTCGTAATACTTCCTCTAATTTGTAATATTACTCTTAGTTCAAGTTTAATTGATTGGTAAATAACTATTGGGTATTAAACGTATTCTATTCAATTTCAGTTATATGAAGATAGCTTGTATAATTATCTAAATTTGTTCCTTTCATTATTTTTGGTATAATATTATTTTTTCCTATTAAATTCACTACTACTTTTAAACCAATTGGGTCGCATGGCTTTTGGTGTTAGTTGATATAGTTTTCAAACATAGTTTCAGGTACCATTACTTTTCAAATATTTTGTTAACACTTTACAACAAAGTTGAAAAGTGTTTATGACTTTGTTAATACTTTACAACAAAGTTGAAAAGTGTTTATGACTTTGTTCATTCTGTCTGTCTGTCCGTCTGTTAGCACGATAACTGCCGTAAAAATGACTTAATCAAAATGAAATTTTAGTATGTTGTTCAGACGGTCTGTAGAACCTATGGGAATATAAATCAATAATATCACCCAATTAGTTTTGGATTGAACCCGGATCGAAAAAATGAAATACATTGAGCCCTATGGGACCTAATTTTTCAAACATTTTTTAAGTGGATTTAAAATTCACAAATTGCTTCGAAAATTTCAGGTAATATTCAAATTGTTCCATAAAATATATAAAAAAAAATACAGCGAAATATATTCAGTAGTTTTTTAAATAAAAATTAAAATAATAATTACATCTCTTATATGAAGCGATCACGTGACCATGATATGAAACGATCACAGGGCCCACTTCAAAATGATATATGGCATCCATCTTGTTTCAAAATCGTGATTTTTTTAAGTTCTTTTTAATTCATATTGAGTGTTGTATCCGTCCTAAAACTACTTTATTTTTGCTTAAATTCTGTGCATCTACATACTGAAACAATGCAATGACAATATATTTGAGTTTAAATGCTCATCTAAATTTGATTATTTCTACAACTAAGCCTATTTTTCAGCTATGTAAAATGTAAACAGCAAAATATATAGAATGAGTTGTATTAGAATTCCTGTATTTTTTTAACACACAATAATTTAGTCCATGGAGTCTGCATAGCTGATATGAATGAAATATTAATTGATTTCATAAAGAGAAGGACGATTTTTTTCGATGAAGTTTCAAGCATAGAGTTTAATTTTTTGTAGCTCCATGGTCTTAAACAAAATGTTTAAATAAAATAAATTATTATAGTATCGTGATGAATGAAATGAATGGGAGAAAGTTATGAATGAAATCCTGTTTTTATAGAGAGATCCAGGCTTGTTATTTTTTCTATGACGTTATTTGAATTAATTTCAGTTGTTTTCGATGAAGTTTTCAAATATAATAAATTATCGTAGTATTATGATAATTCTAAAACCATTACCGAGGAATGTATAACATTTTAGAGATGTTTAAACCAGGCAATTTATATTTCAATGCCGTCATGTGAATGAAGTACATTTTTTTCGATGAAGGTTTATGTTTTCAAATATAATAAGTCAATGCAGTATTGTGATAAGTTTCAAAATATTACCGAGGAATGTATTGCATTTTAGACTTGTTTAAATAAAATTGCATTGAAGTTGGAAAGTATTTCATTATCAATGCTTTAAGCATGATTGATCTTTCTTGTTTATATTCATCTTACTTGAGATACCTTGCTTTGATTATTTTATAGTAGTATATTTGATAGTAGTATGAGTCTATGTATTGTAGTATGATTCTATATATTTTATAGTAGTATGAGTCTATGTTAATTGATTATTGTAGCTGATATAGTATTTAAAATTTTGTTATTTAGCGTAGGTGGGGTTCATCTAACCCCAAAACAGCTTGTTTCCTACATTTCGTTACTTTCTATATTTTTTCCTAGACAACACAGAATACTAGATACTCAAGAAAACCTATAACATGGGTACGACTACATAAAAGGCAATAAAAGTGGCAAAGACAATCACTGGGTTGTGAAACTAACGCATGCAGAACAATATCTTAAAAATCCATGCTTCCAAAGTTTAATAGCATTAATGCAAAACTATTTACAGTAACTGATAAATTCAAAATTGCAAAGCAAATTTTTGACTGATATTGCATGAATGCAAGAATATCGCGAGAAAGTTCATTAATGAAAAGAAAACCACATGGCCAACTCAGAATAGAGATGGACAATTAGAGAAATAGACGGAATAAATAACTTTGGCGGAAATCCCTATTTTGAGAAACAATGAATATACACTCAACAATTTTCAACTCAACAATTCAATTGAATATACACTCAACAATTTTCGAAGCAGTAAGTTGCCTTTTATAAAAGAAGGACTCTCAAAGAATAATGCTCAACTGTAATTGACATGGAATTCATCCGCAATCTTAAAATCGCGCTTCAGTGGAGGACGATGAGATCAACAGAATATTGCCAAAGTAATTTGTTCAGATTTAATACTTAATGAGGAAATTAATGAATACTAATTAATTGAATAATAACAGATTTGGCACAAATATATGGTAGATGTCATTACATCCACTGAAGGGAACTCAAACTCGCTTATTAGTTGAGATCTGATATGAAATAAATTATCTAAAATTATGTTATTGAAAAGATATGAATTCTCATAATTTTAAATGATACTAAACATATAAATATTTTTTTTAAATATAAAAATTCGTCTTATTATTATTATTGCACATTTAATGATTTCTTTAGCTTTTTGAATGCAGAAAGCAGCAACTTCATTTAGCTAGATTTCCTTACGTTAATTCTCACAATTCAATCACTATCATATTGTTATCTTTACTAAGCTTAATATTTAAAATTAAAAATATACATCGTTACATTTATTCAAGTACTATACTTTGTTTTAATTTAAGGTAAAAATATAAATTTTAATTTAAAATCATAGTTTGACAAAATACACTTAGTTTCCCCGTAACGTAACACCTTCATCCACTTACCTCTTCAATAATTTTTGACTCTGTAGATAAAATTATCTATTCTTTCATATTTTAGTTCAAATTGCACCATTTACTATTTATTGAATATCTTTATTACTCTGTTTTTTATACAAGATAGCATAGGGTCCAACGAATTTCTTTAAATAAAATTATTGCCAAAAATATTATGATCGTGGGAATTCCAAATTCGATAAAATTTAGAATGTAGTAATCTACTGTATCTAACAAACATATTTAAGTTAAAAGGTGGCACTTCTAGTAATTCTAGAAAACTATTTTTGGAGGGGAATTAATAATGATGCCATGTAAACCATAATACTCGTAATTTATATTAAATATGTTTTCTTTCCATAAGAAATATTCTGTGAAAACATATGCCATAGTATATAACGAAGTATATTCCATATGAAATATTATGCTATATATCGGCTAACATCATTCTTGATACAGCTATTCTGTTCACAAGAGAATATGATTTTCATATATTTTTGCATTTGGACTACCAAGAAATCGTCAATATTAATTTATTACACAGGATGTTAATTAAATCTTAATTACATTTTGATATGAATTTTACATGTGCGTAAAAATAAAATCATTGAGTGTGTACCAATAAGATACAAAATTCGACAAATTTTAATTTACGTCATGTTAATTGAAAAAACATGGTCCCGAGGATTTTATGTACCACTGCTTCTGCTGTGAAAGACGCAAGTTAAGTATATGCATTATGTAGGAAAAGTCATGTACTGAACACATTAGACTTTTTGCAAGTACATACAGCACAAAACTGCAAAAATTAGTAAGAAAAATACTTAATATATGACTCCAATATTTGTGTTATGTTTTTGGAGACAGAACAGCCGACAGGGGTGGTTAAAAGGATGCACTACATAGGGTCCCGAGAGGCTAAAGGGTCCTTGGTGCGTAGGCAATTTATAAAAATAATGGCAGTGACAGGCAAAACAGACGATAGAGCCTGCAAATTTCTTGCGTAAGTGTCAGAAATGTTGTGTGCAGATACCGAATGATACTGGCCTCGCAACTGTAAAATAATGCGTTCCATACAATATAAAATAGCAACAAAATATATGTTTTTCTGAAATGACACGAAATAAATCTATGCTTGTGATATTTTTTGAAAACTTTGCAAAACTTTGCAGAAAATATGCATTGAAATATGTTAAAGACGGGTGAATTTGGAAGCACTTTTCAGCCTTTTGTTCCACTGTTGATTAGATTCATGCCTGATAATTTTAGGGTAAAAGAACAGTATAACTGACTCCGTTTACTCACTTTTCAAAATGCTTCAACTCATATGAAAAGAACACTTCAAAGTAAATTGCAACAATCGGGCTCTCAGATTTTTAGAAGAATAAAAAATTCAATAAATGCTCTTCAAGCTGCAATATAAAGATATATATTTTGATTTATTGTAAATGGTGAAACATGAAATAGAATTCAGCATTTCAAAATTTAAGTCCTTTATATACTGAAATAAATTAATAGAATGTTGAATCATTATAATTGTTTTAGTGTGTTTGAATTACGCTGTGTTTTTTTTCATTAAAATAACAATATTTAAACACATGTGTAATAAAGTACTGCTATTATTTATATTGAAATATAAAATTACAATATTTTTATTAAATGCATGATTATGAGTTGTAAACACATCCAAATCAAATGATACATTTTTATCAAAACAAACATTAAATGTATTAAATGTTTAAAGGTACTTTATATCAGAAATCCAGAATATAAATAAGAATAAACATGTATATAAACATAATATGCATTTATATAAATAAGAAACAGAAATCCAAAACCTAAGTAATAATATACATCAGAAGTCCAAAATATAAATATACGTCAGAAATCCAAACATTAAATAGAGATTTACAATATTAACAAAACATTATCATCTGTTTAAAATATAACATGATAAATTAACTAAAACCTTATATTGTTTATAGCTAATCTAAATTATTGGTGAAATATATATGGATGGATGTTAAAACTTTCAAATTTATGATTTTCAATTTTATTAAGCAAATAAAACCATGTTTCCAACTTGTTGATTTATTAACAATGTCCCCCAATGCAAACCCTTCTTCAAAAGAAATATTATGTGTTAACATTAAATGTCTCAAGATAATTTATATATTGTAAGATAATATACATCAGAAATCTAAAATATAAATAAGAATGAATATAAATATGAATATACATTTATATAAATAGAAATATACATCTCAAATCCAAAATATAAATAAGAATATACATCAGATATCCAAACATTAAGCAAAAATTTACAATATTAACAAAACAACAAAAACAGTTCCATATGTTTAAAATATAACATGATAACACATTTTTTTATAATTAATCTGCAAAAATTAATAAGAAATATTAATGACTCTGCAGACAGGGCCTTCGAAAGGGGTGCTCAAATGGATACACTGCTTAGGGGCCCGAGAGACTAGGGGCCCTGGGTGCGTAAACAGTTTATGAAAAAATGTCAATAACTGGAATAAAATAGGTGATAGCATATGAACCTGAGAATTTGCGGCATAAGTGCCAGAAATTCTGAGTGAAAATATCTACCGATACTTGACTCCCAACTGCAAAGTAAACCTTCCATACAATATAAAATAACAACAAAATATGGTATTCCTGAAATAACACGAAACAAATTTATTCTATGGTATTTTTTGAAAACTCTGCTAAAGTTTATGGAATATATGCATTAAAAAAATGTTAAAAACAGATTATTTTGAACCATTTTTAAGCATTTTATTCTACTGTTTATCAATCGCCTACGTCAAGAATCACAAGCACGAATTCAGATTCATACCTGACATTTTTAGGGTAGAATAACAGTATAACTGACTCCTTTTACTCACTTTTCAAAATGCTTCAACTCATGTAAAAAGAACACTTCAAAGAAAAGTGCAGCAATCGCGCTCCAAGATTTACAGAAAAATAAAAACGCTCAAGAAATTCTCTTCAAGCTGCAATATAAAGATAAATGTTTTGGTATTTTGTTAATGGTTAAACATAAAAATATAGTTCAGAATTTTAAAATTGAAGTCATTTATTACATTTTATACACCGAAATAAATTAATAGAATTTAAATCATTATAATTGTTTATGTGTATTTGAATTACGCTGTTATTTTTTCTATGTCCATTATAATCTATCTATCTATATATACTAATTGCCAAGTGTCCGTCTGTCTGTCTGTCCGTCTGCCACGCTTTTTTAGGCACTTCCCGAATAGATAGAGACTTGCAATTTGGTACACCGCTCGGTCGTTCGATAAAACCCCCTGGAAAAATCGAATTTTTCGAAAACGTTCTATAGAGGGGGTGCCCCACACCAAAACGTTCGAAAAGTGAAATGATGGGAAAGCATGATTTGCGACGAGATAGAGACTTTAAATTTGGTGTATTGGTAAATCATTCGAAAAGAAGAAAATGTGCAATTTCAGATTTCCGATATTTTCTACTTAAGGGGGTGCAGCACACCAAAACATTCGAAAAGAGAAATGATAGGAGAGCATGCTTTGCGATGAGACAGAGGCTTCAAGTTTGGTGTATGGGTAAATCGTTTGAAAGAAAGAAAGTGTGCAATTTCAGATTTCCAATATTTTCTACTTAAGGGGGTGCCGAACACTAAAACGTTCGAAAAGTAAAATGATAGGAAAGCATGATTTGTGATGAGACAGAGACTTCAAATTTGGTGTATGGGCAAACTATTTGAAAGGAAGAAAGTGTGTAATTACAAATTTCCAATATTTTATACTTAAGGGGGGGAGGGGGGGCAGACACCAAAATGTTCGATTTACCGAATAAATGTGAAAAGGCTCCTTCAAAATTCGATAGCGGCTTGAAATTCGGTATATGGGCTAATCATTTGACGAAAACACCCAAGATGAATATAGTTTTTCAAAAATGTTCGTTTAAGGGGGTGCTCCAGAATAAAACGTTCGAAAAGTGAATTGATAAAAAACCATGCTTCGGAATGAGACAGAGATATCAAATTTGGTACAAGGGTAGATAGATTGAAAGGAAGAAAGTGTACAATTTCAGTTTACCAATATTTTCTACTTTAGGGGGTGCCGCACACCAAAATGTTCGATTTTCGGAATAAAGGAGAAACGCCACTTTTAAAACGTGATAGAGGCTTGATATTTGATGTATGGGAAAACCATCTGACAGAAACCACAAAAGGAATAAAGTTTTTCAAAAATGCATAGTTAAGGGGTAGGTACTCCACACAAAACATTCGAAAGATGAAATGCTAGAAAAGCATGCTTCGCGATGAGACAGAGACTTCAAATTTGGTGTACGGGTAAAAAGTTGGAAAGGAAGAAAGTGTGCAATTTCAGTTTTCCAACATTTGTTATTGTAAGGGGTGCCGCTCACTAAAATATTCGATTTAACGAACAAATGAAAAACGCCTCCTTTACAATGTGATAGAGACTTGAAATTTAGTATATGGGCTAACCATTTGACAGAAAATCCAAAGATGAATACAGTTTGACAAAAATGTTCTTTAACGGGGTGCTACAGAGAAAAACGTTCGAAAGGTGAAGTGATGGAAAAACATGCTTCTCGATAGGATAGCGACTTCAAATTTGGTGTACGGGTAAATTCTTTGAAAGAAAGAGAGTGTGAAATTTCAGATTTCCAATATTTGCTACTTTAAGGGGTGCGCACACTAATATATTCGATTTTCCGAATAAATGAGGCACGCTTCTTTTTAAATGTGGTAGAGGCTTGATATTTGATATTTGGGCCAATCATCTGATAAAGAACCCAAGACAAAGAGAGTTTTTCAAATATGTTAATTTATGGGTGTGCTGCACAGAAAAGAGTTCCAAAGGAGAAATAATAATATAGGGGTGCCTCTGGATGAGATAGACTTTAATGTGGTGTAAGGGTAGATAATTCGAAAGGAAGAAATGCGCAAATTTAGTTTCCCAATATTTTCTTCTTTAGGGGCTTCTGAACACCAAAATATTCGATTTGTGGAATAAATGTCAAACGCGAATTAACAATTTACATTATTCAGGGGTTGGTTATTGCGATACTGTTGATTTTCAACGGGTATTCGGCTAGTAATATTATTATTTGCATTATTGTGAATTAAAAAATTTACATCATTTGCATACCAGTTCATTAAAATAACAATATTTTAACACGTACGTAATAAAGTTTCGCTATTATGTGTACGTAAATGTAAAACTACAATATTACTATTAATTTTATGATTGTAAGTTGTAATCACATCGAAATTAAATATGACGTTTTAATCAAAACAATATATTTCTACACATCATTCCCGGAAAATTAAAATGCAAATTATATGTAAATGAAAATGCATTAAATGCTTCAATGTAAGTTATATATTGTAAGAGAATATACATCAGAAAACCAAAATATAAATAAGAATATACATTAATATAAATAAGAATATACATTAATATAAATAAAAATATACATTCACATAAATAAAAATATACATCAGACATCCGAAATATAAATAATAATATACATTAGAAATACAAACATTAAGCAGAAATTTACAATATTAATAAAAACATTATCATCTGTTTAAAATGTAGCATGATAAATTACCTAACACATTATACTGTTTATAATTAATCTAAATTATTAGTGAAATAAATATGGATGAATGTTAAAACTTCCAATTTATTATTTTCAATTTTATTAACTAAATAAAACTATGTTTTCAACTTGGTGATTTATTAACAATGTGTCCTCAAATACACCCTTCTTCAAAAGAACTAATATGTATTAACATTAAATGTTTCAAGGCAATTTATATATGGTGAGAAAGTATACATCAGAAATTATAATTATAAATAAAAATATACATTTATATAAATAAGAACATACATAAGAAATCCAAAATATAAACAAAAATATACATTTATATAGATAAGAATATACGTCAGAAATCCAAACATTAAGCAGACATTTTCAATATTATCAAAAACAGTACCATATGTTTAAAATATGACATGATGACACTTTATATTGTTTATAATTAATCTAAATTAGTGTTGAAATAAATATGGATGAAAGTTAAAACTTTCAAACTTATTCTTTTCAATTTTATTATCTAAATAAAACCACGATTTCAACTTGGTGATTTATTAGCAATGTCCCCCAAAGCAAACCCTTCTACAAAAGAACTTTCTGGATCTCTTCTACGAATCATTCACTTTTCTTCTGCTACAAAAGGAATTCTCTTACAATCTGTCGTCTAACATGTTTCCGATAACTGCGTGATTCATTGTCTTGGGTCTCTTTTATCCCAAGAATTTGTCTCAGTCAGCATATAATGATTCTAATTATTTGAAAACATTTTATCCTGAACTCTAGAAATATCTCTTTAAATATATACCTGTCACAAATATGTATTTAATAGTTGTAATATTTTCATTATATTTAGGACAAATATGCCATTAAAAATATAGATTAAAGTATTTAATGTTTTATTACCTTAACTACAATCTATATATATATGATAATCAGTTAAGTATCGTGTTCGGATTGAAAATTGCAATTCCAGTTCTCCAGCTGACGTAGAGGATATTTCATCTAAAATTCCTATTATTTCCCCTGTAGATTTTATTTCTACAATAAATTGTTATCATGCTCATTATATAAGCTGCCTTGTTGTATGATCCTTTATGTTCCTATCGAAAATAACATGCTCCTGTTGAGAATAACATGTTAATATGGAAAATACCATTTTTCGTAAATATCTAACTTTAAATGTTAAATTACTCACAATTCATGTGCTTGCAATATTACATCGTCCCAAAGAAGTTCAGCATAAACACACACACACACACACACATATATATATATATATATATATATATATATATATATATATATATATATATATATATATATATATATATATATATATATATATATATATATATATATATATATATATATATATATATATATATATATATATACAGGGTGAGTCAGAATTCTTGGGCCAATCTTTAAGAGGTGATAAATCACATCTAAACAAGCAATTTATGTCATGCAAAGCAATGGAAATAACTCAAGAGGTGAACCGCTAGGTGGTAGCTGAGGAAATGATGACTCTCGTGAAAACAGGAAACACAACAATAACAGAGTAGGCACGAAGTACGTTTTACTGACAGAAATTTTAGAATGCATGGTTAACCCGTTTCTCGGCAAACCGTTCTTTCCGGACGATCTTCAACCCTCTGCAGAATGTTCTCTTCAACTTGTGGCGTCCTCACACCCTTGGAACGTCCTGTATCATGCATAATGCACGTCCTGTATCATGCATCCTGTATCATGCATGATCGCATTTTTCGCAAAATGCTAATAGACTATCCAATATGCGAAAATAAAATAAGAGGATTTAACTTTTTTGCTAAAGAAATTTTAAACTCAGCTTAAAACCTGACTAGTTCTGGCGCAGTCGTCACTGCGTTTAATGTCAGCGACGTCTAGGGGTTCACCTCTTCCGTTACGACCCTGATTTGTATGACAAAAATTACTTGTTTAGATGTGATTTATGACAACTTAACGTTTGGTCCATTAGTTCTGACTCAACCTGTATATATATATGGCCCCCAGTGGGAGGCGCCGCCATTGATTGCGGTGAACGGATCTTAGATCTGTACCTCTGGTCCTCCATCTGCTGGGGGAAAATCAATCGGGTTACCCTATTGAAGATGAAGTGGCCGACGAACCATTGAGTTGGTAGGGCCCTGACTCTTCCAGGTGGTCGAGCCCTCTAGACTGTGTCTATTCATGACCTGAGCCAAGGGCCGACAGGTGGCTGGTGTCGAGCTTGGCGGACGTTCTTGCGGACCCTGCCCGGTGAATGGTTCCGCCAAGTCAGCGACCTGGCTGCGGCTCCGCTGGATTGGTGATTTCCCCCCTGTGGCTGGCCATTAAGAGGCATAAACCTACAAGGTTGCCTAGGCCAGTTTCCCTGAATTCTCACCCTGTATATATTTGAAGAATTTGTATTTTACTTGTATTATATATACCTGAGATTTAACATTAATAGAAAATGTTCTGTATAGCATAAGTGAAAGGAAGATGGACTGAAATGTAAAGGTGACATCAAAGATAATATACGACAAGCCGTTGAATATTAAAAAAAAACATGATAAGAAAACATTATAAATAAAACAGGTACTAAATTGGTATAAAATACCACTTTTTACTGTTCCATATAAAAGTTAAGGAATGGAATAAGAATTACATGTGGTAAAGAGGGGTGAATACATTTTGGACAACACATTAAGCTGAAAGTATTGATATAAATCATATATGTAATGTATGTACATAAGGTACTAATCCCCCTGTTAACTGCATAAACATACATGGTGTAAATGAAAGAGATGTGTTTATATATATATATATATATATATATATATATATATTAATATAAATACCTTGATTTACCTATCTATCTACATATCTATCTCTGGATAACGCTACTACAAAAGGTCGCTAAACGTGTTTCAATCACGGATAAACATTTCATGAATTCTGGAGCTTTACGAGCGTATGATATCGGATACTAAATGTGAGTCCATGACATGGACGACTCCGTTCCCTACATAATGCAATAGCTATTTTTCTTTAACAGTAAACATTTTCGAGGACACCATGGAGATTTATGAATGTATGACATCAAATACTGAAAGGGAGTCCATGATGTAGGCTGCCAGTTCCCTATATAATTCAATGACAGTACTTCTTTCATAGATAAAAACAGCTATGTAACCATGGATCTTTACGTAGAGTACGTCAGCAGATAGTTAAAATAAGACCATGATGTACTTTTATTTCTTATCGTTTTAAAATTTTTATCTGAGATATACGATTCAACTCGGTTAACAAACTTAATAGAAGTAGGAAAATTTATTGCGTGATATTTGTCTATTACTAATAGGGCAGAATATCCATGAATCTCATTAGTATATAATATTTAGATTCTCTTTTCTCTATATATAAACAGAAATTTTTAGCACGTGACAATTAAAACTAAGACACTACCGGGTTTCTAATATAAGTGTAAAATCTAATCGCAATGGTTTATGCCAATATATTTTGAATAAAACTTTTGCATAGTAAACGAAATTTTTATATTCACTTATTTTTAATTTAATCGAACTCAACATCCAGCAAAATTAAAATCTTTTCACGTTAAATAAATCACTTTTCAGAGTTGATTAATTATATCCAAAGTAAATCAGGCTAAATTTCTCCTTTAAAATAGCCATCCTCATTATCTTTTCAAGCATTCTTATCATAGTTTCGGATGTCACAAAAGAAGCTCTCGGGCAATCTGTCCCCCAACATGTTTCCGATAACTGTCTGCTTCTTCTCTAGCGCATTGTCTAGCCCTCTTTCATCTCTAACATTTGTCTCAGTCTGAACGACGAGAAAATACCTCTTTTGACATCCACACCGGGAATTCTAATGATAGCTCTTTACATGCCAGAAATACGGTTTTGATAGTATTAGACTGAAATATGGAAATATCGGAAAATGTGTAATTTTATTATTAATGTATTATATTATTTGTAGAGATTTGATCTTTGTAATGGTGAATAGAAATAGAAATACCATTGAATAAAAATTTCATCATTTCTTTCAAGAGATGATGAAAATTGATATATGCCGTTTAATGTATATTGTAGAAAATGATGCTTACGATCATATAATACTAGCATAATACCCATTAAATATATAAATGCTGTGACTATAATGCTGGCCACGCACAGAAAGAGATGAGACGGCTTGAGAAGGGTCAATTTGTCAGAGGTCGCTGAACTTCATCAGAATATGATGTTCTTCAAAAGGTGAAGTTAATGTGGTTTATTATTAGTTAGCAGCACACCAGTCGAGACGCTCATCTCAAGTGGTCAGAAACTATTTCAGATAAAACTGTAAAGATGTTTGAAAAATCGTCTCGTCTAGTTACAAATCGAAGCATTTTGCCTAACGCATAATCTTCATCTTATTAATGCAACCAGGAATGTTGAAAGCGTTCATCGCCTGTATTCACCACCACTCACCAATTTAATCGTCTGATATTTAACAGTACTTGTATGAAATAGATATGATGCAGACAAATTTGATGCTTTGTTTCTTCAGATAACGTCTGCATTATACAATTTCTAGCTTAAAGTTCATTAATAAAAGTATAAAATGGCCACTACTGGAATGAAGGTTAATGGAATGTTAATTTTTGGTTAATGGAATGTGTCCAAAACTTGCAAACTGACCGTTTTCTCTCTCAATATAACAAATAATAATCGCCATTTATTTAATTACCATATTAACTCAACTAAGCAATTGATTTGGTTTCAAGATTGATTTTGTTCAATTAAACCCTGCATTATTCAATAATCAGTTTAAAATTAATTATAAAGAGAATGTTATTGACCACCTCTGGGATAAAGATTTCTTTATGGGTTAACGGGGTGTATCGAAATCTTGTAAACTGAATTTTTTTCCTGCAGACAAAACATATGATAATATCAAATAACAACCACTTCTTCAGTACTCATCATATTGTCCCATAATGTGGCAAATCATCAGAAAAATACAGATACGTCACTGACAGTCAAACAAAATATTTCGTCTTTGGTGTTTTTATTTCGAACGATTTGTCTCATACAGATTCTCAGTGTGAGGCCAGACGTAGCAAACATTGAACTAAAACAACCGAATTTATATTCCTGAATTGTGATTGATTTTTGATAAAATTTGTATAATCTATATCTATAGGAAATGTATTTTGAAACCAAACTACATTTCAAAGGATTACAAGTATGAAAACCCTTCCATCATATGTAACTATATCGAAAATATATTTTTTTCTCTTCCTTCATATCAAAAAATGTATTCATCTACTGAATTTAAGGTATTTTGTAATTGTGTTCTTATTCGAACGTTTTGATGTACAACACCTCCTAAATGGCAATATTTTGAGACTATTATATTATTTGAAGTTTCTTGAAATAATACATTACCCATGTTTTATAAATATCTACTTATCTATCAAACTAATCTTTCAAAAGAGGGAGTTTCGGAATTATTCAATATTTCCAAGATTTCAGTGTACCTATCACAATAGAAAATTGAAGTTTGACTGTAATTATCAAAGCCATTACCAGGTCATTTCACTATTGATAATTGTTATCAATATATCACCACAAATATAGTCAAATGCCTCATTAATAATTCTGAGGTTGCTAATATATAAATCAATATAATGAACCGTAGTTTAGACGACATAGTAATATTTCATTTCCTCTAAAATAATTGTGGTGCTTGAGGCAATACATAAAAGTAAAAATGGACCAACACTTGCGAAAACAACGGATAATAATGACAAATTGATGAACTTCATGAAACAGTTTTCACGGACATGTATTAAATGTTGTGTTGTACAGATAAAAAGACGCCATAATTTGTCGAATGGAATTGATCTGACTCCTCATGCAATTGTTTATGCGGAGGCTGAGCTTATGTGGTGGAATAATGGCGCAGAGTGAGCTGAATACAAAACTGCAGCGCGGAGCCTTCAATAGTCAAATTTTGTTGAATATGGAGAGTTTTACATGTTTGCATTTGAAAATTTTTGTTAGAGAGTTGCTACAGAACCTTTTGTAAAGTTGGCAGTTCCGAATCCCTCGCCCGTGTGTAGAGTGATAAACGTCTGTAAAGATGTTCCGTTGAGAACTGCTCTGTTAACGCCTGAACAAAAAGCCACAATGGCTGTAATGTTTATGTCATTTTATACTCATGTAAAAGATCATTGTCATTTGGAAGCTAATTTTACCATTATATTTTCATTTTAATATACATTATCTAAAGCTATGCTTCCCCTCTGGCAGCACCTTAAGCATTGGGCAATGGACGATAAGAAATAAGAGCTAAAATTTGTCATTGATAGAAACTAAAGCATCATATATAAAAGTAGTAATTTCAAGTAAATATTGGAAAAGCGCGCGATAGTGAGACACTGTATTTTATGCATTCAATACTTAATTAAGAAATATAATCTTTTACCCGTAGACACAGTTTTTTACCTAATCATTGGTCATGTGTAATTATTCTCCTTCCAGCTTCGTAGTATTATAGCTTGCTAGACAAAATGGCTAGTGATCTGGCTAGTCAGTTTTATATTTCCATCTTGGTCACATCGATCTCGTTCGCACTACAGTAATCATAAAGCATCTAAACATATTTCTAATTTATCATTTCGAATATAGCATATATACGGACAGGTAATTTATATATATAGGGTTTAAAAAGCTAACTGTTCGGGTTTTTTAACAGTATTTTATAGACACATTGTTCCAACTGCATAAAAAGCTATCTATAGTATGAATGAAATGAAGGTGGGTGGCACCAGAAGAGCCCAGCACATCGACCAGATGTCTATTGTACTACATCAAAAGAAAATATTTCTATGAAAAGTGACCAGTAGCCGAAGACAAGATAAGCAGCTGACAGGAATGTCATACAACTCCCAGGGTTCAATCACATGTCGACCCATATGCTCGAACCTGTGGGAGGAGAATACCTTACATTCACAGAGAATGTGCATGACAGTTTCTTCGCTATAGTTACAGCCTCTGCAAAGCAAATCCTTTGTAACACCCATAATATGTAGGTGTCTTTTAAGGGTGCAGTGTCCAGTTAGAAGCCCAACAGCCCTTCTGTTGCCAGTTCTACTGAGCCTGAATAATTCCTTCTGAGGTATGCTAGGGCAATTGCAGTGCAGGATTTTCGCCTGCCTTTGGCCCTTAGCATCTCGTCAGTTCCTGCACTGAAGCTTTCTGAAGATGTCATAGACAGTTCTTCTAGTAAGCTCATTGGGAACACCCAATGCCGGCTCGGGACCAACAAAATGAGTACTTGAGCCTTTCCTAGCCAATTCATCAGCCAACTCATTTCCTGGAATGCCCGAATGTCCAGGCACCCAGTAGAGTATGACTTTATTGTTGCTAGCAATTTTACAAAGTGTGGTATAGCATTCCCAGACGAGGGAAGACGCCATGGTAGACTTCCCTAGGGCCATAAGAGCAGCTTGACAATCAGAACAGATAAGTATTTGATTGCTCCTGTAGTTTTTGTCACAGCGAATTCTACAACACATTAAAATGACAAAGACCTCAGCCTGAAAGACCGTAGCATGATTACCGAGAGGGTAAGACATATTATTGCCTTCGTCCAAACAGCAAACACCAGCACGAGTACTGGTGCCAATCTTCGAGCCATCAGTATACCATACAGTACAGTTTTGTTTGTTGTAGGTAGAAGTCCTCTTCCAGTTATCCAGTGAAGGGAGATATCTATAGTAAGAAAATATGCAATATAAATTTAAATAATGTGTAATATTTGTGTTAAAAATAAAATTTTTATGCAGCCCATCTAGGGAAAACACTTAAATTACAAAATTGTTGCCCATACCTCATTCAGTCAATTAGTCAAATTAAAAGGAAAACAAAGGACCTCAAAAGTGCAAATAAGATGAAATAAAATGTCGAACTTTCTGATGTACATTACTTTATTGTGGCTTTTCTATATTCTTACACCGCACTTTCAGAATCCAGGGGCAGTTTACAAACTAAAGTGATTCCCTGAAATCATTAGGGTTTCAAAACGATTTTTTGTCAGGGGTTTGGCTTTGAAACTGCTAAGAAAAACAGACATACGATTCTGGTTAAAAGTTATTTAAATCATAAAATAATAATATGTCATTTCGTTTTTGAGATCAGTTGTAGGTCGGTTGCATTCGGAATAAGAAAATCTATTGCATTCGCCGTAAATAACAATTATCTCACAGAGTTCGACATATCTGAACACCAACATAATTTAAACTCTAATTATGTAGCAAAAGTACTTAAATGCACACTCTTAATGATGACATAATAGCTTTAATGAAGTTTTTGAAAATAAATTTGATTTATTAGTAAACGGTTTTGTAACTATTTGTGACCCAAGTCAATATGTGAAAGTTCTTCTATTTCCCAATGAAAATTTAAACAATGTCAAATTTAATCATATTACAGCCAAAGGTTTGTCAGTTTTGCTACATACTGCATAGGTAACATATTTATAATTTCAGAATTTTCAATAAAAGGACTGTATAAAAAGTTATGTTTTACATATTTTACATAAATGTCGCAAATCAGTTAAATTACTATTTTACAACTCCCTACCTTCCTTAAAGTTTTATTTGCAACTGAAATTAAGCATCTTCTTCCATCGGTTAAAAAATATTCTGCTATTCGCTTTTTTGGAACACCATGTATTGCCATTGAATGCAAATTACTTATAAAAGAACATTCTTACTCTTCTCTGAACCATATCCATCAAACTTTCATTTTGTTCAAAAGAAGTTCTCTCACATCTAGTCATTACCATGCTTCCAATAATCGTCTGGCCATTGTCTCTCTTCTATCTCAAGTATTTGTTTGAGTCAATACAAAGGGTAGATTATTTCGGAATATTTTTATCTAGAACTCTAATCCTAGCCTAAAATCGTTCATTAAGTACATAAGGGTTTACGGACATTAAAGGAATTTAAATAATTGGAATTAATAAATGTGTCATTTGTATAAATATTTACTTATTTTCTCATTGTGTTGATTTTAAAAAGAGTTGTTTATCAAGATAATGTTGGATTTAGATAATTTAACGAAAGGCACATTTCAAGAGTTCAACACCATTTGAACCTCTTGGAAATTATGATACTGTTTTAAGATACATATCTTAAGCAGTAACGAATAGGAGTAAGTATTGAATCATTTAACAAAATAAAAAATTTCCTGAAATGGTTAAAGAACATACAAAATAATACCAATAAGAATTTCATTAAAAATGTTAATGTTGATTTTGAAATCCATCCGATGCAAATTACCTGTTGGAGATAAGTGAGCAATGTAAATTGCAAAAATGTTGAAAGTAATGTAAGAAATAGGACTACGTTAACGAATTAGTCTTTCCATTAATTTTCAAAAAGTTACACGTTTTAAATTTTTATACTACCTCCTTAGACAAATTTGGTCAATCATTTTTTTTTATTTTTAATGCAACAAGATCATTAAAAAAACCCGCATATCTGTATCTTTAAAATTGACCTAGTTGCATTTAATTGAAATTGAACATTGTGAATGGGGACCATATATCAAATTAGAAATGTAAATTTGCGACATATCATAGAAAAAGATAAAACTGGATGATAATACATAGGATACCTAGCTGCGTAGAGAGTGCCACTGTTTTATATGATATTTCCTACCTTACTTTCAACATTTTTGCAATTTACATTGCTCATTTATCTTCCACATGTAAAGAATCAAAGCGCGTTTCAATCTTTCTGGGACACCCTGTATATATATATATATATATATATATATATATATATATATATATATATATATATATATATATAAAAATAAATATATATACATATATATATATATATATATATATATATATATATATATATATATATATATATATATATATAAGAATTTAAATATAATACACCAAGCATTTATAACTTATGAGTAAATAACTGTATATTTAAAGAGTTACTACTGCGATATTTGCAGCATATAAATAAGATGAAAGTATTAAGTTAAATATGTGAATGAAAGTAGAATATTGGAAGAGATATAGTAAAGCATCCAAAAAAATTCAATTTATTACCAAATAAAACTCAAGAGAATGCTTGTTATGTACTATATTAAAAACCAGAAGCAATATTTATAATTTAAAACAAATTGTAATATTGGAATGACGAATAAATAATTGAAGGTTATATAATTGTAAATTAATCAGGGGGAGACTACAAAACATCACCTTGAAGTAGTCTATTTTTATTCATGGCCTTGCTACTGTGAACAAAGGACCATTTATCACGCCAATGAAATAAATTGAAATAGTTTAAGAAAATAGAAAAATTGAAAATAATTGACCAGCTCCTGTGTAGATGGTCAAATTAAAAATACCAACTTAACACGTGTTGCCAATTATGAAGTGTAATGCAAGCCAATATAAAGTCAATGTCGCCGATCATTATGGCTTGCCCTACTAATACTGTTGAATGGATTGTCTTTACAAATTTTAATATATTGCTAACATGGATCATTGACGGATTCATCAAATAATATCTCTAGGGTTAGAGAGGAAGTATGAGACTTGAACTATAAATCTGCGATTTATGAGATAAGAGTGAATAATTCTAATATGCTAAGAAAGACGAATATAAGAAACACGTTTGTAAAGCAGTCCATGCAGATAAACTCTGTCAAAGTCTTCTGGATATCCAGAAAGACAATGTAAGTGGCATTATTTATGGAGGTGTGGGTTGGGAATGAGTTCTTTGTCCAGAACAACTGGAGTTCCATCTTTTAACCCTGAAATTTACTGTATCATTTAAGTTATGTTCGTCTTCCATGGCTGGAAAAAATAGTCAAGAGAAAGCATATAGTTGAAAATAAATATACTAAAAATAACAGGAAAGTTTACAAGAAGATTTAAGTGCACGTTAGTAGAGATTTGTTCTAACCCATGTCATCCTTGTGAAGCTTACGAACATATGGAGAAAACCTTTAGGTGCCATACTTCTAAGAGTGTTACGTGACTGTGTAGAAAGAAATTGTTTAATCATGAACCCCATTTCAGCAGCAGCTCTTTGCAATCTCAAGGGACTAGATCTTTGGAGTCTTACGGTGACTGGTTACATAGAACTAGTCTCTAAGACTAAGATCTTACTGGAGTGGGGATTATGTTAAAGGACTACAATTTGTAGAAAGCTAAAGCTTTATGTCGTCCTTCCTTAAACTGTATCTAAATTAGACTGTGTAAGTGTCTAGATATGCATTTCAACCAATTCCAGTTTATATGAACCACCAAGAGGTGATATTTTATAGTTTCTTGCTAAATTTGGCCCTCATTTAGATAATTAAATTTCTCAAAATTGATCAAACCGACATTTCTGCTGTAATATTAAAACCATATTGCTCAGCAATTCATTTCATTATTGTTTTTTATTGGGATAATTCCCAATGTAACCACATTTATCCACTATTGGAGTCCAATATATACCCACTATAGCCAAGTAATATATGTGAATGGTGGCTCATTATTGTCCTTAAACTGCAAGTATTTCCAATGTACAACCAAGATATAAAATATAAACAAAATATTGAACCAATATTTGCATTGTTCGACGTTTTTAGTTAAATGTGAGGTAAACAGAAACATAATGGAAGCTAGGACCTAGAACTTAATATATAATCAAATCATGCATATCGTATTATATGTTAAAAATATATGTAACTAAGTATAAATTTGCCCATATGCATTTTCATGCATATGCAGCATAAAATACTACTCCAAGTTCAATCTCAAGTTTGACATGTGCAATAGGGCTGAGAGTAAAAATGTTTTTTTCGAAATTATTTCCTGGCTAGCGCGAAAAAGTTGTGGAATGATTTCAGAAACATACTTAAAAAAATTCAGATTAATCAATAAATATCTTCCGGTTTCACTTTGGTGTGTAAATATGCCAAAATAGCCGAAAATGATGTAAATTTTCACATTTCAGTAATTTTTTTTTATTTCTGATTTTCTATTCTCGTTAGCACGGAAAAGTTGAAAGAACATATAAGAAACATAAGCGCAAAATTTTTGAGTAATCAGTAAATATCTTCCGGTTCCACTTTGGGGTGTAAATATGCCAAAATAGCCTAGAATGACCTAAATTTTCACATTTCAGTAATTTTTTTTTAATTTCTGATTTTCTATTCTCGTTAGCACGGAAAAGTTGAAAGAACATATAAGAAACATAAGCGCAAAATTTTTGAGTAATCAGTAAATATCTTCCGGTTCTACTTTGGGGTGTAAATATGCCAAAATAGCCGAGAATGATGTAAATTTTCACATTTGAGTGATTTTTTTTTAATTTCTGATTTTCTCTTCTCGTTAGCACGGAAAAGTTGAGAGATCATATAAGAAACATAAGTGCAAAAATTTTAAGTAATCAATAAATATCTTCCGGTTCCACTTTGGGGTGTAAATATGCCAAAATAGCCGAAAATGATGTAAATTTTCACATTTCAGTGATTTTTTTTTATTTCTGATTTTCTATTCTCGTTAGCACGGAAAACTTGAAAGAACATTTAAGAAACATATGTGCAAAATTTTTGAGTAATCAGTAAATATCTTCCGATTCCACTTTGAGGTGTAAATATGCCAAAATAGCCTAAAATTGTGTAAATTTTCAAATTTCAGCGATTTTTTTTAATTTTTGATTTTCTATTCTGGCTAGCGCGGAAAAGTTGAAAGAACATATAAGAAACATAAGTGCAAAATTTTAGAGTAATCAATAAATATCTTCCCGTTCCACTTTGGGGTGGAAATATGCCAAAATAGCTGAAAATGGTGCAAATTTTCACATTTCAGTGATTTTTTTTAATTTCTGATTTTCTATTCTCGCTATGGCGAAAAAGTTGAAAGAACATATAAGAAACATAAGTGCAAAATTTTAGAGTAATCAATAAATATCTTCCGGTTCCACTTTGGGGTGTAAATATGCCAAAATAGCCTAAAATGATGTAAATTTTCACATTTCAGTGTTTTTTTTTAATTTCTGATTTTCTATTCTCGCTAGCGCGGAAAAGTTGAAAGAGCATATAAGAAACATAAGTGCAAAATTTTAGATTAATCAATAAATATCTTCCGGTTCAACTTTGGGATGTAAATATGCCAAAATAGCCTAAAATTGTGTAAATTTTCAAATTTCAGCGATTTCTTTTAATTTTTGATTTTCTATTCTGGCTAGCGCGGAAAAGTTGAAAGAACATATAAGAAACATAAGTGCAAAATTTTAGAGTAATCAATAAATATCTTCCCGTTCCACTTTGGGGTGGAAATATGCCAAAATAGCTGAAAATGGTGTAAATTTTCACATTTCAGTGATTTTTTTTAATTTCTGATTTTCTATTCTCGCTATGGCGAAAAAGTTGAAAGAACATATAAGAAACATAAGTGCAAAATTTTAGAGTAATCAATAAATGTCTTCCGGTTCTACTTTGGGGTGTAAATATGCCAAAATAGCCTAAAATGATGTAAATTTTCACATTTCAGTGATTTTTTTTAATTTCTGATTTTCTATTCTCGCTAGCGCAGAAAAGTTGAAAGAACATATAAGAAACACAAGTGCAAAATTTTAGAGTAAACAATAAATATCTTCCGGTTCCACTTTAGGATGTAAATATGCCAAAATAGCCGAAAATGATGTAAATTTTCACATTTCAGTGATTTTTTTTAATTTCTGATTTTCTATTCTCGCTAGAGCGGAAAAGTTGAAAGAACATATAAGAAACATAAGTACAAAATTTTTGAGTAATCAATAAATATCTTCCGGTTCCACTTTGGGGTGTAAATATGCCAAAATAGCCGAAAATGGGGTAAATTTTCACATTTCAGTGATTTTTTTTAATTTCTGATTTTCTATTCTCGCTAGCGCGGAAAAGTTGAAAGAGCATATAAGAAACATAAGTGCAAAATTTTAGATTAATCAATAAATATCTTCCGGTTCAACTTTGGGATGTAAATATGCCAAAATAGCCGAAAATGATGTAAATTTTCACATTTCAGTGATTTTTTTAAATTTCTGATTTTCTGTTCTCGATGGCGCGGAAAAGTTGAAAGAACCATAATTTTATATTCGCAAATAATAATTATTAACATTAAACAATAAATCTTATTAGTCACGCATTACAGAGATTTTGTATAAATAAGTGTGTTTTGAGTTCCAGATTAAAAGTTGCAAATATGCATTAAGCGTATTTTACTTACTTGTTTCTATATTTTTCACCCTATGCTGGTTTTTGGTTTCAATCGATGGCATGGCACGCCTTGACTCCGTTCTGGATATTATGTACCCATCACGCTTGGTCTCTCCGATGATTGCAAGGGAAGCTTCTGTTGTCAGTTTTACTCCTCTTTCAACTCATTGAGTGTGGCACGGGGAGTTTATGTTTCTCAACGTCAACACTGGTAATTCGTCAGACTTTATCAATTGCACTGTGTCTTCGTTCGACAAGTAAGTGGTTCAGTTAGTTTTCAATTCTGCTAGTCTACGAGATCCACGCAAGATTTAACTTTAAAGTTAAGTTCAGGAATTTAGAACACACGACCTCCCGCTTCTGTTTCCTTCCTTGCTTTGAAAATTCTGCGGAGGGCAAGTTCTCGGACATTATGGTCTGGGTCAACAAGAATTGCAAGGATTATTGCCTCAGGATGATCAAAGTAGCCATTTCTTTGGATGATGCGACACACAACTAGCTTCAGATTTTCTGTAAATTAACGTGAAGCTTGAATTGTTTTCCAAAGATTTCGTGCTCCATCTGTACAATTGGAATGGGATTTGATTCTGAACCACGCAAGTTCGTAAACCTTCATGATAAACTCAGCCAAAGCGTGTAGTTCATTGGAGGGATCCTGTGTACCAATATAAACAAGCAAGGTTTGGTTAGCAGTTGTCAACCAGCGGGCATGGGAAAGATTTCCAGGATTTTTGTGGGACAAATTCTCAGGAAAAACACCATTTGTCACTGTAGTGCAAATAAATCTCGCAGGTATCTCTGGTCTGTGCTCAGATCAGTTTCGTCTGTAGAAGAAATTCCGGTATCAATTTTTTAAAGCCCACAACAGGTAAAAGTTCACTATTCTGAAGCTGTTTTCCAATTGGAGCACAATATGTTTTATTGCCAATCGTATCGCCATCCAAGTGCTGCATTAGATGCCTGAGCAGTAGCTTCTTACCATGAAGCAGGCACACGAACCATTGTAGGATTTCTTACAAAATAGTTCTATACGGCGGTAAACACCACCTTATTTCCTGTGTTTACTGCGGTCCCATAACCTCCTAATCCTAACAGTGTAGTGAAATCAATATGACGTTCTTTGCAAAATTCCGTTATACTTTCAGTAATGTATTTAGCAGAAGAGGAAATTTGCGACACGTGCCCTACATAATTTCAGCCAGGTTCTTTTATGACTGAAACATGTTCTTCAAGCACTCTTTGCTGATGCAGAGTTCCCTCAATGCTCTTCTGAGTTGAAGTTTGATCTTTTCGACCATCAAAATACAGTCCTTTCAAGTTACTGGTGCCAATGAAATTGAAATCTTGGACTTGGTGTTCCATTCGATATTGCTTTCTTCCCCTTCTTATCTTATGCCTGTCTATAACATTGGACATGTCGTCATGTGTCACAACTCTTAATTCTTCAAGATGAGCACTTGCTACTGTTACCTCAGCTCTGTCGGACACCCCTATTCTGTCGCAAGCAGTAACTAGGGCTGGAAGGCGGGTTGTTCGTGATATACTTTTACCACTTACTTTCGTTGAACGTTTCCAGTAAGATCCTGACACTGTTGCTCAACAACAAGATCAGAAGAATGAGATAACTTCAAATCTTCACTTCTGTGGTTGCATTTTCACTTTTCTTCCGTTTTCTGAAAATATCCTGTTCCTTTTCAAACCTGTACGCTCCTTTCCTAAGTTTCTGTTTTGTTGCCATATGAATTGGGCCTTTTGCATTTTCCTTGAAGTCCTCTGATCCTCAAGAAGCAGTATTTCCATGTCTGGAACTTTCCTATCACGTAGGCATTTAGGGTAGTGCCATCTATTGTCCAGTTTAAGATGCAAAAGTCGAACATAAAGATATTTATTGATTACTCTAAATTTTTGCACTTATTTTTTTTATATGTTCTTCCAACTTTTCCGCGCTAACGGGAATTAAAAATCGGAAATGAAAAAAATCACTGAAATGTGAAAATTTACATCATTTTCGGCTATTTTGGCATATTTAGACTCCAAAGTGGAACCGGAAGATATTTATTGATTAATCTGAAATTTTGTAAGTATGTTTCTGAAATCATTTCACAACTTCGCTCTAGCGGGAAAATAATTTGGAAAAAAACATTTTTACGCTCCGCCCTAATGTGCAATCATTATGATTTGTTAATATATTTTTACTTGTATAAAGTTTTTGATTATAATATCTTGAGTCTCTCCTATGTGAGCAATCTGTAGTGGAAATCTAAACATGTTACAACCATGAAATTTGATACACATGTAATAAATAGTACCCGAATAGGTGCACCGCAGTGTTATTTTTTATAATTTCGAATTCGCTTTTTAGTTAATTTATGTTTTACATCTTTAAGACCAATATTTACACAGATTCCTTTCTTTCAAACAAAATTTCAACTGTATACACACGTTAAATAGATAAATTTTAATGCATTAAAAAAATAAGTAATTTTCGTGCGTTTTAAACCTCTCCCATTTTTAAACTATGATATATTAAAGCGCCATCTGTCGTTCATTGTTTTTAGTACCTACTTAAGATATCACATACCACTTCAGAAACTGAAAACAATTTCATAAACCCATCAATTGATTAATCATAATTATATTATACGAGCCATGCCTTTGATTTCTTGAATTAAACCTAGCGATTCCCCACTACCACCCGGACATCTCATGTGGACCTGTTCTACCTACTGAGTGCACACCACGATCTGGAGTGGAGGAACTTTTCTATCTATTAAGACCACTCCACTCACTGGAGAATCAGGTAGATTCTTCCGCAAGTGACGGATTTTTCTACCACTGCTTGAAATTTCCGTTGTTATTTATATGAAAGACTGTATGTGTTATCTCTTAGATTAATATTTTTGTTATATTTTTAGATTAGTAAATTCAATATATACCAATTTTAACTCCGGTCAATCCCGGTTACATTCTCTAGTATAAATATGAAGGAGTATTAAAACATCTTGAAATATTTCAATGTTACCATTTAGTAAAGAACATATTTTAGATTACGATGATTCACATCTGAAAGCACATTTCTCTTCAACTGAACTTACTGACTCTCAATCGAGCCATTCATGATATAGTTTCAGACGTAAAAAAAGAAATAATCCCATAATCTATCCTCTAACGCGTTTCCGATAAATGTCTGGCTCATTGTTTTACTACTTTTATCTTCAGCAGTTGTTTCAATCCATACAAAGGACATAATCATTTTTATTTAAACTGTAACATATCCGGAACTCTTATGAATGATTTATAAGCATCCTTGATACAGATGCGTTTTTATATTTTAAGTAATTTAGCGAATGTATATAATGTACTATTGAAGTGTTTATCTCTAGCAAATCTCTGCAATCTGCACGACTGATTTACAATACTTTTTTTTAAACGATTGGTTTTGACCTGTAGATTTGTACAATAGTTTTGAATGACAGTTATAAACATTTCGAATGTGAATTATAAACATTTATTTAATTTATATCTGTTCCCAACGTGTTCTCGGACGATACAATTTTTTGTTCAAGCAAATGATTTCGACATGCAGATTAAGCGATATAGGAAACTTGAACAGAGTATTTAGACAGATATAAAATAATAATGCAGCATACAGTGGGTAAGAACTAATAATCCCCAAAGCCATTAAGACAAAATGATCACAAATAGGAAAACACAAATTCTGCTTTCTGGTTGGCTCCCTCAGGTTAACTCTTAATACAGAACTTGTTCTCATAAAACCCTCCGTTTCTATTGTTATATTGGTAGTTACTGTTATTGTATTATTATTAGTTCTGTGTTATTCTCTTTTATTGATGTTTGATGTTATTGTTTTACTATGTTTGTCCCTGTTGGTCATTGCAGATACTCTATACATTTTGTGTGAGATGTACAACGTGGGCAATAAAAATAAATATTTTATGACCTAATACGAAAAGACCTAAACTATTAAAGGGACTTGACAAATGCAAGTCAACGAACAAAGTCATTGACGACTCTGCTAAAAGTTTCTCAATACATTTGGAGTATTTAAGTGATATGCTAATCATATTAGCCATTTTCAACTCCAAAGTTTCTCCTTAAGCAAAAATGAGGACGGTAAAAGCATTGGAATAGAACGATAACACCCACCCCGAAGAATAAAAGTTGAGGTAGCAGCAGTTCAAAGGAAGACATTGCGCTATTTTGTGTCACAAAATACTCTTAAATTATTGGCGGCTTTGGAATATATACCACAATCTTTTAGATCCAGTTCCAAGTATTAGAGACAGCAGCAATGGAGCAACCTTGAAGGTCATTTAAGATTTCGAAAACTAAAACTAAAACATGTAAATGATGCAGCCGAACATGAAATCTCAATGTAGTTGTTCTATGGAATTCTTAACAATCAGAAAGAGCAGAGTAACTTTTGCAAAAAATAGAAATATTTCGAAGAGATAATCCAGTCTTAAATATATCTGCCATGGGTGACCAGAGTGTTTTAAGAAGTGAAACATAACACTTTTATTAATGGTGATATGTTTCGAATACGAACCTATGTAATCGTATCAAACTTTCAGGTATGTTGTGCAATAAATTGATATTTTCCTGGCAATATATATATATATATATATATATATATATATATATATATATATATATATATATATGTATACATATATATATATATGTATACATATATATATATATGTATACATATATGTATATATATATATATATATATATATATATATATGTATATATTTCTTGTGTATATGAATATTCAGTACAGAAAAAATATATATTTAATATCTGTATATAAGTAATTAGTCAAAGGAACACAAAGATAAATTACTTTGAAGTAATTTGATTTAGCTTACAGTTTTATTAGGGACACCTTTTATCTGTGCTGACGCAGTCTTAGATTGGACAATGACTCAATTATGCAAATTAGGAAATGCGTTAAATGTTCTTGCTACCGTTGGATGTAATAATTCATATATTGTTTTATTATAATTATTTCATTAATAAACGGTATTAATATGAATCAATGGGATGATACATATTTTATCAAATCTTAACATGATTACATAAGATTTAGAGACCTTTGATAGAACACAATAGTTAGACAAGTAATAATACAATAGTATAGTTATACAAGTAAAAATCAAAATTAGTAACAACAGAGAGAAATGGGTCTTCAGAAATTTTTTATCTATTATAACACGAAATGATACTTATAACGATCTATATACATCACGTATATTTAATTTGAAAATTTACTGACTTCTATTTATTTTTAATTCCAAGGAATTGCACTCCGCCAGAATTTAATTCAACTGCTATTTACTGTAAAATATTTCCCATTTATTTCATAAAAAATGCATAAATCAGTAGTGACTCCAGGCCAATGGAACCGAAATGGATTTACATGCATAACGACTTGTAAAATAAAACCCTAAAAAAACTTTTAAAAATACACACGCTCTTTCAGAAAAGAAAAACCGTCAGCTTTAAAAAATAGAAAGTTGTGTGACTCAAAAATGTTCTGTTATCAAACTGCCAAGTTTTCAAGTTTTTTTTTAATTTTCTGCAATTTAATTGTATCATTTTTTATCAAACATCTCAGCAACGTATGCTATAATAAGTATTTTTGTACTTTTTTCTATTCAGTGTAGAAATTAGCAGTTTAAGATTTTGAAGGAAAATAATTCCATTATTTTTAATTTAAAAGGTGGCTGCCAAACACCGAATTTATCAGAATTTAAAAAATCTTATGTGGACAGCACATGACTTTCCGTACAGCCTCAAATGTATTTTCTCTAATCATTTCCTTAATAATTCTTTACATTGAGCTTTTTGCACAAATAAACGCGCATAATTTATTTAATTACATTGAATTTGCAATTTTAATTGACTATTCGTTATCATTTGGTAACTGTACGTATTTTCAAAGGCTGAGTAAACAAAATGCGAAATAAATAAAATATCTTGAGAACGATTATTCGTAAAGTGATGGGATTGGCCTTATTCTCTTCATTGTCAAAAATTACGTATAAGGCAAGAATTTAATTGATATATTTGAGAATATGTAGACTTTTATTTTGCATCTAGATGATTTTTGCGGATCATTTTGCAATAAAAGGCAAGTTATTTTTTTCCAAATCCTACCAAATCTTATCAGCACCATCCTCACCCACAAATGGAATATCAACCAAATTTCCAGAAATTTGGCTAATTACATTTTCAGAAAGAGTGAATACATGGATTTGTGCGGGTCATTTCGCAAAAAAAGCGAGTTCTTTAATTTCGAATCGTACTAAAACCTAATCAACGCTAGCATCCACCTTCCACCCCCACAAGTGACATACAGAAGCACAGGCGTCGCACAGACAGAAGCACAGACAGAAGCACAGGCGTCGGATTAAAATACAATTTTCGAGTTCTAGACGTCACCAAACATGTAGATCGATTTTTGACATGATTCTAATACTTTCCATATCTATTACCATGTATTGCAGGGGAAGTTAAAGTAAAGGATTAGCATTTTTAAACACACATTTTTTAAGTAAAACTTTCTATTTTTAATGGCGATATGCTTTTTTTATTTTTAGACTTAACTTTTTTTTTCACTTTTAAAAGTGCTAACTTTTACTAATTTTTTAACCTTGCGTTCATTTAAGAGTATTAAAATATATTAATAATTGCGTATATTGCTCTTATACCGATAAAACGATGTACGTAGAGCATAAACCACGGTCGTATTTGGACTTCATGTTTGCTTCTTATGCCCACAGAGCTGTAAAAGCGCGGAACGTGACCTCCTTAAATTTGGAATTTTAGAGACACCAGCGCCAGCACCAGCACCGAAAGAAACCTGTGATCGAAAAGGCCGCAAATAACCACATGGGTCCCTCCCCCTGTCCGGGGAAGTGAATCCCCAAGATAACCTACCCGAAAACACAGAAGAACCAAAACACAGAATAAGAATTTATAACCAAAACCCTTACCTTCAAAAAACTTCTTCTTCAGCCACAAATATTAAATAAAATAAAATCATAGAAATATCTAAATAAACACACATAATTTAGAAGTTAAAATAAATCATAATTTATTAAAGTTACTGAGTCATCAAACACAGAAGCTGAATCTTTATCAGCACACCACTGGACTCAGATCTTATTTAAATGCCACATACGCCAGAGCTGTAAAAATCAAATGTACTAAATCAGAGTGGCAAAACATTAAATAATTAATATTTATACATTTATGTGGTATGGTCAAAGACACTGGGGAAATGAGCACCCGAAGAACTTCTAGAATATAATTTCTGATATAAATTTTAAAGATAATTAGTTTTTCTTCATAAAATATTTAAATAAACAAATATAATAAATTTTACAAGCCAGCATTTGATGTATTTGAAGTTAGGCTCAACATTCAACTGAGTCAACATCTGGACGTAAAATATAGTCGGAGAAAACAGGGGAACGATATATGATGTACCTTACCTCGATGTATGCTTACCTCGAGCCACGGTGTTATGAAAAAAGGAGCAAAGAGGGGGACAAAAACCTCCTAGAGAAGTGAAAAGGGGTCTCATCCAGACCCGAGATTCTGGCAAAATTATCGCCCTACGTAGTCGAATACTCGGCACACCAGAGGTGCTCACATAGATGACACGTGACCCGAGGAGAACTCAGCCTCGGCAGAGAAGCATCTCCTGTTCTCAAAGGATGGAATAAAGCAGACATACTCGGCAAGGACTCGGATCAATCCCACAAGAAACATTATTGTCACTCTTCGGCCCGGAGGGCCTCGGATTATCCGACGTCAGGCGGATACATTTCCTCAGACAGAAATCACTCACGAACCTCAAAAACTGACCTGGCGGCCAAGCTCCCGGGGCCCGTCGTGAGCAACGAAAATATCAGGGCCGAAGCCCGGAATGCCGTAGAGTAATCTGGCAATCAAATGGGGGAAAACTGTGTCCAGAGTTTTTATGTCCACCTCGCGGACGCAGAGAGAGGTAGTCATTCAAATCAAACCGCCAAATTTCTTACCACGCCATTAATACCAGATGCCACCAAATCTAACCAGCCACCACCTCTCCACATTCTTTCTCAGCAGAAACATATACATCGCATACAAAACTAAACTTGGAATTTCCTATTCGCCAGCCAAAATGACCCCGAACTCAACGGAAGAAAAGGGACTCCGAATACTCGTTCGTTCGAAATAATACTTTCAAACGAACTTAATTTTGGATTCAGATTGTGGCTTAACCTTTACATTACGGCTCCAGGAATCCTCTTTTTCAAGTCCAGAACGGCAAAATAACTGAACATTCCACCCCTGTAAAAAAACACCGTCAAGGACTTGTCTTTTGTTCGTAACTCGTTTCCCCTTCTGTCGGGAGAAACTTGGAGGAAGGGCTGCAGTCAGGTACAAGAGGCGTCCCCTTCCTTTTCCAAAAAATTGTGGGTGAAAATGACTGGTGCAGCAGTTGAACCAGCGCCGTTCTAGAAGAAGAGATTTTCAGTGGTACAACTGTTGTACCGCCGTAAGGAAAGTGTTAAGGAGTTAAATGTTTCTAATACATATCAATTACATAAATAAACGACAAGATGGTTTTCAGAGCAGGATTAAATAATTTAAATGCTTTAAAAAAATTAGATGGCTTGAAATACATTATGAGTTTGCACCCTTTATACAAACCCGGCCATACGCTCAATTGCCGCAAACCCCTGGGTTGGCTGTATGGTCTGGGCCTTTAACCCTTTATACAAAAGTAATGCAGGGTTTCGAATCCCGACATTACACAGCCGTCCAAAAATGTATAAAGCATCCGCGAAGCAAGCGTAGCAAAGCAGGGTATCCTTTTCCACAGCGGTCGAAACCGTATTAATGCCATATTTACAATTTTAATAAATAACATTTCATATAAAATTTCATATAAAATCCATTTCATATAAAATTTCATATAAAATCCATTTCATATAAAATTTCATATAAAATCCATTTCATATAAAATTTCATTGTCATATGTGCATTCATTCTTGAACACTTGTGTGCGTACTTTAGAGATACATACACACATACTGATAGAAATATTTCCAAAATTACTTGAAATGTGTTCAGGATGTTTTTAAATGCATTTTTTCGTCTAACTCTGTTGTTAAACATTTATCTGGAACTTACTTAGAACAGTATGATAAAATAGTAAAAATATTATTCATCAAATATATATATATACATCACATGACTAAAGGCGAAATCTATCTTTAAAAATGCGCAAACTCGACTATCGCGCATACGTTTGCCGATCGCCAAAATTACAATTAAATTCGTATTAAAATTATAACCACTAATAGTGGGTACCTACAAAAAATCAGAAAAAACTTTTATGTGTTGTATCACAGAAAGTTTAAATATACTGAAATCATACCTCAGAAAGCATTCAGGTGGGATTAGGGCATAAAAGTTCTTGATTGCAATTAGTACCTTATTGGTTTTTCCCACTGAGGAGAGAGAGAAAAATCATTAGGGAGATTAGACGCATCAAGTTGAGAACTTCATAGTTAGTTCCTATCTGAGGGAAACTAATCGCAATGGCCTCTGAAAATCTTAATCAAACTCCAAATTATATTGATTGTTATTTCAAAAACAACGAACCTGATGAAGCACCCATTTGCCATCTACGACTTTAAAAGGGTATACATATTGCTAGAAATTCTGGGAAATGTAAATTCTGAGAAATAAGCATTGAAATTTATAAAATAAAAGGAAATTTAAATTTTCTTGAGCTATAAAATGTTTGGTTTTCTTGTTAGATTTTGATGTATAAGCGACGTGTTTAGATTTTTCTAAACGCTAAATTTTCAGCAGTGCATTTTTTAACCACCCGTCAATGGGAAATGCCTGTCCAAAGTTTTATATGTAAATATGTTGTATTATTTTTTGTTATAATCTTAATTACTTGATTTATTACCAAATATTAACGATTCATTCTCTATCAACTATAAAAGCTGTTTGGTGATGGATAAAACGGTTATAGTCATGATTGATTTATTAACGATAAATGTAATTTCAGAAATATATATTATTAACTGTCCTGTCTTTCTTGTCCTAAGAAATAAGAAGCAAATTAGATGTCTTGAAGCCAAGTTATATATTGTAAAAAATTTATACAAATATCGATGTACATATTCTAGGCCCCTTTAAAACTTACAGTGAAAATTGGCAAAGAAAATACATTTTAAGATAAAAAATTCGACGCAACCCGCAAAGTAATCCCATAGTAATGAAACTGTACATGCAAACACTTTTCGACCGAATATGAAAATGATCAAAAATTCGCAGCCAATGAATGAATAGTCGGAACTACAGTGCATAGAAATTGAGCACTATGGTGGTGTATATAAGAAGCGAACCTCGATTTCAAGAACAAAACGTGCAGTGGATTTCGATTGCGTTTACGTACCTTGATTGTAGCAAGGCCTGGCCGGCGTATTCGCGGTCACTACGAGCATATGAATGAGTTTGAAAGAAGACGGGCGGCCGGACTGCATGAGGTTGGATGAGCACACCAGCAAATCGCTCGGCATTTGGGTAGGATCGATGCAGAAATTAGACGATGTTGGCAGGAATGTTCGCAGGAATGGCAGGTTTCAGCGGTAAGTGGGCAGCGGACGACCTAGTGCGACGACAGAACGGAAAGTTAGAGCGATTGTCAGAGCAGCTGTGACAGCACGAGATTAGTCGTTATCGGCCAACCAACGTGTGACAAACACGGAAGTGACCACCAGGACCATTAATAGAAGACTACGGGAGCGGAATCTATACTCAATGCTTCCATTACGCCGTCCACCATTGACCAGTAAGCACCGTCAACAACGATTGCAATGGTGCCGAGGTCGATCAACGCGGAATTGTCCGGATTGGGAACGATTGGTCTTCAGTGATGAGTCCCGTTTCAAATTGAGTCCCGACGACTAGCGCAAATGTGTCTGGAGACAGCCCGGATAGCGTCAGGATCCTGCTCTTACTGTCACATGCAACACGACCCGACAACAGGGAGTTATGGTATGGGGTGACATTTCGTTTGATAGCCGAACCCCTTTGAGAGTCATCCGTGGCACCATCACAGCACAGCGGTGCGTTACTGACATTTTACGACCCGATGTATTGCCATTCTTTCGTGACAACCAATCTAATTTTTCAGCAAGTTAATGCCGGACCACACATGGCACGCCTCCCTATTGAGTATCTGCGCGCTTACGACAAACTTTCTTGGCCCCGGCCATCCACTAAGTTGCTCTATGTCCTAAGATGAGTCGGATGGTCTGGGCTTTCGACACTTTCTTGGCCATCCAGATCCCCACATCTCTCGCCTATTGAGCACATCTGTCTGAGAAAGAGCGTCGTCGGCGACCAATTGAGAATGTAGACGAATTAGCTAGTCAATTGGAGGTCCTTTGGAACGACATCCCTCAAAACACCATTCGGTAACTTCATGTATCAATGCCACTTCGTGTAACAGCTTGTATTTAAGCCAGAGGTGGACCAATGCCATATTGACATGCTCACTTTGTATAGATCTTTTAGTGCAATAAATCATTCAATTATTCTGAAATTCTAATCATTTATTTTTCTATATATCCACATTACACATATAAATTTTGTCTCATTTGGATAATTATTTCTTGGTGCGTCGTTTTTTTGTCTTAGATTGTACAAGAAAAAGGAATACAAGCTGAAAATGAAAATAGTGATTTTGATCGTTTTTTTGGATTACCCAGATGAAATAATGAAATATAAAGAATATGTGATAGTTTAAATGTTATATGTGTAAAGCACAAAACTAATATTATACATGCATATATATATATATATATATATAAATAAAATTGAAATATTTTAATCGAAAACTATGCATAAACTACTGTATGTACAAAAAAACCCATCTATAGCATATCTGTTACAAATAAGTAACTATAGACCAAGACAAAGGATAAAAATAGAAGGTAACATATCACTACAATGGAAAGAGGGATGAGAAGAATATTAGGATTCAAAAATCACAATTAAAAAGTATATATAAATATAAATAAAAATGCAAAAGAAAACACGGCAAAAATGAGAAAAAGCAGTAATAATTAGCTCAAGATAAAAGATTAAGACATTGAGAACAATCAATTGAAACTACACAAAAAATGGCGGTTAGTTCGAAATCGCATTCTCATCAAAACAGCCATACAATTCGAATTAAAACCGATAGAATAGCCAATTTTTAACAATGTAGTATTTAACTATAGACACCATTGGAACTGGCTAGTGGAAGGAGAAAAAATAAATCAATTGAATTACAAATCAGGAAAATAAAAAAAACCTCCTCGAACAGAAATATTAACTCACAAGCACTGCTACCACGTGTAGGTTGAACAAGCGACTGAACATTTCACCTCACTTCGTCAATGCGAGTGGGCACCGGAATGAATAAATTTAAACGAAACATAATATATTTGGAGACTTTCAAAAATAGTAATCAGTATAGGACTCAAAACAAGAGGAAATTAGTCTTTCGAAAATAGTAAACAGTATTAGACTCAGCCCAAGTGGCAAGTTAGGTGATAAGAATGGGTGAAATTCACAAAAATGAGTTGTCCAATCAAAGATAAATAATGCTTGTGTAAAATTATTACGTGGTATATTGGAAATTATTAATTATATTTTTTGCAAATACTTCTGGATAATGGTAATTTATATATATATATATATATTTATTTATTTATTTATTTATATATATATATATATATATATATATATATATATATATATATATATATATATATATATATATATATATATATATATATATATACATATATATATATAATATGAAAATACCGTGACATATAATATTAAAAATTTATCAGAAATCACACTTAAAATGCGCAAAGCTGCACTAAAAAACCGATATTTATGCGATTTTCGTTTCCTATAAAACACCATCTCACAAGGTTTTACTAAGTGTTTTTTATGTAACGTTATCTATAAGTTTTATAAAATAACTGTAATCGATTGTTACGGATTATATTTAAATAAAACTGATGGCAATATACATACTGGATTATCACAGGTAAAGCGTAGTGATATCTGATATAGGACCTCTTGAATAGGGTCTAATGTGTAATACGGTATGGAAGATGTACTTCAATATGTATGATACGGTATGCAAGATGTACTTCTACTTGTATGATACTATTAACTGTCATTGAGGTAAATGGTTTTATAGATAGACTTTGTTATTATTGTTATATAAACTGCCAATATTTAAAGTCTTATTAAAGTAGAAGCTATGTAATTTTGTTCTTTTATACTAGTGGGCATATTTCTAACATTTACTGTTAGTGATTTTTGATATGGCTGGATCTCGACAATTCCCTCTTATATTTGTTTGTGCATAATATCTGGTTTTCATCTTAAAACTTGATACTTTCGTATTCTATTTTGCAATATACCGGCTCTCCAGGAATGTTGTCGCGACATAAAGCTTGCTTAACCGGGGTGAGGGGGTCACAAGTCTCCCTGGCCATCTTTTGGTACAATGCATCCATCCATCCCTCTTTTCGTTTTGGATATATATATAGCAGTTGTACTACTGGAAAACTATTCCCAATGAGTGGCTCAGGTACAATGTCTGTACCAGTGTTTTTCACCCATCTCGTTTTGGACAAGGATATACGAACATTGTAAGAATTTTAATCTAGGCTAAGGATGGGTATTTGAAGGAGGGATTGGTTACATACAAGGAAAGTATATATAGGGAGTAGTGGTATTTCAAGCTATTGTGCAGTCCTGATGTCGAAATAGAGGAGTCTTTGAAGTAGGGAATTTTTTGAATTTAAAGATTAAGTATTCCAGATCGTTCCCAAATTTAAAGAAATAATTATTGTAACTTGAATTATATATTTTTTTCCTAACAATATATTTTTAAAAAAGTTATCTACAGCTATTTAATTTTATTTAATTATCCCTTTTATTATGGTCCTTGTGTAATCTGAGCCAACACCATTTTGAACAGTTAATGACTAAATTATGCAAATTACGGAACACGTTGACCTCCATTTCCTGGAGATGCAATATTCCTTATGTAGCTTCATTCTATTCTAATACTTCATTAGTGGACTTTAGCTATTCTTTGGTGTGCAATTTTGAAACATTTATCATGCACTTTGATTGATTGAACTGGTTAAATCATTTATCAAATTTTCCCGTTCTTTATTTAGTCGTTGAAAGATTTCATCAGTAAATGTTTAACGTCATATTACGAGAGTGAATGAATTACGATAGGGTGCATAAGTATCGGTATTTTTTGATTTTCTATCATATTTTAAATAAAATTAAAATACCTATATAATATTCATTAGTAGAATCATTATAAAATAAAAATGCTTTTTTCATATATTACTTTCTTTATATACATAATGAATAAGGAAAGTATTATGACGGGGTTCGAAAAGTCGAATTCGAGTTTTCGACGGGAGAGCGCGTTTCAAGCATCCCTGATCACGAGTCGAACATTTTTGAGATGATGTCTGTGTGTGTGTCAGTGAGTCTGTGGAGACGATATCTCACGAACGAATGGAGCGATTCGAAAGAAATTTTGTACAAAAATGCAATCCGTAACTACTGGAAGCCTGTTGTTTTAAAACAAATTTGAATGTTCAGAACCCCCCCCCCCCTAAATTTTCGAGTGAAATTTTGAAAAAGTCATCAAAAAATCAAAATCTTAATGAAGTTATGCAAATAGACATGTCTTATGTAATGTGTCCTTAGAAAGCGATTTGCATAAAATTTAGAACGCTAGCATGAGCCGTTTTTGAGATATTTCACATTTTTTAAATAAATTATCAAAAAAACCCTTAAATTAAAAAAAATATTAACTGTTATGAAACATATTCACTTTTCATATGTGATATCATGCGGTAATTGTGGTGACATCATTCTCCTGGATCTAACTCGTTCCATTCACGAGAAAAGATACTGTAACACAATATTTGTATTACATGTTGCCACCCCAATTACAAATGCCAACCAAAATAATGAACTATCTAAATGCTGCAGAGGGAGCCAATCACAACAAATGCATATATAAACAGTGGTCATCCCCGTCTGCAGCAACAGCGAATGGTAGATGTGGTAGGGAATGAATGGGGGAAAGAAAAAAGCGCCCCAAAGCCATATTCAAAAAACTTCAGTCGACTAAATACTTTCGAACGAGTCAGCATCATGTTTCTTGGTTTTGTGAAAAGTGTCTATAGAATGTGAGCAAAAAAAAAAATGGTAGCTTGTGCAGATATGAGATGTGCAACAGTGTTCAGACATCATTGAGATTGCACGAATACGTACGTAACAAAGAGTAGAGGTAAGCCAAATTTCAATTGTCACTAATTAGCACGGAAGGCACACCTTTAACGATTATTAAAATAATGAACTACCAGTTCGTTGAGTAGATCATATGAACGAGTTCGTAGATATTGAACTAAAGGAACTATTTTTTTATTGATTGCTTAAAGGAAACTGTTTTAAGAAATTTAAGTCAAAGTTATTATGTGTGTATATATATGTATTAATGTAATATTGCCAGTGTATGCGTCTTTTAATAATTGATTGAATTATAGTATAATTACTCAAGATACAATGGATATCTATTAAGTAAAATATTAAAATAAATTGAGCAATTAAGCAAGTGTATTTCTTTATGATTTGTGTGTTCGTATCTCGAGCTTGAGAACCGGGAGCATACATGCTCCACCCTTAGTGGCGGCATCATAGGTAAGTTCTAGAATAATACTTTTTGATTAGAATTATCTTATGACGTGACCTTATGACGTGATGTCGCCCCGTGAATTGGTGCCGTATGTGGTCAAGCTCGGAGAGAATTAGAATTTTAATAAGAGAAAGTAAAAATATAAATAAAAGACAAAATTTAATTTAATAATGAGTTTGAGTATAATAGTGATTTTAATAATGAATTGAATAATGAATTTAATAATGAGATGTAACTCAATATAATGATAGGAATATGCATGAAAATGATAATTTAAATATGTATTGTATTATTGTGTATATATGTGTGTATTAGTATAAATATTTAGTACATAGTCAGAAGTGTATAACAGTGTATTAAATCATGGCGCCGAATAAAACTAGGCAATCAAATAAAAGAGCGAGGCAAGATCCTCCGATTAACAATATGCAGCAGGAGGTAAATGTAAATGACAGAATAGCAGATAATTCGGCTGTAACAAATAACGCGATCCATATACAGATGCCCACAAATCAAGCGCAGCAAAATACATCGTTGCCAATTATGCAAATGTTGCCATCATTTGATGGACAATAGGATAACAATGTAAATTTCTTTATTATACAATTTAAGGAAATAGCGGATTTAACATCATGGTCCGAACAAGAGAAAACTATAATTGTCAAATCTAGATTAAGGGGAAAGGCACAACAATTTCTAGCAGAAAATATTGCTCTGCAAAAGGAAAAATCATATGAAAAATTCATGGAATTATTAAAAAACAAATTTGAAAGAAAACAAACCTTAGTTCAAAAACATAACAACTTTAACAATCTGAAACATTTACCAAATATGACAATTAAGGAGCTTGCACAAGAAATCGAAAACCAGGCGATAATATTTTTAGAGATAGACGGAACAATTGATGCAAATGTACAAAAAATTATAGAGAAAATTAAACTGTCCAAATTTTTACAGATAGTCAGAGAAGATTTAAGAACAGAAATTTAAAAAAATGACCCGAAAACCTCTGACGAAGCAGTGAGAGTAGCTGAGGTAATAGAATCCGCATTGGAGGAAGATAGTGATTGTGTAAATAATATTGAAGTAGAAAATAAAATAATTGAGAATGTGGAAATAAATCACGTAAAAACTGAAAATACTGCAGAAAAGCCGCCGCAGAAATTTTGTATAGCGTGCGGTCGTAACAATCACTGGATGTCCGAATGCTTTACGCTTCAAAAAGTACAAAATAATTTAAAAAGGGCATTCACAAATGAAAACAGCAGTCAAGAAACCACCAATTATCAACAAAGACCCACTAATCAAAATAAATATGCACATTATAGTAGATCAAATTTCAGAAGAGGTAATTTCATAAATAACCGGGGAATACGGCGGCGTGCAGGAAATATCAACAGACAATTTCAGAGTAATAACAGAAGATCATATCAGAATAATGGACCACATTATGAAAGCAATCATAGGCAATATCAGAATAATGAATATTTAAACTAAGAAAGGGACCTCGAAATAAAAGACAAATAGAAAGTTGTAATGCATCAAATAAGGATTCGAGATCCCATAAAATTGCAAGCAAAATTAAAAATAAGGATGCACAGAATTTAAATGAACATTTACTTAATTCAACGTATGGACAGAGTGACGCACTGCCAATGATCAACGTAAATTTAGAGAACATAAAAACAGTGGCTCTCATAGACAGTGGCGCAAGTGTCAGTTTATTATCAGATCAAATATTTCAAAAAATCAAAAATAAAATTAAAATTAACTATTTATCTAGACAAGTTAAAATTCAAACTATGACAAAAGAAACATACAATTCTCAAAATGTATAAGCTTCAGCTTTAAAATTGATAACAAGAGATGTAAAAATTCATTTTTTATAACTAAACAATTAAACAACACCCCTATGAAATAATCTTAGGATTTGACTTTCTTAGAAATCATCATGCCATAATTGACACAAATAAATTAACATTAAAATTTATTAAAGAATCCATATCTATCCCATTTCAAAACAAAAATCAGAAAAAAACACAGGAACCAGAAACTAATAATACAAGAGTTGAACATATTCAATGCTTAAATGCAAGCTTAGCGCATAAAATTAAATTACTCCCTCAAGAAACAAAATCAATAAAATTAAAATTAAATGAAAACTATTTTGAGGATAAGGAGGTATTGTTAAATATTACAAATTCGTTAAAAGATTTACACGCTGAGTATTCTTTACATTATGTAAATAATAGAAAATTTATTTCTACTCTTTTAACAAACAAAACAGAAGAAGAAATTCAACTTAATAAAAATATGATTGTCGGAACTGTAACACCGCAATTTGAAATTTTTGAAGAAAAACATAATGATGATAAAATTTTACTGGTCAATAATATAGAGAGTTTAAATAACCCACAAAAATTGGACATTTCAGCTTTACGAAAAGCGGAATTAACACCGCAAGATTTTAAACTGGATCATTTGTAAATGAATGAAAAACATATATTGCTTAAATTACTTTTACAAAATTACGATGTATTTTCAAAATCATATAAAACGCTGGGAATGACAAAAGAAATAGTACCGGAATTTAATTTACTACACCAGTACCCAATTCAATGTAAACCTTATCCCTTGCCAAAAATGTTAAAACCTGTACTCGAAAGTGAAATTAAACAGTTGTGTGAAGCAGGAATAATTGAAAAGTCTACCATTAACTACGCCTTCCCATGCCTATTAATTAAGAAAAAAAATAATTTTAATAATAGTCATACAGATAAAGTACAAAAGTATCGTTTAGCCGTAGATTATAGATTGCTGAATCAGATTACCGAATTACTGCCCATAAATATTGGTAAAATTAGCGACATTCTGCACAACTTCGCAGGCCACAAATTGTACACGGTGATTGACTTAAAGTCCGCTTTTTTTCAAATTAAAATCAAACCTGAGGATAGTTTGCGATTAAATATCATAACAAATGACGGCTCGTATAGACCTAAAAGACTACCTTTTGGGGCAAAAAACTCATCGGCATATTTCTCATTACTATTGATGAAATGCTTAGGAGACTTAAAAGATCAGAAAATTGAATTTTATTTAGATGATATTGTAATTGCCGCAAATTCATTCGAGAAAATGTTGGAGAGATTAAAAATTGTTTTTTCGAGATTAGGTAAATTTGGTTTAACTATCGATCCTTCAAAATTACAAATGTGTAAAGAGAATATTAAATTTGTAGGATTTAAGATAAGTAAGGAAGGCATAACACCTTCAGATGATAATGTACAAAACATAACGAATTTCCCTGTGCCAACGACAGTAAATAAAGTAAAATCATTTTTAGGTTTATGTAATTACTTCAGGCAGATCATACCAAATTTTTCTGAACTATGCAATCCATTAATTGAGTTAACAAAGAAAGATAAGAAATTTATATGGACGGAGAAATGCGAAGAAGCGTTTGTAACATTGCAAAACGCGATTTTATCGAAACCGGTAGTCAGGGCAGCTGATATGTCAAAGCCGTTCTTTTTGTCGACTGACTGTTCAAAAGTAGCCGCGTCAGGAATTTTACTTCAATCAATGAACGGAAATTTTCATCCTATCGAGTATTACAGCAGGAAACTTTCAGACAGTGAAAAGAAATATCCGAGCATGAAGCTAGAATTGTTAGCAATTCATGATGCTATAATACATTTCAAAGATTTTTTATATGGTACGCATTTTACGGTATTTACTGATTCTAAAGCATTAACGCATTTTATTAATTTGGAAAATCAAAATTCTGATTTAATCGCAAGATGGTTATTAAATTTACAACAATATTCATTTGATATCAAATACATTAAAGGACAAGATAATCCCAGTGATTTTATGTCGCGTCAAATTTTTTCTGAACAAACTAAGACTAAATTAATAAATAATATTATTGCTAATGACAGCGCTATAACAATAGTCAAAATTTTAGAAGAGCAAGCAAAAGATAGAGAGATAAAGAAAATTATTAACGGACTGAATGCAAAATCTAAGCAGCCAAAATATGTAAATAAATACTATAAAGATGTAAATACGGGATTAATTATGATAAAGACTGCTAGATATATCATAAATCCTATGCAAAACGACAGAATTCTAATACCTCACAGTCTAAAATTTGCAGTTATTGAGTTAGCTCATACACCACATTTTGGAGTAGAAAAAACCTATCAAATTCTGAATAGAAAGTATTACTGGAAAGGGGCATACAGTGATGTAAAAAATTTTTGCACATTATGTGATGCATGTTTATGTTACAAGAATAAGGCTATAAGACCTATGGCATTACAACGTGTGCCACGTCCATGTAAACAAAATCACACGGTGGCATTAGACATTGTAGGGAAGCTACCGAGAAGTAACGGACAGCACGAGTACATCATAACGATGATAGACCATTACTCGAGATTCCTGGAGGCAGTACCCGTGAGAAATATTACAACTGCGAGTGTTTTGCAGGTCCTAACTAATTATATAGCTCAAAATGGAGTTCCAATGTGGTTGTTATTGGATAATGAAAGGCAACTAAAAAGCGAGGAATTTAAAAAATTCGCAGAGCAACATGTTATAAAACTAAAATATACGTCAATTTACAAACCCAGCTCAAATGCAATTTTAGAAAGAAGCCACTTGGGAATAAAAAATTCTTTGGCAGCAATGGCTGACCAAACATTTAATTGGCATAAGGTAGTGCCATATGTAAAATTATTCCATAATGCTACACCCAGCGCAAATATAGATCACAGTCCCGCTATTTTGTTTCTTACCAGAGATTTGAAATTACCCGGAGAAAACAATCTGGAAATAGCGGACCCTGATGACACTCCGATTTTAACTCAAACTGAATATGATAATGAGGTCAGTGAAGCACTTACTTTAGCGGAAAAAATTAATAGATATACAAAACGAAAACAAATTTAAGCCCAAAGTCGTCAAGAGAGAATTTGTAGAAGAGTGAGACAGCAGAAATTATTAAAGGGCCAAATTGTTTACTTAAAAAATTTGAGGCCCACCACAGCATTACAAAAAAAATTCCAAGGACCATTTCGCATCGTAAAGGTGATCCGTAACAATAATTACGCTATCACGCCTATGTACGATCCAAATAAAAAATGGATAGTTGTTCATGCGAATAAATTATATAAAGCAGAACCGCGTAAAAAGTATTTACAAAATAAAACACGGCGAACTGTTGACGGAAGTCAATCGCATGTAGACGGACAAGTGATTAATAGCGGCAAGAGGAATCAAAATAATGTGAGTCCCAGGAGGTATAATTTAAGAAAAAAAAATTAAAAAAACAATTTTTTTTGGGGTAATATAGAATATTGGTAATGAATGTATGAAAAATGTAATGATAAAAATTTAATAATTAAATAAAGGAATATTTAAATGTGAGGATACAACAAAAATAAAATGTAAATAAATACAAATGTATGTGAAACATAGGCATAATAGAACAATAAATATCAGAAAAAATATGTAGAAGTGGTAAATAATACATACAATACCCCTCAATGTTCTAAAATAAAATAAACTAAGGTGTTAGAAGAAAGAAGGAGAGAGATAATTAAATGTCACTTACTTGCAATTTGTCTTGCTTGAAAACGAAAGGTGGTAACAGTCAGTAATAGCCATCAAAATTTATCAAGTCTTTCTATAATGGCAGGCATGGAATGGAATTCCTCACGATATCTTTTCTTTGTTTTTTTTTCCTTTTCTTGTACAGGTCTTGAAAAAATAGTATAATATACTTAATAAAATGCAAAATAAACTGGATGGAACATGGTAAAAGCAAGTACATAATATTCAAAATCATAAAATTATTAATTAATAGTTTATAAAAAGCCGATAGATTACAAGTAAAATCATAAATAAATAAATAAATAAAATTGTGAAGTCAAAATAAACAGTCACAGCTGAAGTAAAAAAAAAAAAATAGTAAACTAAGAAATATATATTGCATAAATAGTGTATACAGACCTTTTACAAAAACACGCAATCTAAAAAACAAAATAAAAGTTAATTACATAAATGAATTAATAAAACTTGAATAAGTAAGATTAGTTTCCCATCCTTCACAGTCAGCGTAAGAACTCCATATATGGCCATTGTACGGCGAAAGCTAGTCACCTTCAAAATAAATATCCAGGCTAAAAATAAACATCGGAGAAATCTCCCCTGCATAGTACGAGAATAATACGAAAAAATTTCTATTGTAAGCATACAATCAATGTTTCAAAATTTAAAATTATAATTGCAGGCAATTATAGTTATTTAAAAATACCGGCCGGAAAAATAAAATAAAATACATTAGGAAAAGCCATTAAATTGTATGTAAATGATAAATGATTGAGTATTATTAAGAAATTATTGCATTAATTAAACATCACAGTAAATAAAAAGAAATAACAAATAAAATTAAATTTGAAAGAATGATATGAAAATAAACAAATATGTAATGTTATGCTGAAATGGGAACATAAAGTCAGTTATATCAATAACATAACAATAAAGCATAGTATGTGCATAATACTACATATAAATAAATGAATCCAATAAATTAAAAGTACATGAAATCAAAATAATAATTAGTCAACAGTCAGATCTGTGTTAAGGTCATAAGATAAAGGAGAAAATATATATATATATATCAAATTAAATAGAATTAACAACAACATATGTAAAATAAATAAAAATATAATGCAAAGAACTTGAAAGAAAAAAGTGTAATAAAATTCCTTAAAAGATACAGCCGAAACTTCCACGTCAATGAGAGCGTACAATCACCCCCGGACAGTCTAAAGTCCGCGCTTTGTAGATAGGATACCGCCAAAGTTGCACGATAACGATTAAATCTGTAGCGATTCATGCAAAAGGCAGTTAAATATTTTTTACGTAAGTTTGCGCTCTGCAAACAATGAAGACACTCATTCAGGGTCGCCGTCTAGGTCAGGGGATTCGCAGGTGCCATGGAAACGCGTTGAGGGGGAATGGAGAAAATCTTCTTTGTGGTCAAGCGAATTTTTTCTTTTTTTTCTTTTTTTTCTTTTCTCCCCTTCCTTCCGCGCAGTTGTTTTACACGAATGGGCAGCCGAAGAGCGAATGCTCGTGCGTATTGTGAGATGCACAATATTTTGGAGTAGCGAAATGAGTATATATACTTGATATTTTAAATGCCGCGATGTAATATGATAAATATGGTGTTCAAAATAGCCATGATTTATACACACAAAAAGTATATAACATGTTAATTATTGTAACAAATAAGAAATATATACAGCTAAAAAATTGTCTTAAATTTATTTACGTCTGTGAAAATGAGAAATCAAGGTAATGAATTGCGTATATTTTAATGTAATGTTGTGAACTTGTATATAAATAGAAGTGCAAATAACAGTTATATAGTCTTCATGTGAAGTGTACAATAGACTGTACTATGCAACATAATGAAAATATAAATATTTAAGTACCGGAACTTTGAAAGTAAGTCACAGGATGGTGACTCATTCTTCCGTGATACAAAAAATATATGCTTATAAGATATATAGTGTGCCTTCCGAACAGTGATAATTTCTTCATGTGCATCAATATATGTGTTACCAAGTACGATATAGTGTGCCTTCCGAACAGTGATAATTTCTTCATGTGCATCAATATATGTGTTACCAAGATATATAGTGTGCCTTCCGAACAGTAATAATTTCTTCATGTGCATCAATATATGTGTTACCAAGTGCGATATGGTGTATCTTCCGAACAGTGAGTTCCTTCATTTTAGTGACATGTCGGTTGTAATGCACCGATGTATGTATTCCAATGGGACAATATTGAATTTTACATGCTGATGATATACTTCTAATCTTAAAATAGTGTGTTTTCCTCGAGGGTCAGACTCATTCATGTAGCAGATGTAAGTGCAGTGCTTCAGATCAACATTTCCACAGTGGACGCAATGCCGACCGTCCATTTTGCTGCTCATAGTCTTCGGACGAGTCTGTTGGTCTGGGCTTTCGACAGTGGACGCAATGTGTACACATATGTATTCAGTGCAATGTTTACCGTGTGCTGAAATTTTCTCTCTGCAAGGGGGGATATCATGTAACACAATATTTGTATTACATGTTGCCACCCCAATTACAAATGCCAACCAAAATAATGAACTATCTAAATGCTGCAGAGGGAGCCAATCACAACAAATGCATATATAAACAGTGGTCATCCCCGTCTGCAGCAACAGCGAATGGTAGATGTGGTAGGGAATGAATGGGGGAAAGAAAAAAGCGCCCCAAAGCCATATTCAAAAAACTTCAGTCGACTAAAAACTTTCGAACGAGTCAGCATCATGTTTCTTGGTTTTGTGAAAAGTGTCTATAGAATGTGAGCAAAAAAAATGGTAGCTTGTGCAGATATGAGATGTGCAACAGTGTGCAGACATCATTGAGATTGCACGAATCGACCTCAAAATAGATAAGACAGACGGGTATCATTCTAAATATAGTCAAAATGTGTTCAGGACATCTTAGAACACATATTAGCACCAAAATATCGATATGAAAAAATTTCTTAAAAACAATACCCCTCTATACTATATTTTATATTCTATAGTATGATAAAGTAAACATCTTATATGTCTAGTAAATGTATTTTACTACAAAGAAACATTTCGATTTTTACTTTATCATACAAAATATAGTGAAATCATCGTTTTCATGAATATTTTCAATTTCGATATTTTGGTGCCAATATTCGTTTTAGCATCTTCACACGTATTGACTGTTTTTAGAATGATGTATGTCTGTATGTCTGTGACCGATTTCTGGTGTATATGATAGCTCTCCTAAATAATAATGGATTTCCCCGAAACATTATATTTGGCTTCATTATTGAATAATCTAGAACAAAATATATGTTTTTGGAATTCGGTTGTAAACTTCGAAATTTATATTTCCTTTATATGGCAGCATAGAACAAAATTTGGCATTCTCATGAATGAAAGTTTTTATTTATGATTCAATGATGACAAAACTTAATAGAATAGTTTCAATCACTGTAGTGAAAAATACTGCGATACAATTTTTTAGCTTGGACGTAATTAGGCTTCTCGGGGGTTCAAGTCACTTCTTGAGGGGAGAGGGGCCACTGTCAAATGTTGTAATAATCGATCGATATTTCCAAGCCCTGTAAAATGAATGGTACCCTGCTATAATTATGAACATTTATATCAAGTATACATATATTACTTTTCTTATATATATAATGTATAAGGAAAGTATTGTGACGGGGTCGAAAATTCGAATTCGAGTTTTCGACGGGAGAGCACGTTTCAAGCATCCCTGACCACGAATAAAACATTTTTGAGGTGATGTCTGTGTGTGTGTGTGAAAGTATGATGTGTGTGTGTGTGTGAAAGTATGATGTGTGTGTGTGTGAAAGTATGATGTGTGTGTGTGTGAAAGTATGATGTGTGTGTGTGTGAAAGTATGATGTGTGTGGGGGGTATCAGTGAGTCTGTGGAGACGATATCTCACGAAGGAATGGAGCGATTCGAATGAAAGTGGGTGCAAAAATCACAATCCGTGAATAATGGAAGCCTATTGTTTTTAAACGTAGTCGTATGTTCAGAACTCCCCTAAATTTTCGAGTGAAAATTCGAAAAATCATCAAATAATTGTCGAAAATTTAATATCTTGGAAATAATATAAGTATCTATTATAAGAAAAACCTATTTTTGTACTGTAAAAGTAGTAAGTCCATTGCATAATATAAAGAAAGTCATGTGTTGCCCTCATCAGATTTTGTTTGAATATTCTCTTGTAAATTATGAAAAACAAATTACAAGCTGTATAAAAATTGTTTCCAGTATAAAAAAGTTTAATAGAGACACATTACTGTTAATTTTATTAATCAAAAAGAAGTTATTCGATCTTTGAAGTAATAAAACAACTTTTGCGTGTGATAAATCAAGATATACATGACTAAATAATTCAAACATTGAAATCATGTTATAGAGACACTGACTTATTTACCACTTCTTTCTCATGTATTTAAGCAATTTGGACGAAATATGCTATACTATACGCACGGATATAAATGTTATTATCTTTGATTAATCTGAATATTTAAAAGAGAAGTAGTTAGTTTAAAATCACCTTTTGACTGGAAAAGTGAATTGGTATCACCACATTAGTATCATGTGTTTCAGATCGTAACATAATGGCAATTGATCAATGTATATTTTGGTTTTGTACATTGGATGTATTAATATATGGGAAGTAACAGAAAGTAATAGCGTGAATATATGTCATTCTTCACTTTATCCATAATTGAAACGGTATACACGATGGTGGTTAACACCATTTAAAACCTATATAAAAATTATCTAACGTATTTTTGTCTTTTAAGGTTCTCTAAATAACCTCTTGCCTAGAGAGCTGGATATTTGTAAGCTTCAACCGTGGAACACAGCTTAACAAAGCTGGATTTTAGCCTGCAGGGGGCTAAGAAAGTAGAAGGTTTTAGAAAAGTTCTTTAGACTATCCAGATCCCATCCGGAGACTTAGAAGAAAGCATTTCTGCAAATTTATAGTAATAACTACGGTGATACAGCTAACGAATTATGATTTTCGATTTTTTCCCTAGAGGTGGAAAAAATAGGTTTTCTTCAGAAATTATATCCATGACGTTCGGATTCCCACAGGTGACATGGAGGATATTAACTTTTCACACTTACAGCATCGACCATACAGTAATATTTAGGATTTTCGATTTTTCTCCAGATGTGGATAAAACGGGAGCATGGAAAATACTATTAATCCCTAAAAAATCCCACAGTGATTCAGAAGCTAAGCTCACTCATAAGTTGGATGGACACCAAACACGTGGGAGATCGGACCCACATTATTTATCTCGAAGGAGTAGAAAACATAAAATATTAGCAAAAAATAATAAAATCAAATAGAAGAGGGGGCCGTGATAATTATCTGTAGGGGGGTCACGATTTCTAAGGGGAGGCCCTGTAAAAAGAATAACAATTTGTATATTTAAATGAGAAGTAGTGCCGCTCATTAGAGGGATGGACACTACAGAAGTGGGGGCTGGAGCGAACCTACAATATTTTTTCTAAAGAGAAGAAAAAATGAAATATTCACGAAAAATATTAAAATTAAATAGAAGAGGGGAACGTGATAATTTTTGTATGTGGCCACTATTTCTAAGGGGTGGCCCTGTCAAAAGGTTAAAACTCTGCATATTTAAATGAGAAGTAGTGCCGTTCATTAGAGAGGATGGACACCACACAAGTGGTAGTGGGGGTGGATCCAAAATATTTTTTTCGAAGGAGAAGAAAACATGAAATATTCGCGAAAAATAAGAAAATCAAATAGAAGAGGAGATTTTGATGTGTAGGGGGGTCACAATTTCTAAAGGGAGGCACTGTCAAAAGAAGACCACTTTGTATATTTAAATGAGAAGTAGTGCCGCTTTTTAGAAGGATGGACACCACACAAGTGGGTGCGGGAGAGGATCTACAATATTTTTCGAAGGAGAAGAAAATATGAAATGTTCGCGAAAAATAATAAAATCAAATAGAAGAGGGGATCCTTATAATCATCTGTGAGGGGTCCCATTTTCTAAGGGTAGGCCCCTTCAAAAGAATAATACTTTGTATATTTAAATGTGTAGTGCCGCTCATTAGAGAGATGGACACCACACGAGTGGGGACAGGGGCGGACCCACACTATTTTTTTTTATGGACACAATATCTAAAGGGAGTCACTGTCAAAGGAATAACACTTATTAAATGAGAAGTAGGTTTAAATGACAAGTAGTGCCGCTCTATTTAACTGAGTAGTAGTGTCGCACTATTTAACTGAGAAGTAGTTATTTAAATGAGAAGTAGTGCCACACCATTTAAATGAGAAGTAGTGCCGCACTATTTAAATGAGAAGTAGTTATTTAAATGAGAAGTAGTGCCACACTATTTAAATGAGAAGTAGTGCCGCTCTATTTAAATGAGTTGCAGTGCCGCACTCTTTAAATGAGAAGTAGTTATTTAAATGATAAGTAGTGCAGCACTATTTAAATGAGTAGTAGTGCCGCACTATTTAAATGATAAGTAGTTATTTAAATGAGAAGTAGTGCCACACTATTTAAAAGAGAAGTAGTGCCGCACTATTTAAATGAGAAGTAGTGCCACACTATTTAAATGAGAAGAAGTGCCGCTCTATTTAAATGAGTAGTAGTGTCGCACTATTTAAATGATAAGTAGTTATTTAAATGAGAAGTAGTGCCACACTATTTAAATGAGAAGTAGTGCCGCACTATTTAAATGAGAAGTAGTTATTTAAATGATAAGTAGTGACACACTATTTAAATAAGAAGTAGTGCCGCTCTATTTAAATGAGTAGTAGTGTCGCACTATTTAAATGAGAAGTAGTTATTTAAATGAGAAGTAGTGCCACACTATTTAAATGAGAAGTAGTGCCGCACTATTTAAATGAGAAGTAGTGCCGCTCTTTAGAAGGATGAACACCACACAAGTGGGTGCGAGAGCGGAGCCACAATAATTTTTTCGAAGGAGGAGAATCATGAAATATTCGCGAAAAATAATAAAATCAAATAGAAGAGAGGGTCCTGATAATTATCTGTAGGGGGTTTACAATTTCTAAGAAGAGTCTCTGTCAAAAGAATAACACTTTGTATATTTAAATGAGTAGTGCCTCTCATTAGAGGGATGGACAGCACACAACTGGGGACGGGGGCGTACCCACGATATTTTTTCGAAGGACATAATTTCTAAGGAGAAGCCTTGTCAAAAGAATAGCACTTTGTATATTTAAATGAGAAGTAGTACCGCTCATAAGCTGGATGGACTCCACCTAAGTGTGTGTAGGGGGGGGAGGCTGACTTACAATATTTTTTTCAAAGAAGAAAAAAATCTGAAATATTTGCAAAAAATAATAAAATCACATAGAAGAGGGGGTCGTGATAATTATTTGTAGGGGGTAACAATCTCTAAGGGGAGACCGTGTCAGAAGAATAACAATTCGTATATTCATGGTATCGAAATCGAAATGGAACCTGACTAAGAGCCAATATGCAATTAAGATGACTTTCGGTGCTAAAGCGGCATAAATTGTTATATAATATAATACTTATTAAGAAGTCATAACTTATTTTGTAATGTGTGTTAGTTTGTCTGTCTTTGGCATGCTTAATACCACTTTCCTATACATTTCCATTTTTATACAAAAAGTTCTATTTCACGGTGAAATTGATGTACTGTAAGCCAGCTATGTAGGAATTGACCTACTCCCTCTCTATCCTATGAATTATTCATCTGAACTTTGGCATCCCATATTCTGTCGATAAAGAATGGCACCATTATTCAATTATTCATTCTTTCTTCGGTAAGAACACCAGACGATAAGCTGTTGTTCGTAGGAATATAATATTTAGATGTACAAGTACGTTATGCATGCATAAATATAACTATGCTGTTTCAATCATATATATCAGTTATTTCAAGCTGTTATATATAGTATATATTTCGAATAAAAATCAGAATTCGAAATTTTGAAGGATAATCTAAATTAAAATGAAGTGTACTAATATTTCAAAACACATTTGTATGGATTAGTATATTAGTATTTGTATGGATTAGTATATTATTATTTGTATAGATAAATTTTTAATATAGTTATCTATATCAGTAATATATCAGTATAAGTACGTTATGCATGCAAATATGCTGTTTGATTCATCTATATTAGTTTTCGCAAGCTTGTTATATACATATACTATATTTTACAAAACTGAACTCCAAAATTCGAGATTTGACGGATAATCTTATTTAAAACAATTTAAAATGACGTTTACTAATATTTTAAGATATATTTGTATGGAATAGTATATTAGTATTTTTATGGTTTAGTATATTAGTATTTGTATGGATTAGTATATTAGTGTTTGTATGGATTAGGATATTAGTATAGTTATTTATATCCGTAATTATCATCTGAGTTCTATTTATAACATATTTTGGGAAATAGATTTTCAATTGAATAAAATTTTTGTAAAAATATAGTGCTGTAAACGTTTACTTTCAATAATATAAATTGTACAATTTATGAAACAATACAAAATAGCATAAAGAGTCTGATTATATTAATGTGGGAGGATTATAATCTGTGTGAGTTGGATTATCTTGTAATGTTGAATACTATAAATATATTGTTCTTAACCATGAATATAAAATAATCTGTTAACATAATTACAAGCAAGTGCATATTCATTTTTTATACACACTTTCTGTTTCGTTGTATGACAGATTTACTAGAATTGTGCTACGAAGAATCAGTTAATATCTTTATATCACATGAATTAATCATTTGAACAATGTCATCCTATATTCTGTCAATGAATAATGTTTTATTATTCAATTATTCAGTGCAGAACAACAAGCCATACGTTGTTGTAAATAAATGTATAATTTTATGTTTAATTACGGTTTACAGTATAAGTATAAAATATATTTTGATTCATATAAGGATATAATTAGAATGAGAATACAATACTTAATAAAAAATTCCGTATAGTCTGACTTTTATTAGAGTAATGTATTTCATTTAACGTGAAATTATGTATACGACAAGTGCATTTTTATGGAGATAAAAAGACAAGCACACTTTTTGATGAACACTCATTATATAGTAGCTTAGTTTTACTAATTCAATTCATAACATTCTATTAATCCAAAGAGATATATTGTACTATCCCCCTTCTTTACATGAGATGTTTACTAGCCCATACTGATATATAGAAAACGAATTGCTTACAAAAAAATCTGATGTGGGCAACACATGACTTTCCTTATATAATGAAATGAATTTACTACTTTTACAGTAAAATAAATAGGTTTTTCTTCTAGTAGATACTAATAACCTTTCCAAGATATTGAATTTTCGACAATTAGTCGTCATTTTCATTGATTTATCGTCATTTTTATCCATTTGGCGAGATTTTCGTTAATTTGGCAACATTTCAAAAAGTCACCAAGTTGGCGACATTCCGCCAATTTCGTCGCCAAAATCTCGCCAAGCGTTATGGACGAAGATATAAGTTATATATATATATATATATATATATATATATATATATATATATATATATATATATATATATAACTTATTAAATATTGAATTTTCGACATATATTATAAACTATTATTATATATTTATATATTATATAACTTCTTAGATATAGAATTTTCCACAATTAGTCGACACTTTCATTGATTTAGCGTCATTTTTATCCATTTGGCGAGATTTTCGTTAATTTGGCAACATTTCAAAAAATCGTCAAGTTGGCGACATTCCGCCAATTTCGTCGCCAAAATCTCGCCAAGCATTATGGACAAAGCAGTAAGTTATTCTTACAGCAGATAAATTGACGTTCAAATGCAAAAGTATTACTCAAAGTTTCTTTTTTCATGAATGGAACGAGCTAGATCCACGAGAATGATGTCACCCAATTTATCGCATGGTATTACATATGAAAAGTGAACATGTTTCTCAATAGGAATTTTTTTTTTTTATGTGACTTTTTCATAATTTTTTTGAAAAATGTGCAATATCTCGAGAACGGTTCATGTTAGCGTTCTAAAATTTATGCCAATCTAATGAAAAATTATGCCAATCTAATGCCAATCTAATGCCATTTCTAATGAAAATCAATTTATGCCAATCTAATGCCATTTCTAATGAAAAATTACATAAGAAATGTCTATTTGCGTAACTTTATTAGCGGTTTTGATTTTTTGACGATTTTTTCCAAATTTCATTCGATAATTTAGGGGGGTTCTTAACATTCGATTACGTATAAAAACAATAGGCTTCCAGTGTTTACGGATTGTGATTTTTGTACCAAATTTGGTTCGAATCGGTCCATTCGTTCGTCAGTTATCGTCTCCACAGACTCACTGACACACACACACACACACACACACACATACTTTCACACACACACACACACATACACACACACAGACATCACCTCAAAAATGTTTGATTCGTGATCAGGGATGCTTGAAACGTGCTCTCCTGTCGAAAACTCGAATTCGAATTTTCGACCCCGTCACAATACTTTCCTTATACATTATGTATATAAGGAAAGTAATAGGTTATTCTTATAGTAGATACTTATATTCTTTTCAAGATATTGAATTTTCGTCAATTAGCCGCCATTTTTATTGATTTAAGGTTATTTTTATCCATTTGGCTATATTTTCGTTAATTTGGCAATATTTAAAAAAGTCGGAAAGTTGGCGACATTCCGCCAAATTCGTCGCCAAAATCTCGCCAAGCGTTATGGATGTAGAAATGAGTTATTCTTATAGCAGATAGATGACTATCGGCGGTCAAATACAAAATTATTACTCAAAATATCTTTTGTCATGAATGGAATGAGCTAGATCCACTAGAATGATGTCACCAAATTTATCGCATGATATTACATATGAAAAGTGAAAATGTTTCTCAAAAGTGAATATTTTCTTTCATTTATGGGATTTTTTGATAAAGTTATTTGTAAAATGTGCAATATCTCGAGAACGGTTCATGCTAGCGTATTAAAGTCTATGTCAATCGTTATCTAAAAAAAAATTACATAAGAAATGTCCATTTGCGTGGCTTTATTATAGGTATTGATATTTTGATGATTTTTCAGAATTTCATTCGAAAATATAGGTGGGTTCTGAACATTCTATTGTGTTTAGAAATAATAAGCTTCCAATTTTTGTGGATTGTAATTTTTGTACCAAATTTCATTTGGATCACTTTACAATATATTACAGTGATACAAAGACTCTGAGTTTTAGTAGGACATAATAATAATGTATAGGGCATAAAGGTGCTGTCAATAATTATAAATTTAACGTTATCCTGGATATGGGGGTAGGACACTGGGCCAACAAAAGTACGCAAACATAGAACATTTACATAAAGCACACAAAAACACTAAGTAACAAGACAGGGAATTCCAATATGGAAAACGTGAGACTCAATTTCAATTCAATTTCAACCATTTCAATAACAAGAAAAAAATTATCAGATTTATACAGTATATACAGAGCCAGGAAACAGTGCTTGTTCTATAGATCATGAAAGAGTTTAGAGATCCCCATGAAACGATTAACCGATCAATTGATTCTATTAGAAATTTCTCTTGCAGCGAGAACACATTTCTTAATTTTAAGTATAGAAAATTTATTATTACAAACTTTGGAGAATCAGGCTGCAGAGTTTGTTTGCATCAGAGGGTTTAGAAAGGTGGAAATGTTTAGTATGAGGGCAAGAAAAAATAAAGTGATCTACATCACCATCATCCAAAAGTGTAAGGTATCTGTTGGGATGGCCGATACAGTACCACACATGTTAGTGTAAATCCTCGGCCCCAAAATGCTCTAGAAATTTTTGCATTTTCCCTGCGATTTTCCCGAAAATGTTGCCTTCTTTTCGCTATTAAATTACTGCCCTAAATATGGCTTTATTTATTTATCTACTCTATTGGCGATCATACGTACGAGTATTCAATGATGTCATGGTAACTATATTCGCTTCCTCAATTAAACAAAGGAAATATATAAAGAAAAGTCTATTGGTTTTAAATCATTAAATATTAATATCTACTAGAATCGTTTAATATATACTACTTGACATAGAACATGCTTCACCATAAAGCTTTGGCAGTATAATTATGAAAATTACCCGACTAACGCAGCTGACCTATATATGCAGCCTATGTATGCAAATGGTCTGAAATGCAAGTAGGTCAACTGATTAGAAATCGGGATGAAAGGGATAGAAACGGCGGATAAGCCAACACTTGTTACTGTCTGTCACTAGCGGGAATTCATTTTCGGAGCTGAATTTTTTTTTCAGAAGACACGTGTTGTTGAAGAGATGTCTGGCCGGGAACGCCAAAGTCTGTTTCAGCGTTTGAACGATCGCGCGACGGGATTCATTTTAGGCCTACGTGCGGTTGGATGGTCGTACCGGCGTATAGCCTCTGAAACACGCGTATATACGTCCACTGTGGAAAGGATTCGGGGAAGATGAATTGACGAAGTGCGTGTGAATCCCCGCAGTAGTACGGGTCCATCCAGACGTAAATCAGGATGCGTTGGTCGACGCATTCGAAGACATGACCCCACAAACGACAACTGTCGACATTCTGCTGAATTTGCAGGGTACATAGGATATTCCAATATCAGAGAAAACATTTTCTCGACAATTGACCGAAATCGGCTTGCACTCAAAACGGCCTTTAGGAAGACTGCCATTGACGAAAGGACACCAACGTGAGAGGTTGCTTGCAATGGTGCTTTGCCCGAGGGTTTTGGACGACTGTATGGGACAGTGTAGTGTTCAAAGACGAGTCTCGGTTCCGTTTGTCGAATGGCAGTCGCCATGTGAGAGATTGAAGGCAACGTCAAAACCGATTCAAACCTGCTGCAAGTGCTGGACGCAATACTGCTAGCCAACGCGGCATCATGGTTTGGTTTGCCATCGGTTTTGATAGATTTTCAATGGTTCGTATCAGAGGCACAATGACAGTAAGACGATATGTGGCTGAGTTTTTGCGGCCAGTAGTATAACCCTATCTACATCGGTTGCAAAATCCTGCTTTCAGCAAGTTACCGCACGAAGACTCAAGGCAAACTTCAGCAAACAAGTCTTGCAAGGGTGCCTCCGATTTTTCCGGATCTCTCAACCATCTTGCAAATATGGGACGTGATTGGCCGTGGTTGGACTGTCATGTCCCTGCCTCAAACAGAGGGCGACCTGCGGAAGATGGCTGAAGGCCATCCGTCAGGAAACTAACCGCAAACTCACTGAATATGTTTCTCGAAGGGTTGCTGCCTGTATCGCCGCAAAATGTGGCCTTACTGTCTACTGACCATCATTGCTGTATTGCATTTTTCTTCTGAAATTAAGCTAACTTATTTATATATGCCATATTTGTCTGTGTATCTTATACATCACACTATGTTCTCTCTTTCATGGTAGTGCATTTTCTGTGTCGGGAAGTGTATAAACTATATTGCTTAATGCATGCTAGCTATTCTAATTGTTAAGATACATTTGTAGGAAATATACGTTAATTATGGTGCCATGAAATAGTTTTGTATGTTGTCATTAATATACACATCAAAGTTTAATGTGCAATTGTGAATATATTGTGAATATCGATAAAATTATATTAATTTGTGAAAATCGTTGTAATTCGGGTTGAACATAAAACAAATAGAAAAATGATTCTAATTAAAAAAGAACTCCAAGCTGGCCCCATTCGGGTCTTGAAGTACCTGTATACCAATCATCATGGCCGTACGATGCTTACATTTCCCGCTACAGACTACACACACCCAGAGACAGACACACATACAGATATCTTAATTCTGTATGTCAGATTATGTTATACAAATTTTATCCATATTCTATAATACAACAAATAATTAAATTTAAAAAATCCTAAAAATGACAATATTTACATTTGCCAGATATTTACAAACTTAAAAAAATTGCAGAGAGTAAATGCTTACCTTAAAGAATCTCTACAAAATGCAAGATTTTTATACACAGCATTTGTTTCAGACAAACGTATCAGTAAAAGAATATAGAAAAGGAATTGTATTTTGCATCGAATAGATTTCTTACTGCTCGGTTGCTTTCGAAATGTTTTTACTTTGTGAGTTCTCCTTACATGTATTTGATCACGTATGAATTTTTGATCCACATACATTAATAATGCCTGCATAGTAGAATAGAAACCCGATTTGATTTACATGTGCTGTTGACAGTAATATTATCAATGTGAATATTTCTTTGCTTTCGTAAGTGAATGATGAATATTTTTTCGAGAGGAATTGTGTGTGTTTTTATACTTCATACTGCTGTAAAAAAAGGAATGTTTTTCTAATATTTCTCGGATTTCGGTAGTGTGACGTCAAAAATAGTTTTAAGATACTCTGGGCACATTAAATAAAATCTGATGTGGGCAACACATGACTTTACTTATGATGCAATGAATTTACTACTTTTACAGTTAAAAAAAATGTTGTTCTTATAGTAGATACTTATATTCTTTCCAAGAAATTTAATTTTCTTCAATTAGTCGTCATTTTCGTTGATTTAGCGTCATTTTTTTTTATTTGGCGATATTATTGTTAATTTTTAAAATGTCTCCAAGTTGGCGACATTCTGCCAAATTTGTCGCCAAAATCTCTCCAAGCGCTATGGACGGAGAAATAAGATATTCTTATACCAGATAAATGACTATTGGATTTCAAATACAAAAGTATTCTCAATGCATCTTTTCTCATGAATGGAACGAGCTATATCCACGAGACTGATGTCACCAAATTAATCGCAGCATATCACATATGAAAAGTGAACATGTTTCTCAAGAGTTAATATATTTTTTTTAATTTATGGGATTTTTTGATAAATTTATGTGAAAAATGTGCAATATCTCGAGAACGGATCATGGTAGCGTTCTAAATTTGTAAATCGTTTTCTAAGGGAAAATTGGATAAAAAATGTCTATTTGCGTAACTTTATTAAATGTTTTGATTTTTTGATGATTTTTTTGGAAAATTTCACTCGAAAATGTAGGGGGGTTCTGAACATTCGATTGTGTTCGAAAACAATAAGCCTCCAGCATTCACGGATTGTGATTTTTGTACCAAATTTCATTCGAATTGCTCCTTTCGTTCGTGAGATATCGTCTCCACAGACTCACACACATACTTTCACACACACACACCAACACACCCACACACATACTTTCACACACACACACACATACACACACGCACACACATACAGACAGACATCACCTCAAAAATGTTTGATTCGTGATCAGCGATGCTTGAAACGTGCTTTCCCGTCGAAAACTCGAATTCGAATTTTCAACCCCGTCTCAATACTTTCCTTATACATTATGTATATAAGGAAAGTAAATATAGGAAATATGAGGGAGGGTGTTTATCTGTATGGTATGTATATGGCAATGCAAGGACTGATTCAAGGCTTGATGAAATTTCCTGTGCAGATTCCTTGTATAAATAATAATATATTTTGTAAATATAATGTGAGACCATTAAGATGTGAGACCACTAGACACAATTTGAACAAATTGGTATATTTTTAAAGAAAAAACTCAGACCGGCGACTAAACGATTGGCCCGGAGAAGTTTACGACCCATAAATTCATGTCATCAAAATTACGAGGCCGACTTGGGCGTAAACTATGATTCCTGCAAGACTTTCATAATTCCAGTAACTCCAGAGGAACTAGCCAAAAGACACTCCACTTTCACGCAAAATGAATAAGTCAATGGAAGTTTTCAAAGACGTGTTGATCTGGACCAAAGAAATAAGACCTAGATGAAGGAGACCTAGATGAGATGAGAAGATACCTAGATGAGATGAGAAGGAGACCTAGATGAGATGAGAAGGAGGCCTAGATGAGATGAGAAGGAGACCTAGATGAGATGAAAAGGAGACCTAGATGAGATGAGAAGGAGACCTAGATGAGATGAGAAGGAGACCTAGATGAGATGAGAAGGAGATCTAGATGAGATGAGAAGGATACCTAGATGAGATGAGAAAGATACCTAAATGAGATGAGAAGGAGACCTAGATGAGATGAGAAGGAGACCTAGATGAGATAAAAAGGAGACCTAGATGAGATGAGAAGGGGACCTAGATGAGATGAGAAGGATACCTAGATGAGATGAGAAGGACCAAAGAAATAAGACGAAATAAGTACTCAGAGAAGGAGACCTAAATGAGATGAGAAGGAGACCTAGATGAGATGAGAAGAGACCTAGATGAGATGAGAAGGAGACCTAGATGAGATGAGAAGGAGACCTAGATGAGATGAGAAGGAGACCTAGATGAGATGAAAAGGAGACCTAGATGAGATGAGAAGGGGACCTAGATGAGATGTGAAGGAGACCTAGATGATATGAGAAGGAGACCTAGATGAGATGAGAAGGAGATCTAGATGAGATGAGAAGGATACCTAGATGAGATGAGAAAGATACCTAAATGAGATGAGAAGGAGACCTAGATGAGATGAGAAGGAGACCTAGATGAGATGAAAAGGAGACCTAGATGAGATGAGAAGGGGACCTAGATGAGATGAGAAGGATACCTAGATGAGATGAGAAGGAGACCTAGATGGGATGAGAAAGAGACCTAGATGAGATGAGAAAGATTCCTAGATGAGATGAGAAGGGGACTTAGATGAGATGAGAAGGAGACCTAGATGAGATGAGAAGGAGACCTAGATGAGATGAGAAAGAGACCTAGATGAGATGAGAAGGAGACCTAGATGAGATGAGAAGGAGACCTAGATGAGATGAGAAGGAGACCTAGATGAGATGAGAAGGAGACCTAGATGAGATGAGAAAGAGACCTAGATGAGATGAGAAGGATATTTTAGAAATTAATTAGATCTGAGGTGTGGCGCAGTATAAGAAGAGAAAAATAGTCTTAAATACAGAGATGAGGTACGGTCAATTTTGAGAAGATGGAACTACAACACATTGATGACAAAAAGCTTACTGTGAATAAGTGGCTACGGCATATGCCAGAGCAATAATAAAAAGGTATATGGCAATTTTATTAAACTCGGGTCGAGGGGTCGAGTTATTTTATGTTTTAAGTAAATACGATTTCGAAAGGTCTCACATTGGATACCCCTAATTAGTAATTTATTTCTATACATAATATTACATAAATATTTCTATACATAATATTACATCATATTTGTGTATCTAATAAACATTAATGTTTAAAAATTAAAATGGGTTACTTAATGAGTAAGGTGTTGAAGGCCCAGACCGTCCAGCTCATCCTGAGGACATGAGCAACTATTTGAACGGCCGGGTAATGAGTAAGGTGTGTATTTTTAGATATGCTAAGTGGGTTTGCAGTTGGTGAAAATTGGTATGTTATTGCTACACAATATTATTGCTACACAGGAACCTAGGACCACATTATCCATCTGCTTCATTTCTCAATGTTTTCTTTCAATGCCTTCATCAACAGGTCCATTTTCACTCTACGCTTTTCTACGTGGATTATGTATAATTCATATAACATTACAGTCTTAAATCCATCACGAAACCATTTAGATGCGCTACATCTCTACATGGCTTTAATAAGTAAATGGTGATTGTATATCTCTTTCAATAAAAGAAAAAAAAGGTGATAGTACACATCAAGACGAACAATACCGGAGATAGAATCTAGGGTCGCATCCCACTCATAATGGCAGAAAAGTGTAAAGTTTCATATCCACGTTGATCCTTAAACAGCTATAGAAAATATGATTAACTAATTTAGAAGTACCACATTTCCATTATTATCAGAGAAAGAGCCAAAGTAGCTGCTTAAAGTGGCAACCGAGGGTGTCGTTAAACAGCCGACACCGGCGAAGGAATACTGCCTCTTGCAGACTCCTGGTTTGATCTTACCCGCTTTCCAGAACGTCTAACAGGCGCGGCTAAGCGTATGTTCCTGGAGCAAGTGCTTCCCGGTCTGTTGGATGGTATTTGTTCATCACAGAGAAGGACATGTGGTTTATAAAATATGGGGCCCCAGCACACTTTTCTATCGATGTCCGATATTTCCTAAATGCGACATATCCTGAGCGGTGGATTGGGCATGGTATATCTGGAGCTTGGACTCTAAACTCCGCAGACTTTAAACCTCTAAACTTCTTCTGGAAGCGCATGAAAACATTGGTGAAGGTACTTATGGACTCCCTGAAAGATCTCGTCGTTATAATCATTATTGCTGCGGACAAAATCAACACTACATAAGAATTTGCGAGAGGGTGCTACAGTCTCTCTCTCTCTCTGTATGTATATATATATATATATATATATATATATATATATATATATATATATATATATATAATATAAAACCTGAAAAATTGCTACAATTTTTGTTGAATTGATTAAAAAGCTAAAAGCAAAACATAATTTTTTAATACAACTTGTAAAGCGCTATGCTGCAATTTTACATGTGTATACCTATTTAAATTTCCAAAAAAGGACAAGTAACAATGTACTCGTAAATTTCTAGAAGAGTGACAGGAGTGACGGCCGAGGGAGTTGCGACCCCCAACACTCCGGTTAAAGCTTTTTTCCGCCATGACAAACGCTCCCGGTAGCCGATACTCCCTACCCTATCTACTTCATGACTCTCATAGAACCGTAAAAATTACATACAAACATATACACTTTCAATAATATGCGAATCTTTAAAAGTTTACTGTTCTACGCCAAATCAAACCAAAAAGCTCACTATAAAAATTTTTAACTATTAATTTAAAATATTAATGTATGGAATTACTTCACTCGTGCCTATTTAATACTTTGAAATCAATATATTCATGACTAATTAAATCCAAGTCTGAGTAGTTATTTTAAAAAATGGATACAAGACCTGTTAGCTACATTATCGCCATATAAATACTGATGTGTGAAATATCTTCACTCGTGGTTATTTAATCCTTTAAAAACTATATATTAAAAACTAATGTTGGAAACCCAAGTCAGAGTGGTTGTTTATTAAATTGGATACAAAACCTATTGACAACATTTTCGCCATATAAATACTAATGTATGAAATTACCTCACTCGTGGTTATTTTAATACTTTAAAATCAATATATTCAAGACTTATGACATCCAAGTCAGAGTGGTTAATTTTAAAAAATGGATACAAGACCTAAATGAATGTCACCCATCCCCCCAAAAAATATTCCAAAGTCACAAAAGACCAAGTCTAAAATACTATTAAATCATCAGTGATCAACTGCGCAAAGCTGATAGTACGATTATCTAATTTATACAATATAAAACCTGAAAAATTGCTACAATTTTTGTTGAATTGATTAAAAAGCTAAAAGCAAAAAATAATTTATAATACATCTTGTAAAGCGCTATGCTGCAAATTGATATTGATTTTAATATATTGATTTTAAAGTATTAAAATAACCACGAGTGAAGTAATTTCATACATTAGTATTTATATGGTGAAAATGTTGCCAATAGGTTTTGTATCCAATTTAATAAACAACCACTCTGACTTGGGTTTCAAACATTAGTTTTGAATATATAGTTTTTAAAGGATTAAATAACCACGAGTGAAGAAATTTCATACATCAGTATTTATATGGCGATAATGTAGCTAATAGGTCTTGTATCCATTTTTTAAAATAACCACTAAGACTTGGATTTAATTAGTCATGAATATATTGATTTTAAAGTATTAAATAGGCACGAGTGAAGAGTAATTTCATACATTAATATTTTAAATAAATTGTTAAAAAATTTTATAGTGAGCTTTTTGGTTTGTTTTGGCTTAGAATAGTAAACTTTTAAAGATATATATATTATTGAAAGTGTATATGTTTGTATGTAATTTTTACGGTTTTATAAGAGTCATGAAGTAGATAGGGTAGGGAGTATCGGCTACCGGGAGCGTTTGCCATGGCGGAAAAAGTTTTAACCGGAGTGTTGGGGGTCGCAACTCCCCCCGGCCGTTACTCCTGTCACTCTTCTAGAAATTTACGAGTACATTGTTACTTGTCCTTTTTTGGGAATTTATATATATATATATATATATATATATATATAAAATGTATAAAGAGAATTTATAAAAAGTGAAAAAAGGAAGGAAGGCTTAGCAAAAAGCTTACTCTATGGCGGTAAGGGGTTGTGACCTCACTCCCCAGTTTCAACAAGCTTGTCATAAATGCCGCGGCATTGCACTCCTGGACGCCAGCTTTTATTTAGTGAGGTCACAACCCCTTACCGCCATAGAGTAAACTTTTTGCTAAGCCTTCCTTCCTTTTTTCACTTTTTATAAATTATCTTTATACATTTTATATTGTGTAAAGTACCTCTTGCTGCTTTGCGCATATATACTATAACGCTTAAAATTCCTATAATTACTTCCATTTTACATCCATTTTTCTTCTATTATATTATATATATATATATATATATATATATATATATATATATATATATATATATATATATATATATATATATATATATATATATATATATATATATCGCATTACGATCTCTTGGTAAAATAATTTACAAAGGAATAGAACGATTCGAACGAACGAAATTTGGAGGGAAAATGACAATCAGTGGGTATTGGAAACCTATTCGTTTTAAACACAATCGAATGACTATAACCCCCTAAATTTTCAAGTGAAATTTTGAAAGATATCATCAGAAAATCAAAACTTTTAATAAAGTTACTCAAATATTACTTTTTTATGTAATTTTCCCTTAGAAAGCAATTGACATAAACTTTAGAAAGTTAGCATGAATAGTTATCGATATATTGCACATTTTTCATATAAACGTATTAAAAATCTCATAAAGTTAGAAAAAGATATTAACTATTGTTAAATATGTTCACTTTTCATGTGTTATATCATGCAATAAATTTGGAGAAATCATTGTCGTGGATCTAGCTCGTTCCATTCATAAGAAAATATAATTTGGGTAATACTTTTTTATTTGAGCGCCAATTGCCATTTATCTACTATAAGCATAACTTATTTCTGCTTGGTGAGATTTTGGCGACAAACATGACGACTTTTTTAATGTTTCTAAATTAAAGAAACTGTTTCCAAATTGATACAAATGACACTAAATCAGTGACAATTGCGACTAATTGACAAAAGTCCAATATATTAGAAAAAATATACTATAAGGATAACCTATTTTTCCAGTCACGTTTGGCAATATTTTATTGATAAATTTGTCGGAATATCTCCAACTTGCAGAATTTTTAAATGTTGTCAAATTGACAAAAATGTTACCTAATTGATATAAATACGCGAAATTGGTGAAACCGACGCTAAATCAATGGAATGACGACTAACTGAGTAAAGTACCTTAGAAAGAACGTAACAGTAGACTATAAGAATAGCTCATTTCACCATCACTCTGTTCGTAACGCTTGGCGAGAAATTCAGCGGGATTTCGCCAACTTGGCGACTATTTTAAATGTTGCCAAAGTGAAAAAAATCTCACCAAATTGATTACAATGACGTCAAATGGGAAATAATTTTACTCAAATTCCGATTTCAGCCATATGATGGGCATACATTATACGAGTAGTATATAAGAAATGCTTTTCTCTCCGTTTGTTTGTAACACTTGCTGATGCATTTGGCGAACTTCTTGGAGAATAATATAGCCACGTATCGCCAATATGGCAATATTTCACCCCAGATTTGCGAAAATATGTTCTAAATTGCAAAAATGATGTTAATTAATAAAAATGACGCCTACTTGATGAATTTATTACTGAAATATTGTAATATATATACTTTGTCAACTTATTGTGGATTCTATCATATTGACAATAGTTTATTTAGAGTTGCGTATATATATAAGAATGTAAGTTAATTGGATACTTTGAAATAGATTTATGCGTTGTCATCCGGAATATCGCCAAATGTACAATTCGACGTTAAAACACAGTACCGTGGATCTTATTCATTATTTTTACTTTCCTTATATACATAATGTATAAGGAAAGTATTGTGACGGGGTCGAAAATTCGAAATCGAGTTTTCGACGGGAGAGCACGTTTCAAGCAGCCCTGATCACGAATCAAACATTTTTGAAGTGATGTCTGTGTTTGTGTATGTGTGTGTGTGTGTGTGTGAAAGTGTGTGTGTGTGTGTGTGTGTGTCAGTGAGTCTGTGGAGACGATAACTGACGAACGAATGGACCGATTCGAACCAAATTTAGTACAAAAATCACAATCTGTAAACACTGGAAGCCTATTGTTTTTATACGTAATCGAATGTTCAGAACCCCCCTAAATTTTCGAATAAAATTTTGAAAAAATCGTCAAAAAATCAAAACCACTAATAAATTTACGCAAATAGACATTTCTTATGTAATTTTTCATTAGAAAACGATTGACATAAATTTTAGAATGCTAACATGAACCGTTTTCGAGCTATTGCACATTTTTCAAAAAAATTATTAAAAAGTCATATAAAATGAAAAAAAAATATTTCCTATTGAGAAACATGTTCACTTTTCATATGTAATACCATACGATAAATTGGATGACATCATTCTCGTGGATCTAGCTTGTTCCATTCATGAAAAAAGATACGTTGAGTAATACTTTTGTATTTGAACGCCAATAGTCATTTGTCTGCTGTAAGAACAACTTATTTCTTCATCCATAACGTTTGGCGAGATTTTGGCGACGAATTTGGCGGAATGTCGCCAACTTGGCGACTTTTTGAAATGCTGCCAAATTAACGAAAATCTCGCCAAATGGATAAAAATGACGCTAAATCAATGAAAATGACGACTAATTGTCGAAAATTCAATATCTTGGAAAGAATATTAGTATCTACTATAAGAAAAACATATTTTTTTACTGTAAAAGTAGTAAATTCATTACATTATATAAGGAAAATCATGTGTTGCCCACATCAGATTTTTTTTACTGTAAAAGGAGTAAATTCATTGTATTTTATAAGGAGAGTCATGTGCAGCTAATATCAGATTTTTTTACTTTTATATTTACCGGGAAGTAAAAACTGGAGTAAATGGAATTTAAATTTTATAGCTTTATAGAATTCTTTTTTAGGAAAATATTGAAAGTACTCCGAAAGCGGTTTCTTGTTTCCTTAAACAAAATCTGTCAGAGCATTGAAGGTGTGCATCGGATTTCACTCAAATGTTTCACTTGAAAGAACAAACTTCTTTTATCGAATTGCTGGCTAGCAATCACTTTAGAAATATGGTAGAGCTTTCAAGGCACGAAAATGTACTTTCACTCCATTAAAGATTAAAATCCAAAAATCGTGACTATGTATTAAAATTTACAATGTGAGCAATACATAACTTGCACTTATTAAAATATTTTATAATTTAACTTTCTAATGATACAATCTGAATATATCATTTTTTTTCGGAAAGTCATGAATTCAAAATTTGTTCGAAAATGCAAAGTTCGTGGCGATATATCAAAACCAATACCTTTTGAGTACTTTAAGAACGATATTCTTCTTTGTGTGTATTTGTCTGCTGTATTTTTTTGCAATGTATATATCACTCTAGATCAAAAACTATGATGCAAATTGTTATAAAATATCGTTGTTAAGGTACTTTTAAATTTTCCTAGTGTTTATTAGATTTAGATACAATTTGAAATAAAAACCAAAGCAAAAAATAAAATAAAATCATGTTTTCTTTTTCGCAATGATTTCCAAAAATTGTCAATAAAACAAAAACTAATCAAACAAAACTGAAAAGTAATATATAACTGAAAATGTGACATAATTTTTAATAAGCATATATTTAGTGATATAGTTTGAGCGATTACACTTAAATCAATTAAATATAAAATTCTAAGCTACATCTTGCGACCCGAAATTAAAGCGCATCTTGTCATCTTGATACACGATTAACAACTTAGACGTTTTTTTCAAGAAAGTGGTTAGAAACGACAAATAGCACATCCAAAATATTAAATATCAATTGATTAACGAACAAGATAGCCTAGTAATCTGTACATTGTACACGTTTTGAAAACAACGTAGCAAATACCGTTTGGTGCGCGATATTTTTAAAATTAAATTTGTTCCATAGAATTAACAGTATCTAATTTTTGATCTCAGGTATCTCTATATAGTTCACAACTTAAGGATTTTTTCATGACTTAAAACACGAATTGTTTAAGCCATGTACATAATTTCATTCGAATTGATGGATTTTTACTATGTCAACGAATCTTTCAAACACAGTTAGCTTTGAGTCGGTGCAGTATAAGCTACACTCGAAAATCGCCTCACTTCAATATCAAAAATCTGATTTTATCAGCACATGACTTTCCATGCACACTTATATCCACGTTCTCTTACTTTTTATTAAATTTAATTCACTTTTAATTCAATTTTCGTTCTTAATTGGTAACTGGACTTATTTTCAAACGTGGCGTAGAGAAAATACGAAAAAACTAAAATATCTCGAGAACGGCTAGTCTTGGTGTAATGGGGTTCATCTTATTCATTTCTTCGTTAAAAATTACGTATAAAGAAGCATTTAATGAATATATTTGAGCATACGTAGTTTTTATTTTAGATTTGGACAATTTTTGCGGGCCATTTTGCAAAAAAAGCAGGTCATTTTTTTCCGAATCGTACCAAAATCTAATCAGCACCAGGGTCTCACCCAAATGGCTTACCAAATTTTATGAAATGCGGTCTATTACTTTTTGAGTTAGAGTGGATACATACATTGTAGAGAGACACACAGATACACACACAGAAGTCAAGGTAAAAATAGTTTCTTCATATTCTAGAGGTCCCGAAACGTGTATATCCGTCGAAAACTCGAGCTGCGATTTTCGACATAATTCCAATACTTTCCCTATACATTGCCAAGTATTGCAGGGATAGTAACAAATAAAATAGAGACGTGTTTTGATTACATCGGCATCTTTACCAGTAATATTTTTTCCTATAAAAGCATTGCATCCAAAATACTAAATTTTAAATAGTTTTGCTTTAATTATTTAAAAAAAGTAAAATGATACTCGTTTAGTTTACCATCTTCTGTTGACAAACTTTTAAAAATGCCTCCATTTCTGCGGGATTTTTTTTCTGTCGATTTGAAAACACATGATTGCCAGAAAAATGGGACGAAGCAAAATACATACGAAAATAAAACACAAATCAATGGAAATACAATTTTAAGTACAATATTCTCATAAAAATTTGTCTCATTTCTATAAGACTTGCGTAGTATACTGGCTATGCAATCACTGTCGACTATTTCATATCGACTACCACTATTTCTCATAAGATTTTTATATTATATATTAAATATTAAATATTAAATATAATTGTATATTATATATTAAATTTATATATTTTAGTGTTAATTAAAGAAAAAACAATGTTTGTATTTGAATCTTATTTTTTATCATATTTTATTTACACATGCCTCATCATTTTGGTACATCCGAAGTTGAGTTGTGATCAAAACTCACAATATGCATACAAATCATATTTTCTATTTTTAACTAAATATTTTTAAAGCGCTCGACATAAGTTCAGGAGATATTGAAATATTATTTTCTATCACAATTTCAAATTGCAATTACTTTTTTAGAAGCATTATACAATAGTGAGTAAATAAAAATAATTTGTGATAATCTTCTTATTCGATCCAGACCGTCCGAACTACCCAAAATGCAAGGTATCCGTCCGACCTACCAGAACGGTGTAAGGTTAATGTTTGGACGGCCGGGAAGTGCCACCCAATTTAGACCGGAACCCAGTGGGGGAGGCATCCACAGGGACCGTACCCTCCTTCCCCTACCACCAACCTCTCGGAAGGACTTACGAACCCTCATGTTTAACGTGATCGTACTCCGCATGAACACGGCGGCATTTGTGGCAGAGTGCAAATCCAGCGCGCAAACCACCGGGCTACCGCGCCCGAAATGTGTCAACAGCACGCGGTGTTCCCAGGTGGTCACCCACCCAAATACTAACCGCGCCCGATGCTGCCTGACTTCGGTGATCAAACGAGAACAGGTGTTTTCAGCACGTTACACCAGTTGGCACTGGACTGAGACTGGTTGAAACAATTTATAGTTACGCAGAATTTCATTGACTTGGCATAAGGCAAGCCTTTTCCTTGCTTTCTGTGCATCTGTGATTGGGCGTTCCCTGCCTCTCTTTATTGACGTGGTCCTTTCCATTTGGACACTTGGTATGGGCTGAACCCCTTCCAGATTCTCTATATCTGTTGCCTTTTGCTATCCGCGCAAATTAGTGTATTTATGTGTCATAAACATTCTCCAGTTCAATGTCAAAATCACAAACAATAAAGCTTGGAAATCCAACCACTGCATAAGAGGTACAATGAATACCACCCAGGACCAGCACTGGATTTTAAAGTTGGGAGGTCTATGCAGATGACCCTGTAAAGAGTCATCAGTGGTCATATTAAATCGATCTTCTTTGTTCTGGGCGATAAGACATTTTTTCTGCCGGGAATGCAATTTAGAAACGACCACTTCCAGGCATATTTTTTCTTGTCTGGGGCTCGATAAGCAGGATATGTTTAGGGCTTTTTTTCTGGTGATGGACTTATTCAGGGTGTCCGACTTAATGGGCTTGGTTTAATATATTTTAGCCCAGGAGGAAGAAGTAACTACAACAACAATAACAGCATGTCAATTATGTTGCCTATCTGTTTAGCTCGTTATTCAGCATGCCTCACATCATTGAATATTAAACTATATCAACTCCTGCTACTTGTCTTACATCTGACATATACACACACAAAGGGAAAAAAGATAGATCAATCATGCATAAAGCATTGATTATTATACACTTTTCAACTGGGACAACAGTCCTACCGTGCTGAAAACACCGGTTGTCGTTAGGTCACCGAAGTAAAGAAGCATCGGGCGCGGTTAGTATTTGGGTGGGTGACCACCTGGGAACACTGCGTGTTGTTGGCCCATCTCGGGCGCGGTAGCCCGGTGGTTTGCGCGCTGGATTTGCACGCTGTCACAACTGCCGCCGTGTTCATGCGCAGTACGATCACGTTAAACATGTGGGTTCGTAAGTCCTTCCGAGAGGTTGGTGGTAGGGAAAGGAGGGTACGGTCCCTGTGGATGCCTCCCCCACTGGGTTTCGGTCTAAATTGGGTGGCACTTCCCGGCCGTCCAAACATTTACATTACACCTTTCTGGTAGGTCGGACGGTCTGGGTCTCAACAACAACTACACTTTCCAACTGGAGCCAACGGCCCTATCGTGCTAAAAACATCGATTCTCGTTAGATCACCGAAGTCAAGCAGCGTCAGGTGCGGTTAGTACTTGAGTGGGTGACCACCTAGGAACACCGCGGGCTGTTGGCACATTTCGGGCGCCGTAGCCCGGTGGTTTGCGCGCTGGATTTGCACGCTACCATAATTGCCACCGTGTTCATGCGGAGTACGATCACGTTAAACATGTGGGTCCGTAAGTCCTTCCGGGAGGTTGGTGGTAGGGGAAGGAGGGTACGGTCCCTGTGGATGCCTCCCCCACTGGGTTCCGCTCTAAATTGGGTGGCACTTCCCGACCGTCCAAACAGTTACCTTACACCTGTCTGGTTGGTCGGGCGGTCTGGGTCTCAACAACAACAACAATTTTCAGCTGATTGATGCTCTATGTCCACGGAAGAGCCAGACGGTCTGGGTTTTCGGCACTTTCCAACTGAAATGCAATTTTATTCAAAGAATTTAAAAATTCGAAATATTCAACACTGGTATTTTTTTAATTACTGCAATACTACACAAATTTACTAAACTTAGAAACATAAAAAAATATTGCTATAAATCCTCTGCTTCTCTATGTACATTCATAATAACATGTATATCATTTATATTTCAGATTCCAGATATAAAAAATTGTGCATGGCAAAAAATCAGCAATTCTTACACAAATCATCCTACAATCGCTTGATTTGTTTACATTCTGCTTACTATAGAAATTAGGCTGCGTTATAGGAATAATCAAAGTTTAATGAATATTTAAAATAAAAAAATAATTGCGTTGCCACAGAATTTACATATACAGATAATATGTAAAAATAAAGCGGTTTTAGGCCGGATGCAATACTAATTTCAAATTTAAAAGATCTTCATCACGATTTTTACACTGGAGAAAAATAGATGTCATATTATATTTTGAAATGATTCACGTAATCTCGTCATATACTAATATGGGTGTAATTATTGTTTTAAATTTTATTTAAAAAGCTACTTAATATATATTGCTGAATTTGTTTTACATATTTTACTTGATAATTATAATTATATGATAATATTTCATGTCTGAATCCGGGTTAAACCCAAAACTAATTGAGTGACATTATTAATTTTCAGTCCCATATGTCTCACAGACCGTCTCAACAATATACTAACATTCCATTTTGATAGCGTGATTTTTGCTGCAATTATCGTGCGAACGGGCAGACAGACAAAATGAACAAAGTCATTAACACTTTACAACTACGTTGAAAATTGTTAAAATCACGTACCAAGACAGAAATATACTGAAACTGTGAATGTGGTGATTGTGTTCATAATAAGTTTATGTTCAACATTGTATTCAATTTATCGATCTTGAACTTTTTTGAGAAAAACAATACCCTCCGTAATATAGCACGAAAGAATTTTGCATATTTAAAGAAGCATTATTCTAAAGCAAAAAAAACTATTTTTAAGAAGCGACTCAAAAATTGTTATTTGTTTCTCTCGCAAAATATTTCAAGGCATAAAAATAGTGCATCGGTTTTCCCCCAAATGTTACAGTTGGAAGAGCAGAAACTTCAATTTCCCATTTATCGAATAGAAGACTGAAAATATCTTTGGGAGCGTTGTATTGATTTCCGTCTGGGAATACGCTTTTTGCCGCATATTGAATGGTAAACAGCAAAAAGCACGGTATTAAAAAAAAAACAAAAAAACTCAATAATTAGGTCAACAAAAAATTTTACTTGTGTCAAAGGTTTTTACCTACTCTCATAATATAAGATTTTTAAATGTTGTGTTATTACAAGAAAAATGAGTATCTTACATATATTATATAAGGTAATTTGTGTGACAAACTCGCAACATCTAGGGAAAGGTTCAAACCGGTTTTCAAAAGTTCATGTCAGTCGTTTTGTAATGAAAAACTACATATAATATGATAATTTTTAGCATTACTAAATGTGTTTTTTTTTTGTGTTTTTTTTTTCAGGAAAGTCAAAGCGGTGGTGGTGGTCTGTCGTACAATTGGTCGTACATAATATTTATAAGCTTCCAAACTTCACTAAATGCAAATCGTACCAATTTTTATATTCTCTGCAATACATGGTAATGTATAGGGAAAGTATTGGAAGCATGCCGAAAATCGCAACTCGAATTTTCGACAGATCTACACGTTTCGAGACCTCTAGAATACGAAAAACTATTTTTAGTCTGACGTCTGTGTGTGTGTCTGTCTGTGTATCTATCTGTATCTGTGTGTGTATGTCTGTCTGTCTGTGCAATGTACGTATCTACTTTAACTAAAAAACTACTGGACAGAATTTCATAAAATTTGGTAGGTAAGTCACTTGGTTCAGACTCTGGTGCTGATTAGTTTTTGGTAGGATACGTTAAAACAGAACCGAAATGTATTTTTTACGAAATGTTCCGTAAAAATCCCACGTATCCTCTCTAGCTAAAATACTAACTGACCAAATTTCACAAAATTTGGTAGATAAGTTACTTGTAAGATACTCTGGCGCTGATTAGATTTTTGCATTATTTGGAAAAGTAAAACTCCCTTTTTTACGAAATGGCCCGTAAAAATCGCCAAAATCTAAGAAAAAAACTTCGTATGCTCAAATGTATCAATTAAATTCTTAATTTATACGCAATTTTTGACGAGGAAAATAATATAACAGACGCCTATATGCTTTAGGACTAACCGTTCTTAAAGTATTTGAGATTTTTTGCATTTTTGTTACACCGATTTCGAAAAAAATACCATATCTATATAAATAAAAATGAAAATCTGTCTGTCTGTCTGTCTGTCTGTCTGTCTGTCTGTCTGTTTGTCCCATCATCACGGGAGAACGGCTGAACCGAATTTGATGAAATTTTGTGGGTAGCCTGGAAATAGTCCCACTTAAAAATTAGTCTATATATGGAGTTTCTACAATCAGTGGTTCTCGAGATATTAGTAAAAAACGATATTTTCGTTTGTCTCATGATCACGGGAGAACGGCTGTCCTTCTCCTCTCTAACTCCGTGGTTTATCCAAACGAAAAGCTTGAAAATCGTTTGAAAGTGAATTAAAACTGTATCTCAGAGTTTGGGGGGAGATTTTTTGCACTAATTAGTCACTTTCTGACAACATCAATTGTTTGAAACATGATTTAAATGGGAAATCTATCTCCTTGGTTTATATTATACAAGCTTTTACTGAAAAATGAAAAGTATAAAGAAATAAAAATGGCTATTAAATTTTGCATTTTATGAAGAAGATTCTATATTATATCATGTTGCTCGGCAACGGAATGAAATTAAATGTGTTGTTAATATTTATTATTATTTTTTCTATTTGAATAATAAATAAATGGATGTAAAAATGTATTTTTAAATGAACGGTTTGGTTGTTCTTTTAATTATATAAATTGCCAACCGCGTACATGACTTTCATTTATTTTAGCAAAGTGGTTTCTAGCTCATATATTGTGTTTAGCTAATAAACTCATATATTGTGTTTACCCAATAAATTCATTTAGCCGATTGTTGAAGCAGAAAAATATTAGAACGGGTGTATCTTATAATACAATTTTAGTGTTTTCATTTAGTATATACACACGGGATCAGGATATTTTATTCTTCAGATCTGAAAATTCAGAACTACGAATTTAGCGGAATATCTCTAAATAACTTGGTAACTTCTCTTAAACTTTACCAAATTAGCGGAAATGTTTCCAAATTTTTAAAATTGACGCAAATTAATGATTTGCTTTTTAGAATAGAGTACTGAAATGATGTTTCGGTAGCATTTGTCGATCAATCCATCCATCCTACTTAGTAACTCATTTAACGAATTTTTTTAATATCACGAAATTGATAAAAGTATTTGTGAGTCTATAAAAATATCCTGGAATTTATAAAATTGCTCTTAATAAATGAAAATGAAAATAATTGTATTTTGTTAGGGGATAGTATTGTGATGATGTTTCGCCAATTTGTCGCAAAATGGGTCTATCTGTTCTACAGTCCCACTTGGCGATAAATTTGGCGATTTTTTAAGTTATCGCTAAATTGACTAAAATGTCGCCAAACCTTCCATGGAGATCGCATTATTCAGACTATATGATTTCCATCAATTTATTTGAAGCAAATGATATCATGTCGCTTAGCAACGGATCCAATGTGTTATGCCGCATACGATTTTATATTAAATCTTTTCCGATTTGAATAATAAAGATATGTATATAAAATAAATTTCATTGGCATTGCATTTTTGACTGGATAATATCAATTACGGTCCCCAGGTTTAAACATTATTATTTTTGATATTTTCGGGGACTGTTGATTCAGGGATTATTGATATTTTCAAGTTATTATGCCATTGTTTTATTATGCCGAAAATTGTTGAAACTCATATATAGTACTTTGTACGAGTAATCTTCGACAAATGCATTATATCTTCTAATCTATGAGAATATAAGTAGTACAGGTATATTGGCATATATTTTGTTATATATTGGCGTATATTGGAATCAATTACGCCTTCTGGTATAAAGATTACGGGGATTATTGATATTTCCAATTTATTACGTAATCTCTTTTATTTTGGCAAATATTTTTGAGACTCATATTGTAATACGGGGAATCTTCTACTTGCACACTGGCATATTTTCTAATCTGCGACAATATAAGTAGTACGGGGTTGTATATAGTGATACATTTCCTTTTTTTTTGTAAATTTGCTTACAAAAGGGAACAGGATGTTTTATTCTTCAGATCTGCCCATGAAGATAATTTTGCATAGTGAGAACATATATTCTTAAACTTCTCTTTAGGAGCAATAAATTTAATATCTTAACAGAATTTGCCCATGATTGCGAATTATAAGTTTCTTTATATTATATATTCCGTACGAAGAACGGGTATGCTGCTAGTACCAAATAAAAACAAGAATATAATTAAAAATGCAAATTTAGTGTTATTTGGTGTAATTAAACTCAATCTAACGAATTATTAAAGAAATAAAGAAAATAAATTTGAGTCTGCAGGGAAAGTCATGTGCTGCCCACATCGGATTTTTACTTTTTTATATACAATAATGTATAAGGAAAGTGTTGTGACGGGGTCGAAAATTCGAATTCGAATTTTCGACGGCAGAGCACGTTTCAAGCATCCCTGATCACGAATCGAACATTTTTGAAGTGATGTCTGTGTGTGCGTGTGTGAAAGTATGTGTGTGTGTGTGTGAAAGTATGTGTGAGTGTGTGTGTGTGAAAGTATGGGTGTGTGTGTGTCAGTGAGTCTGTGGAGACGATAACTGACGAACGAATGGCCCGATTCGAGCAAAATTTGGTACACAAATTACAATTCTTGAATACAGGAAGTACATTGTTATTATACGGAATCGACTGTTCAGAACTCCCCTAAATTTTCGAGTGAAATTTTGAAAAATCATCAAAAAATCAAAACCTCTAATAAAGCTACGTAAATAGACATTTATTATGTAATTTTTCATTAGAAAACAATTAACATAAATTTTAGAAACCTAGAACGAACCGTTCTCGAGATATTGCACATTTTCATAAAAATTATCAAAAAATTATAGAAAATTAAACAAAAATGTTTCCTATTGAGAATCATGTCAACTTTTCATTGATAATATCATGCAATAAATTTAGTAACATCATTCTCGTGGATCTAGCTCGTTCAATTCATGAAAAAGTATACTATGAGTAATACTTTTGTATTTGAACGCCAATAGTCTAAAAATCTGCTATAAGAATAATTTATTTATCCGTCTATAACGCTTAGCGAGATATTGGAGACCAATTTGACGGAATATCGCCAACTTGACGACTTTTTAAAATATTACCAAATCGAAGGAAATCTCGCCAAATGGATAAAAATGACGCTAGATCAATGAAAATAACGACTGTTTGACAAAAATTCAATATCTTGGAAAAAATATAACTATCTACTATAAGAATAAACTAATCTGTTTTTACTGTAAAAGTAGTAAAGAAATTACATTATATAAGGAAAATCATGTGCTGCCCACATCAGATTTGTACTATCTTATAAGTTTTGTTTTCAAATTATTATGCCATTATTAATTCATATAAAATGCCATTATTAATTATATAAATTATGCCATTTTATAATAATTAAAATATTTAAATTATATATTAAATAATAATTATAATATATAATGTTATAATAATTAAAAATATAAATATTATAAAATTAGTTTCATATTGTTACAATATGTCAATGTATTATTTTCACGAAAATTTTTGATATCGAGATTTGAGTACCAATACATGTTTTAAAAAACCCTGAACGTGTTTGACTATTTTTGGAGTGATGTCCAACTACATGTCTGTCTGTCTGTCTGTATGCATGTGTTCGATTTCTTGTGTACACAACACCGGCCACAAATATTAATATATTTTCACGAAACTTTATACCCGGCTTTGTTATTAAAAATTCTAGAACTAAATAGATTTGTTTTAATTCGAGCGAAAACTTCAATATTCATTTAAAATTTCATATATTTTAACATGAGGGCATAGGATAAATTTTGACATAATCATTCATAAAAGAGTTTATTTTCGACTCCGTGATAACAATACTTTAATTGCAATCATTTTCATGAAAGAGAACAGCAATACAATATTTTTATTCCTGCCGTCATTAGCTCCCATCGGGGGGCAAGTTATCTGCTCCCAGGGGGAGGCACATTTTCAAGTATGGTATGAATCGAAAAAATTTTTCAGGTTCTTTAAAGTTAAGGGTAACAAACTAAAATTGTAATCATTTAACAGTGATAACGATTTCACAAAATTTAAATGGATTCTGAAAATGGATTAGAAATTTTTTTTTGTGGGAGAAAGTAGAGTTAAGCTACACTTTAGTTAATTTTATTTTGAAACGGTCTTTTCGCTTGTGAGATTTCATCTTGCACCGTCTTACCGGGACATGCGCACACAAATACATCATTGAAGAAAAAAACTTTATTTTCAAGTCCATAATCGCTAGTGTATTTTAAATCTAGTGTATTCTATTTAAAGGAAGAGCTCTATTTGATTGCTATTGTATTCTATTTGATAGAAGAGCTCTATTTTATTGCTAGTGTATTCTATTTGATGGACGAGCTCTATTTGATTGCTAGTCTATTCTATTTGTTGGAAGAGCTCTATTTGCTTGCTAGTGTATTCTATTGGACGGAAGAGCTCTGTTTGATTTCTAGTGCATTCTATTGGATGGAAAACCTCTATTTGATTACTAGTGTATTCTATTTGATGGAAGAGCTCTATTTGATTGCTAGATTATTCTATTGGATGCAAGAGCTCTATTTCATTGCTAATGTATTCTATTGGATGAAGAGCTGTATTTGATTGCTAGTGTATTCTATTTGATGGAAGAGCTCAATTTGATTGCTAGTGTATTCTATTTGATGGAAGAATTATATTTGATTGCTAGTGTATTCCATTTGTTGGACGAGCTCTATTTGATTTACTAGTGTATTCTATTTGATGGACGAGCTCTATTTGATTTGCTAGTGTATTCTATTTGAGGGAAGAGCTCTATTTCATTGCTAGTGTATTCTATTTGATGGAAAAGCTCTATTTGATTGTTAGTGTATTCTATTTGATGGAAGAGCTCTATTTGATTGCTAGTGTATTCTAGCAATCAAATAGAGCTCTGGAAGAGCATTTTTAATATGCTCTTCCATCAACAATTCAAATCTAAATTTTCAGCTAATTCACAATAGTTTCTCTATACATTATACAGGGTGTCCCCAAAACATTGATCCCTGATTTTATTCCTTAAATATTGATCTTAGACATATATAATAAATTACAAAGTTGCATTAAAAAGGTACAAAATTTTATGAAATCGATAAAAAATTTCAGGGAATTAAATTTGAAGAAATACAAAATTTAAATTTTTATACGGCCCTCGTACAAAAACATTTCTTATAAGTAAAATGTGCTCCATACGCTACTAAGGTGATGCACAAAATTTCAGCATTTTATCATAAAAAGTCCCAGAGATATGTTTAAACAAAATTGGTACGGGATTAATCACAAATTAAAATGTAAATGTTTACAGCAAGTGTGCAAATGACGCAACGCCGAAATGCATCATAGGTAAATAATATCTGTCTCTTATCTTTAGTGGATCTTTGGCATGGATGGAAAACATTTTGAACAAGTTTTGTAATCTTTCGTTACATTTATTATTTCTATACAGTGTAGATACTTTTGTACCAATAAATAGAAAAATTAATATTTGTTTATGTAATTATTGTTTTCTTTCGTAATTTGTGTATGAACCTTGAAACGCGATCTGTCGACATGATTTTTCCTCTCTGTGAACTCATGCTGATGCATCGAAAAGTGGTTTATGTCAACATTTTTGTCTTTTCATATCTCTGGAACTTTTTATGATAAAATACTGAAATTTTGTACATCACGTTATTAGTGCATGGGGAACATTTTACTCATTCGAAATGTTTTGTACGGGGGACGTATACAAATTTAAATTTTGTATTTCTTAAAATTAAATTCTCTTGCAAATTTTAATCGATTCCATAAAATTATGTACCTTTCTTTAAGCAACTTTGTAATTAATTATATATGTCTAAGATCAATATTTAAGGAATAAAAGCCGATGTCCATGTTTTTGGATACCATGTATATGTAGGGAACTTAAAATATTGTTTAGAATACATTGAGCTAATAAATTAATAATAAACTCAAACTTTAATGCGTCTTATGAAAACTATGAAAATAATGCATCTAAATCCCCCTCAGTTGAGCTTCCAGCTATGAAGTGGCAAAGAAAATATACTTCTCCTTCTACTAGCAATATTATATTTTTCTAAGCATACACGATGCCAGTACGAACAGGTTATATCAATATCTGCGCCCAGAAAACGCGGAGTAGAAAAATAGTGTAAAAAAATATGTTCGATATATTTTTATCCGCTACTTAAAAAATAGGGTCATCAATAGATTAGAGATATTTGCAGCAAGGAATAAAGTGTGAAGGTAGAAAAATCGTTGATGAATAGTTTTACTGGGGTGGATGGCTATTAATCTTTTCACAGCCATAACATTTTATGATTATTTTTACTGTTCAAACTTCCATTTTAGTTGCTGCTTTAGTTGGTTTAACTGGAACTTTAGATGGAACTGTAGTTGAGGTAACTGTTGTTGGGACATGTAGTTTACAGGAACTGTAGTCGGTTACCATCCATAATATTTTTAATTGAATCCGACCAGATCCATATATATAGAATATTGAATTTATAGAATATTGAAATGACAATCCGAAAGTAAAAAATCTGATGTGGGCAACACATGACTTTCCCTGCAGATTTACATCCACGTTCTCTTTATTTTAATTAAATTTAATTCACATTTAATTCAATTTTCGTCCTCATTTGTTAACTGGATTTATTTTCAAAGGTGGCATAGCGAAAATACTAATACACTAAAATATCTCGAGAACGGCTTGTCCTAGTGTAATGTAGTTTATCTTATTATTTTCTTCTTTAAAAATTACGTATAAAACAATCATTTAATGGATATATTTGAGCATACGTAGTTTTTATTTCGGATTTTGACGATTTTTGATGGCCATTTTACAAAAAAGACAAGTTATTTCTTTCCGAATCATACCAAAAACTAATCAGCACCAGGGTCATACACAAGTGACTCACCTACCAAATTTTATGAAATTCGGTCTATTTGTTTTTAGTTAGAGTGGATTCATACTTTGCACAGATAGACAGACACACACACAGATGTCATGCTAAAAATAGTTTTTTTTCGTATTCTAGAATTCCCAAAACGTGTAGATCCGTCGAAAACTCGAGTTGTCATTTTCGACATGATTCCAATATTTCCCTATACTTTACCATGTATTGCAGAGAAAGTAAAAAATTAACTTTTGATCATTTCTGATATTTCTTAGTGTATTATGACGGAAACTCTGTGATAATGATTTCCATCGCTTAAGAACATATTTATGTGCAGAATGGCTCAGAAATGCATTTTAGCATTTCAAAAACTCAAACTAAATTGCATATTAAAACAATCTCACTGAAGTGCACCGTCCCCTCATCTACCAGTTCCAAATTTTGTGGTTTACGTAGCTTAGACTTTATGATGCATGCCACACAAATAAGCAAACACATGTACGTGCATACATACATACAGACATATATATCATTATTCTGTTATATGGCGGGATTCATAAACGTATGGAAAATATCATCACTTATCCGCCCCCTATTGTACATACCTCTAAAATCACCAGATACACTTTGATGACTTCCAATCAAAACTGTTAATTACTCTACTACCTCCTATCACAATAATTTTATACAACAGAATGTAATTACTTAACGAGACCTAGACCCCCTAACAGAAATTTCATATAACCCACTAACAAAAAAAACATTTCGCATGAACAGAAACAATTGCTATATTTTGAATGAATGATATTAAATTAACAATTACTGAAGTGTAGAAAAGATTATGGAAGACATATTTCACTTTGAAGATATTGGGTACCGGATCAAATTTGTCGTCAAGGTTGACAGATTTGTCGCCTCATGTGACATACAATAGTATGTTTTATGCACATCAGACAGTCTATCAGAAAAATTCTGTTTATATAGAATATGAATTAGAACATCTTCATTTCAGTTGCACATCACTTAGATAAGATAATTTACAAGAAGGACATCATAGCGATTGAGGTATACGTCACAACAAGGAATGGATTTGTCCAAACTAGATTCATGAAAGGAAAGGCTCTGCTATTAATTTCAACTTGTAGCTCAAATTTCTTTAAGTTTTTATCGACTGGAAAATATGTCATGAAATGTTCTTTCATAAGGATGGAAAAAGTTAAAATCGATGCGGAGAAGGTAGATTTTTCAAAACTTCCCAGTACAGTGATAGCAGAAATTTGCGTACTTGATGTGTTGTGTAGTCGGTCATTGTCTTGTGGATATTCCCAATATCGTCCAGAAAATTTGAATATTTCTCTGACAGTTGCTTGCAATTGTGTGTCTGATACAGTGTCCATCCGTGTGAATTTTATATCTACGTTTTAGGAAGACCATTGGTATTACAAACATTAAATCTTATAAGGCTGTGCTCATAATCCTCAAAACATAGGGTGCTACATAACTGTTCCCTCACTCATGACTCAGTACCCGCCCCATAATATGATATTAGGTTTTGTAAGCAACTTACCATTTTTAACTGCGCAACATATTGGACATATTTTGCTGAGTATATCATGTTAATATATATATATATAGTATAACTATGGTTACTAAATAGTAAGTAAATCATACGAAATAAAAATTGCTAAATATATTTCGATTTTATTCATTACAACATGCATCCTTTCTCTCCCGTTCATAAAAAAAGAAGATGGAATATAATCAATAGAAGATGAAATATAACCAAAAAAAGATGAAATATAACCAAAAAAAGATGAAATATAACCAAAAAAAGATGAAATATAACCAAAAGATGATGAAATATAACCAATATTGATATAAATAGATAATCCTTTACCCTAAATGCATTGGAAATATTTTCATTGTAACGTCAAATTTGAAAATACCTTTGCTGTCAATATTGACTGGATATTGATATTACAATATTACGCCAATATTGACTAGATATTGGCAGTACAATATTACGCCAATATAGGCATTACAATATTACGCCAATACTGACGAGATATTGGCATTACAATATTACGCCAATATTAACTAAATATCGGCGTTACAATATTGCACCAATATGGTCATTACAATATTACGCCAACATTTGTGTTATATTGGACATATATTTAATACTTAGAATTTACTGAGAACCAATACTAGATGAATATTGGGTATATATTATCCATACACGGCTAAAGTATATTGGCTCAATATTGTATGTCGACAATTTTACATTGGCTCACTCTTGGGCATACTTGGCTGCCAAAATGGATTTTTTATTGGGATTCGATATAATTTTGTTTGATTTCTGACAAAAGTCATTTTACATAATGACAAATTACTGTTTCAAGATCTTGAAAAATTTACTTGTTTTAAAGCATTTTATTTCTGTTTGGGGAAAATGCACTTGAAACAGTTGTAATGTTAAGGCTGAACTCAATGTTCGGCTGTCATCATCCTATCAAAGTCATGACATGCTATACATTTATCCTTTCAAAATTAATATAAAACGTAAGAAACAGGCACACGATGTCTAGTACTATAAATGTCATTCATCATAGTTAAACTTGTCACTTCGAAATGGCTGCTGAATCTATCTATATAAATAAAAATGAGAATCTGTCTGTCTGTCTGTCTGTCTGTCTGTCTGTTTGTCACACCATCACGGGAGAACGGCTGAACCGAATTTGATGAAATTTTGTGGGTAGCCCAGAAATAGCCCCACTTAAAATTATATTCGTGTTTTGAGTTTCTACGACCAGTGGTTCTCGAGATATTAGTAAAAAACGAAATTTTCGTTTGTCTCATCATCACGGAAAAACGGCTGAACCGAATTTAATGAAATTTGGTGAATAGCCTTGAAATATACCCCCATAAATTTTGTCCAAGTTTCGAGTTTCTAAGACCTGGGGTTGTCGAGATATTAATGAAAAACGGAACTTTTTCCTAGGAGTTCTACTCCCTAACTCCGTGGTTTATCCAAACGAAAAGCTTGAAAATCGTTTGAAAGTGAATTAAAATTTAATCTCTGAGTTTGATGGCAGATTTTTTGCGTTAATTAGTCACTTTCTGAAAACATGAATTGTTTGAAACATGATTTAAAGGGGGAATCTATCTCCATGGTTCATGGTTTATTTAAAACAAGCTTTTACGGAACAATGAGAAGTATAGAGAAATCAAAATCGTTATTTAATTTCGCAGTTTATGTTATAAGACATGACATATTTAACATGTTATAAGATTCTATCTTATATCATGTTACTCAGAAACGCAATTAAATTAAATCTGTCTGTTATTTTAATAATTATTTTTTCGATTTGAATAATAAATAAATGGATATAAAAATATATTTTAGAAAAGAACGATTTGATTTTTCTTATAGCATTTTTGACTGGATAATATCAATTACGGTCTTCAGGTTTAAAAATTATTATTATTTATATTTTCGGGGATTATTGATTCAAGGATTATAGATATTTTCAAGTTATTATGCAATTATTTTATTATGACAAAAATTGTTTAAACTCATATATTGTATGTTGTACGAATCTTCTACAAATACACGTGTATATCTTTTAATCTACGAGAATATAAGTAGTACAGGTATATTGACATATGTTTTGATATATATTGGCATATATTGGAATCAATTACGACCTTCTGGTATAAAGAGTACGGATATTATTGATGTTTTCAATTTATTACGTCATCTCTTTTATTTTGGCAAATATTTTTGAGACGCATATTGTAATACGGGTAATCTTCTACTAACACATTGGCATATTTTCTGATCTGCGACAATATAATTAGTACGGGGTTGCATATATTCATTCAATTCCTATTTTTTCTTCTGTAAATTTGCTTACAAAAGGGGGCAGGATGTTTTATTCTTCAGGTCTGATCGTGAAGATAATTTTGCATAGTGAGTACATATATTCTTAAACTTCTCTTTAGGAGCAATAAATTTAATATTTTAACAGAATTTGCACATGATTGCGAACTTTAAGTTTCTTTAAATTATACACTCCGTACGAATAACGGGTGTGCTGTTAGTGGTTAATAAATTTTAACATTTTAGGAGGATATATCATGTTGCTCGGCATCGCAATTAAATTAAATGTGTTTGTTAATGTTTTTATTATTTTTTTTCGATTTAAATAATAAATAAATGGATAAATGGATATAAAAGTATATCTTATGAATGGACGGTTTGATTTTTCTTTTAATTATATTAATTGCTGACTGCGTACATCAATTTCATTTATTTTGGCAAAGAGTTTTCAAGCTTATATCGTATTTAGCTACTAAACTCATATATTGTGTTTAGCCAATAAATTCATATAGCCGATTGTTGAAACAGAAAAAGAGTAGAGCGGGTATATCTTCTAATACAATTGTAGTGTTTTCATTTAGTATATTGAAACGGGATAAGAATGTTTCATTCAGATCTGCAAATTCAAAGCTACGAATTTGGAGGGATATCGCTAATTTGACAACTTTTCTTAAACTTTGCTAAATTGACGGAAATGTCGCCAAATTGATATAAACGACACACAAACAGCTGCCATAAACCTTCGGGTTGGTCGTGTGGCTTGGGTCTTCTACATATCAATAGAATTTTTTTTTGTTTTGTTAGAAGAGAGTACTGAAATGATGTTTGGTTAGCATTCATCTGTCAGACCAACCATCCTACTTAGTAATACATTTAGCGAATTTTTAAAATGTCACCAAATTGATAAAAAGGTTTTCAAATCTATAAAAATATCTTGAAATTAATAAAATTGCGCTACATAAATGATATTAATTGTTTTTTGTTAGGGGATAGTATTGTGATGATATTTCGTCAATTTGTCGCAAAGTGGAACTGTCAGTTCTACAGTCCCACTTGGCGATAAATTTGGCGATTTTTTAAAATGTCGCTAATTTGACGAAACTGTCGCCAAATGTTCCATAGAAATATAACTATTTAGACGATATTTTTTCTACCAATTTATTTGAAGCAAATGATATCATGTCGCTTAGCAACGGATTTAAATCCAATGTGTTTATGCGGCAGACGATTTTTATTAAATCCTTTCCGATTTGAATAATGAAGATATGTATATAAAATAAAGTTCATTGCCATTTCATTTTGGACTGGATAATATCAATTATACTCTTCAGGTTTAAACATTATTATTATTGATATTTTCCGGAATTATTGATTCAGGGATTATTGATATTTTTAAGTTATTACGCCATTGTTTTATTGCGGCAAAAATTGCTGACACACGCATATTGTACGTTGTACGAGTAATCTTCTAGGAATGCACGGGTATATCTTCTAACCTACGCGAATATAAGTAGTACAGGTATATTGGCATATATTTTGACATATATTGGCATATATATTGGAATCAAGTACAGTCTTCTGGTATGAAGATTAAGGGGATTAATTATATATTCAATTTATTACGTCGTCTGTTGTATTTTACCAAAACACATTTGTGACTCATATTGCAAAACGGGTAATCTTCTACTAATAATCGGACATTATAAGTAGTACGTGTATATCTTCCCATATAATTTTAGCACTTTAATTTTGACATATATTGGAATAAATGACTGTCTTCAGATTTAAAGATTACGGGTTTATTGGTATTTTCAATTTATACAGGTAATCTACTAATACAGGTTATATTTTCTAATATTCGCATATATAATTAGTACGGGTCCCATACAATTTTAACGCTTTTATTTTGCATATATTGATTCAATTCCATATTTTTTTTTATTTGCTTACATAAGGGGTTCAAGATGTTTTATTCTTCAGATATGTCCATGAAGATAATTTTATATAGCGAGAACAGAGATTCTTTAACTTCTTTTTAGGAGCATTATATTAAATATTTTAACAGAATATTTTGATTAAACATGTCATTTAGTATACTATAAGAATTTGGTCATGATTATGAATTTCAAGTTTCTTTATATTATATACTCCGTACGAAGAACGGGTATGCTGCTAGTAATTACATAAGACTGATTGTAAGCTCTGAATATTTTCCTTGTTCATGTCAAAATATGTCAAGTTGATTGTACTAAACCTCGCCTTGTTTTGAAAACTTGGAATTTGACTTTTGAAATATTTGATGGGCAGCTGATTTATGAAAAAAATTAAGCTACATAATTATTTTATGTAATAAATTATGATATGAGTAACACCTATGGTAGGGGTTTAACTGACGAAAAACGGAGCGTTACGAAAAATGTAAACAACTTGGACGTTTATATCCCTGAAACTATTTTTTTGTTTTGTTGAAATTCGGCTTACTTTTATGGATATATAAAAATAATTTCCATATTTTTATATTTCGAACTTTTATTTTAGAAAAAACTTGAAAAAGTAGCTCTCTCAATAAGAGTTTTTTTTTTTTTTTTGGTTTTTTTTTTTTGCATTTTCTTCCCTCGAAACATATAGTAAACTATAAAAGATAGATTTACTTACATAGAAAACACAAAATTATGTTCTAGAAAATGAAGTGCTAAAATCTACATTTTTTATTAAAAAAAGCTCTTACAATTTTCAAGTAATCGTCTTGTCAAGTTAAAGTAGATTGAAAGTTTTGTTTTTTTATGTTTATCTCAAAAACTGAAGGTACTAGTTTTGGCCAATAAAAAAGAAATTCTAGCTAATTGAATACCCTGCACGTATATATTTGGATTTTGGATCGAGCTATATTTATTTTAAAACAACTTAAAAAGTATATGTTCGAAAAAGTTATTATCTCATTTTTCCTAAATTCACTCAAAATATCTTCTAAAATATAAATAGTAAATGACAAAAATATGCATGAAGAATTGTAGTTATTAAGTCGGTATTTCTTTTAAAAAAATATGTTTATACTTTTTGAGTAATCGCCATGTCAAGTTAAAGATCTATAAAAATTTTACATTTTTTATGTTTAGAATGCTTATATCTTAAAAACTAAAAGAGATTGCTATAAAATGAAGCAAGAATTTGTTCTTTTTGAAATCTTTATAAGTATATATAATCAGATTTTGGATCGAGTTACTTTTTTTTACAAAAGTTGAGTTATATTTTACAAAATATTATATACTTATAGCCATTTCGTACCTCCAATTGGAGACACCGCCAATTTTTTTTTTTAATTTTTGAAGAATTTTTTGAGTGAGAGGGTATTTTAAAATTTATATTCCACATTGCCCATTTTCACTTGTGTCCAAAGATTCAAATATTAAATAGAACTATTTATGTGTATTATCATAAGTTTGTAAAATTTTAATATATTATCTTCAATATTTATCAACGGTGGGTGCTGATATTGAATTTTCGTCAATTAGTCGCCATTTTTATTGATTTAACGTCATTTTTATCCATTTGGCTATATTTTCGTTAATTTGGCAACATTTAAAAAAGTCGGAAAGTTGGCGACATTCCGCCAAACTCGTCGCCAAAATCTCGCCAAGCGTTATGGATGGAGAAATGAGTTATTCTTATAGAAGATAGATGACTATCGGTGGTCAAATACAAAATTATTACTCAAAATATCTTTTCTCATTAATGGAATGAGCTAGATCCACTAGAATGATGTCACCAAATTTATCGCATGATATTACATATGAAAAGTGAAAATGTTTCTCAAAAGTGAATATTTTCTTTAATTTATGGGATTTTTTGATAAAGTTATTTGTAAAATGTGCAATATCTCGAGAACGGTTCATGCTAGCGTATTAAAGTCTATGTCAATCGTTATCTAAAGAAAAATTACATAAGAAATGTCCATTTGCGTAGCTTTATCATAGGTATTGATATTTTGATGATTTTTCAGAATTTCATTCGAAAATATAGGTGGGTTCTGAACATTCTATTGTGTTTAGAAATAATAAGCTTCCAATTTTTGTGGATTGTAATTTTTGTACCAAATTTCATTTGGATCACTTTACAATATATTACAGTGATACAAAGAATCTGAGTTTTAGTAGGACATAATAATAATGTATAGGGCATAAAGGTGCTGTCAATAATTATAAATTTAGCGTTATCCTGGATATGGGGGTAGGACACTGGACCAACAAAAGTACGCAAACATAGAACATTTACATAAAGCACACAAAAACACTAAGTAACAAGACAGGGAATTCCAATATGGAAAACGTGAGACTCAATTTCAATTCAATTTCAACCATTTCAATAACAAGAAAAAAAATTTCAGATTTATACAGTATATACAGAGCCAGGAAACAGTGCTTGTTCCATAGATCATGAAAGAGTTTAGAGATCCCCATGAAACGATTAACCGATCAATTGATTCTATTAGAAATTTCTCTTGCAGCGAGAACACATTTCTTAATTTTAAGTATAGAAAATTTATTATTACAAACTTTGGAGAATCAGGCTGCAGAGTTTGCATCAGAGGGTTTAGAAAGGTGGAAATGTTTAGTATGAGGGCAAGAAAAAATAAAGTGATCTACATCACCATCATCCAAAAGTGTAAGGTATCTGTTGGGATGGCCGATACAGTACCACACACTTTAGAGGGAACCCAGTGGTGGTGACAATCAGAAGGCCCTTGCCCTCGCTCGTCTACCATTAACCCATCGAAAGGACTTCCAGATCCACATATATAACATGCTCATACTCTGCGAGATTACTCTTCGTAAGTTTTCGACATTTTTTAGACATGTTAGTGTAAATCCTCGGCCCCAAAATGCTCTAGAAATTTTTGCATTTTCCCTGCGATTGCCCCGAAAATGTTGCCTTCTTTTCGCTAGTAAGTTTTCGACATTTTTTAGACATGTTAGTGTAAATCCTCGGCCCCAAAATGCTCTAGAAATTTTTGCATTTTCCCTGCGATTGCCCCGAAAATGTTGCCTTCTTTTCGCTATTAAATTACTGCCCTAAATATGGCTTTATTTATTTATCTACTCTATTGGCGATCATACGTACGAGTATTCAATGATGTCATGGTAACTATATTCGCTTCCTCAATTAAACAAAGGAAATATATAAAGAAAAGTCTATTGGTTTTAAATCATAAAATATTAATATCTACTTGAATCGTTTAATATATACTACTTGACATAGAACATGCAACACCATAAAGCTTTGGCAGTATAATTATGGAAATTACCCGACTAACGCAGCTGGCCTATGTATGCGGCCTATGTATGCAAATGGTCTGAAATGCAAGTAGGTCAACTGATTAGAAATCGGGATGAAAGGGATAGAAACGGCGGATAAGCCAACACTTGTTACTGTCTGTCACTTGCGGGAATTCATTTTCGGAGCTGATTTTTTTATCAGAAGACGCGTGTTGCTGAAGAGATGTCTGGCCGATAACGCCAAAATCTGTTTCAGCGTTTGAACGATCGCGCGACGGGATTCATTTTAGGCCTACGTACGGTTGGATGGTCGTACCGGCGTATAGCCTCTGAAACACGCGTATATACGTCCACTGCGGAAAGGAATCGGAGAAGATGGATTGACGAAGTGCGTGTGAATCCCCGCAGTGGTACGGGTCCATCCAGACGTAAATCAGGATGCGTTGGTCGACGCATTCGAAGACATGACCCCACAAACGACTACTGTCGACATTCTGCAGAATTTGCAGGGTACATAGGATATTCCAATATCAGAGAAAACATTTTCTCGACAATTGACCGAAAGCGGCTTGCACTCAAAACGGCCTTTAGGAAGACTGCCATTGACGAAAAGACACCAACGCGAGAGGTTGCAATGGTGCTTGGCCCGAGGGTTTTGGACGACTGTATAGGACAGTGTAGTGTTCAGCGACGAGTCTCGGCTCCGTTTGTCGAATGACAGTCGCCATGTGAGAGTTTGGAGCAACGTGAAAACCGATTCAAACCTGCTGCAACTGCTCGACGCAATACTGCTAGCCAACGCGGCATCATGGTTTGGGTTGCCATCGGTTTTGATAGATTTTCACCTATGGTTCGTATCAGAGGCACAATGACAGTAAGACGATATGTGGGTGAGTTTTTGCGGCCAGTAGTATAACCCTATCTACATCGGTTGCAAAATCCTGCTTTCAGCAAGTTAACGCACGAAGACTCAAAGCAAACCTCAGCAGACAAGTCTTGCAAGGGTGCCTCCGATTTTTCCGGATCTCTCAACCATCGTGCAAATATGGGACGTGATTGGCCGTGGTTGGACTGCCATGTCTCTGCCTCAAACAGAGGGCGACCTGCGGAAGATGGTTGAAGGCATATGGTCGTCCAACCGTCAGGAAACTAACCGCAAACTCACTGAATATGTTTCTCGAAGGGTTGTTGCTTGTATCGCCGCAAAATGTGGCTTTACTGTCTACTGACCATCAATGCTGTATTGCATTTTTCTTCTGAAATTAAGCTAACTTATTTATATATGACATATTTGTCTGTGTATCTTATACATCACTCTATGTTCTCTCTTTTATGGTAGTGCATTTTCTGTGTCGGGAAGTGTATAAACTATATTGCTTAATGCATGCTAGCTATTCTAATTGTTAAGATACATTTGTAGGAAATATACGTTAATTATGGTGCCATGAAATAATTTTGTATGTTGTCATTAATATACACATCAAATTTTAATGTGCAATTTATTAACAAAACACATTATGTATTTAATCTTGCGCAATTCCATTTCTTTAGAAATAAATAAGGTGTGAATATATTGTGAATATCGACCACATTATATTAATTTATCAAAATCGTTGTAATTCGGGTTATACATAAAACAAATAGAAAAATGATTATAATTATGAAAGAACTCCAAGTTGGACCTATTCGGCATTTTCTGTGTCGCGAAGTGTATAAACTATATTGCTTAATGCATGCTAGCTATTCTAATTGTTAAGAAACATTTACAGGAAATATATGTTAAATATGGTGCCATGAAATAGTTTTTATGTTGTCATTAATATACACATCAAATTTTAATGTGCAATTTGTTGTTAAAACACATTATGTATTGAATCTTGCGCAATTTCATTTCTTGAGAAAAAAAATTAAGTGTGAATATATTGTGAATATCGACCAAATTATATTAATTTGTGAAAATCGTTGTAATTCGGGTTGAACATAAAACAAATAGAAAAATGATTCTAATTAAAAGAGAACTTCAAGCTGGCTCTATTCGGCATTTTCTGCTGGCATTTTCTGTGTCGGGAAGTGTATAAACTGTTGCTTAATGCATGCTTAGCTGTTCTGCTAATTGTTAAGGTACATTTGCAGGAAATATACGTTAATTATAGTGCCATGAAATAGTTTTGTATGTTGTCAATAATATACGCATCAAATTTTAATGTGCAATTTATTGTCAAAACACATTATGTATTGAATCTTGCGCAATTTCATTTCTTTAGAAAGAAATTATGTGTGAATATATTGTGATTATCGACCAAATTATATTAATTTGTGAAAATCGTTGTAATTCGGGTTAAACATAAAACAAATAGAAAAATGAATCTAATTAAAAATAGCTCCAAGCTGGCCCTATTCGGGTCTTGAAGTACCTGTGTACCAATCATCATGGCCGTACGATGCTTACATTTCCCGCTATAGACTACACACACCCAGAGACAGACACACATACAGATATCTTAATTCTGTATGTCAGATTATGTTATACAAATTTTATCCATATTCTATAATACAACAAATAATTAAATTAAACAAATCCTAAAAATGACAATATTTACATTTGCCAGATATTTACAAACTTAAAAAAATTGCAGAGAGTAAATGCTTACCTTAAAGAATCTCTACAAAATGCAAGATTTTTATACACAGCATTTGTTTCAGACAAACGTATCAGTAAAAGAATATAGAAAAGGAATTGTATTTTGCATCGAATAGATTTCTTACTGCTCGGTTGCTTTCGAAATGTTTTTACTTTGTGAGTTCTCCTTACATGTATTTGATCACGTATGAATTTTTGATCCACATACATTAATAATTCCTGCATAGTAGAATAGAAACCCGATTTGATTTACATGTGCTGTTGACAGTAATATTAAAATGTGAATATTTCTTTGCTTTCGTAAGTGAATGATGAATATTTTTTCGAGAGGAATTGTGTGTGTTTTTATACTTCATACTGCTGTAAAAAAAGGAATGTTTTTCAAATATTTCTCGGATTTCGGTAGTGTGACGTTAAAAATAGTTTTAAGATACTCTGGGCACATTAAATAAAATCTGATGTGGGCAACACATTACTTTACTTATAATGCAATGAATTTACTACTTTTACAGTTACAAAAATGTTATTCTTATAGTAGATACTTATATTCTTTCCAAGAAATTTAATTTTCTTCAATTAGTCGTCATTTTAATTGATTTAGCGTAATTTTTTTTATTTGGCGATATTTTTGTTAATTTTTAAAAATTCTCCAAGTTGGCGACATTCTGCCAAATTTGTCGTCAAAATCTCTCCAAGCGCTATGGACGGAAAAATAAGATATTCTTATACCAGATAAATGACTATTGGATTTCAAATACAAAAATATTTTCAATGCATCTTTTCTCATGAATGGAACGAGCTATATCCACGAGACTGATGTCACCAAATTAATCGCAGGATATCACATATGAAAAGTGAACATGTTTCTCAAGAGTTAATATATATTTTTTAATTTATGGGATTTTTTGATAAATTTATGTGAAAAATGTGCAATATCTCGAGAACGGATCATGCTAGCGTTCTAAAGTTGTAAATCGTTTTCTAAGGGAAAATTGCATAAAAAATGTCTATTTGCGTAACTTGCGTAAATGTTTTGATTTTTTGATGATTTTTCTGGAAAATTTCACTCGAAAATATAGGGGGGTTCTGAACATTCGATTGTGTTCGAAAACAATAAGCCTCCAGTATTTACGGATTGTGATTTTTGTACCAAATTTCATTCGAATTGCTCCGTTCGTTCGTGAGATATCGTCTCCACAGGCTCACACACATACTTTCACACACACCCACACACACACCCACACACATACTTTCACACACACACACATACACACACACACACACATACAGACAGACATCACCTCAAAAATGTTTGATTCGTGATCAGCGATGCTTGAAACGTGCTCTCCCGTCGAAAACTCGAATTCGAATTTTCGACCCCGTCACAATACTTTTCTTATACATTATCTATATAAGGAAAGTAAATATAGGAAATATGAGGGAAGGTGTTTATCTGTATGGTATGTATATGGCAATGAAAGGATTGATTCAAGGCTTGATGAAATTTCCTGTGCATATTCCTTGCATAAATAATAATATATTTTGTAAATATAATGTGAGACCATTAAGATGCGAGGCACAATTTGAACAAATTGGTATATTTTTAAAGAAAAAATTTAGACCGGCGACTAAACGATTAACTGTATTGGCCCGGAGAAGTTTACGACCCATAAATTCATGTCATCAAAATTACAAGGCCGACTTGGGCGTAAACTATGATTCCTGCAAGACTTTCATAATTCCATTAACTCTAGAGGAACTAGCCAAAAGACACTCCACTTTCACGCAAAATGAATAAGTCAATGGAAGTTATCGAAGACGTGTTGACCTGGACCAAAGAAATAAGACGAAATAAGTACTCAGAGAAGGAGACCTAGATGAGATCAGAAGGAGACCTAGATGAGATGAGAAGGAGACCTAGATGAGATGAGAAGGAGACCTAGATGAGATGAGAAGGAGACCTAGATGAAATGAGAAGGAGACCTAGATGAGATGAGGAAGATACCTAGATGAGATGAGCAGGAGACCTAGATGAGATGAGAAGGAGACCTAGATGAGATGAAAAGGAGGCCTAGATGAGATGAGAAGTGGACCTATATGAGATGAGAAGGAGACCTAGATGATATGAGAAGGAGACCTAGATGAGATGAGAAGGAGACCTAGATGAGATGAGAAGGATACCTGGATGAGATGAGAAAGATACCTAGATGAGATGAAAAGGAGACCTAGATGAGATGAGAAGGAGACCTAGATGAGATGAGAAGGAGACATAGATGAGATGAGAAAGAGACCTAGATGAGATGAGAAGGAGACCTAAATGAGATGAGAAGGAGACCTAGATGAGATGAGAAGGAGACCTAGATGAGATGAGAAAGAGACCTAGATGAGATGAGAAGGATATTTTAGAAATTAATTAGATCTGAGGTGTGGCGCACTATAAGAAGAGAAAAATAGTCATAAATACAGAGATGAGGTACGGTCAATTTTGAGAAGATGGAACTGCATCGCATTGATGATAAAAAGCTTAGTGTGAATAAGTGGCTACGGCATATGCCAGAGCAATAATAAGAAGGTATATGGCAATTTTATTGAACTCGGGTCAAATTATTGTATTTTTTAAGTAAATACCGATTTCGAAAGGTCTCACATTGGATACCCCTAATTAGTAATTTATTTCTATACATAATATTACATCAATATTTCTATACAAAATATTACATCAATATTTCTATACATAATATTACATCATATTTGTGTATCTAATAAACATTAATGTTTAAAAATTAAAATGGGTTATTTAATGAGTAAGGTGTTGAAGGCCCAGACCGTCCAGCTCATCCTGAGGACATGAGCAACTATTTGAACGGCCGGGTAATGAATAAGATGTGTATTTTTAGATATGCAAAGTGGGCTTGCAGTTGGTGAAAATTGGTATGTTACTGCTACACAATATTATTGCTACACAGGAAATTATTGCTACCTAGGACCACATTATCCATCTGCTTCATTTCTCAATGTGTTCTTTCAATGCCTTCATCAACAGGTCCATTGCCACTCCTCACTTCTCTACGTGGATTATGTTTAATTCATATAACATTAGAGTCTTAAATCCATCACGAAATCATTTAGATACGCTGTATCTACATGGCTTTAATAAGTAAATGGTGATTGTATATCTCTTTCAATAAAAGAAAAAAAGGGTAATAGTACACATCAAGACGAACAATACAGGAGATAGAATCTAGGGTCGCATCCCACTCATAATGACAGAAAAGTGTAAAGTTACATATCCACGTTGATCCTTAAACAGCGATAGGAAATATGATTAACTAATTTAGAAGTACCACATTTCCATTAGTATCAGAGAAAGAGCCAAAGTAGCTGCTTAAAGTGGCAACCGAGGATGTCGTTAAACAGCCGACACCGGCGAAGAAATACTGCCTCTTGCAGACTCCTGGTTTGGTCTTACCCGCTTTCCAGAACGTCTAACAGGAGAGGCTAAACGTATGTTCCTGGAGCAAGTGCTTCCCGGTCTGTTGGATGGTATTTTGTTCATCACAGAGAAGGACATGTGGTTTATAAACTAAGGGGCCCCAGCACACTTTTCTATCGATCTCCGATATTTCCTAAATGCGACATATCCTGAGCGGTGGATTGGGCATGGTATATCTGGGGCTTGGACTCTATACTCCGCAGACTTCAAACCTCTAAACTTCTTCTGGAAGCGCATGAAAACATTGGTGAAGATACTTATGAACTCCCTGAAAGATCTCGTCGTTATAATCATATTGCTGCGGACGAAATCAACACTACATAAGAGTTTGCGAGAGGGTGCTACAGTCTCTCTCTCTCTGTATATATATATATATATATATATAATATAAAACCTGAAAAATTGCTACAATTTTTGTTGAAATGATTAAAAAGCTACAAGCAAAAAATAATTTATAATACAACTTGTAAAGCGCTATGCTGCAATTTTACATGTGTATACCTATTTAAATTCCCAAAAAAGGACAAATAACAATGTACTCGTAAATTTCTAGAAGAGTGACAGGAGTAGCGGCCGGGGGAGTTGCGACCCCCAACACTTCGCTTAAATCTTTTTTCCGCCATGGCAAACGCTCCCGGTAGCCGATACTCCCTACCCTATCTACTTCATGATTCTAATAGAACCGTAAAAATTACATACAAACATGTACACTTTCAATAGTATGTAAATCTTTAAAAGTTTACTGTTCTACGCCAAATCAAACCAAAAAGCTCACTATAAAATTTTTTAACAATTAATTTAAAATATTAATGTATGGAATTACTTCACTCGTGCCTATTTAATACTTTGAAATCAATATATTCATGACTAATTAAATCCAAGTCTGAGTGGTTATTTTAAAAAATGGATACAGGACCTATTAGCTACATTATCGCTATATAAATACTGATGTAAGAAATTTCTTCACTCGTGGTTATTTAATCCTTTAAAAACTATATATTGAAAACTAATGTTTGAAATCCAAGTCAGAGAGGTTGTTTATCAAAATTGGATACAAAGCCTATTGGCAACATTTTCGCCATATCAATACTAATGCAAGAAATTACTTCACTCGTGGTTATTTTAATACTTTGAAATCAATATATTCAAGACTTATGAAATCCAAGTCAGAGTGGTTAATTTTAAAAAATGGATACAAGACCTAAATGAATGTCACCCATCCCCCCAAAAAATATTCCAAAGTCACAAAAGACCAAGTCTAAAATACTATTAAATCATCAGTGATCAACTGCGCAAAGCTGATAGTACGATTATCTAATTTATACAATATAAAACCTGAAAAATTGCTAAAATTTTTGTTGAATTGATTAAAAAGCTAAAAGCAAAAAATAATTTATAATACAACTTGTAAAGCGCTATGCTGCAAATTGATATTGATTTTAATATATTGATTTTAAAGTATTAAAATAACCACGAGTGAAGTAATTCCATACATTGGTATTTGCATGGTGAAAATGTTGCCAATAGGTTTTGTATCCAATTTAATAAACAACCACAATGACTTGGGTTTCAAACATTAGTTTTGAATATATAGTTTTTAAAGGATTAAATAACCACAAGTGAAGAAATTTCATACATCAGTATTTATATGGCGATAATGTAGCTAATAGGTCTTCTATCCATTTTTTAAAATAACCACTCAGACTTGGATTTAATTAGTCATGAATATATTGATTTTAAAGTATTAAATAGGCACGAGTGAAGTAATTTCATACATTAATATTTTAAATTAATTATTAAAAAATTTTATAGTGAGCTTTTTGGTTTGTTTTGGCTTAGAATAGTAAACTTTTAAAGATTTACATATTATTGAAAGTGTATATGTTTGTATGTAATCTGAGGTCGCAACTCCTCCCGGTCGTTATTCCTGTCACTCTTCTAGAAATTTACGTGTACATTGTTACTTGTCCTTTTCTGGGAATATATATATATATATATATATATATATATATATATATATATATATATATATATATATATATATATATATATATATATATATATATATATATATATATATATATATATATATATATATATATATATATTAATGTCATATAAAAGATACGAATATAAGATTTAAAATTAACGAGACAAGTAGGCGCAATGCTGCTCTAAATTGTCTAGTATAATAAAAGAGAAAAATTCTACAAAGAAATCTCAAAAAGGGGGGGGTGGTGGTGGAGAAAAGCCAACAGGGAAATTTGAAAAGGCCTAGGGGGGTGGTGACCCCTAGTTCCCCGGTTAAAAGTCGACTTTTATTCCATAGGAAACACTCCCGGAGCCGAAAAATACCTGAGGCCAATCTCCGTACAAACGTCAAAGCAAAAGACGCACAAAACAGTCCGAACAAGGAACAAATGGACTCCATTACAAAGTTGTAAAAGCAAGGGTATACATACAAAGTCAGAATTCAGAGTGACAACACACAAGAAAAGTAAAACGGCCAACTGAAATCCCTCAGTCAAAAGAGAGAAGGGAGTAGAGTGTATAGGACTAACACCATCGTTGCCATTTATAACCCAAAACTAAACGTTTGCCAATATCATTTTCAAATGCGTTGATTGTTTTATTATGATAGGTATTATAAATATGTCTGAGGAATCCAAGGGGATAGTCTTGTTTGATAGCCTCCTTGATAAATATAACATCACTTTTTATACGGTCTTTTTTATAAGTATGCAAGCGGGCGTTCCGTATAAAGTGATTCATTACGATATTACGAAAAACTTTCTGACTCAAATTAGACCTCCAATTGATAATATAATTCACTTTAATCTTGAAATGTCGTCTTTTATCATAAAGTATCGTATATAAGGGTTCATCTTCAGCGAAGTGAATGATAATATCCAAGTAATTAATTTCATCGGCAGAATCTGCAGGAGTTTCGATTAAATCCAATTGTGCAGGGTAAAAGTCGAAGTTAAATTTAATATTGGTTTTTTGATGTGCCACAAGTATATCATCCTCAAAACGGAAATACGGCAATTCGTTTAATATATGTGTGCCTTTTTCATAGTGATGGAGGTATAGATCTGCCATCATCGAGGAGCAGCCTCCCCCCATAGGTATACCTTTTACTTGCCTATAATAATTCAAACCATTGAATTTTACAACTTTGTAATGGAGTCCATTTGTTCCTTGTTCGGACTGTTTTGTGCGTCTTTTGTTTTGACGTTTGTACGTTGATTGGCCTCAGGTATTTTTCGGCTCCGGGAGTGTTTCCTATGGAATAAAAGTCGACTTTTAACCGGGGAACTAGGGGTCACCACCCCCCTAGGCCTTTTCAAATTTCCCTGTTGGCTTTTCTCCACCCCCCCCCCTTTTTGAGATTTCTTTGTAGAATTTTTCTCTTTTATATATATATATATATATATATATATATATATATATATATATATATATATATATATATATATATATATACATATATATATATATATATATATATATATATATATATATATATATACATATATATATATATATATACATATATATATATATACATATATATATATATATATGTATATATATATATATATATATGTATATATATATACATATATATATATATATATATATATATATATATATATATATACATATATATATATATATATATATATATATATATATATATATATATATATATACATATATATATATATATATATATATATATATATATATATATATATATATATATACATATATATATATATACATATATATACATATATATATATATATATATATATATATATATATATATATATATATATATATATATATATATATATATATACATATATATATATATATATATATATATATATATATATATATATATATATATATATATATCGCATTACGATCTCTTGGTAAAATAATTCACAAACGAATAGAACGAAATTCGGAGGGGAAATGACAATCAGTGGGTATTGGAAGCCTATTCGTTTTAAACACAATCGAATGAGTCTAACCCCCTAAATTTTCCAGTGAAATTTTGAAAGAAATCATCAGAAAATCAAAACCTTTAATAAAGTTACTCAAATATTACTTTTTTATGTAATTTTTCCTTAGAAAGCTGTTGACATAAACTTTAGAAAGCTAGCATGAATAGTTATCGATATATTGCACATTTTTCAAATAAACGTATTAAAAATCTCATAAAATTAGAAAAATATATTTACTATTGTTAAATATGTTCACTTTTCATATGTTATATCATGCAATAAATTTGGAGAAATCATTGTCGTGGATCTAGCTCGTTCCATTCATAAGAGAATATAATTTGGGTAATACTTTTTTATTTGAGCGCCAATTGCCATTTATCTACTATAAGCATAACTTATTTCTCCTTTCATAATGCTTGGTGAAATTTTGGCGACAAACATGGCGACTTTTTTAATGTTGCTAAATTAAAGAAACTGTCTCCAAATTGATACAAATGACACTAAATCAGTGACAATTGCGACTAATTGACAAAAGTCCAATATATTAGAATGAATATACTATAAGAATAACCTATTTTTCCAGTCACGTTTGGCAACATTTTAGTGATAAATTTGTCGGAATATCTCCAAATTGCAGAATTTTTAAATGTTGTCAAATTGACAACAATGTTACCTAATTGATATAAATACGCGAAATTGTTGAAACCGACGCTAAATCAATGGAATGACGACTAACTAAGTAAAATACCTTGGAAAGAACGTAACAGTAGACTATAAAAATCTCACCGTCAGTCTGTTCGTAACGCTTGGCGAGAAATTCAGCGGGATTTCGCCAACTTGGCGACAATTTTAAATGTTGCCAAAGTGAAAAAAATGTCACCAAATTGATTACAATGACGACAAATGGGAAATAATTTTACTCAAATTCTGATTTCTGCCATATGATGGGCATACATTATACGAGTAGTATATAAGAAATGCTTTTCTCTCCGTTTGTTTGTAACACATGCTGATGGATTTGGCGAATTTCTTGGCGAATAATATAGCCACGTATCACCAATATGGCAATATTTCTCCACAGATTGGCGAAAATATGTTCTAAATTGTAAAAATGACGCTAAATTAATAAAAATGACGCCTACTTGATGAATTTGTTACTGAAATATTTTAATATATGAACTTTGTCAACTTATTGTGGATTCTACCATATTGATAATAGTTTATTTAGAGTTGCGTATATATATAAGAATGTAAGTTAATTGGGTGTTTTGAAATATATTTATGCGTTGTCATCCGGAATATCGCCAAATGTACAATTCAACGTTAAAACACAGTGCCGTGGATCTTATACATTATTTTTTTTACTGTAAAAGGAGCAAATTCATTGTATTTTATAAGGAGAGTCATGTGCAGCCAACATCAGATTTTTTTACTTTTATATTTACTGGGAAGTAAAAACTGGAGTAAATGGAATTTAAATTTTATAGCTTTATAGAATTCTTTTTTAGGAAAATATTGAAAGTACTCCAAAAGCGGTTTCTTGTTTCCTTAAACAAAATCTGTCAGAGCATTGATGGTGTGCATCGGATTTCACTCAAATGTTTCACTTGAAAGAACAAACTTCTTTTATCGAATTGCTGGCTGGCAATCACTTTAGAAATATGGTAGAGCTTTCAAGGCACGAAAATGTACTTTCACTCCATTAAAGATTAAAATCCAAAAATCGTGACTATGTATTAAAATTTACAATGTGAGCAATACATAACTTGCACTTATTAAAATATTTTATAATTTAACTTTCTAATTATACAATCTGAATATATCATTTTCTTTTCGGAAATTCATGAATTCAAAATTTGTTCGAAAATGCAAAGTTCGTGGCGATATATCAAAACCAATACATTTTGAGTACTTTAAGAACGATATTCTTCTTTGTGTGTATTTGTCTGCTGTCTTTTTTTGCAATATATATATCACTCTAGATCAAAAACTATGTAGCAAAATGTTATAAAATATCGTTGTTAAGGTACTTTTAAATTATCCTAGTGTTTATTAGATTTAGATACAATTTGAAATAAAAACCAAAGCAAAAAATAAAATAAAATCATGTTTTCTTTTCCGCAATGATTTCCAAAAATTGTCAGTAAAACAAACACTAATCAAACCAAACTGAAAAGTAATATATAACTGGAAATGTGACATAATTTTTAATAATCATATATTTAGTGACATAGTTTGAGCGATTACACTTAAATCAATGAAATATAAAATTCTAAGCTACATCTTGTAACCCGAAATTGAAGCGCAACTTGACATCTTGATACACGATTAAAAACTTAGACGTTTATTTCATGAAAGTGGTTAGAAACGACAAATAGCACATCCAAAATATTGAATATCAATTGATTAACGAACAAGATAGCCTAGTAATCTGTACATTGTACACGTTTTGAAAACAACGTAGCAAATACCGTTTGGTGCGAGATATTTTTAAAATTAAATTTGTTCCATAGAATTAACAGTATCTAATTTTTGATATCAGATATCTCTATATAGTTCACAACTTAAAGATTTTGTCATGACTTAAAACACGAATTGTTTAAGCCATGTACATAATTTCATTCGAATTGATGGATTTTTACTATGTCAACGAATCTTTCAAACACAGTTAGCTTTGAGTCGGTGCTGTATAAGCTACACTCGAAAATCGCCTCACTTCAATATCAAATATCTGATTTCATCAGCACATGACTTTCCATGCACACTTATATCCACGTTCTCTTACTTTTTATTAAATTTAATTCACTTTTAATTCAATTTTTCGTTCTCAATTGGTAACTGGACTTATTTTCAAACGTGGCGTAGAGAAAATACGAAAAAACTAAAATATCTCGAGAACGGCTAGTCCTGGTGTAATGGTGTTTATCTTATTCATTTCTTCGTTAAAAATTACGTATAAAGAAGCATTTAATGAATATATTTGAGCATACGTAGTTTTTATTTTAGATTTGGACAATTTTTGCGGGCCATTTTGCAAAAAAGACGGGTCATTTTTTTCCGAATCGTACCAAAATCTAATCAGCACCAGGGTCTCACCCAAATGGCTTACCAAATTTTATGAAATGCGGTCTATTACTTTTTGAGTTAGAGTGGATACATACATTGTAGAGAGACACACAGATACACACACAGAAGTCACGCTAAAAATAGTTTTTTCATATTCTGGAGGTCCCGAAACGTGTAGATCCGTCGAAAACTCGAGCTGAGATTTTCTACATAATTCCAATACTTTCCCTATACATTACCATGTATTGCAGGGATAGTAACAAATAAAATAGAGACGTGTTTTGATTACATCGGCATTTTTACCAGTAATATTTTTTCCCGTTAAAGCATTGCATCCAAAATACTAAATTTTAAATAGTTTTGCTTTAATTATTTAAAAAATGTAAAATGATACTCGTTCAGTTTACCATCTTCTGTTGACAAACTTTTAAAAATGCCGCCATTTCTGCGGGATTTTTTTTCTGTCGATTTGAAATCACATGATTGCCAGAAAAATGAGACGAAGCAAAATACATACGAAAATAAAACATAAACCAATGGAAATACAATTTTAAGTACAATATTCTCATAAAAATTTGTCTCATATCTATAAGACTTACGTATTATACTGGTTATGCAATCACTGTCGACTATTTCATATCGACTACCATTATTTCTCATAAGAAATAATATTAAATTTTAAATTTAGAAATTTTAGTGTTCGAATTAAAGAAATTACAATGTTTGTATTTAAATCTTATTTTTTATCATATTTTATTTACACATACCTCAACATTTTGGTACATCCAAAGTTGAGTTATTGTGATCAAAGCTCACAATATGCATACAAATCATATTTTCTATTTTTAACTAAATACTTTTGAAGCGCTCGACAGCCGTTCAGGAGATATTGAAATATTATTTTCTATCAAAATTTCAAATTGCAATAATTTTTTGAGAAGCAATATACAATAGTGAGTAAATAAAAATAATTGGTGATAATCTTCTTATTCGATCCAGACCGTCCGAACTACCCAAAATGCAAAGTATCCGTTTCGACGGCCAGAAAACGCTACCCAATTTAGACCGGAACCCAATGGGGATGATATTCTCAGAGACTGCGCCATCATTCCCCTGCCACCAATATCTCTGAAGGAATTACGGACCCACCTATTTAACGTACCCGTGATTCTGGTGAACACGGGGACAGTTTGAGCAGAGCCGGAAATCGAACTCGGGTCGTCTGACAATTCCAGCTCGCAAACCAGTTGGCTGTTCCACCCCGTCGATATTATTTTTAAGTATTTCGTGTACGCACCTTTTGGATAATGTTGATACTGTTGGCCGACAGTTGTTGATTGTTGATACCCAGACCGTCCGACCTACCAGAAAGGTGTAAGGTAACTGTTTGGACGGCCGGGAAGTGCCACCCAATTTAGACCGGAACCCAGTGCGGGAGGCATCCACAGGGACCGTACCCTTCTTCCCCTACCATCAACCATTCTGAAAGACATACGGTCCCAAATGTTTAACTTGATCGTGATCGTACTCCGCATGAACACGGCGGCATTTGTGGCAGAGTGCAAATCCAGCGCGCAAACCACCGGGCTACCGCGCCCGAAATGTGTCAACAGCACGCGGTGTTCCCAGGTGATCACCCACCCAAATACTAACCGCGCCCGATGCTGCCTGATTTCGGTGATCAAATGAGAACCGGTGTTTTCAGCACGTTACACCCGTTGGCATTGGACTGAGACTGGTTGAAACAATTTATAGTTACGCAGAATTTCTTTGACTTGGCATAAGGTAAGCCTTTTCCTTGCTTTCTGTGCATCTGTGATTAGGCGTTCCCTGCCTCTCTTTATGGACGTGGTCCTTTCCATTTGGACACTTCGTATGGGCTGAACCCCTTCCAGATTCTCTATATCTGTTGCCTTTTGCTATCCGCGCAAATTAGTGTATTTATGTGTCATAAACATTCTCCAGTTCAATGTCAAAATCACAAACAATAAAGCTTGGAAATCCAACCTCTGCATAAGTGGTACAATGAATACCACCCAGGACCAGCACTGGATTTTAAGGTTGAGAGGTCTATGCAGATGACCCTGTAAAGAGTATCAGTGGTCATATTAAATCGATCTTTTTTGTTCTGGGCGATAAGACATTTTTTCTGCCGGGAATGCAATTTAGAAACGACCACTTCCAGGCATAGTTTTTCTTGTCTGGGGCTCGATAAGCAGGATATGTTTAGGGCTCTTTTTCTGGTGATGAACTTCTTCAGGGTGTCCGACTGAATGGGCTTGGTTTAATACATTTTAGGCCAGGAGGAAGAAGTAACTACAACAACAATAACAGCATGTCAATTATATTGCCTATCTGTTTAGCTCGTTATTCAGCTTGCCTCACATCATTGAATATGAAACTATATCAACTCCAGCTTCTTGTCTTACATCTGACATATACACACACAAAGAAAAAAATGAAAGATCAATCATGCATAAAGCATTGATTATTACACACTTTTCAACTGCCGCCGGCCGTCCAAATGGTTGCTCAAGTCCTCAGGGCGAGCCGGACGGTCTGGGTCTTCAACACTTTTCAACTGCCGGCCACACATCTTGCTACCATAAGCCTTCTTGTTGGTCATGTGGTCTGGGTTTTCAACACTTTTCAACTGGGACAACAGTCCTACCGTGCTGAAAACACCGGTTATCGTTAGGTCACCGAAGTAAAGCAGCATCGGGCGCGGTTAGTACTTGGGTGGGTGACAAAATGGGACCACCGCGTGTTGTTGGCACATCTCGGGCGCGGTAGCCCGGTGGTTTGCGCGCTGGATTTGCACGCTGTCACAACTGCCCCCGTGTTCATGCGGAGTACGATCACGTTAAACATGTGGGTTCGTAAGTCCTTCCGAGAGGTTGGTGGTAGGGGAAGGAGGGTACGGTCCCTGTGGATGCCTCCCCCACTGGGTTCCGCTCTAAATTGGGTGGCACTTCCCGACCGTCCAAACATTTACATTACACCTTTCTGGTAGGTCGGACGGTCTGGGTCTCAACAACAACTACACTTTCCAACTGGAGCCAACGGCCCTATCGTGCTAAAAACACCGATTCTCGTTAGATCACCGAAATCAAGCAGTGTCAGGTGCGGTTAGTACTTGAGTGGGTGACCACCTGGGAACGCCGCGGGCTGTTGGCACATTTCGGGCGCGGTAATCCGGTGGTTTGCGCGCTGGATTTGCACGCTACCATAATTGCCGCCGTGTTCATGCGGAGTACGATCACGTTAAACATGTGGGTCCGTAAGTCTTTCTGGGAGGTTGATGGTAGGGTAATGAGAGTGCGGTCACTGTGGATGCCTCCCCCACTGGGTTCCGTTCTAAATTGGGTGGCACTTCCCGACCGTCCCAGCTACCTTACACCTTTCTGGTTGGTCGGACGGTCTGGGTCTCAACAACAACAACAATTTCCAACTGATTGATGCTCTATGTCCACGGATGAGCCAGACGGTCTGGGTTTTCAGCACTTTCCAACTGAAATACAATTTTATTAAAACAATTCTAAAATTCGAAATATTCAACACTGGTATTTTTTTAATTACTGCAATGCTACACAAATTTACTAAACTTAGAAACATAAAAAAATATTGCTATAAATCGTCTGCTTCTCTATGTAAATTCACAATAACATGCATATCATTTATATTTCCGATTCCAGATATAAAAAATTGTGCATTACAAAAAATCAGCAATTCTTACACAAATCATCCTACAATCGCTTGATTTGTTTACATTCTGCTTACTATAGAAATTAGGCTGCGTTATAGGAATAATCAAAGTTTAATGAATATTTAAAATAAAAATAATTAATTGCGTTGCTACAGAATTTACTTACACAGATAATATGCAAAAATAAAGAGGTTTTAGGACGGATGCTAAATATCCTAATTACAAATTTAAAAGATCTTCACGATTTTTACACCGGAGAAAAATAGATGTCATATTTGATTTTGAAATGATTCACGTGATCTCGTTATATACTAATATGGGTGTAATTATTGTTTTAAATTTTATTTAAAAAGCTACTTAATATATATTGCTGAAATTGTTTTACACATTTTACTTGATAATTATAATTATATGATAGTATTTCATGTCTGAATCCGGGTTAAACCCAAAACTAATTGAGTGACATTATTAATTTTACGTCACATATGTCTCACAGACCGTCTCAACAACATACTAACATTCCATTTTGATAGCGTGATTTTTGCAGCAATTATCGTGCGAACGGGCAGACAGACAAAATGAACAAAGTCATTAACACTTTACAACTACGTTGAAAATTGTTAAAATCACGTACCAAGACAGAAATATACTGAAACTGTGAATGTGGTGAATGTGTTCCTAATAAGTTTATGTTCAACATTGTATTCAATTTATCGATCTTGAACTTTTTTGAGAAAAACAATACCCTCCGTAATATAGCACGAAAGAATTTTGCATATTTAAAGAAGCATTATTCTAAAGCAAAAAAAAACTATTTTTAAGAAGCGACTCAAAAATTGTTATTTGTTTCTCTCGCAAAATATTTCAGGGCATAAAAATAGTGCATCGGTTTTCTCCCAAATGTTACAGTTGGAAGAGCAGAAACTTCAATTTCCCATTTATCGAATAGAAGACTGAAAATATCTTTGGGAGCGTTGTATTGATTTCCGTCTGGGAATACGCTTTTTGCCGCATATTGAATGGTAAACAGCAAAAAGCACGGTATTAAAAAAAAACAAAAAAATTCAATAATTAGATCAACAAAAAATTTTACTTGTGTCAAATGTTTTTACCTACTCTCATACTATAAGATTTTTTAAATGTTGTGTTATTACAAGAAAAATGAGTATCTTACATATACAGGTAATTTGTGTGACAAACTCGCAACATCTAGGTTCAAAACCGGTTTTCGAAAGTTCATGTCAGTCGTTTTGTAATGAAAAACTACATATAATGTGATAATTTTTAGCATTACTAAATGTGTTTTTTTTTGTTTTGCTTTTTCAGGAAAGTCAAAGCGGTGGTGGTGGTCTGTCGTACAATCAGTCGCACATAATATTTATAAGCTTCCAAACTTCACTAAATGCAAATCGTACCAATTTTTATATTCTCTGCAATACATGGTAATGTATAGGGAAAGTATTGGAATCATGCCGAAAATCGCAACTCGAGTTTTCGGCAGATCTACACGTTTCGAGACCTCTAGAATACGAAAAACTATTTTTAGTGTGACGTCTGTGTGTGTGTCTGTCTGTGTATCTATCTGTGTCTGTGTGTGTATGTCTGTCTGTCTGTGCAATGTACGTATCTACTTTACCTAAAAAATACTGGACAGAATTTCATAAAATTTGGTAGGTAGTTAAGACTCTGGTGCTGATTAGTTTTTGGTAGGATACGTTAAAAAAGAACCAGGCTTTTTTACGAAATGTCCCGTAAAAATTCCACGTATCCTCTCTAGCTAAAATACTAACTGACCAAATTTCACAAAATTTGGTAGATAAGTTACTTGTAAGATACTCTGGTGCTGATTAGATTTTTGCATTATTCGGAAAAGTAAAACTCCCTTTTTTACGAAATGGCCCGTAAAAATCGCCAAAATCTAAGAAAAAAAAAACTACGTATGCTCAAATGTATCAATTAAATTCTTAATTTATACGCAATTTTTGACGAGGAAAATAATATAACAGACGCCATTATGCTTTAGGACTAACCGTTCTTAAAGTATTTGAGATTTCTTGCATTTTTGTTACACCGATTTCGAAAAAAGTACCATATACCAAATAAAAACAAGAGTATAATTAAAAATGCAAATTTAGTGTTATTTGGTGTAATTAAACTCAATCTGACGAATTATTAAAGAAATAAAGAAAATAAATTTGAGTCTGCAGCGAAAGTCATGTGCTGCCCACATCGGATTTTTACTTTCTTTATATACAATAATGTATAAGGAAAGTGTTGTGACGGGGTCGAGAATTCGAATTCGAGTTTTCGACGGGAGAGCACGTTTCAAGCATCCCTGATCACGAATCGAACATTTTTGAAGTGATGTCTGTGTGTGTGTGTGAAAGTATGTGTGTGTGTGTGTGTGTGTGTGAAAGTATGTGTGTGTGTGTTTTTCGTGTCAGTGAGTCTGTGGAGACGATAACTGACGAACGAATGGTCCGATTCGAGCAAAATTTGGTACAAAAATTACAATTCTTGAATACAGGAAGTCTATTGTTATTATACGGAATCGACTGTTCAGAACTCCTCTAAATTTTCGAGTGAAATTTTGAAAAATCATCAAAACATCAAAACCTCTAATAAAGCTACGTAAATAGACATTTATTATGTAATTTTTCATTAGAAAACAATTAACATAAATTTTGGAAACCTAGAATGAACCGTTCTCGAGATATTGCACATTCACATAAAAAGTATCAAAAAATTATAGAAAATTAAACAAAAGTGTTTCCTATTGAGAATCATGTCCACTTTTCATTGATAATATCATGCAATAAATTTAGTAACATCATTCTCGTGGATCTTGCTCGTTCAATTCATGAAAAAATATACTATGAGTAATACTTTTGTATTTGAACGCCAATAGTCTAATAATCTGCTATAAGAATAATTTATTTCTCCGTCTATAACGCTTAGCGAGATATTGGAGACGAATTTGGCGGAATATCGCCAACTTGACGACTTTTTAAAATATTACCAAATCGAAGAAAATCTCGCCAAATGGATAAAAATGACGCTAGATCAATGAAAATAACGACTGTTTGACGAAAATTCAATATCTTGGAAAAAATATAACTATCTACTATAAGAATAAACTATTCTGTTTTTTCTGTAGCAGTAGTAAATAAATTACATTATATAAGGAAAATCATGTGCTGCCCACATCAGATTTGTACTATCTTATAAGTTTTGTTTTCAAATTATTATGCCCATTATTAATTCATATAAAATGCCATTATTAATTATATAAATTATGCCATTTTATAAAAATTAAAATATTTAAATTATATATTAAATAATAATTATAATATATAATGTTATAATAATTAAAAATATAAATATTATAAAATTAGTTTCATATTGTTACAATATGTCAATGTATTATTTTCACGAAAATTTTTGATATCGAGATTTGAGTGCCAATACAGGTTTTAAAAAACCCTGAACTTGTTTGACTATTTTTGGAGTGATGTCCAACTATATGTCCATCTGTCTGTCTGTATGCATGTGTTCGATTTCTTGTGTACACAACACCGGCCACAAATATTAATATATTTTCACGAAACTTTATACCCGGCTTTGTTATTAAAAATTCTAGAACTAAATGGATTTGTTTTAATTCGAGCGAAAACTTCAATATTCATTTAAAATTTCATATATTTTAACATAAGGGAATAGGATAAAGTTTGACATAATCATTCATAAAAGGGTTTATTTACGGCTCCGTGATAACGATACTTTAATTGCAATCATTTTCATGAAAAAGATCTGCAATACAATATTTTTATTCGTGCCGTCATTAGCTCCCATCGGGGGACAAGTTATCTGCTCCCAGGGGGAGGCACATTTTCAAGTATGGTATGAATCGAAAAAAATTTTCAGGCTCTTTAAAGTTAAGGGTAACAAACTAAAATTGTAATCATTTAACAGTGATAACGATTTCACAAAATTTAAATGGATTCTGAAAATGGATTAGAAATGTTTTTTGGTGGGAAAAATTAGAGTTAAACTACAATTTAGTTAATTTTATTTTGAAACGGTCTTTTCGCTTGTGAGATTTCATCTTGCACCGTCTTACCGGGACATGCGCACACAAATACATCATTGAAGAAAAAAACCTTATTTTCAAGTCCATAATCGCTAGTGTATTTTAAATCTAGTGTATTCTATTTGAAGGAAGAGCTCTATTTGATTGCTATTGTATTCTATTTGATAGAAGAGCTCTATTTTATTGCTAGTGTATTCTATTTGATGGACGAGCTCTATTTGATTGCTAGTCTATTCTATTTGTTGGAAGAGCTCTATTTGCTTGCTAGTGTATTCTATTGGACGGAAGAGCTCTGTTTGATTTCTAGTGTATTCTATTGGATGGAAGACCTCTATTTGATTTGCTAGTGTATTCCATTTGATGGAAGAGCTCTATTTGATTGCTAGAGTATTCTATTGGATGCAAGAGCTCTATGTCATTGCTAGTGTATTCTATTTGATGGACGAGCTCTATTTAATTGCTAGTCTATTTTATTTGTTGGAAGAGCTCTATTTGCTTGCTAGTGTATTCTATTGGACGGAAGAGCTCTGTTTGATTTGCTAGTGTATTCCATTTGATGGAAGAGCTCTATTCGATTGCTAGAGTATTTTATTGGATGCAAGAGCTCTATGTCATTGCTAGTGTATTCTATTTGATGGACGAGCTCTATTTAATCGCTAGTCTATATTATTTGTTGGAAGAGCTCTATTTGCTTGCTAGTGTATTCTATTGGACGGAAGAGCTCTGTTTGATTTTTTAGTGATTTCCATTTGATGGAAGAGCTCTATTCGATTGCTAGAGTATTCTATTGGATGCAAGAGCTCTATGTCATTGCTAGTGTATTCTATTTGATGGACGAGCTCTATTTGATTGATAGTCTATTTTATTTGTTGGAAGAGCTCTATTTGCTTGCTAGTGTATTATATTGGACGGAAGAGCTCTGTTTGATTTTTTAGTGATTTCCATTTGATGGAAGAGCTCTATTCGATTGCTAGAGTATTCTATTGGATGCAAGAGCTCTATGTTAGATTGCTAGTGTATTCTATTTGATGGAAGAATTATATTTGATTGCTAGTGTATTCCATTTGTTGGACGAGCTCTATTTGATTTGCTAGTGAATTCTATTTGAGGGAAAAGCTCTATTTGATTGTTAGTGTATTCTATTTGATGGAAGACATCTATTTGATTGCTAGTGTATTCTAGCAATCAAATAGAGCTCTGGAAGAGCATTTTTAATATGCTCTTCCATGAACAATTCAAATCTAAATTTTCAGCTAATTCACAATAATTTCTCTATACATTATACAGGGTGTCCCAAAAACATTGATCCCTGATTTTATTCCTTAAATATTGATCTTACACATATATAATAAATTACAAAGTTGCATTAAAAGGGTACAAAATTTTATGAAATCGATAAAAAATTTCAGGGAATTAAATTTGAAGAAATACAAAATTTAAGTTTTTATACGGCCCTCGTACAAAAACATTTCCTATAAGTAAAATGTGCTCCATACGCTACTAAGGTGATGCACAAAATTTCAGCATTTTATCATAAAAAGTCCCAGAGATATGTTTAAACAAAATTGATAAGGGTTTAATCACAAATTAAAATGTAAATGTTTACAGCAAGTGTGCAAATGACGCAACGCCGAAATGCATCATAGGTAAATAATATCTGTTTCTTATCCTTAGTGGATCTTTGGCATGGATGGAAAACATTTTGAACAAGGTTTGTAATCTTTCGTTAAATTTATTATTTCTATACAGTGTAGATACTTTTGTACCAATAAATAGAAAAATTAATATTTGCTTATGTAATTATTGTTTTCTTTCGTAATTTGTGTATGAACCTTGAAACGCGATCTGTCGACATGATTTTTCCTCTCTGTGAACCCATGTTGATGCATCGAAAAGTGGTTTAAGTCAACATTTTTGTCTTTTCATATCTCTGGAACTTTTTATGATAAAATACTGAAATTTTGTACATCACGTTATTAGTGCATGGGGAACATTTTACTCATTCGAAATGTTTTGTACGGGGGACGTATACAAATTTAAATTTTGTATTTCTTAAAATTAAATTCTCTTGCAAATTTTAATCGATTCCATAAAATTATGTACCTTTCTTTAAGCAACTTTGTAATTAATTATATATGTCTGAGATCAATATTTAAGGAATAAAAGCCGATGTCAATGTTTTTGGATACCATGTATATGTAGGGAACTTAAAATATTGTTTAGAATACATTGAGCTAATAAATTAATAATAAACTCAAACTTTAATGCGTCTTATGAAAACTATGAAAATAATGCATCTAAATCTCCCTCAGTTGAGCTCCCAGCTATGAAGTGGCAAAGAAAATATACTTCTCCTTCCACTAGCAATATTATATTTTTCTAAGCATACACGATGCCAGTACGAACAGGTTATATCAATATCTGCGCCCAGAAAACGCGGAGTAGAAAAATAGTGTAAAAAAATATGTTCGATATATTTTTATCCGCTACTTAAAAAATAGGGTCATCAATCGATTAGAGATATTTGCAGCAAGGAATAAAGTGTGAAGGTAGAAAAATTGTTGATGAATAGTTTTACTGGGGTAGATGGTTATTAATCTTTTCACTGCCATAACATTTTATGATTATTTTTACTGTTCAAACTTCCATTTTAGTTGCTGCTTTAGTTGGTTTAACTGGAACTTTAGTTGGAACTGTAGTTGAGGTAACTGTTGTTGGAACCTGTAGTTTACAGGAACTGTAGTCGGTTACCATCCATAATATTTTTAATTGAATCCGACCAGATCTATATATATAGAATATTGAAGTTATAGAATATTGAAATGACAATCCGAAAGTAAAAAATCTGATGTGGGCAACACATGACTTTCCCTGCAGATTTACATCCACGTTCTCTTTATTTTAATTAAATTTAATTCACATTTAATTCAATTTTCGTCCTCATTTGTTAACTGGATTTATTTTCAAAGGTGGCATAGAGAAAATACTAATACACTAAAATATCTCGAGAACGGCTTGTCCTAGTGTAATGTAGTTTATCTTATTATTTTCTTCTTTAAAAATTACGTATAAAACAATCATTTAATGGATATATTTGAGCATACGTAGTTTTTATTTCAGATTTTGACGATTTTTGATGGCCATTTTGCAAAAAAGGCAAGTTATTTCTTTCCGAATCGTACCAAAAACTAATCAGCACCAGGGTCATACACAAGTGACTCACCTACCAATTTTTATGAAATTCGGTCTATTTGTTTTTAGTTAGAGTGGATTCACACTTTGCACTGATAGACAGACACACACACAGATGTCATGCTAAAAATAGTTTTTTTTCGTATTCTAGAATTCCCAAAACGTTTAGATCCGTCGAAAACTCGAGTTGCCCTTTTCGACATGATTCCAATATTTCCCTATACTTTACCATGTATTGCAGAGAAAGTAAAAAATTAACTTTTGATCATTTCTGATATTTCTTAGTGTATTATGACGGAAACTCTGTGATAATGATTTCCTTCGCTAAAGAACATATTTATTTGCAGAATGGCTCAGAAATGCATTTTAACATTTCAAAAACTCAAACTAATTTGCATATTAAAACAATCTCACTGAAGTGCATCGTCCCCTCATCTTCCAGTTCCAAATTTTGGGGTTTACGTAGCTTAGATTTTATGATGCATGCCACACAAATAAGCAAACACATGTACGTGCATACATACAGACAGACATATATCTCATTATTCTGTTATATGGCGGGATTCATAAATGTATGGAAAATATCATCACTTATCCGCCCCCTATTGTACATACCTCCAAAATCACCAGATACACTTTGATGACTTCCAATCAAAACTGTTAATTACTCTACTACCTCCTATCACAATAATTTTATACAACAGAATGTAATTACTTAACGAGCCCTAGACCCCCTAACAGAAATTCCATGTAACCCACTAACAAAAAAATAATTTCCCATGAACAGAAACAATTGCAATATTTTGAATGAATAATATTAAATTAACAATTACTGAAATGTAGAAAAGAGTATGGAAGACATATTTCATTTTGAAGATATTGGGTACCGGATCGAATTTGTCGTGAAGGTTGCCAGATTTGTCGCTTAAAGTGACAGTATGTTTTATGCACATCAGACAGTCTATCAGAAAAATTCTGTTTACATAGAATATGAATTAGAACAGCTTCATTTCAGATGCACATCGCTTAGATAAGCCAATTTACAAGAATGACATCTTAGCGATTGAGGTATACGTCACACAAAGGAATTAATTTGTCCAAACTAGATTCATAAAAGGAAAGGCTCTGCTATTAATTTCAACTTGTAGCTCAAATTTCTTTTAGTTTTTATCGACTGGAAAATATGTCATGAAATGTTCTTTCATAAGGATGGAAAAAGTTAAAATCGATACGGAGAAGGTAGATTTTTCAAAACTTCCCAGTATAGTGATAGCAGAAATTTGCGTACTTGATGTGTTGTGTAGTCGGCAATTGTCTTGTGGATATTCCCAATATCGTCCAGAAAATTTGAATATTTCTCTGACAGTTCCAGCAATTGTGTGTCTGATACAGTGTCCATCCGTGTGAATTTTATATCTACGTTTTAGTAAGACCATTGGTATTACAAACATTAAATCTTACAAGGCTGTGGTCATAATCTTAAAAATATAGGGTGCTACATATCTGTTCCCTCACTCATGACTCAGTACCCGCCCCATAATATGATATTAGATTTTGTAAGCAACTTACCATTTTTAACTGCGCAACATATTGGACATATTTTGCTGAGTATATCATGTCAATAGTATAACTATGGTTACTAAATAGTAAGTAAATCTTACGAAATAAAAATTGCTGAATATATTTCGATTTTATTCACTACAACATGCATCTTTTTTCTCCCGTTCATAAAAAAAGAAGATGGAATATAATCAATAGAAGATGAAATATAACCAAAAAAGATGAAATATAACCAAAAAAAGATGAAATATAACCAAAAGAAGATGAAATATAACCAATATTGATATAAATAGAGAATCCTTTACCCTAAATGCATTGGAAATATTTTCAATGTAACGCCAAATTTGAGGATACATTTGCTGTCAATATTGACTGGATATTGATGTTACAATATTACGCCAATATTGACTAGATATTGGCAGTACAATATTACGCCAATATAGGCATTACAATATTACGCCAATACTGACGAGATATTGGCATTACAATATTACGCCAATATTAACTAAATATCGGCAATACAATATTACACCAATATGGTCATTACAATATTACGCCAACATTTGTGTTACATTGGACATATTTTTAATACTTAGAATTTACTGAGAACAAATTCTAGATGAATATTGGGTATTTATTATCCATACACGGCTAAAATATATTGGCTCAATATTGTATGTCGACAATTTTACATTGGCTCACTCTTGGGCATACTTGGCTACCAAAATTGATTTGTTATAGGATTCGAGATAATTTTGTTTGATTTCTGACAAAAGTCATTTTACATAATGACAAATTACTGTTTCAAGATCTTGAAAAATTTACTTGTTTTAAAGCATTTTATTTCTGTTTGGGGAAAATGCACTTGAAACAGTTGTAATGTTAAGACTGAACCCAATGTTCGGCTGTCGTCATCCTATCAAAGTCATGACATGTTATACATTTATCCTTTCAAAATTAATATAAAACGTAAGAAACAGGCACACGATGTCTAGTACTATAAATGTCATTCATCATAGTTAAACTTGTCACTTCGAAATGGCTGCTGAATAATTATATAAGACTGATTGTAAGCTCTGAATATTTTCCTTGTTCATGTAAAAATATGTCAAGTTGATTGTACTAAACCTCGCCTTGATTTGAAAACTTGGAATTTGGCTTTTGAAATATTTGATGGGCAGCTGATTTATAAAAAAAAATTAAGCTACATAATTATTTTATGTAATAAATTATGATATGAGTAACACCTATGGTTGGGGTTTAACTGACGAAAAACGGAGCGTTACGAAAAATGTAAACAACTTGGACGTTTATATCCCTGAAACTATTTTTTGCAAAAGTTGAGTTATATTTTACAAAATATTATATACTTATAGCCATTTCGTACCTCCAATTGGGGACACCGCCAATTTTTTTTTTAAATTTTTGAAGAATTTTTTGAGTGAGAGGGTATTTTAAAATTTATATTTCACACTGCCCATTTTCACTTGTGTCCAAAGATTCAAATATTAAATAGATTAACTATTTATGTGTATTATCATAAGTTTGTAAAATTTCAATATATTATCTTCAATATTTATCAACGGTGGGTGCTGCAGGTGTATGTTACGTGTAAATATTTGAAAAATGTAATTAAAACGGAAAGAGTTTCGTACGTAACTTCCTTAAAACCGACTTAATCTGGTTGTGTGCGAAACTTTAGTTGATATATTAAAAAACAACCAATTCAAATACATTTTCTTAAATAGCTTGAAATAACCATGTTTTATGCCATGACGAATACCGAATTGCTGTTGATTTCGTTTTGTCGAATTGCTGTCGCTATTGTTTTGTCGAATTGCTGTCGATTTGATTTGTCGAATTGCTGTGGATACTGTTTTGTCGAATTGCTCTTTATTTTGTTTTCTCCAATTGCTGTCGATTTTGTTTTGTCAAATTGCTGTCGAATTCATTTTGTGGAATTTCTGTCGCTTTTGTTTTTCGAATTGCTATCAAATTACTGTCGATTTTGTTTTGTCGAATTGCTATTGATTCTGAAATGTCGAATTGCTGTCGATTTTTTTCCGTCGAATTGCTGTTGATTTTGTTTCGTCGAATTGCTGTCGATTTTGTTTTGTCCAATTGCTGTTATTTTCAGGAATGCTAAAATAAACATGATTCACGTATACTTATATGAGCATGCATCTAATGTACACCCTGATCAAAATAACCTCCGTTAGCAACAACGCACCTTTGAGTATGAATTCGAGAAAGAATATTATCGCAGAATTTGACAAACATTCCAGATATCACCTTATTACAGTCCTTCTGATACGACTTCTCGACAGCTATTTTTTGACTTCCATATATTCGTTTCTTGCCTTACGGTTGTCTGTTTTTATTGATTAGATAAACCTCTACAGCTCTGTGATTAACATTTCTGGTTATCTCGCTTTGCTGCCGAATTCATATTCCTAACTTTTTTAATTATCCACTAGGGTGTCTGCATTCGTTGTTATTCGACCGTCATGGTGATATTTTATTATACGTAGATAGAGTTCACGTGTACTACCATGAACATTTCCTTATAATGTTATCTGCGACTTAAAGATACTTATGGAAAGTTATATGGGACTCAAAAGTTACACATGGACTTTAACAGGAACTCTATATTTGTTACTCTAAACCTTTTGTTTCTATACTGGTATGTACATAATGGTCAAATTCTTAAAATTGGGATTTTTTTTAACATTATTTTACCTGTACATATGCAGTGACTGTACTTTACCTGTACATATTACGCAGATGTTAACTTGGTCCCGAATGATCCGTTATCATTACGATATTTAATTGTCTAACGTGTCTAACGTGTTTTTGCCTTTCCAGAATCTGCAGAAATCTCCCAGTGACACATAAGGCTGAATCTCAGCTAATTTATTGTATCGACTACGGAATAGAACATAACGGAGTCGTATTTTCGATGCATTCCCCCCAAAAGGAGAAAATGGGCTTTTTGTAAAGCTTATCCAGACCCGTCATAAGTACCTGTTTTGACCTATAGGGCTGATCCGATGTACACTTAGATTATTAACTACGGTGCAAAAACTAACATAGATTTATTTTTAATTAACCGCACAGGTAGGATTAAAAATAGGTAGAGGATGCGAAAAACATTTTCAGACCCTCTTTGAGCCCCTGGTGACCTAGAAGGCTGAATATTTGACCACTTAAAGTATCAACCATCAGATATAACTGAGTCGGACTTTCAATTTACGCCACCCGGGGGCTTGAAAATGAAGATATTTTGTACAGTATTTTCAAATCCTCCAGAAGCGCAATGGCAACCGTGAGGTATGAATCTTTGCAAAATTATAGGTTCGACTATAAAACTTAGTTAGAATTTTGATTTATACTCTCAGGAGGCGAGAATAAGAAGTATGCGAAAATATTTTCAAGCCCTCCAGAAGTCCCCTGGTGACCTAGAAAGACTTAATCTTTGCATCCTTATTATTAAGACCGTTGTATAGAACTTAGTCGGAATTTTGATTTACGTCCCCCGGGAACGGGGTAGTTGAGTAATTTTTAAAAATTATTTACAAACCCTCTAGGAGACTCCTGGTGGCCGATAAGGACAAATTTTCACACACTTATATTATCGACCATTCGATAAAACTGAATTAGGATTTTTCGAAAATAATTTTTAAATTCTCCCAAAACTCCTAGTGACATAGAAGGCATAATATTAGCTCATTTGTAAAATCGACCACTGAACCAAGCTTAATGGAGCCGAATTTTCGTTTATTTTTCTAGAAAGGACAAAAAGTAAATTATCTCACAAAATTCTCTAAAACCAATCTCGAATCCCATGTAGGTAACATTAAAGGCAGAAATACAACCATGGGATAGATATTAAATGGGCCTTTTAATTTGAGACGACTGTTTTTAACTCTAAGCACTAAAAATTGGGAAAGAAGTTAAAATTTAATTTCAAGAAATCACAACATTATTTTCTAATGATTCTTAAATACTAGTTAAAAATAAATATACCAGTTTGAATTTATAAGAAATCTGTTTCATATTCTAAAGAAAAAATACATGAAATGTTTTATAAACTAAAAAAAACATGTCTTATTGGATAAAAATGAAATAACTGTATGTCACAAGTGGAGCGATCAAGCTCCTTCGTAAAAGAAGATAGTAAGAACATATAATATTTTTTCCATATATTTGGGATATTTTTTACTTGGTAAATATTATGGTAAGTCCATGAGTATATGTTATCTCGGAATCTTGAATGTACCTTTGAGAATAAATGGGGAAACAGTCTTTAATATTTTACTAGGATAGTTCTTGTGCTATATGTATAATTGATATAATATGTATAAGACTAATAATGCTGTCCCTGCAAGTTTCAAGAAGGGGCAGTGTAGAGGAATATTAAAGTCGGGCACATAAATTTTAATATATCATATACAGATAAATTGAAACCATAAGCCACCTCTGTTAAGTGGCACTAATATACCCTAAAAATGATATTACACATATCGTCTGTTATTAACAATTTCCAACATAGTTGAAAAGTGTTTATGTTTTTTTTTCATTCTGTCTGTTCGTTCGCACGATAATTGCCGTAAAAATGACTTTATCAAAATGGAATTTTAGTATATTGTTACTCTGTGGGACACCTGGGAATGTAAATAAATATCACCCAATTAGTTTTCAATTGAAACATGGTTGAAAAAGGAAAATATATTGAACCCTACGGGACCAAATTTTTCAAACATTTTTAAAGCAAAGTTAACGTTCACAACTTTGTTAGAAAATGTTAGGGCATATTCAAATTATCCAATAAAATGTATAAAAAAAATCACCTAAATTTGTTCGGTAGATTTTTAAATCAAAATTAAAATAATAATACACATATATTATATGGAGAAATCAGGTGATCCACTTCTAAATAAAATATGGCATCCATATTTTTTTGCTAGTGTAAAAATCGTGATTTTTAAAGTTCTTTTGAATTTATATTTAGTGTTGGATCCGTCCTAAACCCCCTTTATTTTTACGTTTTTATGTGCATCCATATTCTGTGCCAACGTAGTTACAATATTTTTGAGTTTAATTGATCAAACTTTGATTATTTCTACAACGAAGCCTAATTTTAATGGCTGCGGAATGTAACCAATCGATTGTAAGATGTGTTGCATAAGAATTGCTGAAATATTTTCACGCAAAATGATTTAACTCTGGAATCTTTAATAAAAGTGTATGCATTTACATAGAGAGCCAAACGATTTATATTCCGATGACATCAATTGAATAAAGTTAATTTTTTCGAAGATGTTTTAAGTGTTCATATATAATAAATTATTGTAGTACTGTGATAATTTGAAGTACATCAGAACTGAATGAATCGCATGTTAGGGATGTTTAAATAAAATTTCAGGTCAGTTGGAAAGTGTTTCATAAACAATTATTTATGCAAGATTGATCTTTCTTATTTTTAATGCATTAGATGATCATTGCATGCCTGTTTATTATTAATCAAAGAACATGGCGTTTCCTCAAAGTGACATACATTTTATTTTAGAGCAATATTTCTCTAGTTATTCTTGCGAAAATGTCCTTAAATAGTTTAAAAGTTTAAAAGTTTAAAAGTTGTCCTTAAATAGTTTTAATCCATGATCCGAAACCACTAACAATTCAGAAATTACGAGATTTATGACAAGTTTTCCAGAAATTCGATATGTTGTAGGCAAATAGAAAGCAATCGCATCTGCCATTAAAAAGTCCAGTCTGCAGAAATCGCTTTACTATTCTAGAAATTGTTGAATTGTTAGTGGTTTCACAGCATAATATAACTCTATAACTTCCATAACTTCGTAATAGCATTTTCATAATAAAGGTTAGAGAAATATTGCTCTAAAATGTAAGCAATATTTTTCACTTTGGCAATTTTTCACAAAGCAATGTCATTCTTGCATAATAAAGAAGCTTGTGAGTCTGACTGTGCAGTATGTAGAGGGAAATGTAAATATCGTACTGTCGTATCGCATGTATGTTCGATTCGACAGTTTGAGAATCGCGGCTTGGAAATCTCTCCTTTTCAACGCCTGCATTGTGTTAAGCCTTGTCCAGATTCATTTACGTGTGAAAGTCTAGTTTTGTTCGAGAATGTGAATTTAATGTTCTGCTGTTTTTTTTCGCGGCGCCTGCCTCGTCGGTGGGAAGTTTTCGAAAAGCGAAACTTCTCCTCTGGTCGGCAGCCAATGGGAGAGCTTCTTGGCTGTTGTCGGGAAGTTGCGGCCGTGTTCGGGGGCTTTTTGGAGAAGAACTTTGAGAAGTTCGGATGTAAGTTTTCGGAGGAGAAAACGGAACAAAGAGAGTAGGGCCGGTGGCCCATATTGCTGTGGATTATTGATTTTCCCAAAATCTAATCCGGGAAGATGCCCGAAGAAGAAATGCACCGGGATCTGAAATTTTATTCAAAATTTAATGCATTATTTTTCTGTTTTAGGTTGTGATTTTGACCGTTGTCCGAAAATCCGGGCGTGGCTGCTTGATCGGTTGATCGGTGAATGCTGATGTCGTATACTTCAGTTAGGATATAATTTTTCGGAAATGTCCTTCAGCCATGTTTGTAAAGTTAAGATCGGATGATCTGAAATTATGGAGATTTGGTTTATCAACAGAACTGAAGGTAAAATTACTAAAATTCTATTCATGAACAGTGGAACAGTAAATTTCCATTCCAAGCACTGGTATAAATTTAAAGCTTATAAACTAACGTTTCTTAATTGGAATTCATATTGAAAGTATATTGATAATTGTCTATATAGAAATTTAATTTGATAAAGATTCTAAAGAGTGTGATTGATATAATGTTAACTGAATGTTAATTTACTTTGCATAAAGTTCTCTAGTGAAAGAGATTGTATTATTTACTGAAAGAATTATTGTGAAATGGATATTGAATATTGATTTGTTTGGAATATATATATATAACATTTAAATGGCTTACTTAAGAATAAATATGAATATTTGGTATAATGAGTTAAATTATTTGCACACCCTGAATTCTGTCTTTTATTCTTCTACCCATCTGTGGACTAATGTCTCCAGACCGTAAGTACTCCTGGGTTACATGCGAGTTAATATAAGTGAGTTATATGTGAGTATTTTATGTGAATTATGTGTGATTACTCTGTGACGCAATGTACTGGTCTGCATATCTTCGATTCTTCTGTGCATATCGGTCGTGAGATCGGTTTCGGTTTCACTTTCGTTCGACTCCCCGCCGATTTGACTCCGGAGCCGAATCCACCGACGATGTGACTCTGTCGTCGGGAAAAGTCCGAAGCGACACTGGGCTCGTGACTCTCCCGATGCGACATTGGTGCCGTTCTGACTTACGGAGTGGTAGAAAATAAATTTAATTGCTCTATTTGAAAAAAAAAGAAAAAAAAAGTAAAACTTTGGCTTTGTGCTTTTTCAGGGTGTAAGTTATAAATTTGTGCATATTGAGAAAAAAAAAAAAAAGAGGAAAAAGTGGTATATTTGAAATATATGAGTATTTATTGTGCATAAATGTCTAAATGTGATTGTGTGATCAAAGTAAGTGGTTTCTATTTGTATATTGATGCATAAAAATGACAATTTGTGGGCAATATGAAATTGAAAAATAATAAGTCTGACCCACACATATATATATATTTTGACATATGATTTTGTGTTTGATATTTTGGGGGAAATATGAGTGATTTTTATAAAAACAATAACAAGCTCAATTTTGATAGTATTTCATATACACTTTAAGCACACAACCACAAATATTAATCGCACTGATTGTTGCATTTAAAAAAAAAAAAAAAAAAAAAAATTCAAACATGCCTCGTAACAAAACTGTTCGTGCTAGTAGAAGCACTGATTCCTCATCACAGACTGGAGCTAATGCTCGTGTGCCTTCACGCTCTCCTCCCCGACTCTCTCCAAATTCTGGAAGATCTGTATCGGTTAGTGCAAGTTCAAGAAAAACCAAAACAAACTCAGTCTCCTCACAATTTATAAACACAATCCCTGATTTTTCTGGTTCTCCAAATGAATCATTTGTGGACTTTCTCGACAAATTTGACTTAGTGGCAAAACATGCGGAGTGGTCGAACATAGATAAAATTTTCATATTGAAACTGAAATTAAAAAATCAGGCTGAAAGATTAATTAAGGGAATCCCTCGCCTTAATCACAGTGAAAACTTTAGTGAATTGATCCTTGCTTTGAAGGAGCAATTTGAAACAAAAGAAGATATTGCCAAAAAAGTAGAAAATTTGGTAAACTTGAAACAGAAACATAATGAAACAATTTGGCAGTTTGCCTTGAGAATTGAAGCGGACTCTTTTCGAGCATTTCCGGAAGAGTTATGCAACTCTGGCGAAAATTCGCTGAGAACTGCAATTCTGAAAAATTCCTTCATAAAAGGATTAAAGATGACTATTCGAAAAGCTGTATGTGCGGCGAATCCACAAACACTTGAAGCTGCAAAACAGGTCGCTATATTGCATGAAGAGATCCTGAATGAAAGCTCGGACTGTGTAGATGAAGAAGTTACTCTTACTGTGTCGAAGAGAAGAAAACATGAAGAAGAACTGGAAAATTTAAAAACTAAATTAAAAGAAAAGAAAACTGAGTATGAAGCTTTGAAGAAGAGGTTTGAAGAAAATGCTGCGAAAAGAAAAGAAAAACTTTCATTTCTAAGAGAAGAAATTGACAGAAGCAACAGAAGCTTTGAGGACAGTTTGAATACGCCCTCTACAAGTAAATATAACGAAGAAGAATTCTCGGAAGAAAAGTTTGAGAATATTGTTCCAAAAAAGAAATCCAGACCTTCAGCTTCTTTTCAAACTTCAACTCCATACAAAAGCATAGGAAACAGAAGTCTAGTAAATCAAAGAGGAATTCCAGCTGCCTCGAGAAGAAACGAATGGAGAAATGGGAATACTTATCCAAATTACAAATCCAAAAGAAGTTTCCGATATTTTAGAAGACCATTTGAAAACACATATAGAGGAAATCAAAATAATTATAGAAGAAACTATTCAAACCAATTTCAAAATCGTTATGATAACTATAAATTTGCAACTTTCAATCAAAATAACAGAAATAATTATGGAAGAGGAAATTATCCAAATTTTGGTAATAGAAGATATTTCAATAGACAAAATTACAACAATCAGACTTCCTTCCAATATAATCCTAGTAGACCGAACTTTGAAACTAATTCAATGGTTGACCTTGATACTCCTTGTATCAATGCTTTTCCGATTATAGCAGTGTTTGTTGGTAATACAAAATTGAATGCTTTGATTGATTCGGGAAGTTCAATTAACATAATTTACGAAAGCTCTCTTCAAAATATTCCTCCAGAAAATTATCGAATAAAACATACCTCTACAATTTTGAGGGGAATCTCCAATCAAAATATTTTGGTAGAAAGAAAAGTATCTTTTCCTATTGCAATTGCTAACGAAAGAAGTGAAATCGAGTGTTGTGTCCTGGAGATTCCTGCTCCCAAAAACTACAATATGATTTTAGGAAGTGTTTTCCTAAACAAAAAGGAAGTGACAATAAGTTACAAATACAAACGAGTCAATTTTAAATATTCCAGTATCCCTTTTGTGGAAACAAGTACATCACAAACGACTGCAGTGGTATCAGAAGAAATGAAAGAATGCAACACGATTAGTCACTTACAGTTTGATACAAATTATGACACACAGTATTTAAAAGACATTGACCTTAGAAACAACAATAACAGTTTTTGTGAAAATTTCAGAAATGATTATTTGAATGTACAAAATGAATTCCATGACATTGATTTTAGAGATCTGTGTATAAATGAAAATAGTGAGTTTATCAGTAGTAATCCTATAATGCAAAGTGTAGTAAATGACTATAAGCAAACCAACAAGACCTTAACCGTTTCAAATATCTGTGATAATGATGTCAGTGAAATTACAAGTTCAGATTGTGATATGAATTCCCTAAATACAAGTTCATTTTGCCAAGAGAAGAGAAAAATACAGCCAAAAGAGAATTTAAATTTTGCTAAAGCATACCAGAAATGCATTTTGAAACCTATGGAAGAGTCATTCATAAAAGTCAAAATTGATCCAAAATTTGAAAAAAATTCTACAATTTTATTAGAACCTAGAGATGTCAGTGAATGTTCCACTGAACAAAATTATTTTTTAGCAAGAGCTGTATATAAGGTGACAAATGATGATTTTATATATGCACGAGTGGCTAATCCTTCAAAAGAAAAAATAAATATTAACAAAGGAATGAAATTGGGTATAATTAGTCATGTGCAAGAGACAAATTTATCTGAAGTAAATAGTGTGGATGAACAACATAAAGAAAACAACGAGATATTTGAAGTATGGGGTGGTGACTTTGATTTGAAACATATAAATGGCATGCAGAAAAAATTGTTACAAAATTTGTTAAAAAAATACAGAAATGTCTTTGCCAAGTCTGTTAATGAGATAACAGGCTGCGACACCATTCTGCATAAAATTAATTTAAATTCAAATATTCCAATTAGACAGAAACCCTACCGTGTGCCTCATCACCTGCAGAAAGAGTTATCAAAACAAACCAATGAGCTCTTGAATGCCAAGATCATTCAACCAAGCACCTCTCCTTATAACACACCTGTGTTATTTGTGAAGAAACCTGATGGTTCATATAGGCTGGTGGCTGATTATCGAAAATTAAACAATCTGACAATTAGCGAAGTGTTTCCGATTCCAAACATAGCAGAGTTGATTGACAAACTTTCTGGTGCTACATACTTTCGCACACTTGATTTGACCTCTGGATTTTACCAACTATGCCTTCATCCAGATGATTATGAAAGGACTGCTTTTTCAACTCCCGATGGTCACTTTGAGTGGCTTAGAACTCCTTTTGGGCTGAAAAATGCGCCTGCATCATTTCAAAGACTTATGTCGCTTGTTTTGGCTGGAATCTCAGGAATATATATCGATGACATAATAGTCGCTTCTCGCTCTTTTGAAGAACACTTAAAGAAATTGGAAGAGATTTTCATAAGATTAGGAAAACATGGTTTGAAATTGAAGCCTTCCAAATGTCATTTTTTTAGGAAAACCATTAAGTACCTTGGTTTCCTTGTGTCTGAAGGAAAAGTGCAACCTGACCCTCACAATGTTGAAGTAGTTGAAAATTTTAAAATTCCAAAATCAGTGAAAAATGTGAGGCAGTTCCTTGGTCTCACAGGGTTTTACAGGAAATTTATCAAAAATTATGCAGAAATATCAGTACCTTTAACCAAAATTTTAAAAACAAAAAACAAGGACAACAAAAAGAAATTTGTTTGGTCAGATGATGCTCAGAAAGCCTTTGATATTCTTAAGAAAAAACTCTTATCTAAACCAATATTGAATCTCCCTGATTTTAACAAACCATTTGTGCTACACACTGATGCTTCGAATCAGTCCTTGGGTGGTTTTCTTTCCCAAGCTGATGAAAATGGAGATTATCACCCTGTTTCTTACGCGAGTCGAAAGTTAAATGATGCTGAACAAAAGTACAGCGTGGTGGAAAGAGAAGCACTTGCGGTCGTATGGGCTACAAATTACTATAAACATTACCTGATTGGAAAACACTTTACTATTTTTTGCGACCAAAACTCTCTCTCCTTCATATTTAAATTGAAAGACCCTACTTCCAGACTTGCAAGGTGGATTGCTTCATTAACACAATTTGATTATGAAATCATACATAAGCCAGGAAAGGCAAATGTAGTAGCCGACTACTTGTCAAGAAATGTCAATGATTGTGCAAACCCAGTGAATGTTGTTCCTAACAACAGATTTGTGTCTAAATACAAAGTTATCAATAATGCAAAGAAACAAAATTCTCCTAATTTAGTATCAAAAATTCCTAGTGTCAACAATAACAATATTCATGAGAATTTGAGTGAAAGTGTTGTGGAAAAATTAAATGAAAATCAAACTAATGAAATTTGTGTTGTGGATAATAATTTAAATGATCAACAAGATATGCAAAATGACAACAACATGCCAATTAAAGAGTTTGAACAAATTTCTGCACATCCAACTTTACTTGTAAGAATAAAAAATGCTCAGAAATCTGACACCAGATGTAACAAGATCATAGATTGCTTAGAAAAGAATATTATGCCATACCCTCAGAGTCTAGCATTTTTTCGAAAAGATGATACCTTATGGTGCACCCACAAGAATCCGAAGTTGAGACACCAATACCAAGAGAGAATTGTTGTTCCTCAAGAACTTGTGTCAGAAATACTTTGGTTGCATCATGATTGTCCCACTTATGCTCACTGCGGATTTAGAAGGACTTTAGCTTCTATTAGTCGTAAATACTATTGGACAGGGATGTACTCCCAAACAAGTAACTATGTGTCGTCGTGTGAAATCTGTGTTATCAATAGAGGTTACAAAAACAATAAAGCTCCAATCCAGAGATTTTCGAGATCAAGTTATCCATTTCAACGGGTCGCAATGGACTGTGTTGGACCCTTGCCTACCTCTTACTCAGGAAAAAAATACATCTTGGTGATTACCGATTACTTCACTCGATGGCCTGAAGCGTACCCACTCGCTTCTATAAAGACTGATGACATTTTGCAGTGCCTAGAACATTTTATAGCACAGCACGGCATACCTCAATTTATGGTCACAGATTGTGGTTCGAATTTTTTATCAAGATCTGCAAAAAGTTTTTATGAGAAATTAGGTATTAGTAAATCTACTACAAGTCCATATCATCCTAGCTCAGATGGCTGTGTCGAGCGTCTCAATGGAACTCTCCTCAGGTCATTAAAAAACATTGCTTATGATGATAAAAATAATTGGGACAGACTGATCCAATTTGCACTTTTGGCTCATCGAAATGCAATTCATGCCTCCACAGGTGAATCTCCTGCATACTTAGTCTATGGAAGAGACTTGACGGTTCCCAATACACTCATTTCCGGTTTTAAAATCCCTACATACGACTCTACATATGAATACGGTGAAGATCTACAATTTCGATTGAAAAAAATGTATGACTTGGTTAAGACAAATTTAGAAAAAGCAGAAAACTCACAAATATCACAACAACATAAAAAAGCTAAGCAACCTGAAATCAAAATTGGTGATTTGGTTTACTTGTATACGCCTCATTTGCCCCAGGGACAGTCGAAGAAACTAAGCTCTTTTAATAAAGGACCCTTTCGTGTGATTAAGAAAACATCACCAGTGAATTTCTTGATACAACACATAATGAATCCGAAGAATGAACAATTGGTCCATGTGAATAGACTTACTTTATTACCTCCTAGAAGGAAGGAACTTCAAAAATTTACTCAACAAAAAAAGGCTGGAAGTGAAAGTGTAAATCCAAAACAAAATAACTCTTCATCCAATATTCAATCTAGAAAAGATACAGTGATCCTGAAGCCATGTTTATCTAACCCAGCTAACAAACAAAAAACAAAAGAATCTGTAAAAAGAGTAAGATTTAACCTTCCTGCTACTGTGAATCCTTCTGTTCCTGGAAAACAATCAAATTTTCATGCTGATACAAACCGACAAATTGTTACAAGAGTGAATTCAAATCCTAACATTAGGAAAAGCAGAGTTATTTACAATAACAGTTACTCACCACAACAAAAACAAAATGTTTTCAATGCAAACAGAAGTACAAAAACACCATACAATTTGAGAGCATATAATAATAGATTTTATTAAATAAGTTTCACATTTTTCAAAAAAATTCTCAATTATAAAAGAAATTATTGTTCAGATACATTTTATTTATTTGATCATTGTTTATTATGTTACTTTCCAACCATTATCTTTTAAAATTAATAGTCAATTTTTGAAAAAAAAAAAGTGTCTTGATAATTCAGAAAAAAAAATAATTGTTACACATATGTTAATTGAAATGTTGAAATATTTGATGTGTTTGTTGTGAAACTTAACTTGGTGGTGTAAAATTAAAATTTATAACTGATTTAAATGACTTTCATAAATGTTTGAGCAACTCTCATCTTGAACTCTATTGAACTTTAAAATTTTCTGAGAGAATTTGCTCTGCCTGTTGGTGTTTGGCTGATTTGTCTAAAAATGATATTTTGGTAATTTATTCTGATGTTGTGATGCTTTTCACAAAATTTTGTCTTATTAAACAAATGAAATTAAGTTAAAAGAAAGAAAATTTGTTGTTAATTACAAAATAATTTTAAAAATTTATTGTTTGAAAATAATTTTATTGAAAGTTTAAATGTTTTGAGTTGTGAATAACTGTGATTTCAGTTAATTAATGAATATTAAGAGAATATGACATTTGAAAAAAAAAATATATATATAATATAATTTCTTTGACAAACGGAAATTGATTTTGAGACTGAGAGAGATGAATTGATTTTGGCCTGAATTTTTGAAATTGATGAATTTGATTTTCTTTGAATTCCTGTATACATATTTTTTTTTTTCCGTGCCTGATGTTTTCTGCCACACATTTTAGTTAGTCATCAATGGAATGGAACCTTTGCTGCAACAACCTTTTGGAAAACTTCTGGTGTACACAAACAGATACACTTATCACGAGCCTGGAAGAAGATGCACGCTGGCAAATTAATTGTCCGACCCGTGCGGTGGTGATTGGAACCAGAGATGACGACTGCTTTCTACTCCCACTAGATGCGGATCGGAAGCCTGACCAGTGGGAAACTGAAGTTGATGAAGGAAGGATGTTGGAATTCGCCGTGGACAGCTCACTGCTGTGAGTCTGTTCAAAACTTTTTACATTGAAGATACTGAATTGAGGGGCGCGATCTCTGTGACTAATTTCTGCTGCGCGGATCCTGCGCGCGGGTAATTTTTTTTGTTTTCACACTCCCTTTTGTTCTGGCAACCCGACTACTGTCCCGCCAGATGTGTGTTTTTGGATAGGCCATCTTCACTTGCAGTACATAACTGACGGAATTTCTTTGGAGTCAAATTTTTTCTCTCTCATTCTCTCTCTCAGTGCTCATTGGTTGTTGATGATATTTAAAATGTGATCACATTTACTTATTTCGAGACACGTGTACTTAATTGGATCACACATATATTTAATTTGAGACACATATATTTTAGTTTGGAAAACATTTATTTAATTTGGAAAATATACATTTAATTTGAGAAACTTACATTTAATTTGAAAAATACATGTATTTTGGAAGATGTAAATTGATTTTGAAAATTGTTTTGAGAACATATAATTATTTCGAGAATTTAATAAGTTAAGAATTAAAGTTAAATTCATAATGAAACTATGCATAGTAATAATTATAGTGATAATAATAGTGAAAATATTAAAAGTTGAATTGATGATAATAGTAATATTTGAAATGAAAATTATTTTTGTAAGTGTAATACAAAAGAACTTTAAAGTGAATTTAAAGTGAGAAAAGTTGAATGAGTAAAGAGAACTCATTTGTTTGTTTATTTCATGAAATATATTTAATCTCATTATGATATAAATTAGTGTTTATTTTATTGTGGTCACTTAGTGTATTGAAGGTGACATTGTTGTTTGACATAATTGTTTTCATCTTGCATCATATCATTAGTACATATATTCATATCATTTGTTTTCTGAAATTAAGAATTTCGGAAATTGAAATTTTGCTGTCAGGCAAAAGTGCCCTGGCGTTGACATGTATTCATGTATTTGTGTGTATATTTCAGTGTATTTAATATATGTTGATATTTTGTAAAGGTTCCTTTTTGCTGTTGGGACGTCTTGTTGTCAACGTTTGGCCCTTTTTGGTCTTTGCCCTGAAAGTGATGGGTGTACTGCCTGTGCATCCGGATCTTCAGGTGGGATGTGTGTGGACGCATACATTTCCCTTCTTCAAAATTTTCTGCTAAATTGCTGACTCAGTAGAAATTGTTCTCTGAGTTGGTGTTACACTTAAAGGTTCCTAGTATTCCTTTGTAAATGTTAAAGTTGTGTATGTGTGTGAGTTGTGTATGTGAGATAAAAAAATTTCTCACTGGTTCGAAATTTTTTCCTCCCAGGGGGAGGAAATGTCGTATCGCATGTATGTTCGATTCGACAGTTTGAGAATCGCGGCTTGGAAATCTCTCCTTTTCAACGCCTGCATTGTGTTAAGCCTTGTCCAGATTCATTTACGTGTGAAAGTCTAGTTTTGTTCGAGAATGTGAATTTAATGTTCTGCTGTTTTTTTTCGCGGCGCCTGCCTCGTCGGTGGGAAGTTTTCGAAAAGCGAAACTTCTCCTCTGGTCGGCAGCCAATGGGAGAGCTTCTTGGCTGTTGTCGGGAAGTTGCGGCCGTGTTCGGGGGCTTTTTGGAGAAGAACTTTGAGAAGTTCGGATGTAAGTTTTCGGAGGAGAAAACGGAACAAAGAGAGTAGGGCCGGTGGCCCATATTGCTGTGGATTATTGATTTTCCCAAAATCTAATCCGGGAAGATGCCCGAAGAAGAAATGCACCGGGATCTGAAATTTTATTCAAAATTTAATGCATTATTTTTCTGTTTTAGGTTGTGATTTTGACCGTTGTCCGAAAATCCGGGCGTGGCTGCTTGATCGGTTGATCGGTGAATGCTGATGTCGTATACTTCAGTTAGGATATAATTTTTCGGAAATGTCCTTCAGCCATGTTTGTAAAGTTAAGATCGGATGATCTGAAATTATGGAGATTTGGTTTATCAACAGAACTGAAGGTAAAATTACTAAAATTCTATTCATGAACAGTGGAACAGTAAATTTCCATTCCAAGCACTGGTATAAATTTAAAGCTTATAAACTAACGTTTCTTAATTGGAATTCATATTGAAAGTATATTGATAATTGTCTATATAGAAATTTAATTTGATAAAGATTCTAAAGAGTGTGATTGATATAATGTTAACTGAATGTTAATTTACTTTGCATAAAGTTCTCTAGTGAAAGAGATTGTATTATTTACTGAAAGAATTATTGTGAAATGGATATTGAATATTGATTTGTTTGGAATATATATATATAACATTTAAATGGCTTACTTAAGAATAAATATGAATATTTGGTATAATGAGTTAAATTATTTGCACACCCTGAATTCTGTCTTTTATTCTTCTACCCATCTGTGGACTAATGTCTCCAGACCGTAAGTACTCCTGGGTTACATGCGAGTTAATATAAGTGAGTTATATGTGAGTATTTTATGTGAATTATGTGTGATTACTCTGTGACGCAATGTACTGGTCTGCATATCTTCGATTCTTCTGTGCATATCGGTCGTGAGATCGGTTTCGGTTTCACTTTCGTTCGACTCAACGCCGATTTGACTCCGGAGCCGAATCCACCGCCGATGTGACTCTGTCGTCGGGAAAAGTCCGAAGCGACACTGGGCTCGTGACTCTCCCGATGCGACATTGGTGCCGTTCTGACTTACGGAGTGGTAGAAAATAAATTTAATTGCTCTATTTGAAAAAAAAAGAAAAAAAAAGTAAAACTTTGGCTTTGTGCTTTTTCAGGGTGTAAGTTATAAATTTGTGCATATTGAGAAAAAAAAAAAAAAGAGGAAAAAGTGGTATATTTGAAATATATGAGTATTTATTGTGCATAAATGTCTAAATGTGATTGTGTGATCAAAGTAAGTGGTTTCTATTTGTATATTGATGCATAAAAATGACAATTTGTGGGCAATATGAAATTGAAAAATAATAAGTCTGACCCACACATATATATATATTTTGACATATGATTTTGTGTTTGATATTTTGGGGGAAATATGAGTGATTTTTATAAAAACAATAACAAGCTCAATTTTGATAGTATTTCATATACACTTTAAGCACACAACCACAAATATTAATCGCACTGATTGTTGCATTTAAAAAAAAAAAAAAAAAAAAAATTCAAACATGCCTCGTAACAAAACTGTTCGTGCTAGTAGAAGCACTGATTCCTCATCACAGACTGGAGCTAATGCTCGTGTGCCTTCACGCTCTCCTCCCCGACTCTCTCCAAATTCTGGAAGATCTGTATCGGTTAGTGCAAGTTCAAGAAAAACCAAAACAAACTCAGTCTCCTCACAATTTATAAACACAATCCCTGATTTTTCTGGTTCTCCAAATGAATCATTTGTGGACTTTCTCGACAAATTTGACTTAGTGGCAAAACATGCGGAGTGGTCGAACATAGATAAAATTTTCATATTGAAACTGAAATTAAAAAATCAGGCTGAAAGATTAATTAAGGGAATCCCTCGCCTTAATCACAGTGAAAACTTTAGTGAATTGATCCTTGCTTTGAAGGAGCAATTTGAAACAAAAGAAGATATTGCCAAAAAAGTAGAAAATTTGGTAAACTTGAAACAGAAACATAATGAAACAATTTGGCAGTTTGCCTTGAGAATTGAAGCGGACTCTTTTCGAGCATTTCCGGAAGAGTTATGCAACTCTGGCGAAAATTCGCTGAGAACTGCAATTCTGAAAAATTCCTTCATAAAAGGATTAAAGATGACTATTCGAAAAGCTGTATGTGCGGCGAATCCACAAACACTTGAAGCTGCAAAACAGGTCGCTATATTGCATGAAGAGATCCTGAATGAAAGCTCGGACTGTGTAGATGAAGAAGTTACTCTTACTGTGTCGAAGAGAAGAAAACATGAAGAAGAACTGGAAAATTTAAAAACTAAATTAAAAGAAAAGAAAACTGAGTATGAAGCTTTGAAGAAGAGGTTTGAAGAAAATGCTGCGAAAAGAAAAGAAAAACTTTCATTTCTAAGAGAAGAAATTGACAGAAGCAACAGAAGCTTTGAGGACAGTTTGAATACGCCCTCTACAAGTAAATATAACGAAGAAGAATTCTCGGAAGAAAAGTTTGAGAATATTGTTCCAAAAAAGAAATCCAGACCTTCAGCTTCTTTTCAAACTTCAACTCCATACAAAAGCATAGGAAACAGAAGTCTAGTAAATCAAAGAGGAATTCCAGCTGCCTCGAGAAGAAACGAATGGAGAAATGGGAATACTTATCCAAATTACAAATCCAAAAGAAGTTTCCGATATTTTAGAAGACCATTTGAAAACACATATAGAGGAAATCAAAATAATTATAGAAGAAACTATTCAAACCAATTTCAAAATCGTTATGATAACTATAAATTTGCAACTTTCAATCAAAATAACAGAAATAATTATGGAAGAGGAAATTATCCAAATTTTGGTAATAGAAGATATTTCAATAGACAAAATTACAACAATCAGACTTCCTTCCAATATAATCCTAGTAGACCGAACTTTGAAACTAATTCAATGGTTGACCTTGATACTCCTTGTATCAATGCTTTTCCGATTATAGCAGTGTTTGTTGGTAATACAAAATTGAATGCTTTGATTGATTCGGGAAGTTCAATTAACATAATTTACGAAAGCTCTCTTCAAAATATTCCTCCAGAAAATTATCGAATAAAACATACCTCTACAATTTTGAGGGGAATCTCCAATCAAAATATTTTGGTAGAAAGAAAAGTATCTTTTCCTATTGCAATTGCTAACGAAAGAAGTGAAATCGAGTGTTGTGTCCTGGAGATTCCTGCTCCCAAAAACTACAATATGATTTTAGGAAGTGTTTTCCTAAACAAAAAGGAAGTGACAATAAGTTACAAATACAAACGAGTCAATTTTAAATATTCCAGTATCCCTTTTGTGGAAACAAGTACATCACAAACGACTGCAGTGGTATCAGAAGAAATGAAAGAATGCAACACGATTAGTCACTTACAGTTTGATACAAATTATGACACACAGTATTTAAAAGACATTGACCTTAGAAACAACAATAACAGTTTTTGTGAAAATTTCAGAAATGATTATTTGAATGTACAAAATGAATTCCATGACATTGATTTTAGAGATCTGTGTATAAATGAAAATAGTGAGTTTATCAGTAGTAATCCTATAATGCAAAGTGTAGTAAATGACTATAAGCAAACCAACAAGACCTTAACCGTTTCAAATATCTGTGATAATGATGTCAGTGAAATTACAAGTTCAGATTGTGATATGAATTCCCTAAATACAAGTTCATTTTGCCAAGAGAAGAGAAAAATACAGCCAAAAGAGAATTTAAATTTTGCTAAAGCATACCAGAAATGCATTTTGAAACCTATGGAAGAGTCATTCATAAAAGTCAAAATTGATCCAAAATTTGAAAAAAATTCTACAATTTTATTAGAACCTAGAGATGTCAGTGAATGTTCCACTGAACAAAATTATTTTTTAGCAAGAGCTGTATATAAGGTGACAAATGATGATTTTATATATGCACGAGTGGCTAATCCTTCAAAAGAAAAAATAAATATTAACAAAGGAATGAAATTGGGTATAATTAGTCATGTGCAAGAGACAAATTTATCTGAAGTAAATAGTGTGGATGAACAACATAAAGAAAACAACGAGATATTTGAAGTATGGGGTGGTGACTTTGATTTGAAACATATAAATGGCATGCAGAAAAAATTGTTACAAAATTTGTTAAAAAAATACAGAAATGTCTTTGCCAAGTCTGTTAATGAGATAACAGGCTGCGACACCATTCTGCATAAAATTAATTTAAATTCAAATATTCCAATTAGACAGAAACCCTACCGTGTGCCTCATCACCTGCAGAAAGAGTTATCAAAACAAACCAATGAGCTCTTGAATGCCAAGATCATTCAACCAAGCACCTCTCCTTATAACACACCTGTGTTATTTGTGAAGAAACCTGATGGTTCATATAGGCTGGTGGCTGATTATCGAAAATTAAACAATCTGACAATTAGCGAAGTGTTTCCGATTCCAAACATAGCAGAGTTGATTGACAAACTTTCTGGTGCTACATACTTTCGCACACTTGATTTGACCTCTGGATTTTACCAACTATGCCTTCATCCAGATGATTATGAAAGGACTGCTTTTTCAACTCCCGATGGTCACTTTGAGTGGCTTAGAACTCCTTTTGGGCTGAAAAATGCGCCTGCATCATTTCAAAGACTTATGTCGCTTGTTTTGGCTGGAATCTCAGGAATATATATCGATGACATAATAGTCGCTTCTCGCTCTTTTGAAGAACACTTAAAGAAATTGGAAGAGATTTTCATAAGATTAGGAAAACATGGTTTGAAATTGAAGCCTTCCAAATGTCATTTTTTTAGGAAAACCATTAAGTACCTTGGTTTCCTTGTGTCTGAAGGAAAAGTGCAACCTGACCCTCACAATGTTGAAGTAGTTGAAAATTTTAAAATTCCAAAATCAGTGAAAAATGTGAGGCAGTTCCTTGGTCTCACAGGGTTTTACAGGAAATTTATCAAAAATTATGCAGAAATATCAGTACCTTTAACCAAAATTTTAAAAACAAAAAACAAGGACAACAAAAAGAAATTTGTTTGGTCAGATGATGCTCAGAAAGCCTTTGATATTCTTAAGAAAAAACTCTTATCTAAACCAATATTGAATCTCCCTGATTTTAACAAACCATTTGTGCTACACACTGATGCTTCGAATCAGTCCTTGGGTGGTTTTCTTTCCCAAGCTGATGAAAATGGAGATTATCACCCTGTTTCTTACGCGAGTCGAAAGTTAAATGATGCTGAACAAAAGTACAGCGTGGTGGAAAGAGAAGCACTTGCGGTCGTATGGGCTACAAATTACTATAAACATTACCTGATTGGAAAACACTTTACTATTTTTTGCGACCAAAACTCTCTCTCCTTCATATTTAAATTGAAAGACCCTACTTCCAGACTTGCAAGGTGGATTGCTTCATTAACACAATTTGATTATGAAATCATACATAAGCCAGGAAAGGCAAATGTAGTAGCCGACTACTTGTCAAGAAATGTCAATGATTGTGCAAACCCAGTGAATGTTGTTCCTAACAACAGATTTGTGTCTAAATACAAAGTTATCAATAATGCAAAGAAACAAAATTCTCCTAATTTAGTATCAAAAATTCCTAGTGTCAACAATAACAATATTCATGAGAATTTGAGTGAAAGTGTTGTGGAAAAATTAAATGAAAATCAAACTAATGAAATTTGTGTTGTGGATAATAATTTAAATGATCAACAAGATATGCAAAATGACAACAACATGCCAATTAAAGAGTTTGAACAAATTTCTGCACATCCAACTTTACTTGTAAGAATAAAAAATGCTCAGAAATCTGACACCAGATGTAACAAGATCATAGATTGCTTAGAAAAGAATATTATGCCATACCCTCAGAGTCTAGCATTTTTTCGAAAAGATGATACCTTATGGTGCACCCACAAGAATCCGAAGTTGAGACACCAATACCAAGAGAGAATTGTTGTTCCTCAAGAACTTGTGTCAGAAATACTTTGGTTGCATCATGATTGTCCCACTTATGCTCACTGCGGATTTAGAAGGACTTTAGCTTCTATTAGTCGTAAATACTATTGGACAGGGATGTACTCCCAAACAAGTAACTATGTGTCGTCGTGTGAAATCTGTGTTATCAATAGAGGTTACAAAAACAATAAAGCTCCAATCCAGAGATTTTCGAGATCAAGTTATCCATTTCAACGGGTCGCAATGGACTGTGTTGGACCCTTGCCTACCTCTTACTCAGGAAAAAAATACATCTTGGTGATTACCGATTACTTCACTCGATGGCCTGAAGCGTACCCACTCGCTTCTATAAAGACTGATGACATTTTGCAGTGCCTAGAACATTTTATAGCACAGCACGGCATACCTCAATTTATGGTCACAGATTGTGGTTCGAATTTTTTATCAAGATCTGCAAAAAGTTTTTATGAGAAATTAGGTATTAGTAAATCTACTACAAGTCCATATCATCCTAGCTCAGATGGCTGTGTCGAGCGTCTCAATGGAACTCTCCTCAGGTCATTAAAAAACATTGCTTATGATGATAAAAATAATTGGGACAGACTGATCCAATTTGCACTTTTGGCTCATCGAAATGCAATTCATGCCTCCACAGGTGAATCTCCTGCATACTTAGTCTATGGAAGAGACTTGACGGTTCCCAATACACTCATTTCCGGTTTTAAAATCCCTACATACGACTCTACATATGAATACGGTGAAGATCTACAATTTCGATTGAAAAAAATGTATGACTTGGTTAAGACAAATTTAGAAAAAGCAGAAAACTCACAAATATCACAACAACATAAAAAAGCTAAGCAACCTGAAATCAAAATTGGTGATTTGGTTTACTTGTATACGCCTCATTTGCCCCAGGGACAGTCGAAGAAACTAAGCTCTTTTAATAAAGGACCCTTTCGTGTGATTAAGAAAACATCACCAGTGAATTTCTTGATACAACACATAATGAATCCGAAGAATGAACAATTGGTCCATGTGAATAGACTTACTTTATTACCTCCTAGAAGGAAGGAACTTCAAAAATTTACTCAACAAAAAAAGGCTGGAAGTGAAAGTGTAAATCCAAAACAAAATAACTCTTCATCCAATATTCAATCTAGAAAAGATACAGTGATCCTGAAGCCATGTTTATCTAACCCAGCTAACAAACAAAAAACAAAAGAATCTGTAAAAAGAGTAAGATTTAACCTTCCTGCTACTGTGAATCCTTCTGTTCCTGGAAAACAATCAAATTTTCATGCTGATACAAACCGACAAATTGTTACAAGAGTGAATTCAAATCCTAACATTAGGAAAAGCAGAGTTATTTACAATAACAGTTACTCACCACAACAAAAACAAAATGTTTTCAATGCAAACAGAAGTACAAAAACACCATACAATTTGAGAGCATATAATAATAGATTTTATTAAATAAGTTTCACATTTTTCAAAAAAATTCTCAATTATAAAAGAAATTATTGTTCAGATACATTTTATTTATTTGATCATTGTTTATTATGTTACTTTCCAACCATTATCTTTTAAAATTAATAGTCAATTTTTGAAAAAAAAAAAGTGTCTTGATAATTCAGAAAAAAAAATAATTGTTACACATATGTTAATTGAAATGTTGAAATATTTGATGTGTTTGTTGTGAAACTTAACTTGGTGGTGTAAAATTAAAATTTATAACTGATTTAAATGACTTTCATAAATGTTTGAGCAACTCTCATCTTGAACTCTATTGAACTTTAAAATTTTCTGAGAGAATTTGCTCTGCCTGTTGGTGTTTGGCTGATTTGTCTAAAAATGATATTTTGGTAATTTATTCTGATGTTGTGATGCTTTTCACAAAATTTTGTCTTATTAAACAAATGAAATTAAGTTAAAAGAAAGAAAATTTGTTGTTAATTACAAAATAATTTTAAAAATTTATTGTTTGAAAATAATTTTATTGAAAGTTTAAATGTTTTGAGTTGTGAATAACTGTGATTTCAGTTAATTAATGAATATTAAGAGAATATGACATTTGAAAAAAAAAATATATATATAATATAATTTCTTTGACAAACGGAAATTGATTTTGAGACTGAGAGAGATGAATTGATTTTGGCCTGAATTTTTGAAATTGATGAATTTGATTTTCTTTGAATTCCTGTATACATATTTTTTTTTTTCCGTGCCTGATGTTTTCTGCCACACATTTTAGTTAGTCATCAATGGAATGGAACCTTTGCTGCAACAACCTTTTGGAAAACTTCTGGTGTACACAAACAGATACACTTATCACGAGCCTGGAAGAAGATGCACGCTGGCAAATTAATTGTCCGACCCGTGCGGTGGTGATTGGAACCAGAGATGACGACTGCTTTCTACTCCCACTAGATGCGGATCGGAAGCCTGACCAGTGGGAAACTGAAGTTGATGAAGGAAGGATGTTGGAATTCGCCGTGGACAGCTCACTGCTGTGAGTCTGTTCAAAACTTTTTACATTGAAGATACTGAATTGAGGGGCGCGATCTCTGTGACTAATTTCTGCTGCGCGGATCCTGCGCGCGGGTAATTTTTTTTGTTTTCACACTCCCTTTTGTTCTGGCAACCCGACTACTGTCCCGCCAGATGTGTGTTTTTGGATAGGCCATCTTCACTTGCAGTACATAACTGACGGAATTTCTTTGGAGTCAAATTTTTTCTCTCTCATTCTCTCTCTCAGTGCTCATTGGTTGTTGATGATATTTAAAATGTGATCACATTTACTTATTTCGAGACACGTGTACTTAATTGGATCACACATATATTTAATTTGAGACACATATATTTTAGTTTGGAAAACATTTATTTAATTTGGAAAATATACATTTAATTTGAGAAACTTACATTTAATTTGAAAAATACATGTATTTTGGAAGATGTAAATTGATTTTGAAAATTGTTTTGAGAACATATAATTATTTCGAGAATTTAATAAGTTAAGAATTAAAGTTAAATTCATAATGAAACTATGCATAGTAATAATTATAGTGATAATAATAGTGAAAATATTAAAAGTTGAATTGATGATAATAGTAATATTTGAAATGAAAATTATTTTTGTAAGTGTAATACAAAAGAACTTTAAAGTGAATTTAAAGTGAGAAAAGTTGAATGAGTAAAGAGAACTCATTTGTTTGTTTATTTCATGAAATATATTTAATCTCATTATGATATAAATTAGTGTTTATTTTATTGTGGTCACTTAGTGTATTGAAGGTGACATTGTTGTTTGACATAATTGTTTTCATCTTGCATCATATCATTAGTACATATATTCATATCATTTGTTTTCTGAAATTAAGAATTTCGGAAATTGAAATTTTGCTGTCAGGCAAAAGTGCCCTGGCGTTGACATGTATTCATGTATTTGTGTGTATATTTCAGTGTATTTAATATATGTTGATATTTTGTAAAGGTTCCTTTTTGCTGTTGGGACGTCTTGTTGTCAACGTTTGGCCCTTTTTGGTCTTTGCCCTGAAAGTGATGGGTGTACTGCCTGTGCATCCGGATCTTCAGGTGGGATGTGTGTGGACGCATACATTTCCCTTCTTCAAAATTTTCTGCTAAATTGCTGACTCAGTAGAAATTGTTCTCTGAGTTGGTGTTACACTTAAAGGTTCCTAGTATTCCTTTGTAAATGTTAAAGTTGTGTATGTGTGTGAGTTGTGTATGTGAGATAAAAAAATTTCTCACTGGTTCGAAATTTTTTCCTCCCAGGGGGAGGAAATGTCGTATCGCATGTATGTTCGATTCGACAGTTTGAGAATCGCGGCTTGGAAATCTCTCCTTTTCAACGCCTGCATTGTGTTAAGCCTTGTCCAGATTCATTTACGTGTGAAAGTCTAGTTTTGTTCGAGAATGTGAATTTAATGTTCTGCTGTTTTTTTTCGCGGCGCCTGCCTCGTCGGTGGGAAGTTTTCGAAAAGCGAAACTTCTCCTCTGGTCGGCAGCCAATGGGAGAGCTTCTTGGCTGTTGTCGGGAAGTTGCGGCCGTGTTCGGGGGCTTTTTGGAGAAGAACTTTGAGAAGTTCGGATGTAAGTTTTCGGAGGAGAAAACGGAACAAAGAGAGTAGGGCCGGTGGCCCATATTGCTGTGGATTATTGATTTTCCCAAAATCTAATCCGGGAAGATGCCCGAAGAAGAAATGCACCGGGATCTGAAATTTTATTCAAAATTTAATGCATTATTTTTCTGTTTTAGGTTGTGATTTTGACCGTTGTCCGAAAATCCGGGCGTGGCTGCTTGATCGGTTGATCGGTGAATGCTGATGTCGTATACTTCAGTTAGGATATAATTTTTCGGAAATGTCCTTCAGCCATGTTTGTAAAGTTAAGATCGGATGATCTGAAATTATGGAGATTTGGTTTATCAACAGAACTGAAGGTAAAATTACTAAAATTCTATTCATGAACAGTGGAACAGTAAATTTCCATTCCAAGCACTGGTATAAATTTAAAGCTTATAAACTAACGTTTCTTAATTGGAATTCATATTGAAAGTATATTGATAATTGTCTATATAGAAATTTAATTTGATAAAGATTCTAAAGAGTGTGATTGATATAATGTTAACTGAATGTTAATTTACTTTGCATAAAGTTCTCTAGTGAAAGAGATTGTATTATTTACTGAAAGAATTATTGTGAAATGGATATTGAATATTGATTTGTTTGGAATATATATATATAACATTTAAATGGCTTACTTAAGAATAAATATGAATATTTGGTATAATGAGTTAAATTATTTGCACACCCTGAATTCTGTCTTTTATTCTTCTACCCATCTGTGGACTAATGTCTCCAGACCGTAAGTACTCCTGGGTTACATGCGAGTTAATATAAGTGAGTTATATGTGAGTATTTTATGTGAATTATGTGTGATTACTCTGTGACGCAATGTACTGGTCTGCATATCTTCGATTCTTCTGTGCATATCGGTCGTGAGATCGGTTTCGGTTTCACTTTCGTTCGACTCCCCGCCGATTTGACTCCGGAGCCGAATCCACCGACGATGTGACTCTGTCGTCGGGAAAAGTCCGAAGCGACACTGGGCTCGTGACTCTCCCGATGCGACATTGGTGCCGTTCTGACTTACGGAGTGGTAGAAAATAAATTTAATTGTTCTATTTGAAAAAAAAAAAAAAAAGTAAAACTTTGGCTTTGTGCTTTTTCAGGGTGTAAGTTATAAATTTGTGCATATTGAGAAAAAAAAAAAAAGAGGAAAAAGTGGTATATTTGAAATATATGAGTATTTATTGTGCATAAATGTCTAAATGTGATTGTGTGATCAAAGTAAGTGGTTTCTATTTGTATATTGATGCATAAAAATGACAATTTGTGGGCAATATGAAATTGAAAATTAATAAGTCTGACCCACACATATATATATATATTTTGACATATGATTTTGTGTTTGATATTTTGGGGGAAATATGAGTGATTTTTATAAAAACAATAACAAGCTCAATTTTGATAGTATTTCATATACACTTTAAGCACACAACCACAAATATTAATCGCACTGATTGTGTTATCACCATAGAGTATTTATCTTGACTCTGTCGGAAAGACCGAATAACGGTCTATTCAACCATATTTGAACGGCATCGGTATGAGAATTCCGTCAAATTTATTTATATATACTAGCAGTATATTTGTTTTTCGTACGGTAAATGTAATAAAACCTAATGTGGGCAACACATGACTTTCCTTATATAATGAAATGAATTTACTACTTTTGGAGTAAAATAAATAGGTTTTTCTTATAGTAGATACTAATATCCTTTCCAAGATATTGAATTTTCGACAATTAGTCGTCATTTTCATTGATTTAGCGTCATTTTTATCTATTTGGCGAGATTTTCGTTAATTTGGCAACATTTCACAAAGTCGCCAAGTTGGCGACATTCCGCCAATTTCGTCGCCAAAATCTCGCCAAGCGTTATGGACGAAGAAAGAAGTTGTTCTTACAGCAGATAAATTGGCGTTCAAATGCAAAAGTATTACTCAAATTATCCTTTTTCATGAATGGAACGAGCTAGATCCACGAGAATGATGTCACCCAATTTATCGCGTGATATTATATATGAAAAGTGAACATGTTTCTCAAGAGGAAATATTTTTTATTATTTTATGACTTTTTGATTATTTTTTTGAAAAATGTGCAATATCTCGAGAACGGTTCATGTTAGCGTTCTAAAATTTATGTCAGTCGTTTTCTAATGAAAAATTACATAAGAAATGTCTATTTGCGTAACTTTAATATTGGTTTTGATTTTTTGACGATTTTTTCAAAATTGCATTCGAAAATTTAGGGGGGTTCTGAACATTCGATTGCGTATAAAAACAACAGGCTTCCAGTGTTTACAGATTGTGATTTTTGTACCAAATTTGGTTCGAATCGGTCCATCCGTTCGTCAGTTATCGTCTCCACAGCCCCACTGACACACACACACACACACACACACACACAGACATCACTTCAAAAATGTGTGATTCGTGATCAGGGATGCTTGAAACGTGCTCTCCCGTCGAAAACTCGAATTCGAATTTTCGACCCCGTCACAATACTTTCCTTATACATTATGTACATAAGGAAAATAATAAAGAAACTTAACATTCACAATTTTGCGTAAATTACTATAGTATTTATTCTAAATGCCTTTGTTATTCAAAATATGCTATTAAAATATTTAATTTAAGTTTTTTAAAATATATATAAGAATCTCTCTGCTCAATATACAAAATTTTCTTCACAGGCAGATCTGAAGAATAAAGCATAACGGTCCAGTTTATAAACACATTTAGTAAAAAATAATTTTTAATTCTCACAAAACGATGGTGCTTATCTAAAAATTGTACTTAATTACGCGAAATATCGAATTTTCATCAAGTCGGTGTCAGTTTGATAAATTTATCATCATTTTATCAATTCGGCAACATTTTCGCCAATTTAGTAAAATTAAAGAAACCCGCCAAATGTATCTCTATGTGGGACTGTAGAACTGACAAGTCCCACTTGGCGACAAATTGACGAAACATCATCACAAAACTTTCACCTAATAAACACAACCAATTTAATTTATTTAGCGCAGTTTTATTAATTTCAAGATATTTTTATGGATTTATAAACATTTTGATCAATGTGGAGACATTTTAAAAATTATCTAAATATGTTTCTAAGTATGGCGATTTGCCTGACAGACAAATTCTTCCGAAACATCATTTCAGAGACTCGCTTCTAACAAAATAAAATTAATTTCATTGGTTTAGCGTCGTTTTTAACAATTTTGCGATATTTCACTCAATTTTGCAACTTCTAAGAAAATTGCCAAGTTAGCGATATCCCACTAAATTCGTAGATCTGAATTTGCAGATCTAATGAATAAAACATCCTTATCATGTCTGTATATACTAAGTGAAAACACTAAAATTGTATTAGAAAATATACCCGTTCTACACTTATTCTCTTTCAACAATCGGATAAATATGTTTATTGGCCAAACACAATATATGAGCTTATTGGAAAAACACTATATATAAGTCTGAAAAATCTTTGCCGAAATAAATGAAATTTATGTACACAGTTCTCAATAAAAGAAAAATCAAACCGTTCATTTATAAGATATATTTTTATATCCACTTATTTATTTTTCAAATCGAAAAAATGATAATAAAAATTAACAAACACATTTGATTTAATTGCGTTGTTGAGCAACATGATATAAGAAATAATCTTCCTCATAAAACGCTGATAATTAAATAACTATATTGATTTCTTAATACTTTTCATTGTTGAGTAAGAGCTTGTGAAAAATAAACCATGGTTATAGAGTTTCCATTTAAATCTATGTTTCAAACTTGCGATTTTCAAAAGTGACTGATAAGCGCAATAAACTCCCACTATACTCAGAGATAGAGTTTTATTTCACTTTCGTGTTTTAAACCTGCGATTTCCAACCTTTTTTGTTTGGAAGAAGCAGGGAGATGGAGAATTGGACTTTTAGGAAAAAGTTTGGTTTTTCATTAATACATCAGCAAACACTCGTCTTAGAAACTCGAAATATGAACTAAATTTTAAGTGGTTCCATTTCAAGCCTACCCTCGCAATTTCATTAAATTGGGTCCAGCCATTCTCCGGTAATGATGAGGCAAATAGACTGACATATTTGCAATTTTATTTATTTAGATTTAAAAATACTTCGAAATTTACACGTTTTAGACTATGTGATACTTTTCTGAAGCACCCAATGATCTAAGATTAAGCACATTTCTCTTTTAATATTTTTCTTTACTTTGCTGACTGCTTCCCTTTTTACTTTCCTTATATACATAATGTATAAGGAAAGTATTGTGACGGGGTCGAAAATTCGAAATCGAGTTTTCGACGGGAGAGCACGTTTCAAACATCGCTGATCACGAATCAAACATTTTTGAAGTGATGTCTGTCTGTGTGTGTGTGTGTGTGTGTGTGTGTGTGTGTGTCAGTGAGTCTGTGGAGACGATAACAGACGAACGAATGGACCTATTAGAACCAAATTTGGTACAAAAATCACAATCCGTAAACACTGGAAGCCTATTGTTTTTATACGTAATCGAATGTTCAGAACCCCCCCTAAATTTCCGAATGAAATTTTGAAAAAATCGTCAAAAAATCAAAACCACTAATAAAGTTACGCAACTAGACATTTCTTATGTAATTTTTCATTAGAAAACGATTGACATAAATTTTAGAACGCTAACATGAACCGTTCTCGAGATATTGCACATTTTTCAAAAAAATTATTAAAAAGTCATATAAAATGCAAAAAAAATATTTCCTATTGAGAAACATGTTCCCTTTTCATATGTAATACCATGCGATAAATTGGGTGACATCATTCTCGTGGATCTAGCTTGTTCCATGCAGGAAAAAAGATACTTCGAGTAATACTTTTGTATATTTGAACGCCAATAGTCATTTATCTGCTGTAAGAACAACTTATTTCTTCGTCCACAACGCTTGGCGAGATTTTGGCGACGAATTTGGCGGAATATCGCCAACTTGGCGACTTTTTGAAATGTTGCCAAATTAACGAAAATCTCGCCAAATGGATAAAAATGACGCTAAATCAATGAAAATGACGACTCATTGTCGAAAATTCAATATCTTTGTAAAGAATATTAGTATCTACTACAAGAAAACCTATTTTTTTACTGCCAAAGTAGTAAATTCATTACATTATATAAGTAAAGTCATGTGTTGCCCACATCAGATTTTTTTTTGGCGACGGTTTAGGATTTATAGAAAATTGAGTAGTCTCTGTAAATGTATTAATTAAACAGCAGACATTCAATAACGCCCGTTAGGAAATTCGTCGTAGTTGCGATATTTTACAAATGATTAACACATATCGGTTCCTTTGCAGTTAAAAATATTATCACCAGGCTATCCATCTTGATTCTATCGGAAAGAACGAAGTACGCTCTATCCATCAACGCTTGAATCGCATCCGTGCCACAATACCTTCGTATTTATTTATATGTTTGAAATACTTCGAAATTTACATGTTTTGGACTATGTGATATTACTTTTGAAGCACTCCAGAAATTAAGATTAATCACAGTCTTCTGTAAAGTTATTTTTTACTTTGCGGCTGTGATTTTTCTTCTTTTTTAGTTGTTTTTTGACGACGGTCTGGGATATTAGGAAAATTGAGTGGTGTTATCTGTAAATGTATTAATTAAACAGCGGATTATTTATACTACACGGGGAACACTGAAGAATTCGTCGTAGTAGCGATATTATACAATTATACAAATCAGTAACATAAATCGGTTCTTTCGCAATTAAAAAATATTTTCAGCACAGAGTATTCATCCTGACTCTATCGAAAAGAACGAAGAACGCTCTATCCAACGATGTTTGAACCGCATCCGTATGCCAATTCCTTCATAATTATTTATATATTTAAAAATACTTCGACAGTTACATGTTTTAGGCTATGTGATACTTCTTTTGAAGCACCCCAGAAACTAAAATTAGCCACATTCATTTTATGAAGTTTAGTTTTACTTTTTTTGCGACGGTTTCGGATTTAAGGAAAATCGAGTAGTGTTATCTGTAAATGTATTAATTAAACAGAGGGCATTTATCTACGAACCGGGAAACGTTGAGAAATTCATACAGCTAAATTCATACGGCTAATTCATACGGCTAATTCAGTTGGCGGTGCTAAGCCCATACATGAGCGCTGACTCTGAAATTCTAATCATTTGCATGACATACCTTAATCTGCATATGCTGTAAGTTTCAGCTCAACAGCGTGATTCCTTCATGGTGTTGCGATATTTACAAACATGAGTATATAAAAGCTATTAATTTAAATTACATCGTATACATCATGTACCAAATAATCTATCTTCACTATATCCTTGATGATAAGTTGCGATTAACGATTAAGGTAACTTGTCATATACTCTATATGTGTAAAAAAAAATCGGCGGTGTTTCCAGTCTGATGGAGCCGAAATGGTTCTGATTGCGTAACATTTTGTAAAATTAAACTCCAGTAAAGTTTAATACATGTATTCGATTGTTTTAAACGCATTTGCTTCACTTACAGACTTTCAAAGAGCTATAAATTGCTATCTAATTTTGTATTACTACCTAGAAAACTTTGTTTTGTTTCTGCACCGATTTCATCTGGATACTCCAACCTCACGTCAAAATAACAAATGATTTAAATTATTTGTGTTTAGGTATAGAAATTTAGCGTATACAATATATCTGACGAGATTTTACATATACGTTATTCTATAAACTTCCAAGCGGTTCATAAATACGTACATGAATACGTATATTTCCATGTATTCTGTTTACACATCACCAATCATTAAATAATTTTAGAATCCCCAAGTTCATTTAACTTCCGAATTATTTTTATCTTAAATAATAAAAGGCAATGTCTGTGTGTGTGTCTGTCTGTGTGTGTGTCTGTCTTATACACTATACGTTTCGCGACCGCGCGTCATAGAGCTACGAAATTTGGCAATCGGAGACCCGGGGGGGAGGGAAGGGGACACGTGAAAACCGATTTTCAAAATTCTAATTATTTTTTTATTTATTTAATGTTTTATGCGATTTCGACCTTTTTTTGCCCTTTTTGCCCTTTTTTCTCCACGATCCAGACGTCGTAGAAAAAAACAACTCACACTATCGGAAAGAGCAGAGAATTTCGAGTAAAAATATATCAATTTCAAATCTGAATTTCGATTTCTAATATTTTTTAAAGATTTTAAAACAAAAGTCACTTTTTGCTCAAGAAAACGATTTTTTGTATTTAAATTCTCGCATCGTGAAAAGTACTCATAATTTCGACTAATAATTTACATTTTTAGAAAGCTGAAATATCTGGCATTCTTACAAGTCTAATGTGGTCCAGAAATAATGAAAATTGCCTTCAGGATGGCAATTTTAAAGACGCCATGATTTTAAATTTGTCGGCTACCGGCTCAGTTCCTCAACGTGATTTTCCCCCCATCCACATTAGTTTCTTTCCCGTCTCCATGGAGACCGCGCTTTCGGTTTAAGTGTTGTATACATCGGGCGAAATTATTATATTTATATGATATTTTAAATGGATTTTTTTAAACCGCGCGTCGGAGAGCTACGAAATTTGGCAATCGGAGACCTGGGGGGGGATGGAAGGGGACACGTGAAAACCGATTTTTAAAATTTTAATTATTTTTTTATTTATTTAATGTTTTATGCGATTTCGACCGTTTTTTGCAATTTTTGCCCTTTTTTCTCCACGATCCGGACATCGTAGGAAAAAATAAATCACACCATCGGAAAGAGCAGAGAATTTCGAGTAAAAATATATCAATTTCAAATCTCAGAGATAAATTCTAATATTTTTTTATGATTTTAAAGCAAAAGTCACTTTTGACTCAAAAAAACGATTTTTGGTTTTTAAATTCTCGCATAGTAAAAAGTACTCATAATTTCGACTAATAATTTACATTTTTAGAAAGGTCAAACATCTGGCATTCTTACAAGTCCAATCTGGTCAGGAAATATTCCGTATTGCCCACAGGATCGGGATTTTAAAAGTTTCCGAATTTCAATTTCTTGGCGTTCCGCTCGGCTTGCCGCTTCGTTTCTTCCCCGCTGAAGGCGGGAAGGTGGTGGGTGGGGACGTCAAGGTGGAGGTGACGTCACGGTTCAGAATAGAGCTCCTTTGCTCTATATAAATTATTATATTTATATTTTAAATGATGGGACGATATGGATTTTTTAAATGTATATTTTAACTTTTGGATATTTTAAATGGATATTTTAATTTTATGGATATTTTAAATGATGGAACAATGAAACAATGGAATATGGTCATTTTAAATTGCAAATCAGCGCGCGGGAAGTTAGCGGTAGGCCCGGGTTCGATTCCCGCCACTGCCAAAACTGCCGCCGTGTTTACGTGGAATACGATCACGTTAAATATGTGGGTACGTAAGTTCTTCCTAGAGGTTGGTGGTAGGGGAAGGAGGATACGGCCCCTGTGGATGCCTCCCCCACTGGGTTCCCGTCTAAATTCGGTGAATATATAGAAAGTTATGGAGATTGTCGCGGAGGGCGCGGCAGTCCAGTGGTTAGCGCGCGGGAATTGCACTCAGTAGGCCCGGGTTCGATTCCCGCCACTGCCAAAACTTACGCCACGTTCACGCAGAGTACGATCACGTTAAGCATGTGGGTTCGTGAGTCCTTCCGAGAGGTTGGTGGTAGGGGAAGGAGGGCACGGTCTAAATTGAGTGAATAAAAAGAAAATTATGGAGATTGTCGCGGAGGGCGAAGTAGCCCAGTGGTTAGCGCGCGGGAATTGCACGCGGTAGGCCCGGGTTCGATTTCCAAAATTGCCGCCGTGTTCACGCGGAATAAACATGTGGGTCTGTAAGTCCTTTCGAGAGGTTGGTGGTTGGGGAAGGAGGGTACGGACCCCGTGGGTGCCTCTCCCACTGGGTTCCGGTCTAAATTCGGTGAATAAAAAGAAAGTTATGGAAAATGTCGCAGAGGGCGAAGTACCCCAGTGGTTAGCGCGCGGGATTTGCACTAGCGCGCGGGAATTTCACTCGGTAGGCCCGGGTTCGATTCCCGCCACTGCCAAAACTGCAGCCGCGTTCACGCGGAGTACGATCACATTAAACATGTGGGATCGTAAGTCCTTCAGAGAGGTTGGTGGTAGGGGAAGGAGGGTACGGTCTCTTTGGATGCCTCCCCCACTGAGTTCCTGTCTGAATTGGGTGGCATTTCCTGGCCATCCAAACAGTTACCTTACACCTTTCTGGAGTACGATCACGATAAACATGTGGGTCCGGAAGTCCTTCCGAGTGGTCCCAGTGGTTGGCGCGCGGGAATTGCACTCGGTAGGCTCGGGTTCGATTGCCGTCACTGCCAAAACTGCTGCCATTTTCACGCGGAGTACGATCACGTTAAACATGTGGATCCGTAAGTCCTTCCGAGAGGTTGTTGGTAGAGGAAGGAGGGTACGGACCCTGTGGATGCCTCCCCTACTGGGTTCCGGTCTAAATTGGGTGAATAAAAAGAAGGTTATGGAGATTGTCGCGGAGGGCGCGGTAGCCCAGTGGTTAGTGCGCGGGAGGTCGCGCGGGAGGTCTGGTAGGTCGCGCCCGCGAGTTTGCAACGATCAGAATTTGCCACGGTCAGAATTTTCAAGGGTAGCGAACAGGCTGGTCGCCAAAGGCGGCTAGTACGAAATAAAATATATCGTGCTTAATGCTCCAATATTTCTCTAAATACACAGGTTGAGTTGCAATAACCGAGTCATTTTAAATATAACGGATTTTGCATCTCATTAGAAAATCCGGGTCAAAATACTAAAATATCGAAATTAAAACATCCAATTAAAAAATCTGATGTGGGCAACTCATGACTTTCCTTATATAATGCAATGAATTTACTACTTTTATAGTTAAAAAAAATGTTATTCTTATAGTAGATACTTATATTCTTTCAAAGATATTGAATTTTCTTCAATTAGTCGTCATTTCCATTGATTTAGCGTCATTTTTATCAATTTGGCGAGATTTTAGTTAATTTGGCAACAATTAAAAATGTCGCCAAGTTGGCGACATTCCGCCAAATTCGTCGCCAAAATCTCGCCAAGCGTTATGGACGGAGAAATAAGTTATTCTTACAGCAGATAAATGACTATTGGCGTTCAAATGCAAAAGTATTATTCAAAGTATTTTTTTCATGAATGGAACGAGCTAGGTCCACGAGAATGATGTCACCAAATTTATCGCATGGTATTACATATGAAAAGTGAACATGTTTCTCAATAGGAAATATATTTTTTTTATATAACTTTTTGATAATGTTTTTGAAAATTGTGCAATATCTCAAGAACGGTTCATGTTAGAGTTCTAAAATTTATGTCAATCGTTTGCTAATGAAAAATTACATAAGAAATGTCTATTTGCGTAACTTCATTAGCGGTTTTGCTTTTTTGACAATTTTTTCAAAATTTCACTCGAAAATTTAGGGGTGTTCTGAACATTCTATTGCGTATAAAAACAATAGGCTTTCAGTGTTTACGGATTGTGATTTTTGTTCCAAATTTCATTCGAATCGGTCCATTCGTTCGTCAGTTATCGTCTCCACAGACTCACTGACACACACACACACACACACACACTCACACACACACACACACACACACACACACACACACACACACTCACACACACACACACACACACACAGACATCACTTCAAAAGTGTTTGATTCGTGATCAGGGATGCTTGAAACGTGCTCTCCCGTCGAATACTCGAATTCGAATTTTCGACCCCGTCACAATACTTCCCTTATACATTATGTATATAAGGAAAGTAAAAAAATCTGGTGTGCGCAACATATGACCTTCTTTATACAATGCAATGAATAAACTTCCTTCACAGTTAACAAATGGTGAAAAGAGCCACTTACAGTGTTTATAACATTGAATCGTACATTTGCCGATTTTCCCCGGATAACAGCATGTTAAACTATTTCGCACCCAATTCGCGCAAGTCTAAATTAACAATTATCAATATTGATTGCATCCTCAATAAAAAATATAGTCCATATATTAATGTATTTTAATAATAAATTCATCAATTAGGCGTCACTTTAATTAACTTGGAGTAATTTTGCAATTTTGACGATATTTTCGTTGATCTGGAGCTAAATATCGCTTAGTTGGCGTTATTTCTCTAGATTATTAACAAAGTTCGACAAATGTATTGTCAAGTGATACAAGCAAACGGAGAGAAGTGCATTTCTTACTAGAGGGTATGCCCGTCGTATGACGGAATTAAAATTGTGCATCACATTGCCTCCCATTTAGAATCATTTTTATCAATTTGGTGGTATTTTTATCAATTTGGCGACATTTACGTCTATCTGACAACATTTTATAAAGTGAGGAAGTTAGCAACATGAGACCAAATATTTCGCCAAGCAACGGGTTGACGAACAAATGGGTAATTCTTACAGTCGATTCTTATGTTATTTCCAAGATATTGGATTTACATCAATTAGTCGTCATTTTCTTTGATTTAGCGTTATTTTTTTTCAATTTATCGACATATTTATCAATTTGGCATCATTTATAAAATACTGGCCAAGTTGGCGATAGTCCACCAAATGTAGCGCTAAAATTTCACTAAGCCTTATGGATGGAGAAATAGGTTATTAGTATAATAGATAAACGACTAATGGCGTCCAAATGCAAAGCTATTACCCAAAGTATCTTCTCTCGTGAATGGAATAAGCTAGATTCACAAGAATGATAACAAACTTATCGCATAAAAGTGCATAAGAAAGGTGAACATATTTTACAATAGTTAATATTTATTAATATTATGTGAATTTTTATAAATTTACTAGAAAAATGTGCAATATCTCAAGAACGGTTCATGCTAGCTTTCTGAAATTGGTGTCACTCGTTTTCAAAAGAAAAGTTACATAAAAAATTTTATTTAAGTAACTTTATTGAAGGTTTTGACTGTTTATGATTATTTCAAACTTTCATTACAAAAGTTGGTGTTTTGAATATTTGATTGCGCTTAAAACAATAAGCATCCAGTATTCACTGATTGTAATTTTTGTATCAAGTGTTGTTCAGATCACCTCATTCGTTAGTGAGAATCGTCTACACAGACTCAGTGACAAACACACACACAGAGAGACACACATACTTATACACACATATAGTACTTACATACATCACCTTAAAAACGTTTGGTTCCTGTTCAGAGATGTTTGAAACGTGATCTGCTGTTGAAAACTCGAATTCGAATTTTCAATCCGGTCACAATACTTACCTTATACATTATATACCATGCACAGTGCATATCAGGAAAGTGACTGAGAATTTCCGAAACCCAATTATATACACTTGTATGACCTTCAAAGAGCTACAAATTATTGCTTATTGTTTTGAACTAGCACGTTCAGTTTATAAAATATAAGCATTTGAGATAGAATATATTTAATATGAAGTGGAACGACGAACGCGGTTGAAAACGACACATTTACAGTACAACTTTCCTTGTTGTGAAGGTGGTATGGGAAAATATACGTTTAACATATACTTATAAAATCATTGAATATACGTCAAAGGCAGTGCAAATGTGTCAAGTGTGACAAAAATGCGATAAAGCCCTACTGATTTTAAAATGAACCGATACATTTTTAAAATAAATCATGAGTGTCATTTCTGGTGTCTGATAATGGGCTATATGTGTAAAGCTTGTTCACATTAATTTCAAATCGCAAACCATCACCATTCAACTTATTTTATATTCAAAATATACCCCCTATTTATGAAACATCGTTTGATTCTTATTAAATGACTAACAATAAACCCGTTCTTTGTACGGAATATACATTATAAAGAAATTTACTATTCACAGCCATGTGCAAATTCCTAAATGGCATTGTTATTCAAAGCATTCTATTAAAACATTTAAAGTTATGCTCCTAAAAAGAAGTTTCAGAATCTCTATTCTCTCTAAACAAAATTATCTTCGCAAGCAGATCTGAAGAATAAAATATCCTGGTGCAGTTTATAAACAAATTTATAAAAAATATTAAATTGAATCAGTGCCAAAATGAAAGCGCTAAAATTATATGGAAATATATACATTCTGGTACTTATATTCTCGTAGATTAGGAGATATACTACTCTATTAGAATAAGACCTATATATATGAGTTTAAAAAATTTTGCCAAAAAAAGCAGATGAAATAATAAATTGAAGATACCTATGATCTCAGTAATATTTAAACTCGAAGACCGTAATTAATATAATCCTGTCAAAAATTCAATTTCTATAAAATTTATTTTATATACATTTATTTACTATTTGAATTGGAAAAATATTTAATAAAAATCGTCTGCTTCATAAACACATTGAATTTAAATCCATTGCTAAGCGACATGATATCATGTTCTTCAAATAAATTGACGGAAAATATATCCTCTGCATACTGCTAACTCAGTAGAATGTTCAAATGTAATTTTTTAATAATATCTTGACACATCCTGGTCCTAGAATCTCAAAACAAGGATTAAATTCTATGTATGGCTATCTCACAGCTACACACAAAATCTCACTAAATTCGGTGCAGCACATTCGGTGAATTTTATTTATTCGGTTTCAATAAATAAAATTGAAAATATGTCTGTCTGTCGGTCTGTTTGTCTCATCATCACGGGAGAACGGCTGAACCGAATTTAATTAAATTTTGTAGGTAGCCTTAAATTAGCCCAACTTAAAATTTAGTCCATGTTTTGAGTTTCTAATTCTGAAGATTGATTTAAAATGAACAATTAAATCTTCCATAGAGATAGCATTATTTAAACGATATTTTTTCCGCCAAATTATTTGAAAAAAAAATATATATATATATGTTAGGTTACAATTTATTGCGCTTATTAGTCAATTTTGAAAATCGCAGGTTTGAAACATGAATTAACATGGAAATAATAAAACCTTCCATAGAGATGGCATTTCGGGCACGATATTTTCCCGCAAATTTATTTGAAATAAAATTATACCTCTGAGTTTGGTTGGAGTGTAATGCGTTTATTAGCTACTAAGCTTATTAAGTACAATATTTTAGCAAGCTTTTACTCAACAATGAAAAGTATTAAAAAATCAAAATGGTTATTTAATTATCAGTATTTTATAAAAAGATTATTTCTTATAATGTTGCTCAGCAATTCAATTAATTCAAATGTGTTTGTTAATTTTTATTATAATTTTTCCGATATGAATAACAAATAAATGGTTATAAAAATATATCTTATAAATGAAAAGTTAGATTTTTCTTTTATTTATATTAATAACGGATTGCGTATATAATTTGCATTTATTTTTGCAAAGAGCTCTCAAACTTATATATTGAGTTTAGCTAATAAACTCATATATTGTTCTTAGCCAATAAACGCATTTAGCCGATTGTTGAAAAAGAAAAATAGTAGAACGGGTATATCTTCTAATACAATTTTAGTGCTTTCATTTAGTATATACGAGCGGAATCAGGATGTTTCATTCTTCATATCTGCAAATTCAGAGCTACGAAATTGGCAGAATATCGCTAACTTGGCAACTTTTCTTACACGTTGACAAATTGGCGGAAATTTCGCCAAATTAACGGAAATGTCGCCAAAGTGATAAAAACGAAGCACATGAATGAAATTACATTGGTTTTTAAGGATAGAGTACTGAAATTATGTTTCGGTAGCATTTGTCTGTCAGTCCATCCGTTATACTTAGTAACACATTTAGCGAATTTTTAAAGGGTCAAAGTGTGACCAAATTGACAAAAATGTTTGTAAATCCATAAAAATATCATGAACTAGCAGCATACCCGTTCTTCGGAGTATATAATATAAGGGAACTAAAAATTCATAATCATGTGCAAATTCCTATAGTATACTAAATGACATTTTTAATCAAAATATTCTGTTAAAATATTAGATTTAATGCTCCTGAAAAGAAGTTTAAGAATATATGTTATCGCTATACAACATTACCGTCACGGGCAGATCTGAAGAATAAAACATCTGGCCCCATTTGTAAGCACATTTGCAAAACATATGGAATTGAATCAATATATGCAAAATGAAAAAGTTATAATTGTATGGGACCCGTACTACTTATGCGAAAATTAGAAGATATAACCTGTATTAGTAGGTTAAATGTATAAATTGAAAATTTCAATAAACCCGTAATCTTAAAACCTGAAAGCCGTAATTGATTCCAATAGATACCAAAATGAAAGGGCTAAAATTATATGGGAAGGTATATCCGTACTACTTATAATGTCGTACATTAGAAGATATGTCCGAGTGTTAACCCGTACTACAATGTGAGTCTCAAAAATATTTGCCAAAATAAAACAGATGACGTAATAAATTGAAAATATCAATAATCCCCGTAATCTTCATACCAGAAAGCCGTATTTGATTCCAATATATGCCAATATATGCCAAACTATATGCCAATAGACCCGTATTACTTCTATTCTAAGATTTATGGTATAGCGTACAATATGTTTCAATAATTTTTGTCGCAATAAAACAATGACATAACAATTTGAAAATATCCATAGTCAAAAATGCAATGGCAATGAAATTTATTTTATATACATATATGTATTATTCAAATCGGAAGATTTATTAAAATGCGCCTGCCGCATAAGCACATTGAATTTAAATCCTTCGTTAAGCGACACGATATCAATTGCTTCAAATATATTGGTGGTAAAAAATACCGTCTGCATAATACTATCTCTATGGAAGGTTTGGAGACATTTTTTTTCAATTCAGCGATATTTAAAAAAATTGCCGAATATATCGCCAAGTGGGACTGTAGAACTGGCAGTCACTCTTAGCGACAAATTGACGAAACATCATCGGGATACTATCCAGTAACAAAACACAATTAATTTCATTCATTTAGCGCAAATTTATCAATTTCAAAAGATATTTTTATGGATTTATAAACATTTTTATCAATTTGGTAACATTTTAAAAATTCGCTGAATGTGTTACTAGGTAGGACGGTTGGACTAACAGACAAATACTTACGAAACATAATTTCAGTACACTCTTCAAACAAAACAAAATAAATTTAATTGATTTGCGTCGTTTTTATCAATTTGGCGACATTTCAGTCAATTTGGCAACGTTTAAGATATTTGCCAAGTTAGCTATATCCCACCAAATTCGTAGTTCTGAATTTGCAGATCTGAATAAAATATCGCGAAACCGTTTGTATATACTAAATGAAAATACTAAAATACCTGTAGTATTAGAAGATATACCCGTTCCACTCTTTTCCAGTTTCAACAATCGGCTAAATTCATTTATTGGCTAAACACAATATATGAATTTATTAGCTAAATATATAAGCTTGAAAACTCTTTGCCAAAATAAATTAAAGTGATGTACGTAGTTTGCAATTAATATAATTAATAGAAAAATCAAACCGATCTTTTATAATATAATATATTTTTCATCCGTTTATTTATTAATCAAATCGAAAAAATGACAATAAACATTAATTAACGCATTTAATTTAATTACGTTGCCGAGCAACATGATATATCCTCATACAATTCTCAAAATTATATAACCATTTTGATTTCTTAATACTTTTCATCATTGAGTAAATGTTTGCGAAAATAAACCATAGTGATACATTTTCCATTTAAATTCATGTTTCTAAACAATTCATGATTTCAGAAAGTGATTATTGAGCGTAATAATCTGCCACTAAACTCAGTTTTAATTCAGTTTCACGTTTACCCTTTCGCGACGAGTTTCACGCCCACGCGCCAGCTGCGAACTTGCATTCAAGGAGTAACGGCACGCCCTCGGGCCGGAGGAAATTTAACCCTAAAGGACGACTGGCACGTATTGGTGTTTCTACGTGGAACGTTTTAATTTGAATGAATTTGTCTCCTAGATGGCGTTAAATGCCCGTGGAAGCAACTTAAATGTATTTTGTAGATGTTTGACCTTGGCACAAGGAGAATCCAATGAATTATTTCTCCATTTGGAGGGATGAAACATGGTTCTGTAGCGTAAGCAGACAGCTCACTTCTCGCAGCATAAACAATTTTATAATTGAGTTCCGGGTCTCGCTCTGATTTTGTCTTTTATTGATTTCGTTGTTGAATATGAGGAATATAAGAGAGTAATTTTTTTAGTGGGTGGGGGAGGGGGGGTAAAGGAATGTGCGGCAATGAAATGATTGGGTTATTTATGTTCTCATGGAAAGGAAGGCTGGGATTTCGTTAATATATTCCATCGAAAAGTTCCAGATATGGAATAAAAATATATAAATCATCAGAATCGGAATGAGGCTATAAATGGAATTTCCTTGTGTATACTGGAAAGGACACGGGATTATCAAGCTCTGATGGTGGGTAAGGAGAACGCGTTGTGAAAACATTTCTAAGTGAACTTTTAGGGAAAGGATATACTTTGTATTTGGATAAATTTTTTACCTCTCCTGTACTTGCAAAGTATTTGTTGTCTAAGAATACGCATGTATGTGGTACAGTTTTAAAAATCTGATGTGAGCAGCACATGACTTTCCCTGCAAACGTATATTAACGTTCTCTTTATTTTAATTACATTTATTTCACTTTTATTCAATTTTCATTCTCATTCGGTAATCGGGCTTATTTTCAAAGGTGGTGTAGGGAAAGTACGAAAAACTAAAATATCTCGAGAACGGGTAGTCCTAGTGTAATGGGGTTGGTTTTATTCTTTTCTTCGTTAAAAATTACGCATTAAACACGCATTTAATGGATATATTTGAGCATACGTAGCATTTTAGTTTAGATTTTGACAATTTTTGCGGGCCATTCTGCAAAAAAAGGCAGATTATTTTTTTCTGAATCGTTCCAAAATCTAATCAGCACCAGTGTGACCTATTTGTGACTCATTTACCGAATTTTGTAAAATTCGGTCCATTAGTTTTTCAGCTATAGTGGATACAAGCTTTTGCGGGCCATTTCGCAAAAAAAGGCGGGTTCTTTTATTCCGAATCGTACCCAAAACTAATCAGCACCAGCCCCGCCCACAAGTGACTTACTTACAAAATTTAGTGAAATTCGGTCCATTAGCTTTTTAGTTAGAGTGGATACAAAATCTGCACAGACAGACAGACACACAGACAGACACACAGACACACAGACAGACAGACACACACACAGACGTCACGCTGAAAATGGTTTTTTCGTATTCTAGAGGTCTCGAAACGTGTAGATCCGTCGAAAACTCGAGTTGCGATTTTCGGCATGATTCCAATACTTTCCCTATACATTATCATGTATTGCAGGGAAAGTAAAAAATCTGATGTGGGCAGCACATGACTTTCCCTGCAGACTTATATTAACGTTCTCTTTATTTTAACTAAATTTATTTCACTTTTAATTCAATTTTTGTTCTCATTCGGTAACCGGGCTTATTTTCAAAGGTGGCGCAGGGAAAGTACGAAAAACTAAAATATCTCGAGAACGGCTAGTCCTAGTGTAATGGGGTTGGTCTTATTCTTTTCGTGCTTAAAAATTACGTATTAAATCAACATTTAATGGATATATTTGAGTATACCCAGTTCTTTAGTTTAGATTTGGACGATTTTTGCGGGCCATTCTGCAAAAAAATGCAGATTATTTTTTTCCGAATCGTACCAAAATCTAATCAGCACCAGGGTGACCCACAAGCGACTTATCTACCAAATTTTGTGAAATTCGATCCATTAGATTTTTAGCTAGAGTGGATACAAGCTTTTGCGGGCCATTTCGCAAAAATAGGCGGATTCTTTTATCCCGAATCTTACTCAAAACTAATCAGCACCAGACTCGCCTACAAGTGACTTACCTACCAAATTTTGTGAAATTCGGTCCATTAGTTTTTTAGTTACAGTGGATACAATATCTGCACAGACAGACAGACAGACAGACACACAGACAGACAGACAGACACACCGACACACACACAGACGTCACGCTAAAAATGGTTTTTTCGTATTCTAGAGGTCTCGAAACGTGTAGATCCGTCGAAAACTCGAGTTGTGATTTTCGGTATGATTCCAATACTTTCCCTATACATTACCATGTATTGCAGGGAAAGTAAAAATCGGAAGGACATGCCAAAGAATTATCCATCTGTACCTAAAACATATATACACTAAAATTTTTAATATTTTGATAAAAGAAAATTTGTATAAAAAATATACATCAAATAGAAAATAAGTATTTCCTTTCTTCCTGAAAAAAGTAGAATGCTGTGTTGAACGGGTGATTTTTAGTGAATTTTTTTCGAGAGTTAGGCTTAGCGCAAAAAAATAGCCGTCTTTTGGGCATATTTCGGAAACGAAGCGCTTTGTCCTTTGGGCCACGTTAGTTTCGGAATGCCGCCGTCCCGAAAGGGTTAAACAAACGACCTTTTCGTTTGGAGGAACCAAGGAGTTTGAGAGTAGAATTCCTAGGAAACAATTCTATTTTTCATTAATATCTCGACAATCCTTAATCTTGGAAACTCGAAACTTGGATTAAATTTAAGAGGGGCTATTTCAAAGTTATTCACTAAATTTCATTAAAAACGGTTCAGTAATTCTCCCCAGATACTGAGACAAACGAAAGTTTCGTTTTTCACTAATATCTCGAGACCCATTGGTCGTAGAAATTCGAAACATGGACAAAAATTTAAGTAGGGCTATTTCAAGGCAATAAAAAATGTATAAAAAAATCCCATAACTTACAAAAAAATATTAACTGTTGAGAATCATTGTTCACTTTTCATATGTAATAATTATCATACGATAAATTTGGTAACATCATTCTCGCGAATCTAGCTCGTTCCATTTATGAGAAAATATACTTTGGGTAATACTTTTGTATTTGAACGCCGATAGTCATTTATCTATTATAAGAATAACTTATTTGTCCGTCCATAAAGGTTGTCGAGTTTTTCGTGACGAATTTGGTGGAATATCGCCAACTTGGCGACTTTTATATGTTGACAAATTAACGGAAATCTTGCTAAATGCATAAAAATGACGCTAAATTAATGAAAATGACGACTAATTGAAGAAAATTCAATATCTTGGAAAGAATATAAGTATCTACTATAAGAATAACGTATTTATTTTACTGTAAAAGCAATAAATTCATTGCATTATATAAGGAAAGCCATGTGCTGCTCACATAAGATTTATTTATATATATTGGCATATATATAATATATACTGGCATATACTGGAATCAATTACGACCTTTTGGTATAAAGATTACGGGGATTTTTGATATTTTTAATTTATTACGTCATATCTTTTATTTTGGCAAATAAGTTTTAGTCTCATATTTTAATACGGATAATCTTCTACTAACACACTGTCAAATTTTCTATTTGCGACAATATAAGTAGTACGGGTATATATGTATATACTCCCATATTATTTTAACGCTTTCATTCTGACATATATTGGAATCAATTACGGCCTTCAGGTTTGAATTTTAAGGTTTTATTGATATTTTCAATGTGTATATGTTATCTACTAATAGATGTTATGTCTTCTAATATTCGCGCTTAAAAGTAATACGGCCCCATACAATTTGAACGCTTTTATTTTGCGTACATATATTCAATTTCATATTTCTTGTAAATTAGCTTACAAAAGGGACCAGGATGTTTTATTCTTCAGATATGTCCCTGAAGATAATTTTGAATAATGAGAACAGGTATTCCTAAACTTATTTTTAGGAGAAATAAATTTAATATTTTAACAGAATATTTTGATAAACAATGTCATTTAGTATACGATAGGAATTTGCACATGATTGTGAATTTTACGTTTCTTTATATTATATACTCCGTACGAAGAACGGGTATGCTGCTAGTTATTTTAATAAATTTACCAATCTTTGCTCTTTTAAACTGATACTGTTAGTAAAACGTATTATGACTTTACATTGATATAGGCATAAGTATATTATACCTATAAATATCCAGGGATGCCATGCTCGAAATCATATCGGTTTGTATCACTTTGCTAATAGTTTGAAATTCATTGCTACAAATAAATGTAAGTATACTTTTAAGTACATTATCCGCCTATAATTATCAATTAAGAAGAAATTTTTTGGTGCACATCTCATTTTAAAGTAGAGTAGAAGGGATGAGTAGATGTGACGAGTAGATGTGTTACGCATCAAGTTTATATTTTATTCCATAAATCACGGCTAAGCAGGTTACAACTGACTTGCTCTTTAGCATCTGTGTAAGACAGATCGCAAGCTCGAAATTGTTTCCTTGTAAATGTCACTCAGACCAGGATTTACGATCCGGACCATTTCGCAGAGGGGGGAAATACATTGTTGAAATGTGTGAAGGACAGTTAATTTCTCTGAAGGTATTTCATGAGTTTACTTACTTTAACAAAACTGAGCTGAAACATGGAATATTTTTTAAACTGTTAACTAGCTAAACGAATAATTTTTTCAAAGCAATTTTCTAATTTCATTCCAAAGCTCTTCATTTTTTGTTTTTAATTTTCTTTTCAAAAATCGAAAAGATGATTGTAAAAAATGTCATCCGAAAAGTTCAGGAATTACCCTTTAGTATGCAATTACTTATTTAAAAGCGAATGGAATCAGTTACATAACGTTTAGCTGGTCTATTACCGATATATTATACCGATATATTATACTAGAACAAATTATTCAGCGTTTCCCGGATCCTAAATAAGCGCCCACTGATAATAAATAATTAAATAAGAGCCAGCTACCAACATAATACATTTGAGCACAATTTAAAATGTAAAAATTTTGACTATAGTAGGTGGAAGGTACAACTGATGATACGATCAGTACTGGAGATTTTTTAGAAGAGTCCATGAGTAAAATACAAATTACTCAGGGGGATATCATTGAAGAGCAATAATTAAAAGTTTTCTTCAAATATAGAAGCAAAAAAGTAATAAAAAGAATTATAATATCCAGAGAACCGAAGCAACATGCACTAAAATTTCCTTGAGAAATAACTCGACAGTGTGGAAATTTTGGTTACAGCAGGTGGAGAGAAAATGAGAACTGGTAATTTCGAAAAGAGAGGTATATAAGTAAACTATATATTACTCAGGGGACCATAACTAAAGTGTAATAATTAATAAATTTGTGCAAATGTTGCAGAGTCCATTTCAGCGATATGAGCTTGTAATTTCGTCCCAGTAACTCAACGGTAGAGCTTCGGCTGATCAGATCGGAGAACCATGGTTCGATTCCCGGTTGGGACAGCAAGGCTCTTTTCAATGGCGCTCATAAACATGAACCCTGTTGGTTAGTGGTTAAGATGTCGGAGGTCTGAAAGTGACCCTAGTATGACTAGTACTGATTCAGTTTAGTCTGGAAGACTGAGCGGCAATTTCAAATTGAGAGTATAAAGACCACGAAGGATGATACTGATATTGGTAAAATTAGTAGCATCAGGAGCCTAACCTATAAATGCTTAAACTCAGACTACAGGCATCAAAAAATGAAAAAATGAAAAAAGGATACATTAAGAAAATTGTATTACCATGCGGCATGAATCATTCTTCTTCTACCACGTGTATACACGATCAACCTCAACAACTTAATCTAGAAGCACCGGAATGAACAAGTCGAAATTCTACCAGGGAGGTAGTACGAACGTTCACGGAAATACTCCCAAACCCGTCCAGTGAGTCTAAGCTGGAGACTGGACAAGCAATTCAGAATACAACTTCCCAAACATGCAGAACTGAATATGAATATGAATCATAGATGAAAATTCCTACTAAACAAGAATTAATAGGAAAACTGGATAATCGAGAATGCCACTATACACCATTATAATTGCGCACAAAACGTAGTTTCAATACTGACAAAAGTTTCAATACTGACATGATATATATATATATACACCAAAATTATTTTAAAATAAAACCCTAAAAGAAAATTCAACGTCGCAGATTTAGAAAAGGATCAGTGATAGGAATTTCTTGTTGTAGCAGTATGACTATAAAGGTAAGATTTAGAAACTACGATTGTAGAAGAAATAGAGCCATATTTATATTACGAAATTGAAAACAGCGTATTTCTAGGATTAACAGGCTCTCAAAATTAAATAAACAGAATTGGAATTCCACCAACGCTCTTTGATTTGACTTCATATGCACCTTTGTTGAACTTCGTAACCAAAAATTCATAATTTGTTATAACCACTAGGCCGACGTTTTCTTTATCTGTTAGTTATTTCATGAAAAACATGCTCCAGTATGGTGGTCCTAGATTTATTCAGACAGCGTAAACCAGGTTAAGGAGCGTCCATACTAATGATACGAAGTTTGGACGAGGAGTTAAATTTATCCCTTCTTGTACCTGTTCCTACTTTTCAGTTATTCCCTCTCATTTTGTCTACTGCATGGGAGCTTCTTTAAATCATCTAGTACAGGACCAAAAGAACGTACCCTCATTGAGTTATGCACGGCTTAATCTTTTGGACATGACCTAGCATTTCCTAGGTCAAGGAGTTACGCAATAACAAGACATGCAAGTGGTTTAAGATATTCTTGACATTCTTTTGCCACACTCTCTTACGTAGAAAATACAAATGCTATATCACATTTTTACTTTCCCTGCAATACGTGGTAATGTATAGGGAAAGTATTGGTATCATACCGAAAACCACAACTCAAGTTTTCGACGGATCTACACGTTTCGAGATCTCTAGAATAAGAAAAAACTATTTTAGCGTGACGTCTGAGTGTGTGTCTATGAGTCCGTGTGTCTGTCTGTCTGTCTGTCTGTCTGTCTGTCTGTGCAATGTATGTATCCACCTTAACTAAAAACTAATGGACCGAATTTCCTAAAATTTGGTAGGTATGTCACTTGGGTATTACCCTGGTGCTGATTAGTTTTTGGTACGATTCGTAAAAACAAAATACGCCTTTCTTTGCGAAAAGGCCCGTAAAAATTTCATTTATCCACTCTAGATAAAATACTAATTGACTAAATTGCACAAAATTTAATATATAAGTTACTTGTTGGATACTGTGGTGCTGATTAGATTTTGGTACGATTCGGAAAACTCGAACCTGTCTTTCGAACCTGCCTTTTTTTACGAAGTAAATTTTTACGAAGAGTATCCTGAACAGCCCTCTTTCTTTTTACTTTCCCCGCAAAACGTGGTAATGTATAAGGGAAGTATTGGAATTATGTCCAAAATCACAACTCGAGTTTTCGACTGATCTACACGTTTCGAGATCTCTAGAATACGGAAAAACAGTTTTAGCGTGACGTCTGTGTGTCTGTCTGCCTGTGTGTCTGTCTGTGCAATGTATGTATCCACTCTAACTTGAACTAATGGGCCGAATTTCATAAAATTTGATAGGTATGTCACTTGGGCGTTACCCTGGTGTTGATTAGTTTTTGGTAGGATTCGTAAAAACATAACCGCCTTTTTTTGCGAAATGGCCCGTAAAAAATTGCATGTATCCACTCTAGCTAAAATACTAATTGAACAAATTTCATAAAATTTGGTAGATAAGTTACTTGTAGGATGCTCTGATGCTGATTAGATTTTGGTACGATTCGTAAAAGAACAACCTGCCTTTTTTACGAAATAGCCCGCTAAAATTTCATCTATCCACCCTAGTTAAAATACTAATTGACCAAATTTCATAAAATTTGGTAGATACGTTACTTGTGGGACATTCTGGTGCTGATTAGATTTTGGTACGAATAAAAAAAGAACAACCTGCATTTTTTTACGAAATGGCCCGCAAAAATCCCCAAAATTTAAAAAATAAGACTACGTATGCTGAAATGTATCAATTAAATTCTTGTTTTATACGCAATTTTTGACGAGGAAAAGAATATAACACACTTCAATATACTTTAGGTCTAACCGATCTGAAGATATTTGAGTTTCCTTGCATTTTTGTTACCCCGCTATCGGAAAAATGTCCAATTACCAAATGAAAACAAAAATTGAATTAAAAATGCAAATGTAGTTTTATTTTGAACAATTAAACTCAATTTAATGAATTCTTAAAGACATAAAGAAAATATGAATTTGAGTCTGCAGGGAAAGTCATGTGCTGCCCACATCAGATTTTTATTTTTATTTATTTGTTCATAAAAGTGGTGAATAAAAACAGAATGATGCCAAAATATAAAGAGATTATCACTGTATTAGAATGCAGTTTGTACTGAATATATATACCCTTTATATCAATTAGGTTGATAAATAAAATAAATTTAAGCATTTTAGTTTTGTTTTATCTAGCTAATTATAAAAGAAATAGAAATAGAAAGTAAAATTATCTTGCTTAGTGTAATGTGGGTGCATTATCGATTTTGTAAGATGGTCATTAGTATTTGTATTCTACATTTTTATTCCTAAAATGGACTGCTATAAAATAATGACTTTCTTATGTAAAATGAAAACATAATAAACTTATTTTATTTGGGATTAAACATGTTTCATGCATACAAATATATTTTGACAGATTATATAGATTAATGAAACGTGCTTGGATTACAACTGAATAAAATGAGTTTGGTTTACTCAGATGCAACCATTCTTCAAAATCACCATTATCTTTTCAAAGAATAGAAATTGATATCATTTTTTTTCTCAATTTGTATAATATTTTCAGGGTATAATTTATTTTACTGGTATCGGATTTACGATTTAGACACCATTATTTCTACAATTGAATTACTGATTATTTTTATACCTTAAACAAATATATACTTTAATTAACAATTCCCAATGAACATATTCATTGATCATTATGCTTCGATAGGATATTTATTGATTATTGGTAATTTGACTGAATTTATCTAAATTTTCAAGAATCTTTGGATTTTGAACACAGCAATAAATGCAATATATAAAAATCTGATGTGGACAGCACATGACTTTCCCTGCAGACTTATATCCACGTTATCTTTATTTTAATAAAATTTAATTCACATTTAAGTCAATTTTCGTTCTCGTTTGATAACTGGACTTATTTTCAAAGACGGCGTAGAAAAAATGCAAAAAAACTAAAATATATCGAGAACGGCTAGTCCTAGTGTAATGGGGTTGGACTTATTTTCTTCTTCGTTAAAAATTACGTATAAAACAAGAATTTAATGGATATATTTCAGCATGCATAGTTTTTTATTTTAGATTTTGTCGATTTTTGCTGGACATTTTACAAAAAAAGGCAGGTTATTTTTTTTCCGAATCATACCAAAATTTAATCAGCACCAGGGCGACGCACAAGAGACGAATCTACTAAATTTTGTGAAATTCGGTCCATTAGATTTTCAGCTGGAGTGGATACAAGCTTTTGCGGGACATTTCACAAAAAAGACGGGTTCTTTTATCCCGAATCGTACCCAAAACTAATCAGCACCAGATTCGCCCACATATAACTCACCTACCAAATTTTATAAAATTCGGTCAATTAGTTTTTTAGTTAGAGTGGATACAAAATCTGCACAAACAGACAGACAGACAGACACACATACATACAGACAGACAGACAGACAGACTCACAGGCAGACAGACACACAGACACACACACAGACGTCACGCAGAAAGTAGTTTTTTCGTATTCTAGAGGTTTTCGTATTTCCGAAACGTGTAGATTCGTCAAAAACTCAAGTTGCGATTTTCGACATGATTTCAATACTTACCCTATACATTACCATGTATTGCAGGGAAATTAAAAATCTGATGTGGGCAACACATGACTTTCCCTGCAGACTTATGTTCACGTTCTCTTTATTTTAATTACTTTTAATTCAATTTTTGTTCTCATTCGATAACTGGACTTCTTTTAAAAGGTGGCGTAGAGAAAATACGAAAAAACTAAAATATCTCGAGAACGGCTAGTCCTAGTGTAATGATGGGATTGGTCTTATTCTTTTCTTCGTAAAAATTACGTATTAAACAAGCATTTTATGGATATATTTGAGCATACGTAGTCTTTTATTTTAGATTTTGGCAATTTTTGCGGGACATTTTGCAAAAAAAAGGCATGTTATTTTTTTTCGAATTATACTAAAATCTAATCAGCACCCTGGTGTCTCATAACTAACATACCTACTAAGTTTTGTGGAATTCGTTCCATTAGTTTTTCATCTAGATTTGATACAGGCTTTTGTAGGCCATTTCGCAAAAAAATGCAGGTTCCTTTACTCCGAATCGTACCCAAAACGAATCAGCACCAGATTCGCCTATAAGTGACTTACCTACCAAATTGTATGAATATCGGTCAATTACTTTTTTAGTTAGAGTGGATACAAAATCTGCACAGACAGACAGACAGACACACACACAGACATCACGCTAAAAATAATTTTTTCGTATTCTAGAGGTCTCGAAACGTGTAGTTCCGTCGAAAACTCGAGATTTTCGACATGATTCCAATACTTTCCCTATACATTACCATGTATTGCGGGGAAATAAAAAATCTGATGTGGGCAGCACATGATTTCATTGCAGACTTATATCCACATTCTCTTTATTTTAATTAAATTTATTTCACTTTTAATTCTATTTTCTTTCTCATTCGGTAACCGGACTTATTTTCAAAGGTGGTGTAGAGAAAATACGAAAAACTAAAATATCTCGAGAACGACTAATCCTATTGTAGCGGGGTTGATCTTATTCTTTTCGTCGTTAAAAATTACGTATTAAACGAGCATTTAATGGATATATTTGAGTATACCTAGTTCTTTAGTTTAGGTTTTGACGATTTTTGCGGGCCATTTTGCAAAAGAAAGCGGGTTATTTTTTTCCGAATCATACCAAAATCTAATCAGCACCAGGGTGACCACAAGTGATTCATCTATTGAATATTGTGAAACTCGGTCTATTAGTTTTTCAGTTAGAGTGGATACAAACTTTGCGGGCCATTTCGCAAAGAAAGGCGGGTTCTTTTTTTCCGAATCGTACCCAAAACTAATCAGCACCAGACCCGCCCACAAGTGACTTACCTACCAATTTTTGTGTAATTCGGTCCATTAGGTTTTTAATTAGAGTGGATACAAAATCTGCACAGATAGACAGACAGACACACAGACAGACAGACAGACACACAGACACACACACACAGACGTAAGGCTAAAAACAGTTATTTCGTATTCTAGAGGTCTCGAAACGTGTAGATCCGTCGAAAACTCGAGTTGCGGTTTTCGGCATGAATCCAATACTTTCCCTATACATTACCATGTATTGCAGGGAAAGTAAAAATTTTAAATAATATAAAATGTATAGTATAAAGCTCCTAATATTCTACACAATAACTTTTTCGTATACATAATATTTATATAACTTTTACTTTACTTTTATTTAAAGTCCTAATATTTTACTCAATAATACATTCATATATTTTTCATATTAATTACTTAACGTGCAATTTAAATAAATAACAGTGTAAAAACTTCGACATAAATTTAACTTATAACAACATAACTGTAACAACATAAATTTAAATTATAAACACATTTGACTGAAATTTACGTGCTTAATAAATAAATATAATAATAAGGCTTAAATTGTGGAGCAAAAGTTACTCTCGTTTTCCTTAACAAAATCGTATATTTTTCATATTTTATTAATATCAAATTTGTGTTTCGAAATGTTTCTAATTATTTACTCAGTTTATTAATTGAGGGCTTACTAAAGTGAATTTATTTTGTTAATGGATAATTAAAAATGAGTTGAAATACGCAGGTCAAATTCCTCCAATTATTCCTGTAAGGAAATCGTAATTTAACATTCCAAGAATACGGATTCCCATCTTTTGAATATAAAAATAACAAAATACTAGTGCTTAAACTTTGAATAACAGAAGGCCTAAAATTCATATTAAAATTTTATCACTTTCCCCAACCTCGTCTCTTTAAGGAATTATCATTTAGGTGCAAACAATCAAATTATTTCTGAAAATGATGAAACATAATAGCGATAAAAATAAATACTCCTTTGAGTACCGAAAACTATATTTAATAACAATTTTTGCTGGATAAATAATTCAAAATTGGAGATATTTTAGCGCTGCACGTGCAAAAAAGAAGCAATTAGTCGAACAGTAATGGAATGATATATTATTAGACAACAATGTATATATGTGTTTTTAATGCCAAATGTGCATATTTGAGAGTTTTATAACAGAAACTGAGACAGATTTATGTTACAATATAGGAAAGTCTACTAACAACAATAAATACAATGTCCACTATTACCTTTTGAGATAACTATCAACTATTGTCCTATATATTGATTTTAAAGTTTTCCTTGCTCAGTATCGTAACCATTGTGGATTGGATTAGGAGAATAGGTAAGAGAGTAAAATAGTAAGATCGGTAAAAGAATAAGTGCAAGTATAATTCGTAGTACCACTACCACCAGTTAGACGCAGACTTTTGCACAACCGTTGGGGGATGTAGGTAAGACTTTGTAGAGGAGTCTGAGAAAAAGTTAAGGATAAATTTTTGAGAAGTAGATGGCTCAGACAGAAATCTCACACTGGCCCACTATTTGGTAAACCAACTCTAACAAAAGAAAGCTCTACCGTTAAGCTACTCGGACGAAATTGAAAGTTCTTATTGGCGAAGTGGAATCTGCGTTCTCCACCCTTTAATGTCAGATTGGCGGAAAACTGTCAATCTCACTGACTACGTCCTGCTACTTTTACCTCAGGTTAGCCTCCACCTACTACTACTTTTACCTAAGTTAGTATCCTGTGTGGTCGTTATCATCGCAATTTGAAATCGGCGCTCACTCTTCCAGAGTCCACTGAATCCGTTCTTGTCGTATTAGTGTCACTTTCAGACCTCCGATATCTTATATCTGATCCGAAATCTCCGATATCTGTTCTTATTTTCTCGGTTCATTTTTTTTTCTTTTGACCCTTTTTATTTGTATTTTATCTAATTTTTCTTTTCTAAGTTGTATTCTAAATTTCTAATTTTGTTTTTCATGTGCTTATTATGTTTTCCCTTTTCATGTATTTTCTTTTTATATATTTTTTAAATTTTACTTTTAAAAAAAAAAATTTATCTTTAATTTTAATCTATTTTTCATTATGTTATTATACCTCACTCTAAATTTTATTTTACAATGATATTTTTATCTATATTCGCAATAACCCTTTTCCCATTTTTGAAAAATGGACGTACTTGTCAAGTTCAAATATAATGTAAAACTGTTTGCTTAATCACACTATTTTTCATCAACTGTTATCCTTTTAGATCTAAATAAATGTTCGTTTGGCGGTGTGGTAGACCTTGGGTGCCTTTCCTGAGTGCAGAGGTATCCTTTCCCGGCCGTGCAGCTAGTTACTCTAAACCCACTATGTGAGTCGCACGGTATGGAGTCTTCAAACCTCCGATATCTTTGCACTAACCTACAGTGATGATTTGTTCAGCCGGCATTGTACAGAACCTTGGTGTCTTAATCGGGAATCAAACCCTGGATTTCCGAAATGGCCAGACAACGCTCTACCGATCACCTACTAGGACGAAATTTCGAGCTCTTATTTTGGAAGTGAACTCTGCAAACTGCAGCCATTGAAATGGCGACACAGTTTTTCCGCCTGTCATCACATTTTCATTAATATTCCTTGCCGTGGTCCCGTGACATTGTGGAATAGATGGTTGTGTAGAGCTGTTCTTGAGCCGCTCACTACTACGAAATATATCCCCGATTATTCCTTCGGGCCCGAAGAATTCTTTTAAGTCTAACGGTATAGCTCGGGTTTATCAAGCTACAGGTTCCGAGTTTGAACCTATCCCGCCCAAGAAGGATCAGCAGCCCGACAGTAGAAAAAATGGATATCTTAGCACAAAGGATTTGATGATCCTTCAAATATCAGTTTGCTAAATTTCCTACAACTCCGGAAAACAAACTATCTGAAGGATTTTCAGAGAAAACACGGCGAAACTGGCCCTCAGAAGGAAAGAAAGCCACGAAACCTTGGATATATGTCATATCCCGTCTTCTAGAATTAGCACGGAGGATTACCATATGGCACTTACTGCGGGATCTGCAACTTTTGTATGGGGATGGGCAGATTTAAACTTCGACGTTGTTTTTATTTAGCTAGATCTACAGAATGCTTAAGTTTGTGAGAGACAAGAGGCCATATAACTCTATGACTCCAAAATCCTTTTATATTGAAGCCATATTTGTTCTTTCTTCTGTGGTGTCACTATCTTCTCTGCTCATTACATGCCCTTGATAATAAATGAGCATATTTTTATTAATATGTTTAAAAATAATTCTGATAATTATCTCAATATTTCTTATTCTGCATACCACACATATATTCCATTGTCACTTTTAAAAACGAACTCGGAATTCAATTGAGTAAATAAATTCTCAGATTCATATAAATAGCACATGTTAATCTATTTGTTGAACCAAAAAAATATTCTCACTATATTGGATTATGGCTTTTAATAAATCTCAAACCGCTTTTGGCAATTAAATTCATAAATAGATAATCCTGAGGTTTATATTTTATCATTTTACATAATTATCTTGGAAATCTGGTGTTAAAATTACCTTCCTCAAGGCAACTTGAATGAATTATCTATTTTGTTAGGCATTCAATCTTTTCTGGTGAAAGAGCTTTCTCTTGAATGATGACTTAATTATGTAAAGGGGAAATTATATTGGGATTTCTTTATTCGAGATTAAATATGTTTCATGTATTCGAATACATTTTGAAAGATTGCTTGAACATGCTTAAATTGTATTTGTTTGCAAAGCGTTTGATTTTTTTTGTATAAATGTACATTATTCATTAAATTTATCATCACACATAACTCATCATGGACCATATAATTATTGCATTTTTTAAAATTACATTTCTTCTTTATAGTTTCTGGTTAATAAATTGGAGTTTTTAATGCCATGTTTATATTTAAAATTTAATTATGTTGCATGTTCTGTAAAAATGTTGTCCGTTTTAGTCTATTTTCAATCAGTGACCTTGGGTAAGTGACCTTGGGTTTAGTAGAACAATTTGATTTTAGTAGAATAATTTGAATTTAGTAGAATACTTTGATTTTAGTTGCACCACTCTAAACCGCTATGTTCACTTGATGCAACGCGATATTTTGTCACTGTCAATATTTTTGCAATATATAATTTCGTACAATATCTTTATACAGTGGATAATTATAAGTTTATACATTAGATATTTAAAAGACTGCTGTGCAGTCTTTCTCTTTGATGCACCAGGTGCTCCGGCCCGAGGTGGAGTACAAGAATGTTGCACTTGCTTTTACTGATAAGTTTAGATATTTGGGCATTACGTTTGACAATAAATTAAATTGGAGGACCCATGAGGATTCAAAGGTAGAGCGCTTTACCAGTCGAATGATCATTTAAAAACTCTTGGCGGGCACAATTTGGGGATGTGCCAGTTCAGCAGTTAACAATACGTATAAGGCTTTCATCTTGCCCTTATTGCCTTATTATTGTGAGCCACTTATTTCGGCTAGCAATCAAGCCTTCAAAAAACTGGAAACTATACAAAATCAGGCAATGAGGCCTATTACTGGAGCCGTCAAAACTACACCAATTGATGCCATGCTTCTGTTAACAAAAAATAAGCCCATTAAAACTATCTTAGAGGAAAGGCTATATTACTATATGAGAAATTAATTCGCCTGGGAGACCCTTTTTGGGTTAATTATCAAATCTGTCCTAGAAATTTGAAGACACAACTTGGATTTATTCAAAAAGTTAGTGACATTATGCAAAGGGGTGATTCACATGAAATTCCACAGAAGATTATAATGCCAACAAATCCTTTGGAGATGTATGAAGTTGAGTTTAGCCTTAATCTTGTGGATATAACATACAAGAAAGTCACGAATACAGATGTTCTCAAGTGTGTTGTGCTCTGGAGTTAATATAAACTGAATATCGGAAGGAAAATTGGCTGCATGTTTATACGGACGGGTCTTACTCTGAGAGCTGTATGTCGACAGGTTCTGGAGTCTTCTCGAGACTTTTCTCTCTTTTTACTTCTGCGGGTAAATACAGATCGGCCTTTGAAGGGGAGGTGGAAGCCATTCGTGTTGCATTGGAGCATCTTCTGGTTTTTCTACATGAATTTGAGAGGGTTGTTCTACTCTCAGATTCGCAGGTGGCAATACAGGCCATTGGTTTTACTGGGACTCCCATATCTGTTGATGTTCTGCAGTGTCGGAAGTTAATGCGCAGCATTGGTCGAGAAGACAAAAGCATCAATCTACAATGGATCCCCGGACATTGCGGCATTTATGGGAACGAACAGGCAGATTTTCTTGCACGAAAGGGTGTACTTTTACAGCAGACCAGGACCTCTGGGCTGTCTTATCACTCAATAAAGCTGTATTGGAAACATTCTTTGAAGCTGAAATTTGAAACAGACATGCAAGATAGTATCAAATCTAAGAACTGGAGTAGTAAAGATCTCGATAATATACCCGATTGTCCGCTACGTGAGGCAGTGGCCCTGTTTCGGCTGGTGACGGGTCATGACTGCCTGAGTGAGCATCTCCATAGAATTGGTATTTATGACTGTCCTCTTTGCCCTTTTTGCGATATGAGGGAACCTATTAATAGAGCTCACCTGTGTCGATGTAGGGCGCTTTGTGGTTCTGACAACTCCGAGACCACCCTGTAGGGGAGAGTCGGTAAATGCCGTACACATTTTTTAAATGTCGTCTATCTTTGTTAATATTCCAGCAATAGTGGCTGTATTGGTCTCATATTTACCTCTGATTTGTGTCGAAGTAAATTATATTTGAAATTGGCTAAAAACAGCATTGCCTTATTTAAAAAAAATTAAAAAGTGAAAGTGGTGAATGTACGGTATTATGCGACATGGTCGGAAAATACTGTATAGTAAAATATTCGCGAAATGAAATGACGATAAGTTCGTATTGAACTAAAGTAAATGTTTATTCTTAAAAAGCACAAATGGAAAATTATTTTTGGGCAACTGTCGCACTCGTATAGTCCCACTGATGTACCCAAGCCATCAGTGCATCCCTCGTGAGATCATCCTCTGCATTTATGGCATTCAATCCAATCTTCTGATGGCGACTCGACGTATGGCTCTTCACAAACTAAGCAACTGAAATCTTGACTTGGAAGATCTCTAGGTTTTTCCTTCTTTTTTTAGTTCCTTTCTTTCCAGACGCAGAAGTGATTTTTCTTTTCTTTCCAGCTTTATAAACATTTAGCTTTCGTTTCGTGGTTGTTATTCTCTTCTTTGGTTTCAGCTTATCCAAAAGCTTGTTCTTTATGGGCGTGGAAGTCAGAATTTCAGAGGATTGAGCAAGATGTTTTCCTGTTTGTTAATAATGGCAACGCTCGAGGCAGGTTTAGTGGCGAAAGATCCATCTCTTTGGAGACTCATCTATGACTGATCCTTCTCCTGGTGGTTGGACACTGTGGGCAGCTTCTCCTGATGGTTGTGCACTGTGGGTAGCTTCTCCTGATTGTGGAACTTCCATGGCTTTGGCAACCACAAAGTCTTTATCACTGATTCCTCATCCCTATTTCAGGATAAAATCCAAAAACAAAATCCTGATAGCACGATAAAATCCTAAAACAATATCCTGATATCAGGATAAAATCCTAAAACAGTATCCTGATATCAGAATAAAATAAAATATAGCCTGAAAAGTAATAACTGTTTGTTTAATAACACTATTTTTGAAAAAAATAAAAATTAAATTTTGGAATGGTTCAAAAAGCTTAAATCTAAGATTTTCGAATATTATTATTATTATTATTATAACTGGCCACAATGGCCTGTGTTATGGCTACTACTTCCAGAGGAAATTCACCAGCCAACAATAATAAAGAATCGTATAGTCTCATTTTCGAATAAAGTATACCCGAAGGCAAATACCGTACACAATGTACGGAATTACCCAACCTGATCCTCTATTTTCTTAAGCCTAACCACGTTTAAATGAAGCAGGAATTGATTTCATCTACCACTTTACCATTAAATTAATCGTTTAAACTAACAAGAAAATTCCGAGACAGCAAATAAAATGGAACTGGGTGGTCTCTAGCAGCTAGCAAACATAATTAAAATAAAATTTCCAAAAGAGAACATACCTTAAATCGCAAATATTTCGGCAGTTTTTCAGCGAAGGACTTCGTGGCGAAACCAAAACATTTATGGTGCTGAAGAAAACTTGACGCAATAAATGTCGTGCTGCCACCTATTGCCATTATTCAGAAATAAGAGTGCACGGCATTACCAGCCGTACGGCATTTACCGACTCTCCCCTACTGGAGAGCCAGAAAACTCTTAAGGCTTCAATGACTTCGGTCAATATTTGTTACTTTACATCATTGTTCTTCGTTCATGTACATGTTCTGTAACTTGCCTCTCCATTGGAAATTTAAAAAAAAACAAAAAAACATTAGATATTTAATTAACTCCGATAAACCATATACTATAACAAATGTTAATTTTCAACATTAATGTATTATATTAATTGTCTGTTGTTTAAAAAATAATAAGTTTAAAATATACAAAGCACTTGATCCATTCGTGTAATCGCAATATAGCACAATTTTGAAATTTAATTTGTTCCGTATAACAATCAGTAAATTCTTAATTAAATTCTGAATAATGCCTTAAATATTACCAATCATCTCTAGTTAGTTAATTGTCCCCCGTTTTCACTTAATTATATGAAAGATTAAAATATACAAAGCACTTGATCCATTCGTGTAATCGCAATATAGCACAATTTTGAAATTTAATTTGTTCCGTATAACAATCAGTAAATTCTTAATTAAATTCTGAATAATGCCTTAAATATTACCAATCATCTCTAGTTAGTTAATTGTCCCCCGTTTTCACTTAATTATATGAAAGATTAAATGTTATTCCTATATCAAATTGAGTTTATCGAGTCTAACATAACCACAGTTATTATTTGAAACTGGTCTCTCAATAGACTAGTCTGTTAGTAAATAAATTTGAAATTACGATGAGCTATCATTTGTTGATTATAAAGTTTTAAATTATATCACCAAAGTCTACCCGTTTCTTGGGCTACACTCTTCCAAGTACTCCACGTCCATGCACGGTAACAGAAACCCGCGGTCATCAACTCCGTCCTACCATCCCATCCGCTCCTAATATCCATAGACTCATGCGAGTCATACACCATTCAAATATTACTGTTTCTTATACAGATCCATATCAAAACATGCATACTGTATCAACACCTAACACAACGCAATTAATTTAAACTCTCCTAGACCTTTTAACAAATCAGTTTAACACATCAAACATTTTATCTCAAATTTCCAACTGCTGTTCATACCATGGAAGAAAAGCGTTTACTCTCTCTAACTTTATGGATCATACAAATCAGCTCCAATTCTTCTAACTAGAAACACCAATTCCATTGTTTGAAACGTGAATTTGATAATAAAGCAGGGAGAAAGGCTTCCTAACTCCATGACATTCATATTCAGAATTTTTGAATTGTCATGACCTCTAAATATTAACTTGCCTATCCATCTGACTCGTGAATGTGGTCTCATCAACTCCATGAAACGTTTCCCTTTCATTTCTTCAGAATTTTATGACCACGCAAATGCATTATGAGTTGCAATACCTTCGGCCTGAAATTATAAATACAAAATTAGTACAAAAGGTCAAATTCTGAGAAGCTGCTGTTGGGAAAGGTAATAGTTAGAGAGTACCGTTTTTTGACGGCTTGAGCAAATGCTTGTATTTTAATATCCATTAGATTTATTAAGTTTCCGATTTAGTATCTTAAAATGATTTAGCAAATTTATAAAACATTAAAAATAAAGTAATTAATTTCTATTCAACTTTTATTTTTATTTATTTTAAATGTTTGGTAACCGTTCAGATTGTGACTGAATTAACGGTAACTGTACAAAAAAGATAATAATAAAAAATGATTATAGAAGAATAATGTGGACTCGCAAGTTTCTTTTGGCTTTTATTCTGATTATCTAAGTATTTTGCGTCTATATGCAAACAAATGAGTAAATAAAATAATAATATTATGGAGAAAGAATAACACTACTTATCCAAATCGAAGGTTTAATTTCAAAAACAAATTTTAGACCTGAATTCAGCATGTTCGTATTTAGAATACATGAGTGTTTTCAGCTCTCGGGGTTGCATTTGGTGCTCTGATATACTGACACTACGTGTTTCATTCTAATTTCAATTAAACAAGTTATAAATACGTATTACGTGAAAATATCATGCAGACATTTTTTTAATAAATTTAAATTCATTACTATTACACTTACCAATAACCAGGCCAACGGCCGTACCGTGCTGAAAACACCGGTTCTCGTTAGATCACCGAAGTCAAGCAGCATCGGGCGCGGATAGTACTTGGTGGGTGACCACCTCGGAACACCGCGTGCTGTTGGCCATCTCGGGTGCGGTATCCCCGTGGTTTGCGCGCTAGATTTGCACGCTACCACAAATGCCGCCGTGTTCATGCGGAGTACGATCACGTTAAACATGTGGGTCCGTAAGTCCTTCCGAGAGGTTGGTGGTAGGGGAAGGAGGGTACGGTTCCTGTGGATCACCCCTTCAGAATTCCGGTCTAAATTGGGTGGCACTTCCCGACCGTTCAAACAGATACCATACTAAAACATATATACACTAAAATTTCTAGGCGCGGTAGCCCATTGGTTTGCGCGCTGGAGTTGCACTCGGTAGGCCCGGGTTCGATTCCAGCCACTGCCAAAACTGCCGCCGTGTTCATGCGGAGTACGATCACGTTAAACATGTGGGTCCGAAAGTCCTTCCGTGAGGTTGGTGGTAGGGGAAGGAGGGTACGGTCCCTGTGGATGCCTCCCCCACTGGGTTCCGGTCTAAATTGGGTGGCACTTCCCGGCCGTCCATACAGTTACCTTACACCTTTCTGGTAGGTCGGACGGTCTGCGTCTCAACAACAACTTACCAATAACCACCAAAAATATCTAGTTTATAAGAAATATCTATCATTGATCAACAATAAAAATTAAAGTATTATGTTAATTCTTTATTGGTTTTAAATTAATAAGCTTTAAAAAGTAAAAAAAAAAACTTCACCCATTTGTGTAATCGCAATATAGCACACTTTCCAAATGTTATTAATATTTATTCCATACAACAATACTCATTAAATTCTAAATAGTTCCTTACTATTACCAATCATTTGTAGTTAGTTAATTACTCCCGTTCTCACTTAATTATCGGAAATATTAACTGTAAATTCCTATATCAAACCGGGTCAAACATATTTATAGCCATTATTTGAAATTATACTCTATTCATTAGGACAGAATGTTTGCAAATAAATTTGAAATTCCAATATTCTGGCATCTACCGCCTATAAAATCATAAATAATATTGTTTCCTCCTGACTTTAATTAAACAAATCCAAAACAAGTATTTTCTCTTAACTCCTGCAGACTTATTTTTTATAAATTCATATTTATTACTTTTTCACTTATCAATACCATCAATGATATTATCCAGTTTAAAGAAGTCTTAATTTGTTAACTGTTACGCAGTAAAATAAGAAGGAACTTAAAGTTGGCTTTTTTAACACTTTACAACAAAGTTGAAAAGTGTTTATGACTTTGTTCATTCTGTCTGTCTGTCTGTCTGTCTGTCTGTCTGTCTGTCTGCCTGTCTGTCTGTCTGTCTGTCTGTCTGTCCGTTAGCACGATAACTGCCGTAAAAATGACTTAATCAAAATGAAATTTTAGTATGTTGTTCAGACGGTCTATAGGACCTATGGGAATATAAATGAATAATATCACCCAATTAGTTTTGGATTGAACCCGGGTTGAATAAATGGAATACATTGAGCCCTATGGGACCTAATTTTTCAAGTATTTTTTAAGCGGATTTAAAATTCACAAATTGCTTCGAAAATTTTAGGCAATATTCAAATTGTTCCATAAAATATATAAAAAAAATTCAGCGAAATATATTCAGTTGTTTTTTAAATAAAAATTAAAATAATAATAACACCTCTTATATTAAGCGATCACGTGTCCATGATATGAAACGATCACATGACCCACTTCAAAATGATATATGGCATCCATCTTGTGTCAAAATCGTGATTTTTAAAGTTCTTTTTAATTCATATTGAGTGTTGTATACGTCCTAAAACTACTTTATTTTTGTCTAAATTCTGTGCATCTACATACGGAAACAACGCAATGACAATATATTCCAGTTTAAATGCTCTTCTAAATTTGATTATTTCTACTATTAAGCCTATTTTTCACCTATGTAAAATGTAAACAACAAAATATGTAGAATGAGTTGTATTAGAATCGCTGTAATTCTTTAACACAAAATCAAATAGTCCATGGAGTCTGCTTAGCTGATATGAATGAAATATTCATTGATTTTAGAAAGAGAAGGACGATATTTTTCGATGAAGTTTAACGAATGGAGCTTACTTATTTGTAGCTCAATGGTCTTAATTTTTAAATAAAATAAATTATTATAGTATTGTGATGAAAGACATGAATGGGGGAATTATTTATGAATGAAATGTTGCTTTTATAGAGAGAGCCAGGCGTGTTATTTTTTTATGACGTCATTTGAATGAATTTCAGTTGTTTTCGATGAAGTTTTCAAATATAATAAATTATCGTAGTATTATGATAATTCTAAAATTATTACCAAGGAATGTATTACATTTTAGAGATGTTTAAACCAGGCAATTTATACTTTAATGCCGTCATTTGAATGAAGTTAATTTTTTTCGATGAAGGTTTAAGGTTTCAAATATAATAAATCAATGTAGTATTGTGATAAGTTTTAAAATATTACCGAGGAATATATTGCATTTTCGACTTTTTTAAATAAAATTGCATTGAAGTTGGAAAGTGTTTCATAATCAATGCTTTAAGCATGATTGATCTTTCTTGTTGATTTATAATTTAGTAAGATTTTTGTTAATGTGTTGATTACCGTTAATACAGCACCTTTGAGAATAAAACATTAAAGTTTATTATTTCTTAGTTGCGTTGATTATTTAATAATACCGCTTTAACTATCATACGAGAATTATGCAAAAACATAATATTAAAATGATTTATCTAAACATAGCCGTAAATTATCGTATTCGTGGAACTCATTAAATTATGCGTTTTGTGTCGCTGATAATCCTCCAAATTTTTATCTTTAGCGCGAGCTTTGTAAAGGAATATTAATTAACATAATACTACTCCATTTATTACACCATTTTAACTATAACAATAAATCATTTATTAACAACATAGATCACTTAATTACTCAATTCATTACACAATTTGCATATTTATTTGCGGTGGAGCAAGCAAAATGTGAGAGATTTGCCGTAAGAGATTGCCAATCACCATTTGTTATCGACATAATTTAAGGCCTGTTATCATATTTAATAAACACATACTACCTGGCCATAGCGCTTGCATCTTTGTACATTGTACTGGTTTTACTCATTTTGTTGAAGTCTCCTTGGACTCTGACTGTCGTAGAATTGCATATTAGGACACCTTTCGCGGACAATCTCCGGACTACTCTGTGGCACACACTCTTAAGAGGTCCTCCTGGCAATCTGATCATTGGCTGGCTGTGACTCTGCGGCACTTTTGCTCTGCAGCTCTTAATTCAACATCCTTCACTGCTCTCTCATTCTATATTCCTATCTCACTCTATCTCTAATGGAACTATCTCATTTCTCGTAGGAGTTGTATATTTTCATCTCCTGGTTGCAGCCTCTTTTTTGCCTGAGGTCTGACACACCTCTTTTTTTCCCCGGCCGTCCAAACGGTCACCGTACACCTTTCTGGTAGGTCGGATGGTCTGGGTCTCAACAGTAATAACACCTCTTTTTTGCTCTAATTAAACAACTTTGGTCACTTCGGCCAGACATCTTCCATAATTGGTTATTCTTCATAGCCACTCTCATGGATAAACATCAGTCTGGAGGTTTATGCTCTAATTTGATGTCTCGGGGTCAAAGTGTTGTAAAATCTGATGTCATTGAGATTGTAGGTATTGTCTGACGGTTTCAGACACAATAAATAGCGTACATAAAGCTGTCTCACAATAAACTAGTGTGAAATCGACTTCTGTTCTCACATTAATACACAGGCTATTTCTATAAAAATTCAATACCACAATGAAATTCAAAATGTGTACGGCACATGTATTTATCTACATAACACAATGATGTATTTTCGTTCACATCCAAAAAAAATTGGAGAACAATATTATTGAAGTTGAATCGTAAATTAAAATGTGATGCTTCCAGTGGCAACGACTTGTTAAAATATTGAATCCCAAATTATGTGTTGAATGCCAAATTGTATGATCATGAAATGCAGAGAACAGGAGAGGAATCCGAAAGACCTATTTTTCGGATAATTGACATCATAATATGTACACATATGTATGTACACATATATATGTACAGTTCGTACTTGGTGGAGCTGTTGTTCTGAAGGTCTGAGTTTCCGTCCAAGGTTGATGATTCCGTCCACGCAATAAGGTGAATACATTTAGTTTTGGAAATATGTAAAAGATAGCACCACCATTGTTAAAATATCTAATTAGCAGTTGGCCATTGCGAAATACGCCGTTCTCCTCCTACTCCCTTCATGATATAATATACACTATTTCATAAATACAGCACAAAACTAATGAGAGCTGCGAAACTCGGCATGCAAAACTCTTCCCACTGGATTTGCAAATCCTTAAAATTTCATCTTCGACGAACCCACTAGAAATTTTCAGAACACCTGTGTAAAATGGCGGAATGTGACCTCCTTGAATTTTGAATTTTTAAGACACCAGCGCCAGCACCATAACAAAACCGAGATCGAAAGGGCCGCAAATAACCACTTAGGTTCACCCTCCTGTCCGGAGAAGTAAATCTCCTAAATGACCTGCCCGAAAACACAGAAGAACCAAAACATTTAAAAACATTGAAAACTAAAACCTTACCTTAAAAGGAATGTCTTCACTCTAGCAAAATATTAAATGAAATAAAATCACTGAGAAATCAAAATAAACACACAAGAATTTAGAAGTTAAAATAAATCATAATTTATTAAAGTTACGTATGGAGTTATCAAAACACAAAAGCTGAATCTTTTTCACCACGCCATCGGACTCAGGCGCAAAAGACCTCATTCAAATGCCACAGACATCAGAGCCGCAAAAATCAATTGTCATAAATCAGAGTGGCAAAACATTAAATAATTATAAACTTTAAAAATTAAGCTGGTATGGTTAAAAGAACGCGGGCGAGCATCCGCAGATCATTCGAAAAAGAATTTCAAATTTCGATTATGAAACATTATAGATAATCAATTTGTGTTCTTTAAATAATTAAATAAACAAATGTAATAAAACTTGCGAGCCCGCAAAGGGGCTGCAAAGAAGTTAGGCTCGCAATTCTTGAGTCTTCAGCATGAGGTAAAATTACAGTCTGAGATTTCCGGGGAACGAACCTCAGCATTCGTATCGAAGTTAGAATCCAGAGGCTTACCTCGAGCCACGTTGACGATGGGAGTCTTCAAACAGACCAGCGGAAATCGGAGTTCCTAGCGAGTAACACTCGCCACTCCGTATAAAAACGGCTCCGCCACACCAGCGGTGCCATGGTGGCCACATTCGCATGGTTCAGACAGGCTCCTCACTCATGGTCTCTCCATATGGTAACAATCTGCCAGCTCAAGCCGGCTTCGTCAGGCAAAGAGTCGGATCCGGCATGGGCATCGGGTCATCAGGACGTTTCATGCCCACATTTCCCCAGACAGCAATAACTCTCGGATCTCAAAGAATCTTCACTGGCGGCCAAGCTCCTGAGTGGGACGTGAGCGGCGAAATTTTTGAGGCCGATGCCCGGACTGCTGTAGAATAGTCAGGCATTCAAATAGTGAAATGAGCGCGGGAAAAAAGTGTCCCGAGTTTTTATATCCACCTCGCGGATACAGAGAGAGCTATCATTTTAAAATCCAAATCGTCAAAATTCTTATGATATCAATACCAAATGCTTCCCAGTCGCGCCAGCGAAAAGGGCTGTCGCGACTCAAAGCCACCACCTCTACATATTCTTTCTCAGCAGAAACAAATACATTGAAGACAGACGAAAATTCAGCATTTAATTACATCAACCAAAACTATGACTTCGGAAGAAAAGGAACTCCGAATGCTCGTTCGTTCAAAATAATACTTTTAAAAATGGATTTAGATTGTGGCTTAAAAAGTTAAATGTTTCTAAAGCATATCAATTATATAAATCAATAACAAGAGGGTTTTTTACCCAGAATTAAATAATTTAAAAACTTTAAATAAATTAGATGACTTGAAATACATTATGGGTTTATACACTTTATTCAAAAGTAATGCGGGGGTTCGAATCCCGACATCATACATGAGAAGGGTGCGTACTGGAAACAATATAAGGAGCATCGCTTGAACGGATAGATTCTGCAGCTCACGCGTTTCAGTATTACAGTAAGTAATCCCGTCCAATTTAGCAATAGGTAATGATTTTACTTTCTCGAGTTGAGATAGAGGAAAGTATAATGATAATGATTGTGACTTGTGCCTCTTTTCATGACAGATATGCTTTTATCAGTAGATTGTGTAATCTTATTTACACTTTCACCTATGTAGTTTAAGAGAATTTTTGTGCACGTGAGTTAATCAGAAGTCGAGTTTTTATCGTAAATATAAACACATACCATTAATTTTATTATGCGTAATGTATTGATAAGGTTATTTCAAAATATATTATAATATGTTATGAAAGGTTCATTGTAAGATACTAGAATTTGTGTGATGCGTATTCTAATGTATTTTCTAATGTGTACGAAAATGGTTATTTACTTAACAGCATTGAAGGTCATTATTTTTTGTGATTTTTCAAAAATGTATACGAAAATTGGAGTTTCTAGAATATTTGTTTGCGTTTGAAATCAATAGAGTTCCAGTATTACTTTCCTTATATACATAATGAATAAGGAAAGTATTGTGACGGGGTCGAAAATTCGAATTCGAGTTTTCGACGGGAGAGCACGTTTCAAGCATCCCTGATCACGAATCAAACATTTCTGAAGTGATGTCTGTGTGTGTGTGTGTGTGTGTGTGTGTGTGTGTCAATGAGTCTGTGGAAACGATAACTGACGAACGAATGGACCGATTCAAACCAAATTTGGTACAAAAATCACAATCCGTAAACACATGGAAGCCTATTGTTTTTATACGCAATCGAATGTTCAGAACCCCCCCTAAATTTTCGAATGAAATTTTGAAAAAATCGTCAAAAATTCAAAACCGCCAATAAAGTTACGCAAATAGACATTTTGCTTATGTAATTTTTCATTAGGAAACGATCGACATAAATTTTAGAAAGCTAACATGAACCGTTCTCGAGATATTGCACATTTTTTAAAGAAATTATCAAATTCATAAAATAATAAAAAATATTTCCTATCGAGAAACATGTTCACTTTCTATATGTAATACCATGCGATAAATTGAGCGACATCATTTTCGTGGATCTAGCTCGTTCCATTCATGAAAAAATATACTTTGAGTAATACTTTTGTATTTGAACGCCAATAGTCATTTATCTGCTGTAAGAATAACTTATTTCTTCGTCCATAACGCTTGGCGAGATTTGGCGACGAATTCGGCGGAATGTCGCCAACTTGGCGACTTTTTGAAATGTTGCCAAATTAACGAAAATCTTGTCAATTGGATAAAAATGACGCTAAATCAATGAAAATGACGACCAATTGTCGAAAATTCAATATCTTGGAAAGAATATTAGTATCTACTATAAGAAAAAACTATTTTTTTTACTGTAAAAGTAGTAAATTCATTACGTTATATAAGTAAAGTCATGTGTTGCCCACATCAGATTTTTTTAAGCTGTAATAACGGTACCAAATATTCTTCAAAACGCACCATTCATAAGACATCAGTTGCACAGACTCATCATATACATGGCCACAAAAATTACCTCAAGAAAGTTCAAATTGAGTGCAGAGATGCTTGAGACGTGCACTTCCGTCGAAAACTCGAATTCGAATTTCCTACCCTCATCACAATACTTTATCTATACATTACACTACACTATGCATGTAAAGAAAATAATAGATGACGAAAAATATAATCAGTTAAAGATTGCTTTATTTAACATTACATTTTATATTGTTCGTTAAACCAAAATAAAAAACGCACTTTAATAATCTCCTAATGTATAAAATAAGTCAATTAATTAATATTTTAATATATCTTCCTATCTCTATTAATATTTTAATATTCTTATTTATTTTAATATATCTACATAGAGAATGACATATTTTAAAACACCGGCACTCATATTATAACAGGCAATATATAAAATCCCCATTGATAATGTATTTTAAATGTATAGTCTCATAAGCGATACATTTTAATAGTCTTTCATAAATTAACAATGTCACATAAATACATACCATTTTGAAACATAATTTGTATGAACATATTACATGTTTACTTTAAAACACAAATAATTAACTATATCCCTTATATCCTCAATAATATCATATCTAGTAAAAATGTTCATTATTTTCAATAGATTCGTTTACGAATTCTACTGAGAATATTTTTATAATAACAGTATTACCAGTATTTCATTTAATATCAGTAAATTATTGGTATTTGATGGTAATTCAAGTGTATATTGCTTCCGATGCTTGTTAATTTAGAGCATATGTACGTATTCATGTGTAGGACTTTAGATACAGCAGTATTATTCTGAACTATGTTATATTGTTTATCTTTGTTAAATATTGTATATTTTGTCGTATTTAATATGCATTTAAGTCTGCCACCAGTTAGGTTTGTTTATTTTAAATATAAAAGTGCGTTATATATTCCATCATGTAAACGGTAATACTTATGTAATACTCATATTTTACCTTAAAATGCAACACTTCCATAAAAATTTCTTGAAGGCATTAATAAAACCACACCCATCACCAATAATTAGTAAATATTTTACCGATGTCTAATGACCATGGAAAGTGTTAATTGTAAATTGATCTAGAAATTCTGCTCATCCCAAATTTCTAATTACCATTTTCTCGTTGATGACTGTTTATATGCTTATCTAGCAGTTTGTGGAATCAATAACTCTTGATCAGATTGAAGAAATTATTTACAACTTGGTGCAATTATTGCAATCCGGAATTGTAAGAGGCCTCAGTAACTAAAATACGGTTTGTGCAAAGGATAAGAAAAACTTGAGCAACATATATAAGCATAGATAATACAATAATGTGGCATATCACCGTTCTCTGTTTCGAATATAAGCTGGATATCCAGAGTATCCTTGACAGTTCTCTTTCTTTTTACTTTCCCTACAGTACATGGTAATGTATAAAGAAAGTATTGGAATTATATCGAAAATCACAACTCGAGTTTTCGACTGATTTACACCTTTCGAGATCTCTAGAATACGAAAAATCTATTTTTAGAGTGACGTCTCTGTGTGTGTCTGCCTGTGTGTCTGTCTGTGCAATGTATTTATCCACTCTAACTCAAGACCTAATGGACCGAATTTCATAAAATTTGGTAGGTATGTCACTTGGGTATTACTCTGGTACTGATTCGATTTTGGTACAACTAGGAAGATAACAACAAGTCTTTTTTTACGAAATGGTCCGCAAAAATTGCAAAAATCTAAAAAATAAGACTACGTATGCTCAAATGTATCAATTAATTTCTTGTTGTATACGCAATTTTTGACGAAGAAAATAATATATAACACACTCCATTACACATTAGTACTAACCGTTCGTTCTCAAGATATTTGAGATTTCTTGCATTTTTTTACGCCGCTTTCGGAAAAATGTCCAATTACCAAATAAAAACAAAAAATGAATTAAAAATGCAAATTTAGTGTTATTTTGTACTATTAAATTCAGTATATAATGAATTATTAAAGACATTAAAAAATATATATGAATTTGATTCTAGAGGGAAAATCATGTGCTGCCCACATCAGATTTTTGGACTTTGAGTTTGTTGGTTCTCTTGAATTGGCGAAGGGAATCCAGCGTATCATCGAAACAGCTATATGTGGTATTATTGTGTTATATGTGCTTATATACTTTGTTCAATTTTTCCTTGTAAGAGGCATATTTATATGAAAGGTGTTGAGTCTGAGAAATAGCCTTAATATTTTTTTTACTTTAAAAAACATAAGTAAAAAATCTGATTTAGGCAGTACATGATTTTCCCTGAAGACTTATATCCACGTTCTCTCTATTTTAATGAAATTTAATTCAATTTTAATTCAATTTCCGTTCTCATTTGATAACTGGACTTATTTCAAAGGTTGCGTAGAGAAAATACGAAGAAACTAAAACATCTCCAGAACGGCTAGTCCTAGTGTAATGGGGTTGGTCTTATTCTTTTCTTCGTTAAAAATTACGTATTAAACAAGCATGTAATGGATATATTTGAGCATACGAAGGTTTTTATTTTAAATTTTGCCGATTTTTGAGGGCCATTTTGCAAAAAAGGGCAGGTTATTTTTTTTCGAATCGAACCAAAATCTAATCAGCACTAGGGTGACCCACAAGCGACTTATCTACCGAATTTTGTGAAATTTGGTCAATTAATTTTTCAGTTAGAGTAGATATAAAATGTGCACAGACACACAGACACACAGACGTCAGGCTAAAAATAGATTTTTCGTATTCTAGAGGTCTCGAAACGTGTAGATCCGTCGAAAACTCGAGTTGTGATTTTCGGTATGATTCCAATACCTTCCCTATAAATTATCATGTATTGCTGGGAAAGTAACAATCTGATGTGGACAGCACATGACTTTCCCTGCAGATTCAAATTCATTTTTTTTATTTCTTTAAGAACTCATTAAATTGAGTTTAATTGCACAAAATGACATTAAATTTGCATTTTTAATTCAATTTCTGCTTTTATTTGGTAATTGGACATTTTTCAAAAAGTGGCATGAAACAATGTGAAAAATCTCAAATATCTCGAGAACGGTTAGTCCAACAGTAATAAAGTTGTTCTTATTATTTTCCTCGTCAAAAATTACGTATAAAACAAGCAATTAATTGATACATTTGAACATACGTAGTCTTTTTTATAGATATTAGCGATTTTATCGAGCCATTTCGTAATAGAAGGCTGGTTGTTCGTTTCCGAATCGTACCAAAATCTACTCAGCATCAGGGTATCCCACATGTGATTTATCTATCGAATTTTGTGAAATTTGATCAATTTGTATTTCAGCTAGAGTGAATACATGAGATTTTTGAGGACCATTTGGCAAAAAAAGGCTGCTTCTCTTTTTCAAAATTGTACCAAAAACTAATCAGCATCAGGGTCATACCCAAGGGTCCTACATACCAAATTTTATGAAATTCTGTCCATTAGTTTTTGAGTTAGATTGGATACATACATTGCACAGACAGACAGACAGACACACAGACAGACACACACAGAGACGTCACGCTAAAAATAGTATTTCGTATTCTTGAGATCTCGAAACGTGTAAATCCATCGAAAACTCGAATTGCGATTTTCGACATGATTCCAATATTTTCCCTATACATTACCATGTATTGCAGGGAAAGTAAAAACATATACAAAATATTGTTACAAATGTAGTAATTTTACGTGTAATACTAGTGAGACCCGCGGGAATTCTGCCCTTTAAATAATAAAAACAAAACACATTTAAGAAAGTTTCCTACTTTTGTTGAGTTTGTTTACCGAGTTGAGTGGTATATCTCAAATAAAATTTTACAAAATGACAAGAAATAAAAGAACATCAGGATTTCATTTTCAGTAGCTGATTCTACACGTGTAAAGCTCCAGGGTTACATCGCAGTATTTCGCTGTGAATGGAGTCTAGTCATTACATTATATAGGGAACGAGCCGTCCACATCATGGACTCACTTTCAGTATCTCATGGCGTATGCTCGTAAAGCTCCAGAGTTCATGAAATGTTTTTCCGTCACTGAAACACTCTTGATAAAATTTTATAGCAGCGTTACCCAGATATATATAGATAGACCTTAGCCATCTTTATCTAAAATGCCCATTCATTTCCCTCTTTTGCATTGTTAGAAAGTAGAAAACACGATACACCTACACAATATGTCATGTACCGCCATCTAGTCGTAACAGCTAGAACAATATGAAGATTTGAAAGACCGCAGACGATGTGAATTTGATATCTTGATAGATAGATACATTGATAGATCGAAATTCCAGCTTCGCTCAGGGTTATTGAAACATGAAATATGATTTGAATTTGCATACAGTAAGATGTAAACAAATATTTTTTTTATAGATATATCAAAATGAAATTTTTAATGAAAAGTTTACACTTATAGTGCTATATAAAAAGTATGTAAATCACAGCCAATATTTGCCATGTTTGATTATGCCAACTAGTAGTGATGGTTCTATTTTGATCAATTGCTCATAATAGAGTTTAATAGTTTAGCTTGTGCCGAAATTATATACAAGTACACAAACTTTCTTTAAAGAGTGAACAACTTCTTAATTATTGAGAACAAGATATATTTAGATATAGATAGACCATAGCCATCTAAAATGCCCATTCATTTCCCTGTTTTGCATTGTTAGAAAGTAGAAAACACGATACACCTACACAATATGTAATGTACCGCCATCTAGTCGTAACAGCTAGAAAAATATGAAGATTTGAAATACCGCAGACGATGTGAATTTGATATCTTGATAGATAGATACATTGATAAATCGAAATTCCAGCTTCGCTCAGGGTTATTGAAAAATGAAATATGATTTGAATTTGTATACAGTAAGATGTAAGCAAACATATTTTTTATAGATATATCAATATGAAATTTTTAATGAAAAGTTTACACTTATAGTGCTATATAAAAAGTATGTAAACCACAGCCAATATTTGCCATGTTTGATTATGTCAAGTAGTAGTGATGGTTCTATTTTGATCAATTGCTCATAATAGAGTTTAATAGTTTAGCTTGTGCCGAAATTATATACAAGTACACAAATTTTCTTTAAAGAGTGAACAACTTCTTAATTATTGAGAACAAGATATATTTAGAATGTTTACACTTCAACCTAGGTATGTTGACAGTTTAATATGTGCAGAAATTATACACGCGTTTAGACTTTCTCTGAAAAGTATCTGCTTTAATTTCTCCCGATGATTGACTTCCGAGGGAAATTCAGAAAGACATATCAGTCGTTCATGCTATTTGATGTACAAAGGAACACTGCATAATAAACCATAATAAAAGTTAGATATAAAAATTTAAAAATCTGAAGTGGGCAGCACATGACTTTCCACTACTTTTACAACAAAAAAATAGCTTATTCTTATAGTAGATACTTATATTATTTTCAAGATATTGAATTTTCGTCAATTAGTCTTCATTTTCATTGATTTAGCGTCATTTTTAACCATTTGGCGAGATTTTCGTTAATTTGGCGACATTTAAAAAAGTCGCTAGGTTGGCAGTAAGTTATTCTTATAGCAGATAAATGACTATTGGCGTTCAAATACAAAAGTAATACTCAAAGTATCTTTTCTCATGAATGGAAAGAGCTAGATTCACGAAAACGATGACACCAAATTTATCGCATGATATTACATATGAAAAGTAAACATGTTTCTCAACAGTTAATATATTTTTTTAATTTATGGGATTTTTTGATAAATATATTTGAAAAATATGCAATATCTCGAGAACGGTTCATGCTAGCGTTCTAAAGTTTATGTCAATCGTTTTATAAGGAAAAATTACATAAGGAATGTATTTTTGCGTAACTATATTAAAGGTTTTGGTTTTTTGATGATTTTTTCAAAATTTCACTCGAAAATTTAGGGGGGTTCTGAACATTCGATTCCGTCTAAAAACAACAGACTTCCAGTATTCATAGATTCTGATTTTTGTACCAAATTTCATTCGAATCGCTCTATTCGTTCGTGAGATATCGTCTCCACAGACTCACTGACACACACACACACACACACACACGCACACACACACACACACACACACACACACACTGACATCACCTCAAAAATGTTTGATTCGTGATAAAGGATGCTTGAAACGTGCTCTCCCGTTGAGAACTCGAATTCGAATTTTCGACCCCGTCACAATACTTTCCTTATACACTATGTATATAAGGATAGTAAAAATTCAAGAAAATCGAAGTCAAAAAATTTGAAAATAAGATCAAAATCAAATAAATATAAAGAATCCTCCAAGGTAAAACATGTAATCAGAAGGAAAAACAAAAAGATGATAACTAGCACTGGCAGTTTAACCAGCAGTTTTAGATAACTAGCACTACCTAGGCAGCATTTTTGATCTGGGATGTTGTCCATTGTCGCGGAGGAAATAACAGACACTTTAGATAAAGGTGCTTATTTATACACTGACAAATCGTGGTTATTATATTATTAATTTATCTTTTATTTAAAAGCGCAAAGAGTCATTTACAGAATGTTAACAAAAGACGTTATCGATCGTTTGCCCATGTTTAATTTAAATTGGAATTTATAAATAAAATAAATTAAATTCACTATTATTAATTGTGTGGTGCACATTTTAGAAAAAAGCGTTGACGTCCACTGAATTTAATTAATTACAGTGCGTCGTAACTTGAAATGCCGCGTTAACCCACCTTATTAATCTTTAGTGCGAGTCCCGGAATATAATATTTATTAACAAAATACTAAAATTAATTGAACCATTTTAACTTTAAAATAAAATCATTTATTAACAACATAGATTACTTATTAAAGAAATTACAACAAGTATTCATATTAATTGCGGCGGAGAGAGCAAATGTGAGACCAGTTAATTAAAAATACCTAACATGCATTGATGACCTTCAGCAATATCTGAGGAACCTTCAAGTCTGTCCTTGGAATTGATCTCAATTCTTATATCAGAGTATTTTGTACAGGTACCAACTCAGGGCGTGGTACTGTTAATAGTACTGCAGTTGATCTGTCATCTTACGTTGACGTTCTGTATATCAGAATATTGGACATTTATGTGGAATCTCTACGGACCACTCTATTTTCTAAACTGGTGGAATACTTCTTTACTGCATCTCGCTATGAAAAATCGCTATTGCAGTCGAAATCATCGTGAAATCTTTCGTAACAAGCCTGAATATCACCTAAAACCAATTGTTGCCGCCTCTTTTGCCTGCTGTCTGTACGGCCCTTGTCACTCTGATTGGCCAACCTTAGGGCAATGCGATCAGACATCTTCCATAATTGGTCAATGTTTTAACCATTATCGTGGCTATATGTAGCCTCTTAGCCTAATTGACCTCGCGGGACAAAGTGTTGTAGAAATTGGCGTAGTTGCGTCTGCTGTCATTGTCCAACATTATGGTCTTAATAAGTAAAGAACATAAAACTGTCTCCACTAAATATTATCTCAAATCTGGTCTCACAAATTGTATAATCAATTTGTACGTACTTATAACTTTATATAAAGGAACACATTTATGCAAGAATTATTACGAACTATTCCCGAGATATTATATACTTCACTTTTCCTTATAAAAGGCTATATCTCCCGTGCAAATTAAGGATTATTTCAATGCCTAAATATCAAAGGCCTATTGATTGTATACAATCAATAGGCCTTTGATGATGCAGTTAAGACTTCACTGTCTGAAAATTTACAGTAACTTCACTGTATTTCGATCAGCTGATATTTTCTTAAATTTTCACAGCAAATTTTGCTGTAAAAACTCCGTTTTTTTTTGCAGTGTAGTACAACTCAGATAACCGAATAGTCTTCAATTTTCCGTATTCGTTATTGGAAATTTATAAAAACATTATAGAAATATGGTATAAACTATAAAACGTTTCATAATAAATGAAACTGCTGCTTGTGAAACATGTAAATTGTGAAACATAAATCATGTAAATTAAATGTTCACATACCTACTTTACTTAAATAAGTATTGCGAGTTTTAGAAAATATATATCATTATCACGTGATAATGATAAAATATTTCAGAGAAATAGCAAGGTTATATGTATTTTTTTTTACTTAGAAGAGAATAACAGAATAATGACATCGTTTATAAAGCATGGTTATTTTTAAAATTATATTTCACGTTTTTAATCAAAATCGATAAAACTCATAAAACATTCAATACGCTCATTATAAGCACATAAGTAGTAAAAACTCTTTACCATAAATAATAGGACAACATTGTTTAGTCGTTATCAAGAGTACAACTCGAAATATTAAATATTTCTTAAGAAGCCCTGTATGTCTGGATTTAACCACTAGAATTATATAGCATTTTGTATACTTATTTTATTTAGAAACAACAAACATCTTATTGCTTTTTGGAGAGATATGACTGCAGTATAGATGCAATTTCTGTTATTGATTTACTATAATATCAATATTTGTTGAACTGTAGGTAAAATATATATATTGGAGGCATACGACTTTTTGTAATTTTGCATAATAAAATAAAGGTGTCTGTATGTCTGTCAAGTTGTGTTGTCTGTGGGGGAAAACCAAATCTTCGTAAAGATGCGAAATTCTGTACAGCGGCAGCTGAACTTGTAAAGAGCCTTACTGCCTCAACAGGGAATCGAACAATGGATCTCCGAATTTCCCAGCCGACTCTCTACCGTTGAGCTACTGGGATGAAATTGCAATCTCTTATCTTTGAAGGGGACTTTGCATTCTTCACCTTATAATATCAGATTGGCGGGCAACTGGCAATCTGACTGACCAGCTCTTACTGCTTTTGCCTCAGGTTAGTCTGCTGCTACTGCTATTTTTATTCAAGTTAGTGCCCTGCGTGGTCGTTACCCTCTCAATTTGAAACCGGATCTCAATCTTCCAGAGTCTACTGAATATATCCAGAGCTTACTAGGGTCACTTTTAGACCTCCGACATCTATATTCTTTTTACCTATATTCGCAATAAACATTTTCCCATTTTTGTAAAATGGACGTACTTGTCAAGTTCAAATATAATGTAAAACTGTCTGTTTAATCACAATATTTATTATAAATTGTAATATTTTTAGACCTAAATAGAAGTTCGTTTGGTGGAATGATAGACCTTGGGTGCCTCCTGAATGCAGGAGGTATCCTTTCCCGGCCGTGCAGATAGCTACTCTAAACCCAATATGTGAGTCGCACGGTCTGGGGTCTTCAGACCTCCGACATCAATATATATATATAATGTATAATCGATATGAACTTTTTGTGCTCTCTCCTTATTTTCTAAAAAAAAAAAAAAATAAAGCTATGTGAAATGTTCGTGTTTTCTCGGTTCTTTCTTCTTCTTTTGATCCTTTTTATTTGTATTTTTTCTAATTTTGCTTTTCTAAATTTTATTCTAAATTTCTGTTTTTGTTTTTCATGTGCCTAATTTCTTTTTTCATATATTTTCTTTTCATGTAATTTCAAAATTTTACTTTTAAAATATTAATATTTTCTTTAATTTTAATCTATTTTTCATTATGTTATTACACCTTACTCCAAATTTTATTTCTCAATGATCTTTTTATCTATATTCGCAATAAAGCCTTTTCCCATTTTGGAAAAATGGACATACTTGTCAAGTTCAAATATAATGTAAAGCTGTCTGTTTAATCACAATATTTTTCATCAATTGTTATATTTTTATATCTAAATAAATGTCCGTTTGGCGGGATGGGTCCCTTGGGGGCCTCCTGAGTGCAGATGGTATCCTTTCCCGTCCGTGCAACTAGTTACTCTAAACTCACTATGTGAGTAGCACGGCCTGGTGTCTTCAGACCTCCGACATCTCTGCACTGGCCTACAAAGTAGATTTGTTCAGGCGCCATTGTAAAGAGCCGTGCTGCACCAACTGGGAATCGAACTCTGGATCTCCGAACTGGGCAGCCGACGGTCTACCGTTTAGCTACAGGGACAAAATTAGCGTCGACGACCTCCATCGTCGAAGTGGATTCTGAAAACTTTACAGACCGACAGAGGAATTTTATTTTTTGTAATTTCGTATGAATTTTAAAATTATCAAATCATAAAAAAAAATCAGGCATTATCCGATTTTTGTCAAATTAAATTTATTGACTGTGCGTAGATGTGAAACTCCCGATTTCCGGCAATTCTCGATTTTCCGACAGCTGTTTTCCGACAGCTGTTCATTAAGTATGAAGAAAAAATGCAAAGTTATTAAGTTTGCAAATTTAAAATATCGCATTCATTTTTAACCCTTTCCAACATAGCTGAAAAGTGTATATGACTTTGGTCAATTATCCGTCCGTTCGCGCAACTGCTGTAGAAATGAATTTATCAGACTGAAATTTTAATATGTTGTTCAGACTGTCTGCGGGACATATGGGAATGGAAATGGATAATATCCCGCCCAATTAGTTTCAAATTCAACAAGAGTTGAAGAAATTAAATACATTAAACCTTATGGCACTTAAATTTTCGAACATTTTTTAAGAGAAATTAAAATTCACAAATTGCTTCGAAAATTTTAGGAAATATTCAAATTGTCACATAATATGTGGAAAAAAAATTCGATAAAATATGTTCGGTAAATTTTTTAAATGAAATTGAAATAATTATAACACCCATGATGTATTGATATATCACATGACCCATTGCAAAATAAAGTATGACATCTATTTTTCTCCCTCTGTGTCGTCCTTACTCCCGCTGTATAGGCCATTTTCAAAGATCCTTTAAATTTATATTTAGTTTTGCGTCCGTCATAAAACCGTTTTTTGGGGGTATTATCTGGGTATCTCAATTCCGTGCCTAGGCAATTACACTTTTTTTAATTTTAAATGATCACTAAACATTGATTATTCCTACAAAAAAGCCTAATTTTAACGGATATAAGATGCAAACAAATCAAACCATTGTAAGATGAGTTTTAGTTTTATTTATTTATTTTTTTACTTATATACTAGCAGCATACCCGTTCTTAGTACGGAGTATATAATATAAAGAAACTTATAATTCGCAATCATGTGGAAATTCTGTTAAAATATTAAATTTACTGTTCCTAAAGAGACGTTGAAGAATATCTATTCTCACTATGAAACATTATCTTCACGGACAGATCTGAAGAATAAAACATCCTGGCCCCTTATGTAAGCAAATTTACAAAAAAAAAACGAATTGAATCAATATATGCAACCCCGTACTACTTATATTGTTGCAGATTAGAAAATATGCCAATGTGTTAGTAGAAGATTACCCGTATTACAATATGAGTCTCAAAAATATTTGCCAAAATAAAAAAGTTGACGTAATAAATTGAAAATTTCAATCTCCGTTCTCTTTATACCAGAAAGTCGTAATTGATTCCAATATATGCCAATATATATCAAAACATATGCCAATATACGTACCTGTAGTACTTATATTCTCGTAGATTAAAAGATATACTCGTGTATTTGTAGAAGATTACTCGTACAACGTACAATATATGAATTCAAACAATTTCTGTCATAATAAAACGATTGCACAATAACTTGAAAATATCAATAATCCCTGAATCAATAATCCCCGAAAATATCAATGATACAAACGTTTAAATCTGAAGACCGTAATTCATATTATCCAGTCAAAAATGCTATAAGTAAAATCGAATCGTTTTTTTTTTCTAAAATATATTTTTATATCCATTTATTTATTATCTAAATCGAAAACATAATAATTAAAATTATTAGACAGATTTAATTTAATTGCATTTCTGAGCAACATGATATAAGATAGAATCTTCCTCATAAACTGCGAAATTAAAAAACCATTTTGATTTCTTTATACTTTTCATTGTTCAGTAAAAGATAGGGAAATATAAATCTTGGAAATAGATTTCCTATTTAAACATGTTTCAAACAATTCATGCTTTCAGAAAGTGACTAATTGGCGCAAAAAATCTCCCATCAAACTCAGAGATAAAGTTTTAATTTACTTTCAAACGATTTTCAAGCTTTTCGTTTGGAAAAGCCACGGAGTTAGAGAGTAGAACTCCTAGGAAAAAGTTTCGTTTTTCATTAATATCTCGACTACCCCTGGCCTTAGATACTCGAAACTTGGATTAAATTTATGGGAGGGGGGGATTTTAAAGCTATCCACAAAATTTCATCAAATTTGGTTGAGAAGTTCTTCCGTGATGATGAGACAAACGAAAATTTCGTTTTTTACTAATATCTCGAGATCTACTGATCGTAGAAATTCCAAACATGGACTAATTTTAAGTGGGACTATTTCCAGGCGACCCACGAAATGTCATCAAATTCGGTTCAGCCGTTCTCCAGTGATGACGGAACAAACAGACAGACAGACAGATTTTCAATTTTATTTATATAGATTTAAAAAAATGCAAGCTACAGGACTAAATCTTAGTAACATCGTGCATGATAAAATACAATACAATATATACAGCTTAAAATATAATAAAATATATTAAAATGCAAACTATTGACAACAATAGTGTTTGCATATGAATAAATGCATTAAAATATAAAATATAAAAATATGTACACAAATGATTTTTAAAAATAATTTCCGATATATAAAAACATCAAGAGTATCGGGAAAGCTGTTTTAAAGTTTACAGTAATTATTAATTGTACTGTAACAACCAATATTTGTAACAAACTCCCTATCAGGAATGAGAATTCCTGAATATTTTTCATGCAAAATTATTCAGCTCTGGAGTCTGGAATATATGCGATATGAATGAAATATTCATTAAGTTTACATGAAGAAGCGGACGAATTATATTGCGATAATATAATTTGAATAAATATTTAAATAGAATTACATTTCATTTGTGAAATATTTAATGATCAATGCTTTATGCATGATTGATATTTCTTGTTTTTAACTTGGCATTATATTATGAGTATTGTTGTAAAATAGAAAAATTAGTATGAAAACTCGCTAAAATAGTATTTAACTAGCCGTATACCCGTTGAAAATCAACGGTCTCGCAATAAGGAGAAAATATTGGAAAACTAAATTTTCGCACTTCTTCCTCTGTTTGTATTGTGTTTTTTATCAGATGATTGGCCCATATACCAAATATCAAGCCTCTATCACATTTAAAAGGAAGCGTGCCTCATTTATTCAGAAAATCGAACATATTAGTGTGCGCACCCCTTAAAGTAGCAAATATTGGAAATCTGAAATTTCACACTTTCTTCCTTTCAAACTATCTACCCTTGCACCAAATTTGATACCTCTATCTCATTTCGAAGCATGGTTTTTTATCAATTCTCTTTTTGAACGTTTCGAACGAATAGATAGAGAGACATCGGCACCCCCTACAATAGCAAATGTTGGAAGACTAAAATTGCACACTTTCTTCCTTTCCAACTTTTTACCCGTGCACCAAATTTGAAGTCTCTATCTCATCGTGAAGCATGCTTTTCTAGCATTTCATCTTTCGAATGCTTTTGTGTGGAGTACCCACCCCTTTAATTATACATTTTTTAAAAACTCTATTCTTTTTGTGATTTCTATGAGATGTTTCGCCCATATACCAAATATAAAGCCTCTATCACGATTTAAAGGAGCGTTTCTCCTTTATTCCGAAAATCGAACATTTTGGTGTGCGGCACCCCCTAAAGTAGAAAATATTGGTAAACTGAAATTGTACACTTTCGCCCTTTCAAACTATCTATCCTTACACCAAATCTGATATCTCTATCTCATTCCAAAGCATGGTTTTCTTTGTCAATTGACTTTTCGAACGTTTTACTCTGGAGCACCCCCTTAAACGAACATTTTTGAAAAACTGTATTCGTCTTGGGCGTTTTCGTCAAATTATTAGCCCATATACCAAATTAAGCCTCTATCAATATTTAAGCCTCTATCAAATTTTAAAGGCGTATTTTCTCATTTATTCGGTAAATCGAACGTTTTGGTGTGCGACACCCCCTTAAGTAGAAAATATTGGAAATCTGAAATTGCACACTTTCTTCCTTTCGAACGATTTACCCATACACCGAATTTGAAGTCTCTATCTCATCGCAAAGCATGCTCTCCTATCATTTCACTTTTCGAACGTTTTGGTGTGCTGCACCTCCCCTTAAGTAGAAAACATTGGAAATCTGAAATTGCACACTTTCTTCCTTTCGAACGATTTACCCATACACCGAATTTGAAGTCTCTATCTCATCGCAAAGCATGCTTTCCTATCATTTCACTTTTCGAACGTTTTGGTGTGCGGCACCCCCTTAAGTAGAAAATATTGGAAATCTGAAATTCCACACTTTATTTGTTTCATACGGTTTACCCATACTCCAAACTTGAAGTCTCAATCTCATCGCAAAGCATGCTCTCCTTTCATATCACTTTTCGAACGTTTTGGTGTGCTGCACCCCCCCCCCCCTTAAGGATAAAATATTGGAAATCTGAAATTGCACACTTTTTTCCTTTCGAGTGATTTACCCATATAACAAATTTGAAGTCTCTATCTCATCGCAAAGCATGCTTTCCCGTCATTTCACTTTTCGAACGTTTTAGTGTGGGGCACCCCCTCTATAGAACGTTTTCGAAAAATTCGATTTTTCCAGGGGTTTTTATCGAACGACCGAGCCGTGTACCAAATTGCAAGTCTCTATCTATTCGGGAAGTGCCTAAAAAAAGCGTGACAGACAGACAGACGGACAGACAGACAGACAGACAGACGGACACATGGCAATTAGTATATACTAGCCGCATACCCGTTGAAAATCAACGGCCCCACATTAAGCAACCCCTGAATAATGTAAATTTTTTAATAATTCGCGTTTCTTATTTATTCGACAAATCGAACATTTAATTTTGAGGCACCCCCAAAAGTTCAAAATATCGGAAAAGTGAAATTGCACAAGTTCTTCCTTTCGAACAATCTACCTGTACACCAAATTTGAAGTCTGTATCTTATTTCGAAGCATGTTTTTTTTTATCAATTCACATTTCGAACATTTTCCTCTGGAGAACCCCCTTAAACGAACATTTTTGAAAAATTATATTCGTTTTGGGTGTTTTCATCATATGATTAGTCTATATATAAAATCATGTGGTCTCTATAAAATTTTGAGCCTCTATCAAATTTTAAAGGGGCCGTTTCTCATTTATTCGGAAAATCGAACATTTTTGTGTGCGGCACCCCCTTAAGTAGGAAATATTGGAAATCTGAAATTACACACTTTCTTCCTTTCGAACGGTTTACCCATACACCAAATTTGAAGTCTCTACCTCATCGCAAAGCATTCTTTCCTATCATTTAACTTTTCGAACGTTTTGGTGTGCTGCACCCCCCTTAAGTAGAAAATATTAGAAATCTGAAATTGCACACTTTCTTCCTTTCGAGTGATTTACCCATATACCAAATTTGAAGTCTCTATCTCATCGCGAAGCATGCTTTCCCGCCATTTCACTTATTGAACGTTTTGGTGTGGGGCACCCCCTCTATGGAACGTTTTCGAAAAATTCGATTTTTCCAGGGGGTTTTATCGAACGACCGAGCCGTGTACCAAATTGCAAGTCTCTATCTATTCGGGAAGTGCCTAAAAAAGGCGTGAGAGACAGACGGACAGACAGACAGACGGACAGACAGACAGACGAACAGACAGACAGACAGACAGACGGACACTTGGCAATTAGTATATACTAGCCGAATACCCGTTGAAAATCAACGTTCTCGCAATAAGCAACCCCTGAATATTGTAATTTTTTAATAATTCGCGTTTCACCTTTATTCGGCAAATCGAATATTTTAGTGTGCAGAACCCCCTTAAGTAGAAAATATTGGAAATCTGAAATTCCACACGTTCTTTGTTTTAAACGATTTACCCATACACCAAACTTGAAGTCTCTATCTCATCGCAAATCATGCTCTCCTATCATTTCATTGTTCGAACGTTTTGGTGTGCTGCACCTCCCCTTAAGTAGAAAATATTGGAAATCTGAAATTGCACACTTTCTTCCTTTCGAGTGATTTACCCATATACCAAATTTGAAGTCTCTATCTCATCGCAAAGCATGCTTTCCCGTCATTTCACTTTTCGAACGTTTTGGTGTGCGGCACCCCCTTAAGTAGAAAATATTGAAAATCTGAAATTCCACACTTTCTTTCTTTCTAACGATTTATCCATACACCAAATTTGAAGTCTCTATCTCATCGCAAAGCATGCTCTCCTATCATTTCACTTTTCGAACGTTTTGGTGTGCTGCACCCCCCCCCCCCCCTTAAGTAGAAAATATTGGAAATCTGAAATTGCACACTTTCTTCCTTTCGAGTGATTTACCCATATAACAAATTTGAAGTCTCTATCTCATCGCAAAGCATGCTTTCCCGTCATTTCACTTTTCGAACGTTTTGGTGTGGGGCACCCCCTCTATAGAACGTTTTCGAAAAATTCGATTTTTTCAGGGGGTTTTATCGAACGACCGAGCCGTGTACCAAATTGCAAGTCTGTATCTATTCGGGAAGTGCCTAAAAAAGGCGTGACAGACAGACGGACAGACAGACAGACAGACGGACACTTGGCAATTAGTATATACTAGCCGAATACCCGTTGAAAATCAACGGTCTCGCAATAAGCAACCCCGAATAATGTAAATTTTTTAATAATTCGCGTTTCACATTTATTCGACAAATCGAATATTTTAGTGTGCAGAACCCCCTTAAGTAGAAAATATTGGAAATCTGAAATTCCACACGTTCTTTGTTTCAAACGATTTACCCATACACCAAACTTGAAGTCTCTATCTCATCGCAAATCATGATCTCCTATCATTTCACTTTTCGAACGTTTTGGTGTGCTGCATCCCCCCTTAAGTAGAAAATATTGGAAATCTGAAATTGCAAACTTTCTTCCTTTCGAGTGATTTACCCATATACCAAATTTGAAGTCTCTATCTCATCGCAAAGCATGCTTTCCCGTCATTTCACTTTTCGAACGTTTTGGTGTGCGGCACCCCCTTAAGTAGAAAATATTGAAAATCTGAAATTCCACACTTTCTTTCTTTCTAACGATTTATCCATACACCAAATTTGAAGTCTCTATCTCATCGCAAAGCATGCTCTCCTATCATTTCACTTTTCGAACGTTTTGGTGTGCTGCACCCCCCCCCCCTTAAGTAGAAAATATTGGAAATCTGAAATTGCACACTTTCTTCCTTTCGAGTGATTTACCCATATAACAAATTTGAAGTCTCTATCTCATCGCAAAGCATGCTTTCCCGTCATTTCACTTTTCGAACGTTTTGGTGTGGGGCACCCCCTCTATAGAACGTTTTCGAAAAATTCGATTTTTTCAGGGGGTTTTATCGAACGACCGAGCCGTGTACCAAATTGCAAGTCTGTATCTATTCGGGAAGTGCCTAAAAAAGGCGTGACAGACAGACGGACAGACAGACAGACAGACGGACACTTGGCAATTAGTATATACTAGCCGAATACCCGTTGAAAATCAACGGTCTCGCAATAAGCAACCCCGAATAATGTAAATTTTTTAATAATTCGCGTTTCACATTTATTCGACAAATCGAATATTTTAGTGTGCAGAACCCCCTTAAGTAGAAAATATTGGAAATCTGAAATTCCACACGTTCTTTGTTTCAAACGATTTACCCATACACCAAACTTGAAGTCTCTATCTCATCGCAAATCATGATCTCCTATCATTTCACTTTTCGAACGTTTTGGTGTGCTGCATCCCCCCTTAAGTAGAAAATATTGGAAATCTGAAATTGCAAACTTTCTTCCTTTCGAGTGATTTACCCATATACCAAATTTGAAGTCTCTATCTCATCGCAAAGCATGCTTTCCCGTCATTTCACTTTTCGAACGTTTTGGTGTGCGGCACCCCCTTAAGTAGAAAATATTGAAAATCTGAAATTCCACCCTTTCTTTCTTTTTAACGGTTTATCCATACACCAAATTTGAAGTCTCTATCTCATCGCAAAGCATGCTCTCCTATCATTTCACTTTTCGAAGGTTTTGGTGTGCTGCACCCCCCCTTAAGTAGAAAATATTGGAAATCTGAAATTGCAGACTTTCTTCCTTTCGAGTGATTTACCCATATACCAAATTTGAAGTCTCTATCTCATCGCAAAGCATGCTTTCCCGTCATTTCACTTTTCGAACGTTTTGGTGTGGGGCACCCCCTCTATAGAACGTTTTTGAAAAATTCGATTTTTCCAGGGGGTTTTATCGAACGACCGAGCCGTGTACCAAATTGCAAGTCTCTATCTATTCGGGAAGTGCTTAAAAAAGGCGTGACAGACAGACGGACAGACAGACAGACAGACAGACGGACAGACAGACAGACAGACGGACACTTGGCAATTAGTATATATAATAACTAGCCGCATACCCGTTGAAAATCAACGGCCCCACATTAAGCAACCCCTGAATAATGTAAATTTTTTAATAATTCGCGTTTCTTATTTATTCGACAAATCGAACATTTAGTTTTGAGGCACCCCCAAAAGTTCAAAATATCGGAAAACTGAAATTGCACATGTTCTTCCTTTCGAACTATCTACCTGTACACCAAATTTGAAGTCTGTATCTTATTTCGAAGCATGTTTTTTTTTATCAATTCACATTTCGAACGTTTTCTTCTGGAGAACCCCCTTAAACGAACATTTTTGAAAAATTATATTCGTTTTGGGTGTTTTCATCAAATGATTAGTCTATGTATAAAATTTTGAGCTTCTATCAAATTTTAAAGGGGCCGTTTCTCATTTATTCGGAAAATCGAACATTTTTGTGTGCGGCACCCCCTTAAGTAGGAAATATTGGAAATCTGAAATTACACACTTTCTTCCTTTCGAACGGTTTACCTATATACCAAATTTGAAGTCCCTATCTTATCGCGAAGCAGGCTTTCCTATCATTTCACTTTTCGAACGTTTTGGTGTGCGGCACCCCCTTAAGTAGGAAATATTGGAAATCTGAAATTACACACTTTCTTCCTTTCGAACGGTTCACCCATACACCAAATTTGAAGTCTCTATCTCGTCGCAAAGCATTCTTTCCTATCATTTCACTTTTCGAACGTTTTGGTGTGCTGCCCCCCCCCCCCTTAAGCAGAAAATATTGGAAATCTGAAATTGCACACTTTCTTCCTTTCGAGTGATTTACCCATATACCAAATTTGAAGTCTCTATCTCATCGCGAAGCATGCTTTCCCGTCATTTCCCTTATCGAACGTTTTGGTGTGGGGCACCCCCTCTATGGAACGTTTTCGAAAAATTCGATTTTTCCAGGGGGTTTTATCGAACGACCGAGCCGTGTACCAAATTGCAAGTCTCTATCTATTCGGGAAGTGCCTAAAAAAAGCGTGACAGACAGACGGACAGACAGACAGACGGACAGACAGACAGACAGACGGACACTTGGCAATTAGTATATATAATAATAATAGATTGTGTCTTAATGGTCTACCGTTTTTATATCTTCAGTTTCATATATCTCAACACCCGTTAATCCGATTAACAAGCGATTTTCATTGGCATACGTATGCTCACTGAAAACGGACGTGTCGGAACAAAATCACACTGTTCCCGCACATCAAACTAAGGGTATGGTTCTTTTCTCTTTTGTGATTTCAAATATTTTCAGAAAGTTTATTTAGGGTGTATCAATGAGCTTATTTAGGGTGCATTGAATTCCGCCATTTTATACCTGCAAATTAATTAAATTATATCATTAAGCTGAAAAGTAATACATTCTGATAAGTAATTAAATTAATCCGAGTAATTAAATACTGACATCTGTAAAGTAATTAAATTTTGCCATTTTCCTATCTGCAGTTTGATATATCTCAACTACCAACAATGCGATTAACAAGCAATTTTCACTGGCATACGGATGCTAATTAAAAATGGCCGTGCTGGAGCAAAAGCACCTTGCTGCCGCACATCAAACTAAAGGTAGGGTTATTTCTTCTTTGGTAATTTCAAATATTTTCAGAAATATTATTCAGGATGTATCAATTTAGTGCGTAATTTTGACCGCCTTGCATAATAGACAGGGATGCGGATGGGGAAAACGGAACACCGGAATGATTTTGGTTCCAACCAGACGATTTGAAAATTGAGTGATGTTATCTTTATCTGCCTCACTTACGTAGCAGGAGCTAAATATGGATCTCGACAAAGCCGGGAAATTCGTTCTTATAGACAATAATTTTAGAAACATTTTCATGAGTTATTTCAATGTATATTTCTGGCAAAATCATAAACACGGAAATTATCAGAACAGTATTGCATTCGATCGCATGAAAGGATTATAGGATGGGTGTGATAGAGTATAAATATTGCGCATAAAATTACAGAACACGTTTTGCTATGCAATACCCTTGATAAATGAGGATAATTTAGAATACTTATTAAATTGATGTATCTCATGAATAATTTACATTAATGATGTATGACCATTAATCATCTATGATTTAACTTCATTAAGCATCTGGAGATTTTGTACATGCGTGTTGTGTTTCCGCCAATTTAATTAGGCTTTTACAAACTGCAGAAAATTTAATTCAGGGTTGACTTAGGCACATATATGTAGTTACATTTTAACGCGTAATAAATATTAAAGTTAGATTTCGGAAATCAGAAATGATATGTGTGGTTCGTTTTAAAAGATTATGGTGGAGAATGCAACAAAGCAGATGAACGCATTCAAAAACTTAAAACTTCGCTAAATATATCATATGTTTCAAAGTTTAAATTTAAAGTAAACCGCTTTACAATAATGCAAATTATAAAGAAATTATAAATAACTAGCCGACTACCCGTTGAAAATCAACGTTGTCGCAGTAAGCAACCCCTGAATAATGTAAATTTTTGAATAATTCGCGTTTCGCATTCATTCGGCGAATCGAATATTTTGGTGTGCAGAGCCCCCTAAAGAAGAAAATATTGGAAAACTAAAATTGCGCAGTTTTTCCGCAGTACGCGCAGTCATGTGATCTCTTCATATAATGGTGACACGATCTCTTCATATAATGTTCACGCGATCTCTTCATATAAAGGGTGTAATTATTATTTTAGTTTTTATTTAAAAACCACTGAATATATTTTGCTGAAATTTCTTTTATATATTTTATGGGATAATTTGAATATTTTCTAAAGCTTTCGAAGCAATTTGTGAATTTTAAATTCGCTCGAAAAATTTTTGATAAATTAGCTCCCATGGGGTTCAATGTATTTCGGTTTTTCGACCTGGGTTCACACAATCCAAAACTAAGTGGTTAATATTATTCATATATACTCCCATAGGTCTCACAGACCATCTGAACAACATACTAAAAATGTCATTTTGATAAAGTCATTTTGACGGCAGTTATCGTGCTAAGGGATAGACAGACAAACAGACAGAATAAAGAAAGCCATAAACACTTTTCAACTATGTTGTAAAGTGTAAAAAGTATGTACTTAAAAGGGTCTATAATATGTATGCAGACGAAGATTAAATATTACTCGGCTCCATAATGGCATTGCTTCCTTTGTATAAACTGTCTAAACAAGGCTTTCGTCTAATTTTAAGACCTTGATCAGCAGTTTTGAAAGACGGCGTCAAAGAAGATCAGTCATGGCGTGACACCCCATTACGTTTAACTAACTACTACTGTAAAGGAAACGAAAAACTCACTGAACCCAGAACATTGTTTCGTGGGATTTATTCAGAAGCCCAATAGCACTCGTATAAATTAAATATGATTGCGCAGATTAACTCCTCTGACATAGTGCAGGCCATTTAAAAGAACATATTTATTAGATTTACTTTCAATTACACATAATACTTCATGGAGACGAATAATATTAAGTAACTGTTCACTAAAGTATTCCAATATTGAAACAAAAGAAAAATATCCATTATCGAAAGATATTTTAATAAACTTTTAACACAAACAGTAAATTTATAGACCGCTTTTATTTTTTGAATTCCAGAACAAACCTACTACTCGTGACACAAGCTATCTTCGCGACCTCAGCCTGGAACTATAATTAGCAGCTGATGTTTGAAGCCAATTGAACTCCAAACGATAATTCGGATTAAAAATATTAATATGATACAAATTATATTAAATTTGTGCCACTTGTTTCAGTTACTTTCTTATGTGAATTTCAAGTTTTTTATTTACAATGTTCAAAGAAAGATTCAGTAAAGTATTCATGCATATTGCTGGTCTCCAATACAAAGGAAAAACTAAGATAAAATATTTAAAATCGTGTTAAAATCAAATATGCATATGACAAGCATAATATTTTATCTCATATATTTAAAGAAGATATATCCTTCCCTTAACCACAGATATTTCAAAGAGTAGAATTTCATTTGGACAAGAAATATTAGGGTAAGGCATTTTGATAAGGCATATTTTTATTTAAAACATTAATTTTATTGGCGTAAATTCATTCTAAATGTTAGTGAAGATCCTCTGTGAAACGTAGAATTCTGTCAATATCTCAGGAGAACCAAACTTGCACACTCCTGTATCTTATGAGAGAATAATAAGGTGCATCAGGTAGACTCCAAATATTATCCATAGAATTCCACAGGCTTTAGTTAACAATTCCCTTGAGCTCATTTTAAATACTTGCCATATTCACGAATTCAATGAATATATTAATATGTTAATGCATACCGATTAATCAACTATAATTTAACTTCATTAACCAACTGGTGAATATGAATATGCGCGTTGTATTTCATCCAATTTGATTTGAATCTTACAAACTGCATAAAATTTAATTCATACTTGACTTTATATCTTCTCTTTAGGACGCGGTTGCATTTCCATGCATAATACGTGATGACAGAAGATTTGGAAAATTAGAAATTTAGTGTATGAATACTTTAAGTTATTATGATTGCGAAAGCTACAAAGCAGGAAAATATATTTCGAAATTTAAAAGATGTTATATTGCTGTATTTAACAATTATCTATATCCATCCATTTTAAAGTCATCTATATATAATAATTATCTAACTTTTTTTTTGTTTTTCTAGACCCTCTAGAAACCTCCCTGTTGCTCTGAAATCAGAGTCTTTTTTCTAACGAGACTGGACTTTCGAATTCTCTTGTGGGGAGAAGAAAATATGAAGATTTTGAAAAGTATTTCTTGACACTCCGGAAATCTTCCGGTAACCTAGAAGGTATAAGTGTTCTTTATACACTATAGTATCGAACACGGGATAGAACGTAACGGAACAGGATTTGATACGTCCTCTCTGAATCGGAATAAACGGGGGTGAGTTTCCAGTAGTCATTACAGAGTTTCAGAAATCACTTCGATAACTTAAAATCTGAATTCTTGCTCAGTATCTTTATACACAGATCGTTATACACGTCGTTAAATCGTTATACACGTTGCACAGATAAGAACTTAATTGAAAAGGGATTTGAGTTTTCTCCACGGAAGGCGGCTAAAATAGGGAGAGAGATCGAAAAGTATTATAAGAGTATTTTAGAATTATAAGCTCATATTTTCTTTATACTAATCACAAAAATCTTATAATTTAATTAATTTTTTCACGAACAGAAGATCAATCACCCTTCCCCCAAACCAATATACACAGTCTTCAATCTACTTTCCTCTCCAATAACCAATGGTGCGGACACTTTATGTACTGAAATCATTCGCTCCATTATACTTTCTGAAGAAACATTTTATGCGAATATTTTCTTGTAGTGCATACTTTCTCGTCACTTCTCTTTCTTCTTCGACTGCTAGTAAATAAGTTTTACTTTCAGGAAAAATGCTTTTGTTCAGCATCTAAATATTATATCTTTATCACTTGTCATGTTTATGGTGCACGATTGTAAATAATTCCCCCCTGCCGTTATTCAAATCACATGCCTCACATATTTTTTGACACTCTATTCATTGAGCTGCCTAGAATACAGTAATGCCTATTGCTGAAATGCATTATAAAGACCACAAAGACAAATATTAAAATGTTGTCGATTTGCACTGTATTTCTGTCAAAAATTCAAATTATAATTTTTTCTGATAATATCAATATTTACAGTTCTGCAGTGTAGATACATTTTTTTATACATTTATGAGTCTTTTTAAGGGTATTTAGATATATTATTTAATTTGCATTCGAAAATAAATCTTAAAAATTCTCTAAATAAATTATCGGAATTATATACAGAATGTCAAAAACAGTATTTAATTCGTGTGAATCTCATTATCAGAACCAAATACAGTAAAAATAATATTGTTAGATTAATATGATTTATTTTCAACTAGCCGCCTTCGGCGACCAGCCTGTTTCCTACCCTTGAAAATTCTGACCGTGGCAAACTTGCGGCGCCAGAACCCCGTGGCGCCAGAACCCCCAAAGTTTGTTTCAGTATAATGACGTTAAAGCGAATAATGAAAGATTAAGATGAAAAACAATGTTATAAGGGGGGTTCTTGAAAATTGATTTGTAAAGTGGAGTTATTCTAATGTTTGTGAATTGTGAGATCCTGAGGATTTCTAAACCTGTAACACTAGGAAATGGATCCCTTTGATATGTACTCATATCTGGGAACAGCTGTTACTATGTTTTTTTAGAGGTATATTCCTCTATATTTTGCTTTACATAAATGAAATTATATCCGTTTGTTATTATTTACCGTTATTATTGCATCACAAATGATATGAAAGTATTTTTGAGGCTGATGATGTTGAATGTGAATTTAGTGTTTAAGAAATAACAATGCTGCTTTAACGATGCTGCTCAGCGAAAAAAATGTTTTAAAGATTGTTTAGTTTGTGCAGGAAAATAGTCATTAGACCGGTTGTGTAAACTTTCGCTGACATATCAGTAACTATATGCTTAATCCCATGTTCAGAGGCATAACAAGATGAATATGTTTCAAATGAACAGCTTTACTTGAAAACATAAATATGCTCAAATAAATCATTTCTTGCCCTCTGTTTCAATTTGTATCGTACATTTTTATGTATATCGCTATCAACATTTAAGATGCAATGGAGGATTGCATTTGCTGCACTTTTTCAAAACCATTATTTTTGACAAAAATTCTATTTACAATAACTGTCTCAAAAATCCTATATATTATAACAATCTTTTCAAATGAATATTTTTATTTAAAAACATAAATATGCTCAAATAAATCCTTTCGTGCCATAAATTAAATATATTTTTATGCGTAAATGTTTATTTATATAGGTATCAAAATTTGAGATAAAATAAGGGTTGGAATTTGTTGCACTTTTCAAAGCAATTATATTTGACAAAAATGCTATTTACACTAATTGTCTTAGTGAGTTCTGATAACAGGAGGTCTTTCACAACTAATCAAACAGTGTTTTGGTATAAAATATTTTAATTTTAACATTAAAAAGTCACAGAAATAAAATAAATTGGGATCCGACTTTGATACACTTCACCTATATGTATATAAGAAATGCATGCACCTGCAGTCTGACGATATTGGTGATATCGAATTTCTCACAAATAGATTCACGGTAAAATTCTTCAAATACCGTTCTAGAATTCTCCTTACGATATTCCAATGTGTTTTCTCCTCACTGAATGAGTATGTGGGAAGTTTATGCTCCAGAATCTTGCAGTCCATTAAACTTCCGGGAATAAAGAAACAAGTTCCATGCATTTATTTTTCGAGTGAATACTTGCATACCTTGTCCTTCGAACTCACATTGTGTTTTTCTCCTTCTTGAGTTTTTATACCCATTGATATGTTGTAGAAATTACTATATGGGATAAATAATGGAGAAATAAGGGTAGAATTGAGTAGAGTTGGGTGTATAAACCCGTTTTTGATTATGTAAATTAGGAGAAAAATAGTGGATAATATACCAATCTTGTCATTTTACCCACGCTTAGCGCGCTCTCAATGGCTAGTGGTTATTCAATCTAACACATAGTGAAAACATATCAAATTGTAGTATATTCATAGTTTTTGCGAGCAAATTGGTGATGGTACAAATGTAGATTTAAAATATATTGTCCTTATCCTTAATTCGAGTTTTCAATATTTTATATATTTCTGTTGATCTTGAAGATGAGGCGGAAAGATGGAGAGACAGAAAATTGAGATTCTGACTCTGGTAAAACTGCTTGATTAATTTAAAATGTGATTTTTTTTTTTTAAGTATTCCTTTGCACTGTGACTCCTATTGCGAATATTCAAAATATTAGATTTTTTCAGTGACCTGGAAACCGTGAATGAGTCTAAAACGAGATTCACGCTAGAGAAAAGTATTCTATATTTATGCCAAGTGGTTTTTAACACTTTACAACAAAGTTGAAAAGTGTTTATGACTTTGTTCATTCTGTCTGTCTGTCTGTCTGTCTGTCTGTCTGTCTGTCTGTCCGTTAGCACGATAACTGCCGTAAAAATGACTTAATCAAAATGAAATTTTAGTATGTTGTTCAGACGGTCTATAGGACCTATGGGAATATAAATGAATAATATCACCCAATTAGTTTTGGATTGAACCCGGGTTGAAAAAATGGAATACATTGAGCCCTATGGGACCTATTTTTCAAGCATTTTTTAAGCGGATTTAAAATTCACAAATTGCTTCGAAAATTTTAGGCAATATTCAAATTGTTCCATAAAATATATAAAAAAAATTCAGCGAAATATATTCAGTTGTTTTTTAAATAAAAATTAAAATAATAATAACACCTCTTATATTAAGCGATCACGTGTCCATGATATGAAACGATCACATGACCCACTTCAAAATGATATATGGCATCCATCTTGTGTCAAAATCTTGATTTTTAAAGTTCTTTTTAATTCATATTGAGTGTTGTATCCGTCCTAAAATTACTTTATTTTTGCCTAAATTCTGTGCATCTACATACTGAAACAACGCAATGACAATATATTTCAGTTTAAATGCTCTTCCAAATTTGATTATTTCTACTATTAAGCCTATTTTTCACCTATGTGAAATGTAAACAGCAAAATATGTAGAATGAGTTGTATTAGAATCGCTGTAATTCTTTAACACAAAATCATTTAGTCCATGGAGTCTGTTTAGCTGATATGAATTCATTGATTTTAGAAAGAGAAGGACGATATTTTTCGATGAAGTTTTACTCATAGAGTTTACTTACTTGCAGCTCAATGGTCTTAATTTTTAAATAAAATAAATTATTATAGTATTGTGATGAATGACATGAATGGGGGAATTATTTATGAATGAAATGTTGCTTTTATAGAGAGAGCCAGACGTGTTATTTTTTATGACGTCATTTGAATGGATTTCAGTTGTTTTCGATGATGTTTTCAAATATAATAAATTATCGTAGTATTATGATAATTCTAAAATTATTACCGAGGAATGTATAACATTTTAGAGATGTTTAAACCAGGCAATTTATACTTTAATGCCGTCATTTGAATGAAGTTAATTTTTTTCGATGAAGGTTTAAGGTTTCAAATATAATAAATTAATGTAGTATTGTGATAAGTTTTAAAATATTACTGAGGAATGTATTGCATTTTAGACATGTTTAAATAAAATTGCATTGAAGTTGGAAAGTGTTTCATAATCAATGCTTTAAGCATGATTGATCTTTCTTGTTATTTCTTTGCACGGGGACTATTCATTCGAATTTTTGAAATTTCTGACATTTCCTTGGTTTTGAAGCCGAGACTGATCGAAAGATCCATAAACCAAATGTCTAGCTTCAGTGGAATTGCTAGATAATTTTGATAAATCACCTTCTGACTCAGTCAGCTCGCTTAATGCATATTTTGATAAATTATATGCCCCTCTTCTTAAGATATTCATGTACCTAAATTGAATCTAACATAAAACTGTGTTTTAAGCCTATTCAAAATAATTTGGTTTTGCCGACTCTGTCTCATATCTGGAGCAGAAAGATGCAATTGTAAATAAAAAATCATTAGGTTAACTAATACGAAGATGTATAAAATTGCAAAACCGAAATTAATTACTATTTTTAAAGCGAAATCCAGAATTTATTTTAATTATCAACTGGTCGTAGCTCCGTATGGTGATGCTCAAAATTGCCTTAGGATTCTAAATCATTTTTCTCACGACTCTTGACAGAAGTCACACAATATATACCAATATCATATTGATGTATACATCTATTAACAGACATCTTGAGATGAGATTCCTATCAATGATAGTGCAGAAATATAGTGAATGGTATTATGCGTACGATTTATAAACATGCATACATGTTTCGACAGGCACATAATGATAATAACATTGATTACCCTCTTAAATAATATTGGGTCAATGAGGATCTCAAAAAAATGGAAATACATTGATTAACATCAACGTATTTAATTTATAAATGATCATTTATAAATGTTCTTATTATAAATGATTAATTATGATTAATTACGATTAATTTATAAATGTTCTTAATTACCCTGAACGTTTTATTAAATGATCAAAACTAAAAGTTTCAATGTAATGCTAATATTGAGATTTAACTGAAAATATTTAAAATATTTAACGCCAATATTGAGGTTTAATTGAAAATACTTAACGTCAATGCTTGCTGAATATTAGTATATAAATATTTAGACAATAAGGTACACCAATATACACTACCCGACACAGAAAATGAAACACCTTGAAAAAGCGAATAGAATGTGATGATAAAGGACACATAGACAGAGATGGCGTATATAAATAAATGATGTTAATTCCTAAAAGAGAATGCAATAGCGTAATGGCATAGACAGGGTGATCAGTAGTCAGAAGTACCACCTCTTTCGGGGATACAAGCAGAAACTCTTCGAGGAACAGGTATAGTGTTCTGAGAGATAAATGGCCATATGCCTTCAACCATCCTCCACAGATCGTCCCATGTTTAGGCGGGGACAAGCGACGGCCAAACACATCCCATACAAGCTCGATGGGTGAGATATCTAGAGACAGAGGAAGCCAAGGAAATACCTGGATACCTTACAAGGCTTATCTGCTGATGGTTGCCCTGTGCAGTCGCACGTTATCTCGCTGGAAAACAGCATTTTGCATCCGCTGAAGGTAGGGAAGTGTGCATCATTGTACCTCTGATATGAACCAGAAGTAACCGGCTATCGAAACCGATGGCACCCCAAATCATGATGCCGCGTTGTCGAGCAATATGACGTTCAATAGTCGCAGCAGGATTACATCTGTTTTCACGTCACCTCCAGACTTTCACACTGCGACTGTCATTCAACAAACAGAATCGAGACTCATCGCTGAACACTATCCCTGCCCGATTCAGTCGTCCAAGTAGCTTGAGCCCGACACCGGTGCAATCTCTCACGCTGGTGTCTTGTCGTTAATGGCAGTCTTCGCAAAGGACAGTTTGAGTGCAAGCCGCTTTCGGTAAAACGTCGAGAAACTGTTTTCGCGGATATTGGAACATACAGTGTGCACTGCAAGTTCAGCAGAATGTCGACAGTCGTCGTTTTTGGGGTGACCACCGCATGCCGTCGAATGAGTCAATCAACGTGTGATGACGTAGTTTTGGATGGCCCTGTACACTGCGACGATTCATATACCCTCCTTCAGTCTCTCTTCTCCAAATCCTTTGCAAAGTGGACGCATCTATGCGTGTTTCAGCGGTGATACGCCGATACGACCACCCACCCATACGTTGGCCTAAAATAAATTCCATCCCATGATCATCCAAATACTGAAACGGACTTCAGCATCGAAGGCCAGGTACCTTTTCAAAAACAGATGTTTTCTGAAATAAAAAACAGCTCGTAAAACGGGTTTTCGCAGGTGACAAACAGTAAGAACTGTTGGAGCATTTGCCATCTCCATACCTCCTATCCCGCGCTCTAATCACGTGGCCGACTTGCATTTTAGATAAATTGAATACATCGGCCATCTGCGTTTACCTCCCAATTTGCATAATTATTAAGCCAAAGCTTCATGGTGTTGCATTTTCTATGTTGGGTAATTTATATACGATATTGACACTTCATTGGAAATATTGGGAATTAAAGTCAATATTGGCATGTCAGTACTGAAACAATAATTACTGCCAATATATCAGTATTAGTGGCGAATCATTGAAAATTGTTTCAATGAAACGCCAATATATACATTATTTTTCCCATATTCGTGAAATATTAGTATGCTACTAGGAACATAAATAAGCACATTTTATTTTACTAGTTAGATTTCATTTATTCAGATACATATATTATATTTTATCTTAGCTTATATTTTCTCCTTGTGCAGTTAAGGAAGTTCAAACATTCTGAGTAACATTCTGAAATAGTGATTGTTAAAATGAGTTAACACTCTATATGACTACTTTCTTCATAGAAATGTCCGATCGTTTTGCCTGCATCATACTGTCATACTTTATCAGCAGGTATTTTAAGCTATTTTAAACATAATTTTTTATGCATTTAAAGCAAAAATATCGATTAGATATAGCATATAAAGGTTGAATAAGTATATAAAGCGATTTAAAAAGAAAAAAAAATATATCTTGGGCAAGAAAAATAGGGCAGAAAACCAGCATCAACATTGACAAAAACACGTTTGTCAAAGAATTACTGTTTCATGCGGCTCATAAAGAATAAATACTCCTAACAGATGATAAATAAAATATATCGATGAAAAAAATCTAGTAGAAAGAAAACTTAACTATTAAAGGATTCTAAATATTTTATTATTTCACTGAGATCTTTTTTTATTGAAAACATTAAAAATATATAGTTTTATTCCGATTGCAGTATATTAAACTTTAATCAATTGAACAATCCCAATGAAATTGCATTTCCTTACACATTCTGTGAAATAATTAAATAAATTGAACATTTGATGTTTACGAAATAACCAGACAATGAATAAAGCAAATGTTTTGATTTCTACAATTGAATTACTCTTTCTAATAACAGTATATAATTTGAGTCATTCTCTAGAGTGTTCTAGGTGATAATATGGTTACGGTAATGTTCAATACAGGGACTCCGTACGATTGGCTGCCTTTTGAATATATATTATCTGATGAATGTTGGAATTCTATGAATCCCATTAGAAATCGTAGCTTATTAAAAAATTTTTTATAGTTCTCCAAAGAAATGTGATTTTTCAAAAAAGTATGATCAAAATTTAAAATTTTTATAATCTATTTAAATTCAGTACTCATAACGTAACAGGACACTGTAGTAGTTTAGAAGAATTCGTAAAGAAATTAGTGGTTAGATAATATACAATGTCTATATGTTTTAGTACAAATATACTATCGCGCAATAACTTCAAGTGTTTAACAATGGATATGTCACGCTGTGATAGCAGTTTTGTTGGAAAATTTGGCAAAGCTCAGAAAGGGAAGTTTTGCTGTATGAGATTTGGAGACATGATTTATTAGACCACGAAAAATGCATAACGACGACTATTGGTACCCATCATTTCTAAAACAGGGACTTTTAAAATTCTCACGTGCTGTAATGATAAAAGTGTAATAAGCCTGAAAGAATAGGACAGTTTTCACGACCTACACTGCTAACTGTAGAAGTCAATTTGCTATTTATCCCAGAAGAGAAAGTTGGTAGAAACAGTCCGTCACTTCCGATCTCCGCTCTACTGTTGATTAACTGGTCGTCCAAATGAACGTGGGGTCCACCAGAAAGCTTTTCAACACGACAGTGCAGCGAACCCTCTTGCGCATCGGGCTTCTCTGTAGACTCTTCGTGATAACATCCATGCTGTCGGTGGTGCATCGAAAACGACGCTGTCAGTTTAAGTTTGCACAATAATTCCTATACTGGATACCGACCAAGTAGAAACGAGTGGACTTCTGCAATGAGTATCTTCTCAACTGAATAGAGGGACGGTGAAGTGGCGCATTAAACACTAAATCTCCTATACAAACACTGGGACACGAATGTTGTTGAAAAGCGAACTGGTGGGGTTGACGTTATGGGGTGAGAGGAATGTTTCCATGGCCTTGTTTCAATCTATTGCTACATTTGCAAGGCACCCTGGTTGCAAGTGATTACACAAGATAGCCACAATTTAAGTTCACCTCAGCATATTAACCATATTTTATAGTGTTGTTGGATATATCAAACAGTAAAATATTGCGTTATGTCATGTCGCTATAATTGTCCATCAGTAATTTAAAGAACAGGGCGAGGATTCTATCTACTCTCTTGGCTATCAAATTCTCCGGATTTTAACCCAATTATAAGTCTTTGGAATGGCCTTAATCAAGATATCAGACAGATGAATTTCCTCCAAAAATTTACAGAAAAGCTAAAGTACATGATAGTTTGCAATGCCACAGATACCGTAGAAACCTACCTCCGACTTAATGCGTGACGATTGGTTGCGGTGCATGCAGATAAAATATTCAAAATACTAATCAAATTGATATAGTGATATCGCCGGATCCTTTAGTATTTTCGGAAATTATCATATTTATCCACTAAACATTTCCATATAATATATTAACAGATAAACTTATTTTGAAATGTTTACAAAATGTATTCCATAAAGCTAATTTGCAAAATTTCTGGAAAATGCCACATTGTTAGTATATAAAATGAAAGGAATAAATTTTATGAATTTTAAATGCAATATATTTCATGAAAAGATACAACACAATATAAATAGGTTTCACAATTTCACTGAAATCACATCTCATACATTTTCGTTAAATTCCAGTAATTAAATCAATTATTTTGATGTCGTTTGCAGAATAATCAGATAAGATTTAATATCATTAAGCAAACTATGAATATCAATTATGGTCTTCAGAATTCTGGCCTTGAAATACGTTTTCACACAAGACAATAAAAGAGAATAAATATATTAGTAAAAAAATTACATTTTTGATAAAAATTTAACAATACTGTTGTATTCCGAATATACATAAATGCGTTTTAACTCATAAACCTGAAGGCTTTACATTTAATATAATAAAGGAAGATGTATGTTTGTTTGATGGTCGCCTAGTGGAAAATCTAAGCAACACACATCCATAAAATTTGGTACATGGGCACTTCGACAAGGGACAAGAATGTTAATTCCTATATGACCAAGAAAAAAAATAAGAAAATGGATAAATTATCGATGGAATGAATGTAAGAATATCGTTTTCCCTCTGCAGCTGGATAATTGAAAACCAAAACAGGTAAATTCCACTCAGGTTATTCCTCGTCGTCAAAGTGTTGCTCACTGTGATACAACGTGACAGCCATAGGCTAGCCTGTTTTATATGAGTTTTACATCTATGAGATACTTGTACATGAAGTCAGAAGCTATAAAACGGCACGTGCCATTATGAACCAGTCTTATTTTCTACACGTTCAAGTATTCCATTTGTGTAAACATGCATGGAGTATAATCCCTACATTGATTTGCTATGATGGGACATCACTCACATTCTTTGCACACTGGCATTCAAAACAGACCTGCTCAGGAATTATTTTGGATTGCAGGTATTGTCCTTTAAAAAACGTCCATTTGAATTCAAGCATGTTTAGCATCCTCAATTCGCATACACTTTGCAAGCTTATTTCGGACGTGTAAAAGGACTCTTATAGGGCGAATCGAAGGACCGTATTTAGAGCGTATTACACTCATGCAGAGGGCGAAAAGCGTATTTAGGACGTATCAATTGAGATTAGTTAGGGTGTATCGGTAGAGTTTATGCATGTGGTATTCCGCAGTCAAAAATGGATATTATGTAGAACGTATCAAGATATATCGCTTAAAAACTATCAGAGAAGTTTACATGGAGAGTATCAAACCAGTTCTTTAAGTACGCATTATGCACAAGCAAGAGGTGAATTGCATGTTTAGGGTGTATCATAATAGGATGATTTAGGGTGTATCATAGGACATTGTTTACGACGTATGTAGAGTGTAATACAGGTATTTAGGGCATAATACTCAGTCGTATTCAAGTGTAGCCGTCGAAGTGCAGAGAGCCGGGCTCAAGACGCATTGTTTGACCACACAGCAAGCTAACCTGTGTTCAAGCTTTTATGTACGGCGCATTACGTCTGTAAATATGCGAGGAAAAACAAAAATGCACTTGCGCAGCGGGCAACTACTACTTCTGAAAAATAAATGAATTTCATTAATCCCTGTTTTAAATCCCAAGAAATACCGGATATATTTTTAATTTTAAATATAGAAATATAATCATTTGTAGTACAACGTTGGTTAAATGTGTTGAATTTTTGTTGAGAAATTTCTTATTCGTAACGTCACTCAAGATATGTAACGATCCTCGCTAGATGCAATGGATGAGTGACTTTTAACAAGTGCCAAATTAAGAATATCTCTAGGTTCCTACGAGCTAATGCGTCGTTTTTACTTCATAGAGACTGTCGTCTAATATGATGCTATCCATTGAATAATCCAGAGGAATAAGTCCATTTCACAGATCATATGTTGTTCTTTCGTCCTGAAATATTAAGAAAGAGGAACATCTATGATTAATTTTAAATGTAAAATGAAACATAATAGTATCAATCTATCAGCGATTAGTAGACTGCAGTTCTCCCGAATTTTTGAAATAACATTAGAGTGCGGCCTTTAGTGGCATACAACAACAACATTAACACAAAACATGGGAAGCACGTAAAAAACACTCTATTTACATTACTGAATGCGGCCATTAGATTTAACATAAACAGGGAGCAATTGGCAACAGAAAGCGAGAGGCACTATGATAGTGACTTACAACTGTTGGCCTCAGGTCAGCGGAACTAAAAAATTGTATTATTTCATAGAGTATAATGTATAGTATTCGATTTATTCATCATTCCTGTGCAAGAAACTTGAAATACACTACTACTATGCACTAGCAGCAGGCGACAGCACGAAACCGAATGAAGTTGAGGCGAATGTGGCTTTCCCGGTTTAGCACGGAGTAATTAAGTCCGGCGGCCGCTGCTGAAATTTAGATAAATTTCAAATAAAGCAGTCCGGGAAAATAGCATCTGGCATCCAGATAGTAGGAACACTGTATTATACACGGCTAATTCCACGCAGCTCTGGAAATTTGTTTGATTGCAGAATAGTGCAAGACCAAGCATCATTGGCGTCCTCACAGCAAAGATCATCACATGTGTGACACTGACATTGTAGTCACGTGACACTTGGGTCACAATGTGACACCATATTTGTGAATTCTATGCGACGTTACGTATTAGTAACTTTGTAACTTCATTGTGACTATATTATATGACGTTTCCACAATTTAATTAACACGTAACAATGTGAGGACATTACAATGGCTATTACAAAATGACGTCACAAACGAGTTAAAATACGACATCACAAACGACTATGAAAATGACCAAAATTACTTCGCTGTGACCTTAATATGAAATTGCCAAAACGTACTGCGACGTCCAGTGACGTTCCAAAGTTACAGTGTGAAGTTAATATTACGTCATTGTGAAAAAAATGCTGTTAGGGCGGAAGTCTTGCTTGGAGATCACATCAGTTCGGTATCTAGTTTGTTGTTGATGTTGTTTTTACGAATCTTAACTGGTCTAACCAATTGGCTAGACCAGGTCCATGAGACCAGAAACATTAAAAAAGTCCAAGACGAGGGGGGGACTCAGTGTCAAGTCCTCCTTGACAAGCCCCATGCAGGACAGTAGATGATTATGGGTGGTTTGATTGATGTTGCATTTCCCACAAATGGGGAAGATCTTATCGTCCTGATTAAACTTAAGGCTTTTCATGTGACCACTTAAGAGTCTGGACAGAGCAGTCTGGTGGACATGATTGCCCGCAAAAGCAATGGCTCCATCTGGCCGCTTGCCATAATACCAGTCATGTGCTGGAGAAGAAAGCCAAGAAGTGGCGGTGGTAGATTTAACTCTTGAGCAGATCTCCAAAAAGTCAATATGTTAGAGGTCAAATTAATTGAAGTTCGCTTCTTAGCCAGGATATCAGCCATCTCATTGCGGCTATGTCCAATTTGCGATGGGATCCACTGAAAATGGATATTATGCCGGTATGAGAGTTCCCACAGTAAAGTAAGAATATAGATTGAGGTTTTATCACCAGCATGAGACCAGTTCTGAAGGTGTTGGATAGAGCTGCGGCTGTCGGTCAAAATCCAAATATCTTTATAGGTGGAACAAGAAGCTGCAGCCTTTAGACCCTCTTCAATCCCTATTAGCTTTGACCGAAAAACAGAGCAATGGTCTGGATTATGAATTTTGATAGTGAAACTACTCGAAGATGTTTTGACCAAGACTCCACTACCACAATTGTTATACTCATTTTTACTGCCATCTGTAAAAATCCGAAGGGCATTGGAGGGAATACTGTTAAGTGTTTCCAAAGCAATATGTCGAAGATATTCTGGTAAATCTGTCTTTCTGTTGGTAGAAGAGACAAGATCTGTTTTAAAATGAACTCTGGGAAGTGCCTCCAAGGGATTGATAGAAAGTTTCAGAGAGTGTTCCTCAACACTGGTTTCAATATAGCCCATCAAGTAAGCCAATGAAAAGGGGCTGTTTCTTTTTAATCACTGATTCCCTGTCCACTTCTGGAGAAACACAGATGTACGATTGTGAGTACCATAACTGTATAGTTTGTTGAAGTATTTTGTTAGTCTAACCTTGAGCCTCAAGTTCAGTGGTTGTAGATCACTTTCACAAAGAGCTATTTCACCTGGGCAGCTGTTACGAAGGCCAGTAATAAAGCGGGCTGCACTCAATTGGACACGCTCCAGCTTTAGTAAATCGGCATATTTCTTCTAGTTCTTAGCTACGTGAGATCGAGGTTTATTCAACGGATTGTAGCATGAGGCGTCAAAAAAGTGCTCGATCTACTACTGTTAAATTTTTTTTCAGACCCAGCTAATTGCTTATCTGTGCATCACCTTACATAATTATAAAGAAAATAGGTATTGAAACATTCTTTTTTTTTAATTCATAGTATACGTAGATGTAACTTAAGAACATTAGAAATAGTTTTCACTTTGACTGTTGTTAGAATGAATTTGTAAAATAAAACAGCGTCTAAAGTTGGTAAACGTTAGCGCAGTTTCTACATCAATAAGAAGCTATCTCCGTCACAAAAAATCTCAACATAATTATCAACAAAAGGCAATTTTTGAGCTTCAGTCAAAAGGAAATAAATCTAAATGTTTCACAAACTCTTAATCATGTTCTTTTCGTTAAGTGTAATTTGTACTGTTGAAATCGTGTTAAATCTTTCAAGTAGAACTTCTCCTTTTGTATGTATGTACATATGTGCAATAATGCATCAAATAACTGGGTAATTGTAAGTGAATTTAATATTAAATTAACGCGTGAAAAAGTATCTAATACTATCAAAATCAAAATGACTCAAAACGTAATTACTTTAACAACTCCAATGGAATTGTACCTCATTAGAACTTTCCTTCAAATTGAATAAACTAAACACATGCTGTCTATATAATTGTCAGATAAGATTTAACCTCATTAAGTACCCAATGAATATGGAAGCGGATGTTTTGACTCCTTAAATTGGATTACTCGTTCTGCGAGTAATATATAATTGAATTGATCCTCTATAGCAATTCAAGCGAGGGAAACGATTATGGTAGCATATAGTATATTTTGCATGTCTGAAAAGCAGGGATATATATATATATATACATATATATATATATATATATATATATATATATATATATATATATATGTGTGTGTGTATGTATATATATATATATATATATATATATATATATATATATGTATACAGGGTGATCGGAAAATGTCTGGCCAAATTTTAATTAGAGGAGACGAATATAAAATGATTCCAAGTACAATGCGTGTCCGGATATGAAGGTTATGATCGGATATGCAGATTGGGGATATGGAGGCGGATTGGGGTTGTAGAGGGCGCTGTGTAGGGCAGTTGTCAACATGTGTAACAGTCACAATGCTCATTTTGGGGGATATGACAATCCGCATGCTACAAGACCGTCTGCTTACCAGCAGAGATTTAGTGTCAATGTGCGGGTGAGCATGGTGCACGAATACGTGATTGAGCCGTACATCCTACCTCATCACTTGGACTGCCCGAAGTACTTCATCTTCTTGCAACAGGTCTTGCCCGAACTGCTGGCTATTGTGCCTTAGTGCATCCGGAGATTATCTGGTTCCAGCACACTTTAGCCGTGATGTCAGGAATTACCTGGACGCCACTTATCGACATCAGTGGATTGGTCGAGGTGGAGCTGTTTCCTGGGCGCCACGATCACCAATCTGCCCTGATTGGATTACTTTCTGTGCGACCACTTGAAAAGCATCATCTACGATACCGACTCCGCCAACGATCTCGTCGCCAGATTGACTGTTGCTGCTGGAGATGTGCAGGACATGACTGGTGTTTTTGCTAAGGCACGCAGTTCCATGCGACGGCCATATGAAGCTAGTATTATGGTTGATGGTCGAGCATTTGCTGTAACACGTTGATTTAAAACAGTTTTTCACACTCTTTCGAGCATTTGCTGTAACACGTTGATTTAAAACAGGACTTGTTACATTTATTTGTGTCTCTTTCCTTTTACCTTTCCACTTTCTTTACTCTCCAGGGCTTTTACGCGTGTAAAGTTTAAAGGGATAAAATAAAGTGTATGTTTATTGGATAGCCAGTAAATTTTAAATACTGTGGTTTCAAAAAATAGTTGAAAAATTTTCAGAACAGATGGCGCTGATAGGCATATATATTGGATTCAGCTTCAACGCTTCCTATCCTTTCAAATTTTCTGAACAAATACTGAATTTTTTTCCGATCATGTCCTTTCGATACTTGAAATCTACGTTGAAAGCTGCGTCTTGTCTCCCGTCGGGCTGCGATTCAACATATTGTATTCGAACACAATGACTACATATCCCCATCAGCGTCATCTCTTGGGAAAATTTTCAACTATTTTTTAAACCACAGTATGTAAATTTTACTGGTTGTACAATAACCATACACTTTATTTTACCCTTTTATATCTAACCGTTTCTGAGATATTTGTTTTTAAATTTCGGGAATCCTTTTTGGGATGCTCTGTATATAGAAGAAAAAATGTTTTATGTAATTGTAGTAGATTTTTAATGTATCATACTATTATACAGGGAAGTAATGAATATCAAGTCGATCGTGTTTCACTGGTGGATTGCGATCTTCTGATGGATCGCGGAAACGTATTTTATTGATCGCAATAAAATCAAAGGCAAACAAAAGAAAACACATAATTAATGGTTCTAAGTATCGGAGTCTTAGGGTGCCTCAAACAGATAATTGCTTCAGGGGATATTGCAGTCAGGACAGGACCCACCTCCACACCAATGCCGTCGCTATAAACCATTAGAAGGTATTTGTTTTCATCCATGCGTCCTGTATCAAGGGATACTATTCGGAGATGACTGGCAGAAGGTGGAATTAGGTGTCAACGTCCATTAAGTCACCTACAATCGACCCTTCAACATAGATACATCCGTGCGGATTGGTGCCGAGGTCAGTCCGCCTGGAAGTATGCTATGACTATGCTGTGAAATACGAATTATGCTGTGAAATATTCTAATTTTTACACTTATTTCAAAGTATGTTGTGAAATATTCTATTTTTTTACACTTCTACTTTCAAAGTTGTTTGTTAAAGTTTTAGTAAAACTAAAACTTTAACGACTAACTTTAAAAGTAGAAGTGTAAACAATAAATTTCAGTATTTGATAATCCCAATACAAAAGATTCTTGAGTAATCGCTTATTTGCATTTCTTAAATATGTACGATAACCAATAGTAACTGGACGAAATTTTACAGGTTGCTTATGCAGTTTTGGTATTAAAGCCAGATATGGAAATCTTGTACTCCCCATATTAATCCCTGATTTCTTATGCATTGCTTTAATCATGTTTTCAATTTCCCTTTTAGACCAATTTACCTGCCGATACATATTTAAATCACAGTACCTACTGTATAGTAAATTGTGATAGTAGCTTCTACAAGTAAAAGCATAATTTTCTGTTACCTTATTCACGTATGTAATAACAAATAACTTCTGAAATTCCTCTAACTCGTCCTTATCGTACAAACCAGTCTATCCCTTCCCCTCTCTCTATATACAGGGTTAGCAAGAAATAGGTTCCCCAATTCAGAGGGCTCTAGAATGTGTTCTATTGGTCCAAATAAGATAAAATTTTAAATACAGATAATTCAAATGATATGCTTGACATTTATTAAATCAAACATTTTAGTACAAAAATCCGCCGATAGGTGGCGCTCTAAAACACATAACAGCATTTAATGGGCTTTATAAATGTTAAATAATATTAAAAAAGTAGCATTAAAACTGCTCAAAATGTCCCCCTTCATGTTCAACAATGTGCTCTTATCGCAGCGCCATATTTCCACAGCTGACCGGAGTGAGTCTGCCGGAATATCAAGAACATGGCACCGAATGCTGTCCTTCCGATCTGGCATTTTACGGTAGGTATTGTCCTTGAGGAACCTTCCACAACCAAAAGTCGCAGGGTGTGATATCCTGCGAACGAGGAGGTCATGCTGTTGGGAAATGCCGGCTGTTCACTCGTTCAGCTGTGAAATGTTGTATTAGCAATTGCTTTACACTACGCTCAATGTGAGGAGGCGCGCCATCCTGCATGAAAATGATGTCCTGAAGGCATCCACCCTGTTGAAGTTGTGGGATTACAAAATCCCTCAGCATATCACGGTACCGTAGTCCTGTGATCTGTGATGGAACAGGTTTTGATTCCAGTTGCAGTTACCTCGTCAAAATATACGGTCCAATGATAAAGGTAGCCGTAAAACCACACCATACTGTCACTTTTTCAGGATACAAGAGTTGTTCCTGGATATCATGAGGGTTTTCCGCTGCCCAAATTCGACAGTTGTGGGTGTTAACTTGCTCATTGGGGCAAAAGTGGGCTTCGTCAGTCCAAAGGATGTACCAAGGTCAACTGACGTCAACCACCATGCGAGCAAGGAACTGAAGTGCAAAAGTTTTACGAACCTCTGAGTCTCCGTCCTGCAATAGGTGCACATGCTTGTGGAAGGATGCGAAGTTGCTTCAAATTTCTTTATCATCTTGCGTAGGGCACATGGAGACATTGGACCTCTTCGTACTAGTATCTACTTTATACGACGGAATTCTTTTACAGCTGCAACGGAGTTCTGCTGGTTCATGTAGAACAACTTCACCAGTAGCGCTTTTTCTTGCAGTGTTGGTATGATGTACTGAGAAGTAACTAATGCTCGTGCAGAATCCGCCTTCTTTTTATTCAAAGAATACTGCTACTAGGCATGCGCTGTAACGCAAATAATGTTTCACATTTTCAATATATGCAAATAAATACCATTGGAGTTATAGCGCCATCTATAGGTGAATGTTGATACTAAAATATTTGATTTAATAAATGTCAAGCGCATCATTTGAATTATCTGTAATTCAAATTTTATTTCATTTGGACCAATAGAACGTATTCTAGAACCCTCTGAAGTGGGAAACTTATTTCTTGCTAACCCTGTATATATCCGCTTCTTATAGCCTTCATCATATTGTATCTCCATTCACCAAATACCCCAGTTTTCATATTATACTTATTAAAGACATAAATCTCAAAATAAAATAAAAATTTTTACGATGTATGAGAAAAGAAAAAAATAATTAAATTCAAAATTAATTTTATTACTCTTTGGTCAACTTGCTTACATAAAAATGTGTTTAGGAATATATTAACCAATTACTTATTAAGGAGTAGACGTATGAATACTGATGATAATGATCGAGTTTTTTGCCATAGGCAATATTTAAAAAGGGCTATTAAACAGGGATATCCAAGGGCATTCCTGATCAAAATTACAACAGGATTCTACAATTAAACAGCAACTGTCTATGGCAGTGTTTCCCAAACTGGGGTCCCCGGACCCCTGGGGGTCCGCGACGAGGTTTTAGGGGGTCCGCGAATAACACGCAATATTTAACTAATAAATAGTTAGCTTTAAAAAAAATAAAATTCATTATTTTTCTCCACTCTTTTTTTTTAATTTATTTTTTTAAATAAAATAATAATGAACTTTTTTCTAAATAACTTTGATTTAAATACATTCATGAAATTAATTTCAAACTGATAGGCAATATCTTCAAACAGAATTAAATTGTTTGGGGGTAGGTTTCGCTTTGGCACAATGCCATGATTAACGGTGACGATACTCTGATGTGGCTCGGACGTCAGAGCACTTGAACATCTCCCGCCTCCCCCTCACTGTTCACACTAAATTATGCTTGTTGTACATATCCAGTAGAAACACTCCCTTGCAATATGGTTTTAAGGGGTCCGCGAATTTTTTTTTCTCTGAGGGGGTCCGCGGAGCGGAAAGTTTGGGAACCACTGGTCTATGGAGTACTTCTAAGCAAATGCTGATTACATATAAGTTATTTAAGGACTCGAGGTGAAGCATTTATCGAGGGTAAAGATGAGTTAGTAGGCTTTACTATGTTTCACATGGAAAAGCACACATGGAAAGGTAATATTTATGGAAAGGTGTTTCACATGGAAAGGTAATATTTATGTGAATATGAGAATATACAATCTTTTTGGAGAATTTAGTTTTACACGGAGGTAAATAAAATTGAAATAAATGTGATTTGAAGAAAGTGGTGTTAGAGAGTGAGACTTGTTTTTGTAGAACTTTTCTGTTTACTTGAGTATAAGAATAGGACATAGAGGTGCTAGTCGCTTACTTCTGTCTTTCCAATGGTTTTTGTACATTTATTTTTTAATAGGTTGTATGTTGCTTGGTATACAGTCCATTCATTGATAAGTATCGGCTTCCGGGAGTGTTAGCATGGCGGGAAGCATGCTAAACCGGAGAGTGGGGATCACAACTCCCCCCGGCCAACTTTTGATACGTTTCATGTTTTTGCATTCTTTAATGTATATCATTGGTTCTTATTTGGATATTATATACATACACACACACACACACACACATATATATATATATATATATATATATATATATATATATATATATATATATATATATATATATATATATATATATATATATATATATATATATATATATATATATATATATATATATATATATATATATATATATAAATATATATATATATATATATATATATATATATATATATATATATATATATATATATATATATATATATATATGTATATATATATCATATAAAAGCCAGTAATCAAATTCAAATTGAATTTAAATCCTATGCATATCCACTATAACCTAAGGTTTGCCTAGGCTGGAAAAGCAGCTTTAAACGGGAGTGGGAGTCGAAATCCTCCTCAACCATTAAATGCAAAGCATTTGGTTATCCAATATTCCTTTAATTCTTCTTTTTCTTGGATTATATATATATATATATATATATATGTCTTGACGAAAAGATGTATAATGCTCTGTCGACTGTTCTCTTGCGAACATGTTCGACTTACACGTGGTAGCTGTGCTTGTGAGTTATTATTTCTGTTTTAATATTTCTGATTTATAATTCATGTGGTTTATATTATATCTCCTTCCACTAGCCAGTAGACAGTCCCAATAGTGTCTACAGTTAAATACTATCGCCATTGTCAGAAACTGGCTATTCCATCGGTTTTAATTCGAATTGTATGGCTGTCCTGACGAGAATGCAATTTCGAACTAACCGCCATTTTTGGGGTAGTTTTAATTGATTGATTTTAATTGATCTCCATATCTTGGGTGTTTAATCTTGAGCTAATTATTATTGCCTTTTCTCATTTTTATCGTGTTTTCTTTTTCATTTTATATTTATGATTATATATTTATATATATACCTTTTTATTGTGATTTTTGTATACTCATATTCTCCTCAGCCCTTTTTCATTATAGTGATAAGCTACCCTCTTTTTTTATCCTTAGTCTTAATCTATAGTTACGTATTTGTAACAGATATACTAGAGGTGGATTTTTTAGTACTTTCCGTAGTTTATGCATAGTTTTCGATTAAAATCTTTATTTATCAAATTAGAATAATAGATTATTATTATTTCAGTAATTCCTTCAAATTTAAAAGGGAATACCTCAACTTATGATAATTTAATCTTTCCGTATCATTATCTAGTTTGGGCGATTTCTGTCAGAACGACGCTGTCGTCTAAAAAAGAACTTGATTATGTAAATTATAAAAGATCAGTTTACCATTACTGCTGATCATCATGTTGTGGTTGAAAGGTTTATATATTCGTTCATAGTTATTATTTATTGCATATTTATAAATTATTCATCGCGAAATATAAAATATGAATGCCTTATGTTTATTTTATCAAATATTACATGAAGCAATTATGGATGTCGAAATGTTTTCGGGTCTCAGTCGGTTTTTTTTTTTTACAAAACATCTTGTTTCATATATCTGAAGTCATTTCCATTTCGTAATGGTATTTGACTATGTGTATGTGTGTAAGTATAATATACACCACAAACTCTTTTTGTAGAAATCAAAAACATTATTGCTCAATTTGCATTGTAACACCATTGTAAAGACCAAAACATTATATTCCGGTCTTTACAAAAAATCGTGATCGGAATCCACGCTGAGCAAAACATGAAATTCCGAAAAATATATAAAAAATATATACATTTATGAAATATATAATTTTTTTAATTTGAAGACGTTATGGACTTCAAAATTCGGACATAGGAAAATCGCCTGACAATACGATCTTCCTTTTTTATCAGTATCAAAACTAAATACATAACACACACTGTTCCAAAACAAAAAAAAAATCTGATGTGGGCAGCACATGACTTTCCCTCCAGACTTATTTATATCCACGTTCTCTTTATTTTAATTTAATTTAATTCACGTTTAATTCAATTTTCGTTCTCATTTGGAAACTGGACTTATTTTCAAAGGTGGCGTAGAGAAAATACGGGAAAACTAATATATATCGAGAATGACTGGTCCTAGTGTAATGGGGCTGGTCTTATTCTTTTCTTCGTTAAAAATTACGTATTAAACATGCATTTAATGGATATATTTGAGCATAAGTAGTTTTTTATTTTAGATTTTGGCGATTTTTGCGAACCATTTTGCAAAACAAGGCAGGTTATATTTTTCGAATCGTACCAAAATCTAATCAGCACCAGGGTGACCACAAGTGAATTATCTAATGAATTTTGTGAAATTCGGTTCATTAGTTTTTCAGCTAGAGTGGATGCAAGCATTTGCGAACTATTTTGCAAAAAAGGGCGGGTTCTTTTTTCCCAAATCGTACCCAAAACTAATCAGCACCAGATTCGCTTACAAGTTAATTATCTACCAAATTTTATGAAATTCGGTCCATTAGTTTTTTAGTTAGAGTGGATACGAAATCTGCACACACAGACACAGACACACTGACACACCGACAGACACACACACAGACGTCACGCTAAAAATAGTTTTTTCGTATTCTAGAGGTCTCGAAACGTGTAGATCCGTCGAAAACTCGAGTTGCGATTTTCGGCATGATTACAATACTTCCCCTATACATTACCATGCATTGCAGGGAAAGTAATTATGTTTTTGGAGTCAGCTGTTTATTAATTATTATTTTTATGAGGATAAAAGCGATTCCAAATATCACTAATTTCAGTATTCCGAGGAAGAGCAACATTGAAATTCATTCTTCTTCGGCGTATGCGTATGTGTGAAAAGGCCGAGTTTGCAATTGCTCAAACATGAACGTCATTCGCATTCTTCGAATTCGACACGGCATAAACTGTATGATAATATACCAAAATTATGTGCCCAGGAATTTGTTTAGATTGTATGTGTTCTTATTCAGATAACTTAGCGTTTAAATGTGTGGCGATATAATAACATAACTTTAAGTTACACTTTTATAAATTCATTAAGTAATTATTAATCATCTTCACATTGCCGTAAATTCATATATAGTGGAATTGACATTAAAACGTGCATTGCTCGTTGTTGTGCCGCAATAAACCCTCCAATTTTTTTTTTACCTTTTGTGTAACTCCTGAAAAGAATTATTAATTAATATAAAAAGATTACACTATTTAAACTTAAACAATATCATTTATTAACAACATCAATTTATCAATAACATCAATTTTCATTAAGTATTTTAGCGAGGGAACATATGCGACCAGAATTATTAGATTTACGATAGTGTCTAGGACCTGTGACAGTCTGAGCACATACCTTCCAGTTTAGTCTTGGGCTTATCATCTCTCAAAGGCTTGCATCAGTCTTATACTGCCATAACTCTGTGGTGTGTGGCTCCTTCTCGTACTTTTAATGCACTCGCCATTTGATCTACCTCCATTAATTTGGAACCTCTACGGGACACTCTACAAATCTGTTGGTTTTTTTATGCTTCTCTACCCGTGCATCTTGAGTCAAAATCGTGATCGTTAAACTTTTCATATCTGATCTCCATCTCTGCTTCTCGTGGTCTGCATCTGATTTCGTCTACAACTGAACTATTTTTCTTTCCAAGCTGTGGTTCCCTCGGCGGGGGGGGGGGCTCCGCCCTTCTTCCCCCTGGTGTTCATTAGTTCTTCTTAACCCAATGGCAGCATTTCACATTTAGCAAGGCCCCTCTCAGCCCCTCTGGTCTGGCACCCCTAAATTTATAGTCCTTTTGACCTTAAAGTTCACGTCGTCATAAACCCCGGTGTCAGCCAGACTACAGCTTTGTTAGCCGTTCTGGGCACCATAAATACTACAAATAAAAGTGTCTCATGTGAGAACAATTTCTGGTCTCACAAAATGGAAGTGGTGATGCTAAGTAAGTATATCATTCCGCATTCACGTTTACCCCAGGCTCTGTTTTAGGGCGTATCAAAAGAACTTTGCTTGAGCGTATTAAAATAGCCTATTTAGGCCGTATTATGCTTGCACAGAGGGCAAAAGGCATATTTAGAGCATATTACCCCCGCACAGAGGAGGAAAGACGTATTAAAATCGTAATAGAATGTAGCGGTCAATGTATCCATCGTAAGACCCAAGGCTCATTACATGTTCGTGAGCGAATAAGACATGTTTAGGCAGAAATTTGTTGGACACAGCCATACAGCGGGCGACAGAGCCTTTTTTAAAAGTACAGATCTATAAATGTCCAACAGTCATTTATAAATATAAAATGTTCTCCGTTTGTTTGTAACGGTTGGTTGTATGACAAACTTGGCGACAAGTTCTGTGACATATCGCTAAACGCCCAAGTTTGACAAAAATTTCGTCAAATTTTCAAAAATGACACGAAGTTAATACAAATGGCTACAAATTGATGAAATAATTATTAACATATTTTAAAATAATGTACTATTTATGTTAAGTTAATGCACTACTACTTATTTATAATGTAATATTTATTGAATTGTGTACTTTATTGCTTGTTACGAATGCTATCAATATTGATAATAGCCAATATGGAGTTGCGCGGAAATTTAAGTTATTTGGATACGTCAAAATATTTTTACATGTTGTCATCCGAAAAACGCCAAATGTATAATTCAACATGACAATCTTTATCTTGTAGATCTTATACATAATTTTTTCACTGTAAAAGGAGTATATTTATTTTATTTATTATATAGAATTCATTGTATTACATTGTATTATATACACTCATCAGAAACTTTTAAAAGTTGTTTTGTATTTAAAATTTCAGATGTAACGCCTTAACGTAATGAATAAACTATTTAATAAATTAAAATACACATTTTTTGCTTTAGATGTTTACATTAATTTTTCTTGAAAATTTTCTTAACTAAACTACTATGTATTTTTTTCTCAATTTTAGAAATTAACTAAAATATTAATGGAGACAAACAATGTTTATAGATGGCCTTAATAATTTTTTTAATCTTTGAACAATGCTTGTAGTACAATTATTTGCAAAAAATTGTGTTTGAAATACATAATTATATAAATCGACAGATAAATGGATGATATAATATATTTTAATTAAAAGATAAAAATATTCCATTTATCTATATTTTAGTAATGCTACTATCTATTAAATTCTATTTCTATGTTGCCCATTTACTATATCTGCATAATTTTTTTCTTTTTTCGACTATAATAAATAATCTTATTTTCTTAAGAAATATGCTAATTTTGAAGATGTTTACTGATTTAATGATATGTTGTAATATTATCAAGTAAGATGCCCAAATATATGGCATACTTTATTACATTATAAATCTTAATAAAATTATCTTGTCTTAAAATATACGAACACATAAATATATTTAAACTTAAACATCGTGTTTTTCTTCTAATCTGTTTCTTGGAAACTTAAAATTGATTGCTAATACCCGGGGATTTCTGTTTACTATTTTTATCGTAATGAAATTCGGACAATTTACTTGGAAATCCATTTCTAAATTGAATAAAGGCTTAATTATGTAAATTAGAATATATACACAGTATTTTTATGATACTGTTTATCAAACAAATTGCTATAGTTTTTCTTTTAAATAGTATCATATATCGGGATCTAATCTAAGTTATGGGAAGTTATATATGCATTACCATAGGGATTGATTACATATTAATGAATCTACATTATTTATTAATGGAAAAAGAAAACTAATATGAGGATTTATATCATGCATAGTTGTGATATTCTTTCTTGCATGCATGTTTTATTATATACGTTAGATATTTATTACTAATACATGAATATTATGTATTACATTTTTTTACAGTTACAATCATTTTTAATTTCTCATACTGTAGACTATAATATAAATTATCGTTTTCATCGAAAATTGCCGATATCGAGATTTCGATGCCCAGGTATGTTTTAAGACCTTTAGAACTCGTTTTTACAATTTTAGAGTGATTTTCGTCTGTCTGTGATCGAATTACTGAATATAACCTTTTCGGGACGGCGGCATTACGAAACTACCGTGGTCCAAAGGACGAAGCGCTTCGTTTCCGAAATGTGCCCAAAAGACGGCTATTTTTTTGCGCTAAGCTTAACTCTCGAAAAAACTGCACTAAAAATCACCCGTTCAGCACAGCATTCTACTTTTTTCAGGAAGAAAGGAAATACTTATTTTCTATTTGATGAATATTTTTTATACAAATTTTCTTTTATCAAAATATTAAAAATTTTAGTGTATATATGTTTTAGGTACAGATGGATAATTCTTTGGCATGTCCTTCCGATTTTTTAAAACTGTACCACATATATGCGTATTCTTAGACAACAAATACTTTGCAAGTACAGGAGAGGTAAAAAATTTATCCAAATACAAAGTATATCCTTTTCCTGAAAGTTCACTTAGAAGTGTTTTCACAACGCGTTCTCCATACCCACCATAAGAGCTAGATAATCCCGTGTCCTTTCCAGTATACACAAGGAAATTCCATTTATGGCCTCATTCCGATTCTGACGCTTTATATATTTTTATTCCATATCTGGACCTTTTCGATGGGATATATTAACGAAATCCCAGTCTTCCTTTCCATGAGAACATAAATAACCTTATCATTTCATTGCCGCACATTCCTTTACCCCCCCCCCCCTCCCCCACCCACTCAAAAAAAAAACTCTCTTATATTCCTCTATTTCAACAACCAAATCAATAAAAGACAAAATCAGAACGAGACCCGGAACTCAATTATAAAATTGTTGATGCTACAAGAATTGCTTTACTTTACAGAACCATGTGTTTCATCGCTCCAAATGGAGAAATAATTCATTGGATTCTCCTTGTGCCAAGGTCAAACATCTACAAAATACATTTAAGTTGCTTCCACGGGCATTTAGCGCCATCTAGGAGACAAATACATTCAAACTAAAACGTTACACGTAGAAACACCAATACGTGCCAGTCGTCCTTTAGGGTAAAATTTCCTCCGGTCCGCGGGCGTGCCGTTCGTTCTTGAATGCAAGTTCGCAGCTGGCGCGTGGGCGTGCCACTCGTCGCGAAAGGGATAAGACAGCTGCTACAAATATTATTTGATTTTCAGAAAAATCTTTATCCGTCTTTGTTAACGAAATATCTAGAATTGGGTAGAAATTTCTGAAATGAGAGCATCGAAATGAGAACATCGAAATTTATTCGACATTATTTTATAATTTTATAACATGGTAGCATACGATACAATTTGGCATAATTATGCGTACATGGGGTTTATTGTGGCTCAATAATCACGAAACATAACAGATTCAACCATTGAAAGTGAAAACCAGCTGCGGTACAATTTTTCTGTTAGTGACATCATTAGCCTTTCCCTCGTGGGCTACCCACCCGAGGGGGTAAGTTGTCAAGCTTGGTATAATTTAAATATAAATTATGTCCTTTAGATGAAGGGTAACCTGCTATACTGCGAACCACTAAACGAAAAACGCAGATATTTCAAATTTTGTCTTGGGAAATTTGCAAGAACAACAACAACAAAAAAAAAACAGAAATATAAGAAAAATAAATCACAAGCAAATTAAAAATTCATTCTGTTATGAGAAGGTACAGTTGATCTATACCCTTGTTACATTCCTTATATACAATACTGTATAAGGGAAGTATTGCGACGGGGTCGAAAACTCGAATTTGAATTTTCGACGGGAGAGCACGTTTCAAGCATCCCTGATCACAACTCGAGCATTTTTGAAGCGATGTATGTGTGCGTATGTGTGTGTCTGGAAACGATAACTGACGAACGAATGGACCGATTCGAACGAAATTTGGTACAAAAATTACAATCCGTAAACACAGGAAGCCTATTATTTTTATACGCAATCAAATGTTCAGAACCCCCCTAAATTTTCGAGTTAAATTTTGAAAAAATCGTCAAAAAATCAAAACTTCTAGTAAAGTTACACAAATAGACAATTTGTATGTAATATTTCATTAAAAAATGATTGACATAAATCCTAGAACGCTAGCATGAACCGTTCTCGAGATATTGCACATTTTTCAAAACATAATATAAAACAAAAAAAAATATTTCTTATTGAAAACCATGTTTTCATATGTAATACCATGCGATAAATTTGGTGACATCATTCTCGTTGATCTATCTCGCTCCATTCATGAAAAAAGATACTTTGAGTAATACTTTTGTGCTAGAACGCCAATAGTCCTTTAACTGTTGTAAGAATAACTTATTTCTCCATCCATAACGCTTGGCGAGATTTTGGCGACGAATTTGGTGGAACGTCAAGAACTTGACGACTTTTATAAATGTTGCTAAAATAACGAAAATCTCCCCAAATAGATAAAAATAACGCTAAATCAATGAAACTGACGACTCATTGACGAAAATTCAATATCTTGTAAAGAATATAAATATCTACTATAAAAATAATCTATTTTTTTACTGTAAAAGTAGTAAATTCATTGCATTACATAAGGAATGTCATGTGCTGCCCACATCAGATTTGTATCTTTATTTTGTATTGATTATAGAGTAAATTTCATTAAAAATTGGAACTGCGGAAAAAAACATAGTGCCTATTTGTTTCCGTGAAAGTTTGGTTTGTACTAAATCAGTCTGTAAGATACACACACCGGCCAACAAATTATACGCCCAGGTTCTATATTTTATTTGACCGCTTTTAGCTCAAATTCAGCGCGTATGCGGCATGGATTCTACAAGGGGCTTGGCATTATAGCCATGAAAATACCATGCATTGCACAAAGAGATCGTAAGTTCCTGTATATTTGATGTCAGAGGAGATTATTACCGGATGTGTCTTTCCAACATGTCTTGAAAATTATCATCTTGACTTGCCATAATGATACAACTTTGTAATAGGGTTCTTGGAGATGTTGAAACACACAGATTTTATTGTATCCGATGACTCGGCTCAGACTTCCACATATGCAAAACATATGCAAGTTTTAGATATATCTTCCAATATCCATAATAAACCTAAAGCTATGAAATCCTATACATTCATTGCGGATAATCTATAGACATAGCTATGCATAGACAGTAGGTACCTTACTGGAAAATTATATAAAATATAATATATATTAAACATACTTTATGTAAAGGCATATTATGCATACTTTCTAATGCATACTTTATGTCATAATATTGTTGAAAAATGTTGATAATTATACAATAAAGATGAAAATTATGCAGGCATGTCACAAATTCGAATTATTTTTGAAATACTATACAGTTATCAGCTACAATATCCCAGATATTGCGTAGGAAACGCCAAACAAAATTACTTGCATAAAGCCGGGCGTTTTTGGCTCAATCGTTTGAAGTGTACGAGCTATGAACAATTTCAAATCAAAACTGGGGTTTAACAAACATAAAATAAGAATATAAAAGTTAAAAGTAATTTCAATATTTTATAATCCTAATACAAAAAAATCTGTTGTGGGCAACACATAATTTTCCTTATATAATGTGATGAATTTACTACTTTTACAGTAAAAAAATAGGGTTTTCTTATAGTAGATACTAATATGCTTTCCAAGATATTGAATTTTCGACAATTAGTCGTCATTTTCATTGATTTAGCGTCATTTTTATCAATGAGTCGTCAATGACTTAGCGTCATTTTTATCAATGAGTCGTCATTGACTTAGCGTCATTTTTATCCATTTTGCGCGTTTTCGTTAATTTAGCAACATTTAAAAAAAGTCGCCAAGTTGGCGACATTCCACCAAATTCGTCGCCAAAATCTCGCGAAGCGTTATGGACGAAGAAATAAGTTATTCTTACAGCGGATAAATGACTAATGGCGTTCAAGTACAAAAGTATTACTTAAAGTATCTTTTTTCATGAATGGAACGAGCTAGATCCACGAGAATGATGTCACCCAATATATCGCATGGTATTACATATGAAAAGTGAACATATTTCTCAATAGGAAATATTTTTTTATATTTTATATGACTCTTTGATAATTTTTTTGAAAAATGTACAATATCTCGAGAACGGTTTATGTTAGCGTTCTAAAATTTATGTCAATCGTTTTCTAATGAAACATTACATAAGAAATGTCTATTTGCGTAACTTTATTAGCGGTTTTGATTTTTTGACGATTTTTTCAAAATTTCATTCGAAAATTTAGGGGGAATCTGAACATTCAATTGCGTATAAAATCAATATGTTTCCAGTGTTTACAGATTGTGATTTTTGTACCAAATTTTGTTCGAATCGGTCCACAGATTCACTGACCACAGATTCGTCACCACAGATTCACTGACACACACACACACATACTTTTACACACACACACACACACCCGGCCGTCCAACTAGTTACTCTAAGTCCTCTGGACGAGTCGGACGGTCTGGGTCTTCAACACACACACACACAGACATCACTCCAAAAATGTTTGATTCGTGATCAGGGATGCTTGAAACGTGCTGTCCCGTCGAAAACACGAATTCGAATTTTCGACCCCGTCACAATACTTTCCTTATGCATTATGTATATAAGGAATGTAATATCCCATCCGTTTTTTGAATCCTAATATAGTTAAATAGATGTTGAATACAAGAAAACAATGAAATCAAAGTAACATATTTAAATAACAAAAAACATTTATTATACAGGAAATCATTCAAATATTAGGTACATGAAAGTGAAGTCCTAATACATTCTTTTTGAGTTTTCGACATATTAACGTACGTAAATTTTAAAAATTGCCAAATGTGGCAACTGCATATGACCCTTTAAATGCTAAACCGTCATATGCTTTTACACTTGACAGTACAACATGAACTAAGTACATTTCTCTTTCTCATATGTTCACTACCTCTTTTCCAAAAAGAAAACCTTGTGACTTGTCAAATGCAATTTCACTCTAAGTTCTTGTTACTGTAGCAATAAAGTTATTGTTACTGTAGGAAATATAATTCTGCCAGTGTTCTCATAAGTTGGTAGTGTGGAATTGTCGAACTTAAGAATACAATTTTTGCTTCATTTTTAGGATTATATTTAAGAATTGCATAAATAGAAGCAGGCTTATTAGCCCATGCATGTGGGAACACGAAAAGCGTTTGCAAGAGGTTACAAAATTATCGTAATCACAGCTATCCATGAAGGACTTTACTGGACTGTTGTACAACATTGGAAGTGGTGAAATTTGCTCATGAGATCTGTGAGACCTATGTATCCATTTTTATGTATAAAACCATTATATGCGTAAAAACGAATTGAAAGATGGGGTTTCCAGTAATTTGTAGTTATACATATATTGCAGAAATAATCAAAATATTATTGTCTTGTCTATAACAACATCGACTGCACCATATCCCTCTATATAAATAGTAGCTGATGCTGTAGCCCTCGCAGCTCTTTGACACATTTTTCGTTCGTCGAGATTATTTGCTTTGCAGCGCAAAAACTATAGCACATAAAAATATAAAATGTGTTACACTTACAGAGAATGGTTTGGTGAATACGTAAAAGTAAATCGTTTCTCGATATATATTTTAGTTTAAGAAATAGTCAAAGTTAAGTTCAATTACAAAATATTTAAGCTGCGAGTTCGCGTTCTGGATAGACTGACAGTAGCAAAATCACTACGTTTTGTAAGAAGGTAACTACATAGTTGAGTTTTTGCAGGACGGAGCTCTTTCTTAATTTCTATATATTTTACGAGATAGACTTTTATGCACTTCTGAAGTGAAAAATGTTCTTTTGTATCGGCACGTAAATCGATTTTCTCTGTCTTGAACCGCAAAAAACTATAGCATGCAAAAATATGAAATTTTTTACATTTGTGGAGATGGAATAGAGTAACATGGTGAAATAAACCGTTTACTGATTTAAACTTTAGTTTGGCTTGAAATAGCCTGCGAAGCGAGCTCTGTGAGTGTAGCGAATAAGAGGCAAAGTCACCGGACTCGCGAAGCTAGTTACGAGGATTGACTAAGCGAGCAGGGGACACAGCCCCCTAGTGTAATATAAATCACTACATCTTCATTTATGTCATCTTATCAACCGCTAGCATATTATTGAAGCGATATATATATATCCGATACAGACTACAACAGCTCTAACATACTAATTATCATGAATACTTCTGATTTAACACTTTTTACTTTCCTTATATACACGATGTATAAGGAAAGTATTGTGACGGGGTCGAAAATTCGAATTCGAGTTTTCGACGGGAGAGCACGTTTCAAGCATCCCTGATCACGAATCGAACATTTTTGAAGTGATGTCTCTGTGTGTGAAAGTATGTGAGTGTGTGTGTGTGTGGGGGGGGGTGTCAGTGAGCCTGTGGAGACGATAACTGACGAACCAAAGGACCGATTTGAACAAATTTGATACAAAAATCACAAGCCATAAACGCTGAACGCCTATTGTTTTTAAACGCAATTGAATATTCAGAACGCCCCTAAATCTTCGAGTGAAATTTTGAAAAAATCGTCAAAAAATCAAAACCGCTAATAAAGTTACGCGAATAAACATTTCTTATGCAATTTTACATTTGAAAACGATTTACATAAATTTTAGAACCCTAAGATGAACCGTTCTCGAGATATTGCACATTTTAAAAAAAAATTATCAAAATGTCAGATAAAAAAAATTCCTATTGAGAAACATGTTCACTTTTCATATGTACTACCATGCAATAAATTTGGTGACATCAGTCTCGTGGATCTAGTTCGTTCCATTCATGGAAAAAGATATTTTGAGTAATACTTTTGTATTTGAACGCCAATAATCATTTATCTGCTGTAAGAATAACTTGTTTCTCCGTCTATAACGCTTGGCGAGATTTTAGCGACGAATTCGGTGGAATGTTGCCAACTTAGCGACTTTTTTAAATGTTGCTAAATTAACGAATTACTTGCCAAATGGATAAAAATGACGCTAAATCAATGACGACTCATTGATGATGACGATATGGAAAATGACGACTCATTGACGAAAATTCAATATCTTGTAAAGAATATAAATAACTACAATAAAAATAATCTATTTTGTTTTACTGTGAAAGTAGTAAATTCATAGCACTATATAAAGAAAGTCATGTGCTGCCTACATCAGATTTTTAAAGAATGCAGCTAATACACCTAATAGAGGGATTTTCAGTAAGTAACAAAAACCAATTTGTCAGATTTACTTCAGTAGCTCATAAATCATGCATTTTACTCAAAATAAGTTATTACATTCCTTCATTTTCCAAATTGGCAAAAACGACTTTCATTATCCACAGATTATACACCCTGTTTAAATTACCATAATCTGAATAGAATCAATATTCAGAATAGTATAATATTAAATTTAAAACTTTTGGTGATTAATGACCAACCGTGACAGGTTCAATTTCTATCTATTAGGTTAACATTCTCCAAACATGTAATTCAACTAATATATTATAATAAAAACTCTATATGAAATTGTATTATTCATGCATACTTACATGGTTCAAGCATACAATATAAGGAATTGTTCATGAACATGCACATTAAGTCTATCTGCAGTAAAATGACATTCCCTGATCGAATAAAAGTGATAGAAGCCCCCTTGTGGACGATTTATAAAGTTAGGATAGTGGGCTCGGAAACAAATCGAGATAGACGAGGAAGTTAATTACATATTTTTAAATTTGTTTCTAATTAGTTTGAATCGACATTAGGAACAAGCAAAACCCTTATACAAAATCTAAGCAAATAATGGCTGATACTTAGTACTCATCTGTGAAATAAAATACAGTTTCTATGTGGTGATTTAAAAGTTCGGAGCAAAAGTAAAACGCTATAAAAATATCTATGGGTCAGAGAGACATGCGGTTGCAGATTAATATTCACCGTGGTGGGGGACTTTGTATGGCATGAAAAAAAGGGGAGCGTTGCTGCGAAGGAAACAATGCGAGGTAATAATTGTGAAATGAGATATTTTATTTCAGCATGATTTACAGCTGCAAGTGCTCAATGTGTCCACCACCTTATTCCAGTACTGAGTGCGATATTACGGCTGATACAGCATTAAACAACGTATTAACGGGAATTGCTGCTACTTCCTGCCGTAAGGCGCCTTTCGTTGCTGGTAAGGACTGGGGCTTTCCTCTATAGATCCGTGATTTTAGGCATCCCCACAACGAGAAATCACAGGAAGTGAGATCTGGGGATCTCTCAGGCCAGTCATGTGTACTATCACCTCCATGCATAAATCACCTCCATGGCTTTATCTGCCGCAGCGCCCCGAGTGTCGAGAGTTTGAACTATTTTTTTCATGCCACTCAAAATACCCCACAACGATGAATATTAATCTGTAAGCCGCATGTCTCTCCGACCCACAGATATTTTTATAGCGTTTTATTTTTGATCCGAACTTTTGAATCACCCTGTATATATGTATATCAGTGGCGTAGAGTCCATTTTAGACTGTAAAACTGAGCCTCCCTTATTTAAAAGATAATATAAATATTTGTGTAAACATACTTTTATGTATTATACGTTTTAAATACCTTTGCGAATATAAATGGATTATTTAGAAAATTATTGTATTTATTTGTTTAAAGTGGCACGTTTCAAAGTATTTTTCCCATTAAAACGCATATTTTAATGTTTTTGAAGCTGAAATCATTCAGCCTTCGTAGTCTATAAGTTGACGCATGACATTAAGACCACCCACCATTTGTTAAACTCCTCCCTAGCTGATTAATTAACATGGGAAGCTAGCTTATAAAAAGGCGTAGTTATTGCTTCCCCATTTTCAACCCTTTATTAACAATCGATGATTAGATGTGGGATGTTATGTTTCATCAATGATGGGTATATGAGGGTGGGTAGTACAGAATAGAATGCTAATGGGCCTCTATTTGGTTCAAAAATGATTCTATTAATTTATATTGGCAGAAAATATTCATTATATGTAATACTAAAGAATTTGAGTCATTTTTCAGGAATAACCGAGCATTTACCTAACTTTAAACTATATCAAAACGAAGAATGATGCTAAGAATGACTTACATTAAACTTAATTAGTTTGCAAAGTAGACTTAGCTCTTTAAAGCGGCATTAATATGGCGAAGCACCTGTTTACGTATTTGGGAGATTTAGAAATAATAAATCCGATTTCCCTTTAGAAATTTCATGTTACACGAGAATCTCAGTTAGATAAAAAAAGAAAGTGATTGATAATTTCCTAACGAATTCTTAGCATATTGTATTTACACGATAAATTTCTTGCGAATTATTAGCATATTATAATTATAATAAATAATTGATATACAAAAATTTTTAACGACATTGTTAAAGACATTGATTTTCAACTAAGCTTATGTTTCAGATTTCTGACCAATTTTTCGTGCACGCTTTCATACATGGACGCCTGTAGAACTTTTACCGAGGGGAAGCCTATGACTCTATAACAGGAATTATATATAACAGGAATATTGACAGTAAATAAAACAAACAATATACAATACGTGCATAATGCAGCAGACAAGTACATGGATATATATTAGAAATACGTAATAATAATAAATTCAAGTAATATTAACATCACCATAAAAGCCAAAATACGGCCATAATGCCGATAAGAGAAGAGAACAGCACCAGCCCAAATTCAATTATTAGTCAGAATCAAATTCAGAGAGAGTATTCTCAGGTCTGAGTATTTAACTCTAACTAACCCGAACAAAATGCCTGTTTCAAATTGAGCAATAGTACATTACTATAAATACTCAAACTCAGACTACAGGCATCAAAAATGAAGAAATGAAGATAGGAAACATTAAGAACATTTGTATTACCATGCAGCATGAACCCTTCTTTCACCACGTGTATACACGATCAACCTCAACAGCTTATACATTATATATATATATATATATATATACTCTATAACAAAAAATCGACGCACCAAGAAGGATTTGTCCGATTGTGATAAAAATTGGTGGATGTGAAGGTCATACATAGAAAAAGAAACGATTAAAATTCCAGAACAATTTAATGATTTAATTTGGACTGTATACAAAGACATGAAGTCAATAAGGCGTTGGTCCACCTCTGACTGATTAGACCTTAGACTGATAGATAAAGTTCACGGATGGTGTCCTGCGGAAGGTCTTGCCAAATTGAAATGACTACCAAAGGGGTCCGGCTATCAAAGGAGAGGGCATCCCAGACCATATACACCTGCCCAGATACTTAATACACCTGCTGAATGTGCAGCTCCAATGTTCTGAAGTTCCTACTATTTATTCATTGGACACCAAATTTTATTCATTTGCATGTTCACTCAAAATGTCTTTGCATACGAAATTTCATTACAATCGGACTCTTCGTCGATTTTTTGTTATAGTGTGTATATATATATATATATATATATATATATATATATATATATATATATACACCTCAAAGTTGGAAGCTCGAAAATAAATGGTGTTCTCTAATTTGAATTTAATCAATTTAAAGGTACTATAAGCCTAATAAAAATAATAATAATAATTATATGTACAAAATTATTCGTTTTATTTTCGTAACTCGTAAATCTTACATTTTGAATAAAGGAAATTACTACCCTCAGTGATTGTCAAAGCAGACAAATGGTACTTTAATTATTTTCAGATTTTCTCTGCTAAGATGAAATTACTGTAATATGGATAAAATCAAATATTCTAATGGTGTAATATTAAATTTATGGCTGGGTGATTTATCATAATCCATGAAAAGTTTAGATCTTTCACATGCTACTATTCATAGCCAAGAAAAATTAAATACTCATTTTTTAACGTGTATTTGCCATAAAATATTATAAAATGTCAGTTTTTGCCATAAAATGTGCAAATTTAATGTATGGACACTACTGCAGGACTTGTCTGTAAATTAGGTGATAAAAATGTGAGGATTACTATAATAATTGAATATTTGAATTCTTTATCAATTAAATTATTGACCGATTTCAGAATTATTATTTGTGAACTGCTCTGTGATTAACCAACATATTTACTCCTACAAAACTACGATTATCATATATTATGCAAATGATATTTAATTAGTGGAGAGGTCAATATAATTAAATTTTATCTATCTATTATTTATATTATTAATATTAAAACATGTCAAGGACAGGAAAACTAACACAAAATAAGTAAACGAGCTGCAACTTATACGTTTTACTTTGCTTAAAAATGTATGGTGTTTAACTTCATACATATGGTGCTGAGCTTCTAAATTGAAAATTGACCCCCCGACGGCTTGGTTTCTATGTTGGTATTATTCTTGGTTTACTATTTATGTTCTCGGTGTAGGAGACGGGAGAGTTTTCATAGGCTTTAACAGCCTATGTATTTGGTTTTCCAGTTAAGAAATATATTAAAAATACTACTTCGTTAAGTTCAGTTCGGTGGTCGATATAAAATGCCATTTAATAAAGACCACCCTTTATGTAATTTAATGAAATTAATTCATCCTTAATTTAATAAAATCCATTCAAATATTTAAAAGGGGGCCACTGATTATGGGCATATAGTCACTGATGAAAGGCATGGTGATACACGAAAGCTCTCTGGCCCTTTTTAATATATGTACGTCATAAAGGATGATTTTCAATTAAATGATCTACGATTTGTTGTCTCTGATTTAATGCATAAGTGATTGTATTTTATTATCCTATAAATAAACAAGTTTTTAAATTACTTACGGGCAGCATTTTCACGGGCATTACTAGTGAAATAGTATTCAGATAATTATTATTTAGATAAATGTGTTTTTTTAAAAATGATCAGTATATTTATTACTTTCCTTATATACATAATGTATAAGGAAAGTATTGTGACGGGGTCGAAAATTCGAATTCGAGTTTTCGACGGGAAAGCACGTTTCAAGCATCCCTGTTCACGAATCAAACATTTTTGAAGTGATGACTGTGTGTGTGTGTATGTGTGAAAGTATGTGTATGTGTTTTTGCGTGTGTGTTTGTGTTTGTGTGCGTGTGTGTCAGAGAGTCTGTGGAGACGATAACTGACAAACGAAATTTGGTACAAAAATCACAATCTGTAAACACTGGAAGCTATTGTTTTTATACGTAATCGAATGTTGAGACGACCCCCCCTAAATTTTCGAATGAAATTTTGAAAATTTTCGTCAAAAAATCAAAACCACTAATAAAGTTACGCAAATAGACATTTCTTATGTAACATTTCATTAGAAAACGATTGACATAAATTTTAGAACGCTAATATGAACCGTTCTCGAGATATTGCACATTTTTCAAAAAAATTATCAAAAAGTCATATAAAATTAAAAAAAAAATCCTACTGAGAAACATGTTCACTTTTCATATGTAATGTCATGCGACAATTTGGGTGACCTCATTCTCGTTGATCTAGCTCGTTCCATTCATGAAAAAAGATACTTTGAGTAATACTTTGTATTTGAACGCCAATAGCCATTTATCTGCTGTAGGAATAACTTATTTCTTAGTGCATAACGCTTAGCGATATTTTGGCGTCGATTTTGGCGGAATGTCGCCAACTTGGTAACTTTTTGAAATGTTGCCATAATAATGAAAATCTCGCCAAATGGATAAAAATGACGCTAACTCAATGAAAATGACGACTAATTGTCGAAAATTCAATATCTTTGAAATAATATAAGTACTATTAGGAAAACCTATTTTTTTACTGTAAAAGTAGTAAATCCATTGCATTGTATAAGGAAAGTCATGTGTTGCCCACATCAGATTTTTTTGTTTTACAATTATATTTACTAAATATGCTATCTTGATTAATTTAAGCTAAGTAAAATATTTTATGTTTGATGTTTATCACGATTTTCTTTAAGAATTATTTTTTCTGATATTTATATATTGAAACTCAAAAGAAAGAATATAAATTAGTAATAACATCTTTATAAAACCATACTGTATAAAAGATATATCCGTATTAAATAAAACAAAGCAATTGGTGCATCAAAAGACAAAATCTTTTTGAGGATTTAGCTTTCCTTTTCCTTTTGCCTGGGGCATAATGTATGGCACAACAAAAAAATCTCAAACATATTGCTTGTCAGAATACGTAAATCTCTTGAGAAAAACTTCAACGACAAAAATATTTCCTACGTAAATGTTTTAGTTCATGTTTCTTGTGTGATAGAAAAGAGAAATAAAGTTCATGTTTATAGGTAAGATTAGATTAGCGTCAAGAAATTGTATGTGGAATCCATTTTGTCATCACAACATATATTGCTTAGAAAGGGAAACCGTTGTCAAAGAAAGGTTTTCGAAGGTTTTAATAGCTAAAAATACTAATAAAAATTACTATATTGTATAAATGTATTGCATTTACTGGATTTATACTGCAGTAAATAATATTCATTTACAGGTAAAATTTATTCCATTTACACAAGAGATAAAATGTGTAACTGAAAAATATTCTGACGGGGTTAAATTTTGAATCTAGCACTATGAATTTGAACATCCCAGAAAACGATTCAGCAGTTAATAGAATCACACCTTTGTCCCATTCTAAAATAGTCCATTCTGATAAATTAAGTTGCAATTTAAGAACACACAAGTAATGCCAATAAATGTGCGAACAATACCAGTTACCTTAATTTATACACCGGGCTGCGGGATGGGGTTTTAAGCAGAAACGATTTCACCGTAATTAAAACTAAAGGAATCATTATGCATAGTTATTTTGGGACTTAGAGAAGAAAATAAAAATAATGATTATTCAGATCAGTAAAATACAAGGTAAGAGAAATATTACTGAAATCTGCATTTATGCATGATTGTCGTTCTGTTTGTTGTTTTTCTTATCGTCATGTTTTCTGTTGACACTCCTGTAGGCCAAACTAGTAAACTCATTTTGGGGACCTTTTTAAATGTTTTTTCCGTATTATCCAAGGTATGCTTTTTAAAAATAAAATTTTCCGGTGTTAACGTATTAACGTCTTTTACGACCTGCCTCCAATTCAGAAAGATTCCTTTTTGAATTCAGATGAAAAAATATAAAACCTGCTACAAGTGAAATACAGAGGCACGGACAAATATAATTAAAACAAAAATAAATTAAGTAGCACTGCAGTAAGTCTAAGTCCTGGGGAAGTAAAATTGCCTAATTATAGGCTTGGGTACTTCCCGATTGAATTTCGCATTTATAATCGCTAGTGATACAATGCAAGTAAAGCGCACTCTAGCAAAATTGCCACATTCCCCCCCAAAAATAAACCAAGTGCAAACCGCAGTTATGTACGTAGAAAAGAAGGCAATCACGAGTCGCACCTCCATTTTAAGAAAAAATATTCACCATAAAATGATTTGATGTTTCTAAATTAAAAAAACTGTTTTCTTTTCAAAATTCGGAAAAACTCCAGCATCCAAAATAAATGAAATCACTGTGTTTTTGACAAGTACGATTCAATGCAGGTGGGAAAGTACTATCAACATATCTCCTTTATAACTTGAGTACGCAAAATACCGGAGGAGAAAAAGTAAAGGATCCACATTCCTTGGAATATTTCCAGGATTTTTGATTTTACTGTACGAGAAATACACAAGTGTAGACACGCTGCGCTGTGACCGGCCACTCAAAGTGCTGCTCTTGCCCTAGGCTCTAGGGCGAGCCGGGTTGTCTAAGTTTTCAAAGCTGCACTGTGATATAACTTTATGCGCACTTCATTAGTTAGTTCACAACCATAGCGAAGTTCGCCGAAACTGTTCCCGTTCTCATCTAGCTTATTCCTAATTCTAGTTATATGTTGGAAGCATTGATGGTAAGTTTCTACCTGGATGGAAACGTATTTGTTGGAAACAAAAATGGAATGGAAACCTGGATGGAAACAAAAAATAATGTTTGTCTTTCTTTTATGTATTAAATTTTACCGAATTATGCATTCCTTGGCGGAGTTCATTAAAATAAAGTTGAGTTTTAAGGATTACTCGCATCATGCATATATATATCTGATAATCTTTTATAATTATGGTCACATTTTATAATCGAGGTAGATCTTTCCTAATTTATATGATATCAAAAAATCCAATTAAGACAGTGGCACCGTCAAACGTTTTAGCATAAAAATTAAAGGCTAAACATTGTGTTCAAATTTTAAGTCATGATTAAAATCTGTAACTCAATATTCACCAAGATGTTGTTTTTCAGTCTTAAACCCAGAAACTGCTTATATAAGGGATTCCAAAATCAATGAGCCGCTCGTTTCCCAGCATCCTTGATTCAGTTTGCACTTTTAGCGATCTTGGATTATAAATTTTTTTTTTTATACCAATACAACATAATATGTGCCCCATTTTCGAAATCTTCTGTAGTGAACGAAGAAGTCAGTCAAACAGCAAACCTTTAAAGAAAAATAGAGGTACATAACTTATTTAATAGCTGCTAGTACAGTTATTATCTATTATGTGCTGGAGAATGCAATAATACTCGAAATCGGGTCATATTGACCGCTGCTCTGAGATCACTATTCTATATATCTTTAGTAATCCATAGACCTTCCATTCTTCAGTTATTTTATTTAGTATTCTATTACTGATATATATCATGCTATTCCAGTCCAAAAAGTTATATTTTTGCAGAAGATTACCACTCATAGAAGGACATATCATATGTTACACATAATTATCCATATTACTGATGAATTGAAATCCATTATTGAACAAATATATTTTAACGCTTTCTCATTGTATTCAAACGCATCAAATATATAATCTGATGCCTAGTTAATGTTGAACGTGTTATACGAGAAAATTATCCACACGTTATGACGCTATATTTAAAAATAATTAATGATTATAATAATTAAATGAAAAGATCATTAAAAATTTTCAAAATGTACACCTACAAGACACTACAAACTCCAACAAAAATGAAATGTTGTACTTCAATAAAACGGAATCCATATATCTTAACATTAAGATCTTTACTAATATATTTACTAATATATTATCAAACATCAACTGACTGAAGTCTTCTCCCTTTAAAGTGTAGACGCAATTATCTGCTTCAAAAGAGTACTTTTAACTTTCTCTGCAATACATGGTAATGTATAAGGGAAAGTATTGGAATCATGTCGAAGATCGCAACTCGAGTTTTCGACGGATCTACACGTTTCGAGACCTCTAGAATACGAAAAATCTATTTTAACATGACGTCGGTGTGTGTGTCTGTCTGGCTGTGTGTCTGTACAATGTATGTATCCACTCTAACTCAAAAACTAATGGACCGAATTTCATAAAATTTGGTAGGTAAGTCACTTGGATGTGACCCTGGTACTGATTATTTTTTGGCAAAACTCGTAAATACGAAATCCGCCTTTTTTTTTGCTAAACGGTCCGTAAAAATTTCATTTATCCGCTCTAGCTAAAATATTAATTGACCAAATTTCACAAAATTTAGTAGATAAGTTACTTTTTGGATACTCTGGTGCTGTGTAGAATTTGGTATGATTCGGAAAAGAGGAACCCGCCTTTTTTTACGAAATGGCCGCAAAAATTTCATATATCCACCCTAGCTAAAGTACTAATTGACCAAATTTCATAATATTTGGTAGATAAGTACTTGTGGGACACTCTGGTGCTGATTCGATTTTAGTACGATTCGGAAAATAACAACCTGCCTTTTTTTACGAAATAGCCCACAAAAATCGCCAAAATTTAAAAAAAAAGGCTATGTATGCTGAAATGCATCGATTTATACGCAATCTTGTTTTATACGCAATTTTTTGACAGGGAAAATAATATAACACACTCCATTATACTTTAGGATTAACCGTTCTCAAGATATTTGAGATTTCTTGCATTTTTGTTACGCAGCTATTAGAAAAAAGTCCAATTACCAAATAAAAACAAGAATTGAATTAAAAATGTAAATTTAGTGTTATTTGGTGCAATTAAACTCAATCCAATGAATTATTAAAGAGATAAAGACAATATGAATTTAATTCTGCAGGGAATGTCATGTGCTGTCCACATCAGATTTTTAATTTTAAAGTAAAAATTATAATGCTTAACTAATAATTCATACACACATACAAAGGCATGGCATGAAGAGTTTACATTTCATTAAACAAAGTGTACAATGACAATATCTTTATAATTTCCTTGGGTATTTATATAAAATACTTATGTTTGGAAAAGATCATAATTGGATGACAGATAAATAGATTAAAAGATAAACATCTATTTAATAAGAAAGTTAATCTTAGTAAAGAATGTGAAAATTAACCATTTTATTAATTACAAATATTTGAAAAGCAGATTTGTAAAGAATTATTTTCCATTATATAATTTATCTTCTTTTATTGTTAAAGTCATAATATGTGTCCTGTGTATATAATATATGTATATAGATTTTTATATATGTTAGTAAAATGAATGTCTGATTATCATTTGAGTATACATTTTTTATATAAGAAAGAAAAATAATATATGGGAGTATATATTTATTTGTGCACGTATATATAATTAATTCAAAAATAATTGATGAATATATATTTTATTTCAGACAAAGTACAACAGCATTTGTATCAACTTGAGAAAAATAAATGTGTACTGTTACGGCGTATACTCTCAAATCAAGGTTATACCGTCAGGATGCAAAATGAATCTTAATTTCTGAATAACTAACGCTTTCATTTAAAAGCACCGATAAGCGTAGACAGGACAAGAATAACATACAGCAGAGAATGGCTCAATTAGCTTATAAGATCACTAAACAACAATCAGGTACAATAAAACAGCAACTAAATGCTCAACTAAATCGCAAAATAGCTGATAATATTCTCGAAACAGTGTATATCACAATATGAACTGACAGTATTAAACTTTCTCCAACTGAGTAATGACATCCTTATATAATATATACAGACATTTTTATAAAGTGACCGTATATGCGAAATTTGTCGATATTTCTTGAGAGTTCTAGTGGATTCAGAAAATGGTCAAAATCACCAAATTGATAATATTTCTCCAAATCTGGCAGCCATGTCTGAAAAGTCAAAATATTGCAACCCAACTTTCACGTAAAAGTAATAGTTGCATGTAAAGGTTATTTGTTTAACGTTACAGATAGGCAAGACCCAGTGAAAGCGGTATGCTGGTTCGTAACAGCGCCATATACATAAGGCTGCACATCCGGGGAAGTGTCAGCATTCTGTGGTCCATAATATGGGGCTAATCTGACAATATGGACGACTTTTGGCTTAGTTGATTACAATTTCTAAATCAGATAAATAACACTGTTTGTTATCCTCATTAGGATGTAGGGTTCTCCTCAGTAGGGTAGCAGTTTCAGCAAAAATCCTGGTAGTTGCCGGGGGTTGAGCAGCCACACATTGCCGCCTTCCTGGAACCGTCTTTCGTTAGCTTTGGTATCGTACCGGTCTTCATTCTATTGGTAGTAACGCTGATATTTTCACAAGCGAAACGATGAACTTCTTGCAAGCGTGCCTGTAAGTTTTGAACATATTCATCAGGCGAGGAAGAGTTATCACCTGGTCGTCCAAACATCAGATTACACGGTAGCCGTAGATTCCGCCAAGAAACGTAGAAACGCGCTTTAATTCTTTACCTGTTGGAGATAAGTGGGCAATCTAAATTGCAAAAATGTTGAAAGTAAGGTAGGCAATAAGACTATGCTAATGAAATAGTCGTCCCATTAATTTTCTAAAAGTTACACTTTTTAAATTTGTATACGATCCCCTTAGACAAATTTCGTCAATCAGAATTTTTTTATTTTTAATGCAACAAGATCATTAAAAAACATATACGTATCTTTAAAATTGAGCGAGTTATATTTAATTGAACATTGAGCATTGTGAGTAATACAAGTACAGAAATACAAGTCTGCATTTGATATTGAAATTTAACATAATTTTTTAAAACGAAGAATAGAACTCACAGACGAGATTTTTTCTTTCCTTTAACTCTAATTCAGCCGTTCCAAATGTTTATAGTAAAATAATTTAAAAATACTAAAGAATGAAATGCAGACCATTTATTTTTTAATTTACGTATTTATTCCCATTATTATTTCTATTCAATACAACTAAACATTTTTTTTTAATATTATACCAAAATAAAGAAGATTAGAAATCAATCCGTGAATCGTCTACATGTTTAGTACGCATATTAACGTATTTTTGATATAAGTAATTTCCATCGTCAATTTATTTATGACCTCTATTTTCACTGAGGAAAAGCCATTCACATAGTACGGAAAAGTTTCATAAGTCAGATTTTTGGCTTTATCGTAATTCAGTTGATTTTAAACATACATATATGCGGATTCTTTTGAATGATCTTGATGCATTAAAAATAAAAAAAATCTGAATGACTAAATTTATCTAAGGGGTTCGTATAAAAATTTAAAAAGTGTAACTTTTTAAAAAAATAATGAGATGACTATTTCATTAACGTAGTTTATTTCCTACCTTACTTTCAACATTTTTGCAATTTGCATTGCCAACTTATCTCCAACAGGTAAAGAATTAAAGCGTGTTTCAATCTTTTTGGGACACCCTGTATACGAGTATTCTGCATCATCTATATCTCAAAAATAGTCAAAAGAAAAATGTATGATATTTCTGACACACCTGTCAAATAAAATAAAAATACTTATTTTTACACGCTTATGAATGTAAGCGCTTCCTGTTTTACTGTCCTTAAATATATAGTATAATGTATAGGGAAATTATTGTGAAGGTGTCGAAAACGAAGTATATTTCCCAAAGGTAATTTAATATATGAAATGTTCTTCTGTACGTTTATTTGTAACGCTTTCTAATATATTGGCGAAGGTGACAATATTTTGTCCCAGATTGATGAGAATATCGTTAAAATTGTAAAAATTAACGAAAATGACGCCAAATTGTTAAATTAATTAAGAAAATATTTTAACATATGGACTATACTGTTTATTACGGATGTTATCAATATTGATAACTGTCAATTTAGAGTTGCTTGAAATATAAGTTAATTGGGTACTTCGAAATAGTTTACATGGTGTCATTCGGAAAAACATCAATTGTACAATTCAACATTAAAAACATTGTGCCATACATCATACATCATATTTTCAAACATCATATTTTCATTGCTAAAGAAATACATTTATTGCTTTGTATATGGAAAGCCAGGTGTTGTCCAGATTTTTACAGTTAGAAGCCATATATTTCGTTTTCGAAAGTAAATGGAAAATGTGTGTTATTCAATATTGGATAAACTGAACGATTAACTATCATGGAAATGTGCGGTTTTAAATTAGGATCATTTATAGTAAATGTTGCTTTAAGTACTATTTTTATATGTGTGAAAGCGGTTTAATTCCCGACAATATCATCAATGATAGAAGCCTATCAAGGAGTAAGCAAAATAAAAGTAGTAGCTACTTATGAACATCACCGAAAATGAATCTGCTACTTGTAATAAAACATTTAAATACTTTCTTAAAGAAGGAACACTTTCCTTTGTCACCTAATGTCCTGCTTTCCTCAAAGAAGTATTGTAAGTTATTATTTTATTTATGTGTGAACATAATCTTCAAATAGAAAGCTTTATATTTGAGGCGGGAGCTCTTCGACGAAATATCTGTTATATATCGTTTAGGATAGATGTAACTCAGACTTTAAAGTAGTTTGTCTCTGATCCATATTTCCCTAATTTACCCAAGACTAAGAAAACAATTATAATGCCATTGTATGAAATTTTACATGTGAGCTTAATTATCTTTTTCATTTATTGATCAAATATTTTGGCGTTTAGATAGATATTTATCATTTAAGATGGCAACGTCATGAAATTATTATAATTTTAAATTTTTTAAATTTAAAAGTTTTAAAATTTGAAAGTATATTTAAAATCTTCATTCACGGAACAATTACATACTATGTTGTCTTCAAAGTTTTAAATAGCAAAATAAAATATATGTAGTATGTTTTATTTTAAATATTAGTAGTGTGACTTCTGTGTCTCTTTTTGGTTGTTCAATTTAATTATGATTAATAAACTATAATCTATATTAAATTACATAAAGTGTTTTTGTAATCGTGGGACGATTTAATACTTTCTGTAAAATTCTGTGGTAAAATATACTCGATTGGTCGTCATCGAAAACATCGAAAACATTACATAGTACTGCTGATATTACAGATGACAAAGTACTAACTCTCCTTAAGAGAGTTTTTAATTTAAAATATATTCAAATTATACAGTTTTCCTAAAACACGTAATAGTTAAAAAAACATCTGCTGTGGGTAGCACATAACTTTCCATATATAATGCAATGAATTTACTACTTTTACAGTAAAAAGAAATAGATTATTTTTATAGTAGATATTTATAATATTTCCAAGATATTGAATTTTCGTCAATGAGTCTAAATTTTCATTGATTTAGCGTTATTTTTATTCATTTGTCGAGTTTTTCGTTAATTAGCAACATATAAAAATGTCGGCAAGTTGGCGACATTCCACCAAATTCGTCGCCAAAATCTCGCCAAACGTTATGAACGGAGAAATAAGTTATTCTTACAACAGATAAATGACAATTGACGTTCAAATACAAAAGTATTACTCAAAGTATCTTTTTTCATGAATAGAACGAGCTAGATCCACGAGAATGATGTCACCCAATTTATCGCATGGTATTATATATGAAAAGTGAACATGTTTCTCAATAGGAAATATATATTTTTTATTTTATATGACTTTTTGACAATTGTTTTGAAAAATGTGCAATATCTCGAGAACGGTTCATATCAGCGCTCTAAAATTTATGTCAATCGTTTTCTAATGAAAAATTACATAAGAAATAGTTATTTGTGTAACTTTATTAGATGTTTTGATTTTTTGACGATTTTTTCAAAATTTCACTCGAAAATTTAGGGGGATTCTGAACATTCGATTGCGTATAAAAACAATAGGCCTCCATTGTGTACGGATTGCAATTTTTGTACCAAATTTCGTTCGTTCATCAGTCATCGCCTCCACTGGCTCACTGACACACATATACACACACAAACACACACACACACAGACATCACTTCAAAAATGTTCGATTCGTGATCAGGGATGCTTGAAACGTGCTCTCCTGTAGAAAACTCGAATTCGAATTTTCGACCCCGTCACAATACTTTCCTTCCTCCCCCACTGGGTTCCGGTCTAAATTGGGTGGCACTTCCCGGCCGTCCATACAGTTACCTTACACCTTTCTGGTAGGTCGGACGGTCTGGGTCTCAACAACAACAATACTTTCCTTATACATTATTGTATATAAGAAAAGTAATATCCTATTAGTTAGAGTCATAAATCTCTCCCGTTTGCAGCCCAATCTCTTCCAAATTGCTGTCAGTTGAACATCACTGATTTAGATGACAACGCATAAAAATTCCAAATCATATATTAATCTACTGTTTAGCATCAGCGTTTTACACCAAAATATTGAATGTTCATGTTCTGATTCATACCAATGTTCTTAAAATATAGCTCTCATAAGTTTTCCTTTTTAAGAATTTTATCTCTTTTGTTCGTGATTATGTTATTTATAGTGAAACATCACTTTCGCTGATGTTCAATTTGTTACAGCACCTTTAAAAAGCATTGAAGCGTGGCAAGGAAATCGCTGTTGTAAATTGTCTGAAACCTGTGCTTTAGTAATATACTGTGGTACATAAAAATCAGTTTTTATTAATGTGCGTAAATTGCTAATTCGTATGTTATACACTTTAATATTTCTTAAATTATCTGAACAAAATTTTTGACATTTCAAAAAATCGGATGTGAAACCCTGTATAATGAAGTTTTCACAAACGAATATTTTTCACATTTTTCAGAAAAATTATTGAAAATGCCTTCTTACTTTATAACCGCGTATAAAATAGTACATGTTCTTGTAATATTCATTCAAATTAATAGAACTAACGCATATTCTTTTTTTAATATATGTCAATATAAAATTTTATTTTGTATGGTAGGAACAGAAGAATATATAAAAATGTTGAAAAATAGATCAGTATAAATCAAATGAGAAAGGTGTAATTACTCTTTAATATCCTATATTTTAATACTTTTATACAGTTTAGAACAAATTATATTTGATTTAAAATCTATCATTTATTTTATTATTTCATCGCATTATTATTAATATTTTCTTTTATTTTGACACTTTGAAAATCAGAAATACTTTTGAAATTTCAAAAAAATATATCATTACTGTACTAATTACAATAGATTATTTCCTGTTATTTCAAATAGCATATTTAAATATTACATTTAAGTAACTTGTATAATTCGCCTCAAATGCAGAAGACTAGTATTCTACTCAGTAGCTCAACAGTGTGTTTAGATTGCTTTCTGCCCAGTCAAAGATCTGCAGGATTTAGTATTTTTTATATGTTTTCAACTAAATATGGATACCAAAATCCTAGATCGCAATAACGATACATCCCCTTAAAACGGCTTAGTATGCTTATGAATGGTAAAGCTGTAAAATAATCGAATTCGAATTTTCGATTATCTATATACAGGGTGTCCAGTGCTATCGCTGCCCAATGGCTATTTCCGCAACCGTTAGTCACAGAGATACACTTCCAAATGCAAAAATGTTTTAAATTTTAAAATCTATTATCTTAGAAACAATTTAAATCAATAAATGCATTTCTAAAAGAAATACGAAAAATAAATTTTTATACAGTCCCCCGGTCCTACGACATAGAAAAATCATCCTCATACAATTTTATGCAAAATAAAAAAAAACATCCGTTTACGACCAAAAATTGACCGACTTACAGCTGTTTAAATTTGGACCCATTTTTTGCTGAGAAATATTCAATACGGTCCCTGATTGTTTGGTTGCTTGAAACGGGACATTTTTATAAGCGGAACAGCGACTTAAGTCATAAAGCTTAATGCTTCATAACTGGATAAATTTTAGTCGTAAAGGAAGACTTTTTTTTATATTGCATGAAATTATATGATTATTGTCCTAAATATAATTGGTAGGACAGGGGGACCGTATAAAAATTTATATTTCGTATTTCTTTGCGCACGGATAGCACTGGACACCCTCTCTCTCTCTTTACACACATATATATATATATATATATATATATATATATATATATATATATATATATATATATTTGTACACAATTGCCAAGTATCTGTCAATCCCGTCAAGCTAGGTACTTCCTGTATAGATCAAACTTGTCATTTGGTGCACGGGCCAATCGGAGGAAACCCCGGGGCAAACAAATATTTCAAAAATGTCCTGTAGAGGGGGTGCTTTCATGCCTAAACGTATGGAATGTGGAATGATAGAAAATATACTTCAGGATGAGATAAAGACTTCAAATTTGATGTATTGGTAGATAGTTTGAAGAGAAGAAAGAGTCTAATTTCAGTTTTTCTATATTTACTACTTTAAGGGCGCCACAGACCAAAATTTTCGATTTGGGGAATAAATGATAGACGCTTTCTCTTGAGTAATATGGAGGTTTGATATTTTTTGCAATGAACAATCATTCAATAAAATCCTCGAGGAAAATCGTAATTTTCAAAAATATTTAGTATACAGGGTGCTCAACACCAAATCGTCAAGAAATTTAAATGGTTGGAAAGTATGCTTCATGATGCGATACAGATTTTAAATTGGGTGTGTTGGTAGACATTTCGAAAAAGAAGAACGTACACAATTTCAGTTTCCCAATATTGGCAATTTTAAGGATATGTCGCACCCCAAAATGTTCTATTTGCCAAATAAGAAAACGCCTTCTTTTAATTGAGATATAGGTTTAAGATGTAATGCAAGGGTCAAGAATCCGATCAAAATTTCGCGAAAATTCGGATTTTTTTGCAAAAAATTCTTTGCAGGCGTGAACCACACTAAAACCTTCGTTATGTGAAATATAGGATAGAATCTTGATATTTTATGAATGGGTCAATCAATCGATAAAATTTCCAGGAAAAATTGAATTTTTCAAAAACATTCAATTAAGGGGGTGCTCTTTACCCAAAGATTTAAAATGTGATATAATACTGATCCGTAGTTTGCGGAGATATGGACTTAAAATTTGGTACAATGGTAGATAGTTAAACAAAAAGAAAAATGTATAATTTCAGTTTTCTAACATTTGCTAATTTATGATCGATTTTGCGTTTATGTTATTCTGAAAAATTCTTAAAACAAATCTGTTAGTTTTCGTAGTTTACTCTTCCGAAAAAAAATGTGTTCTTCCGTAAAAAGCGCGAATTCGAGTTTTCGAACCCTTCACAATACTAGGGGAGGTAAAACTGTAAACTGGAAAATACATTCTAGTTTACCCCAAAACATAAAACTTATGAAAGTGGATAACTTTAACTATCAGTTTCGTAACTGTTATGAGGAACACATCATCATGGGAAACAAATCGTCACGGGAAGCGCATCATGAAATAAACGTGCATGTGATTTGTAGTTCGGGATTGAGAGTTTTAAGAAAGTGATAATTTCAATATTTGATGGTGGCTCTGACAGAAAAAATCATCCAACTGGAATAAACCGCAATTGACTGTTATCGGGAGTTTTCATGGGTTTTCTGCGTCATAAGCAGGCGATACACATGATTTTTAAAAAATAGGACTCAGGCGTGTGACTCTTGAAACGTTTTTGATAGACGCATGCTTCCATCTCGAAAATTGTTTAAAATCGCAAGAAACATTATATTGCTATGATGTTTTCTTCTGATTCGTGGGTATACGATAAGGATATAAGAATGAATCCAAATTTCACAATAACAAACACGTTTATTCAAAAGCAAAGTAGAACAGCATACAGTACAACAGCAATTAAATGATTCACTAATTTAACAAAACAACCAATACTATTCTTCAAACAATGACGTACCTCATTTCACTAAACAGCGGCTATTATTCTCAGAACATTGACGTATATAACAGTTCAATGTAGCTCGTATCGCGTCAACTGCTCTCTAATTGAGTGATGACTCTTTAGAAACGCCTCTCGTATCTCATAGAGTACTAATTATTTAGAGGTGGTTCTCGAACTTTCAAAAAGTCACTAAATATCGCCAAATTTGAGATAAATTACGAAATACGGCATCTCCTACCGAACTTCAGCATATGGCACTTCCAGATTCACTTCATAGGAAAGGCTGCATGTACGGGTTTTCAATCTACTTGGTTTTCAAAAGATACTTCAGTGAGAAGATTTTACACTTTCGTAAAAACATTAAAATACATTCAAATATGTGAGACGTATTATCATTAAATTAAACTACATTTTGTATAACTTACTCAACGAACTCAATGAAGAAAGTTACAGTCCTGAAAAAGAATGTATAGCATATGCAGCCTGGTAGAGAGATTAGCGGTTCTAAGTGAAAAACCTGTGGTGATGTTCATATTTAGGTTATCAACGGTGGGATAAATTATTTATCAGCAGACTATTCAGTCTGATTTACCTTTCCAAATATTTATTTTATTAAATTTATTTTCAGTGAAAATAAATTTCGCAATATTCTTATATTTTCGCAGCATAAAATTTATGAAAATAGGAAGTTCTAAAATATCAATTTATTTCTAGAGGTGGTCATGAGGGACGAATTGAGGAATATACGTGCATGCAATTCGTAAGGTTCTATCAACTACGAAATAAATTATATACTTGGATATAATTTTCTAAGCAAAAGTTATGAAGTTAGTGTGGCGTATTGTATATGAAATGTAATAGTTAAATTAAATTATCTTTTTTTAATAATTGGGTTTACCAGATAATAATAATTTTGAAAAATTGTTAATTATATATCAGTGCATATCGTATAATTCCGTACATTGCATGTGATCACAATAATCCTCCATATTTACCTCACAAGAGCCAACCCACTAACAGCAGCTGAAAAATAGCACATTGCTCATTAGCCTTAAAGTTTATCTTTGAAATTATATACATTTATGTAACCTCAATTAGTAAAATACATTTTCAACAATAACCATTAATAATTAATAAATTTATGATGATCATTAGTTCAATCTCTTTTAGAAATGACTTAGGAGGTGATATGAGACCGTATTATTACTGAACATTAAAGGGATCTGTGCAATTAATCATTGATTATTAATATAACATATGCCCCCACCCTTTTCTAAATTTACTTTTCGGGTTCTTGTCCTATTTTCGTCTATTTTGATCAGATTCCCTGATGCATGTCTTAATTCATAAAGAATATTCATGATCCAATCGGAAATCAAACGACAAATATTTCACGTAAAGTATTGGGCAACGGACGCTCTATTGTTGAGACATTGGGGAAGAATTGCAAGTTCTTATCATCAGTATGAACTCTGCATTATCCACCATCGAAATGTCAGATTGGCGTGCGGACAGTTTAACAGACTACCTCCTGCTATTTTCCCCTCGCATCAGCCTGCTTCTTCTATTTTTTCTTCCAGGTTAGCTTCTTAAGAAGTCTTCGTCTTCTCCGTATGAAATCGGTGCCCAATATACTAGAGTCTACTGAATCCGTTCTAGTCGTAATAGAATCACTTCGATATCTTTGCACTAACCTGCAGGTTGATATGTTCGGACGCAATTATATAGATCCTTGTTGTCCCAACCGGGAATCGAAACATGGATCTTCTTACTGCCCACCCGACGCTCTACGTCTGAGTTTCTGGGATCGCAATTGTAAGCTCTTACCTTCGAGATGGACTCTGCAATTTATCATTTTTTCCTTTACTCTTCGAGATTACCTTTGCTCTCCAGGAGCAGCATAAGGTGATTTTCTCTATTTTCAGTCACTTTTTTTGTTTTTAAGTGAATCCATGTTTTATTTTTAATACTCTTTTCCATTACTTCTCAGCTATTTTTGTTATCTATTCTTACGTTTTAATAAAGTTATAATAAAAAATTATGAATTTTCATTGTCAAAAATCATTATATATATATATATATATATATATATATATATATATATATATATATATATATATATATATATATATATATATATATATATATATATATAAGATTCATATGAAAAAATAAGGGAAATGACCAAATGCAAGGCATAAAATGGTAGAGGGGGATGGCGACCCCTCTTTCCCGTTTAATTTTCATATGAATCTTGTATGTTACTTTAGGAGAGAGTGCTGCTTTGCGCCAACTTCTGGAGAATAATTGGATAACTGTGGAATTAATTTTAATTTTATATGTTTACTATGCTACATATATATATATATATATATATATATATATATATATACATATATACATAATATTATACATACATATATACATATATTATACATACATATATACATATACATTACATATATACATATATATATATATATATTTATATATCCAAAAATAGAGACATGCATTTTTCAATATTTGTATATATTTTCTAAAGATGTAAAATGTTTGCAAAGTTAAGCTTAATGCGAATTCCCCAATACTTTTGTTTCTTTGAAAGCACAAAGCAATAGTCTTTGAAATTCAAATGCAAAGAAATGGTGAAGTATCGTATATTTTATTGGATTTTGAATCATGCATTTTTGGACTGTGAAGAAATCTGATGTGAGCAGTGCATAAATTTCCCTACATAATGCAATGAATTTACTTCTTTCTTAACCAAATAATCATATACCAGTTAGACGGTATAAATTTGTTGTGTTGAAATGTGTATTAAATTTTAGCGATTTCGTTGTTGACAACTAGAACATTTACTTCGAAGTATCAAAGTATATAAAATGTAACATAAATCTAACTTAAAAACTGCTAACGTGACCAACAATCAGTAAGAAAATTCGCTACTCTATGGGAGACGGCGGGAATCGAAATCGGGTCATCTGAGTTCAATATCTTTGCACTAAACACTGGGGGTTTAAATATAAATTTACTATTGTATCTGTCTTAAAACTGCTTTATTTTTACGTAGCATCGCGGTATTTAAATTCTGTGGCCACGCAAATACCATATTTTTGGTTGTAAATGATCACTAAATTGCTTTTAGTCCTACAACGAAGCCTAATTTTAACGCTAAACTATAGGACACAGAATGTAAACAAATCAAGCGATTGTAAAATAAATTTGTTGCATAAGAAATGCTGAATTTTGTTTCAAGTGAAATTATTAAGCTATGGAGTTTTAAATATAAATGATATGTATAAGTGATTCATTGGTTTTACTAAGGGCGGCAGACGATATATAAAATTTAATGGTTTGGCATATTTACAGCAATTTCAAAGAACTAATTGAACATGAGATAAGCAAGTTTGTATAAAAATGAAATATTCTAATAACATGATATTAACTGCAAAAGCATCGTAACCACTTTGCAAATTATACTTTCTCGACGTCATCTGAATAAAGTTCATTTTGTGTAACTAGCATTGTATTTTTGAATAAAGTTTTAAGATTTTGGCGATGGCAATTTTCAAAACAGTCTAAAATGTAAATAAAATTGCATTTCAGTTGAAAATGTCTTTCATAATCCATGCTGTATTCATGATTAATATTTTCTGTTATAAATTTAATATTATTAAATAAAGAGGAATTTAAGTCTTGTAATATCATTTTTAAAATTTGTTTCAGCGAAATGTTTATAGAATTTTTGTTTGAACATGTTGTATATAGAATTTGAATCTAATAAAATTTTGCTCAACAATAATTATATCATAGCAGCAAATGTATATTTTTATAAATTTAATTTCTTCCCTAACAATCATAAATACTTTACTAGAAATTACACATAGAATGTTACTGTTTAATTAAATATTTGTATTACTAAGACCTCCGCCCCTATTCCCTTCGTTTGTCAAACTCATCACATTCTTAAAAAAATTTTTAAATTAACAATCTATATTAATAAAAATAAGAATCTATCTGTATGCATGTTTGCTGTGTCGCGCGGTATCCACCGCCCATACAGGTGTGAGTTCTTTCACCTTACACCTTTCTGGTAGGTCGGACGGTCTGGGTAACAACAACAACACAGTAGCATCTCTCCGAGAGGTTGGTGGTAGGGGAAGGAGGGTACGGTCCCTGTGGATGCCTCCCCCACTGGGTTCCGGTCCAAATTGGGTGGCACTTCCCGGCCGTCCAAACAGTTACCTTACACCTTTCTGGTAGGTCGGACGGTCTGGATCTCAACAACAACAACACAGTAGCATCTACCACCTGGGAACACCGCGTGGTGTTGGCACATTTCGGGCGCGGTAACCCGGTGATTTGCCCGCTGGATTTGCAAGCTGCCACAAGTGCCGCAGTGTTCATGCGGAGTACGATCACGTTAAACATGTGGGCCCGTAAATCATTCCGAGAGGTATGTGGTAGGGGAAGGAGAGCACGGTTCCTGTGGATGTCTCCCCCACTGGGTTCCGGTCTAAATTGGGTGGAACTTCCCGGCCGTTCAAACGGTTACCTTACACCTTTCTAGTAGGTCGGACGATCTGGGTCTCAACAACAACAACACAGTAGCATCTATACCTGAACCATTGTATTTCCATTTAAATTCATGTTTCAAACATTCATATTTTCAAACAATTCATGTTTTCACAAAGTGACTAATTAGCGCAAAAATCTCTCACCAAACTCAGAGATAAAGTTTTAATTAACTTTCAGGTTTTAAATCAACGATTTCCAACCTTCTTCGTTTGGAGCATTATCGAGTTAGAGAGTAGAACTCCTATGAAAGTTTCGTTTTCCGATAATATCTCGACAATGTTTGGTCTTAGAAACTCAAAACATGTACTACATTTTATGTAGGAGTATTTCAAGTCTCCCTGTAAAATTTCAGCCTTTCTCCCGTGATGATGAAACAAGTTTCGTCTTTCATTAATGTCTCGATGAAACAAGTTTCGTCTTTCATTAATGTCTCGACATCCCCTGGTATTAAAAATTCGAAACATGAACTAAATTTTAGGTGGGTCTATTTCAAGACTACCCACAAAATTTCAGGTCTGTTCAGCCGTTCTCCCGTTATGATGAGACAAACAGACAGATAATCAGACAGCAAACAGATTTTCAATTTCATTTATATAGACTAGCAGCATGCCCGTTCTTCGTATGGGGTATATAATATAAAGAAACTTAAAATTCACCATTATCTGCAAACTCCTATAGTGTACTAAATGACATTGTTAATCAATATATTCTGTTAAAATATTAAATTTATTGCTCCTAGAAAGAAGTTTGAGAATATTTGTTCTCACTATGTAAAATTATCTTCTCGGGCAGATCTGAAGAATAAAACATCCAGGCCCCTTTTGTAAGCAAATTTGCAAAAAAATATGAAATTGAATCAATATATGCAAATTAGAAGCCTTAAAATTGTATGGGACCCGCACTACCTATATACGCCAATATTAGAAGCTATAATCTGTATTAGTAAATTACATGTATAAATAAAAAATATCAATAAATCCGTAATATTTAAACCTGAAGGCTGTAATTGATTCTAATATATGACAAAATGAAAGCGCTAAAATTGTATATGAATACCCGTACTACTTATATTATTGCAGATTAGAAAATTTTGTTAAAATATTAAATTTATTGCTCCAAAGGAGAAGTTTAAGAATATCTGTTCTCACTATGCAAAATTATCTTCACGGGCAGATCTGAAGAATAAAACATCCTGGCCTTTTTGTAAGCAAATTTACAAAAAAAAAAAAAGGAATTGAATCAATATATGCTTCCCATTACTACTTATATTGTCGCAGATTAGAAAATATGCCAGTGTGTCAGTAGAAGATTACCCGTATTACAACATGGGTCGGGAAAATCTTTGCCAAAAGAAAACACCTGACGTAATAAATTGATGATATCAATAATCCCCGTAATCTTTATACCAGAAGGCAGTAATTGATTCAAATGTATGCCAAAATATATCAAAATATATGCCAATATACCTGTACTTATATTCTCGTAAATTAGAAGATATACCTGTGCATTTGTAGAAAATTACTCGTACAATGTACAAATTATGAGTTTCAACAATTTTTGAATATAATAAACCATGGCATAATAACTTGAAAATATCAATAATCTCTGAAACAATAATCCCCGAAAATATCAATAATGATAATGCTTAAACCTGAAAACCGCAATTGTTATTATGCAGTCAAAAATACAATGTGAATGAAATTCATTTTATATACATATCTTTATAATTCGATTCAGATATGATTTTATAAAAATCCCATGTCGCATTTACACATTGGATTTAAATCCGTTGCTAAGCGACATGCTATCATTTGCTTCATATAAATTGGTGGAAAAAATATCGTCTAAAGAATGCAATCTCCGTGCAAGGTTTGGCGACATTTTCCTCAATTTAGCGACATTTAAAAAAATCGCCAAATTTATCGCCACGTGGGACTGTAGAACTGACAGTCCCAATTGGCAACAAATTGACGAAACATCATCACAATACCATCCCCTAATTAAACACAATTAATTTCATTGATTTAGTGCAATTTTATCAATTTCAAGATATGTTTTATGGATTTACAAACAGTTTTATCAATTTGGCGACATTTTAAAAAATTGCTAAACGTGTTACTAAGTAGGACGGTTAGAATGACAAATTTAATTTCATAGATTTGCGTCGTTTTTATCAATTTGGTGATATTTCCGTCAATTTGGCCACGTTTAAGAAAAGTTGCCATGTTAGCGATATACCGCCAAATTCGTTGCTCTGAATTTGCAGATCTGAAGAATAAAACATCCTGATTCCGTTTGTATATACTAATTGAAAACACTGAATTTGTTATAAATTATATACCCGTTCTACTCTTTTTCTGTTTCAACAATCGACAAGATGAGTTATAGGCTAAACACAACATATGAGTTTATTAGCTAAACATAATATATAAGCTTCTTCTGCTTGGACCCAGACCGGTTGACCTACCGGGATGGTATAAGATATAAGAAATACGGCCGGGAAGCGCCACCCAATCTAGATAGGAACCCTGGGCATCCACAGGAACCGTACCCTCCTTCCCACCATCAACCTATCGGAAAGACTTACGGACGCACATGTTTACCTTGACCGTACTCCGGGTGAACACGATGGCAGTTTTGGCAGCGGCGGGAATCGAACTCGGGCCGACCGAATGCAATTCCCGCGGCTAACCACTGGGCTGTCGCGCCCCTCAATATATAAGCTTTAAAACTCCTTGCCAAAATAAATGAAAGTAATGTGCGCAGTCCGCAATGAATATAATTAAAAGAAAAATCAAACCGTTCATTTATAAGATATATTTTTCTATCCATTTATTTATTATTCAAATCGAAAAAATAATAATAAAAATTGACAAACGCATTTCATTTAATTGCGTTATTGAGCAACATGATATAAGAGAGAATCTTCCTCATAAAATGCTAATAATTAAATGGCCATTTTGATATCCTAATATAATTCCTTTTCATTATTGAGTAAAAACTTGTGAAAAATAAGCCATGGTGATAGATATTCCATTTAAATTATTGTTTCAAACATTAATGTCTTCAAACCATTCTTTTTTTCAAAAAGTGACTAATTAGCGCAAAAATCTCCCATCAAACTCATAGATAAAGATTTAATTCACCTTCACGTTTTAAACAAACGATTTTCGCCCTCTTCGTTTGGGGAAACCAGGGATTAGATAGAGAGTAGAACTCCTAGAAAAATATTTCGTTTTTCATTAATATCTCGACAACCCTTTTTCTTAGAAACCCGAAACTTTTGAAAATTTTTTAACTTGGGCTATTTCAAGGCTATCTACCAAATCTCATGAAATTCGGTTCAGCCGTCCTCTCGTTATGAATAGACAAACAAGCAGACAGACAGACAGATTTTCAATTTTATTAATATACATTATGAATGAAACTGTATATACAGACTCAAAAACTAATGGACCAAATTTCATAAAATTTGGTATGTAAGTTACTTGTGTATGAATTGTCTGTATCCACTTTAGCTAAAAAACTAACGGATCGAATTTTACAAAATTTAGCAGATAAGTCACTTGTGGGTTATTCTGGTGATAATTCGATTTTGGCACGGGTGGGAAAAATTCCCTGCCTTTTTTCTAAATGGCCCACAAAAAACGTCAAAATATAATATAAAAAACTACGTATGATCAAATATATCAATAAAATGCTTGTTTTATAATGATACAATTTGTAACGATAAAATGGATAAGACCAACTACATTACACTAGGATTTGCCGTTCTCGACATATTTTAGTTTTATCGCATTTTCGGTACGCTACATTTGAAAATAAGTCCAGTAACAAAATGAGAAGGTAAATTGAACTAAAAGTGTAAATTCAGTGCAATTTTAAATAATTATGAGTATTATTTTGTGCAATTAAACTCACTATAATAAATTATTGAAGAAATAAAAAGAACATGAATATAAGATTGCAGGGAAAGTCATGTGCTGCTCATATCAGATTTTTACTTTCCCTGCAATACATGATAATGTATAGGGAAAGTATTGGGCGAAAATCGCAAGTCGAGTTTTTGAAGGATCTACACGTTTCGGGACATCTAGAACATGAAAACACTACTTTTAGCGTGACGTCTGTGTGTGTCTTTGTCTGTGTCTGTGTATCTGTTTGTGTGCCTGTCCCTGCAATGTATGTGTCCACTCTAACTCAAAAACTAATGAATCGAATTTCATAAAATTTGGTAGATAATTCACTTGTGTGTGATTCTAGTGCTGATTTGTTTTGGGTATGCCTCGGGAAAAAACAACCTGCCTTTTGTGTGAAAAGATCTTCAAAAATCGCTTTTATCCACTATAACTGAAATACTAATAGATCAAATTTCACAAAATTTGGTAGATAAATCACTCGTGGAATACCCTGGTGCTGATTAGATTTTGGTACGATTCGGAAAAAGTAACCTGCCATTTTTTGCTAAATAATCTTCAAAAATCGTGAAAATCTAAAATAAAATACTACGTATGCTCAAATATATCAATATATTATTACCAATATAATAAATTTTTAAAGAAATAAACAGAAAGTGAATATGAGACTGCAGCGAAAGTCATGTGCTGCCCACATCAGAGTTTTACTTTTCCTGCAATACGTAAGTTGTATGAGATAAAGCTCTTAATACAAAAGTGGACTAGTATCCAATGTAGGAAACTTGAAGTACTTTTAACTCGTTTGCGCATTGGTCATACTCGTTTTACCCGTAGACACTTACTTTTTAGGAGAAATTGGACCCTTTTGTTAGAGTTGTCAGACCTCAGCCAGTATCAAACATATTTTAATTGACTGTACGAAATATAAACAGTTTCGTTTTAAGCATTTCAAGACCTATACTATACATTTGACAGAATTGATTGGGGAAAATCCTCATTTGGAGCTTTTCCCATTCCTATTGGACATTGGTTTTTTCCATCATTTTTAACTTCACCTGTTATAACCGTTTAGCCATTTTTGTTCTACATGTTCCATTGTCATGGTCTTTCACACATTATCACCCTTTCAAATTATACACGTGTTTTAATCCATACCAATTTATGTATCTCGGTACCATATGTCTGACGCACCATATCCGCTTTGTATCTTGTGCCATAAAACCTTAATCAACCAATCAACCAACCCTGCAATACATGGTAAAGTGCAGGGAAAGTATTGGAATCATACCGAAAACCGCAACTCGAGTTTTCGATGGATCTACACATTTTGGGGTAGCTAGAATACGAAAAAATGATTTTTAGCGTGACGACTGTGTGTGCGTGTGTCTGTGTGTGAAATGTATGTATCCAATCTAACTCAAAAACTAATGGGCTAAATTTCATAAAATTTGCTAGGTAAGTCATTTGTGGATGACATAGGTGCTGATTAGTTTTTGGTACGATTCGGGATAAAAGAAACCGTCTTTTTTGCGAAATGGTTCGCAAAAATTACTTGTATCTACTCTAGCTGAAAAACTAATTGTGAGACCAGAAATAGATCTTACAATTGATGAGACACTTTTATGTATAAATTTATGGTGGCCAAAACGGCGGACAATACGTGTAGTCTGGCTGGTACCGATTTTATCACTACGTGAACCTGAAGGTCAGAAGACCATACATTTAGGGGGCCATGACAGAGCGGCTGAGCTGGGCCTTACGAGATGTGGAATGGTGCCATTGGGTAAAGGAGTATCCAATAAGCGCCAAATTGAAAAAAAGGAGGAGTTACCCCACACACACACACCGAGGGCGCGGTAGCCCATTGGTTAGCGCGCTGGAGTTGCACTCGGTAGGCCCGGGTTCGATTCCAGCCACTGCCAAAACTGCCGCCGTGTTCATGCGGAGTACGATCACGTTAAACATGTGGGTCCGAAAGTCCTTCCGAGAGGTTGGTGGTAGGGGAAGGAGGGTACGGTCCCTGTGGATGCCTCCCCCACTGGGTTCCGGTCTGAATTGGGTGGCACTTCCCGACCGTCCAAACAGTTACCTTACACCTTTCTGGTAGGTCGGACGGTCTGGGTTTCAACAATCAACAACAACACACACACACCGAGGGAACCACAGTCTGTGACCCGAGATTCAGGCAGACAATTATCATGATTGACTTAAGAGCATACCAGTAGAAATTATCAAATTGTTGACTTAAGAGCAGCCCAGAGCAGAGATAATGAAGACTTTTTGATTTAAGAAGGACGTGAGCAGATTTGTGAAACTTGTGCACATATAGCTTGTACAACATGACTTAAAGAATTGTGCAAATGTTCCAAAAATACTAGCTAGATCTATATAATGTGTGACTGCAATTAGATGTACGAGAAGGAGCCTTTTCTTCCATTTGGCGCTTATTGGTTACACCTTTACCCAATGGCACCATTCCACATCTCGTAAGGCCCAGCTCAGCAGCTCTGCCATGGCCCCCTAAATTTATGGTCTTCAGACCTTCAGGTTCACGTAGTGACAAAATTCGGTGCCAGCCAGACTACACGTATTGTCCGCCGTTTTGGCCACATAAATTTATCCATAAAAGTGTCTCATCAAATGTGAGATCTATTTCTGATCTCACACTAATAAATCAAATTTTACAAAATTTGGTAGAATGAGAACGAAATGAGAACGAAAATTGAATTATAAGTGAAATTGAATAAAGAAAGAGAGCGTGAATTTAACTCTGCAAAGTCATGTGGTGCCCAAATCGGATTTTTACTTTCCTTACAGTACATGGTAATGTATAGGGAAACTAACGGAATCGTGCCGAAAATCGCAACTGGAGTTGACTGGAGTTTTCAACGGATCAACACATTTTGGGACCTCTAAAACACGAAAACACTATTTTTAGAATGAGGTCAGTGGGTGTGTCTGTGTGTATGTGTCTTTGTCTGTCTGTCTGTCTCTCTGTCTGTATTGTATATATTTTGTATCCACTCTAACTAAAAAACTTATTGACTGAATTTCATAAAAGTTGGTGGGTAAGTTCCTTGTCGTTGACCCTGGTGCTGATTAGATTTTGGTACAATTCGGGATAAAGGAACTAGCCTTTTCTTTCGAAATGATCTTCAAAAATTGCCTGTATCCATTCTAGCTGAAAAACTAATAAACCAAATTTCACAAAATTTGGTAAGTATATCATTTGTAAGCTAACCTGGTGCTGATTAGTTGTTGATACGATTCAGGGAGAAAAAACATATCTTTTTTTGTGACATGGTCCGTAATAATCTTTAAATAAAAAAATAAAAGACTACGTATGCTAAAACATATCAATTAAATGCTAATGTTGTACATAATTTTTGACGGCGAAAGGACTAAGATCAATTCCATTACAATAGGATTAGCCATTCTCAAATATTTTTGTTTTTACGCAATTTTTTTTATGATATCTTTGAAAATAAGTCCAGTTACCAAATAAAAACGAAATTCAATTAAGAGTGCAAAGTCAGTGTAATTTAAGATAATTAGGCATATTATTTGGTGCCATAAAACTCAATTATTGAAAAAATAGATTATATGAATATGCGTCCGCAGATATTGTCTTATGCTAACCCGAACATATTACTTTCCTTATATAGATAATGTATAAGGAAAGTATTGGGAAGGGGTCGAGAATTCGAATTCTAGTTTTCGACGGGAGAGCACGTTTCAAGTATCCCGGATCACGAATCAAACATTTCTGAAGTGATGTCTGTGTGTGTGTGTGTGTCCTTGAGCCTGTGGAGATGATAACTGTCGAACGAATGGACCGATTCGAACGAAATTTGGCACAAAAATCACAATCCATAAAAACTGGAAGCCTATTGTTTTTATACGCAATCGAATGTTCAGAACTATCCTAAATTTTCGAGTGAAATTTTGAAAAAATCGTCAAAAAATCAAAAACCTGCAATAAAGTTACGCAAATAGACATTTCTTATGTAATTTTTCATTAGAAAACGATTGACATAAATTTTAGAACGCTAACATGCACCAATCTCGATATATTGCACATTTTTCAAAAAAATTATCAAAAAGTCATATATAATAAAAAAAAAAATATTTCCTATTGAGAAATATGTTCACTTTTCATATGTAATACCATGCGATAAATTTAGTGACATCATTCTCGTGGATCTAGCCCGTTCCATTTCTGAAAAAAGTTACTTTGAGTAATACTTTTGTATTTGAAAGCCAATGGTCATTTATCTGCTGAAACAATAACTTATTTCTTCGTCCATAACGCTTGGTGAGATTTTGGCGACGAATTTGGAGGAATATCGCCAACTTGGCGACTTTTTTAAATGATGATGAAGACATGGTAAATGACGACTCATTGACGAAAATTCAATATCTTAAAAATAATATAAATAACTGCTATAAAAATAATCTATTTTTACTTTCCTTATATACATAATGTATAAGGAAAGAATTGTGACGGGGTCGAAAATTCGAATTCGAGTTTTCGACGGGAGAGCACGTTTCAAGCATCCTTGATCACGAATCAAACATTTTTGAAGTGATGTCTGTGTGTGTGAAAGTATGTGTGTGTGTCTGTGTGTGTGAAAGTATGTGTGTGTGTCTGTGTGTGTGTGTGTCTGTGTGTGTGTGTGTGTCTATGAGCCTGTGGAGACGATAATTGACGAACGAATGGACCGATTCGAACAAAATTTGGTACAAAAATCACAATCAGTAAACACTGGAAGTCTATTGTGTTTACACGAATGCCCAGAACCCTCCTAAATTTTCAAATGAAATTTTGAAAAATTTATCAAAAATTAAAACCACTAATAAAGTCACGCAAATAGACATATCTTAAGTAATTTTTCATTAGAAAACGATTGACATAAATTTTAGAACGGTAACATGAACCGTTCTCGAGATATTGTACATTTTTCAAAAAAAAAATAATTAAAAGTCATATAAAATAAAAAAAAATATTTCCTATCGAGAAACATGTTCACTTTTCATATGTAATACCATGCGATAAATTGGGCGACATCATTCTCGTGGATATAGCTCATTCCATTCATGAAAAAAGGTACTTTAAGTAATACTTTTGCATTTGAACTCCAATAGTTATGTATCTGCTGTAAGAATAATTTATTTCTTCGTCCATAACGCTTGGCGAGAGTTTGGCGACGAATTTGGCGGAATTTCGCCAACTTGGCGACTTTTTGAAATGTTGCCAAATTAACGAAAATCTCGCCAAATGGTAAAAAATGACACGAAATCTATGAAAATGACGACTAATTGTCGAAAATTCAATATCTTGAAAAGAATATTAGTATCTACTATAAGAAAAACCGATTTTTTTACTGTAAAAGTAGTAAATCCATTACATTATATAAAGAAAGTCATGTGTTGCCCACATAATATTTTTTCTTAAAGCGATTGAATGGGCATCCAGTTGAATATGCTAGTAGACTGTTTAGTTCTGGTAGAAATTATCCCACAACAGAATGTGAACCACTGGATCTTATATAAGCAATCAAAAATCACCGTGGATACATAGAGGAATCTAATGTTATAGTATCATCCGAAAACTAATCTTTTAAGTGTCTCAAGAAAATCTAGTTTCCATCAGAATGAATGCACTGCGCTATAACATAAAGTGCTGGATACTCTCTGAGCAGGTTAACTAGATGTCTCAACCAGAAAGGAATATTGTAATGGACATTTCACAGTAGTTTCCAAACTGACACAAGACGACAGTACTGAAATAAACTCAGAAAGTTTTATTCGTTTACTAAGCACTCAGTCGTGAAATAAAAATGTTCTGTGAATGTAGCTAAAGCGTAAGATATAACTAACCGTCGCGCCTATTAAAATATTTAAAATTGTACGTGTAATTAAATGTGTTGATGCTTCTTGGAGTCTTAAATTTCGCATCTTATTTTTATATTAATATGCAGAATAAGGCTGTATAGGTATATTTAATTTAAATTTAACCATTCGATCGTTATAAAATTAACAGAAAGGAAGAGTTTAACATCTGAAAAAAAAATGTAAACAGTGTACTATATTGATTTAAAGAATAACAAGTGAATTATTAAATGGAATGCATATCTGTCTATGTATTCATAACGTTAAACTTATTTCATTTTTAGAAGAAATGCCATCTCAATTTTTTTTTCTAGAGAAGTACCAGTCAGATATATTTGGGTAATTTTTCAAGTGGGTAGAGAGAATTGGAAATCACTACATTGACTATGCTGGCGTTTGGTTCAGGGTCCAAAGTGTGGTATGAAATTATCAAAGCGTTGAGCTACGACAACGCCCATTAAAACTGTCTTACGAGCGTTCGATCCCCTCCCAGTGAGTTTCTTCGAAATCGAACTAAGTTATCGCTGAGTTGGAGATAATGCGCGTGAAATCTAATTTGATGGGAATGTGATTTCATAAGTCTGTGAGGAGGCATGGTGTGAGATATGTGTTGCCAATCCAGTGGCATATGAAGAATGTGCTGCAGAGTTTGAATCCTTCGTTCGACTGTCTCCTAGCGCCTTATCATTGGGAGTACAGACGATATATTTTTGCCAAAGTATATATAATTTTCAAATTCCTAAATAGGTGGAAATAATAAAGGGAGGGATTATTCGTGCTCGCCTGAGATCACGAATGTAGCGAGAATGCGAGATCACAATCTTGACTGCGCCGGAGTTTGATCCTGAGGACAAAGCGTGTTGTAAAGAATTCTCGTCAACTTAAAGCTTTTAAACTACTGCCTTATCAGCTGTCGCTACAAATTTTTAATTAAAAATGAATACACTCTGAAATAGAGAATGGTGAACCGTCTGAAATAGTACACCTTAAATAAGACAATAATATATATGAAGTAATCAAGAACAATTAATACACATGTGAACTTCGGTATACAAAAATAACTGGAAGATATTGAACACATTGCATATACAATTTCCAAATAAATGTAATTCATGTCAATATGTGCATTTAGCTGTATTCATAATTTATTAAAAACTGGCCGCATTCGGCGAGCAGCCAGTTCGTTACACTTAAAAATTCTGATCGTGGCAAAAACTCGCTAGTGCGACCTATCAACTATATGGACGGCCAGGTAGAGCCACCCAATTTGGACCAGAACCCAGTTGGGAAGACATCCACAGGCACCGTATCCTCCTTCCCCTACCACTAACCTCTCGGAAGGATTTACAAACACATGTTTAACGTGATCGTACTCCGCCCGAACACGGCGGCAGTTTTGTCAGTGGTGGGAATCGAACCCGGGCATATCGGCCCGATGAAACTTGGAACTTCGACGAGTCTGCCAAGAAATTGAAATTCGGAAAATTTTAAAATCTCGATCCTGCGGCAATTTTTTACTATTTCTTTTCCAGATTGTGCTTGTAAGAAAGCCAGATCGTTGAACTTTCTAAAAATGCAAATTATTAGTCGAAATTATTAGTATTTTTTCCGATGCGAAGATTTAAATACCAAAGTTCGTTCTTTATGAGCCGAAAGTGACTTTTGTTTTAAAATCTTTAAAACATATTAAAATATGTCCCTGAGATTTGAAAAAGATATATTTTTACTCGTAAGTGTATATATTTTGAATATATTTTTACTCTTTCCGGTGATGTGAATTGTTTTTTTCTATGATGTCTGGATGGTGGAGAAAAAAGGCGAAAAATGGAAAAAAATGGTCGGAATCTCATAAAATATTAAATAACAAAAAAATAATTCAAATTTTAAAAATCGGTTCTGACGTATCCCCTTCCGCCCCCGGGGCTCCGATTGCCAAATTTCGTAGCTCTGCGACGCGCGGTCGCTGAAACTATAGTGTATAGGACAGACACACACACAGACACACACAGAGACACACACACATACATTGATTTTTATTATATACTAGCCGCCTTCGGCGACTAGCCTGTGTGCTACGGTTGAAAATTCTGACCGTGGCAAACTCGCTGGCGCCTACCAGAAAGGTGTAAGATAACTATTTGGACGACCAGGAAGTGCCAAACAATTTAGACAGGAACCCAGTGGGGGAGGCATCTACAGGGACCGTACCCTCCTTCCCCTACCACCAACCGTATGCTAATCACTGGGCTACTTCACCCTCCGCGAAATTCACCATAACTTTCTTTTATTCACCCAATTTAGACCGGAACCCTGTGGGAGAGGCATTCACAGAGAAATTACAATCCTTTCCCTACCACCAACCTCTTGGAAGTACTTACGGACCCACATGTTTAACGTGATCGTACTCCGGGTGAACAAGACGACAGTTTTGGCAGTGGCGGGAATCGAACCCGGGCCTACCGAGTGCTAACCACTGGGCTACAGCGTCCTCCGCGACAATCTTCAGAACTTTCATTTTATTCACCCAATTTAGACCGGAACCCAGTGTGGAAAGCATCCACAGGGACCGTACCCTCCTTCCCCTACCACCAACCTCTCGGAAGGACTTACAGACCCACATGTTTAACGTGATCGTGCTCTGTGTGAACACGGCAGCAGTTTTGGCAGTGGCGGAAATCGAACCCGGGCCTGCGGAGTGTAATTCCCGCGCACTAACTTCCCGCGCGCTAATTTAAATTTTATATACTAAGTTCTTAATTCCGTCATTTAAAATATAACGTAATATCATTAAAAATATTCTCATTCCATCGTTCCACCATTTAAAATATCCATAAAATTAAAATATCCATTTAAAATATCCATAAATTAAAATATCTATATAAAATGACCATATTCTAAGCTCTTAATTCCATGATTTAAAATAACACGTAATTTTCTCTCCCGCCTCCATGGGAACACGTGACGTCACTGGCGGGAGAATATCGGATCTTCCGAGAATTATCCGAGAAATTTAAAATCATTACTTCTTTAAAATTGCGTTCCTTCGGCCATTTTCTATTATTTATTGACCAGATTGGGCTTGTAAGAATGCCATATCTTTGAACTTTCTAAAAATGTAAATTATTAGTCGAAATTATGAGTACATTTTTCGATGCGAGAATTTAAAAACCAAAGTACTTGTTTTTGAGCCGAAAGTGACTTTTGTTTTAAAATCTTTAAAAAATATTGGAAATTGAAATTGGAATTTGAAATTGATTTATTTTTACTCGCAATTGTTTGCTCCTTCCGATCGCGTGATTTGTGTTTTTCTACACGTCTGGATGGTGGAGAAAAAAGGGCACAAAGGACAAAAAACGGTCGAAATCGCATAAAACATTAAATAACAACAAAAAAAAATAATTCAAATTTTAAAAATCGGTTTTCACTAGTCCCCTTGCCATCCCCCGCGGGCCTCTGATTGCCAAATTTCGTAGCTCTCAGACGAGCGGTCGCTGAACCTATAGTGTATAAGACACACAGACATTGCATTTTATTATATACTAGCCGCCTTTGGCGACCAGCCTGTTCGCTACCCTTGAAAATTCTGACCGTGGCAAATTGTAACCGTGGCACACTCGCTGGCGCGACCTTACCAGAAGGTGTTGAAGACCCAGACCGACCGGCTCGTCAGCAAGGACATGAGCAACCGATTAGTCGGCCGGGAAAAAGATAGCAGAAGCTAACTCCAATGGCCTCCGTCCCACAGTCCAACCAACACCGACCAGAAGGCGGGGCCCCACGAGCGACCCACAGCGGGCGCCGAAACAGGGCAAAGTTTATTTAAATTTCTTAAAATTTTACAAAGGTATTTACAAAGGTTCCACCACTTAAGGCAACAAAACTTCAGGTGGAGAGCACGAATCAAAAGGTATACAAGATCATGGGGTTGACGCTTAATTAGGAACAGTTTAACTTTGAGATAATATCAACACGAAAAAACACAAATAAACACAACAACAAAACAATCAACTTACCAGAAGGTGTAAGGTAACTGTTTGGACGGCCAGGAAGTGCCACCCAATTTAGACCGGAACTCAGTGGGGGAGACATCCACAGGGACCGTACCCTCCTTCCCCTACCACCAACCTTTCGGAAGGACTTACGATCCCACATGTTTAACGTGATCGTACTCCGCGTGAACGCGGCTGCAGTTTTGGCAGTGGCGGGAATCGAACCCGGGCCTACCCAGTGAAATTCCCGCGCGCTAACCACTGGTGTACTTCGCCCTCCGCGACATTTTCCATAACTTTCTTTTTATTCACCGAATTTAGACCGGAACCCAGTGGGAGAGGCACCCACGGGGACCGTACCCTCCTTCCCCAACCACCAACCTCTCGAAAGGACTTACAGACACACATGTTTATTCCACGTGATCGTACTCCGCGTGAACACGGCGGCAATTTTGGAAATCGAACCCGAGCCTACCGCGTGCAATTCCCGCGCGCTAACCACTGGGCTACTTGGCCCTCCGCGACAATCTCCATAACTTTCTTTTTATTCACCCAATTTAGGCCGTACCCTCCTTCCCCTACCACCAACCTCTCAGAAGGACTCACGAACCCACATGTTTAACGTGATCGTACTCTGCGTGAACGTGGCGTAAGTTTTGGCAGTGGCGGGAATCGAACCCGGACCTACTGACTGCAATTCCCGCGCGCTAACCACTGGGCTGCCGCGCCCTCCGCGACAATCTCCATAACTTTCTATATATTCATCCAATTTAGACGGGAACCAAGTGGGGGAGGGATCCACAGGGGCCGTATCCTCCTTCCCTTACCACCAACCTCTCGGAAGAACTTACGGACCCACATATTTAACGTGATCGTATTCCACGTAAACACGGCGGCAGTTTTGGCAGTGGCGGGTATCGAACCCGGGCCTACCGCTAACTTCCCGCGCGCTAATTTGCAATTTAAAATGACCATATGATTAATTCCATCATCCTCATTCCATTGTTTCATTGTTCCATCATTTAAAATATCCATAAAATTAAAATATCCATTTAAAATATCCAAAAGTTAAAATATACATTTAAAAAATCCATATCGTCCCATCATTTAAAATATAAATATAATAATTTATATAGAGCAAAGGAGCTCTATTCAGAACCGTGACGTCACCTCCACCTTGACGTCCCCACCCACCACCTTCCCTCCTTCAGCGGGGGAGAAACGAAGCGGCACGCCGAGCGGAACGCCGAGAAATTGAAATTCGGAAACTTTTAAAATCCCGATCCTGTGGGCAATACGGAATATTTCCTGACCAGATTGGACTTGTAAGAATGCCAGATGTTTGACCTTTCTCAAAATGTAAATTATTAGTCGAAATTATGAGTACTTTTTACTATGCGAGAATTTAAAAACCAAAAATCGTTTTTTTGAGTCAAAAGTGACTTTTGTTTTAAAATCATAAAAAAATATTAGAATTTGTCCCTGAGATTTGAAATTGATATATTTTTACTTGAAATTCTCTGCTCTTTCCGATGGTGTGATTTGTTTTTTTCTACGATGTCCGGATCGTGGAGAAAAAAGAGCAAAAAGGTCAAAAAACGGTCGAAATCGCATAAAACATTAAATAACAAAAAAAATAATTAAAATTTTAAAAATCGGTTTTCACGTGTCCCCTTCTCACCCCCCAGGGTCTCCGATTGCAAAATTTCGTAGCTCTCCGACGCGCGGTCGCGAAACGTATAGTGTATAAGACAGACAGACAGACAGACAGACGCACAGACAGACATTGCCTTTTATTATTTACTAGCCGCCTTTGGCTACCAGCCTGTTCGCTACCCTTGAAAATTCTGACCGTGGCAAACTCGTTGGCGCGACCTACCAGAAAGGTGTAAGGTAACTGCTTGGAAGGCCAGGAAGTGCCACACAATTTAGACCGGAACCCAATGGGGGAGGCATCCAAAGAGACCGTACCCTCCTTCCCCTAACAACGGTCGAAATCGCGCGGTCGTCGTCGTACTCCGCGTGAACACGGCTGCAGTTTGCGCGGGAATTGCACTCAGTAGGCCCGGGTTCGATTCCCAAAATTGCCGCCGTGTTTAAGCGGAGTACGATCACGTTAAACATGTGGGTCCGTGAGTCCTTCCGAGAAGTTGGTGGTAGGGGAAGGAGGGTACGGTCTAAATTGGATGAATAAAAAGAAAGTTATGGAGATTGTCGCGTAGGGCAAAGTAGCCCAATGGTTAGCGCGCGGAAATTGATCGCAACGGTCTTCGTCGTACTCCGCGTGAACACGGCTGCAGTTTTGGCAATGGCGGGAATCGAACCCGGGCCTACCGAGTGAAATTCCCGCGCGCTAACCACTGGGCTACCGTGCCATCCGCGACAATATCCATAACTTTATTTTTATTCGGCAATTTTGGAAATCGAACCCGGGCCTACCAAGTGCAAATCCCGCGCACTAACCACTGGGGTACTTCACCCTCCGCGATATTCTTCATAACTTTCTTTTTATTCACCCAATTTAGACCGGAACCAAGTGGGAGAAGCATCCACAGGGACCGTACCCTTCTTCCCCTACCACCAACCTCTCGGAAGGACTTACAGACCCACATGTTTAACGTGATCGTACTCCGCGTAAACACGGCGGCAATTTTGGGAATCGAACCCGGGCCTACCGAGTGCAATTTCCGCGCGCTAACCATTGGGCTACTTTGCCCTACGCGACAATCTCCATAACTTTCTTTTTATTCATCCAATTTAGACCGTACCCTCCTTCCCCTACCACCAACTTCTCGGAAGGACTCACGGACCCACATGTTTAACGTGATCGTACTCCGCGTAAACACGGCGGCAATTTTGGGAATCGAACCCGGGCCTACTGAGTGCAATTCCCGCGCGCTAACCACTGGGCTTCTTCGCCCCCAGCGACTATCTCCATAACATTCTTTTTATTTACCCAATTTAGAACGGAACCCAGTGGGAGAGGCATCCACAGGGACCGTACCCTCCTTCCCCTACCACCAACCTCTCGGAAGGACTTCCGGACCCACATGTTTATCGTGATCGTACTCCGCGTGAACACGGCGGCAGTTTTGGAAGTGGCGGGAATCGAACCCGGGCCTACCGAGTGCAATTCCTGAGCGCTAACCACTGGGCTGCCTCGCCCTCCGCAACTTTCTTTATATTCACCCAATTTAGACGGGAACCCTGTGAGGGAGGCATCCACAGGGACCGTACCCTCCTTCCCCTACCACCAACCTCTCGGAAGGACTTCCGGACCCACATGTTTATCGTGATCGTACTCCGCGTGAACACGGCGGCAGTTTTGGAAGTGGCGGGAATCGAACCCGGGCCTACCGAGTGCAATTCCCGAGCGCTAACCACTGGGCTGCCTCGCCCTCCGCAACTTTCTTTATATTCACCCAATTTAGACGGGAACCCTGTGAGGGAGGCATCCACAGGGACCGTACCCTCCTTCCCCTACCACCAACCTCTCGGAAGGACTTCCGGACCCACATGTTTATCGTGATCGTACTCCGCGTGAACACGGCGGCAGTTTTGGAAGTGGCGGGAATCGAACCCGGGCCTACCGAGTGCAATTCCTGAGCGCTAACCACTGGGCTGCCTCGCCCTCCGCAACTTTCTTTATATTCACCCAATTTAGACGGGAACCCTGTGAAGGAGGCATCCACAGGGACCGTACCCTCCTTCCCCTACCACCAACCTCTCGGAAGGACTTAAGGGCCCACATGTTTAACGTGATCGTATTCCGCGTGAACACTTCGGCAGTTTTGGCAGTGGCGGGAATCGTACCCGGGCCTACCGCTAACTTCCCGCGCGCTAATTTACAATTTAAAATGACCATATGCTCTCTAAGCTCTTAATTCCATCATCCTCATTCCATTGTTCCATCATTTAAAATATCCATAAAATTTAAATATCCATCGTTCCATCATTTAAAATATCCATAAAATTAAAATATCCATCGTTCCATCATTTAAAATATCCATAAAATTAAAATATCCATTTAAAAAATCCATATCGTTCCATCATTTAAAATATAAATATAATAATTTCTACAGTGCATATGTTAAGCTCTTATTTCATTTAAAATCGGAAGCGCGGGAAACGGAAAGTAAAAACTAATTCGGTTTCTTATTGTCCCACCCATCGCTATGCATATACAGAACTAGAGCTCCTCTACTACAGGCTGACTTATCAAGCATATTGAAGCCCACCATAGCTGGAAGAGCAATCCATTAGCATTAGCTCTATTCGCATTTTCACTTTATTAAGTATTATTGAAATAATTATGGGTGGTTGTTCTGTACCGAACTGCTCTAGTCATTCTAGAAAGGGTTTTGGGCTATTTCGCTTTCATAGAAACGAGAAAACAATGGCTAATAAATAGTCGGCGCGATAATTGGATACTCGGTACTGGAGCATACTTGTGCGAGGTAAGTTCTACAATATTCTAATTGAAACTTCGTTTTTTATATAAAGTATTTATTTCAAACACTTATTTTATAATTTCTGTAACTGTAATATGGATTATTAATGATTTTTAGTTGTTTTAGTCTTATCTGAGGACACTTGGTTTGTAATGTAAATATCACCTTGAATGCATTATACTGTCTTCAAAACCTAGAAGTAAATAGCTTCAAGTTTTACATATATATATTAAAGATTTATTCCTGTTACACCAATATCGTTCAAGTTTTATACACTTTGTTGTATTTTTAGATCATAATGAATCACAAAATTGGTGAATTCTACTATCAACAAACTGTCGCCAAGTGGAAAACTTGCCATGTTATAGTAATTATGCAAACATAAGCTAAAATGGTAAATAAATCGAAATACGTTTATCATAAAAGGTTGTTTTAATAGCATGTATGAATGATTGTCTCACATATTTGAAAGTCTGTTAACTACTTTGTATTTAAAGAGGAAAATACTAATAATAACCCTACTGAGCTCGGCTTTTTTTCATCAAAGATTTTCAAACAATAGGTGTTCATTAAGTAGCTATTATGATAAACGTATTTCGATTTATTTACCATTTTAGCTTATGTTTGCATAATTACTATAACATAGCAAGTTTCCAACTTGGCGACAGTTTGTTGATAGTAGGATTCACCAATTCTGTGATTCATTATGATCTAAAAATACAACAAAGTGTATAAAACTTGAAAGATATTGGTGTAACTGCAATAAATCTTTAATATATATACATAGCTTCAAATTATATATATATATATAATTTGAAGCTATTTTCTTCTAGGTTTGGAAGACAGTATAATGCATTCAAGGTGATGTTTACATTACAAACCAAGTGTCCTAAGATAAGACTATAACAAGTAAAAATTATTAATAACTCATATTACAGTTACAGAAATTATAAAATAAATAATTTATATAAAAAAAGAAGTTTCAATTAGAATATTGTAGAACTTACCTCGCATAAGTATGGTCCAGTATCGGGTATCCAATTATCGCGCCGATTATTTATTAGCCATTGTTTTCTTCTTTCTTCGTTTCTAGAAAAACGAAATAGCCTAAAATCATTTCTAGAATGATTAGAGCAGTTCGGTGCAAAGTAACCATCCATAATTATTTCAATAATACTTCCTAAAGCGGAAATTCGAATAGAGCTAATGCTAATGGATTGCGTTTCCAGCTAGGGTGGGCATCAATATGCTTGATGAGTCAGCTCGTATATAGAGAAGCCTTATACAGAACCGTGACGTCACCTCCACCTTGACGTCCCCACCCACCACCTTCCTTCCTTCAGCGGTGGAGAAATGAAGCGGCACGCCGAGAAATCGAAATTCGGAAACTTTTAAAATCCCGATCCTGTGGGCAATACGGAATATTCCTGACCAGATTGGACTTGTAAGAATGCCAGATGTTTGACCTTTCTGAAAATGTAAATTATTAGTCGAAATTATGAGTACTTTTCACGATGCGAGAATTTAAAAACCAAAAATCGTTTTCTTGAGCAAAAAGTGACTTTTGTTTTAAAATCTTTAAAAAATATTAGAAATCGAAATTCAGATTTGAAATTGACATATTTTTACTCGCAATTGTCTGCTCTTTCCGATGGTGTGAGTTGTTTTTTTCTACGACGTCTGGATCGTGGAGAAAAAAGGGCAAAAAGGGCAAAAAAAGGTCGAAATCGCATAAAACATTAAATAAATAAAAAAATAATTAGAATTTTGAAAATCGGTTTTCACGTGTCCCCTTCCCTCCCCCCCGGGTCTCCGATTGCCAAATTTCGTAGCTCTCCGACGCGCGGTCGCGAAACGTATAGTGTATAAGACAGACAGACAGACAGACAGACACACACACACACAGACATTGCCTTTTATTATTTAAGAATAGCCGCCTTTGGCGACCAGCCTGTTCGCTACCCTTGAAAATTCTGACCGTGGCAAATTCTAACCGTAGCACACTCGCTGGCGCGACCTACCAGTAAAGTGTAAGGTAACTGTTTGGAGGGCCAGGAAGTGCCACCCAATTTAGACAGGAACTCAGTGGGGGAGGCATCCACAGGGACCGTACCCTCCTTCCCCTACCACCAACCTCTCGGAAGGACTTACGGTCCCGCATGTTTAACGTGATCGTACTCCGCCTGAACACGGCGGCAGTTTTGGCAATGGCGGGAATCGAACCCGGACCTACCTAGTGCAAATCCCGCGCGCTAACCACTGGGCTACCGCGCCCTCCGCGACAATCTCCATAACCTTCTTTTTATTCACCCAATTTAGACCGGAACCCAGTAGGGGAGGCATCCACAGGGTCCGTACCCTCCTTCCTCTACCAACAACCTCTCGGAAGGACTTACGGATCCACATGTTTAACGTGATCGTACTCCGCGTGAAAATGGCAGCAGTTTTGGCAGTGGCGGCAATCGAACCCGAGCCTACCGAGTGCAATTCCCGCGCGCCAACCACTGGGCTACCGCGCCCTCCGCGACAATCTCCATAACCTTCTTTTTATTCACCCAATTTAGACCGGAACCCAGTGGGAAAGTCATCCACAGGGTCCGTACCCTCCTTCCTCTACCACCAACCTCTCGGAAGGACTTACGGACCCACATGTTTAACGTGATCGTACTCCGCGTGAACACGGCAGCAGTTTTGTCAGTGGAGGGAATCGAACCCGGGCCTACCGAGTGAAATTCCCGCACGCTAACCACTGGGCTACCGCGCCCTCCGCGACAATCTCCATAACTTTCTTTTTATTCACCCAATTTGGACCAGGACCCAGTGGGGGAGGCATCCACAGAGACCGTACCCTCCTTTCCCTGCCATCAACCTCTCGGAAGGAATTATCGACCCATATGTTTAAGGTGATCGTACTCCGCATCAGTGGCGGGAATCGAACCCAGGCCTACCGAGTGCAATTCTCGCGCGCTAACTTCCCGCGCGCTAATTTAAATTTATAATGACCATATGCTAGGCTCTTAATTCCACCATCCTCGTTCCATCGTTCCATCATTTAAAATAGCCATAAAATTAAAATATCCATTTAAAATATCTATAAATTAAAATATCCATAAATTAAAATATCCATTTAAAATCAAAAAATCATCCATATCGTTCCACCAATCCATAAATATAATAATTTCAAATACATCACCACAATTCAAACCACCATAATTCAATCATTTAAATTATTTAAAATATCCATTTAAAATATCATATAAATATAATAATTTCGCCCGATGTATATAACACTTATGCTCGTAATTCATTTAAAACCGAAAGCGCGGTCTCCATGGAGACGGGGAAAAAACTACTGCGGATGGGGGGAAAATGCCGTTGAAGAACTGAGCCGGTAGCCGACAAATTTAAAATCATGGCGTCTTTAAAATTGCGATCCTGAAGGCAATTTTCATTATTTCTGGACCAAATTAGACTTGTGAGAATGCCAGATATTTCAGCTTTCTAAAAATGTAAATTATTAGTCGAAATTATGAGTACTTTTCACTATGCGAGAATTTAAAAACCAAAAATCGTTTTTTTGAGCCAAAAGTGACTTTTGTTTTAAAATCTTTAAAAAATATTAGAAATCGAAATTGAGAGTTGAAATTGATATATTTTTACTCGAAATTCTCTGCTCTTTCCGATGGTGTGATTTGTTTTTTTCTACAACGTCTGGATCGTGGAGAAAAAAGGGCAAAAATGTCAAAAAACGGTCGAAATCGCTTAAAACATTAAATAACAAAAAAAATAATTCAAATTTTAAAAATCGGTTTTCACGTGTCCCCTTCCCTCCCCCCCAGGTCTCCGATTGCCAAATTTCGTAGCTCTCCGACGCGCGGTCGCGAAACGTATAGTGTATAAGACAGACACACAGACACACAGACACACACACAGACATTGCCTTTTATTATTTAAGATAAATTGAGATTGCAATAATTTACTGAGCTTGGTGACGATCCATATTTAATTTCAAAGAGAACATATTTAATTTCAAAAATAAATTTTATTCGCTTTTAGTGAGCTCTATTAAATTAGCCAATTACATTTTTTGTGCCAATATCATAAAATTATATATCAAAGGAAAGATAATTTAGCCAAAATTGTAATGCAATAGCATGTATAAATTACTTTTTAATAGAGCAAAATTTATAAAGAAGAAAATTGAAATACATAGAAAGAATGATATATATATACAAGAATTCTCACCATGTCAGTTAATATTTAGTTGGGTAATCTTTAGTCTTAATTACGGCCTTACAACTCTTTCCCATGGAGTGAATCAAGTTCTTTAGTTCTGCAGCTGTTATAATGTGAAACCAGATTGAATTGTTGCTTGTGTTAATTGGGTTATATATCTGGTTTGCTTCTGATTAACAAGTTTCTTTAGTCGGCTCAATAGATTTTCGATGGGGTTAAGCTCTGGCAACGAGCAACATGAGATAGAACTGAATCCTGTTAAAATATAAATGTTGCTTTATCTAGGACGATATCATGTGCCTCCCCCCCCCAGGGAGGCCCACTCTTTGAGTAGTGAATGGATCTTAGCTCTGTAGCACTGGTCCTCCAACCTCAGGGGCCAAAATATCCGGGGAACCTGCTGTTGAATTTCGGCAAGGCAGTTAGGTCTAGGACACTTCCTGGTGGCTGTGATTTCCTAGACTGTGACTATTCATGACCTGAGGCTAGATCTGGCCGGCGACTAAGGATTTGGCGGGTAATTCGTCGGAATTTGCCCTTAGAATGATTTCGCTGATATCGCTGCCCTGACTGTGGCTTTGCTGGATGGGAGATTGAAACCTGCACGCAGTTCTCCTTAATATAGGCATAAACCCCCATGGTTGCCGTTGTGAGTTTGTATAATCCTTGGAAGAGATCATACGCAGAAATCAGCAGTTTGGGCAAAGAAATTCCATTTATGTATCTTTGGGTATTTATGTTCCCATCAATCACGCTATTCTGTCCACACCTCTTGATGTCACAAAACTCCTATGATAACATTTACTGGGTCGTTCTGGGTAGCTGTAATGCAATTAGGATGCACATCTTCTCCGATTCTTTTCCTTACGTATTTTACGCCATTACTACCAAACAGGGAGATTTTGGTCACATCACTCCAAATTATACTGTCTCATTGCTCCGTCTCTGCAATTTAGTGATGGAAACATGACATCAACTCTTTAATAGACATCCGTGGTTTTCTAAGACATATTGTATTTTTACCATACCATACTATATAACATAATATAGAAAAAATATTGTTCTCACGAAAATTGTCGATGTAGAGATTTTGATCCCAACATATAATTTATGTTCTTAACACCAAGTTTTGACTATTTTTAGGTTAATGCCCGTCTGTCTGTGTGTATCAGATTTTGTTTACACGTTTGTGCACATAATTATGCACTAAAAGTGCTTATTACTTTCCTTATATACATAATGTATAAGGAAAGTATTGTGACGGGGTCGAAAATTCGAATTCGAGTTTTCGACGGGAGAGCACGTTTCAAGTATCCCGGATCACGAATCAAACATTTTTGAAGTGATGTCTGTGTGTGTGTGTGTCAGTGAGACTGTGGAGACGATAACTGAGGAACGAATGCTCCGATTCGAACGAAATTTGGTACAAAAATCACCATCCATAAACACTGAAAGCCTATTGTTTTTATACGCAATCGAATGTATAGAACCTCCCTAAATTTTCAAATGAAATTTTGAAAAAATTGTCAAAATATCAAAACCGCTAATAAAGTTACGCAAAGAGACATTTCTTATGTAATTTTTTATTAGAAAACGATTGGCATAAATTTAAGAACACTAACATGAACCGTTCTCGAGATATTGCACATTTTACAAAAAAATTATCAACAAGTCATATAAAACTAAAAAAAAATATTTCCTATTGAGAAACATGATCAATTTTCATATGTAATACCATGCGATAAATTGGGTGACATCCCTCTGGTGGATCTAGGTCGTTCCATTTATGAAAAAAGATACTTTGAGTAATACTTTTGTATTTGAACGCCAATAGTCATTTATCTACTGTAAGAAAAACTTATATATTCGCCCATAACGCTTGGCGAGATTTTGGCGACGAATTTGGCGGAATGTCGCCAACTTGGCGACTTTTTGAAATGTTGCCAAATTAACAAAAATCTCGCCAAATGGATAAAAATGACGCTAAATCAATGAAAATGACGACTAATTGTCGAAAATTCAATATATTGGAAATAATATTAGTATCTGCTATAAGAAAAACCTATTTTTTTTACTGTAAAAGTAGTAAATTCATTACATAATATAAGGAAAGTCATATGTTGCCCACATCAGTTTTTTTTTTGTGTGTTCGATTATTTAATATTGTTATAGAAAATAAATATTACATATTTCGTTGTGGAACTTTATCATTAAATATATTTTGGGGGAAAATCAATATTCTGTTAATAACAATATTCGAAATATAATTATTTTTCACATATCTGTAGTATAAGTACAAGTTTTTAAAATCAAGATAAAAGTGAACATTTAGGTTATATCTCATGAATAAAAGAAATAAATATGCACATGCCATTTAATATTTTTTCCTGTGTCTTAAGTTATAAAGAAACAACTGCAAAGTTAAATATAAAGGTCCAATACTTTTGTTTCTTTCAAAATACTAAACAATAGATTTTGTATTGCAAGTTCAAAGAAACCCAACAAAATCCGATATTTTATTAAAGTTTTCATCATAAATTTCTGCACTGCGTAGAGCTGAGAATTTATTTTTTGAACTAATTCATTCCTTTTCTCTGTTTTCATATTTTTTTCTCATTTATATGAATCTTGAAACTTAAAGTAAAACTTTCTATTTCCTTTGAAAAGAATTCTCCATCACCATTTATCGAATTTTCTATATCATATATATATATATATATATGATATAGAAAATGCTGATTATATATATATATATATATATATGTTTTTTTCTGTTATTCCGTTGTTGGGCACAGATTGCATAATATTTTAACCACGTGTTTTTATGCAATCATAGAAACAACGGATTTTAGTATATCTGTCTAGAATGTGCCCCTGAAGACGTTTCTGGCAGATATACTATTTTTTAATATATTTTCCTTGTCCTGGCCTCTCCGTGCTCTGCTTTTTCGGCCCTTCCTCGTTGCTTTTTGCTTTTCACACACGCTTTTATTTTGCTCGCGGTTAGATACTGTGGTTACTGATTCACACTCTTGCACTTTAGTTTTTGTTATTTTAATTTATATATATATATATACATATATATATATATATATATATATATATATATATATATATATATATATATATATATACAGGGTGTCCAGTGCTATCGGTGCCCAATGGTTATTTCCTCAACCGTTAGTCACAGAGACGCACTTCCAATTGCAATAATGTTTTCAATTTTAATATCTATTATCAGTACCTACAGTTCTACCTACAGTTTAAATCAATAAATACATTTCTAATAAATACATATATATATATATATATATATATATATATATATATTTCTAATAAATACATATACATATATATATATATATATATATATATATATATATATATATATATATATATATATATAAGTAATAGTAAAATCATTAAGAGCAGTGCTAAAAAATGTAATATTTAATTGCTAAAAAACATAAAGCAATTATTTTAGATCTGCTGAAAATTTCCCTCCACTTAAAAGTTATCATAAAATATCGTAATTTTATTATATATGCCGTAATTTTATTATATATACTGTAATTTTATTATGTATTCTGTAATTTTAATTAAAGCGCTACAAAACTGGCAACTTACATTTATGTGTGATGTTACCTGTATTAGAAAGGATACAAGTATTGCAAGGAACAAGATGCACAGTACAAATGAAGTGCATTACAATTTTTTTCCTCTTGCAAGTATGCAAGATGCATGTTATCTGAATTATGAAGGCTACAAGTATTGCAAGGAACAAGATGCAAAGTACAAATGAAGTACATTACAATTTTTCCTTCTTGCAATTATGCAAGTATGCATGTTTTCTCTTGCAATGATACAAGTATTGCAATGAACAAGATGTATTAGGAAGGATACAAGTATTGCAAGGAACATGCTGCACAGTACAAATGAATTGCATTACATTTTTTTTTCCTCTTGACAATTGCTAAACGCAATTTCTTTGCACATTTTTTGGATTATGGATAAAAACATTTTATTATTGGCTACAGCAGGTCACCAGTCATTTTATAACAATACTTGACAGATTAAATATTTAAAATATTGTTATTTATGCCATACATTTATTACAGTAATCACTACTATATATCCAATCTTCATGAAGCAATGTATTGACAGTAATGAACTATATCCAGTCACATTTATAATATTTCAAGTCATAGAAATCATACTCTGTCAGAAATAGTATTAATTTCGTCTTAGATGCTTATTTAACGAAAATTGTAGTATTCATGGTATTTTAAAAAGTCAATACCTAATATAAGAATACAAAAATGATATAACAGTATTTGAGTAAATAAAATGAACCATCACAATAATGATGTTTTACTTGAAGCGGCATTTTACACTAATGGCGAAGAAATTCCTATTCGTGTCCTGAGAGAGCCATATCACGTGGTTTTAAAATATGTTACATAAATTCACTTCAAAAGGAAATAAATTATGTATAATGTTAAATATATACAACGGAAAATCAATACCGTACGGGAAATCAATATTGTACAAACGGGAACTCAATATCGTACGAAGATGTACATCATTGTACATAATATCGGACGAAGTCGTACATCACTTGATTTGAACAGACCTTCCTAGAGTATTTCTGTTTTATACAATACTAGGGAGGCTCTGCTCTGCTCCCTGCACATCGCAAACACCCGCTTTGCGAGTCGGGAGGCCTTGCCTCCTCGTTGCTGCGCTCGCAGGGCTTGCTAGCTAATTCAAGTCACACTAAAGTTTACGTCGATAAACGGTTTTTTCATCATGTTATCCTATTATTTCTCTATAAATGTACCAAATTTCATATTTTTGTATGCGATAGTTTTTGCTATACGAGACAGAAAATAGATGGTGTGCACGAAAATACATTTTTCGCTTCAGAAGTGCCTAAAATGTAAAACATATCGTAAACTACATGAAATTTAAGCAATAAAGATCAATCAAGGTTTTAGGGCGGATACAACACTCAATATGAATTAAAAAGAACTTTAAAAATCACGATTTTGAGACAAGATGGATGCCTTATTTTATTTTGGAGTGGGCCACGTGATCTATTCGTATAATGATTACGTGATCCCTTCATATAAAGAGTGTAATTATTATTTTAATTTTTATTCAAAAAACTACTGAATGTATTTTGCTGAAATTTTTTATATATTTTATGGGGTAATTTGAATATTTACTTAAACATTCCAAGCAATTTGTGAATTTTAAATTCGCTTAAAAAATGTTTGAAAAATTATGTCCCATAGGGTTCAATGTATTTCATTTTTCAACCCCGGTTCAATCCAAAACTAATTGGGTGATATCTTTCATTTATATTCCCATAAGTCCCACCGACCGTCTGAACATCATACTAAAATTTCATTTTGATAAAGTCATTTTTATGGCAGTTATCGTGCTAACGGACAGACAGACTGAACAACGTCATAAACGCTTTTCAACTATGTTGTAAAGTGTTAGAAAAGACTCCGTCATACAACAGTTCAACTATGTTGGTTTCTGCCTGCAAAGACTCGCAGTTTTGTTATTATTATTCAATCCAGGACGCGAACTCGCAGCTCACATATTACTTTCCTTATATACATAATGTATAAGGAAAGTATTGTGACGGGGTCGAAAATTCGAATTCGAGTTTTCGACGGGAGCGCACGTTGCAAGCATCCCTGATCACGAATCAAGCATTTTTGAAGTGATGTCTGTGTGTGTGTGTGTGCGTGTCTGAAAGTATGTGTGTGTGTGTGTGTGTGTGTCAGTGAGACTGTGGAGACGATAACTGACGAACGAATGCACCAATTCGAACAAAATTTTGCACAAAAATCACAATCCGTAAACACTGGAAGCCTATTGTTTTTTATACGCAATCGAATGTTCAGAACCCTCCTAAATTTTCGAATGAAATTTTGATAAAATTGTCAGAAAATCAAAACCGCTAATAAAGTTACACAAATAGACATTTCTTATGTAATTTTTCATTAGAAAACGATTGGCTCAAATTTTAGACAGCTAACTTGAACCGTTCTCGAGATATTGCACATTTTTCAAAAAAATTATCAAAAAGTTATATAAAATAAAAAATAAAAATATTTCCTATTGAGAAAACATGTTCACTTTTCCTATGTAATACCATGCGATAAATTGGGTGACATCATTCTCGTGGATCTAGCTCATTCCATTCATGAAAAAATATACTTTGAGTAATACTTTTGTATTTAAACGCCAATAGTCATTTACCTGCTGTAAGAATAACTTATTTCTCCGTCCATAACTCTTTGCGAGATTTTGGCGACGAATTAGGCGGAATGTCGCCAACTTGGCGATATTTTTAATTGTTGCCAAATTAACAAAGATCTCGCCAAATGGATAAAAATGATGCTAAATCAATGAAAATGACAACTAATTGAAGAAAATTCAATCTCATGGAAAGAATATAAGTATCTACTATAAGAATAACATTTTTTTTAGCTGTAAAAGTAGTAAATTCATTGCATTATATAAGGAAAGTCATGTGTTGCCCACATTAGATTTTTTTTTTATTGTAGAAATAGTAAATTCATTGCATTATATAAGGAAAGTCATGTGTTGCCCACATCAGATTTTTTTTACTTTGAATTTGGCATTAAATATTTCTTAAACTACACTATACATATATCGAAAAACTGTTTATTTCAGCGTATTCCGCAAATCTTTCTGTACAAAGTTTTATATTTGTGTATGCTATAGTTTTTGCGGTTCAAAGCAAAGAATCTCGATGCACAAAATATTTGTCAAACAGTGGCGGCGTCGGCAATTTTTTTTAAATAGAAAACATTAGAGGAGATTGTATGCAGCACATGGACAATCTCGTGGTAATGACTAGGAAGCACCGCCGTTTATCGAATAGTAAACAATGTATTAATATAGTGAGATGTTCTGTTTAATGGCATCTCAGCAAACTTATTTTAATTACATAAACACTTTCCAATACAGTTGAAAAGTGTTTATGTTGTGGAAATCTGTAAATGTGTTGAAAACTGTCTTAAACAGTTTTATTTTTACTTAATTCTGCACCAAGGAAATTACAATATTTTTTAATTTAAATGATCTTCAAACTTTGTCTAATCTTAAAAGATGCAGAATGTAAATAAGTAACTGTAAGATGAGTTGTATAAAATTTGCTGATTTTTTTTGGCTCAAAATTATTTAGCTCTGGAGTCTGGAATAAAAGTGATGTGGATGAGACATTCATTGCTTTTACATAGAGAGCCGGACGACTCATACTTCGAAGACGTCATTTGAAAAAGTTCATTTTTCCCTTGAAGTTTTAAGATTTCAAATATAATAAAATATTGCAGTACTGTTGATATTTTAAAATATATCAGCGCTGAATGTATCGCATTTTAAAGATTTTTAAATAAAATTGCATTTCAGTTGGAAAGTGTTTTATTATCAATGCTTTATGCACGATTGACATTTCTTGTTACTTTCCTTATATACATAATGTATAAGGAAAGTATTGTGACGGGGTCGAAAATTCGAATTCGAGTTTTCGACGGGAGAGCACGTTTCAAGCATCCCTGATCACGAATCAAACATTTTTGAAGTGATGTCTGTGTGTGTGTGTGTGTGTGTGTGTGTGTGTGTGTGTGTGAAAGTATGTGTGTATGTGTGTGTGTGTGTCAGTGAGCCTGTGGAGACGATAACTGACGAACGAATAGACCGATTCGAAACAAATTTGGTACAAAAATCACAATCCGTAAACACTGGAAGCCTATTGTTTTTATACGCAATCGAATGTTCAGAACCCCCCTAAATTTTCGAATGAAATTTTGAAAAAATCGTCAAAAAATTAAAACCACTAATAAAGTTACGCAAATAGACATTTCTTATGTAATTTTTCATTAGAAAACGATTGACATAAATTTTAGAACGCTAACGTGAACCGTTCTCGAGATATTGTACATTTTTTAAAAAAATTATCAAAAAGTCATAAAATAAAAAGAAAAATATTTCCTATTGAAAAACATGTTTATTTTCATATGTAATACCATACGATAAATTGAGTGACATCCTTCTCGTGGATCTAGCTCGTTCCATTCTTGAAAAAAGATACTTTGAATAATACTTTTGTATTTGAACGCCAATAGTCATTTATCTGCTTTAAGAAAAACTTATTTCTTAGTGCATAACGCTTGGCGAGATTTTGGCGACGAATTTGGCGGAATGTCGCCAACTTATTTCTTATATATATATAACTTATTTCTTTGTCCATAACGCTTGGTGAGATTTTAGCGACAAAATTGGCGGTATGTCGCCAACTTGGCGACTTTTTGAAATGTTGCCAAATTAACGAAAATCTCGCCAAATGGATAAAAATGACGATAATCAATGAAAATGACGACTAATTGTCGAAAAGTCAATTTCTTGGAAAGAATATTAGTATCTACTACAAGAAAATCCTATTTTTTTACTGTAAAAGTAGTAAATTCATTACATTATATAAGGAAAGTCATGTGTTGCCCACATCAGATTTTTTGATTTTGTTTGCTTCCTTTTTATTGCGGTAATTTCAATATTTTTTCTGGTTTTAATTAAATTGAATTGCGTTTTTATGAAAGATTGAACAAGTTATTTGAATCCTTTGTTGGATGATTACTTTCCTGTTTGGCATATCGCTGTTCTTTCAATGTGGACCACCTCTTGTTCCTTTCTCCAGTTTTTTCACCTCTTTTTTCTATCGCATTTGGCAACACACGTTCCCTCCTTCAATCAAGTTTTCTGTTCGTGCATCAGCCTGCGACCGTTCTCTCACCAGTGAAGGTTGATATTTTTGTGCGTCCTGACGAAGAAGGCTGTTTGCCATTCAGACCAGTCCATTCTATTATTACTTTCCTTATATACATAATGTATAAGGAAAGTATTGTGACGGGATCGAAAATTCGAATTCGAGTTTTCGACGGGAGAGCACGTTTCAAGCATCCCTGATCACGAATCAAACATTTTTGAAGTGATGTCTGTGTGTGTGTGTGTGAAAGTATGTGTGTGTGTGTGTGTGTCAGTGAGTCTGTGGAGACGATAACTGCCGAACGAATGGACCAAATTTGGTACAAAAATCACAATCCGTAAACAATGGAAGCCTATTGTTTTTATACGCACTCGAATGTTCAGAACCCCCTAAATTTTCGAATGAAATTTTGAAAAAATCGTCAAAAAATCAAAACCAATAATAAAGATACGCAAATAGACATTTCTTATGTAATTTTTCATTAGAAAACGATTAACATAAATTTTAGAACGCTAATATGAACTGTTCTCGAGATATTGTACATTTTTCACAAAAATTATCAAAGAGTCATACAAAATAAAAAAAATATATTTCCTATTGAGAAACATGTTCACTTTTCATATGTATTGCCATGCGTTAAATTGGGTGACATCATTCTCGTGTATCTAGCTCGTTCCATTCATGAAAAAAGATACTTTCAGTAATAATTTTGTATTTGAACGCCAATAGTCATTTATCTGCTGTAAGAATAACTTATTTCTTTGTGCATAACATTTGGCGAGATTTTGGCGACGAATTTGGCGGAATGTCGCCAACTTGACGACTTTTTGAAATGTTGCCAAATTAACAAAAATCTTGCCAAATGGATAAAAATGACGCTAAATCAATGAAAATGACGACTAATTGTCGAAAATTCAATATCTTGGAAAGAATATTAATATCTACTATAAGAAAAACATACTTTTTACTTTCCTTATATACATAATGTATAAGGAAAAGTATTGTGACGGGGTCGAAAATTCGAATTCGAGTTTTCGACGGGAGAGCACGTTTCAAGCATCCCTGATCACGAATCAAACATTTTTGAAGTGATGTCTGTGTGTGTGTGTGTGTGTGTGAAAGTATGTGTGTGTGTATGTGTGTGTGTGTGTGTGTGTGTGTGTGTGTGTCAGTGGGTCTGTGGAGACGATAACTGACGAACGAATGGACCGATTCGAACCAAATTTGGTACAAAAATCACAATCTGTAAACACTGGAAGCCTATTGTTTTTATACGCAATCGAATGTTCAGAACCCCCCTAAATTTTCGAATGAAATTTTGAAAAAATCGTCAAAAAATCAAAACCAATAATAAAGTTACGTAAATAGACATTCCTTATGTAATTTTTCATTAGAAAACGATTGACATAAATTTTAGAACGGTAACATGAACCGTTCTCGAGATATTGCACATTTTTCAAAAACATTATCAAAAAGTCAAATAAAATAGAAAAAAAATATTTCCTATTGAGAAACATGTTCACTTTTCATATATAATATCATGCGATAAATTGGGTGACATCATTCTCGTGGATCTAGCTCGTTCCATTCATGAAAAAAGATACTTTGAGTAATACTTTTGCATTTGAACGCCAATTTATCTGCTGTAAGAATAACTTATTTCTTCGTTCATAACGCTTGGCGAGATTTTGGCGACGAAATTGGCGGAATGTCGCCAACTTGGCGACTTTTTGAAATGTTGCCAAGTTAACGAAAATCTCGCCAAATGGATAAAAATGACGCTAAATCAATGAAAATGACGACTAATTGTGGAAAATTCAATATCTAATAAGTTATATAATATATAAATATATAATAATAGTTATATAATATATGTCGAAAATTCAATATCTAATATGTTATATATATATATATATATATATATATATATATAACTTATTTCTTTGTCCATAACGCTTGGTGAGATTTTAGCGACAAAATTGGCGGTATGTCGCCAACTTGGCGACTTTTTGAAATGTTGCCAAATTAACGAAAATCTCGCCAAATGGATAAAAATGACGATAATCAATGAAAATGACGACTAATTGTCGAAAAGTCAATTTCTTGGAAAGGATATTAGTATCTACTAGAAGAAAAACCTATTTATTTTACTGTAAAAGTAGTAAATTCATTTCATTATATAAGGAAAGTCATGTGTTGCCCACATCAGATTTTTTTTTACTGTAAAAGTAGTAAATTCATTACATTATATAAGGAAAGTCATGTGTTGCCCACATCAGATTTTATTTTGTTGTGATGGATAAACTATGTTCATTGAACGAAAGTATATTGCTAAATATATTTTTGCATATAAGTTGCAGTATTTTTTTTAAATTACTTTTATAAGATGTTTCTTTCACAGTATACGAGGTTTCATCAATAAAAAATACAACTTAATGAATATACATTATATGACTCTATTAAAGGGAGTTAATCTAAACAATCCTGCAATCGGATTAGACTGGTTTAGTATATCGTTAGTTTGTTCATTATATCAGCTTAAGGAACCGTTGCTGCTGAGAAAGCCAATCGTTCCAAATTGCGGAAGACACATACGCAATTCAAATTGCTTTAGTGGCCAGAGGTGCACGATGAAGAGAGATTAGAGCGGATATATGGCTTCTTGTAAACAATATAATTCGCGATAAGATTAATGCATCTGATTGCAAATCTGTGTAAGATACATTAAAATAAATATGTCAACATTTTTCGTGAGCAAAAATATTTTTATTTTGGAAATAAAACAGGATAGTCACATTATCAAACGCAGAATTACATGCAAGAATTGGAAATGAAATTTTGAAGAATATATCTCTTTGCTTCAGAAACCATTTGATAATAACGTCTAACATAACAAAAGCCACTGTCTAACAAAATTTTATTATTCAACATTTTAACATTTTAAGTTGATCATATGCATTCAAGAGAACACAATAATAAATATATATATATATATATATGCATTATAAAACATTGACGTCGTCTTTTATTTCTTAAATATTAATCTTATTCATATATAATAAAGTACAAAGTTGTTTAAAAAAGGTACAGAATTTTATGAAATCGATTAACAGTGTCGAGGAAAATTAATTTTAAGAAATGCAAATTTTATATTTTTATACGACCCCCGTACACAAACATTTCCACTGAGTATAATGTGCCCCATACACTGATAAGGTGATGTACAGAATTTCAGCATTTTATCATAAAAAGTCCCAGAGATATGAAAAGACAAAAATGCTGACTTAAACCACTTTTTGAAGCATCTACATGAGTTCTCAGATGGGAAAAATCATGTCGGCAGATCGCGTTTCAGGGGCCATACACAAATTGGGAAAGAAAACAATGATTACATAAATAAATAATAATTTTGCTATTTATTGCTATAAAAGTATCTACACTGTGTATAAAAAATACCTTTACACAAAGATTACAAAGCTTGTTTAAAATGCTTTCCATCCATGCCAATACAAGGCTGCATTCGGAATTGTGCAATAACATTACGGATATAGTAATATTTTCGCAATGTTATTGTACAACATCTGAAAAGACATTAACGAATAGTTACCAATGAGAAGGATAGTATAGATAGAGATGGGTTTTTGATAATGGAAGCATTACGGCAAAAAATAATTATTACAAAGATTAATGTTCAAGAATATATGAAACCTTGGGGGATTATATTGAAGAAATGGCAACAGAAAAGTCATAGCGATTTGGTTCACGAGAATTTAATAACAACTACTTTCACTGTATGTGAAGGAAAAAACGACTGGATGTTGTAACTATGTGATTTGGTGTATGTGTATAATAATAGTAGTATATAAGATTTGACTGATTCAGAATACTAGATGGGATAGATGAGTTCCTCTTCATTGCTCATTGGAATTATATCAGGAGTAGATATGATATCCTTCGATTTACTCCTTTGACATTCAAGATATATTCTTTCGAGATGCATTTATTGGAGAAGAGCTATGAGAATTGATGCCTTAAAAGGCCTTAAAAAAATCTTTCGATTGATAACAAGTTTGACAGTATACACCCCGGGGTGAAACTCACTCTAGTATAATGACATCACGAACACAAAAACTGTAGAGGTTATTTTCATTACAGCAATTGAAATGATAAAGGTTCGTAATCATCAAGCCATAAATAATTAACCATGTAATGCATAATTATGTCAAATTTTGACCTATGCTTCCACACGTAGGAATTGCAACATTTCGAATAAATTTAGAAATTTTCATACACAATTCTATCCAGTTTAGCTGTTTTTGATAATGGATAATGAAGCCGAATACACAGATCCATAAAAATTCATTTGTATTTGTGCACAATGGTGTTACAATTAAATATTAATTTAATTAATATTTTAATATATTTAATTAACATATTTTAATATATGACCTATATTGCAATTGAAGATGATATCAATATTGATAAATATCAATTTAGAGTTGCGCAAAATGCGTTAATCGGGTACATCGAAATAGTTTTACATGTTGTCATCTAGAAAAGCGTCACATATACAATTCATCGTAAAAAGCACTGTGCCGTTGATCATATGCATCAGTTTTTCACCGTTAAAGATGTAAATTCATTGCATTATATAAGGAAAGTCATGTGCTGCCCACATCAGTTTTTTCTTACTAATATACTGCATTGTAATTAACGTACATTATAATTGGGTTCATTAAGCATTATTTTAAGAAAAGACCTTCGAAATGGAGTTATCTGAAATGGAGGATCGAGGTTAACTGCATTTCACCGTATGCTATGTAATAACAAAAGCTTTATAAGCAGACGCATTACTCGTATTAACTTTTCACTTGCAAACATTCAAACATATAATTATCGATACTCTGTTGTACAAAAAGAAACCAGATCTGATTTATTTTCCTTTTTCATATACTATTGTATAGAGAAAACATGAAACATTGTTTCCCGAAAATATCCAAATTTCAGACAATGAAGGGTGACCACGTTTAAAACTCTTGAACTAATGTCAAATCCTTTGGAAAGCCCTTCGTCTCTGTGTGTGTATAGGTATGTATGTGTAAATGTGCATGCCTATAAGATTTTTACTCAATAACTCAAGAAGGAATTTCCAAATCAATTTCCATCTCAAGAACTAGAACTATTCAATATTCAAAATTCCCAAAGCAGTATTTCCAAATGCAAAATTTTAAAATTCCCCCGAAAAATGGCGAAAGAAAAGGGTGAAATAGAATTACGTGAGAAAGTTGAATTTTTTATTGAAAAATAACTGTTAACAAAAACAACAAGCACACAACTATAATAGAAGATCTGTATTTCACTTCCTATAAGACGTACAAAATATAAAAAAGGCCAGAGCGCTTTTGAGCTGAAATACGCTCTTCATCAGTGGCTACATGGAAATAGAAATTATCGTTCATATATAAACCAGAAAAGGTGACAAATTTGCATAAATACAATTATCAATAAACTTACGTTTATCTAAGGAGAATCCAAAAATACAAAACATTTTGAACAGATTCAAAATCGAGCAGAAATCACGAAAAGTACAGTAAAATTTTACAATTTTATTACAGAAATTTTAAATTCAAAACTTTTTTTTAAAAAATAGGGGGGGGGGCACTCAGGTCCAATCCCCTAGAGGATGACGTCAAAGATAACTATGAAGAGACTTGAATTGCATGGAGTCGAGAATGAGTCGCCAAGCATAACTTAAAATCTGAACTGGGTCAAAATTACAAATCGATTCGCGGTAAATATAAATAAAGAGGGACTCAAAAAGGAGAATATTACGGGGATTATTACAACGCATAAGAAGGAAAGTTCTTTCAAAAAGAGCAGGAAATTTTCTTTAACAACAAAATGAGCAAGTGCCGTAGAAAGTTTACCACCTTTGACATCCCTAGCATGTTCTGCCAAACGGATACCAATATTACGTTTTGTACTGCCAATATAAAATTTAAAATTACCATCGGAGGACAACAGGGCAACTACATACACCCCAGGAAAGCTTTTAAAGCCATCCCTAGCACCCAGCTTATCAGACCGAATCCGGTTAAATAAAGAAGAAACAATAGAGTGAGCAGGCCTGAAACTAAACTCAGAGCAGAGCTGAATAAAGGGGCGGAAAATCCTGTAATATTTTTGAAAGAACTTTCCTTCTTATGCGTTGTAGCAACCTTCGTAATATTCTTCTTTTTGAGTCCCTCTTTATTTATATTTACCGCGAGTCGATTTGTAATTTTGACCCCGTTCAGATTTTGAGTTATGCTTGGCGACTCATTCTGGACTCCATGCAATTCAAGTCTCTTCATAGTTATCTTTGACGTCATCCTCTCGGGGATTGGGCCTGACTGGCCCCCTATATTTAAAAAAAAAGTTTTAAATTTGAAATTTCTGTAATAAAATTGTAAAATTTACTGTACTTTTCGTGATTTATGCTCGATTTTGAATCTGTTCAAAATGTTTTGTATTTTTGGATCATCCTTTGATAAACGTACGTTTATTGATAATTGTATTTATGCAAATTTGTCACCTTTTCTGGTCTATATATGAACGATCATTTCTATTTCCATGTAGCCACTGATGAAGAACGTATTTTCGCTCAAAAACGCTCTAACGTTTTTTAAATTTTGTACGTCTAGAAGTGAAATAAAGATCTTCTATTATAGCTGTGTGCTTGTTGTTTCTGCTAATTGAAATCGGACGTGATGCCAATTTATTTATTAATAACTGTTAATCCTAATTATACGAAACTTACATTATTTCAAATAGTAACTTTAACAGTGTTTCTTTATTATTTTATGAAGCAAATTATGCACATAATCATTTAGTGGGTTACATAGGAAACTTATCTTTATATGTACAACTTTTTTCCTGAAATTTGCTGTATCATTTCCGAATCGAATTTCCAAAACCAATGTCGTTTCCGTATTTCTAAATTTTTGATGCAAGAACTTTGGGATATGAAGCTCCAAAACTTAAGAGATATTTTTGGTTCACTCGTCACCTTGTCTTTTTCTACAATAGTTTTCTACAATACGATTTTTGTGCCGAAGATTTTTCTTTCATTTTTTATACTAATTACAATACTAGTGGTCCTACATGTAACTAAATAGTGGTATCTTTGGACCGAGTATTGCTTACAAGATTGTTTCTTCATTTCTGATACTAGTTGTGATACTAGTGGACCTAAATGTAGTAACTAAATAGTGGTATCTATAGACATAGTCTTGCTCATAATATTGTTTTTTCAGTTCTGATACTAATTAGATACTAGTGTTCCTAAATGTAACTAAATACTGGTATCTGTAGACCGGAACTTGATTACAATATTATTTTTTTCAGTTCGGATACTAATTACGATACTAGTGGTCCTAAATGTAACTAAATACTGGTATCTGTAGACCGGAACTTGATTACAATATTATTTTTTTCAGTTCGGATACTAATTACGATACTAGTGGTCCTAAATATAAGTATATAGTGTTATCTATAGACAGAAACACAAAAGATTTTGTTTTCAAAAAGAACAAAAGTTCATTGAAACATCATGCATATATATATATATATATAATCTCAATGTAGATATATAATCTCAATGTATTTTGTATAAGTTGTATTGTGTCAGAGAAGTACACATTTTTAAACATTTTCTGGCCGAAAGCAACAAAATTTTATATCTGAAAGTATAAATATCCTTATATTTGTCGTGGGATCATTCACTTATTTTCTATCACATACTGTAAACTATACGCCAACAGCTTCATTGTTAAAATCAGAAATATAGCATCAGGACTGGAAGTAGGAAGTTTTCTTAATACATCAAGAATTTGACAAGAAAACCTTTCATGATTTATGGTTTCAATCAAGAGTTACAGTAGACTGAAATTTTTACAGTATTTAGTTCTTTTTATACACATTAGATTTAATTCTATTAATTAGAGACAATTTAAATTATATTCTGCTCTTGTTTGAACTGAATTAGTATAGATAATGTTTACCGTACATTGCCATTTATCCCCGACACTAGGCATCTGAAAGAAAGAGAATGGAAAATGAACAAAATGTCACAAATGGATCACACGAGCAGAATATTTGTATTTCCGATTCTAGAAATTCTGTTGTAAAGAACGTTTTCTTGTCACAGAAAAATGTATCTGTTTTAAAAGATAAGAGTTATACTTTGTAAACTTTCCCTCTTCAGGAAAGAAATATGAAAGAGAAGTTTCACAGTGTACCTCAAATTTTTAACTCATCTGCAAAATATTTTCACAATAAAATTTGTGGTCCAGAAAATTTACAGAATAAAATAATAAAATACAATTAAAAAACTGTAGAAACAAACGAAACATCGAATATTTTGCTGTCAATTGTTATAATAGTTTTTTGCGAAGACCGAAAATTGCTATTCATTCTGTTTAATGTTTCTATGACATGAATCGATTGATGTCGATAAAGCTGATGCATTTTTATAGTAAACGATCCAAGTGATAAGTTAACCAAACTCTATATACTCCAAAAATATTGCATTGCACTTTACATTCTATAGATACATTAGAATATCAATTATTCTGATTTAGAAGGAAATGTATCCTGGATAACAATACTCCGGATAGTATTCTTTGAAAATATTCGTAAAAAATAGAATGGGAAGAATTAAAATGGAAACTAAAAATAATCTACGTACTTAACGTTGTACTTTAAATACGTCATAAACGAAATTTGTCTTTTGTCTTGGTGTTTGGCAGATTTCACAGCAATAGCTTATTAGCAGGGGTACTACTATGGCTCAAAGTTATCAAGGAGGTTTTTATTGTTAGTGAAAGGTGCAGTGTGACGTACTCTTTTTCTTAAATGATGTATTTTTCCAGATCAGCACCTTACTAATAACATAGATTCATTAATAGATTTATTATTGGGTTGATAAGCAAATTTACCATACATTTGTTTTACTTATAACTTATAATTTACATTTATCCATCCAAGCATAGTTTCCTCGCAACACTTACAAATATGTTTATTCTATGTAAATTGTTCAATAAATTTGAATATCGCTTATTTTCCACTATTTTCAAAACTATAAAATGACATGCATCGTTTGACAGATAGTACACTAACACAGATATACTAATGACTTGACTGTACATTCATCAGTACTTGACTAATAGTATATCTGTATTTGATAATAATCAAATACAGATATACTATTAATCAAGTACCGATATACTAATAATCAAGTACAGATATACAAATTATCAAGTTCATATATGTTCATAATCAAGTGCAGATATACTAATAACCAAATACATATATACAAATAATCAAGTACAAACATACTAAATAATCAAGCATACAAACATACAAATATAATCAAGTACAGATATTCTAATATCTTATAGAGTGAACCGATTTTCAAATTTTATGAAATGTTGTTTAGAATTTTTGTATATAAGACCAGTTTAATAAACAACCCAGTTAATACAACCCTGGATAACTGAGAGTGAATTGTAAAATTGTTAAATCCATCTGCAGGATCAATGTAACTGGGATTTGAAAACACATGGTCTGTATTAAACTTTTATGATCGGCCATTTAGAATCATAGTAATCAAAATATTAGTACATCATTCCGGCAAATCACAACGCTGCGAAATAAAATTATACCTTTACAATCATGCATTAATTAAATAATTTTAAACTTATCTCCAGTATTATAGCAAAAAAAATCGCAAACAATTTAAAATAAACATATTTATACGTAAAAATACTTTCCGCAGGTTACTTTTGTACAAAGATCCTAACAACCTTATTAATGAAACCGGGATTGGTCTTTACAAATTAATGAAGTTCCACGATATAAAGACTGCACAGTCTATTCAGACTGATCCCAGTCATCCCAGTAATCTGATTACACAACCTTACTATGTTCTTAACTTATTCATTAAATCGGCTTAAGTAACTCCTGCTGTTGAGAGGTCAATCTCTCCAAATTGCGGAAGCAGCTTGGATTGCTGCAATGTGATGAAATAGAATTTCTGGGTTGAATTATGAAAATACCAAGACGTAAACTAATATATTAAATATATTTATCCTTACTGAATTTTTAGAAACACAATATTCAGAAAAGCATCTTATTGTGAAGAAAATATTTGCAGCTGGCGCCATATTTGATGTAATATATTTTAATGAAATGAATGTTGAAAAATTAAACAAATATCATAGACATTACTTCTTATTGCTGAGTATAATAAGCACCAGAAAATTGTTTTAGGGTATCCGTCTACGTTCGGACCATTTTTTTTTGTCTTTACTATTTCTCAATTGTTTTTACTGTTTTCAAGTAAAATTGTGAAACAAAATCATTAAATGTCAGAAAATTTAGTTATATGTATAGTAATATTTCGTAAATTTGGTAAATCTAGATACATTTTAGTGAAATTGAAAGTAATCGACGTATAATTTACATACCAGGTTCATGCAGTAACCTTCATTCCTTTGAACACAGTGTAATATGTGATATTGTTATTCAAAATGAGGTAAAATCTAAGAATTGTTTGAAGTCAAGAAAATTACTTGTGATATAAAATTATATGTGCTAATATGGATATTTTCCCAAATTTGGCATTCCTTTTCCTTTAAAAACAACTGGACATAAAGGTATTTAGCATATATTAAAGCTTTTAATTCGCTTGGTTGTCAATAACATAAAAAATGATATTTAAAAAATAATTAAACAAATAAATTTTTAAATTTATGCAAGTGTTAAGGAAAGAGCTTAAAAAATAGGAAGAAGTTGAAGGTTTTGAAATTTAAAATGAATAATGTTAAGAAGGGAAGTAATTACTTAAAAAAACTGCACGATATAAGCACGAAGAATAATTATAAAATTGATTAATTGATATAATTTACAAATAATAAGCAATAGGTATGACAGCTATATGAAGGTATTGAAAGGGGAAATGATGTAAAAGAAATAATCTCAATTAGGAATCTTGAGAGGTTAATTAAAATTTAAAATATAATATAATACATTAAAGTGATTTAAAATATTTGATAAATTGTAATAAAAGGGTTAGATCATGTTTCAGGTCAAATTTTAAGTGATACGTAAGGCACCTACAGATAACTTTGATATTTAATACAAATTAATTATAGGCACCCCATTAATTAAAATTTAAATAGGAGATTATAATTATATAAATTATTTTAAATAAATGTCATGATTGAGTTTAAAAAGTGAATGTTTTGAAAGAATGCGTCAAACAAAAATGCAATAACAGGGGTTACAATAGGGAGCACGTGTATAGGTAAATGCAGTCACACAATAATAGGATAAGGTATTCAAAATAAAAGAATAAAAATTCTACAATAATGGGTGAATAGAAAAGTCATGGTTTACGTGTTAAGTCAATATTTATTACCATGTTGAATGGGGTTAGAACAGGTTTTTATGATACTTCAAAATACGAGTCTTTGTGGAAGAAAAACAGCCCAACGTTAAGTCTTCTGGCCGCGAGCAAATACTGCCGAGTCATTCTCTTCGAAGTAAAGTTGAGATGCTTCTATTTTTCTCTCGTTATTCTTCGATTGTTATAAAACGAGTTGAAAAAAACCGATTAAGGAGTCAGTCATCATGAAGAGTCATTACCGCTTCAAAAAAGGGAGTGTACCAGTCTTGTAATTATTTATGCTCCAGAAAGGGGGAATGTACCAATCTTGTATTATGTATTAAAATCCAGTCAGCCTCAAACGATTTTACATCAAGTTACTCATACAGTGCAGTGATGATAAGGTGATTCAACAACCAATGATCCACAAACGTCTAACGACTACATGAACGTATGTGCTCAATAACATGTATAAATGGTCATAGTCAGTTTAGGAATTTGTGTATGCCTAGTGTCACATGTCCATCGATCACCTGAGCCCTCGTAGGAAGTGAAATTCTTCGAAGCGGTTGTTTTTTGTTTGTTTTCTTTTCATGTTTAAAGGGAGGCATTAAAAGCGCATTGTCAGAACATGGTTTCGATGCTGTCGAAGTATTTAAAGTTATGTAAATATGTCTGATGTTTAAAATCTGTACTGCAATATTAATGGCTAAACAAATATTATGTGTTTTATGAAAATATCAATGATGAAAATTTATTAAATTAATGGATAATGAATTACGTATAAAAATTAACATGGAAACAATACTGTTGGGTAATTTGTAAAAAAAGTTGTTAATTAATTCAAAAACATCGTTAAATGTATTTAAGTACTTAAGTGTGTAAATATAAGGCGAGTGAATGAGCACATACATAAAAGTTCGTAAATTAGTCAAAATTAAAATTTTGCTTGATTTGAAAGCTCGAGGTGATATAATGTTGATGAGTACATATAACTTATATATATGGTATAATATGTATAAAAACTGTTGTGTTCACAACAAGACATTTTTAGACTTGCAGCAGATCTATGACAAACTTTCATCAAGGAAAAATGACAATTACAGTGTTGTACAAGACACAAACTATATTGATGTTTCTTTTTTTTTTAATTTTATCAGGGGGAGATATGTGAGCCCAGAATACACATAGACAGGTTTATATGATTATTTATGATATCTAACAGATCATATTTAGGATATCTAAGAAGCCATAAAAAGGGGCTAAAGATGAAGTCTCGAGATTGGTTCAAAATTAAACCGATATGGAAGATGTGTTGTCGCATCGCCCTGTGGTCAACCAATGCTAGTCGAAGAGGCATATCAGACCTCAGATAAAAATGGATGGCGACCGATAGAAGATTCTATATATTCAGATATAAAAAATTCAGATCAGATTCAGAGATGTAAGAATAGAGAAGAGTAGTAGTTGATAGCAGATAGAGTCGAGATGCAGATATGCATAAATGTCGGCACAAGTGCATTATGAGATGCATCAAGGTTCTCATGCAGTGCAGTCAGAATAGACGAGATGCATCAAATTCCACACAGTCTCAGACGATTTTGCATCAGTGACTAATACAGTGCAGTGATGATGCGCTGGTTCAACAACCAATGATCCTCAAACGTCTAACGACAGCAAGAAGATAGGTGCTCAATAACATATATAAATGGTCATAGGACATATATAAATGGTCAATAATAATGGTCAATAGAAATAATAATGGTCAATAGAAATAATAAATGGTCAATATAAGTAACATATATAAATGGTCAATTTAGGAATCTTTGTATGTCTGGTCTCACATATCCAATTTCCTCCATAAATACATAATTATAATTGTTGTAATCTTATTATGATTATAAGGTGCTTAATAAACATAAATTTTAAAGTTATAATGGGTAAAGTTAGTTGTGTGGTATTATGTTAATATATTTTATCCAGGAACTCGTACTAAATATATTAAAGGTGGGTATTAATGCGGCACAATGCAATGTTTACGACTTACGATCAACGACCATGTTTAAGATGTTCAATTAAATGCATGCTTTGTATTATTTTTCATGTTCCAGCACCACAGCTGGTACTGTGATTATTACTTGACATATTCAACTAAAGGTAGCGAGTTTGAGTGAAAAACAACATATTGAGAGAAACAAACTAATTTGTTATTGGAAAAAGGGAATTACTTTTCACAAAATAGCCTAAAATTCACGTATAATAAGTCAGACCTTCATTTTCTTTATTACAAGATAATTTAAATTAAAAAACTATATAAAACAAGGGGAATGATATATTTTTTGCAACTTCACGATTCGAAATACTACTTCCGATTTCTTTTAGCAACTGTAGATGTGTTCAAATAGGGCAATAACTATATTTCTAAGTAACGTACAATAAAAGAGTGGAAACAGTTTAATAAACAGAAATGACCTATAATTTACAGGACTAAAAATATTTCATCCGATGTAGTCGAAAAGTGACCTTTGGAACATAGACAAAAACCTTGGTACTCTTATTTTGGCTAAAACTTTAAAAATATCGATTTTTAAGGAGGGGGGGGGGGATATGGGTCCGTGTAAATGGATTATGGACCTTTCAGCATTTTGCGACAAAGTTTCAATGTGATCAGATTAGCATAACACCAGTTTTAATTGTAATACTTTTGTTACGGAAATATTCCTTTAAATGTTACTATCCTTTCAATGTTTACATTAGTTGTTAGCCCCGCGCAAGCTTAGTTTTTAAAACTTTCCAACATAGCTGAAAAGTTCTGATGACTTTGGTCATACTGTCTGTCTGTCTATCTGTCCGTCCGTTCGCAAGATAACTGCCGTAAAAATGACTTTATCAAAATGAAATTTTAGTATTTTTTTAAGACGGTCTGTAGGACATATGGGAATGTAAATGAATAATATAACCCAATTACATTCGGATTGAACCCGGGTTGAAAAAATGAAATTCATTGAACCCTATGGCACCTAATTTTTCTAATACTTTTTAAGCGAAGTTGAAATTCACAAATTGCTTCGAAAATTTGAGGACATATTCAAATTATCCGATGAAATGTATAAAAAAATTCAGCAAAATTCGTTCGGTAGTTCTTAAAATAAAAATTAAAATAATAATTACACCTATGATATATAAAGATATCACGTGATTCGTTGCGAAATAAAATATGGCATCCATTTTGTGTCAAAATCGTGATTTTTATAGACCCTTTACATTTATATTTAATGTTGCATTTGTCCTAAATGGCTTTCTTTTTCCGTATTATCTATGTATCTATATTCCGCGTCTACGCAATTACAATATTTTTGTATTTAAATGATCATCAAACGTTGATTATTTCTACAAAAAAGCCTACTTTTAATGGATACAGGATATAAGCAAATTAATTGTAGGATTAGTTGTATAAGAATTGCTGAATTTCTTCCACGCAATATTATTTAGCTCTGGAGTCTGGAATATAAGCGATATGAATAAAATATTCATTGATTATATAGAAAGCCAGACGACTTATATTTCTATGACGTCACTTGAATAAAATGTATTTTGCAATTTTTTTTGATGAAGTTCAAAGTTTTAAAGTATAAAAAATTACTGTAGTGCGATGGTAAATTAAAACAAGTCAGCGCTTAATGCATTACATTTTCGAGACGTTTAATTATGTTTGCAGTGAAATAAAAATATTCGTTTAGTTTTATTACTATTCCGTTATAAATAAGGTCGAGGATTTTAAAGCTGGGTGACTTTTGAAAGATTCCTATATGTTTTCTCTCTTTATGGTGCGTTTGTAAACACTCACTTCAGGAATTAAACACTAGTTACATTACCTTTGATACTGCTTATTTTAGTTGTCATTCTTCAAGTCTTGATTTAATTATCAGTATAAAAAATATTCACAAAGCAAATATTCACATTTCAATTATTCACAATATTTTGAAATTGTTAAAACTTTATAAAAAAAATGTAGTTAAATAGGATTAGAGAATTTTATCAATTTTTAAATACAGAAAAAATTTTGTTGATGATTGATAAAATGAAAGTATCTCCGTAGTAATAACAAGAAAGATCAGTCATGTATAAAGCATTGATTATGAAACCCTTTCCAACTGAAATACAATTTCATTTAAACATCTCTACAATGTGTTAATTCAGCGGTGATATTTTTTAATTAACACAGATCTACAATAATTTATTATATTTGAAAACGTAAAACATCATCGAAAAGAATGAACTTTATTCAATTGACGCCATTGAAATATAAATTTATAAAATTCTGCTGTACTTTTTTATTCTGCTAACCTGCTTCACAATTCAAACTGGAATGGGCATCAACCTTTAACTAATTTGTATATATCGACGACTGCAGAAATAATTTGCATTCTTACTTGCAACAATGTATATCATATATATATATTATGCATTAATTTTGTGCATATAATTTTGTGCAATATAATTTGTGCATATAATTTTGTGCAATTTTGTGCACAAACTTTTAAAATATTGCCGCCCTTCTTCTGCTTAGCTTAAAATGTAAATAAAACTCAATTTTATTTTTAAAGTGTTTCATAATCAATTCTTTATGTATGATTGATCTTTCTCGTTATAAATATACAACAGAGAAGAAAATAAAACACTATTTTTTTCACCGTAACCAGAATATTCTAGTTACTATGTACCTCATTTTCTGTATTTTGCTATAATTTGTTATATTGCAAAAATATTTCTATAACTATGAATCTTTTATGAGAAATGAATCTGATATATTTCTACGGGCCGAAGGAATTATTGAAATAAGTTCCAGCCAAAGAAGAAATGCAAAACGTACATCCAATGAAATTGTTAATTTCACTGTCATATCGTTAAAATTTTCACAGATGCCTAGAGCGCAGATGCTTTGCAAAGGTGCCGTTATACATAATAAAAAATTGTCTATGTGTATGAGCAGTTTGTAGAGCGAACTCTAAGGTTCATATGGCCATCAAACTTTAGAAGACATGTACGCCAGGACGCGGGACGATGCGCCTTGGTGAAAATTTTCTTTGCTCTGTCGTTGTGGTTGTTATAAGCGGAGGTATTATTAAAAAAATCTTTAAATTTCGTACACCGGAATTTACACTATATTTTAGAAACCCAAAGAGCGCTATGTCAATACGTCAGCTTATAATGTTAAAAAAAATGAATTGCTGCTTGGGTGCAACCATGGTTAGCCAAACCGATGATCTTATTCCTCTTGACACGCCGGCCACATTTTCTAGTATTGTAATATGATACGAACTTAATTATACGAGTAATATGAACGTATTAAATATAAACAAGTCATTTAAGTTAAAAGTAAATCATGATTATATATAGAGATTCTAGATCACAACACTTGGTTCGCATTGTTTATATTAGAAATAATTAGAATATAATAATATGATTACATCATAAAAAAGAAGACTTGCAAGTGTTGCGTCCTATTTGAATCTCATATATATCTTATCCTTTTAAATTTAAAATATTATTGGTTCTTAAATAAGTTAGAGATTTGTCAACAGTCATTTTGTTCCTCATAAAATTATACATAAAACACTCTAAATTTGAAAGAGTGAGAATTCACTCAAAAAGAGTGAATAGTCACTCTAAGAAAGACTTGAAATTGAGCCAACCTCTAAAGAGTGAGTATTCACTCTAACAAAAAGTGGGTTTTCTACTCAAGGGAAAGAGTGAATAGTCACTCCTTTGGAGTGAATGCCCACTCTGAATGAGTGATTTATTGACTCCACCTTGGAGTGAATAATCCATGTCAAGGAGTGACTATATACACTCTTAGTAAAAGTGGTTTTTCCACCCATTAGAAAGAGTGACTATATGCACTCTTGGCAAAAGTGGTTTTTCACCCATTAGAAAGAGTGAAGAATTAGTGTTTTTGGAGTGATTAATAGACTCTATTTAGGAGTGAATAATCACTCTTCTAGGAGCTAATAAATATGCACTCCTAAATAGTGTTATCTCAGTGGAGGTAATCCTGTTTTTAGTTTTAAAATAAGCATTAAAATATATTTTAGCTGAGCTAAAATCAAGATTTTATCTGTATTCTATGTATTTTAAATTCTAGTGTTTGCATTATCCAAATACAGAGATTAGGCTTTAAGCAAGCATAAAAGTGAAGTTTTACAATTTCAATGATTAAAATAACTTATTTTAGAATAATTTCACAGGCACTTTTATTTAATTTAGCTACTTAATTAGATCCATTTTCCATTAAATGAGTACATTTACATTAAAATTATTAAAAATTAATAATTGTACTTTAAAATTACTTTAAAGTACATTTTATTACTGTCTCCTCATTAAAAAATGTTTTCAATCCTTGCTTCTTTTTGAATGAAAATAACAATTTCTGAGTATTTCTAACTTTGCAGCTATCAAGATTATTTTTATTGGTATTCATAAAGCAATTTAATTTAACATTTAGGCATTAATGCATTTAATTTTTAACGACAGATTGCACAAATTTTTAAATTAAATTGAATACACATTTCATCAGGTGATTACCTTAACGCATAACAAGCTCAAAGATTTAAAGTGGGGCTAAATCTTTCTTGTGAAATTCAATGTGCAATGACAAAACTTCATACAAATTTAATTCTTTTTATTCCATAAACCCAATTTGTTTATATATTTCATTTTAGTCAATTATTTGAAAATATCTGCTTAAATTTGCATCCGAGAATCTTCATTAAATATAATTTCTTTCAGAGCATTATCTGATTATATATATATATGTCTTTAAATACAGCTTATAAAAAGCAAATGAAACCAGTGGCGGCTTGTGAAGTGAAGCAGGTGACACAGTATTGCTTCAATGTTATCGGCTGAATGGGTTATTATTATTGTTATTTGGCAAATTTTTCAAACTCGTTTGGCTACTTTTAGATAATTTAACAACATGTGTGCCAGTAGCGTGATGTGTTTTGATGATGCATGTTTTGTCAAGCTGGAGGAGGAATCCTACCGCTGAAATCTGCTTAACCCATTCCTGAAATCACAAACAACCACTGAATGAAACAGCTTCATCTGTTAGTTTTATTAGATACACACAATTCCACATGTAGGCTAAATTAACCAGCAAGAAACAAAAATTCAATTTTTTTTTACTCTTAGAATATAACGCAGAGCTAGGTAGGTAGGAAAGGCTTGATTATACCCCCTCCCCCCCAAAGTTTCAAAAACACCCTAGTGATTTTTCAATTGTATATTGACATTGCAAATAAAATGCAAAAATGTGGTATTGTTTTCAATTGTATATTGACAACATACATTGCAAAAAATTTTGTTCGACATCATACATTGCAAAAAATTTGTTCAGGTGTGCAAAAGTATTTTTTTGTGTTGTTGTTACTTATTCCCACATGGTGAAGGAGCGTCTATGCACCACATCAACTAGACAACCTGATCCCATGGCGAAGGGGAGAAATTTGCAGCTTCACTTTATATTGAGGCACCCCAAGGGCGGAAGTCTGATTTTGCCTCGACAATACAGCATCCGTGCCCGCTGGCGGGATTCGAACCACAACCCGGCAATCCAGCAATCAGACGGAAACACTTGCCCCTGACCGCTCGACCACTGGATCGGAGCTAAAGTATTTTAGCAGTCCCGAACAAAAAAAATTCTAAATCTGTGTATGCCTAAAAATATCCTTACCAAAGATGTTCAAACTGGTAGTATTATAGAGTATCAATATGTGAATCTATCCTAATTGCATATCTTCTTTCCACTACAATTATACAATTTTTTTAATATACCAGATAGAAAATCTTATAAGCATAGCCTATACAGGTATTCAAATGTTTACGGTTTCTCAAAACAGTAACACAATATACAGGTCAATCTCTGGGACCTAAGGATCAAACATAGCTTCAGAGCCACAGTATGTATATAAAAGAAGAAAACCTAAATAACTCTTGAAATAATAATTCATAGAAAACAGTCTTAAAGCTGTATATATATATATAATTTATTAAAAGTTGACTAAATTCCTTTATTAGAAAATCATGTTATCTTATTTTTATTGTTGTGAAAAGGAAAAATAATATACCTGTAAGAATTTTGTTCAAATTATTAGCTATTTGATAATTATAAAAAATTTATCGCAAAATCAACTAATGCAAGAAACAAAATAATTTCGGTTTTAAAACCAGTTCTTTTACTGCAAACATGACAGCATTAATGTCTTGGTCAGACAGAAGAAATGAAAATTGATGATAGGTTTGACTTCGAATTCATTAAATGTTTTACAGGAGGATACCATGTTCTTTATACACTTCTGTTATGACTGACAATTCACCAAGAGACACTTAATGTGTATCATATTTACCATGTTATGCAGCATTTTTTTTTCTACTACCATATTCAAATCTTTGTATATTAATGAGGACGTAGCATGCATCAAAGCAGGGAAAATCTTGATACAGACAACAGAAAATTTTTCTTCACTGTTGAGTCGGTTTTTGCCTTTGCATAAGGGGCAAAAACACTAGACAATGTTATTTATTGTTCAATATTAATTCAAATTAGTATTATTTTAATGTAGATTAGTGTTCAATAAAATTGTTTATAAATATTGGTTGGAGGATATGCCCTTGCATCAGTTGTGACCAGTAACCCATTCTGTTCTATGTTCCATAAAAAGTTCATTGTATATTATGTTTCATTATGGCACTTCTTTTTCTCTCCACTATGAAGCTCTACTGTTCATCCTTTTAATAAATATTTTTGAACTATTCCATCTTAATTACAGGATTTTAGTCTGTTCTATTTCCCAGACTACGTTGTATAGTCTGTTTTGTTCTGCTCCCTTTATGACTTAATCTCCTTGTTCTCTTATTCTGTTACTCCTTCCTTCCTGCTTAGACAATTTTGTAGTAGTTTCATTGCATTCTATTGCCTTGTTTTTAAAATTAGATTATTCCATGGTCCATTATGCTCTCTCATCACAATTTTGGTTCGATACTATTCCACATCATGTTCTCACAAATTTATATGCACTATAATTGGTGCTCCATTATCACCTTGATGTTCCGTTTCCTTATCGTTCCATTCTATTTGATTTCGTGATGGTCAATTGCATTCCATTGGTTGTCCTATTTTAATGCGCTCCAATTATTCTGGAACTGGACTGTTGTTTCGATTACTTGTTTTTTAAAATTTTGCACTATGCAAGGAAGCATTACCTTAGCACTATGTACGAATTCTTACCTTAGCACTATTTAGAGAATAGTTTTGTTTTTTCTACCAAGACCATCTGACGCACCCAAAGATGTAAAGTAACTGTTTGGAAAGCAAGTATTTATTACTATAGTAATTTAAAACTCTTCTTGAATTTTCTTTCTACCTACGGCTCTGGTTCAAAATCAGCTTTATTTTGAAGGTAAGTCTATATTAAATTTACCCTAGTGTACAAAAGATGACAGGCACTAAATTATAAAGAAAATAGAGAATAATGCTTGCCGATCAAACATAACAAGACTTAGGACTACTTCAGTAGGATGTAAATACTAGAATTTTACATCTAAAGCTTCCCAGTTTTAGTTAGTAGCCACTGACCTGTAGGTTTGTGAAGTTTAGTGGCTAGCTGACAGCTGTTAAATGTGCGATATTTTTCAACTTACTTAAAATTATGATAAATTGTGTATAAACATATTTAAATGTTATGTAATAATTTAGAAAATTACAGCTATATTACACTTATTTATTTATAGATTTATTATACAGTAGACACAAATCGAACAACCAGTCCTTCTCCATGTCTTGAGCTGGCGAGTACTTTGTTCAGGTGCAAGGTATCGCTATATGTCTGGCGTCAACTATTCTTGGCCGCGAGAAAGTTGAAAATAGAACTGATTTAACCTTGAATTGATAATTGTTAATAGTTAGTACTTCTGAAAACACAACTAAGCTCTTAGCATTTTAGGAATCCATTTTTAGTGTTTAACATTGTCAGTGACAGATAACTAAAATAAGTTACAATACATTAAATTAAAGGATTTCTGAAATTTTTCTGAATGAAAAACTTCCGTGCAGCAAGACTCACGATCTAGTTTAAAGCATTCCCCCAACCCCAAGATTGATGCCCATTATTTGCACCGGGTGCCCAAATATAGGTTAGCTCGTGCCAGTCCCGGGCCGCAGTGTATTATCGAAACTCTTTCATATAGATTATTTTAATTTTCCTGGTGTAAAATATGTTATAATGAATATTTACTAATAAATAGATTTACAAGCTGTAAATAGCATGGGGCATGACAGCCCCATGGTTAGCATGCGGGAAATGAACTTAGACGGCCCGGGTTCGATTCCCGCCACTGTCAAAACTGTCACCGTGTTCATGCGGAGTACGATCAAATTAAGCATCTGAGTCCGTAAGTCCTTCCGGTCTGATCTGAGTCCGGTAGTGGAAGAAGGGTACTGTCCCTGTGGATGCCTTCCCTACTGGGTTCCAGTCTAAATTGAAAAAAAGTGGTGCTTACCAGCCGTTCAAACAAATACTTTATACGCTTTTGGTAGGTTGGATGGTCTGGGTCGAAGAAGAAGCCGAAAATAGCGGGAGCGAATTTCATGCACCATTTTTATTTTTGCGAGTGATTTTATTTCCATTTGTGCATCTGCTTTCAGGAACCGTTTAAAATTTAATGTAGATGTAAAAATTATGAAACCTTATTGTATAGCATATAAAAGTGGGGAGCGGCACTCTGGGTCAATGGATAGAGCAGGGCAGAGATGCTATTCCTGGACATGGCTCAAAACACATTGGTGATTACGGGGAGGGAGAGGATAGGAATGTGGATTACACTCATTCTTGGCTGTAAATATAAATTACGATCGCAGTATCATAGCAATTGTTGCCAGATTTTCCCACTCCACGGGAGGGATTGTTTAAGGAGAAGAATCATTTTAGACTATCATAAAATTTGGGGGAGCAGTCAGGATTTCGTTAATCGCCATGTGGCTACTGGGAATTTTAAGCTTTATTTACACCATAGCAACAAAACTCTTCATTTATATATATTTGCAGAATCGTTTTTATTCAAAACAATTCAATAAATACCAGCTTTTGTCAAATTAATATGAATTAATTTGGCTTGGATCAGGGCAAGAAATAAGATTTTAAAACTGGCATCATATACCGTTGTGACCTTTTATAAGTTGGAGTCCAAAACTATTAAGCTCACAGCAATCTTAACTATCAAAAATGATTTCTAAATTTGTTATAAATTTTTCACTAAACATTAAAGAAAATTGAATGAATATAATGAAAAGAAAACCACTTACTTTGGAAACTGTTTACAAATTTAAATACGAAACACTAAAGTACACCTCAGATAAAAAGCATTTAAATATAAATATATTGTAGATGTAGTTACACACATTTATTTTTTTATTATTATCAAATTTATTAATGCATAGATAAAATTGCATTTTACTTTTATAGCTAAAAGTAAGGTATGGGATCACTTGCAAAACATTTTTTAACTGTTCAATCAGCCTTAAAATCTGAAAGTGAAGGACCATCTGTACTTATTCTTAGGGGGCTTATGGTTTTTTAATATACTTCAGGTACATATTTTTTTTCTTTCTGGGATTGATTTGTGCTCCTAAAAAACTGATGTAGAGCACATTTAAGATGGATCATTCTTTAGACTTGGCAATAAACATCGTAAATGTTTTGCAATCCCTGTGGTTAACATTAAATTTCTCCCATACAATGCTATACCTCTTTTCCAACTTTATTTGAGCAGGTAAAAGGCTAATTAGAAGTTCTTCTTTTGCAAGAAAGTGGCTTATGTCAAAAAGCTTTACAACTTTACATTTCATTTCGGTTCCTCAATGAAACCGCATCCACAGTTAGACTAAAGTTGTTCTCGCATGCACTGCATTATATTTTCCCATTACCTTTTTATGTCAGTCATTTGTATTTGGAATGGTTTTCAGCATTGCATTTTTTAATTGATGAAGCTCCATCAAAGTAATTAACACTGTTATTACCCCCCCCCCTTTGGCATATGCTTTTTCCAGTTCAGGTTAACTGCAACAAAACTTGTATTTTAGTTTCTTCACAAAGACATATTGATTTGTCACAGCATCCATATAATCCAATTTCCATTCTACCATAGCCTTCAGTAACTTCAATGCTGGTTCATCAGTCAATTTCATCAGTTGATTTCGTTTCTTAGCTTGCAGATTAGCTTTAGCTTCCACTTTAGAAAATTTACCATTTTTGTCGCACAGAGGTAGCCAAAAGATCGGATCACAGGTCAGTAAAAGAAAAGCAGGTAATTTTGTATGGAAATTAGAATCCTAGATCGAAGAAAGATTTGATGTGGATGTTGGAAAAAATCTTTAATTAGAAATTGTGGTACTTCCTTATTATAGTGGCCCCCACAATTACGATTTCGCCAAGGTCTGTAGAGCGAATGTGTAATAGAAAAATAAAAATAAAGGCAGATCGAAAGAATACCCCCCCCCCCTCCATTCGGTGCGCCAAAAGTGAGCCAAGTTGACATGTTTCTCTGTGTTTTAAAATTGACTCCTCCCCACTAAAGTGACGTATATTCCCATATTTTAAAATAGGCTCTTCATACCAAAGTGACGTATTCTACAGTTTTATGAACTGGAATTTTGAATGTAATTATGATAATGGAATTCAATTTGAATAAAAGTGAATAACACTCATAAAAAGATTACAAGATTTTTGTGCATTCTAAAAATATTGCATAACTTGCGAGTGTAATTGCAGAATAAAAAACTTTTTAAATTTTAGAAAACATATTGAAACACACGATACTTAAAATATTTTGTGATTTTAAAAATCAATTTCAAAAACTTATAACTCGAAACTTCAAAAATTTTGAAAGGATTTTAATGAAATTTATTAAAAGGACAATCGGACTTTAACGAAAGTTAAGAACAACGATACTTAGAACAAATTTAAAAGAAAAAAAAATAGATTTTAACGAAATTTACAGAGAAACGATACTTTTAGAGAAATAATTGGACTTAACGAAATTTAAGAAAAAACGATACTTAGAAAAATGATTGTACTTTGAACCATTTTACAAACACAGAAAAATACAAAAGACAATTTTAAAACACAGGATGAATAAATAAAAGAACTAACCTTTATGTAAATGCACTTATATCCACATTTTCACTTACATCCACACAAACACGTTTTTTTTAACATACACGTACATTCCCCTAAGACATCACATTTTTTAAACATTCCTCACCGGAACACGTTTTCTAAAACATTCGCACAAATCCATTTGCCGCATACCAGATGTCATTGAAAACTTATCTGCAATCCAATTAAATCTACAGAAAATATTAAATAAAAGAATAGATAAGAAAATTACGTGTGAAATGTTTAATGAAAATGCACAAGATAGATGTACAGCAAAAATACTCAACAAATCCGATGAAATCCCCATTTCCTATTCAAATGAAGAATCGAAAAAAGCCACATGTTGATTTGATGTCAGAAAGTGGCAGGCTACCAGACTAGTGATGAAAACAGAATAGAATTGTAACTAGGTGCTTCGCGAAAACCAGACGTTTCGCGCCAAAGAAGCTGTGGGGAGAAATTCAACCGATCACCCAAAAATAAATAATATAATACTTACATGTTTTATAAGAAGAGTTTTAATAATCTTTATGACATTATGCTGTACATTACAAGCCATATTTCTGAAATTGTTTTCAATAATTCATCAAAAACATTTTTTTCCCCTTTGTATTTTCTCCACATAAATTCTGAAAGATATGATTCGAGGTGATCCCGAGCCGTGTCTTGATCTTTTTTATTATTCCACTTGACAGAACCCCACATTCTTCCTACATTTTGTGTGTGAACAAACCTACTTCAAGATCCGCCGTTTTGTATCCCTTCCAACAGTCTGAACAGATCGTTGATTCATCTTGTACATGTTCAATTTTTCCATGAGTGTACTAGCATCTATTCGCAACTTGAATGAGAAAGCACACGTCATTTTCCCAACATATTCCTCTGAAATTCCATTGTTGGAATACCATACCGCTGTTGTTTTTACGCCAGATGAACAAACTTTCATCGAACTCAACAATTTTATTGACAGCACTTATTCGTCCATTAAATCTTTGTATTAGATGTAGGGAACACACTTCTCTCATGTAATTGTTCCAATCAATTGTTGCATTTTCACACATATTAAGATGTTTGTCACACCATTTGAAAGTTGTCAACTCCTCTGCCCAACAGCACATAAATCTAAAAGCAGTTACGAACAATATTCCGGAACCGCTGAACCAATTTCCAACATGGAGGCCCTTCTTTTTACATTGCACCTCCAAATGGTTTCGTCGTTAACATACAGCTTCATGTCTTAGCCATTATCATATATTCGTTTGTCAGGTAAAAAGACATTATTCTTGGAATAATGATATGGAATCTGTTTGGTAACAAGATCTGTCTGGTAAGATTGTTAACAAGATTGTTTTTAAAAAAAGCAAGCAATTTAAAAAAACTAGTACGAAATCGGAAACGTTAACGAAAAAGCAATATGACGATAATATAAATAGATGCTGTTTCTTTAGGACTGCAAACACTTGGCGAGATTTTACAACCTACCTTGGCAATTCATCCTCAGGGGCCACTATAATAAGGAAGTACCGAAATTGTTTTAAGTTCTAGGGAAAACAAGAAATACATAAATAAAAAAGAAATAGAAGTAAACATAACATCTCCTCATTCGCATGAAAGAATATGTTGAAAAAATTGGCAAAGAACAGTTGGTTTACAGTGAACGAAGAATAGCAATTTACTGCTATGTTTGTAAAATATTTTCTGTTAAGCGTACAACTTTTATTGAAGGATAGTGATTGGGAAAATGTATTTTCAAGGGTCCAAAAACATGAAAATTCAACAGAGCATAGAAATTGTATCAAAATATATGTATAATTGTTTTGTAACTCTTTTAACTAAACAACATTCATTTTTTGAAAATTTGAACACGTTTCGATGCCAGAGTAATCAAAAAAGAAGTTCTAATATTTTTGAGAAGATAGAAAATACTCTCAAAATATCATTAATTCGAAGATAAATTTTTCGCGTACCTCTTAAATAATAAAAACATTTTAAATCCGACCTGCTAGAAATTAAACGTTCGCTTACTACACATAAAAGTTAAAGCAACAGTTTTGAAACATTAAATATTCATAAGAAATAGCTATTGAAATTAAATTTTAAACAAAAGCAGCTCTAAATATCCTAAAAATATGCATTTACTATATATATATACATATATATTTTTTAAATCCAAAAGAAAAAATTAATGATATCACAACTGTTAGGCCTAGAACGTTCGGGGCAGCTGATATGCTTCGGGATGACGGTATCGCTTATCGAATTATTAACGATCGAAGATTATTAACGATCAGTATTAGAATACAAACTATGCTATTCTAATAATGATTAAACACATGAAAATATTAATAAATTAAACTTGTGTAATAGAGTTTCGTATAAAACGAGCTGATACACCAATGCTACTAGTTCTGTGCAATGTGCACGATGTAAACAACAGCGCTGTTGCCATTTTTGAAATGCTTTCACTCGGAAAAGGAGTGATATGAAATTCCCTTGTTCTAAAGAGTGAGATATTTCACTCAGTAAAGGAGTGCTATGAAGATCGACTGCAAATGACTCTTGAAAAAAGAGTGAAATATTTCACTCTTTTTTTTCAAGTGAAATATGCATCCCTTTTACGAGTGAAATGACCAAAAAAATCACTCTAAAAGAGTGATTATCAGATTTTAGGCTTGTCACTCCTCCCAAAAGTGACTTTCTCACTCCTTCCGAATTTAGAGTGAACCGTATAATTTATGAAATGTCAAATATGGATTTCTCATAATCTCTAGAAAAACGCATGTATTGAGAAATATCGATTGTACTGAGAAAACTTCATTCAAGATATCGCCTGGCTCTAAAAATTTTATATCGATATTTAAGGTCAATGATCAGTTTCAACAGTAACGTGATTTATAGTGTTATAGAAATGGGGAACCAAACTAAAATATACAATTTTTTTGTTTAATATTGCAATATATGTTTGAAAGTATGTCAAAGGGAAAGGAATCTAAAAAAATTATCGCTTTATACAAGTGTTTCTTAAAGGCATTTCAGGCTTATAACTTTTGAACCGTTAAGCCTAGACACATACATAAACTCGGGAAATTATTTCAAATTCTCAGAAAAATTATGCTAAAATACTTTCAAAACTATGTGACCTATCAGCATAAAAATGTGAAAATAACTCTTTATTTAGCCCCCCAATTGCGAAATAAATTCAATTGCTGAAAAAAATTGCATAAAATGGTGATAATATGGTGATAGAATTCATTGTTGGACTACTGACACACTGAATTACGGTGAGTAAATTATTAAGATATAAGCTGGCCGCAATAACCCTTCAATTATCCCTATTATGAGCATTTCCAATATCTGTAAATAAATAGATTACTCTGTAAGTACAGATCTTTAACTTTAAAAATTAACATTTAGTACAGCACACATTGTAAGCAATATTTATCTTATATGACAGATTACTAAAATTTTTAATCTAGGAGGGGAGGCAATCGTGTGAGATCGTGTTATCTTTAAATTATATTTAAACGTATCATGAACTTCACCTGATTCACATAAGAAAGGCATATACCTTGGTGTTTCGGGTTCTGTCTTGTTTGTTTGTACTTTCGGACTCGATATTGCTAGTCATCGCAGTGCACATATTTTTAACATCACCCTTGCCGAAAACTGCACTCTGCTCTGGCTAACTGTTCTACATCCAGTTGATCTCATTTCACCTTTGGATCGAATCTGACTCGTGTCCTTGATATTCTTTTGCTTGCAGCATCATTTTTTGTCCTCTGGTAAAGACACGCTCTCTTAATCCCATTGGGCTATTCTTGAGTGTGATGTTGCAGATTCGCTTAATTGGCTTCTCTGGATCTGATGAAAATCCTTGTAATTCCGGACCGTAAGCATTTTATGCCGACGTGACTCTTGTAATTTGGATGACATATATTTATTGGGGGTCACAAACTTTACGGACCAAGACTGGAGACCAGTAGGCACCATTTTCATATTTTGGTATTTGCTGTCGAATAAAAGGCGCAGACAAATAGCGCCGATTGCGATAGTACATACTAAAATATGAAAATGGTACCTACTGGTTTCACGGATTCCATTCAGGAAAAATGACATTTCTGAGTGAAAAACTCGTGATGAAGTTCATAAGATCAAGTTTTTGGGTCAATATATCAATTGAATATTGGTATGTAGGAGAAACCAGTGCATAAGTACACTGAAACACTGCAATGCACTAAAACTTTATTTTGTGGAAGGTCCCTTATTTCCTTTTAAAATTGTTTAGTACGATCGTAATTTTTTTTTGTCTAAGTCAGGAAGTTCATGTTTTTGATCCGAAGGTAATCGAGATTGCCCATACAGTACCTACCTATGACAGAAACAAACTTGGAAAAAACACTGTTCAATTTGGTTCAAGTAAATTAAGAGACTGCATTTTGAACGCCTCTAGATTAATACGGAAGTCAGGAGTACTTGCCAGTGATCTACATAGTGTCTTTTCAGAAAATCGTCATAAATGAACATATCATTCCAGAGATCAAAAACCTTCTAAAAGCTACCTAACAATTTGCTAAATCACGTACGTTTGCATTTGCTTGATTAAAGCTGGTACAGTTACGCAAAACAGCAAAGCTTAAATACATAGCGCAAAACTTCTTCAAAGAACTTCTACCAAATCTGCTATCTTTCATTCTTTTGCTAAACAAATTAACTTCATCTTTAAAACGAAGTTAAGAATATTCGCCAGTGATCTTTATAGTGCCCTTCCTGAAATTTGTATATATATAAATGAACATATCATTCCAGTAACCAAAACGACTTTAAGTGTTTTCTAAATCACTGGGTTAGGGAGGGTAAAATATACTTGCGTAAATAGGATTACGAAAAAGAACACAGGATAACTTCTTTGAAGGACGTCGAAAATATATATTACTAGTTTTTCAAAAAATTGATAAAAACTCAGGCTCAATAATTTTTGATTTCAAATTTGTATGCTTAATATTTGTTTTGACAAGTATTTATATTTTTATATATTTATGAACATATGCTCTAATGCTTATTATACTTTAAATGATTTAATTAAGATTTCTACTCATGAAAATCAACTGCGGAGCATTCTGCATATCTATGAATGCAGTTTTACAAAGTTAACTTATCTTGAAATTTTACTATATCGCCTATGTTATCAGATTAACACAATTTACATAAAAGAAGATTTGTTTTATGAAAAAAAGTATCACTAATTTGCCCTCTTAAACAATGTGTTTGTTCTCGCTTTTGAAATTTGTTCGCTTTTGATTTTTTGTTCTCGCTTTTTTTGTGTTTGCTCTCGCTCTTGTTCTCTTGAGTCGTTTTTTGAGACAGAATGGTGGTATGGCAATTCATGTTGTAGGCTACTTAAAGTTTAATATTATTTAATCTATTTCTTGTCGAAATAACACATATGATAGTATATCTATTGAGATACTTGAGAAAATTATAAATGTCATCTATAGCCCACCTCAGGATGATATTAACACATTCACAAATTTTCTTTCGAATGTCCTTGACTATACTAACAAAGAAGGGGTCTCCTGACCAACCCCCACCGATTTTAATGAAAAAATTACGGTGAATAATATTGGTCTGTCACAACACATTGTGTAAGTACCAGCGGCCATATAGCAATAGAAACGATGCAATAAAATATTGAAAAAAATAATTTTCATCGCCAAATGTAACCCTACTGTAGAAGTCGGCGCCAACGTTGGCGTACAGTATACGTCACATTCCCCGAGTATAAGTACGGAAACAGTGCATCGGTTCGTTTGCTTTGCTCTTCGATTCGCTTACCGTTCGGTAGTAATGCACATTTCGTATTTCCAACGACATTTTTTATAGTTTATTTCTCTTTACTATTTGTTTGAATGCAAGCTTGTTGCATGATTTTTTTTACACTATCAAAGGCTGATAGAACAGTGTGTTTAAACTATTTGAATATTTTTTTACATTTGCAATTTCGCATTGTTGTTTATTTTCTTTTTCGTAATTTTGAACTCCGTAAATTCGAAATGACTAGCATCGTATGCCCAGGATCTAGGCATTAACCAAATTTTCATAGTATTACATCTTCAGAGATTTTCAGTTGTCACGATTGTCAAAACAGTAATCATAATGAATAATCTCCAAATCGGGATAACGTATAGATTCTGGTAACCCAGAACCAATTTTCGATAATTTATTGTGCCGTTTCTATTGCTATAGGGCCGCTAGTAGTTGCACAATGTGTTGTGACAGACCAATACTATTCACAGTAATTTTTTCATAAAATCGGTGGGGGTCGGTCTGGAGACCTTCCTTGTAAGAACCTAAAAGCATGTTTGTTGACTTAGTGATATCAATTTTGATCCAAGTACATCTTCACACGCCTATTATTTGTTTAAAGATATTATATTTTATTTTTCTTGTATAAACACCATTTTTTGTCAACTCGAAATTCTTTACATAATATCACACTGTTTGATGTTTGTATTGCATATTGTTCCACTCGAATAATAAAACTTTTAAGAATGTTGTATGAAATACTAATTGGTATCATATTATTACTTACCAAAACGCTCATATAACGTATATATATTTTCTTTTGATTTAATCAGAATGTATGACTTCCACTTTCTTTTTGCTTTCGATTTCAGCTAAAAAAACACATTGCAAACCTTGGATCATAAATATAAATTATCGATGCATTAAGCGTGACAATAAACTATATTCTTAATCATATATACTAAATCAAACATTAACTGGCAATGTTTCCAAGATTATAGGAATCGGCAATATCAAAAACACATTTATGAAAAATTATTTTCGAACACATATATTAGTAAAGTTCGGGCTAAGATAAGTGACATTTTACCCTAAGTTGAAAACTTAATTCTGGAGGATCGATAAATTTTAGTTTTTGAAACTCTAGCTCAGCCATTTAACAACTACTTATCACTCAAATATTTTCCCATAACAACATCCTCACGATTCTGCTTCATTCCGTCACCATTATATTGTTTCTAATTCTTTGTTTTTTTTGTAATCACTCCCATATGGAGGCTCTAATGTTTCTTCACATAAGAAAGGACTCAATTATTTTAAGTTACACCCTAAGGTTTTAAGGGTCTGGTGAACAAAAATTCCGCTCCTCATATTATAAGTTTAAACATCTCTGTTTACCATATTCCACACCCTTATAAATTGGGAATATTTCTTTGATTTGAAAAAATATATATATATATACTCAGATTTTCTAAATTATAGGCCAGTAATAGTCTTGACTGTTTTGCTAAGGTTTTTGGAAAAAAATTTGTATTCGACTTAATGATTTTATAGGTAAAAAAATCTGATGTGGGCACCACATGACTTTCCTTATATAATGCAATGAATTTACTACTTTTACAGTAAAAAAAATGGGTTTATCTTATAGTAGATGCTAATATTCTTTCCAAGATATTGAATTTTCGACAATTAGTCGTCATTTTCATTGATTTAGCGTCATTTTTATCCATATGGCGAGATCTTCGTTAATTTGGCAACATTTCAAAAAGTCGCCAAGTTGGTGACATTCCGCCAAATTTTTCGCTAAAATCTCGTAAAGCGTTATGGACGAAGAAATAAGTTATTCTTACAGCAGATAAAGGACTATTGGCGTTCAAATACAAAAGTGTTACTTAAAGTATCTTTTTTCATAAATGGAACGATCTAGATCCGCGAGAATGATGTCACCAATTTATCGCATGGTATTACATATGAAAAGTGAACATGTTTCTCAATAGGCATTTTTTTTATAAGGACTCAACTTTTTTATAAGGACTTTTTGATAATTTTTTTTTTAAAGTGTGCAATATCTTGGGAACAGTTTATTTTAGCGTTCTAAAATTTATGTCAATCGTTTTCTAATGAAAAATTACATAAGAAATGTCAATTTGCGTAACTTTATCAGCGGTTCTGATTTTTTGACGATTTTTTTCAAAATTTCACTCGAAAATTTAGGCAGGTTCTGAGCATTCGATTACGTTTAAAAACAATAGGCTTTCAATGTTTACGGATTGTGATTTTTGTACCAAATTTCGTTCGAATCGGTCCATTCGTTCGTCAGTTATCGTCTGCACAGACGCACTGACACACACACACACACATATTTTCACACACTCACACACACGCAGACATCACTTCAAAAATGTTTGATTCGTGATCAGGGATGCTTGAAACGTGCTCTCCCATCGAAAACTCGAATTCGAATTTTCGACCCCGTCACAATACTTTCCTTATACATTATGTATATAAGGAAAGTAATAACATTGATCGCTACAGCGAGTTTGGGTTTTAAAAACGCAAATTGACTGAACATGCAATATTGACCGCTCTAAACATTATTCAGTGCAACTTTGATATTAAACATTTGGTTCTTGGTATTTTGTTTTTATATGTCAAAATATTTTGATTCTATTCGTCAACTACGTTTCTTATAAATACTTGACTGCATTGCTCTTAGAGAAATAATGAACATTTTACTTACAAATTACTGATCATTAACAATTCGTCCAGTTACAAAATGGAAATCTACCGTAGGATGGAAAACTATCCGTAGAGTAGCCCTACAGGGCTCAATTTTAGGTACGGTTCTTGTTTTGATGCATATAAATGATATTTTCTATATTTTTTTCCTTCTAAAATAATATTTGATGGTGATAAGAGTTTATGTTTTTTGTTAATTAAAAACATTCATTCCCTTGTCACCCAAGTAAGTTCCCACATCCAAAACTTCACAGACTAGAATACACTGGCGGAAAATAAAATTCTAACATCAAGAAGAAATTAGTTTAGAGGAATGAAATTCAGGCAAAGCAATTGCGTAGTTAACATATTTATTTGATTAAAGTTTCAAGGTCACAGGTTAAAATATGCGCGAGAAGAGCCATTTCAAATGTGTGAAATGGCGGTACATTAATAATCGTTGTAGTCGCTACGATTTTGAATGCAAACAAACATGCAAACGTGCATGCATTGTGCCGTACAGGTGCCGTATGTCATTTTGCGGGATGGAGTTCCATGCATGTTGCACTTGGTCAGTCAAATCAGCAACGGTAAATGCTGGTTGTGGATGACGCTGGATTTGTTTTCCAATAATGTCTCATACGTGCTCGATGGGAAAAAGATCTGGTGATCTCGCCGGTCAAGACAACATGCCGACACTCGGTAGAGCACGTTGAGTGACAGCAGCGGTATGAGGACAAGCGATATCCTGTTGGAAAACACCCTCTTGAATACTGCTCATGAATGGCAGCACAACCGGTTCAATCCACCAGTCTGATGTACAAATTTTCTGTCAAGGTGCTTGGGATAACGACGAGAGTACTCCTACTGTCATAGGAAATGGCTCCCCAGACCATAACTCCTGGTGTAGGTCCAGTGCGTCTAAGCCGCAGACAGCTTGGTTCCAAGTGCTCACCTGGTCTCCTTATCAACATACGACCATCACTGGGACCCAGACAGAAACGGCTCTCATCTGAGACTACAACAGATATCCACTTCGCCCTCCAATTAGCTTTAGCTTGACACCACTGACGTCGCAGAAAGCAGTGATTCGGAGTTAGTGATATGAACTCTATAGGCCGTCTGGCTCGGAACTGTTCCAGAAGTAATCGATTTCTTACAGTTCGCTGTGTCACTCAGGGGCCAACAGAAGCTATAATTGCTGCTGCACATACAGTACGATTCGCCACAGCCATACGATGAATATGGCGGTCTTCCCTCTCAGTAGTGGCCTGTGTGCGGCCGGACGGCGGTCTTCTTGAGGCAGTGCCTTCCCGTGACCACTGCTGCCAACAATCATGCACAGTGGATGCATCCTTGTCAAGTCTTTCTGCAATATCGCGGAAATAAAATCCACCTTCTCGTAGCTCTATTATACGACCTCGTTTAAACTCACTAAGCTGCTGATACTGCTTCGTTCTTTGTCTTCTTAAAGGCATTCTTGACTCAAACCTAGTTCACAACGTCCAATCCGGACGATAAATAACGCTCACGAAGTTTACATCACGTATTTAAAGCAAACGTGATGTGCATGATCATACTAGCGCTACTAGCGTCACTCCTAATCGTCTTGCTCGAAATTTGAATACGCGTCATCTTTCATATGTCCAAAAACGCGTCTCCCAAATTTCGTTTATCTAGTTCTTTATCGCACAACTCCTTCTTGGTGTTGGCCTTTTATTTTCAGCCAACTGGCTCCAGCATTATACTTTCTTCTTGTATTAAATTCTTGGGTGTGATTTTACAGAATGGATTAAAAAGGAATAAACACATTGACTATTTCTGCAACAAAGTAAGAAAAAAATATTGGATTAGTTATAACAAAATTATCTATTTTACTCAAGACTGTCATGATTTATTACAGTTTAATTTTCCTTCGTCTATCCTATTATAAGACTGTTTAGGAAAACATTTCTACCAGAAATATAAACGAGCCTTGTACTTCAAAAGATAAATATATATTTCTTCTTGTAACCTTTTTCAACCTATCTTTCTCAAGTCCTTGTTGACGAGCCGGACGGTCTGGGTCTTCAACCTGTAAACTCAGGCCGTGGCGCCTACCTCGTAAGAGGTGTAAGGCAGCTTCACCCACGGCCGAGAAAAGTGATATCCCCAACACGGAGGAACATCGACGGGCCAGCCACGCCCACCGGACCGAAGAAGCCGCCGACTCCATCAGAGAGCACGCGCACCCAGCAGGACATCCAAGGGAACACCAGACCTTCACTCCATCAAGCGAGGCCGAGCGCCACCAGACCCACAAGAGAGCGCCGACGAAGACAGCCGAAACGCCCGTCCAGCAGACCACAGACCCGTCCGCAACGAAACCAACCAGGCAATCCGGGCCACCACGAACGGCGACGCACCCCCACCCACAGAAATTTATTTTTCTTTAAAAAACTGCCTGGCCAGGGCGGGTTACAGGGCCGACAAGAACATCCGTCGCATAGACGGGAATATAATAAACATAAACAACATAATAAACATATATACACTTACAATCAAAACATAATCTACAATCATAATCCATACTCTTACATACAAAAATATACAGTCTAAACAAAAATAGGCCACTTCTACGCCTCAAAATACCCACAAACAACCACCTCCATCCAAAAAATCAAACACCACCAAACCATAAACAAATTTACCATCCACCAAAAAATCCAATACCACCAAACCATAAACAAATTTACCGTCCACCTAAATAAACCAGCCACCTGTTAATCCCCCTGACCAGCAAACAACCCAACAACAAATCAAACATTCAAACAAAGGGGTACAACCCGTTAAACCCCAACAAAAAACATAAAACTGATCCCCAGCAATTAGCCTCAATCAAATCAAACCTATACATCCTAAGAAACAATTATATATATACCAATTATTGCGCCCCTGGGTGAAACCTTCCAACTAAATTTATACTAATCCAATCCAAATAAAACCTAAACATATAAACCTAATTCTAAAAATTATAAACAGTATAAACCTTAAAAACAACCATAAAAACCACTATAAAACAACTATTCCAATTCCATATACCCCATTAGGACCGTCCAGTGTTCAAAAGATCCACCTATGGATACCTGAGAACCCAATATTAAAATATATCCTGTCTATAATATCAACAACTTATATTCATTACTTCCTAAACAAAATTCGCTATCCAAGTGATCGAACAAAAACTCTAAAACAATCCTAAATTTAAACACCACCACTAGTCCATCCAACTAATTTTCCATTCCATACGAATACCAATCTAATTATAAACAAACATAAATCACTAAACAACTATAAAACAAATGTCAACACTCAACCCAATATCCAGATACTCATAAACAAACATATATCGCTAAACAACTATAATACCCAAATCTAGTCCATCCAACTAATATTCCAATCCATATAAATACCAATCTAATTATAAACAAACATAAATCACTAAACAAATAATATCAACCACTCTCACCTCAATTCATCAAACAATGTCCACCCGGGGAAGCAACAGCCATTCTTGTCAATCACTAAATCACTTAGTCCCATAATCGATATGCTTTATATGAGTTACCAGTTCCCTCTTAAATGAAGGGCAGTTTCTGTCCCTACAAAAATGATTCACCGGTCTATTACCACCAGTCCTCTTGTTAAAATCTACACAATTAATGCAAGAAAAACTACTCTTACACTCCGCAGTGGAGTGCTCCAGAGAACAGCGAAGGCACCTTGAAGCTAAACCCAGAGGACAACGTCCCCGGGAATGGCCAAGTTTACCGCAGCCGGAGCACTGGAGAACGGCAAAGAACTCGCGACAGCTGACCCTGCGCCAGCCCAAATAAACAAAACCCCGTGCATTAATACTACTAAACACAACGGGGTTCACATCAAAGACCAGGTGAAACCCAGTCTTAGCCTTGATCTTAAACTTGAATACCAAGGAGTCAGTACAACTCCCCAAACCAGGGTTCTGGGCCCCTAGCCCCTCAACAAAAGCCGCTGGATCAATTGCACCAGGAATATTAAAAAATATCAATTTGGGAGGTCGCCGAAACGGCCTCTCAATAGTGAATTTACCCTTGGCCATCGGGTGATTCTGAAGCTCCGCCTGTAGCCTGCTCGTAGAGTGTTGATCAGGTATTTCAAGGATAATTTTACCGTCTGGAAACTGGATATATTTATCAATTCCGATTCCCAGTCTCTTGGGAACCGAATCCAAACCATCGAGGATCTCCTGGGAGTCACCCCGAGACAGTCCATTGACCGGTCGTACCAACAAGGAGTGTCCGGGGGAAGGACCACAAACACTGGGGGGCGCTCGGCCCTCTTTCCCCGTGTCCAAGAGGGGCTGAACACCAACAGAAACGGTCTCCAATGTCCTCCCGTGGGGAACAAAACCGATATCAAGAGAGTCAAGCTTATTTTTGATGTATTCCAAGTCATGTTGGATCTCAGACAACTGCAAATTTCGTGACCTATCCAGTCCACCTGGAGAGCCAGAAATATCAATTTCCCCAAGCCTACCCTTCATCTCTTTAATAAGCTCAGTTGACTCTTTGATCAAAAGACTTTTATTCCTGTTGTCGAGCCGGAGAAGTTTCATCTCTTCCCCCTTAGACCTCTGGAACTCAACATGTTCAGCCAGTCGCTTCTCTGCCTCTGCAGTTTTAGCTCGAGCATCCCTAAGCATATCCTCTCTGGCCTCATATTCCATCCTCAAAGTCCTACGGAGGCCATCCATTTCCCTCAGCTTCTCTTTATACGAGTCGGGCACCGGATCAACTCCCGAAGGATCCCTAAGGCTCTCAACCGCAAGGTTGGCAATCGCCAGTGAGCTCTTAGCTTCATCCAATTTTCCCCTGTAGCTCTCTAACAACAACTTGGCCTCATGATTCTCCCGTTCCAATTTCACCACAACTTCATCTTTAGCGGCCATACCTACCCGGAGCTTCATAATCTTATCACTAATTGCGATACTCCTGTCCCTATGCAAACGGAGAACTTCCGACTGCAAGGATTCCAACTTTTCGGAAGACAGACCCAACTTAGGAGTCAATGCCACGGGAGAACCGCCAGTTGAATCGGCGGACAACGGAGACGGCGTCACCCTAAGCCTATCAATCTGTGCCCTTAACCCCACAATAATACTCTCCTTTTCAGAAACTGCCTTGTCAGCCGAACTCAACCGATCCTCCAGCCCATCAATAACTTTAACCTTTTCAGTCAATTCATCCCTCAGTTTCAATACCTTATGATTAATATTAAGACTCCTCGTGTCCTGCAACTTCCGAACTTGCCCTTCCAAGTTAACTTGCCAATTCAGCTTCGAAAAGAACTCCTCACTACCGAGACCCCGCTCCTCCAGAAGGGCCAAAAGTCTATCTTTAAGTTCTGGTCTCAAGCCCGGAAAAAGCTCTCTAGTATCTTCCCGTAACTTAGCCCGAAAATCCCGGAGCTGGGAATCCTTAACCCTAATCTCCTCCCTCAATTTCTCCACTTCCGATTCAGGCTCTACCTCTTCTCCATCAACCTCTCCAGTAGACCGACTACGGGACCCCGAACGTTCCAATTCCACTCTAAGCTCCTGGGTCCGATTAACCAATTCAGCCTTCAATATTGCGATCTCTTTTGACTTAATACGCAACAAGTCCTGTGACAGTTTATTCCGATCCTTCGAAACATTAAGTTTATCCTGAATGTCCTTCAAACAGGAATCCTTAGAGCTCAACATCTCTAACATTTCCAAGTTGAACCTCTTCAACTTGGATAATTCATCGTCACCGGGTGCATCACCCATTGCCTCCAACCTCTGTTTCACCCGCTCAAGTTCAGCACTGAGATTAAAAACAACTTCCTCTTTATCCCTAACCAAATGAGATTCACCAAGCAGGGCTTCCCTCAGCTCCTGATTTCGCTCATCACTCCAAGCTGCCGATCTAATAACTCTGTTCAATATCTTGACCAACGGGCCAATTACCTCATTTATTAAAATCCCTTGAAAGACCAACGAGAACTTTAGATTTTTCTTTTCCATACACATCTTTTTCAAAGTTTCAATAACCGGCCCGACCTCATCTATGGGATAATAACAAGTGCGGTCTATTTCTACTTCAAAACCCCCGCATCCAGTAGGCCTATCTCCTCGGCCTGAGGGGGCAACAAGCCCAGCAAATCATCTACTTCTCTAGCATATGTCAAAGCCATCATAAACTGGAAATGGGTCTTCAACCTATCTTTCTCTATGCCTGCCCGATCTGGGGATTCGCTTGCAAAACTAATATTCGAAAAATACAAATCGAGCAGAACAGAATCATCCGCAAAGCATCTCGATTCATCCGTAACGATGTCATCAGGAAGGATTTTAAAATTAAAATCGTAAAAAACACTATCAAAAAACATGCTAATAAATGCTTCCATAATATCCCTAGTGTTCCAAATGAAGCCCTATTTAACATCCCGCAATACGATCCCCATCTGCATCGAAAGCGCCCTAGAGAGGTTCTTTTTGATCCACTTTAGCGTTGTAAATTGCATTCCTTCCAAATCCACCTTAACGTAACTTAACTTTTTAAACCCTTTTCATTCTGTGTTATTTTAATACTTTAACTTTAGATATCTTGGCCAGTCCTTTTCATTGCTCTGTGCCCCCATAGATGGCAGCACCTGAAACTGTACCTTAAATTTTTCTAAAATCCCCTTCATGCTCCTCGTGAAGAAATTTCATAATTGCATGTTTCTTTTTTTTTTTACCTTTTGTTTTCAAACCTATCTGATCAAGTGATGTCATGAGTATACATACATGTTCATATCGGAGGCTAAAGTCTCTGGACTAGGGACTCCATTAAGCTACACATTAAGCTAAGCCTCGTTGGCTTCTTGTAACCCTGCTCGATTTGAGCATGCATCATCATCAAATGTGTACTCGCTATAGAATCTTATTCGTCACTAAGATTTTTCACTATCGTCTAACTTTGTTTATGTTTCAGCGCATTCATTATAATCAGCATGGTCATAATTATAGAATTATTTTCCATCTTTCTCAAAATCAATTAACAACGCTTCAAGAAGTACTTAGAATTATTCCTCTTGTAAAGTTTAATCATTATGTAAAACTATTGTATTTGCTACTTGTATTCTTACGAGCTGTTTTAAGTCTGTTTTTGTTATAAATTTAGCTCCATCACTGGCTATTGATTTTATACTAGTGTATTACCATTCTGGTTGGAGGGTGTATACCCTTCAGATCGATTTGCCATGTCTTTTCTGTCACACTGTTATGCACTTATCTATAGGATTGTAATTCTGCATATTATAAGGCAAAAATAAAGTATACCATTATTATTGTTATTTATTATTATAATATGAGAGATTGTATGCAGGATTCTTTTGATTTCTTTAAGGTCTCATAAAACAGTAAAATAAATATACTCTAGTTACTTCCCAACCAGAAAAATATAGAAAATAATAATTTTATGAATATTTCAGATACGATTCAGCCAATAATGCCGATAGGCCTGCAAAACTGCAATAGACTTCCTAGAGACAAAATAAAATCCTACGGATTATCAGGAAAGCTCCCAGGTACATAAGAAACTCGATAATTAGGAATGACTTCAAAATAAAAACTATTAGAGCCCAAATTAAAAAGCTAACGCTAAAATTCTACAAAAATCTGCCATCTGTTCCAAATGAACTATTATTCAATCTGCATGACTATGACCATCGCAATCGCAAGGCCAAATCTCGTAAGAGACCCCGCTCTGTTCTAAACAACGATAATCGGAATTAAAGAATCCCAACTCAAACACCTGAAATTAATAAAAACAGCGATCAATGTTTTTCTACAAAAATTTTCTGAAACCATAAACTGCCAAATTGCTAGGAAACCCTCAGATCTGCATCAACCAAACCAAATTGCCTAAACTTTAAATGTGCAACAAACTGCCACACTAGGAGCTAGGCCAAATAAAATAAAGTAGTAAATAAAAACCTCGAACCTCTAATTAGGGTTACTGAATTAATCTCAGTTTGACGATAAGAACCACATATTGAAACTGGGGATTAAAGGCACTTCGCACCTGGTGCTCTGTCCTGTACGACACTCGTATCTTTCAATCAATAATTTCTTTGAAATATTATACAAGTTTTAAAAAATCATGACCGCGCATGTAGTTTAGCAGTCATGAAAATTCAATGAGAGAGCCATTTTCTTTATCAAACGAAAAACGCACGCCCAAGTTTATCAACTAATATTGTCAAAGTATCATCGGGGTTTTACAAAATATTTCCTATAAATTAACAATACTAGGTTAATTAATATATATATATATATATATATATATATATATATATATATTCATGCTTTCTTCCATGTTTCATGCTTTCCTTTTGCAAAATTATTTTTGTAAGAGTTAACTTAATAGCATTTCGAGAATGTTGTTAAACCTAAGGGCAACATTGCATTAAATAAAAGTGTACCACAGATTCCAATTTATTTACGTTGAAATTGGGCATTTATTTCTGCAGTATAATTAAATACAAAAATTTTGATTTGGATTCAGAATTTACAGGGTAATGTTGCATGTAACTTGTCATGCAAATTTTTTCTTTGACAAAAGTTTAAAATTTTCTATAAAGTATTTATTTTTATAATATTTTAAAAAGTACATTAAAAAGAAATATAACATTGAAAAAGTACATTGAAAAGAAATATAAATTTATCTCTTATGAAAACGGGCTATATTTTTCGAGATATGAAATATTGAATATGACGCATTTTTTCACATTTTAGCATTTTGAATCATAATCTTAATTTCATTTCTAATAAAACTGTACATAGAATCATATAATGTAAAAAATGCTACATATATATTTCTCATAATATCTAGAAAAATACATTTCTAGAGAAATATCGATTACACTGGAAAATCCTCACTCAAGATATCGCAAGATTCAAAAAGTTGTATATCAAGGTAATATTGAGAATATTACCAGCTTCAAAAGCAAAGTGCTTTACTATGTTTTCGTAAAGGGAAGAACCGAATCAAAATAAAAAATTTGATTTGTTTCGTTTTGCAAAAATGCCTTTGAATGTGCATAAAAAAGAGGATTTATAAAAATGTTCTCGCTTTAAACAAAACAGAGGTTTTCAATAGTTACTTGCTATTTAAATTCAAACTATAAAATTACTGGAATTTACACTTTCATTAAAAATATTCACTTGCCTTAAAATTGTCAGAAAATATAGGGTTACTATAAGAATCATTATCTTTTCTATAGACAGTAAATATTAGTCTAAAACATATAATGCCAAGTAAATCTATAAATTGGTCTGGTTGATAAAATATATACTACCCAGTAAATCTAGTATTTGATCTGGTTGATAAAATATTTACTACAAGTGTAATATCATGTTTTCATTTTCCAAAATGAAATAAGTATTTAAGCAAATAATATCTCAACAAATGTTCTAAAATAGAAATAATATAAAATAGAAATGTTTATACCTAAAGTTTATAAGATTCAAAGCAGCATATTTATTTGTTTAAGTCGTATTACAATGCAATAGGAGACATGAAAAAATATAGGATTATAAAAAATGTATGATGTCGTACAAGGAAGTACCATACAAGTAAGTCACAATATATCTTTTCTTTCCACTATGCATTTTTGAACGTCGTCAAAAACGTAAATACATAACACTTTTAGTGCTTTTTTTAAAAAATGGTATACAGAACTTACGTGAAAACTATTGTTTCGAGGGAGTTTGGATCCCAATTCTTCAGGTCAAAACAGTGTCTTTACTTAGCAAACGCCACACAAGGACTGTAAGGTGTCAGGCCAAAGAACAGCAAAATACATATATTTGGAACAGACAATAGAGGATTCGTAGTGGAGGTAATATACATTAAAATGAGACTCCAGTCATTAAAATATCAACAAGGAGCGATAAGGGGGCCTGACTCTAACACGAACATGCGCCAAGCAAAAGAAAAGCAAGAGAAAGGTGCAGATTGATATAATTATTAAAATAAAACAGTGGGAGAAAAATTCAAACCTTTCCATTTTTAACACTTTACAACAAAGTTGAAAAGTGTTTATGACTTTGTTCATTCTGTCTATCTGTCTGTCTATCTGTCTGTCCGTTAGCACGATAACTGCCGTAAAAATGACTTAATCAAAATGAAATTTTAGTATGTTGTTCAGACGTCTGTAGGACCTATGGGAATTTAAATAAATAATATCACCCAATTAGTTTTGGATTGAACCCGGGGTGAAAAAATGAAATACATTGAACCCTATGGGACCTAATTTTTCAAACATTTTTTAAGCGAATTTAAAATTCACAAATTGCTTCGAAAATTTTACGTAATATTTAAATTATTCCATAAAATATATAAAAGAAAAATTCAGCAATATATATTCAGTAGTTCTTTAAATAAAAATTAAAATAATAATTACACCTCTTATATGAAGCGATCACGTGACCATGATATGAAACGATCACGTGACCAACTTCAAAATATAATACGGCATCCATCTTGTCTCAAAATCGTCATTTTTAAAGTTCTTTTTAATTCATATTGAGTGTTGTATTCGTCGTAAAACCTCTTTATTTTCGCTTAAATTCTGTGCATCTACATACTGAAACAACGCAATGACAATATATTTGAGTTTAAATGAGCATCCAACTTTGATTATTTCTCTAACGAAGCCTATTTTTTACTTATGTGAAATGTAAACAGCAAAATATGTAGGATGAGTTGTATTAGAATTGCTGTATTTTTTTAACGCAAAAGTATTTAGATCATGGAGTCTGCATAGCTGATATGAATGAAATATTCATTGATTTTATACAGAGAAGGACGATTTTTTTCGAAGAAGTTTTAAACATAGAGTTTAATTACTTGTAGTTCCATGGTCATAATTTTTAAATAAAATAAATTATTATAGTATTGTGATGAATGAAATGAATGGGAAAATGTTATGAATGAAATGCTGTTTTATAGAGAGATCCAGGCGTGTTATTTTTTCTATGACGTCATTTGAATGAATTTCAGTTGTTTTCGATGAAGTTTTCAAATATAATAAATTATCGTAGTATTATGATAGTTTTAAAAATATTACCGAGGAATGCATTGCAGTTTAGAGATGTTTAAACCAGGCAATTTATATTTTAATGCCGTCATTTGAATGAAGTTCATTTTTTCCGATGAAGGTTTAAGTTTTCAAATATAATAAATTAATGTAGTATTGTGATAAGTTTTAAAATATTACTTAGGAATGTATTGCATTTTAGAGGTGTTTAAATAAAATTGCATTGGATTTGGAAAGTGTTTCATAATCAATGCTTTAAGCATGATTGATCTTTCTTGTTAACCATAATAAGGGAAGGGTGAGAAATTACATAAAGAATGATGTAGGCCCATCCATATAAAGAGATAAAGATAGCAAAATTGTGAAAATAGTAACTCAAATTAATGAAATATGACGAAAGCATAAAATACATAAAAGTTGGGATAACCATATTAAACATCCTCCAAAATATGTTGTGAGTAACAAAAGGAAGGAAACACATTTTATCGGAAATAAATTAAGTACAGTTACCAAATGACGAAACATTAAATTCTAGTTAATTAAGAAATAACTAAGCAAACAACAATAATTGAAGAATGGACAAAAATTAAAGATAAACAATCAGTGCTACATTAGATAAAATAATCAAATAGTAAACAATCAAACTAATGTAAAATTATAAAGCAGGATACTCGAAATAAGAAGAATGTAAATAAAATTTTCACTGGTTAAATGCCAGGTATCTGTATGTACATGAGCTAAATTTGCCAAACTACAAAAAACAAGAGATCCAATCTTATTAAAGGTAAAAGTAAAAGCCTTAGGGAATAAGAATATTACACCCAAAGTAACTGGTTTCGGAAGCTGTTTAATCTATATCCAATTAAAAAGGGAATAAATTACGTAAAACGTACCCAAACATAAAACTGAAACTCAGAACATGAAGAAAATAATAAGTAACGGTTTAGAAACTGTATTAGCTATATTCATTAACGTGAAAACAACCTACGTAAAACGTGCTCAAACATAAAACTGGAACACAAAAGAACATGAACAAAATAATAAGTAATGGTTTATGGAAGCTATATTAGCTATATTCAATTAGCATGCGAACAAATTATGTAAAACGTACCTAAACATAAAACGGGAAGTTAGAAGAACATGAACAAAATAATAAGTACCGGTTTAGGAAGCTATATTAGCTATATTCAATTAACATACGAACAAACTACGAATCCAAACATAAACGAATCAAAAACGTCCATAAAACGTATCCAAACATAAAACTGGAACTTAGAAGAACATGAACAAAGGAAAAAGTAACGGATTCGGTAGTTATATTAGCTAACATTATCGTTTAAGGTCAAATACCAATTGGTCAATGTACATAATCACTAGAGTATGGGACTCGAATTAAGAAGGAAATATATAAATTAAAGAAAAACAATTTCGAAAGTTATAAGAGCTAACTTATATAGTCATGGACGCAAATGGATGATATTTTGTCAGGCTACGGAGACGTAAGAGACTTATGTTTCATCATTAACGCGATTATCAGAGTTTAAATAAACAAATGTTCTTTCAGAAAATTGTTTTTCAGATGTAGTGTGGGTATTAAACCTGCAGTTATACCTATTTTATTTAGTTGATATGGCACATACTTTACATAAACACCTTATCAATAGGCTTGTGGGTTCCCAAACTCGTAAATTTTAGACGCGGCATAAACGAAATTACTAACCATCAATCAATATGTTAATATTAAGTAAAGTTTCTTAAGTCTCAAAATTTAGTTTGAATGGGACTGCAAATAAAATTTCCTCACGTAGTTGGGTGAAAATCATCAAATCATTCGAATCATTCAAAAATGTATTTTCAATTTCTACTTAAATTCACACATACATGCAACTGGAAATATGAGTCCGGCGCATTAGTGGCCGATTTCTCGATCTCTTCTATGGCCTAAAAAATGCAATACACATAAAACGAACATTGGATAAGACAGATAGAATGAACGATAGATAGAATTTCATTCTCTCCAGTGCAGAAGAACAAGATGTGTTCCAGGGTCTTCCACAGAGCAAACAAGGCACTTTGAATTGGCTAGATGAATTTCTACTTCAATTCACACATACATACAACTGGAAATATGAGTCCGGCGCATTAGTGGCCGATTTCCCGATCTCTTCTATGGCCTAAAAAAAGCAATACACATAAAACGAACATTGGATAAGACAGATAGAATGAACGATAGATAGAATTTCATTCTCTCCAGTGCAGAAGAACAAGATGTGTTCCAGGGTCTTCCACAGAGCAAACAAGGCACTTTGAATTGGCTAGATGAATTTCTACTTCAATCCACACATACATACAACTGGAAATATGAGTCCGGCGCATTAGTGGCCGATTTCCCGATCTCTTCTATGGCCTAAAAAAAGCAATACACATAAAACGAACATTGGATAAGACAGATAGAATGAACGATAGATAGAATTTCATTCTCTCCAGTGCAGAAGAACAAGATGTGTTCCAGGGTCTTCCACAGAGCAAACAAGGCACTTTGAATTGGCTAGATGAATTTCTACTTCAATTCACACATACATACAACTGGAAATATGAGTCCGGCGCATTAGTGGCCGATTTCCCGATCTCTTCTATGGCCTAAAAAAAGCAATACACGTAAAACGAACATTGGATAAGACAGATAGAATGAACGATAGATAGAATTTCATTCTCTCCAGTGCAGAAGAACAAGATGTGTTCCAGGGTCTTCCACAGAGCAAACAAGGCACTTTGAATTGGCTAGATGAATTTCTACTTCAATTCACATATACATACAACTGGAAATATGAGTCCGGCGCATTAGTGGCCGATTTCCCGATCTCTTCTATGGCCTAAAAAAAGCAATACACATAAAACGAACATTGGATAAGACAGATAGAATGAACGATAGATAGAATTTCATTCTCTCCAGTGCAGAAGAACAAGATGTGTTCCAGGGTCTTCCACAGAGCAAACAAGGCACTTTGAATTGGCTAGATGAATTTCTACCTCAATTCACACATACATACAACTGGAAATATGAGTCCGGTGCATTAGTGGCCGATTTCCCGATCTCTTCTATGGCCTAAAAAAAGCAATACACATAAAACGAACATTGGATAAGACAGATAGAATGAACGATAGATAGAATTTCATTCTCTCCAGTGCAGAAGAACAAGATGTGTTCCAGGGTCTTCCACAGAGCAAACAAGGCACTTTGAATTGGCTAGATGAATTTCTACTTCAATTCACACATACATACAACTGGAAATATGAGTCCGACGCATTAGTGGCCGATTTCCCGATCTCTTCTATGGCCTAAAAAAAGCAATACACATAAAACGAACATTGGATAAGACAGATAGAATGAACGATAGATAGAATTTCATTCTCTCCAGTGCAGAAGAACAAGATGTGTTCCAGGGTCTTCCACAGAGCAAACAAGGCACTTTGAATTGGCTAGATGAATTTCTACTTCAATTCACACATACATACAACTGGAAATATGAGTCCGGCGCATTAGTGGCCGATTTCCCGATCTCTTCTATGGCCTAAAAAAAGCAATACACATAAAACGAACATTGGATAAGACAGATAGAATGAACGATAGATTGAATTTCATTCTCTCCAGTGCAGAAGAACAAGATGTGTTCCAGGGTCTTCCACAGAGCAAACAAGGCACTTTGAATTGGCTAGATGAATTTCTACTTCAATTCACACATACATACAACTGGAAATATGAGTCCGGCGCATTAGTGGCCGATTTCCCGATCTCTTCTATGGCCTAAAAAAAGCAATACACATAAAACGAACATTGGATAAGACAGATAGAATGAACGATAGATAGAATTTCATTCTCTCCAGTGCAGAAGAACAAGATGTGTTCCAGGGTCTTCCACAGAGCAAGCAAGGCACTTTGAATTGGCTAGATGAATTTCTACTTCAATTCACACATACATACAACTGGAAATATGAGTCCGGCGCATTAGTGGCCGATTTCCCGATCTCTTCTATGGCCTAAAAAAAAGCAATACACATAAAACGAACATTGGATAAGACAGATAGAATGAACGATAGATAGAATTTCTTTCTCTCTAGTGCAGAAGAACAAGATGTGTTCCAGGGTCTTCCACAGAGCAAACAAGGCACTTTGAATTGGCTAGATGAATTTCTACTTCAATTCACACATACATACAACTGGAAATATGAGTCCGGCGCATTAGTGGCCGATTTCCCGATCTCTTCTATGGCCTAAAAAAAGCAATACACATAAAACGAACATTGGATAAGACAGATAGAATGAACGATAGATAGAATTTCATTCTCTCCAGTGCAGAAGAACAAGATGTGTTCCAGGGTCTTCCACAGAGCAAACAAGGCACTTTGAATTGGCTAGATGAATTTCTACTTCAATTCACACATACATACAACTGGAAATATGAGTCCGGCGCATTAGTGGCCGATTTCCCGATCTCTTCTATGGCCTAAAAAAAGCAATACACATAAAACGAACATTGGATAAGACAGATAGAATGAACGATAGATAGAATTTCATTCTCTCCAGTGCAGAAGAACAAGATGTGTTCCAGGGTCTTCCACAGAGCAAACAAGGCACTTTGAATTGGCTATATGAATTTCTACTTCAATTCACACATACATACAACTGGAAATATGAGTCCGGCGCATTAGTGGCCGATTTCCCGATCTCTTCTATGGCCTAAAAAAGCAATACACATAAAACGAACATTGGATAAGACAGATAGAATGAACGATAGATAGAATTTCATTCTCTCCAGTGCAGAAGAACAAGATATGTTCCAGGGTCTTCCACAGAGCAAACAAGGCACTTTGAATTGGCTAGATGAATTTCTACTTCAATTCACACATACATACAACTGGAAATATGAGTCCGGCGCATTAGTGGCCGATTTCCCGATCTCTTCTATGGCCTAAAAAAAGCAATACACATAAAACGAACATTGGATAAGACAGATAGAATGAACGATAGATAGAATTTCATTCTCTCCAGTGCAGAAGAACAAGATGTGTTCCAGGGTCTTCCACAGAGCAAACAAGGCACTTTGAATTGGCTAGATGAATTTCTACTTCAATTCACACATACATACAACTGGAAATATGAGTCCGGCGCATTAGTGGCCGATTTCCCGATCTCTTCTATGGCCTAAAAAAAGCAATACACATAAAACGAACATTGGATAAGACAGATAGAATGAACGATAGATAGAATTTCATTCTCTCCAGTGCAGAAGAACAAGATGTGTTCCAGGGTCTTCCACAGAGCAAACAAGGCACTTTGAATTGGCTAGATGAAATCTATTCAAGTGGGTATGGGTGACTATGTGACCTATCCTAGCCTTAGCAGCAAAAGTGGCAACCATTTTAGGATTTTTTCTGAAGTACTAGTTAAGATCATTTGGATCCCTTTAGAAACGACAAAGGTGGCGATTAATTTACTTAGCTTGATTTAATTAAACATTTTATTATATTTCTTTGATAATTGGTTTTTATATTTATGGGAAGCAAACTCATATCGCATTAAAACCTTAAACGGCATTATTTTGTTTTTCCTTTTTTCCGTATATGAATAAAAGAGTAAATCGATAGAATTATGTGAGCACACCAAAGAATTATTGCATTAATAAGGCTTAACGATGACTAAAGAACATGCACGTTTTATGTTTTGTAACTATGTTTGAAGACAAGCTAATCTATGTGTTTAAATCTATGTGTTGTTAATCTATGTGTGTGCCACAATGTGTTTTAATTTATTAATTAAAAGGCAAAATACTTGCTAATATATGCAAAGAAGCTGAACACTATTTAATTTGATACAACGTAGTATATCGTTAATATGCAAAATGCTGTGGAATCTATTTCCCTCCCTCTCGCTTTCATATATTTCGAAGACCAGACGGAGAAAAACCCGTGAAAGTATCCTTTCCAGTGACGTGAGTCTAGGGTTGCCACATGCTGAAATTCGAATAAGGGTTGCTAGATTTGGCGATTCTCCGCGAATTTGGCGATATTTAACGACTTTTCAGAGCTTTATGAAAAACCTCGAAATAGCCAATTTTCTAAGTGATATGAGAGACTTCCAGAAGTTTCTACGGATAGTCTATAAAAAGAGTCATCACTCAGTCAGAGAGCAGATGGTACGAGCTACATTGAATTGTTATTTTCGTCAAGGTATTAAGAATAGTAGCGGCTGTTTAGTGAAATGAAATACATCAATGTTTTGAAAATATTATCGAATGTTTTGTGAAATTAGTGGAGAATTTAAGTGCTGTTATAGTGTATATTTTTCCTGTTCACGTTGCGCTTGTGAATAAACGTGTTAGTTATCCAGAATTCTTTATGGTAAACGCTGAACCACGATTTCAGAGAATATGTTGTAACAATATATACATTTATATCTCAATAAGACGTGCGGTGGCCGTTTTTGTCAATAACTTATTGGATATGTTGGGGCACAAAATCTACAGTGATACCCAAAAAAATTCATCACCTCAAAAACTTCACTTTTTAAAAATAAATGTGTAATATAGCGAAATGAACCAAAATCTAGCATCCTGTTTTTAATACATTGAACATTAGATGTAAATTTCAAATGCCGTCGGCCTCTAGCAATTATTAATGGACAGCAGACATGCTATGCCATCTCGAAAATTTAAAAAATATTTTTATAAATATGGAAAACTCTTTATTATTATATATTTAATAAAATAAGAAAGTTTCATATTTCTCTTTGTTATTAAATATTTAATAAAATAAGAATGTCACATTTCTCATTAATTTGGAATACTTCACACACAGAAATTTCTAAGTAAATAATTTTTGTGAATTACCGCATTACCACCTCTTTAAAGTAGTTCTTCCTCAATATTGAACATTTTAAATATCATCTTAAATGTGCTGTTATCCTTTTTTCCATCAAAATCATAGAAATGAATGTGTGATGCAATTTTTAGAGACAACTGTATCAAGCTGCGGATACGGTCAGTATCCCGCCGAAACAATTCCAACGTTACATAAAGCGGAACCCCAAAGCAAACTCTCATTAACATTTCATAGATTAGCTTGTCTTCAAATATAGTTACAAAACATAAAACGTGCATGTTCTTTAGTCATCGTTAAGCCTTATTAATGCAATAATTCGATGGTGAGCTCACATAAATCTATCGATTTACTCTTTTATTCATCTGTTTCCTATAAGGTCGTTAATATTATTTCCTGTTTATAATTTATGTGTGTATTTAAACAACTCAGAAAAATACATTCCCCCTCTATTAAAGACTCTATTCATGTCTTGAATCGTTTAAGGGGGGGGGGGGTATCACATTCCTTACAGATACTGTTTGGTTATGATGGTCAAATAAAAATACTCTTAAATATTGTATGAAGGAGCAAATGAGACATGTTTCTAAACCAGACGTTTCTATGTCTGCAATTGCTGAACTTTCTCGGGACTTTATTTTATTTTTAGCATTTACGAAACTAATATAAATTTTATTACTAACTAGCAGCATACCCCTTCTTCGTACGGAGTATATAATATAAAGAAATTTATAATTCGCAATCATGTGCAAATTCTGTTAAAATATTAAACTTATTGCTCCTAAAGAGAGGTTTAAGAATATATCATCTAAGCAAAATTATCTGCACGGGCAGATCTGAAGAATAAAACATCCTGGCCACTTTTGTAAGCAAATTTACAAAAAAGGAATTGAATCAATATATGCAACCCCCGTACTACTTATATTGTCGCAGATTAGAAATTATGAAAGTGTGTTAGTAGAAGATTACCCGTATTACAATAGGAGTCTTAAAAATCTTTGCCAAAATAAAAGAGATGACGTAATAAATTGAAAATATCAATAATCCTCGCACTCTTTATACTAGAAGGTCGTAATTGATTCCAATATATGCCAATATATATCAAAACATATGCCAATATACCTGTACTACTTGTATTCTCGTAGATTAGAAGATATCCCCGTGTATTTGTAGAATATTACTCATACAACGTGCAATATATGAGTTTAAACATTTTTTGTCATAAAACAATTGCATAATAACTTGAAAATATCAATAATCGCTGAATCAATAATCGCCGAAAATATCAATAAAAATAACGTTTAAACCTGAAGACCGTAATTGATATTATCCAGTCAAAAATGCTATAAAAAATCAAATAGTTCTTTTCTGAAATATATTTTTATATCCATTTATTTATTATTCAAATCGAAAAAATAATAATTAAAATTTACAGACAGAATTAATTTAATTGCGTTTCTGAGCAACATGATATAAAACAGAATCTTCCTCATAAACTGTGAAATTAAATAACCATTTTGATTGCTTTATACTTTTCATTGTTCAGTAAACGCTTGTGCAAACTTAACCATGGAGATTGATTTCCCATTTAAATCATGTTTCAAACAATTCATGTCTTCAGAAAGCGACTAATTAGCGCAAAAAATCTCCCACCAAACTCAGAGATAAGGTTTTAATTCACTTTCAAACGATTTTCAAGCTTTTCGTTTGGATAAACCACGGGGTTAGAGAGTAGTACTTCTAGGAAAAAGTTTCGTTTTTCATTAATATCTCGACGACCCCTTGTCTTAGATACTCGAAACTTGGGCTAAATTTAAGGGAGGCTATTTCAAGGTTATTCACAAAATTTCATCAAATTCGATTCAGCCCTTCTCCCGTGATGATGAGACAAACGAAAGTTTCGCCTTTTACTAATATCTCGAGAACCACTGATCGTAAAAACTCCAAACATGGACTAAATTTTAAGTGGGACTTTTTCCAGGCTACTCACAAAATTTCATCAAATTCGGTTTAGCCGTTCTCCAGTGATGACGGGACAGACAGACAGACAGATTTTCAATTTTATTTATATAGATTCCATTTTTGAATTAAACGAAATTTAAATTCTTTCGATTTGTTCTTGTGAGACCAGTATACATTTAAACAGTGCTAATGTATGTAGATTTATAATATCAGGATACATTTAGGCAGTGCTAATGAACGTAGATTTTGGATATCTAATAAGACAGATAAAGAGCCTATACTCGCAGGCACCAGTTTACAAGAGTCCTGACCCGAGAGGTCAAGAAGGCAATAAATAAGGGCGGTTCAATTACAGCTGTGGTCGAATCAGAGAAGTTACTGAAGACCAAACCTGAAACCAAACAGATTGGTTTGAATAATTAACCAATACGGAAGTTTTGTCACATCGCCCTGAGGACAACCAAGGAGATACAGAGGGTGTTTCTGGACCTCAGGCAAAACCGGTGGGGCAATAGGCAGAAGGTTCAACATAGGATATTAGAATAAGCATCAAGTTACTCATACAGTTCAGTCAGGATAAAATATTCATTAAGTTACACATGCATTCAATGAGCAGTCGATTTTAAGACCCGCGGTGTTGAAGTGTTGAAAACCCAGACCACACGACAGACCCGAAGGTTTACTGTAACTAAGTGTGTGGCCGGGAACTTTATTTTAGATCCAAAACATTACAAAACAGGTTAAAATTGAATCACAACACAGTTACAAGACAAAAAAAAAAAAAAAAAAAAAAAAAAAAGGCAACGACAGAACAAAACATAAAAACAATACAATAAAGTACAGTACAAAACAATGCAATACAAGAGAGACACAAAAAGGAAAAAGACCCGCGGTGTTGTTGTTGTTGTTGAAACCCAGACCGTCCGACCTACCAGAAAAGTGTAAGGTAACTGTTTCGACGGTCGAGAAGACCCGCGGTGTCGAAAGCCCAGACCATTCGTCTCGTCCGAGGACTTAGAGAAGCTATTTGAATGGCCGGAGACCCGCGGTGTGAAAAATCACATTCGAAGTCTTCTCAACAAATAGAGAAGAGACTATGATGGGGACAAGAGTGTGTTTTTATAGTAAATATGCAGAGATATAGTGTAGTGTTAATATATTCAGTCTTTAGTAAATATTGAAAGATGGTGCAACAACTAATGATCCACAAACGTGACCCACAGACAACAAAGGAGGTATATACATATCAGTTGATATAAGAGGTCATAATAATAATTTTAGGAAATTAATATACCTTATCTCACAAACCCAATCTCCTCCCTGAATATGTGTGTATAAATAATATAATTTAATCATAATTTTAATGAATTTAATCAATAATGTTTATTTTAAAGTTTAAATGGGTGAAGTTAATTGTGTAGTATAATTACAAAGTTTATTCCAGTAACTCGTACAAAGAAGTAATAGTGGGTTTAAGAAGCATTCAACATTTGGAGCGCAATGTGTTTCCTTTTATTTTATCACCACATTTCTCACAGAAAATAATATATTAAGGATAAATATTATATCTTCCTTTCTTATTGGAAATATTTTGTTTCATTTTTCGATTTCATTTGCTTCCTTCATATTTCAATAATTTTCATCCTTTTCCGGGATATTTGATGTAGTCAGGTTTTTGTAAATGATTGAACAAGCGATTTTAATTTTTTGTTGGATATTCACTTCTCTCTAGGGCATTTTGCGGTTCAATAATTTTCCCCCACTTCTAGTTCCTTCTTCCTGTGCTTTTACACTTTTGTCTTCTCCCTCCCCGTTGGCAGCATTCTTACACTGCTTTTAAAATTCCTTTAGTTCTTGCATCAGCCGCCGATCTTTCTCTCATGAGTGAAGGTTGTGCATCTTGTGCATCCTGACAAAGGGTTCTGTGTTGGCCTTCGAAACTGGTAAATATTATAAATGCTGCTTTGCATGCAGATTTTAACGAAGTTATTGTAATTCTAATGTTCTGGGACTTGATTCTGGGAATTAATTTTTTATTTTTATTTATTGCGCTTTATTGTATAGTTTGTTATCCTAACTTTTAAATTCTTTGCTACGAATACTGCAATCACTTTTGTTCGTTCGAGCATTGTCACTCTGAACTTTTCCTTACAAAGCTTTGGGGGTTAGAACTTTTCCTAGGAATTCCATACATTGATGCGTTCCAAAATTTGGAAGGTTTAACCTGTTCCTTTTAAGCTTAACACACCAATGAAAGTTAGGGGTTACGGACATTCCTAGGAAACTCATATATTAAAGCGTTGCAAAATTTGGCAGATTTGACCTGCTCCTGTTTAACAAACCCGTGTAAGTTAGGAGTTAAGGACTTTCTTAGAAATCTTACATGTTAATGAGTTGCACCATTTGGAAGTTTTGTCCTATTCCCTTTTAAGCTTCACAAACTAGCGGAAATAAATTTGTACATCGGTTGTACCGTTATGAAGTTATAACCGATCTTGACAGATTATATTACTATTATTCCGCATGTTATCAGATTGTATTACTATTATTCCGCATGTTATCAGATTGTATTACTATTATTCCGCACTGCACTATTGGGTGAAAAAATATATACCGGAATATTTTCTGCACAGTCCCATAATCTGAAAAAAGTTCATAGAAAGTATGTCGAGTTGTGCTTAAGTAAAAAGCGTGGATTCGAAGTCTCACTTTTATTAGATTATTAGTCCATTCATGTATGCTAAAATAACAAAACATGACAACCTTTTGCAAAATATATACTTTAAGCAATTAAGTCGTATTTTATTACACTAGACATAAATTCAACCATATATTTATTTTTGTTAGTATGATAAAGGAAAATATTTGCTTCTTTGTTATGAACGATAACAACGTCGAGATAAATTTTCGAAAGCATGTCCATAATGTAAGCCAGAGTGTTCCATTATTTGTAACTGCAATGCCTAGAAATACTCGAGGAATATTTATAGGTACATTGCGGAAGTTGCAATGAGTTTCTTAACTGCCGAGAACAGACTTTATCCGTTCAATATATTGCTAAGACTGATAATATCTTTCGACTTTATTTCATAGCCGTGTGTAATAAATGAGTTGTGTTTACTGTCAAGAAGAGTAAATGTATTCGAAAATTTTATGCGATATTTACTTTCCAAAAAAGAAAGCATTATGGCTAAGTAATATGTGTTTGATATTGTATGCAATGCTCAATTTGTTGTCGATTTAAACCAATTTTATTTATAATGAAAATTTAAGCAATGTATTATGTCAAAATTAAATAAAAATTCAGCATTTATTTGTGCTTAAATACATTACATAAGTTTCCCTTATTCCAGCACAGAGTGTTCTTTACTTGTTACGTTCCTTATATACATAGTATAACATGTAAAGAAAGTATTGTAACTGGGTCGAAAATTCGAATTCGAATTTTCGACGAGAGAGTATGTTTCAAGCATTCCTGAAAACGAATCGAACGTTATTAAGACGATATCTGTGTGTGTGTGGTGAAAGAATGTGTGTATGTGTGTGTGTGCATGTGTGTGTGCATGTGTGCGTGTAAGTTTGCGTGTGTGTGTGTGTGTGCATGTGTGCGTGTAAGTGTGTATGTGTGTGCATGTGTGCGTGTAAGTGTGAGTGTGTGTGCGTGTATGTGCATGTGTGTGTGTGCATGTGTGCGTGTAAGTGTGTGTGTGTGCATGTGTGCGTGTGCAAGTGTGTGTGTGAGTGTGTGTGTGTGTGTGGAAACGATATCTCCGGAACAAATGGAGCTATTCAAATGGACTTTGGTGCAAAAAGTACAATCAGTGAATACTGGAAGTTCATTATTTTTAAACACAAACAAATGTTTAGAATACTCGTACATTTTCGAATGAATGTTTTAAAAAATCATCAAAAAGTCAAAACCTTTAATAAAGTTACACAAATAATCATTTCGTATGTAATTTTTCATTAGAAACCGATTGACATAAACTTGAGAACGCTAGCATGATCCGTTTTTGAGATATTGCACATTTTTATATAAAATTATCAAAAACTCACATAAAATAAAAAATAATTGTGAAATACATTCACTTGGCATGCATAATATAAGGTGATAAATTTGTTAACTTCATTTTTGTGGATCTAGTTCATTCCATTCAAGAAAAAACATATATTGGGTAATAGTTTTGTATCTTGACGCTTCGCCAATCTCCAAAATTCGCCAATAGTCATTTATCTACTGTAAGAATAGCCAATGTCTCAGTCCGTAACGCTTGGCTAAATTTTGGCGACTAATTTGGCAGATTATCGCCAACCTGGAAACCTTTCTTAATGTTGCCAACTTGACAAAAATGCCACCAATATAATAAAAAAGACGCTAAATGAATGAAAATTTCGTCTAATTGACGAAAATTAAATTTAAACTGAATGTACTTCAAAATAATTTACATGTTGTTATCCGGAAAAGCGCCAAATATGCAATTCAACGTTACAAAAATGTGCCGTAGATCATATGCATCACTTTGTCACTGTGAAAGAAGTAAGTTCTTTGTATCATATATCGAAAGTCATGTGCTGTCCACATCAGATTTTTCATTTTATTTATCATCAACTGAATATTATGATAATTTTCTAATTATGTAATTTTGAAGATAAAAACTTTTGAATTTATTAATTGTTTTAGGCATCTAGTGATCCGTATCTGCTACGGATAAATATTAGATGACTTGATTTGCATTTAGCATCAAACTCCGGAGGAAGTACAGATTTCAACTTCAATTATTTTTCGATTTCCGGTTTAATTATTTTCCTTTCACTTGAAACTTCTATTTCTCAAAATTGACTATGGATACAGCTTGGATAATGACACTTGATTTTAGTATCAAATTTTGGAGGATGTAGAATGAATTCCTAAGGATTCTACTTTCGGTTTTTTTTCCAACCATGGTTCAATATTTTTTTTCTAAAGGAAACATACATATCTAATGATTGGCTACAGATAGAGTTTAGATAATGACTGATATCAATTTAGCATCAACCTGGCCTGAATACATCACTTCCGATTGAAAAATGTACATTTTCCTTCAACATCTATTTCTCAGGATCATATTGAGCTAGAACTTAAATAATGACTGATATGGATTCAAATTCCAGAGAAGACAGGGATATTGTATGAGGATTTCTACTTCCAATTTGGTTCTGAAATTTCGTATGACTGCACAAAATAAGTGTAGAGAAAAGAATAAAATTACTTTAAAGTTACATCAAAAATAAAGAGTACTCATCATTTTTCACCGTATGAAAGCTATCTTTATTCTGGGAAATTAGAGTTTTTGAACTCTTTTGGTTTTAAATCGCAACCCTTCAATTTGTTTTGTGCTCTGGTTTTAATGCACATTTTACTTTCTAAATATTCTGTAGGAATTTAAATTACTCTACAGTGAAGTGCGTTCAATCGAGAAATTAAATAATTTTTTGGGGTCTGACTGAAATGAACCCTAATATATATATATATATATATATATATATATATATATTCGAGAACGGCTCAAAGATTTGCATTATTTTTTCACTGGTTTGTTAAGATAAACAGAGAACTGGTGTATGACATTTTCTGTGTGTGATGTAGTTTAAATTACTCTACAATGAAATGTGTTCAAACGAGAAATTAAATCATTTTTTTGGATCAGACTGAAATGAACGCTAATAATTCGAGAACGACTCAAATATTTACATTCTTTTTTCACTGCTTTGTTAAGATAAACAGAGAACTGGTGTATGACATTTTCTGATGTAATTTAAATTACTCTACAGTGAAGTGTGTTCAAACGAGAAATTAAATCATTTTTTGGAGTCTGACTGAAATGAGCGCTTATAATTCGAGAACGGCTCAAAGATTTATATTATTTTTTCACTGGTATGTTAACAGGGGTTCGTTAATAGATAAACACGGAACTGGTGTATGGAATTTTCGATTTTGTATCTCTTTAACATAAAAAGGTAAACATTATAGAATACGCTTCCATCCTGTATATCTCCTAAAATACCAAATCTAATTTGGTGAAACTTTTTTCAAGCAATGGAACAGAATTTAGGAAATGATTTAACATAAGTGATAATTATTATACTACTGTACCTCTCAGCGAAAAATGAATTAAAATCCCTGTTTTGTCGGTTTGTAATAACCGCTAATAGTATCTTTAAACCAGCTCAACCAATTACATACATGTATTACTGTTAAAATTATCAAGTTTTTTAAGCCTAAAAATAATACATTTATGAATAAAAAACGTTTCATATTGTGCATCGTGATAATTTTATTTCAGAATTATTCTTTGAATAGTCGAGATTTTTGCTAAACTTTTCTAAAACAAAAAAAAATATGAAATAGTTTTCCTATAGGGTACATGGAATGTACACTTCATTTTTTACAAAAGTATTAAGTATTTTCATTCTCTTTTGCATACTTAATTCGTACAGTAATACACATTTTTAGAAAAATCGGAAATGACATCTCTGGAATATGAAATGGAAATCATCAGTGCACCACTCTTTCTGGAATTTAATACTGAATCTGGAATTTATTACGGGGCTTAAACTTCGTATCAGTCATAATTTGAAAATATATCTATACCCATTCCTGAGAGTTAAATATTACAGTGATCATTTTTAAACTAGAAGGGAAAATTATTAGTGAACCAGGCTACCTCTTCCAGAATCTAATGCTGCAGCCATATCAGTTATAATATAATATCTATCTATCGCTAATATTCAGAAATTGTTATATAAATCAAAATAACAATTTTTGAACACGAAATTAAAAATCTGATGTGGGCAGCACATGACTTTCTCTGCAGACTCATATTCTAGTTCTCTTTATTTTTTTCAATAATTCGTTAAACTGAGTTTCATTTCCCAAAATAACAGCAAAAATTTTTAAAATACACTGAATTTGCACTCTGAATTCAATTTTCGTTTCCATTGGGTGACTGGGTTTAATTTCAATGGTGGAGTATAGAAAATGAGAAACAACTAAAAATATCGAGGACTGCCACACCTAGAGTAATGGGGTTGGTCTTATTACTTTTGTTGTTAAAAATTACACATAAAATAAACATTTAATTGATGTATTTGAACATACGTAGCCATTTATTTTTAGATTTAACGATTTTTGCTGGCCATTTCGCACAAAAGGCAGGTTCCTTCCTTTTCGAATGATACCAAAATCTAATCAGCACCAGGTTAACCTACACATGATTTATTTACTAGTTTTTTTAGCTATAGTAGATACAGACAATTTGTGCGGGCCCTTTTGCAAAAAAAGCAGCTTCTTTTATCACGAATCGTAACAAAATCATATCCTCTCTATGGTCACCCACAAGGAACTTGCCTACAAAATTTAGTAAATGCTGTTAATTAGTTTTTCAGGTAAAGTGGATACAAAATCTGCACAGACAAACAAATAGAGATACAACACACACACAGATGTCACGCGAGAAATAGTTTTTTACATATTCCAGAGGTCCCAAAATGTGTAGATCCGCCGAAAACTGGAGTTGCGATTTTCTGCATGATTCCAATACTTTCCCCATACATTACTATTTATTGCATGGAAAGTAAAAATCTGATGTGGGCAGCACATGACTTTCCTTATATAATGCAATGGATTGACAACTCTTAGAGTAAAAAAAAAATAGATTATTCTTATAGTAGATACTTATACTCTTTCCGAGATATTGAATTTTCGTCAATTAGTCTTCATTTTCATTGATTTAGCGTCATTTTTATCCATTTGGCGAGATTTTCGTTAATTTGAAAACATTTAAGAAAAAGTCGCCAAATAGGCGACATTACACCAAATTAGCCTCCAAAATCTCGCCAAGCGTTATGGACGGAAGAATAAGTTATTCTTATAGCAGATAAATGACTATTGGCGTTCAAATACAAAAGTGTTATTCATAGAATATTTTCTCAGCTAGAACGAGCTAGATCCACGAGAATGATGTCACCAAATTTATCGTACGATATTACATATGAAAAGTGAACATGTTCTTAACAGTTACTATTTTATTTTAATCTACGGGATTTTTGATAAATTTATTTGAAAAATGTGCAATATCTCGAGAACGATTCGAGCTAGCGTTCTAAAGTTTATGTCAATAAAAATTACATAACAAATGTCTATTTGCTTAACTTTTAAAAGGTTTTGATGATTTGATGATTTTTTCAAAATTTCACTCGAAAATTTAGGAGGTCCTGAACAGTCGATTGTGTTTAAAAAGAATAGGATTCTAGTATTCATGGATTGTAATTTCTGTACCAAATTTCATTCGAACCGCTCCATTCGTTCAAAAAATAGCGTCGCTACAGACTCACTGACACACACACACACACACATTATCCCGAAAATGTTCGATTCATGATCAGGAATGCTTGAAACGTGCTCTCCCGTCGAAAACTCAAATTCTAATTTTCGACCCCGGTACAATACTTTTCCTTATACATTATATTATGCATATAAGGAAAGTAAAAAAGAATTGGAACTGAAAAACCTTACTCAACCCCGCAATCTATTCCGAAATGTGATGCTGAGTCTAAATCAGTCATCATATGAGCTCTGCCTATATCTGATCCCAGGAAATGGATGTTGCAAGGAAAATATTTTTTTATAAACAATAATATGGGGAAATTCTGCCACCAATCTTCTCCAAAATGTTTTCTTTAAAATACAATGGGCGAAACGCGTAAAATTCTAACAAGGCATTATTTTATAACCAATCGATAATCTATATAATTTTCTGGATGTCTGAAAACAATTTATTACACAGATATAAGGCCCTTAAAGGAAAAAACTTAAATATTACTTACTTAAAGCGAAAATTGAGCCCGGATCCCATGTACAGAAGTGACTGAATAAATAGACAAGGGTATCTGTAAATGGATATTCGCTGTCTTGAAGAGAAATTACTGTCGAATAGCTCTCACCTTAATATTAAAGATAAGATATTATCATGTAAGTGTTTTTAATGAAGTAGGAATATCATGATAATAGCATGAGTGTTACAACAAGTCAGTTTAATTATATTCACTATTTTTTGACTTCTCAGAATGTTTTAAATTCTAGAAAAATTGATCTATACAATACATTATATCGTTATGACGTATATCATCTGTAGGTTCTGGGGAAATTCTGCCACCAATCTTCTCCAAAATGTTTTCTTTAAAATACAATGGGCGAAACGCGTAAAATTCTAACAAGGCATTATTTTATAACCAATCGATAATCTATATAATTTTCTGGATGTCTGAAAACAATTTATTACACAGATATAAGGCCCTTAAAGGAAAAAATTTAAATATTACTTACTTAAAGCGAAAATTGAGCCCGGATCCCATGTACAGAAGTGACTGAATAAATTGACAAGTGTATCTGTAAATGGATATTCGCTGTCTTGAAGAGAAATTACTGTCGAATAGTTCTCACCTTAATATTAAAGATAATATATTATCATGTAAGTGTTTTTAATGAAGTAGGAATATCATGATAATAGCATGAGTGTTACAACAAGCCAGTTTAATTATATTCGCTATTTTTTGACTTCTCAGAATCTTTGAAATTCTAGAAAAATTGATCTATACAATACATTATACCGTTATGACGCATATCATCTGTAGGTTCTGGGGAAATTCTGCCACCAATCTTCCCTAAAATGTTTTCTTTAAAATACAATGGCCGAAACGCGTAAAATTCTAACAAGGCATGATTTTTATAACCAATCGATAAACTATATAATTTTCTGGATGTCTGAAAACAATTTATTACACAGATATAAGGCCCTTAAAGGACGAAACTTAAAAATTACTTATTTAAAGCGAAAATTGGACCGGGATCCAATGTACAGAAGTGACTGCATAAATTGACAAGGGTAGCTGAAAATGGATATTCGCAGTCTTGGAGAGAAATTACTGTCGAATAGTTGTTCTCACCTTAATATTAAATATAAGATATTATCATGTAAGTGCTTTTAATGAAGTAAGAATAGCACAATAAAAGCATGATTGTTACAATAAGCCAGTTTAATTATATTACGCTATTTTTTGACTTCTCAGAATCTTTGAAATTCTAGAATAATTGATCTATACAATATATTATATCGTTACAATATATTATATCGTATATCATCTGGAATAGTGGGTGTGCACTAAAGATAGAAGAATGAGTCCAAATTCCTGGATAACTAGCATGTTTATTTACAAGCGCGGCGTAAACAGGAATAATATACCGTAAAAAAGGATTTAAATGCTTCACTAATTTCACAAAATAACCCATACTATTCTCAAAACATTGGTGAAAATAATTTCCCGAAACAGCTGCTAATATTCTCAAAACATTGATAAAAATCACAGCTTAATGTAGCTCAGCTCGTATCACGTGAATTGCTCATCGACTCAGTGATGACTCCGTATTGAAACTCCGCAGAAACTTCTGGAATTCTCTCATATCACGTAGAATAATAGCTATTTTGATGTGCTTTTCGAACGTTCAGGAAGCCGCCAAACATCGAGAAATCGCCAAATCTGTCAAACCTTCTTTGAAGTTCCTGAAGTGGCAACCTTGAATGACGGCACGGAAAATAATGCCTATACGCGTGTTTTCTCCGACTGGCCTTCGAAAGAGACGGAAGACTCCTGAAGAAAGGGAATATTACAAATTTGTAACATAATTTTGTAATTGTATGTCTGCTAGGAACATAGTAAAGGCCTGTCTCTTATTGTAAACTTAACTATTAAATGTGGCTTAACTCAACTAATTAAACCTGCTGAAGGACAAGCAGTAAACATACTACCACCGAGGAAGTATGAATTTTGCAAAAATCCGTCATACTTTAAGAAATACTTTTGTAAAAGTTTTATGTGAGACAAGGATACACTTAGGTAATGCGAATGTATGTAGATTTATGGCATCTAACAGGCCAGACAAAAAGCCCAGACTTATAGGTACCTGGTTACAACAGCCCTGATCCCGTAGGTCATGAAGGCAATAAATAAGGGAACTTCAATTATATGTGTGGTCGATCCAGAGAAGTTACTTGAGGCCAAAGCTGAAGCCAGCATATTGGTTAAAGATTTAACCAATGAGGAAGTGCTATTATCTTGCCTTGAGGTCAACCAATGAGATACGGTAGGCGTATCAGGACCACAGGCGAAAACGATGTGGTAACAGGCAGAAGGTAAAAGAGACGAGATTTCAATATGCATCAAGTTCCACATACAGTTCAGTCAGGATTCAAGATTCAGAGTTACATATGCATGCAGTGATGATGTAGTCAGCATTTAGACAAGAATGAGATTCTTCAGATGTTGAGAAATGAAAATATAAGTCTTCAAGATAGGCGTTTGATCATGAGTCATGTTGCAGTGGTGTGCTTCACAGAAGTGGGGCAATGATCGCCGAAGAGGCAGCCGTGGACAAATATTGTCCACAGTATGTACAGATATAGTACGTATTTGAGTGCAATGCCAAAATATAACAATGACTGATCCACAAACATCTAAAGACAACAATGGAAGTATGTACCTATCAGTTGTTATAAAAAGTCATAATAATATTAGGAATTTAATATACATAGTCTCACACACCCAAACTCCTCCTTGAATATATAAGTATAATTATTGTACTTTAATCATAATTATAAGGCGCTTAATAAATAATGTTTATTTTAAAGTTTAAAATATGTGAACTTAATTGTGCAGTATAATTAATAATTTTATTCCAGGAATTCGTACAAAGAAATAATTGTAGGTTAAAATGCGGCATCATTCAATGTACGGGTTTTTGATTACAATCATGTTGATTATGACTAAATTCAAATATATGCTTCGCATATATTCATTCTTTCACTACAAGAAAAAAAATTGCACTTTCGTTGAGAATGAACTGTAAACACCGCATGCCGACATATGAAGACTAATTCATAATAAGCTTGTTCAAATATATTTAGTGTTCATATCTTACTTAATAAAATAAGATAATATATCTACGTCTGTGTGTGTGTGCACTGTATAGGGAAATCTAAACGCTGTACGACCATGAAATTTGATTTACAGATTCCTCAGGACACGAATACTTGCGCTTTGGCGTTATTTTGTTTTAACTTCGAAGTATTTTTTTAGTTATTTTATCTTTTAACCTGATTAATGCAGTTATTTACAGCCTCTCTGATTCTTTAAGGCCCCTCTGACGCGCAAGTCTGGGACATCAGCTCCATGCTGCGTTAGTAAAGTGCTCCATATAACATCTAGAAGCAGACGTGGTGTAGATGGCTGTTCGGCCACGCTGAGGTCGCAGGGTTGTTTAGGTAATTATTTAGGAACTAAATGACTAAAAATTATATATATGTTTGTCTGTCAAATGTCTTGGATTTATAATTACCTAATTCTATTTAACTTGAAAGAAGAATAGATATTCGCTGCTAGCACTGTATAAGAAAAAACTATCTTTGTCTATATATATCTGTCTGCCCCACGCTGCGATAAACTTGGCAATAATTTAGAAACATTGGCAAGCAATTCAACCAATTTATCGCCAAATTGACTTTTTTTCCATACTATCTCTAGATTGAGGAAAAATCAATATCGCGAAAAATTAAGTTTTATTTCATAGATTGTCCTTAACACTTTGCTGCAATTATTAACTGGATATTGTTGATTTAAAATGTTGTTTTACTGTTCACGGGATGAGTAAGTTATGTTAGAGGAGCTAGGGATTTAATTACGTTCTGTTAGGGGATTGTGCAGAAATTATGTTCTATAGCTCGTCCTATAATATGTAATAATTATGATAAGGTGTAGGTGAATGTGTCATTTGCGTCCCAGGATATTAGGGGCATTGGTGCTGAAGGTGGCCATATGAGTGGAAATATTTTACATAACTTTATGCCCCGGCCATCCAAATAGATACTCAAGTCCTCAGGATGAGTCGGACGGTCTGGGTCTTCAACACTCCTTCAACATAACTTTATGCAGCCTCTGGTATGGCGACCTAACACTCTGCGAATTAAATGTTACAATGAACTGGGAAGTAGGGATTAATAAGGTTTCAAAAACACTAAAGTAGTTCACGAAGACGAACTTCGTCCGAAGATGATCCTCGGCGACCAATGAATCCAATTAAAGCATGCGGTAAAGCTAAGGAAAACTAGAGACTAAGGGAAAATAGACGGAAACTAGAAAAACTAGAGCTAATGGAAACTAGAGACTATGGGAAAATAGACGGAAACTAGAAAAACTAGAGCTAATGAAAACTAGACTAAATAACAAATAAATGCCGCTTACAGCTGCTTCGCAGATACGTTGAATCCTCTTCGTCAGTACAAGATAGCAAATAAACTCGAAGTCCAAAAAAGGAATGGGTTCGGAAGGAGCAGGGAGATTATATAAACAAGACTTGGATTTCGAAAGAGCCAATCAGAAAGCAGAATGAAGAACAGTCCAGCCAATCTGAAACGAGACGTAACAACACCAGATTGGCGTGTGCCAAAACACGACAGGAATATCCTGACAGGACAAATCAAGCCTGAACAAGAATAACTGGGACCCGACAAGATGCAAAATTGGTTTTAAACAATACATAACAACTTCAAAGGCATATGAAGAATAGAGTAGACAAATTGTTACATGACTCATCGCCAGACCAATGACAAAAATAGAGTACTGGACAAGTCATTAACTAATTTACAAGGATTTTTTGGATGTCCAAGGCTTCAAAGAAGGCAAGATTATAGACTACCTGTATTTTTGTATGATTTTTGAAGATAACTCAAACCGGTGGTCAAATTAACAGCAATGTTGAGCAATTAAATGTTTATCATAACCTTGTTTTCTGACATAGTTTTCATGCTCCTTAATACGAAATTTTCAAGTACGTATATGCTTATGCAATTCATCATGCTAAATATGTTGCAAAGCAAAATTCTAAATAAATTGTTGTACACAGAGTCACAGACAGGGGATCAAAAGGGTGCGTTATAGGGGGATGGGGGACTGGAGAGTCGGATCGTATAAACAGTTTATGATAAAAAAAAACTATAACTACTTATATAGGGGGAGAAGATGCTGTACATTTGCTGTTTTAAAGATCCGGAAATTCGGTCAACGGTACTGATCACACACCTCAATGGAAATTTTTCTTGGGAGTAATTGAATTACACTTTCCGCTGGAATATTGCAGTTGAAAGTTAAATTAGATTTTCCTCTTCGAAACTCGAATAAGTGAATCCAAAGGAGTACTTCACTAAACACACAACTAGAGAGTTTCCCTTAAAATCGCATTATCATTGATTTTAGAATCAAATTTATTTTGTCGCTTGCAAGTTTGAAATATAAAAATAGATCAATTTGATTTTAAATGAAACGTTTGTCTTGAAATTATTTCTTTTACTGCCTGAGGAAATAGAGTTCTTACGAAAGTCCTTAATGACCCAATTAATTTTGTGTGGAAAGGACCGTGAGTGTACACGTTAGATCTATCTATAGAAAAGTGGCCATGTCCGATCAAATAAAGGGGATTATAGCTCCCCTAGTGGATAATTTAAAAAGTTAGGACTACGAATTTGGTAATTAAGATATAATAATTTGGCAATTTAAGTTATATAAACAAATAAGTCAACTGCAAAGTTATAAAGCATTGTCTAATGAGAAGGAAAAGACAATAACGGAGATATTTATTTGACACATTATGGTTTCTGGACTATTGCTGTTTATGAAACAACAAAATTCAGTTACATTCAAAGGAATTTAATGTACAACCTGTTTAAAAGGATAGCTATAAGCGGTAGGCAATTCATAAAATTTGAAAATAGTTACCAGATGACACTTTGTTGAATGTCCTAATGATGTAACTTTTCGACAGATTTATTGTTGTTTTCTGTATAAGCGTTTTATTTGATTTTGGAATAGATCCCCACTAATTTGACATTGATCGACAACTTTGGTCTTACTTTGGGCTTACTACAACTTAAAAACGTACCTTTAATTTCGCATTCATTCAGAAAATATCGTGCGTTTCAATAAAGTAATGAACTTTTAGAAGCCCCAAGGAATATCCAGTTGTGTCAAGTTTGAGAAATCACTTTCTGGTTTATTTAATATTCATATGTTCCCATTCAATCATAATTGCTTCATTAAAACAATTAACATCTCCGACAAATTCGCTCAGTACCCATTCATTCACTTGCATTATTAAATTTTACTCCTCTGAAACATAAGTTCGCGAAACATTTGTTAAATATTAATGTATTAATAAAACATCATTTTTACAAAATACATATCATTTTAATAACACTCTTTCATATCTCCCTTCCCCATTCCACAATTTCACCGAAAACATCCCTCCACTCAGATTCCAACTAAAGACATTCTCCATTGTTAATACCATTGCTATATAAGTCTTCATAGCGCAACGGATAGCAAGCTACGCTAACAATCTACTGGTATCTGGTTCGAGCCTCAGCCGTTCCCAGCGAATATGCCCGTTTAAATTCAGAACTTTAAAAAAATCCCGTTTGATGGCGCCACTTATTGGATTTCAAATATTCTTTGAGAGTCATTGACAACTAATGGTTACCTCATGACGTCATCGGCCAATGTTCAAATGTCCTGATGACGTCATCGTCCAAAGTTCAACTTACTCGCCCAGTTTATCTACTCCATTCTCAGTCCACAATCTGTGTCCAAAGGTCATACGATTAGATTAACTATTCAAATATTCCCTTAATACGTCACCGTCCAAATTCCATACTATAAGATAATCAGCCCAAAGGTCACTTTCTCCTCACGACGTCATCAGAGGTGCAAGCTTGCACTATTGCACTTCCTGGGGCAGAACGTTTGTTTTCCCTCTACTGATGGTACTTCATATTTATTTATTCAATAAAGTTATTTTTCTTATTGACCAATTTTAAGGTAATTATTAAGATTGCTATTTTACTTTCCTATTCTGCATATCTTGTATCATTTAAGTTTATAATGGACGTTCAAAAAGTCATATGATCAAAATATCTGATTTTTGCATGTTAAAATGCTTCCAACTAATGCTTCTTTAAAATAAAAAATAATCCGATATTTTAATTGTGAAAATCGCGCCTTTAAATGCAGTTTACAAGAACTTTTCAGAGACTCGTATAACGTTCTTTTATTTATAAAACTCGTTTTCTCAAAATTACATTTTGTGTGTCACTTTTCGTACAAAGTGCTCCATGCGATATAATATTTTATACATCAGCAAAAAAACTTACTTATTTACAATGATACAGTGAATAAAAGTGATTATGATTTTTTAGAGTCCCCTTCAACGATAAGGTCTTACAATTCTGCTGTAATAGCTTAACTGTAGAACGTCGGCTAGATAATACGAAGATCTGCGATCGACTCCCGGTCGGGACCTCAAAGTTCTTCACAAACGTACCCAAACAAATCAAATGTGTAATGATGTCGGTAGTCTGAAAGGGACCCTATACGAATGATATGAGTTAAGTAGACTCTGGTATATTGAACTCCCATTTCAAAACCGTGAGGTCAAAGAATATACAGTAAACTGACCTGGGAGATAAGTATAGCCTAAGCAGGAGTTATAACTTAGGTAAAAATAGCAGGAGAATTTATTCAGATTGCTTGTTGTACGCTAATCTGATTTTAGATGGTGGATAATACAAAGTCCCCTTCGACGATAAGAGTTTGCAAATACGTACCAGTAGTTCAACGGTGGAAGGCCAGCTGACCAGGACGAAGATCTAAGGATTCTTTCCCAGTTAGGGCAGCAAGGTTGTTTACAAGTATTTAAAACACGTAATTAATATATTCAGTAATATGTAGATGTTATTATTTGGTATAAAATATGGATTTTGACACAATATTTCTTTTTTGATTAACTAAATACTCAATTACAAAATCTATACACGCATTTTCATCATGTTATAATAACACAAGAAAAATCTTATGTGGATATCTGTAACTGTTAAAAATCATGCTGTTATTAAAAATCTGTAACTGTTATTAAAAAAAATTATATAACCAATTTTTCATCATATGGACTCTATCAGTGAATGTGCTTAATATATTTTATCAATGCCATTTACTGGTCATTCACATGAATCTCCATTAGTGCTGTTTTCATTTATTTAATTTTATTTTATTATACAATATAAGTATTTAAAGTTTTCATTATAATTTAGAACTCCACTAAGAGCGTCACAACCACCCAAAATGTGGTGATTTTTATTTATTACATTTAAATATTAAGCATTAACTTTTCTTATTTATTTGCAATTGCTGAACATGGGCCGCAATAACCCATCATTGTTTCTTAGTGCGAGCCCACTTACTATAATCTATAAATCAATATATTACTCATGACTACAAACATTTTTAACTTTAAAAATTAATATTTATTTACACAAAATATGAGCATAATTACAATTATATAAAAGCTTACTACGAAATTACAAAAGGAGGAGAAGCACTAGCGTGAGGCCTTATCATATTTAAATTATTCATATAGATAAAAAAATCGATTTATTATTACTGAGAAAAGAACATACCTTGGAAGAAAAGAGCATACCTTGGAAGAAAAGATCAAAACTTGGAAGAAAAGAGCATACCTTGGAATTCTTCCCCTTAGTTTGTTGGTCAAAATTTTCCGAACCTAATAGAATGAACCTGCACTCTTTTCACTGGTATTGCACTTCGGCTATTGCTCATTCCGTTTCTCTCTGGATCTATTTTAACTTAATCTCTGGATCTCATTTTAACTCTATCTCTCTGCTACAGGCTACAGTAATTTCTGAATTCGTTGATATATTCCTTTTAGCAGCAGCATCTTTTGACCTCTGGGAAAGACACGACCACTTTCTTCCATTGGCTTTTCTTAAGTTTGGAATTAATCGTTCTATCGTGGTTGGATAGGTCGCTCTGTATCGATTGAAATTCGTTTTAAGTCCTGGCCCTGAGCATTATTTATGCCCCAAGTCACACTTGTAATATTGATGATATGTATTTATTGGGATCATAACTTTCCGGACCAAGGCTGTAGAAATTGGAGTTACATGTCTGAGCCTTTTATTTGATAGCAAATATCAAAATCTGAAATTGGTGCCTACTGGTCTCACACTGCTCCCCAATCCCACAAAAAACAAGTAAGAACCATCTACGAAATTCGTAAGTTCCTGAAAAATGTTCACAAAGAAAAAATTCAACTTAACAACTTAATCCAAATCTATATTTTTCTTTTTGCAAACACTTAAATTTCATCATGAACATACACTTTATATCTTTATTATTATACTAATTTTACATATAACATATATACATTTATGTAATAATATTAAGATATTTTAAGTACACATTATGACATTACACATTTATTATTATTTTAACAATTTCTGCGGTTGCATCTTCATCATTTATATATATATATATATATATATATATATATATATATATATATATATATATATATATATATATATATATACATATATATATATATATATATAAATGATGAAGATGTAACTGCAGAATGCACATGTAGGATAGATATGTAGGACGAACGGTTCAATAAGAGTCATGAAGTAAATGGGGTAAGGGGTATCGGCTACCGGGAGCGTTTTCCATGGCGGAAAAAAGCTTTAATCGGAGTGTTGGGGGTCGCAACTCCCCCCGGTCGTTTCTCCTGTCACTCTTCTAGAATTTTACGAGTACAATGTTACTTGTCCTTTTTGGGAATTTATATATATATATATATTATATATATATATATGTATGTGTATATATATATATATATATTATATATAATTATTAATTATATAAATAAAAATGAAAAATAATAAACTAAGTCAAAAACATTAGAAAAATCAAAAAATAGGAAAATGAGATGCATTGGCATTGATGTTTTGAATTTTATTTTCGCGGGGAAATGTAGCTTTTATCAGTGTTGAGACTACGTTTTGAGCGCCCTTATAATGGTGTATGGTGGCATTCTCGATTGTCCATTTTTCATATGAATTACTTGTTTGGTGGGAATTTTCATCTTTGATTCATATTCATATTCATGTTTGCATATTTGGGAAGTTGTGTTCTGAATTGCTTGTCCAGTCTCCGGCTTGGACTCACTGGACGGGTTTGGGAGTAACTCCGTGAACGTTCGTACTGTCTCCCTGGTGGGGTTTCGACTTGTTCATTCCGGTGCTTCTAGATTGAGCTGTTGGGGTTGATCGTGTATACTCGTGGTGGAGGAGTGGTTCATGCCGCATGGTGATACAGTTTTCTTGATGTATCCTTTTTTCATTTTTTGTTGCCTGTAGTCTGAGTTTAAGTATTTATAGTGATGTGCTATTGCTTAATCTGAAACAGGCATTTGTTTTGGGTTAATTAGAGTTAAATACTCAGACCTGACGATGAATTTAATTCTAATTAATCATCGAATTTGGGATGGTGCTGTTCTTTTCTCTTGTCGGCATTGTGGCTTTGAATTTGCTTCTGTGGTGATGTTGATATTGCTTGAGTTGTATTTTTTATTTTTACATGGTTCTTATTGTTGCATTTCATATATATATATATATATATATATATATATATATATATATATATATATAAATGATGAAGATGTAACTGCAGAATGCACATGTAGGATAGATTTTAGGCCCAGGTGTATGCCTGCACATGTCGGAATTGACGGCAATGAGGCGACCGATGAATTGGCCAAGGAGGCAAGGAACTTAAATAAAGACACCTCAGGCACCCTCACTCTTGACGATGCTAATGCTATTGCTAGATACAGATTAAGAGTGAAACCTATAGAATTGGACCACCAGAGCTGTGTAATAAATGCGAATAGGGAGATCACCAAGACAATTGCCAGACCAAGAACTAGACACCTAGGTGGTATGAAAATTAATGCGGATGGAACCATAACCTACAAGTACTGTAGAAACTGCCCAGATGAAGAGCTTACACTGGAACACATATTTGACTGACTAGCAATTCTTGCGGCTTTGCAATGCATTGGCGAATTCCCTTTCCGGGGAAATCTTTATAATGAGAAGATTGTGGATCTCGCTAAGGCAGTAATATCTGCACATGGTTCAATCTGACCTCCTATGGACACGACACCAACCAACCATATATATATATATATATATGTGTGTGTGTAAATATGTAAGAAATATCATATTAACATCAAGTGTTAAAGGTACAATGTAAATAGTAAATTGAATTAATTAATAAATGCAAAATGTTAAGTAATGTTGTTAAAATTTGTTGAAATGTGTAGAGGTGTGTAGACGTGACAAAATTTCAATTTTTTTCTAGAGTAACTGTCCTATCTACCCGAAGCTAGTTACTTAATCGCCTGAAACAGTAGCATACAATTTTGATTCGAACCCAATAGGGTAGCAACTTTAGGGACCGTATTATCCTTTCCTCAACCCTTCATATCGAAGACTGACATTTGGAACTACAGATGTAACATGCCCATATTACGCATAGAGATATATTTCTGGCATCGTCGGAATTAAAACCGGGAATACAGAGTGCGATACCACAGTCCTAACCACAAGGGCTGTCTGGGCTCAAAATTAAATCACTAGCATACATAACAATAAACGTTCTGCACTATTTTCTAGATTTTCTAATAGCATTGTAGAAACTTACGATCAACAGGTACCCCCCGCCCCATCCTAACTGAGCATTAAATATTTTATTGCTTTCATAAAATTTATTTTCTTCTTGACTATTGAAAGCATGCAAGATACTGATGTATTTCTGAATAAAATATTGATTGCTAGATGGATTCATTTACAAAGTTTTAAAAGAATTGACTGACTAAACAAGATAATTTTAATTTTTTTATTAATTTTTGAAATCTCGAATGTCATAACACAAATTATTATTTCACACGTGATACACAAAATTTGATGCCGTTTTCATCTTCATCAAATGGCATAAAACATTCCTGTTTTCTATTTGTCTCACATCAATTACAGGTTTTGGATCATACATATATCATATTAACAAAGAATGATACAATATTATGCATAACTTTAATAAAGTTATGTTCCACAAGTAGTTAATTAAGTGGAATTAACAAAATAATCGCGTTAATAAACTGTCAACTAAACATTTATCCATTAAGTTTTGAATCGAAATTACGCTCTTCCTATGTAATATCACATTATTAAATCAGTAAGAAATCGCCCTTTACGGATTTGATTGGAAATGGCTTATTAAAGTAAACGTATATTTTGGATGTGTGATAAATTTTCTAGTTTTGAGTTTCGCGCGTAGAATTCTTTCATGCAATTACTAGAAACTTGTTACTAGAAACTTGTTGAATATTTAAGACTGTAAAAAATAATATTTTATTTATCAAAAAAGCTTATTCTCAAAAATAGAACATTTCGATATGCTGAGATAAAATTCTTCTCAAAATGGAAAAATTGTGAAATAATTTTCTTTTAAATTTATTAAACAGAAATATATGCATACTAGCTGCTAGTATGCAGGTTATGCATACTAGCAGTATGCATAACCATTCTTCGCACGAAATATGTAAGATAAATAAACTTAAAACTCACAATTGTGTGGAAATTCTATAGTATTCTAAATGACACTGTTATACCAAGAATTCTATTAATTTATTTATTTGAAAAATAAGTATAGCAATTTTTGTTCTCGCTATACTAAATTATCTTCAGAAGCTGATCTGACGAATAAAACATCCTGTCACGTTTGTAAACAAATTTACAAAATATATGAAATGGTATCAATGTATGCGAAAATGAAAGCTCTAAAATGGCGTTAGAATATATATACCCGTGCAACTTTCAACAATTGGCTGAACACAATAAATGACTGAATTTTATAAACACAATATATGAGTTAATTTGCTAAACATAAAGTATGAGTTTATTGACAAAACACTATATGAGTTAACTGGCTAAACACAATATATGAATTAATTGGCTAAGCACATTATATGAGTTAACTAGCTAAACACAATATATGAGTAAACTGACTAAACACAATTTATGAGATAACTGGACAAACAAAATATATGAGTTATTTGGTTAAACAAAATATATAAGAAATTGACTAAACACAATATATGAGGTAATTTGCTAAGCACAATATATGCGTTGTTTATCTAAACACAATATATATGTAAATTGGCTAAACACAATATATGAGTTATTTTACTGATCATAGTACATGAGTTTTTCAAATCCTTTCCAAAATAAAGCAGATGACGTGAAGAAATGAAAATATCAATAATTACTGTAATTTTCACACAGAGAAGCCTTAATAGATATTATCCATTCAAAACGAAATCCCAGCAAAATTTATAAATATATTTCTTGATGACAATTAAAAATTGGAAAAGATTAATTAAAAATTGGAAAAGATTAATTAAAAATTGTTTGAATCGTATTGAAACGAATTGAACCGTATAAACATATTGGATTCAATTCCGTTGCTAAGTACCATAATATATTTGTCTTCTAATAAATTCGCAGAAAAAATATCATCTCCATAATGCTATTTCTAAGAAACTTCATTTTTAATTAATATCTCGACAACCCCTGGGCTTCTAAATGCGAAATATAGACAACATTTAAAGTGTGGCAAATGCAAGGCTGCCGGAAAAATTAAATGAAAATCGCACTTCCGTGATCATAAGACAAATGAATAGGCAAACACTCACACACACACAGTTATTTTCAATTTTATTTATATAAATATGGTATTTTTGGCGTTTAAATCTAAACTTGTTGCATTAAAAAAGGGGATCCAAATAATTTCCGAAACGTACGCATACTCATTTATTAAAGCCAAGCGATTTATGAACGTAGCTTCCTTAACACGTACTCAAATCTGATAGCTTGCAAAAGTTTCGTGAGTAAAACTCAACCAATTAAAATTTGCTGCATAAATTAATCATGTATTTAACACTTTCCAACATAGTTGAAAAGGGTTTATGACTTTGTTTAGTCTGTCTGTCTGCCTGTCTATATGTTTGTCTGTCGATCTGTCTGTATTTGTGCATGAAAACTGTCGTAAATTTGGCTTAAACTTTTATTAAATTAAATTTTAGTATGTTGTTGCGACGGTCTGTGCGACATATGGGGATGAAAATGAATAATATCGGAATTAGTTTCGAATTTAACCAATGTTGAAAAAATGACGTACATTGAGCGCTATGAGACTTAATTTTTCAAAGATTTTATAAGCGAAGTTAAAATTCACAAATTGCCATCACAAAATTTTAGAAAATATTCAAATTATCACAAAATGTGTAAAAATAATTTCAGCAAAATATCTTAAGTAGTTTTTTTTAAATAGGAAACGAAATAATAATTACACTCATGATTATATGAATAGATCACGTGACACATTACAATATAAAATATGACATCTAATTTTTTCTGTGTAAAGGTCGTGATGTACAAAGATCGTTTAGATTTATATTTAGTCACGCATTCGTCATAAAGTCGCTTTATTTTTGCGTGTTATCTGTATGTTTAAATTCTGTTTCAATTCAAATACAATATGTTTTTTTTTACAGGATCCCTAAACACTCTAAAACGGAGCCAAATTTTAAAGTATGTAGAATGCAAATATGCAATTGTAAGCTGAGTCAAGCAATTGCAAGTTGAGTTCTTTAAGAATTGTTGCATTTTTTCAAGTAAAATTATTCAGCTCCGGAGTCTGAAATATAAATCACATGAAGGAAATATTCATTTATTTTACATAGAGGCAAACGATGTATATTTCAATAAACACATTTAAATAAAGTTCATTTGTGTAACTAGCATTGTCTTTTTCGATGAAGTTTTAAGTTTTCAAGTATAATAAATTATTGTATTACTGTAATAGTTTAAAAGATATCAACGCTGTATGTACCACATTTCAGAGATATTTGAATAATATTACATTTCAGTTGGAAAATGTTTCATAATCAATGCTTTATGCATGATTGATATTTCTTGTTTAAATCTTGACAAAGCCCGGAATTTAAATTTCCATGTATACGTTACTGTGAAAGACCGATATCTGACAAATCTCGATATTCTCCGGTGAATGTTAACATCCACATAGTCTCTTATTGTATGTATAAAATATTTCCTAAATATCATTATTTTTCACTCACACCGGCAAATATCGACAATCAGCATACACTGATGGTGAATGTTGAATAAAAATACTATTTGTTACGTTAAGACAAAAGTGCAACTTTTTAAATCATACTTTATTATTAAACCAGATTTTAATATATGTCAGAAATATCTGATGTGTGCAGCACATGACTTTCCTTATATAATACAGTAAACAAAATAGATCATTTTTATAGTAGTTATTTATATTCTTTCCAAGATATTGAATTTTCGTCAATGAGTCGTCATTTTCCATGTCGTCATCATCAATGAGTCGTCATTGATATAGCGTCGTTTTTATCCATTTGGCGAGTTTTTGTTAATTTAGCAACATTTAAAAAATTCGCCAAGATGGCGACATTCCACCAAATTCGGCGCCAAAACCTCGCCAAACGTTATGGACGAAGAAATAAGTCATTCTTACAGCAATAAATGACTATTGGCCGTCAAATACAAAAGTATTACTCAAAGTATATTTTTTCATGAATGGAAAGATCTAGATCCACGAGAATGATGTCACCAAATTTATCGCATGATATGTTTTACGTATGAAACGTGAACACGTTTCTCAACAGTTAATATACTTTTTTTAATATATGGGATTTTTTGATAAATTTGTTTGAAAAATGGGCAATATCTCGAGAACGGTTTGTGCTAGCGTTCTAAAGTTGATGTCAATCGTTTTCTAAGGGAAAATTACACAAGAAATGTCTATTTGCGTAACTTTATTGAAGGTTTTGATATTTTGATGATTTTTACAAATTTTCACTCGAAAATTCAGGGGAGTTCTGAACATTCGATTGCGTTTAAAAGCAATAGGCTTCCAGTCTTTATGGATTGTGATTTTTGTGCCAAATTTCGTTCGAATCGCTCCATTCGTTCGTGAGATATCGTTTCCACAGACTCACTGACACACACACACACACACACACACATACTTTCACACACATACTTTCACACACACACACACACATACATCACTTCAAAAATGTTTGATTCATGATCAAAAATGTTTGATTCATTGTCATTACATAAGAAATGTCTATTTGTGTAACTTTATTAGCGGTTTTGATTTTCTGACGATTTTTTCAAAATTTCATTCGAAAATTTAGGAGGGTTCTGAACATTCGATTTCGTATAAAAAACAATAGGCTTCCAGTGTTTACGGATTGTGATTTTTGTGCCAAATTTTGTTCGAATTGGTGCATTCGTTCGTCAGTTATCGTCTCCACAGACTCACTGACACACACACACACACACACACACACACAGACAGACATCACTTCAAAAATGTTTGATTCGTGATCAGGGATGCTTGAAACGTGCTCTCCCGTCGAAAACTCGAATTCGAATTTTCGACCCCGTGACAATACTTTCCTTATTATGCATTAAAGGAAAGTAATAGGAGAAAGCTTAAGTAACACATGCAAATAAACTGTTGAACCTAAAACGAACATTGTAAGTGAGAAAAGAAAATAATACCATTAATAATCTTACACATAAATTATGTGATTAACTTTATACAATCTAATTATTGCAACAACTTAAACTGTTATGACACTTTGAGTTAATTGCAAAAGACTTCGACCTCCACCAGACTTATCTGTGCTTGTCGACACACACCGACGATGGTCCAAATGTATAAGAATATAACCAAATATTCGGTCTTTCACCGACGTATTTGGTATGTGTCGACATTCACCGAAGAATATTGACGTTCTCCAATTTCGGTCTTTCATGGTAACATATATACTGCGGGATCTGAGGTCAAATGTCATATAATGTTATGATTAGGGAAAAAAATTAATTTAAAATAATTCGCGCCTCAAACGGGATTTTTTGTTTGTTTGATATAGCTTGTATTATTGCACAAATTACATTGCAAACTTGTACATTAATTATTAAATCAATGTAAATAAAATTGAAAATCTGTATGTGTGTTTATTTGTGTGTTTCTCTCATCATAACGGGAGAACGACTGCACCGAATTGGAGGAAATTTTCAGAGCCGACTTGGAGTAGCCCTACTTAAAATTTAGTTCATGTTTCTAGTTTTTAAGACTAGGGTTTATCGAGATATTAATAAAAATACACTATTAAATCTTTCATTAAGTTAGCATTATTTAAACAATATATGTTCCGCAAAATTATTTGTAAACAAAAATTATATAATGTTGCTAAGCGGCGGAATTAAACCCAGATGGTTTATATTTGAAAAAATAATGTCATGTTGCTAAATAATGGAATTAAATAAAATGCATTATTACAGCAGCAAATACGTTTCGTATTAAATAAAATACACTATTAAGAAATATATGTAAATAAATTTTATCGGAATTGCATTTTTGATTAGATTTTATTGGATATCAGTTACGATCTTTGGATTTAACGAATATTGATATTTTCAAGTTCTTACAAAATATATTTTAATTTGGGGAAACATTTTTGAAATCCATATATTGTAATACAAGTAAATCTTTTAATGTAAGGGTATAATCTTCTATTCTACGAAAATATAAATAGTTCCGTCTTCCGGTCTCTGTAACGTTTGGCGAGGTATTTGGAGGGATAATGCCAATTTGGCGACATTTTTAATATTGCAAAATTGATTAAACTGTTGCCAAATTGCTAAAAATATCAACAAATTGATAAAAATGTTGCCAAATTGCTAAAAATATCAACAAATTGATAAAAATGCTGCCAAATTACGAAAAATATCAACAAATTGATAAAAATGTTGCTAAATTGATAAAAATGATGCCACATGAATGAAATGAATTTTGTTTTGAAAGAGAATATTATTGTAATGATGTGTTGGATAGCTTTTGACTGTCAGTCCATCCAACCATCATTCTTGACAACAAATTTGACAACTGATGAAAATGTGACCAAATTGCTCCAATATCTCCAATTTAACGTTAAATTCTGTTGTCAAATTGAAGAAATGACAAAGAAATTAATTACGTTTTGAAAGCTAATAATGCTTCGGTAACGTTCGTCTCTTGGTCCAACTGTCCCACTTTCCTACAAATTTGCCGACTTTTTAAAATGCCGTTAAATTAATGAAAATGCAGCCACATTCATAAAATGATACTAAAGTGATGAATTCAATATTTCTCAAAATTAATTTCAATATATTTGATAATCCCTGTCACTTTGTAGGACTTAAAGAATATTTCTTGTAAATTTGTTCACAAATGAGATCTAGATATTTTCCCCACAGATCTGCCTGTGAAGATAATTTTGTATAGCGATAACAGAGGTTTTTATATATTTTTTAAGAAGATTTAAATAAATGCTTTAACAAAGTGTTTAGATTAACAGTGTCATTTATCGAATTATAGGAATTTGCACATAATTCTGAAGTTTAAATTTCTTTGTATTATATATTCCGTGGGAGGATTGGTTATACTGCTAGTATTTAATATTTTTGAATCAGTATTGCTAAGCATGGCAAAGGTGTTTAATTTAAAATGTAAGGTACACACAGATCTTGACTGGTGTCCAAAATATTAAAAACATCAAAAACTTCATATATTTTTATTTGTTTACTAAAACACTGCCGCAAACGCTCCGAATTTAAGGCGCTTCAGCTGTTAAATATTGTATATGCGATTTTTTGATGCATAAAGTCTCAAATTTTTTTCACATGAGAGAGGAAGTATCCTTGACATTTGCACTCATAATTCGAAAAATAAAAACATAATATAATTTTAATCATTTACAAAAAGTATCGTCTAAAATTTAGGCTACAATTTTATTTTATGAGACATTTTCATGTCAATTTTTGACGCCCTTAAATTAATACGTATACAATATGGTTGAATGCGAAGCAGTCTTACGTGCAACAAAATGTTCAATTGAATGGAAATTACGTTTATTTTCTATGATATACTCATTTATTGCGTTTTTATTCTGCAGAAAGTTAATAACGTTTTGATCCATATTTATATAAATAATTTAAATTAAGAATAATGAAAAGAGATTCATTAGTTTTACACACCTTTTGCAGTCGTCCAACTTGTTGCTCTAAGTCCTCTGGACGAGCCGGACGGCCTGGGGCCTTCACACCTTTTGCAGTAGTTCCCGGCCACACACTTAGCTGCAGTAAACCTTCGGGTCTGTCGTGTGGTCTGGGTTTTCAACACTTCAACACCTTTTGCAGTGCAAATTCATGCATAGCTAACGTATCACTATTGCATGGAGTACGGTTATAGTTCGTATATACATCGCATAATACGTAGATTGCATGCGTCGAAACGGCCGACCAAAAGGAAAACAAGGAATTAATATCCGGATAAAAGATAATTCGAACATTCGAACAATGAACACATCTATCTTTGGTTATGGTAAATAAAAGTACTCCTAAGAAGATTCACCGCTAAAAAGTGACAATTATTATAATCGATAGTTATGAGCACATCAGTTTGTATAGTAATTTTTCGATCCTGGCTTTAATTAATTCCATTAAGCTATAAATTTTTCATGAGAATATGCAAGACTTTATCTACATTACGAAATACATTATACATGTTTTACAAATGTAATGAAACTAATGAAACTACTATAAAGTAGCAGCCAACAGAATATCTACTTGATGAATATTGAGTAAAGTTTTATTAGATTCATTGCAGTAGCATAAAATGTATTGCAGTAGCATAAAATTTATTGCAGTAGCATACGTTTTCGATATTTTTCTACAAATACACTCAACTGATTGTACTTGCAACACAGCACTATTTTAATCATCGTCTATTAAAATAAATTTACACAAATATTCTTAATCAGTAACAAGTTTACATTCGTACAGCATTAACCATTAAATATATCGCAAACTTGTGATACGTGGTGCTAAGATCAGATATGCCTGACTCTGAGATAAATACGTAATTTGCCTTCGCTACCAAGATACTAATCGCTAACCCTATTCATTTGTCTGTCTAAGTTTCAGACGTGAAGGGTACCATCAGGAGTATTACTGTCAGTAATCAGACTGGATCGCCACATACCAGATCCCTGGCGTTACTGTGAGGTAGATGCCCATTTAAATAAACCATATTACGTGAAGTTTGAGTTGCACTCTATGCGATTGCTATGCATAGTGCATGCAATAAATGGGTTATATCATTTATTACCTTCCCCTCAGATATAGTATAATGTATAGAAAAAGTATTGTGTTGGGATGGTAAATTCACATTCGACGGAAGAGCACATTGCAAGCATCCTTGAACTCAAATCGAACGTATATGAGCGGGATGTCTTGAGTTTTTACGTGTGTGTATGTATGTATGTGTGTGCATTCGCATGTATGTGGAAACGATATATTGAGCTGGGTGACTATAGTTAAATCTATTTTTAAAAATATCGTTTAGTGGGATAAAATATAATATCTGTATTCCTTGTTTCTGCATTTGTAAAGAATCTTGCTGCCCCCATTGGGAAACGAATCATGGATATTCGTATTGGCCAGCTGACGCTCTACAGTTGAGTTACTGAAGCGGAATTGCAAGCTCTTGTCGTGGAAGTGAATTCTACATTCTCCACCCACTAATGTTAGATTGGCGTATAACTGGTAATCTGACTGACTATTTCCTGCTTTATTTGCAGTTACTTACAGGGTAGATTTGTTTGGGCGCTAAATGTAACGAACCTTGTTACTTCAACTGAGAATCGAGCGACGGATCTTCATACTGGCCAACTGACCTTCTACCATAATGAGCTACTGGGATGTAATTGCAAGCCCTTATAGTCGAATTGGACTTTGTAGGTTCTCTTTGAAATAAAAAGGGCATAATTAAATTATTCTTTATTTGCAGCTATAGAGATGTTGATTTTCTGGGAAAATTTCCCAGAAAGCTCGCACTAATATCTATTTAACATTTACTTGTAGCTGGAATAATATATTCAGTGACTTTTAAAAATACTTATTCTTATATTACATCTACTGTCAAACATATATTATATAAGGAGGCTAAAGAAAGGTTTAAATATAGAAAAATTCTATGTATGAAAATTCCTTATATCTATATACTGCAGCTAGCAGCTACAATTTATTATTTTCTTTAAACAATTTACGTGCTTTAACAGTTTGGAAATGTTATTACATTCTCTTTTCAAGTTAATTAAAAAGAGAAAAAAAAATAGTGAAAATATTTCCAGAAAAATATAGCGGTCATTTTTTGAAATTTTTCTATTTCCGGAAAAATGCTGTGTTAATTATGTTGAGGTAGATTAATAGTACAAGTAATTGTACATATAAAGTTTTATTTATTTAAACATTGCATATATTTTAGATGAACATTTGCCGTTATGAATATCGTAAGCACATACTCAGAAATGTTCACTAACTAATTTTGTGAAATTTATAATTTTTTTATAATGTGTTTTTATATGAACGTTCAGTTAGTATTTCGACTTCAAATAAACTAACCTGAAGTCAATAAATATATTTATTATTAACCCAATATCTTATTTTTGCAACATCTAGTATTCCTCTAAAATGTAGAGCGGTTTGGAAATATATTAGTAATTTTTAACACTTTACAACAAAGTTGAAAAGTGTTTATGACTTTGTTCATTCTGTCTGTCTGTCTGTCTGTCTGTCTATCTGTCTGTCCGTTAGCACGATAACTGCAGTAAAAATGACTTAATCAAAATGAAATTTTAGTATGTTGTTCAGACGGTCTGAAGGACCTATGGGAATATAAATGAATAATATCACCCAATTAGTTTTGCATTGAACCCGGGTCGAAAAAATGAAATACATTGAGCCCTATGGGACCTAATTTTTCAAACATTTTTTAAGCGGATTTAAAATTCACAAATTGCTTCGAAAATTTTAGGTAATATTCAAATTGTTCCATAAAATATATAAAAAAAAAAATTCAGCGAAATATATTCAGTAGTTTTTTAGATAAAAATTAAAATAATAATTACACCTCTTATATGAAACGATCACATGACCATGATATGAAACGATCACGTGACCATGATATGAAACGATCACATGACCCACTTCAAAATGATATATGGCATCCACCTTGTTTCAAAATCGTGATTTTTTTAAGTTCTTTTTAATTGATATTGAGTGTTGTATCCGTCCTAAAACTACTTTATTTTTGCTTAAATTCTGTGCATCTACATACTGAAACACCGCAATGACAATATATTTGAGATTAAATGCTCATCTAAATTTGATTATTTATACAACTAAGCCTATTTTTCACCTATGTAAAATGTAAACAACAAAATATATAGAATGAGTTGTATTTTAGAATTCCTGTATATTTTTAACACAAAATAATTTAGTCCATGGAGTCTGCATGGCTGATATGAATGAAATATTAATTGATTTCATAAAGAGAAGGACGATTTTTTTCGATGACGTTTCAAGCATGGAGTTTAATTTTTTGTAGCTCCATGATCTTAAACAAAATGTTTAAATAAAATAAATTATTATAGTATTGTGATGAATGAAATGAATGGGAGAAGGTTATGAATGAAATCTTGTTTTTATAGAGTGATCCAGGCGTGTTATTTTTTCTATGACGTCATTTGAATGAATTTCAGTTGTTTTCGATGAAGTTTTCAAATATAATAAATTATCGTAGTATTATGATAATTCTAAAACTATTACTGAGGAATGTATAACATTTTAGAGATGTTTAAACCAGGCAATTTATATTTCAATGCCGTCATTTGAATGAAGTTCATTTTTTTTTATGAAGGTTTAAGTTTTCAAATATAATAAATTAATGCAGTATTGTGATAAGTTTCAAAATATTACCGAGGAATGTATTGCACATTTTAGACTTGTTTAAATAAAATTGCATTGAAGTTGGAAAGTGTTTCATAATCAATGCTTTAAGCATGATTGATCTTTCTTGTTATTACTTACCATGGTAAGTATTTATAAAATTATCTATTCTACTACTTTTATAATCAAATTAACTAAACAATGAAAATCCTGGAAATTGTAGAATTGAACAATGAATACATTATACACCACTTTTTTCAAAGCGGAAGCGATGCTGTTTACATCTCATGTGTAAGGATTATTTTCTTTTAAACCAAAACAGTTTAATTTATCATGTCAAAATTAACTTGTTTATGTAATATATTTTAATTATAGCAAAATACCTTATTTCGTCATCTAGTTTTAGCTGAGCATCCCCAATTTTTATTGAATTTTATTTCTGTTTAATATTTATTTCCATTTATATAAAAAATTAATTTCAATCTTCTTTGTTATTTGTATTATTTTGCCATTTATACTAAACAGTATTTAATATATTTTATTTAACTAATAATTTTGCATACATATATATATATATATATATATATATATATATATACATATATATATATATATATATATATATGTGTGTGTGTGTGTGTGTGTGTGTGTGTATAGATATAAAAGTTTTTTCATCACATTTCTGGCTTATTATTTTATAATATTTTAATATTTGAAATAAATAAATATGTTTTAATAAATACGCTATATGTTTAGACAAAACCAAGAACAAAACGTTTTTAAAAATCGAATGGTCCTTTATTTAACATCCTACAAGACATACAAAATATTGTTAAAAACTGCCAGAACGCTTTCGGACGTATATACGCCCTTCATCAGTGGCTACATGAGTAGTAAAAACATGGAATGTTTATATACACAGAGACCATTTTAAAACAAATTTGTATAATATATAAAATGGAAAATGAACTTACTAAATTAACACAAGAAATATACACTGAAATTACAAAATAAGTTTAAATGCTTACGAATTTTAAATATTACAAGATATGAACTAATACAAATTTTAGAAAAACGTCAAGCATGATATTCCCGAGAATGACGTCACAAAAAACTTTTAAGAGATTTGAATTGCATAGAGTCGAGAATGAGTTGCCAAGCATAACTTAAAATTTGAACAGGATCAAAATTACAAATTGATTCACGTAAATGTAAATAAACAGGGTTTCATAAAGAAGAATACTACGTGGATTGTTACAACGAACCAAAAGGAAAGTTTTTTTTTCAAAAACGGGAAGAAATGTATCATTAGCCACATATTGAGCAAGAGCCGTAGAAAGGTTACCAGATTTGACATCGCGAGCATGTTCTGCTAAACGGATGCCAATAGTACGTTTTGTACTATCAATGTAAAATTTATAGTCACCAGCAGGGGATAACAGGGGAACGACATACACCCCAGCAAAGCTTTTAAAGTCATCAAAATTTCCAAGTTTATCGGATCGAATACGATTAAATAAAGTGGCAATAGTAGAGTGAGCGGGCTTGAAACTAAATTCATGGCAGAAACTGATAAAAGGACGGAAAATTCTAGGATTTATTTATCCATTTTATGCAAATTTGTTTTAAAATGGTCACTATGTATATAAACATTCCTTGCTTTTACTACTAACGTAGCCACTGATGAGGGGAGTATATACGTCCGAAAGCGCTCTGGCAGTTTTTAACAATATTTTGAACGTCTTTTAGGATGTAAAATAAAGGACCTTTCGTTTTTTGAAAACGTTTTGTTCTTGGTTTGGTCTACTGTATGCAGACGTGATACCAATCTTAATTATTACGCTATATGTTTGTCTAGAATTTGTTCGTATCATCATAGTATTGCCTATGCGTTTCTCTATGTTTCATCTTTCCTAAGCTTTGCATTTGATTTTCAACTTCTTAATTCGACAACACTTTCAGTTTCTATGTGACCTATGCAAAGAATCTGCAGCATAATGTATGGGAAAGTATAGAGAAAAGTTCAAAATTTGAATTCAAGTTTCCAACGAAAAAGCATGTTTCAAACATCCCTGAACTCGAATATGTACACACGCATATGTATATGTGTGTATGTATGTTAATGCGTTTATGGTACGTGTATGTATGTTAGTGTGTGTATCAATTAGTCTCTGGTTGCGATGTCTTCCAAACAAATGTTGCGTTCTGATCGAAATGTGTGACGGATATTCCATTCAGTGAATACTGAATGGAAACTTGAATACTGTGAGGAAACCTATGTGCTTCCCGCATCTGATTTCGTAGTTTGTAGAAATAATTTAAATTGATGCAATATTGCTAAAGGTTATTTTACAACATAATATATCGTATACAAGCATCTATATTATAAGTATCAATTCGTGCTTCTATCCAAATGTGTTTGCTTTAATAAACGTCATCTGTAATTTAAATACTGTGACGTTAATTCAGTTTTCAAATTTGTTAAAACATTCATAACTGTGATTCATTTTGCCATAGCTTACTTAGGAATGCTCATAATAACACATGTTTCGGAATTAATTCTAAATGTTTTAAAATGTACTCCATACTCTCGAATTACAGTTCGAAGCTCATTCCGAAATTTATAACTATCCACATTTTAATCTGCCTGTCATACTGCCTCGAATACAAAGTTATTTAATTATCTGACGTATCAATGTCTAAAGTTAAGTAAATTCGTCGTTATGAGCTTTTGAAATAGCTGTATGGACAGTTAACCCCCAAACTGGGTTCTTGCTTCAGAAATGTTTATTTTAAACGAATACTAATACAATCAATGGCCGAAAAGTCAATCTATATAAATAAAAATGAAAATCTGTCTGTCTGTCTGTCTGTCTGTCTGTCTGTCTGTTTGTCACACCATCACGGGAGAACGGCTGAACCGAATTTGATGAAATTTTGTGGGTAGCCCAGAAATAGCCCCACTTAAAATTATATCCGTGTTTTGAGTTTCTACGACCAGTGGTTCTCGAGATATTAGTAAAAAACAAAATTTTCGTTTGTCTCATCATCACGGAAAAACGGCTGATCCGAATTTAATGAAATTTGGTGAATAGCCTTGAAATATCCCCCCATAAATTTTGTCCAAGTTTCGAGTTTCTAAGACCTGGGGTTGTCGAGATATTAATGAAAAACGGAACTTTTTCCTAGGAGTTCTACTCCCTAACTCCGTGGTTTATCCAAACGAAAAGCTTGAAAATCGTTTGAAAGTGAATTAAAATTTAATCTCTGAGTTTGATGGGAGATTTTTTGCGTTAATTAGTCACTTTCTGAAAACATGAATTGTTTGAAACATGATTTAAAGGGGAAATCTATCTCCATGGTTCATGGTTTATTTAAAACAAGCTTTTACGGAACAATGAGAAGTATAGAGAAATCAAAATCGTTATTTAATTTCGCAGTTTATGTTATAAGACATGACATATTTAACATGTTATAAGATTCTATCTTATATCATGTTACTCAGAAACGCAATTAAATTAAATCTGTCTGTTAACTTTAATAATTATTTTTCCGATTTGAATAATAAATAAATGGATATAAAAATATATTTTAGAAAAGAACGATTTGATTTTTCTTATAGCATTTTTGACTGGATAATATCAATTACGGTCTTCAGGTTTAAAAATTATTATTATTTATATTTTCGGGGATTATTGATTCAAGGATTATTGATATTTTCAAGTTATTATGCAATTATTTTATCATGCTATTATTTATTTTTTTTTATGACAAAAATTGTTTAAACTCATATATTGTATGTTGTACGAATCTTCTACAAATACACGTGTATATCTTTTAATCTACGAGAATATAAGTAGTACAGGTATATTGACATATGTTTTGATATATATTGGCATATATTGGAATCAATTACGACCTTCTGGTATAAAGAGTACGGATATTATTGATGTTTTCAATTTATTACGTCATCTCTTTTATTTTGGCAAATATTTTTGAGACGCATATTGTAATGCGGGTAATCTTCTACTAACACATTGGCATATTTTCTGATCTGCGAGAATATAATTAGTACGGGGTTGCATATATTCATTCAATTCCTATTTTTTCTTCTGTAAATTTGCTTACAAAAGGGGGCAGGATGTTTTATTCTTCAGATCTGATCGTGAAGATAATTTTGCATAGTGAGAACATATATTCTTAAACTTCTCTTTAGGAGCAATAAATTTAATATTTTAACAGAATTTGCACATGATTGCGAACTTTAAGTTTCTTTAAATTATACACTCCGTAAGAATAACGGGTGTGCTGTTAGTGGTTAATAAATTTTAACATTTTAGGAGGATATATCATGTTGCTCGGCATCGCAATTAAATTAAATGTGTTTGTTAATGTTTTTATTATTTTTTTTCGATTTAAATAATAAATAAATGGATAAATGGATATAAAAGTATATCTTATGAATGGACGGTTTGATTTTTCTTTTAATTATATTAATTGCTGACTGCGTACATCAATTTCATTTATTTTGGCAAAGAGTTTTCAAGCTTATATCGTATTTAGCTACTAAACTCATTTATTGTGTTTAGCCAATAAATTCATATAGCCGATTGTTGAAACAGAAAAAGAGTAGAGCGGGTATATCTTCTAATACAATTGTAGTGTTTTCATTTAGTATATTGAAACGGGATAAGAATGTTTCATTGAGATCTGCAAATTCAAAGCTACGAATTTGGAGGGATATCGCTAATTTGACAACTTTTCTTAAACTTTGCCAAATTGACGGAAATGTCGCCAAATTGATATAAACGACACACAAACAGCTGCCATAAACCTTCGGGTTGGTCGTGTGGCTTGGGTCTTCAACATATCAATGAAATTTTTTTTTGTTTTGTTAGAAGAGAGTACTGAAATGATGTTTGGTTAGCATTTATCTGTCAGACCAACCATCCTACTTAGTAATACATTTAGCGAATTTTTAAAATGTCACCAAATTGATAAAAATGTTTTCAAATCTATAAAAATATCTTGAAATTGATAAAATTGCGCTACATAAATGATATTAATTGTTTTTTGTTAGGGGATAGTATTGTGATGATATTTCGTCAATTTGTCGCAAAGTGGAACTGTCAGTTCTACAGTCCCACTTGGCGATAAATTTGGCGATTTTTTAAAATGTCGCTAATTTGACGAAACTGTCGCCAAATGTTCCATAGAAATATAACTATTTAGACGATATTTTTTCTACCAATTTATTTGAAGCAAATGATATCATGTCGCTTAGCAACGGATTTAAATCCAATGTGTTTATGCGGCAGACGGTTTTTATTAAATCCTTTCCGATTTGAATAATGAAGATATGTATATAAAATACATTTCATTGCCATTTCATTTTGGACTGGATAATATCAATTATACTCTTCAGGTTTAAACATTATTATTATTGATATTTTCCGGAATTATTGATTTAGGGATTATTGATATTTTTAAGTTATTACGCCATTGTTTTATTGCGGCAAAAATTGCTGACACACGCATATTGTACGTTGTACGAGTAATCTTCTAGGAATATATCTTCTAGGAACGGGTATATCTTCTAACCTACGAGAATATAAGTAGTACAGGTATATTGGCATATATTTTGACATATATTGGCATATATATTGGAATCAAGTACAGTCTTCTGGTATGAAGATTAAGGGGATTAATTATATATTCAATTTATTACGTCGTCTGTTGTATTTTACCAAAAAACATTTGTGACTCATATTGCAAAACGGGTAATCTTCTACTAATAATCGGACATTATAAGCAGTACGTGTATATCTTCCCATATAATTTTAGCACTTTAATTTTGACATATATTGGAATAAATGACTGTCTTCAGATTTAAAGATTACGGGTTTATTGGTATTTTCAATTTATACATGTAATCTACTAATACAGGTTATATTTTCTAATATTCGCGTATATAATTAGTACGGGTCCCATACAATTTTAACGCTTTTATTTTGCATATATTGATTCAATTCCATATTTTTTTTATATTTGCTTACATAAGGGGTCCAAGATGTTTTATTCTTCAGATATGTCCATGAAGATAATTTTATATAGCGAGAACAGAGATTCTTAAACTTCTTTTTAGGAGCATTATATTAAATATTTTAACAGAATATTTTGATTAAACATGTCATTTAGTATACTATAAGAATTTGGGCATGATTATGAATTTCAAGTTTCTTTATATTATATACTCCGTACGAAGAACGGGTATGCTGCTAGTAAGGAATAAAAAAACGGATAAAGTTTGAAATGAACCTATTTAATGCTTGCAAGTAACACCATTCTGGCTTACATATTTTCGATAGGCGAATAACTTCAAAGATGACGATTTTGTTTAGGAAATAGTAAAGTTATGTATAATAATTTATGGAATACGATTACAAAAGATCTGTATTAATTCTTTGTTTTCAAACTTCCAAACAATTTTATTGAAACTTGCACAATTTTTTAGAATTAAAATCTATATAAATAAAATTGAAAATCTGTCTGTCTGTCCCATCATCACGAGAGAACAACTGAACTGAATTTGATGAAATTTTGTTGGTAGCCAGGAAATAGCCCCACTTAAAATTTAGTCCATTATTTGAGTTTCTAAGACCAGTGGTTCTAGAGATATTAGTAAAATACGAGTTTTTCGTTTGTCCCATCATCACGAGAGAACGGCTGAACCAAATTTAATGAAATTTTGCGAGTAACCTTGAAATAGCCCCCATAAATTTGGTCCAAGTCTCGGGTTTCTAAGACCAGGGGTTGTTGAGATATTAATGAAAAACGGAACTTTCGGAGAGTAGAACTCCTAGGAGTACTGCTTTCTAACTCCCTGGTTTATCCAAACGGAGAGGATGAAAATCGTTTGTTTATAACGTCAACGTGAATTAAAACTTTATTTTTGAGTTTGATGGAGGATTTATGAGCAAATTAGTCACTATCTGAAAGCATGAATTGTTTGAAACATGAATTTAATTGGAAAATCTATCTCCATGGTTAATTTCTCACAAGTATTTACTCAATAAAAAGTATAAAGAAATCAAATGATTATTTAATGCATTTTATAAGGAAGATTCTATCTTATAGCATGTTGCTCAGTAACGCAATTAAATGAAATGTGTCTGTTAATTTTAATTATTATTTTTTCGATTTGAATTATAAATAAATGGATATAAAAATATATTTTAGAAAAGAACGGTTTGTTTTTTCTTTTTATCATATTAACTTATATATTCTTTTCATTATGCGCACATCACTTTCATTTATTTTGACAAAGAGTTTATAAGATTTTATATTGTGTTTAGCTGATAAACTCATATATTGTGTTTACCAATAAATTCATTTATCCGATTTTTGAAACAGAAAAAGAGTAGAACGGGTATATCTTCTAATATAATTTTAGTGTTTGCATTTAGTATATACAAACGGGATCAGGATGTTTCATTCTTCAAATCTGCGAATTCAGTGCTATGAATTTGGCGGATATCGCTAACTAGGCAACTTTTGCTAAACATTGTCAAATTGAAGGAAATGTCGACAAATTGATAAAAACAACGCAAATCAATGAAATTAAATTCGTTTTAGGAAGAGATAACTGAAATGATGTTTCGGTAGCATTTGTTGGTCAGTCCATCCATCCTACTTAGTAACACATTCAGCGAATTTTTTAAATATCACCAAATTGATTGTTTGTAAATCTATAAAAATATATCATGAAATTGTTAAAATTGCTCTTAATAAATGAAATTAATTGTGTTTTGTTAGTGGATAGTATTGTGATGATGTTTCGCTAAGGTGTCGCAAAATGAGACTATCAGTTTTATAGTCCCACTAGGCGATAAATTTGGTGATTTTTTAAATTATCGCTAAATTGACGAAAATGTCGCCAAATCTTCCATGTAGATAGCATTATTCAGACGATATGATTTCCATCAATTAATTTGAAGCAAATGATATCATGTCGTTTAGCAATGAATGTAAATCCAATATGTTTATGCGGCATACGATTTTTATTAAATCTTTTCCGATTTGTATAATAAAGATATGTATGTAAAATAAATGTCATTGGCATTGCATTTTTGACTGGATAATATCAATTACGGTCTTCAGCTTACACATTATTATTATTGATATTTTCGGGGATTATTGATTCAGGGATTATTGATATTTTCAAGTTATTATGCCATGGTTTATTATATTCAAAAATTGTTGAAACTCATAATTTGTACATTGTACGAGTAATTTTCTACAAATGCACAGGTATATCTTCTAATTTACGAGAATATAAGTACAGGTATATTGGCATATATTTTGATATATTTTGGCATACATTTGAATCAATTACTGCCTTCTGGTATAAAGATTACGGGGATTATTGATATCATCAATTTATTACGTCAGGTGTTTTCTTTTGGCAAAGATTTTTGGCAAAGATATATATTATGACAAAAATTGTTTAAACTCATTTATTGTACGTTGTAAGAGTAATCTCCTACAAATGCACGGGTATATCTTCTAATCTGCGAGAAAATAAATACAGGAATATTGGCATTTACTATTTTGATCTATAATGGCATATATTGGAATCAATTATGACCTGCTGGTATAAAGATTAAGGGAATATTGATATTTTCAATTTATTACGTCATCTGTTATATTTTGGCAAATATTTCTGAGACTTATATTGTACAACGGGTAATCTTCTACTAACACACAGGCATATTTTCTTATCTACGACAATATAAGTAATACGGGGATATATATATATATATATATATATATATATATATATATATATGTATATATATATGTATATATATATATATATATATATATATATGTATATATATATATAGAGAGAGAGAGATCTGAGTATATATATATATATATATATACCCATATAATTTTAATGCTTTCATTTTGGCATATATTGGAATCAATTACGGGTTTATAGATATTTTCAATTTATACATGTGATCTACTAATACAGGCTATATCTTCTAATATTCGAGTATATAAGTAGTACGGGTCCCATACAAATTTAGCGCTTTTATTTTGTATATATAGATTCAATTTCATATTTTTTGTGTATGTGCTTTCAAAAGGGGTCAAGATGTTTTTTTTTTCAGATCTGCCCGTGAAGATAATTTTGCATAGTAAGAACAGATATTCTTGAACTTCTCTTTAGGAGCAATATATTTAATATTTTAGCATAATTTGCACATGATTTTGAATTATAAGTTTATTTATATTATATACTACGTACGAAGAACGAGAATTCTGCTAGTATTAAATATATAACAAAGTTTAGAAACTATATGCAAATATAGGTAATGAAAAGTTAATTAATCAATAATTTAAGTATTTCTCATTAGGGATTTGCAATTTGTCGAGTATAGATTGATTTAGTAAACCTGCAGTTGCTAGAATTTTAATCCATTGAAAATTTTTATCATATTTTTATATAAATAAAGTACTAGCCTTTATTTTGATATTTCTGTCTTCAAAAGTTCCATCACGACGGCATTGTATTTAATTCAGCAAATATAATTACTTTTTATTCGTGACACTGCAAAATCGATCTATACTTTAATCGTAACACTGCATTGTTATCCAAGAATAAAAAGAAAAATTAGCGTTTTTTCTAAATTCCAAAATAGACCTCAAATACAAAAATTGTCTTGATAAAGTTTTAAAGCTGCGCGTAAATTATTTTCTTTTAAAATAGTCTGTAAACACCATTCCTGGTCATATGTGCTGCAAGTGGTACTCATCTGTTTTAAATCTGTAATATATTTTCATCTTAAAAGTTCATATTATTGTATGTGTACTATAATGGCATGTTATAGTACATCATGTGTACTATATTTACTTAATTACTTATGTATATATATACTGCATTTGCGTAATAAATTAAATTAATTTTGCATTGTCATACCTATTTACTCATTTTTTACATTTGCATATTTGCAAAGCATCCTTAAACTTTTTAAGTTAGCTACGGTATTTATAAAATATTCTTTTATAATATATATATATATATATATATATATATATATATATATACTACCCGACATAGAAAATACAACAACAGAAATATTTGGCTATATGATTATGCAAATTTCGAGACAAACGCAGCTGGCTGATGTATGCAAATGATCTGAAATGCAAGTGAGTCACGTGATTACATAGCGGGATAAAAGAGATGAAAACGACTGATGAGCCAGCAGTTGTTACTGACTGTCGCCTACGGAAACCCGTTTTCCGAGCTGTTTTCCATTTCCGACGACACATATTATTGAGGATATACCTGGCCGACGACTCCGAAGTACGTTTCAGCACTTGTACGATCATTTTAGGCTTATGTAGGACTTGGTGTTTATACCGGCGTATCGCTGCTGAAAGACGCATAGATGCCTCCACTATGCAAAGAATTTGGAGAAAATGGATTAAAAAAGAATCGTCGCAGTGGTACTGGTCTATCCAGACGTACGCCAGCACGCGTTGTTCGACGTAATCGAAGGCATGCGGTGGCGGCCCAACAAATGACGACTGCCGATAATCTGCAGAAATTGCAGGGTATATTGGATGTTCTAATATTAGCAAGAACAGTTTCTCGATGATTTGACTAAAGCATCCCACACTCAAACCGTCCTTTACGAATATTGCCAATGACGACGAGACACTGACGTGAGAGATTGAAATGGTGTCCGGTCCGAATCTCTAGAACGACTGAATGGGACACGGTAATGTTCAGTGACTAGTCTCGGTTCTGTTTGTCAAATGACAGTCGCCGTGTGAGAGTGTGGATGCGACGTGGTAACAGAACCAATTCTGCTGCGAATTTTGAACGCCGTGTGTCTCGACAACGCAACATCATTGTTTAGGGTGCCATTGGCCGCGATAGCCGATCACGTCTGGTTTGTATCAAAAGCACATAGACGGCACGACGATATGTTAATGACGTGTTGCTGACGATTGCATTGTCCTACCTTCCGCGGTCGCAAAATGTTATTTTCCAACAAGACAACGCACGACTGCATACGTCAACCATCATCAGACCAGCCTTGCAAGGTATCCAGATACTTCCTCGGACTTCGCAGTCTCCAGATCTATCACCCATCGGATCATGTATGACACGTGGTTGGCCGTCTTTTGACTGTCCTGCCCTCGCCCAAACAGAGAGCGACCTGTGGAGGATGTTTGAAAGCGTATGGCCATCCATCCCTCAGGAAACATTAGTCATGCTCATTGCATCTTTTCCTCGAAGGGTTGCTGCATGTATCGCAACAAGAAGTCCTACTACCTACTGATCACCTTGTGTATGTCATTACTGAATTGCATTATCCTTTTGGAATTAACATCACTTATTTATATATGGCATCTCTGTCTATGTGTCCTTTATCATAACATTCTATTCGCTCTTTCATGGTGTTGCATTTTCTGCGTCAGGTAGTGTATGTTTCATCTACATACTTTCTTGATAGGAAACCAAATGGAATGTATGTGATTGCTTATGGAGATCAAGAAACACTTCAGGTATGAAATAACATAGCATCTTGCGAAATAAAAGGTGACTTTTTTATGTATTGTTGTTCCCGAAGTGATTATTTCGTATATGGTATTTGAGAGGCTATAGGTAATTATTGCAAGAATATGTAATATTATAGGAAACCACTCGCTTTCAATGGGAGTTTCACAGTTTTTCATGTCATGGACATATTACATTAAATGTTTCACAAAACTGATGAGATCGTGTGAATATATTCTTAGATTTGATAATAATTTCTAAACTTTCAAATATTCTGAAACTGAAGAATTTTATTAAAACAAAAAATTATGGTTCCATCATATTTACTACGATCACCAAATTTCAGTATGATTTGTATTTTTAGAAAAAAAAATATATGTTGTTTTGATATTTTAAACCTCTATCAGGAAAATATAAAGCTAGCTTTAGAAGTTATTTGTCTACACTTTCAAAAGGAATAATATGTAATTTGAGGATATAAGTTATTATGGGTAGGAGAGAGAGATATTTGTATATTTCAACTGTAAATAGTATGGGCAAACAATTTTGTATACAGTTGTGTATCATTTTTATCTCGGCATTATGTTTTGTTTTCTGGTTTTGGGCTAGCACGTTCATAAGCTGTAAATACTGTAAAATTTCAGGTTGGTGCCTGTAAATGTTAATCCGTTGAGCTGCGTACGTGGGTGCGTATGCGTGCGTATTTGTACGCGAGGCCCGCGAACCTCTACCTGAACCCGTATTGGCCCTTGATTTATAAAAGAAGATCACTAGTATATAACGTTATTTGTAAGTGTTTATTTAAGACATATCCCATTTTTACTTTCCCTACGTAGTAAAATATACAGGAACATTATTGCAGTGGGATTGAATATTCGAAATTGATTTTTTGACAGAAGAGCAATAACTAACTCACATTTGAATTATCCCTGAACTCGATCCTCCAATTTTTCTGGTGATGTTACTTTGTGTGTGTGTGTGTGTGTGTATGTCCATGTTAGTGTGAATGTATGCATGTTTGCCTGTGCGTATGTGTTAGCGTTTACTAGCATACTAGTGCTTGTCAGTGAGTCTGTGTACGCGGCGTCTCAACTCACTAAACGTTTAGAACATAATTGGGCACAATTTTACAAATAGTAATTACTGGAATCCTATTGATTTTAAACGCAATAGACTATTAGCAGCCCCATTCTGAAAAGAAACATTGAAAAACAAAAATAGGTTATTAAAATGTATGATATTTAATAATGATAAATAACGTATCAATTCCCACGTAATTTTTTCATTTTGAAAAAATAATGATAAAAACTTTTGAATGAACCGTTCTTGAGATAATTCTCGCCTTTCAAAAATAAATGTATAAAAAATTTACATAAAATAAAGAAGCAGTGATTAGTTTTAAATAAATTTACTTTCAACTTGAAATAATATGGAACAATTTTGTTATATCAGGCTCGTGGACCTTGTTCGTTCCATTTATGAGGGCAGACACATTTGTAATAGTTTTGTTTTCACGAAAGAACATTATCCGTCATTTATTTCATGGCATATCAGTCAAATGTCAATTGCATTTTGAAAATGATTTTGTACGTGGGCATGGATAATCCATTCTGTTTAGAATAATAAGTTGCTAAATTATAATTTACGTGATGTAAATTCATTGCCCAAACCATTGTTCTGTGGATCTTGCATGCCACCATTTCTTTGTGAAAGAAGTAGAATCATAAAATGATATAGAAAACGTCATGCGCTGTCTTCATCAGTTTTTTTTTCTTTTTTTTTTATCAATAAATGTGTAATTCAGACAGAAATACCAATCAAACATAGTTCTGCAAAGATATTGACTTTTCTTATTGTTCTCTTAACAGAGAGTTCACAGTATTAATCGAAATATTTACCGTCAGATATTATTTCTTTCTCTATTATATGTCGAATTACTTCAAACATGTATTTTTATAAAAAATTGGAAAACCCGGGTTAGAAAATAAAGATATTGAAAGAATAGTATATTTTCGTTTATATGACATTATAGAAATAAATATAATATTTCTGTTAAATCTTTGTTTCCTTAACTGAAATATGGCTCAATTCAACTTTTTCGTACCAGACGTCCATTTTCGTTTTCAAATTTTACTAGAAAGAATTTGTAAAATAGGTATCGTGGGGATGAATGATTACAACTTCGGCTGGCGAATTAGCTGCTTTTGCCATTCGTGGCGAGAGTCTCCGTCTGGGCTTTTACAAATTATTACATCTATAGCGTGTTACACTTCACTGAAAAGGGCTTCAAAAAATCTTTAGATTGATACCATATTGGACAATGTACCCTCGGCGGAGTAATTTGTCTCCCAAATTGCAGTCTGAACACCATTAAGTTGCCTAATGGTAAGTTCTCTGAAACTGGGGAGGCGACCCTTGCGGAATTGTTTAAAGTTCACTTTCCAGTTACAGAAATGAATAGTTATAACTATTCCTACTGCCTGTTCCAACGTAGATACTATTCTTATTGCTTGTTCCAACGTAGATACTATTCCTATTGCTTGTTCCAACGTAGATGCTATTCCTACTGCTTGTTCCAACTTAGATATTATTCCTATTGTTCTATTGTTTGTTCCAACGTAGATACTATTTCTATTGCTTATTCCAACGTAGATGCTATTCCTACTGCTTGTTCCAACGTAGATATTATTCCTATTGCTTGTTCCAACGTAGATACTATTCCTATTGCTTGTTCCAACGTAGATACTATACCTATTGCTTGTTACAACGTAGATAGTATTCCTATTGCTTGTTCCAACGTAAATATTATTCCTATTGCTTGTTCCAACGTAGATTCTATTCCTATCCCTTGTTCCAACGTAGATACTATTCTTATTGCTTATTCCAAGGTAGAAAATATTCCTATTGCTTGTTCCAACGTATACACAATCCCTATTGCTTGTTCCTGTCAAGTACCTGCTGAAAGTTGCTTCGGCTACTGGTCTCTTCTCTTAGAGACTGTTTCATCTTTTGGGGATAGTACAATACACCTCTGGTCGCTGTGCTAGGCTCTCGTTGAGCCACCCATATCTAAGTCATAAGTCATAATTTGCCTCCCGAAGGGAACTAATGACGTAACAAACAAAAAAATTGTATGTGTCACAACAATGATTGAAACTATTAAGTCTCGTGATCATTGACCCATAAATAAAGCCTTTTATGTATGATTATGCAAAGGTTTTATTGTCATGTCATGTTACAAAAATATAAAATTTCAAATAAATTTCGCAGTTTTCGCTTGAATATAAAATGTATATCTAGTTCTAGATTTTTTATAACAAAGCCGGATGTGAAAATTCATTAATATTTGTGGCCGCTATCCTGTACACAAGAAATAAACCACAGACAAATAGACAGACATCACTCAAAAATAGTCAAAACGTGTTCGAGGGTCTTAAAACAAATATTGGAATCAAATATCGAAATCAAAAATTTTCGTGAAAACAATTCTTCTTTAATACCACGTATGACAAAATCAATGCAATTTATAAAATTTGAAACTCGCAATCTGCCAAAACATAGTATATAAAAACATGGTATTAAAACTTTTAAAAACATGGTATTTTTATATTAATTCACATTATTTAAATGTAGTAACATTTTATAGAAATTTTGTTGCTTTTAATCATAAAATATAAGATACACCTTGTTTAAGTACAAATGTTACGAAATTACGATTTTACTGCAGACTCTTTTTAAAATTATTGAATATTTGCTTCATAGAGTAATTATTATATTGATCTTACAATCTTGCAAAAAATATGTAATTTCCCAATTTATATTTCTGAATTTCACAGATATTTAGATTATGTTAACCATATATGAATGATTTCACAGCATGTAGTCATGGGACAAATAATGTAACTTCATATTTCTATTGATCACAATTAAATTTATGTACCGATTCCAATGCAAATGGAATAATAAATTGGGTTTCTGAGAAATGCAATATCACGTTATATTATAACCGCAACTTTGAGTAGGTCATATAAAGTTACATAAGTAAGTTTAATTTAATCGCTGTTTGATTTGTTGATTTGAAAAACTGTGAAAACAATTGAATATTATAAATTGAGAATACGTATACTATGTAAACAATTTAGACAAGAAAGATCAATCATGCATAAAGCATTAATTATAAAATACTTTCCAACTGAAATGCAATTGTATTTAAACATCTCCAAAATGCGATACATTCAGTACAGAAATATTTTAAATTATCACAGTACTACAATAATTTATTATATTTGAAACTTAAAACTTCATCAAAAAAATGAACTTTAATCAAATGACGTTATCGAATCATAAATCGTCTGGCTCGCTATGTAAAAGCAATGGATATTTCATTCATATCACTTTTACTCCAAACCCCAGGGCTAAATCATTTTGCTTGAAAAAAATTCAGCAATTCATCTACAACTCATCTTAAAATCATTTGTTTACATTGTGCGTCCATGAAAATTTGCTTCGTTCTAAAAATAATCAATAGCAAAAATGAAGCAGTTTTAGGACGGATGCAACACTAGATATAAATGCAAAAGAACTTTTAAAATCACGATTTTTTCACTTGGAAAAAAAATACGGATGCCAAATTTTAATTTGAAGTGGGTCACGTGATCTCTTCAAATCTACCGTATCTTGAAAATCTACCGAATGTATTTTGCAGATTTTTCTTTATATATTTTATGGGATAATTTCAATATATCCTGAAATATTCGAAGCAGTTTGAGAAATTTCACTTCGCTTAAAAAGTGTTTGAATAATTAGATCCCATAAGGTTCCATGTATTTCATTTGTTCAACCCGGGATCAATACAAAACTAATTGGGTGATATGATTCATTTACATTCCTATATGTTCCACTGACCATCTTAACACTACCAAATTCCCATAGTTTTCCAAGTTCCAAGAATGTTTATTAGGTTCATTTGATTTTTTCAGACTTCTTACGCTTTGTGTCGCTTACAGGCTTTCAAAGTGCTATAGGTAATGAACCAGTAATCGTCTTCCCAAGTTGAAGTGGATTAACTTTTTTTTTTCTTATTTTTAAGTTTACAATGCTTATATCTAAAAACTCAGAGTGCTATCTCTGAACAATTATCTAGAATTTGTAGCTTTTTGAAAGCCCTAAAGTGTATATTATTGAATTTTTGACCGATCTCTTAGTGTTTGAAGTATAGTGGTTATGATTTCGATATTATTGTATGTTACGTGAGTTTTCCAATGGATGGGAAAACTGTAATATTTAAAACATCACGAGTGTTGCATCAAAATGCGTTTACTACTCTTCGGCGAAATATTGATGCACAAGTATGACTAATTCCGTTTTGCATTAAAAGAATAGGAAGTTAAATAAACTTGAGGATTGATTTTAATGACTGATGAGGTTTGTCCAGAATAGATTGGAATATACGCATTCAAGTACGTATTTGTGTTCTGCCAGGCCAGTTTATAGATTAACTTAAATGTAAAATTTCGTCATATATATTACATGCGTTTAATTTACATACCACCAAGCAAGTTCGTAAACTATTCAGATATTTTGAAGTGAAGCCTGTTGTCGGAGAGGATTATACAGATGAAATTGTGGCGAAAAACAAAAGTTAACGAATTACTTATAGCGCTTTGAAAGCCTGTAAGCGACACAAAGCGTAAGGAGCCTAAAAAAATCAAATAAACCTAATAAACATTCTTGGAATTTTATGTTACAAAGTGTAAATTATGTAAAATCATTTCAGCTACATCAGATTAGAGCAACCATCGATTTTTTCCACATCGTCCTTTCATTATATAGTGTTGAAGTCCTATGCCTCCCGACTCATAATAGGATACGATCAGCTATTTAGGCGACCGGGAAGACATTATAGAGGATAGTGTCGAATGTCGAAAGCCCAGACCATCCGACTCGTCCTGGTGAGCAGAATAGTGTGAAAGGCCCAGACCACACAGCCAACCCAGGGGTTTACGGCAGTTAAATGTGAGGCCGGGAAGAGCAGAATAGTGTGTCGTAGTGTGCAGAATAGCAAAAATAGTGTGCAGAAGTGAGCAGAATAGTGTTGTTGTTGAGACCCAGACCGTCCGACCTACCAGAAAGGTGTAAGGTAACCATTTGGACGGCCGGGAAGTGCCACCCATTTTAGACCGGAGCCCAGTGGGGGAGGCATCCACAGGGACCGCACCCTCCTTCCCCAACCAGCAACCTCTCGGAAGGACTTACCTGACCCACATGTTTAACGTGATCGTACTCCGCATGGACATGACGGCAGTTGTGGCAGCGTGCAAATCCAGGGCGCAAACCACCGGGCTACCGCGCCAGAAATGCTAACAGCACGGGGTGTTCCCAGGTGGTCACCCACCCAAGTACTTACCGGAGCAGAATAGTGTTGAAGACCCAAGCCGTCCGACTCATACTAGGACTTGATCAACCAAATGGACGTCCGGAAAAGGGAGCAGAATAGTGTGTCAAATCTGACACGATGATGATTTTACGATACTAGATTTATTGATTTTATGATAGATTTATTATGAACGTATAAGTGTTCATGCGCGTACTACACATGAAACTGATATTATTTTCAAATTATATGTCGTTATTTTCGCAAACATGTAACGACCTATCTTTCTAGCAAATTGTACCTCAATTGGTTGAGCAGTTCCTAAAGAAAAACTGGGTTACATCAATGGTGACAGACCAATATATGACTGACAGAAATATGGCCGAAATGCTTAAATGCGATTTCACATAATAAATAATTTAGATGTTATGAAATTAATAATATTTTCCTATCTGCACTAATTGCGAGGTTTTCTTGTTTTCTTAATTGCATTTTTTAGGAGGAATTGAAATATCTAATTTAAATTTTCGGGGCTTCACTTCGTACTCGCTGACTCTGTATGTGAGATCAGTTTTGTGCCGATTGCTACCCAGGTGTAATAGGGCATTGGTTCTGTTCCTTGTTAGCTGACATTCACCAGCTCCTTCGCAAGTGCTTTCACACGACCGCATACGTGCCCTATGCTCGCTGAAGCTTCCCAGGGCTTCGCCGTCTATTCGATGTTGTTCAATAATCAGAGCTCGCCGCAGGATTGATGCATCCATTGAGACTTCTCCCCGTTATTAGCTGACTCTCACCAACTCCCTTAACTCATTCCGCATACAATTTCACCCATCTCACTATGCTCATTAGAAATAAAACTCACTTCGCGTGTTGTGAGGCTTCGTCTCCTACTTACTGACGCTCTCTGAGCATGCATCACAAACTCTTTTGTATCTCCTGGAATTAAGAACTTTTGGTTATTGTATTACGTACAAACGGCACAATTTTATAAATACGTTTTGCTGTTTGTTCGTAATATAGTGGCAAAATATCGTGTCACTTTTAAGTATAGAGAGATCTACAACAATGAAACATACAATTGTTGTGCAACAATTAATTAGCAACGCTGATTACAAAAATGTTACGAAACGCTCTGATTGTTTGTAAGATTAAACGATAAGGCGCATGATTGCCAACATTTTGCACGAACTAACTTTGCAGTCATGTTTAGAATTAAATATCTATATTCTTAATGTTTTTAATACTTTGAAAACTCAGTTCCCTTCCGTTTTGTGACGTTGCTGCCCCAAACCAATCAGGGAAAGCTAAAAATCGACTCGAACATTTAAATCTCTTCTCGTAGGGAAGAATAATTTTCGCTTCAGAAATGCATAAAAAATTGAATAAATCATTAATTAAATCCAAATTTAAAAAAGGGCTCTTATGTATATACCGTCCTCTTGCAAAAATCAACTATGTAGATACATGTCAGCAAAAATGCGAAATCTTGCTATTAATAGTCAGTCCAGGACACGAACTCGCAGCGCAAATACTCTTCCTTTCGTTTTGACATTAAATATTTCTTTAACTAAATTTTAAATCGAAAAATGTTTATTTCTGTGTGTTCGCCTTATAAAAAATTATCTCCACAGGCAGATTTGAAGAAAAAACATTCCTGGTTCCGTTTGTAAACATTTACAAACACTATTATGTAATTCTCCAAGTGACAGGGAATGATATTATCAAGGAAATTGATCTTCATTTTGCAAAATAATGAATTTTCATCAATTTTCAGTCATTTTTATTAATTTATTATCGTTTTATCAATTCGGAAACATTTTCTTTAGTTTGACAGTATTTTAAAATGTCGTCAAATTTTTCGGAAAGTGGTAAAGTTGATTTAAGAGACACACGCTACTCAAACATCATTTCAACACTATCATCTTTCAAAACACAATTAATTTCATTGATCTGGTGCCGTTTTTATCAAATTGACAAGTTTAATCGATTTGGCGATATTTTCGTTAATTTGTCGGTATTTCAGCAATTTGGCTACATTTTAAAAGTCGCCAAATTTGTTGCCAATTAGGGTGATTGGACTGACAGTCAAAATCTACCGAAACATCATTACAGTACTACCCCTTTCCAAAACAAAATTAATTTCATTCATTTGGCATCATTTTCATGAATTTGCCAACATGTTTATCAATTTGTCAATATTTTTAGCGATATGGCAGCATTTTGATCAATTCCGCAACATTAAAAATGTCGCCATATTGGTTAAAAGCTACCAAAACATCATTACAATACTATTCCCTTTAAAAACAAAATTAATTTCATTATTTTGACATATTTTTTTTTACAATTTGGCAATATTTTAATAAATTTGGTCATATTTTCAGCATTTTGATAACATTTTCATCAATTTTGAAACATAAATAAAGTCGCCAAGTTGGCGATATCCCGCCAAATTCCTCGCCAGGTGTAACAGAAACGGGCGGGCGGAACTGTTTATATTTTCGTAGATTAAGATTATACACATAATATAGAAAATATACCCGCACTACATATATTTTCGTACATTAGAAGATTATACCCAGATATTAGAAGATATACCCGTACTACAATAAATGGATTTTAAAATGTTTCTCCAAAATAAAATAGATTATATAAGAATTTGAAAATATCTATAATATCAACTCGTTAAACCCAAAGAAACCGCAATTATATAATCCAATCAATAATGCAATTCCCATAAATATATATATATATATATATATATATATATATATATGTGTGTGTGTGTGGTCTTGTCAGGTGAGAAGTTGAAGAAAAGACTCCACTCTGCATAACCACACACACCTTTACTTAAGACATGAACGTTATACATACAGTTTCTATTTACATCTATTTACAAGTTGAAACTTTTGAACGTCACGAGCAATAGTGTTTTCCTGCTCCTTTTCAGCACCTGCACTTCGTTCGGGCTGTCTCACAGTCGTCTCCGTCTCGCCCTCCGTCTCGCCTCTCGCTCGTCGGAGTTCCTTCTCGATCAACCTCACGCCCGTTTTTCCCCCCTCATCTCTCTAGCTTCGACTCCTTTATACAGCCTCATCTCTAAGTGGCGCTGTCCTCTTGTGACGTCCTCTGTCGTTCTGGTTGCCACAATCACACAATCGGCCATACTGACAATTCTTTCGTCTCCGAAAATTTGTGGAAGCTAAAATTAGAAAAAGAAAACAAAAACAAGAAAAAAATAGCGTCTGAATAGGTGTATTTTCTATCCAGACCACGGCTTCATGTGATCAGCTGCAGTTGACGTTATATTGGGTCCGTCATGGTTGCCAATTTTCTCTACATCATACCGCTCATTAGATTTTATTGATCTAACTCGATAAGGCCCAACAAATTTTGGTCATAGTTTCAGATCTGTGCCAATTTGAGTTCTTTGGATCGCCACCATATCACCGATCCTATATATTTGCGCTTTACTTCTTTTTCGGTTGAATTGCCAACGGTTTTCCTCTTGCAATTTCAAGATTTTTTTCTTGGCGTCGTCTCGCATTTTCTCTCTATCTTTTGCCATATAGTTTTGATATTCTTCCTCAAGAAGTTCTACTATTTTCATGTCTTCTTTGTTTCTCATCTACAGGTCCGTCATTAACTCAAAAGGTGTACACTTCTTACTTCTTGTAGTAGAGCTATTAACAATGCGCTGAACATCAGTTACGTGTTTAAACCATTTGGGTGGCTCTTCTATTGAAAGTTTTGAGAGCACGAGAATAATAGTACCGTGTACTCGTTCAATTTGTGCATTCTCTCTTGGTATTCCTGTGGTTATTTTAACGTGTTCTATTGCTTGTTCGCGGCAATAATCTTCAAACTCGTTCGACGAAAACGCTGTTCCCTTGTCTGTAATTATTCTTGAGGGACTGCCAAATACGTTTTGTTGTAATTTTAACTTCTCAATTGGTTCTCGTGATGTTGTAGATTTTACTGGATAAAACCATGCGAATTTAGTAAATGCATCTATCACTGTGAATATATGTTTGTATTGTTTGTTCGTGGATGGAAGTGGTCCTACGAAATCAATGTGGTAGGTGCTTAGTGGGACATTTTCCTTTGGTATTGGGTGTAAGAGCCCTTCGCCTTTCCCACGCTTCTTATTACAAAGAATGCACTTTACACAGTTAGCTATAACACTTTCTATTTGCTTTCTTGTGTTTGGAATATAAAAACTTTGCTTTAAAACATCTTCAGTTTTGGTTGCGGCAAAATGACCTTTTTGTGTACTTCTCCAATTATATCTGTTTGCATCGCTTGAGATATTACTAACACGTCTCTTCCCTCTACATATTTGTATAAAATATCATTTTTAATTAGATAATTATTTTTTCTTCTTTACCGATTAAGGTTTTTATCATGTTTACATGTTCATCCTCTTCTTGTGCGGTATAGATTTCGCGGTCACTTCACCGTGAGAACTATTAACTATCGAGACAGCATTACGACTTAGTGCATCTACATGTTTCATCAGCTTTCTGAATCTATGAATAACTTCATAATCAAATTCTTCCAGCAATAATGCCCATCTTGTGACTTTTGAAGTAAGATCTTTCTTATTGATTTTTTTTTAAATGCTTCGCAATCTGTCACAATTTTGAATTTTGAACCCAACAAGTAACTCCTGAACTTCTTCAAAGCTTCGATTATTGCGAGCACTTCCAACTCGTAGCTACTATATTTTTCCTATTGAGTTGTTGTTCTTTACTCATGTAATAAATCGGATAGAATTTTCCATCGTCTAATCTTTGTAACAGAATTGCTCCAAATCCGTATATACTTGCGCCTTTGTGTAGTTCTAATGGTGATCCTTGTTTAAAAATGTGTAGAAATGGATTTTGAAATAGCATTTCTTCCAACGTCAGCTTGCTTCTGTTCTGTACCGAAACAAAACTCTGTTTCGCTTCTAAGCAAATCGCTTAACGGTTTTGCTATTCTGGCATACTGTAGTATAAATTTTCTAAAATATCCTGATAATCCTAGAAAACTTTATACTTGCTTCGTCGTTGTTCGTTAAGGAAATTTTTTCGCGGCTAAAGTTTTAGCTGGAGAGAGTCGGATCGTTCCATTCTCAATCAAATAACCTAGAAATTCAATTTTTCGTTTTAAAAACTGACATTTTTTTAAATTAAGTTCTAGTCCATAATCTGATGCTACTTTCAGAACTCGTCTCAGTTTCTTTATTCCTTCCGTTTCTTTTCGTGATGGAATAATCATATCATCCATATAAATAACTGAAGTCTTATCTCTTAAAAGATCTCTGAATACTATATAGATATATTTTTGGAACACACTTGCACTATTAGATAAGCCAAAAGGAACTTTTATAAATTCATATTGTCCTTCATGCGTAACAAAAGCTGTATATTTGGCACTTTTATCATTCACGTCTGCATGATAAAATGCGTTCTTTAAATCAAGTGAAGTGAAAAATTTTGCATGTTCTAAACGATCTAAAGTGTCTTCTATTAGTGGTAACGGAAAGCAATCTTTAACTATCTTTTTATTTAGTTAACGATAATCAATACATAATCTAAAGGATTCGTCTTTTTTCTTACATGAAACTTCTGGAGCTACATAATCTGAACGAGTGGATTAATAATACCACTATCTAGCCATTACTGTATTTGTCTTTCCTCAACTTTTTGTTCCGCAATCGACATTCTACGTAAACGCTGATTCACCGGTATATCGTCAGATAAAATAATGTTCATTTTTAATTCGGTACTTTTAGTTTTCTGGGGTTTTCTATACCCTTTCACTATATCCATCATTTCCCGTTTTTAAACTTCATTTAAAATATGGGTTAAGTCGACATAATTTTCATTTGCTTGCCACTTCAACTTCTAATTTTTCCCCCTCTAATTCCCGTTCGCGCTCAGCAACTTTTTCTTTCTGGTCTCGTTCAGCTGTAATAGAATTTATATAATTTTTCGTGAATTCCTCGTCATAACTTTCAGAATCGAGTACTAATTTCGATAATTGCGAAATTTTTTGATTTACCGGCGGAGTAAGGCCTAATTCATCCACCAAAGTGACTAAATCTGTTTTTCGTGCTCTAGCAAGATATACCATAGTTTTAGAAAAAAAATTCTGTACTCACCGTCAGAAGTTGCAGTTCGTCGGAGTATAGTCGTAGTAATAATTCGTCACTCAATCTTTTCTCGGAACCAAAATTGGAGTCCAACTTGAAATTATCTTCATCTTGGCCCACTTCAAATAATTTTCCAGATCTAGGTGATTTGATTCCAATTTAGTTGATTTGATTCCCGGTCTAATTGGCTTGATGATCCCGTCTAGTTGGTTTTCGGATCCTAGTTTGGTTGGCTTGGTCGAGTTGGTCTTCAGATCCTAGTCTAGTTGGCTTGGTCGAGCTTGGCTTGGTCGAGCCCCCATAATGCAGGCTTTTCAAGTGAGAAGTTGAAGAAAAGACTCCACTCTGCATAACCACACACCTTTACTTAAGACATGAGTGTTATACATACGGGTTTTATTTACATCTATTTACAGGTTGAAAGTTTAGAACGTCCCGAGCGACCGAGTTCTCCTGCTCCTTTTCAGCACCTGCACTTCGTCTAGGTTGTCTCACAGTCGTCTCCGTCTTGCCCTTGATTCCGTCCTGGCTTAGTCAGCCTCTCTCTCGTCGGAGAGCCTTCTCGTTCAACATCTCGCCCGTTTTCTCCCCCGTCGTCTCTTTAGCTTCGACTCCTTTATACAGTCTCATCTCTAGGTGGCGCTGTCCCCTTGTGACGTCCTCTTCCGTCCTGTATGCCACAATCCCATATATATATATATATATAAAATATAAATATAAAGAAATTGAATTATCAGAGATAAATGTGTTATAGTAAAGTTTGCGCAAAGCAGCAAGAGGTACCATACACAATATATTGAAAAAATAAAAAGATAAAAAGTGAATAAACATTGAAAAAATGAAGGATGGCTTAGCAAAAAGCTTACTTTATGGCGGTAAGGGGTTGTGACCTTTCTCCCCAGTTCAACGAGCTCGTCATAAACGCCGCGGCCTTTCACTCCTGGTCGCCAGCTTTGGCTCAAGCCAACCTCCGGAGTGACAATAAAAATTATCACGAGACCAGGTACTAGAATAGAAACGAGGACGAGAGCAATAACACAACAAAAATAGCCAACAGAACTGCTGACTCAAGTGAAAGGTATATAGCAACGTATGAGTGAGCTGCGGTCCTTTGATCGCTGTGCGGTCCTGTCATATGAATGATTCGAAATTTTATTCTCTAATTGAACTTGAGCCTTACACTATATGCCAAATTGGTTCTGTATAAATTATCAATATTTTTAAGCATAAAAGATATTGGATATTTTTGAAAATATGCTTGCTTTAAAAATTCTTGATCAAAATTAATACATAAATGCTCTTCTTTAATACGTAAATGCGTACGTCTTCTTTCACTTGAGTCAGCAGTTCTGTTGGCTATTTTTGTTGTGTTATTGCTCTCGTCCTCGTATCTATTCTAGTACCTGGTCTCGTGATAATTTTTATTGTCACTCCGGAGGTTGGCTTGAGCCAAAGCTGGCGACCAGGAGTGAAAGGTCGCGGAGTTTATGACGAGCTCGTTGAACTGGGGAGTGAGGTCACAACCCCTTACCACCATAAAGTAAGCTTTTTGCTAAGCCATCTTTCATTTTTTCAATGTTTATTCACTTTTTATCTTTTCATTTTTTCAATATATATATATATATATATATATATATATATATATATAGATAGATAGATAGATAGATAGATATACATATATATATATATATATATAAAACACTATCTGGCAATTACAATATAACACCTGTTAAAGTACATAAAGAAGCATGCAAGTATAAATCAAATATAGGAGTTTTACTAAGGAATAGGCGCAATGCAGCTCTATTTTACGTAGATAACATCAAATTAAACGAAAAGAAATGTGAAGGGGGAAATGCCAGATATATATATATATATATATATATATATATATATATATATATATATATTATATATATATATATATATATATATATATATATATATATATATATATATATATATATGTATATATATATATATATATATATATATATATATATTTGAAGATTTGCTCATTTATACTTTTATTTTGTAAGGTTGTTAGAAAATTAGGTTTTTCGAGTACAGCTTCTCACTTTCTTTCATTGGACTTTCAAACTTCTTTTATTATACATATATATATATATATATTTATATATATATGTATGTATATAATATATATATAAAGGGTTAATATATAAAAATTTAAATGGAAATAAAAATGAAGAAGGAAGGCAACGTAAAGTACTTACACAATGGCGGTAAGGGGTAGTGAAAGACCCAGGCCGTCCGGCTCGTCCAGAGGACTTAGAGCAACGAGATGGACGACCGGGAAGGGCGGTAAGGGGTAGTGACCTTACTCCCCAGTTATCAACATGCATGTCTTAAATGACGCGGGACTGCACTCCGGGACTCCAGCACTCACTGTAGCCAACCTCCGGAGTGTTAATCAAAATCATCACAAGATCTTTTATAAAGGAAAGCCATATTAAAAAGCCTCAGAGACAGCTAAGTTCATGCCTATGCTTCCTCTTTATAACATCAAAATAATCATATTCAGCAGTTTAGATGTTTGTGATGTCATCAATCTCAAAGACCTATAATCAATGTTCATAATGACCTCAAATATTCACACAAACTCAACCAATATTTTTCATTTTTTCCGTAGTAATTTTTGATATAATTGATCATAAATTGCATTGGATATCTTTGCCTGAATGCCTGTAGTAAGAATTTTCTGTCACTTTCCAATCTGGTGACGTCACTGCTTACAATTCTTTTTGTTCTCGCTAGCCCACCAATAAATACATTTCTAAATATATTCAAGTGTAAATTAGATGTCCAATGTATGATTCCAGTTGTAGGAATATTATAAGTTATTATTTTATCATATATATAGAATGACAGTATATTATGGCTGAAATCAATACTGAGATCTAGAAAATTTACGACATTATTCTGGGTTGGTGGATTTTCTTCCAATCTTAAATTTGAGTGATAAAATTCAAAATTCATTTGAAAACTTTCGTTTTCATAACCTATTAACACATCATCGACGTAACGTATGTAAATTATTTCATTGTTAATACGGGACATTTTTTCAACATGATCAAGATAAATGTCTGCTAATATTGACGAGCATCCCCCTCCCATGGGGAAACCCCTTTGATTTGCTTATAGAAATTCAGTCCGTTATATAGGTAGTTTTCTTCTATAACTATCTTAATCAGAGATCTATATTCGTTGATTTCTATATATTTTTGCATTTCAAATTCCCCGTACAACAAGTTCAGTATTCGGTATAATACTTTGAGTTCAATATTGCTAAATAGTTCTTGAAAATCATAGGTTCTGAAAAATAATTTTGTTTGATGATTCTTCAAGATCTCTATGACCTCGTAGCTGTTCCCAACCATATTACATCCCCGATCTTTAATTTTCTTTAATATAGGTTTCAATATTGCGAGAAGCAATTTGTTAGCTTTAGTTTGTAAATTCATTTTAGTTTGTAAATTCATTTTATTTTGTAAAGCATACCAGTGTGTTTATATGATTAAATATAAAACTTGTGATTTAACTTATGTAGGTCAGACAAAAAATTATCTGAATCTAAAAATAAATCTTCACCTTAATCAAATTAAGAGAAATTCAGTCATTAATCAGGAATACCATCATCTATACTCTCACTTTCAATCTCATTCTTTTAATAATATATCAATTACAATCTTAGACTTTGCAGTAACATTGGAAGAACGCATCTGGTGGGAAAATATGCACATACTACAAAGTAATTCCATATATCCATATGGATTAAATTCAATGATGTTTAACAGGTTTTATAATAACGAATATTACTATAATACTTTTAATACAGCTATAGGAGAAACACGCAATACCAAAAAATGTAGAAGATGGTTCAGAAGTAAAAAAAGAAGAAAAAAACAATATTTTAACGATCGCAAGGAATCTTTCATCAATTTTATGCAACAAGTTTATCAATTTGAAGTACATAACATTACGGTTATTAAATTATATGTTTTAAACATACGAAAGAAATATTTGCAACAGATGTGGAATATCTGGTCTAAACAAGTAAAAATATGGTCTCTAAACGAACGGAACTCATACCAGAAACTTACTTTGCTACCATGAGTGACTGGATCAAAAAACGATCCACCTTTTTAAACATGAAATTGAAGGACTCACAGCTCGAAGAAAAAAGTGATGTGGTATATCTATCGATCTTATTTCAAAATAAAACTTTCAATTATATCCCATTTAGAAAGATATTGAAAACACATCAACAGCATCTTTCTATAACTCATATAAATATTAGAACAACAAAACAGTTACGAAATTCCTTTAGGAAGAAAAATTTACAATTATAACTATTTAAGTAAAAACTTTTGACGGGAAATAATGTAATATGTAATTGTAACACCAATCCTTATAAAGATCCTCTTATAGGACATATAGTTACAGGTAAACTTGAAGTAATCAATAATAATGCCTTAATAAGAGCTTTCAAATTAGGCACAGAATACCGTAATCCACATCAAGGAAATCCTCTTGATACTTTCACAAAGAATATAGAGGCATTTATATATAAGATGTCTATAAAATTCAGCATCCCAGATTTTACCTTCAACAAATGGAGATCCAAACAGTTGAATGATTTTGAGTATTATTACAAAAAGTATTATACTTATCAAACGGGATGTAAACTGGATATAAAGAATCTAAGATTATTACAAGAACAATATATAATAAATTACACCGATAAAGTACCTGGTAATTATGCATTTACTTGCAAATACCTTTATATAAAACCCCTTATGGCAAATTATGAAAATCAAGCTTTATACAGCAGGATGACCATGACACACCAAGTGATTAATAACAGAATAAAAGCCTTATATCATACGGCAGGAATTAAGTATACACAAAGAATAAAATACCCATATTTAATAAATATACCCAAGCTTCTTAAAACTCCAAAAAGCTTCAGACCAGTAACAGTTGGATTCAAAACTTACCTCACTAAAGCTAACAAATTGCTTCTCGCAATATTAAAACCTATATTAAAGAAAATTAAAGATCGGGGATCTTATATTGTTAGGAACAGCTACGAGGTCACAGAAATCTTGAGGAATCATCAAACAAAATTATTTTTCAGAACCTATGATTTTCAAGAACTATTTAACAATATTGAACTCAAAGTATTATACCGAATACTGAACTTTTTGTACGGGGAATTTGAAATGCAAAAATATATAGAAATCAACGAATATAGATCTCTGATTAAGATAGTTATAGAAGAAAACTACCTATATAACGGACTGAATTTCTATAAGCAAATCAAAGGTATCCCCATGGGAGGGGGATGCTCGTCAATATTAGCAGACATTTATCTTGATCATGTTGAAAAAATGTCCCGTATTAACAATGAAATAATTTACATACGTTACGTCGATGATGTGTTAATAGGTTATGAAAACGAAAGTTTTCAAATGAATTTTGAATTTTATCACTCAAATTTAAGATTGGAAGAAAATCCACCAACCCAGAATAATGTCGTAAATTTTCTAGATCTCAGTATTGATTTCAGCCATAATATACTGTCATTCTATATATATGATAAAATAATAAAATAATAGGAATTTAATTGTTCTAGCAAGTGTTATGTTTTTCCTTCTGTATATATTCTGTAAGCCTTTGATCTGTCGTCGTATCCGACAAAAATTCCTTCTTGGGCTTTTTCATCTAATTTTCCTCGTTTGCTTTTATGGATGTAGGAATAGGCCTTACAGCCAAAGACCCTTAAATGACGAAGATTTGGTTTCATACCAGTCCACATTTCGTACGGTGTTTTTGAATTGGTCTTTGTGGGAAGTCTATTTTGTAGGTAATTGGCAGTGTTTATAGCCTCTCCCCAGAATTTTTTGCCTAAATTTGCTTCTGACAACATAGCTCGTGTCATCTCGATTAGTGACCTGTTTTTTCTTTCCGCTACGCCATTTTGGGATGGACAGTGTGGCACGGTCAACTGGTGATGTATGCCGTTGTCACTTAGATATTCCTCGTATTCTTTACTGACGTATTCGCCGCCATTATCGCTTCTCAGTATTTCTGGTTTTTTTCCGAATTTGTTTGTCGTAAAAGCGATGTATTCCTTCAGTTTACACAAAACATCACTCCTTTTTGATAAGAGATAGGTCATTGTGTACCTGGAGAAATCATCAATAAATGTTAGCACGTATGATTTTCCTCCTATGGTGGGAGTTTGCATTGGTCCGCATACGTCGCTGTGCACAAGTTGTAGAATATGCGTCCCCCTGTTTTGAGTAGATTTGGGGTATGGCATGTCGGTGAGTTTTGATTTTATACAAGTTTCGCAATTTAGTTCATGTTTACATTCGTTGATGTTTATGCCTTCGGCTAACTGTTTCGATTTAATTTCCTTTATAGAGCCGAAGTTTTTGTGGCCCATTCTTCTGTGCCATAATGTAACACAATTGGGGTTGTTACAGTTATTTACCATATATGTAACATTTTTGTTTTGTGGTGTGAGCAGGTCTAGCTCATATAGGTTATTTTTTATTTTTCCTTCTAAGAATACTTCATCATTGTAAGTTAACTGACAGTTGTCTTTAGTAAAAGTTACTTTGCATCCACGTTGTGTTGCTTTTCGTACGGAAAATAAATTAGCTTTCAGTTCTGGCACAAATAGTACTTCCTGTAGTGTTACTTGTCTTATCTCTCCATCCGAGGCTCGACTTTTTATTTTTACTTCGCCTGACCCATAGACGGTTAAGGCTTTACCGTTAGCAACAATAACTTCAGATTTGTTTGCATTATTTATTTTAGTGAATAAATTCTCATTATTTGTTATGTGGGATGAGGAACCACTATCAACGATCCAGCTGTCTTCTTCAGTTTGATTCGTTATGAGCGCTAAGTCTCTAAATTTCGATCCTACTTTATCTACAGTGTCTGAATATCTTTCTTGTGTTCGTGATTTAGCGGCAGGTCTGTCGTTTCCCTCATACACTAACTGTGATGAGTTGTGTCTGAATTTATTTTTATAATCTTTATATCTGCCGGGCTCGTTGGTTTTATTCTTTAGACGCCAACATTCAGATTTGTTGTGGTTCTTCATATTGGAATGTGAGCAGTATTTGTTATCCATTTTGTAGCCGTAGGTGTTAGAGAATTTTTTATTCGCGTGAAAAGCCTTTGCCATACTTTGCGGCATTTCTTGGTGATCCCTACGTCTATTATATTCATCAATCAGTTTGCTGCTAATAAATTCTGGCGTTAGTTCATCCTCCGGACGCGCTTCCAAAGCCGTTATCAGTGTTTCGTAACTGGGGGGTAGCGAACACAGAAATAGTGCTGATACATGCGAATTATTAATCTCCTCCCCGATTGCTTTAAGTTTATCCACTGTCTCCAGAATTTTGGTTATATGTTGCTGCATGTTTCCTCTTTCATCTAATTTTGTACTGTACAACTTTCGTAAAAGGTATAGCTTGCTGGATAAATTTGTTCTTTCGTGTATTGCGCGAAGCGCATTCCATGTATCGCGCGCCGTGGTGAAATTTTTGACGTGAACGATTTGGGAATCCTCTATACATAAATTTATGAGCGCTCTGGCTTTTCTATCTTTTTTCTGCCATTCGTCGGTAATTGGGTCAGGAGCCACTTCGGTTATCGTTTCTGATAATTCTTTATTCATTAACATCATTTCCATTTTGAATTTCCAATTGGAGTAGTTACTCTGGGTTAATTTTTCAATCAAGTGATTTTCGTTTATAGATGCCATTATATTTTATTTTATTTTAGTTTCCTTGAGAAACGTTTTCTTTTTTTTTTGTTTATTTGCAGTACGGTATTTTTTTTTTCTTATTCCGTAAAAAATCACTTTCGGTTACTTTTGCTTATGCCCCTCTTCAAATAATAATTGTATTGTTCATGAAAATGCTGCTATTTTATTTTATTAATACAAATTTCTCTAGCGAGACAGGCTTAGACTTCAGTCTCATAATCTGATAAAAATATAGGAGCTCGGTTGTGCAGAGGTAATGGCACTCTGCCTCAACAATGAGAAAATATGTTATTATCATTTTTCTTTATAAACAGCATAATTATAATAAGGTAAAATGCTTACCTTTCTGAGCGAAGGGCGTAGGGCAATTTGACTTCGTTTCCCCTAAAGTCATAAAAGAAATATCATTTTATTGTGTTTGGTTACCATCTTGATGTCAGGAATAATTGCGCTTGATTGAAAGAAAAAATTATTTAATTAGATTCTGCATTTAAAATTACATAGAAGAAGAAACGAGCATTTTGCTCCGTCACAGTACAAAACATCAACAACACAGAACAGAACTTTTGGTTCGTATAAGTGTACCGGTAGTGCCTTATGATGCGCGCGCAGATCACACGATGTAAACACATTCCTTTTCTTGCGGAAAGGCGAGAGTCAGTGTTTCTGGATTTGTCGGTCTTCCGTAGCGAGGAGAGATCATTTATTTCTAACATTTTATTCACCCAATTTACACCGGAACCCAGTGGGGGAGGCATCCACAGGGACCGTATGCTCCTTTCCCTACCACCAACCTCTCGGAAGGACTTACAGCCCCACATGTTTAACGTGATCGTACTCCGCCTGAACACGGTGGCAGTTTTGGCGGTGGCGGGAATCGAACCTGGGCCTACCGAGTGCAATTCCTGCGAGCTAACCAATGGGCTACTTCGCCCTCCGCGACAATCTCCATAACTTTCTTTCTATTCACCCAATTTAGATCGGAACTCGGTGGGGGAGGCATCCACTGGGACCGTACCCTCCTTCCCCTACCACAAACTTCTCGGAAGAACTAGCGGACCCACATCTTTAACGTGAAATACATCGCCACAATTAAGTTTTTACAATACAACAATACATTACGCCACAATAATACATCGTAATCAATACATCTCCACAATTCTATCCACCATAATTCAATCATTTAAATTTTATAATGACCATATGATAAGCTCTTAATTCCGTCATTTTCATCCCTGTTACGTATACAGAAGCGTGACGTCTCCTCCACATTCGCTCCTCCCGCGCAGAAAACTGCTGCAGGTGAAAAACGCGGGCTTTAGCGGAAAGCCGAGAAATTGAAATTCGGAAAATCTTAAAATCCCGATCCTGCAGCAATTTTTATTATTTCTTGACCAGATTGGGCTTGTGAGAAAGCTAGATCTTTGAACTTTCTAAATATGTAAATAATTAGTGGAAATTATAAGAACTTTTTCCGATGCGAGGATTTAAAAACCAAAGTTGGTTTATTTGAGACGAAAGTGACTTTTGTTTTAAAATCTTTAAAATATATTAGAAATTGAAATTGAGATTTGAAATTGATATATTTTTACGCGCAATTGTCTGCTCTTTCTGGTCGTGTGATTTGTTTTTTCTACGACGTCTGGATGGTGGAGAAATAAGAGCAAAAAGGGCAAAAAACGGTCGAAATCGCATAAAACATTAAATAACAAAAAAAAATAATTCAAATTTTAAAAATCGGTTTTCACATGTCACCCCCTCCCCCCCCCCCCCTCCCCGGGTCTCCGATTGCCAAATTTCGTGGCTCTCCGACGCGTGGTCGCTGAACCTATAGTGTATAAGACACACATACACACAGACATTGCCTTTTATTATTTAATATTACGTAATATTTTAGTTCAAAATTTTGTCCCAATCAGTGTTTAATAGCTAAGGAGTTTGGGAAATTACTACAAAGTGCGCATGAATATGAGTTCATGTGCTTATGTCTTTAATGTAAGTTCACTTTTACTTTCTTATACGTAATATTGAGAAAGTATTGCTTTTGCAGCCACAAATATAAATGTAATTTCCACGAAATATAATTTTTATATCAGTCTTTGATATCAAAAGATGTAGAACAAGATAGGATCTTTTTTAACTTCGAGTGAAAACTTAGAAATGTATTAGAAATTTTACATTTCTTTGACAACAGAATAGAACAAAATTTGACATAATCATGCCTAACAGGGATTTTTTATGGTTGAATGATCACGAGACTCAATAGTTTCAATCATTATAAAAAATAGTTGCAATACAATGTGTTTTGTTCGTGGCGTCATTAACATCATATTGGGGGGCAAGTTATTTCTACGGGGATGCAATGTACAGTATGGTTAAGGGGGCATAGGTACTTTAATCAATCGAAATTCATTGAAAATAGTATTAATTTTACAATTTTTTAATTTTGATCATGTGCATTCCATATGTTTGAAATTCTTAGACTAAATAGATAGGATGTCTTTCTTAATATACAAATTTTATTGCAGCTATATAACATTATATAAAATTTATATTGTTTTTGTAACATTTATACAATTTCGACAAGCATAAATGTATATGTAACAGCCGCGCGCATGATATTTCAAATAATATTATACTTGTGGACTTCAATTTGATAATAACTTGTTTATAACATTTACATCTTTAATTTGTACATACTTTCTGAAAACTTGAACGGAATTTAATATTTTTAAAAATTATACAAAGTAAAATTTCCATTTTTAATGCAAAAAGCATGTAAAAAATCTCATTAAAATATTTTTTTATTTTGTTATGATGAATTGTTCATCTACAAATTGCGTATATGTATGAAACACGTATAAGCAAAATATTTGAAAGTGATCGGTTCAAAACATTTTAACATATGTTGAGCGCAAGTGTTAAAATCACATATCTGAAAAAACAGCTTTAAAGTCTAAAAATTCATTCAGTGTTATTTAATATCTTATAGGTAGTAATCTTATAGGTTATAGGTTATCTTATAGGTTATCTTATAGGTCTTATAGGTTATCTTATAGGTTAATATCTTATAGTATCTTATCGCATCTTAAAATGCCCTTGGTGCATAAATAAAACATTCCTCTAATTACTGAGGTTTGAAAATCAAAAGTTTTCTTCAATTTAGGGTATGTTTGAGCTCTATATGTTGTTTCAGAAGCTCAAACATTAGTTTTGTGCTTACGTTTCTTGTCATTCTGATTAAGAAAGTATACTAGTTTTTTATTTATTAATAAGGCATTTTTTTCTCTAAATTGTGTGTATGGATAAAACAAGTAACATCACTTGTCATAATGGGTGCCATTGCCTCGAGAGGTTGGACTTCAACAACAATTGCCAGACTGAGGACGATGCACCTCAAGGGCATGAAGATTTTTCCAGATGGGTCAAGATCATACCCTGAATGCAGGCACTGTCCGGGTATGCAGCTTGATCCCAAGCACCTCTTTAACTGCCCTTCTATCATTGCAGCTCTCTTCAAGATCGAATTGAACTGTTCCAGGGAGACCCTTTATACGGACAAAGCTGTATATGTGGCCTGCGCAGTGCTCCACGCTTTTGGACCCATTTAGCTTTACTCTCCCCGCCTCCCTCCCAACCCTTTCCAGTTATTGCACTGATCACACGACAACAACAACAACAACAACAACAACAAGTAACAGCAAAAAATTTGAAAGTGATTGGTTAAACATATTTTAAAATATGTTGCGCGCAAACGTTAAAATCACATATTTGAGAAAAACAGCTACAGGGGAACTTCATTAAACCGAAATTCAAGGAACAGGAAAAACATTTGAGGAACAGAAATACAATATACGCAACGTATATACCCAAAATTCAGTCACATTACATTTTTGCTAAACTATCCGAATGGTGTTCCTGAGCACAATGATTTACGTTTTTTCCACTGTTCTTACCGATAGCCACTTTTAATAACTTTATAGCTGATGGAACTTTTACAAAAAGAAAACAATATTTTGTTTTCAATAACCTTACCGCTTTCTGCTCCAATATGTGTACACACGGTTTGAAAGCCCATTGGTTAAGGCACGGGGGTTGAAGTCGGACGACCTAAGTTCAATATCCGGGTCTGCCCATTCTGTCTCCGCGATCACACGGAGTACGGGTATGTTAAATATGTACATCCATAAGTTCTTCTGAGAGGTTTGCGGCAAGGGAAGGAGAGTACAGTCCCTGTGGATAAGCTAAAAATCAAATAACATGTTTAAAGGATTGTGTTAACAACATTAGTAATAAATTTCGAGAAACTATATGTACAGACTGGCTTTCTACTCAAATATTAAAAATAAAGGACACTATAACCTTTCTACCATCATCTATTTATGACAGAAAATTTGCTTTCGAACATTCAATCTCTTGTATTCATGAAAATGTGATGAGTCATGTAAGAAAAATTTTCAAATGTATTGGTTGCGTTGCCCAAATTGAAGATTAAAGTTACCATGAATGTCTTCACAGTACTCCATTAGAAATGTTCAACAGTGTGTATGAACAAGTACTGCAATATCTTGACATTAATATCATGGCAAAGAAAGTTTTGCTGCGTGGGACAGGAGTCTTTTACTGGTATGATCGAACATTTTCAAGTCATTCAAATCAGGGGCCTATAAATGTGCGATAAGAAAATTATTTTAAGTTATTTGTTTAAATGTATTGCAAATAATGGTTAATGTGTATTTTATGAAGAATACCTTCATTAATATCTTTTAACTTTCAAACTGAACTCCTTATTTACGTTAATCAACTCATTTTTAACATGTTCTACTTAAAAATGCTATGTGCTTCTGGGTTATGTATCAATGCATTCAAATGTATTGAATTTAGTAATCTCACTTTTTAAAAAATATATAAAATAAATTAAAAATAAAATGTATTCGAATCCAAATGACTACAGTGTAAGTTTCGTAGTGAAAGGTATTTACACTTTACAGAGATTAATCAATTCATGAAATTTATATTTAATATTAAAATTCTGAAATTATATACACTTATTCATTAAAATTAAATACAAAGTTATGTGTCACTCTCTAAAAGTATGAAAATTCATAAAAATGTGCTGTTTCAAACTCTAAGAATCAGTTCAAATTCGACTTCAGTTTCCTAAAAATCTACGAAGTTGGGATTTATTCTGTAAAAAGCGTAAACATATTGTCGTAGATCTCAGTTTCATCCTGTCATACTCCACACGTTGTTTAAATATGCACATTCAAATGTGCTCATTAATTAAGAATTGAATGGTTTTATGTTGCCCTTACAGCCGAAAAATCATGCCATTCGTATGTGTATGTCAATAATACCTCGCAATGAGATATCAAAACTCATTACACCTTTTTTTTAAGTGCTAATTGCGTATATTTCATATTTTAATGTTATTAGAATGCACTGCACTTACCCCAGAGGGTCACTCTTTCATTTAAATGCAATGTTAACAATCACATATCCTTAAAAAGTACAAAATGTGATTCTAGTCACCTAAAATTCGTGACAGTTTTAAAAATATACCTACCGATTTGAGAATCTTAGATGTTGCTGTAATATTAAAAACGTAGCTCTTATTCGGTAATCATCCACTAAGTATTGGGCAATTTTAACAAATTTCATTAAAATATCATAATTGTAAAAGATAAAGGAGTCTTAGGTCTTATGTAACATTAAAAAATATTCCCTCTTAGTTCCCCAAACATTTGATAAGAACTAAGTAATTTATCAAAATCGTGAAATTTTAGGATCTTAGACCTAACATTAATAACATAGAAAAGAACGTTTTGCTGGAATATCGAAAACATATACCTTAATTCCTGGAACATGGACTAAGTGTCGAGTAATTTTTGCTAAATTTCATTTCAATGTCATAATTTTAAATGATAAGGGATTCTTGTGTCTTATTTAACATTAAAAAACACACTCCAAGTTCCCCAAAATATTTGCTAAGTGTCTAACATTTCACTAAAATAATGAAATTCTAGGCTCTTATATTCCTTGAAAGTTTGATGCAATTTGCTAAATTTCATTTATGTATCATTTTAATATCATAATTAAAAAATGGATCTTAGCCTATAGCATTTAAAACATGCCTTTAATTCCTGAAACATGTAGTAAGTGTCATGTAATTTGCTAAATTTAATTTAAATATTAAAATGTTTCCCGAAAATTCATTAAGTATTGCACAATTTGGTAAGTAATACTGTCTCTAAATAAAAAAAGTTTTAAAAAATCCCAATGGATGGCACAACTGAAAATTTATTTGCTGATTTATCCATTCATTCAAGAAAAAATAGTTCTTTTAATATCCCTACGCCAAGTTTGTGATAAGGTCCATAACTTAAACTGAGTATAAGTTATCACAATTGCCACAATCAAATAAAAATGGACGAACCGTTCATAATCATAATCGTAATAAATACAGTATATAGGTCCTAGTAGAATTAAAACCCATTAAGATATATTAAAATCCCGTCACACCTACTATAATTACTAGATTTCAATGAAATAATTCCCTTCCCACCCTTTAAAAATTAACTTAGTAGACAATCCTTTTTCACACGTAAAGAATTCCCATTGTAACCTAATATACGGAAAATCCCCTCCTTAACATTCATTAAAAATATCTCTACACACCCAGTGAAAACCAGTGTAACTTGCATAAACTACTATTAAAATACATTCTAAATGAATCCCTAATCATAAATGTTTACACTAAGTTTATGAAAGAAAATCCCTTTGAATGGAAAAATGTCTTACAACCGGCAATCATTAGATCCATATGCAATGCAACATCTTAGTAAAACAGCTTTTAATACAACTTAACATGCTCTTGCTATTTCTAATGTAGAAATCAATCTTGTACTACACCCTTGCAATATCAAATAGTTAGTTCTGCTAGGTTTAAAACACACGTTCTTGTTTATTTAGTATTTTTTGCAAGTTAAAAAGTTAATTTTATTTATTTCGTTAAACTATGATTATAAATGGTGTCTTCTATTTTTCCACACTCCAAAACACTCGATCACACTAGGAAAATTTTCATTTTTAAAAAGAGTCGAAGCGTATTTAGTAGGTTCTGAAACGTGGTGTTAAAATATCGCACGGTAGACGCAATTAACATCTGTCTGAAATAGTCGAAATGTATTCGGTAGGTTCTGAAACGTGGTGTAAAAATATAGCATGCTAGATGCACGAATATCACTCCAAAAATAGTTGAAACGCATTCAGTAGATTAAAAAAACATGGCTTAAAATTTCGGATGGTAGACACACTAATATCACTCTAAAAATAGTCGAAACGTATTCAGTAGGTACTAAATCGTGAATTTTTGTTATCTAAAAATAGTCGAATTGTATTCAGTAGGTTCTAAATACGTGGCATTAAAATCTCACATGGTAGATATACGAACAGTACTCTAAAAATAGTCGAAAAGTATTAAGTAGGTACTAAATCGTGAAATTTTGTTAGCTGAAAAAATAGTCCAAACCTATTCAGTAGGTAGTAAATCAGGGTATTAAAATCACGTAAACCCATTCACACAAAAAAAAATATTGTATTCCCTGAAAATACATTAAGAGAATTCACTAAAATCATTTTTGCTAGTAGATCCATTTTAATCATTAATTAAAATCAATATTAAGTTGGCGCAAAAATAATTAATTAACAGCATTTCGTTACAATGTAGCGTGAAAAATTAATTAACAACGCTAACACGATCTATTAGTACACACAAGCTTGTATTAGCACACATCGAAGATTCATTAAGAATCCAAGAATTTAACTGAGTATTCATTCTCACCTCCTAAAAATATCATGTTTTCTACAAAATATATATGATTTATAATAACCCTCTTTCAAACCTACATTCGAATTCCCAAGACATTGAATAAATCCCGCCACACGTTTCTCCATTCAAATTCCATCACTCATTCATTCGTGATACGAAAGCTATCACCCAATGTCCATAACTTAGCATGCCATGATAGCACAACTGCCAGTGCGTTGGTCTACAACCCCGCGGTTCCGAGATCAAATCCGGCCAATTCCAACGGAAATATATCATTTTAAATTCCACCTGTGAGATGTCTCAAGCTGGCACTAGATGGCGCCACTCCATCGAATTTTCTCTCAGATGTCAACTCAAGGTCGCTTCATGACGTCATACGTCCAAATGTCTCCTCACTCAGTCAAAATATCAGATTCACTGTTCCAACTTTTAATCATTACTTCATCCGTTCAAAACTCAACTCCCTCGGATTAAAGGTCCCTCATTGCGTCAGCAGTTCACTGTTCAAGGTCATCTTATGACCTTCTCAGTACAAAGCTCAAGTTGCGATATCAAATGTTCAATTTGATAACACAATCCACACTCAGTCCAAAGTTCTCACAAAATATTCACTTCCTCCTCCTTCTCACTCATGAGTCATCGCCAGGGGGAGCTGCACCTCTGCTCCGGGGGGGCTCGACTGTCATTTCTCTTCTACTAAAATATCGTATCACTTTTTAAGTATGAAAAGATCTACAACAATAAAATATGTAATTGTTGTGCAACAATTAAATAGTAATGCTGATTACAACAATAGTTGCGAAACGCTGTGTTTTTTTGTAAGATTAAACGATAAAGCATATGAATGCTAACATTTTGCACGAACTAAATTCGCAGTAATGTTTAGAATTAAATTTCAATATTCTTAATGTTTTTAATACTTCAAAAACTCAGCCCTCTTCCATTTTGTGACGTTTGTGTAAGAAATCAATCAGGGTCAGCTGATAATCGACTCGACCAATTAAATCTTCGCCCGTAGGGAAGAAAAATTTTCGCTGCAGAAATGCATAAAAAATTGAATAACTCATTTATTAAATCCAAAATTTAAAAAAGACTCTTATATATTCCGTCCTCTTGCAAAAATTCAACTATGTAAGTTCATGTTAACAAAAATGCGAAGTTTTGCTATTAATAGTCAGTTCTGGACGCGAATTAACAACTCAAATATTGTTCCTTAAGTTTTGACATTAAATATTTATTTAACTACATTTTAAATCAGAAAAGGTTTATTTCAGTGTATTCGACATATACAAAATTATCTTCACAAGCAGATTTAAAGAAATAAAAATTCTTGGTCCCGTTTGTAAACAAATTTACAAACACTATTATATAATTCCCAAAGTGACAGAGATTATCAAGGAAATTGGATTTAATTTTGCAAAATATTGAATTTTCATCAATTTTCATTCATTTTCATTGATTTAGTATCATATTATCAATTCGGTCGCATTTTCTTTAATTTGACAGCATTTTAAAATGTCGCCAAATTTGTTGGAATGTGGTACATCTGGATTAAGAGACAAACGCTACTGAAACATCATTACAATACTATCCTCTTTCAAAACAAAATTAATTTCAGTGATCTGGTGTTATTTTTATCAATTTCACAAGTTTTATCGATTTTCAGCGATATTTTCGTTAATTTGTCAGTATTTGAGCAATTTGGCCACATTTTGAAAGTCGCCAAATTTGTTGTCAAGTAGGGTGGTTGGATTGACAGTCAAAATCTACCGAAACTTCATTACAATACTATCCCCTTTCAAAACAAAAAAAAAATCACTCATTTGGCATCATTTTTATCAATTTGGCAACATGTTTCTCAATTTGTCGATATTTTTTAGCGATATGGCAACATTTTGATCAATTTTGCAACATTAAAAATGTCGCCAAATTGGGCAATAACTACCGAAACATCATTCCAATATTATTCTCTTTCAAAACAAAATTAATTTCATTAATTTGGCATAATTTTTTCAATTTGGCAATATTTTAATCAATTTGACGACATTTTATGCATTTTGGTAACATTTTCATCAATTTTGAAACATAAATAATATCACCAAGATGGTGATATCCCGCCAAATCCCTCGCCAGGCGTTGCAGAATAGAACTATTTATATTTTCGTAGATTAAGGTTATACATATAATATAGAAAATATATCTACTTCATATATTTTCGTACATTAGATGATTATACCCAGATATTAGAAGATATACCCGTACTACATATATGGATTTTAAAATGTTTCTCCAAAATAAAGCAGATTATATAAGAATTTGAAAATATCTATAATCTAAACTCGTTAAACCCAAAGAATCCGCAATGATATAATCCAATCAAAAATGTAATTCCCATAAAATTTATATATATATATATATATATATATATATATATATATATATATTATTTTAGTCGATAATATAATATACTGCTGTAAAAACTCACTGGGTTTAATTCCGTCTCTTAGCATTTTTTTCAAATAATTTTACGGAACAAATATCGTTTGCATATCGATATCTCAATGAAGGGTTTAATAGTGTTTTTTAATTAATATTTTGATAACACCTAGTCTTCAACCTCGAAACATGGACTAAATTTTAATTAGGGCTATTCCAAGTCTATCGCGAAAATTTAATCCAATTCGATACAGTCGTTCTCATGTGATGATGAGACAAATAAACATATACATATATTCACAAATAAACACACAATCATATTTTCAATTTCATTTATATAGATGGTTCACGGATTACAAAATTATTTTTATGGTCCGGATGTATCATACGATTGGAGACGTAATTAGGCTACCATGCACTAATAGATACTTTGCAGTAAATATAATATTTGAAAGTATTTTATAAAAGGTAGTCAAATGGGCTAAATTAACATTGGCGAAACACGTATTTTATCTAATTCACTGTATAGCCAGCTAAACGATACATTAAACAACCAGCTTGAATACGACGGTCCCTGGATACTTTTTGCTTATTTTAATTAGCTGCGGCCTTATTTGGCACAGCTTTCCGGATATAGAAGTAGGTCATTTAAGAATAATTGAGTGCTCCATGACAAAATCAAAATTTAATATAATATATTTTTAAAATATTATCGCCACATACGTACCGGTACATAAAATTATTCTAATTTAATTTCTGACAATCACATACTGCAGTGTTTTTCAAATTAAAAATAAGTAACTTCTAAATAAAAGAAAAAGCATATTGGAACCTCAAAATGAGAAAAAGTTCATTGTGGACCAAATTCGGCATTCAAATTTAAAGCGTTATTTTATGTGAATGAAATCTACGACGTGCGCTCACTATAAAGGTAAACACTGTGAAGGCTCATACGCCGAACATAGTAAATAAAAATGCAAATTGTTTTACCTATATTGTGGAAAATAAGGTCGATTACAATTTTAATATTTTAAGATTTTAAACCACTGACTGTCTTAACACCACACTAAAATTTCATTTTGATAAAGTCAATTACGCGACAGTTATCATCCTAAAGGACAGACAGAATGAACAAAGTCATAATCACTTTTCAATTATGTTGGAAAGTGTTAAAAACAACGACGCCATTTTTATTTATGTATTACGTAATACTTTGGATCAAAATTTTGTCCCGATCAGTGTTTAATTGCTTAGGAGTTTGGGAAATTTCTACAAAATGCGCATGAATATGAGTTCCTGTGCTTATATTTTTAATGTCAGCTCACTTTTACTTTGTCATGTCTAGTATTTACGAAGTATTGCTTTTACTCAATTTTCGAATTCGAGACTTTGACACCAATAGCGGCTATAAATATCAAAGCATTTTAACGAAATATAATTTTTATATGAGGCTTTGATATCAAAAAATGTACAAGATGGAATTTTTTAAAATTCGAGCCAAATCTTTATATTTCTCTGACAAAACAGCATAGAATAAAATTTGACATAATCATGCACGAAAGCATAGAATAAAATTTGACATATCCATAGATAAAAGGAATAATTTATGCTTAAATGATCACGAAACTCAATAGTTTCAATCATTCTTGTGAAAAAGAACCGCAATACAATGTGTTTTGTCCCTGACGTCATTAGCATATTTTAGAGCAAGTTATCCCCCGAGAGGGTGCAATGTAAAGTATGGTTAAAACTGATTTTTCCAAGCCATTTAAAGTGAAGGGTAACACGTCAGAGTTGTAATAATTATAACCCACTCTTTCGATTTTTCAAAATTTTTCTTGTAATGCTTGAAAAGAAAAACGATTTCTGATATGAGAAAGTCGAGTTGGCACACTCAAGTTAATTTTCCCATGCAATAACATCTATGGTTGTAATTCTGTGGCGGAACTCGGAGCATAATGAAAAATTTATACATTTTAGACTCTTATATCACTGAAAGCGAGAAAATGTAAATATTTTTCTTCTTTTTGGGGATATATGGTGCAGATTATGAATATATAAGCATCATTTCAATATTTTAATATTTTGAACGTTTGTTTCGAAGAAACTTTTTTGTCCAAACAATGCATTTCTTTTTAACTTCCACTCGAAATATCTTAGGACCTATAAAATATGACGAAAATATGTGACAAAAATATGCATTAGGAAATCTTGTTTCTAGAAGAATATTTATATTTTAATAAATATTTTACAGATTTCAAGTAATCATCTACCCAAGTTGAAGAGGAATAACATTTTTCCGATTTTTAAGTTTACAATACTTATATCTTAAAACTAAAAGTGCTATCTCTGAGCAACAATCAAGAAGTTGTAGCTTTTTGAAAGCCCTAAAAGTGTATATAATTGGATTTTTGATCGATCTATCAGTGTTTGAAATATAGTGGTTATGATTTCGATATTATTGTACTTTGCCGGAGTTTTCCAACGGATGGGGAAATTGCAATATTTAAAATATCAGGAGTGTTGCAGCAAAATGCGTTTACTACTCCTTGGTAAAATATTGGTGCACAAACACGATATATTTCGTTTTCCATTAAAAGAATAGTATAAGTAAAATGAACGTGATGGATATGTATAAAGATGTTTAGTGATTGGTTAGGTTTGACTAGAATAGATAAAAATATACGTATTCAAGTACATATTTATGTGCTGCCAGGCCAGTTTATAGATTGACTTGAATCTAAAATCTCGCCATATATATTGTATACGTCTAATTTACATACCACCAAGCAAGTCCGTAAACTAATCAAAAATTTTGAATTGAAGCCTGTTATCGGAGTGGAGTATCCAGATGAATTTGTGGAACAAAACAAATGTTAACGAATTACTTGTAGTGCTTTGAAAACCTGCAAATGAAACAAATGAGTCTAAAAAAATTTAATAAACATATTGAACTTTCTTAGAATTTTATTCTACAAAATGTAATTCACTTAAAGCCATTTAAGCTCCATCGGATAAGAACCATCACCGATTATAGTGTTGAAAACCCAGATCACTCGACTGTCTTAGAGCTTACAGCAGCTGTTTTGAGTGGCCGGACAGATTATAGTGTTTCAAGTCAAATCTGACACGATGATGATTTTATAGTACTAGATTTATTGATTTTATGATATTAGATTTATTATAAACGTATAAGTGCTCATGCGCGTACTACACATAATACTGATATTTATTTCAAAATGCTATCGTTATTTTCACAACCATGTAACGACCTATCGCACTCCCAAATTTCACCTCAATCGGCTGAGTAGTTTCTAAAAAAAATACGGGGTTACATCAATGGTTGACAGACTAATATATTAACTGACAGAAATATGGACATAATGCTAAAAGGCGATGTTCCATAATAAATAACTTAGATTGTTCATTAATCGGAGCTCGCGCTCGTTCATTAATCGGAGCTCGCGCTGGTTCATTAATCGGAGCTCGCGCTCGTTCATTAATCGGAGCTCGCGCTCGTTCATTAATCGGAGTTCGCCCTCGTTCATTAATCGGAGCTTGCGCTCGTTCATTAATCGGAGCTCGCGCTCGTTCATTAATCGGAGCTCGCGCTGGTTCATTAATCGGAGCTTGCGCTCGTTCATTAATTGGAGCTCGCGCTCGTTCATTAATCGGGGCTCGCGCTCGTTCATTAATCGGGGCTCGCGCTCGTTCATTAATCGGAGCTCGCGCTCTTTCATTAATCGGAGCTCGCGCTCGTTCATTAATCGGAGCTCGTGCTCGTTCATTAATCAGAGCTCGCGCTCGTTTATTAATTGGAGCTCGCGCTCGTTCTTTAATCGGAGTTCGCGCTTGTTCATTAATCGGCGTAATGCATCTGTTGAGGTTTCGTCCTGTTATTTGCTGCCTTAAATAGCCTCGCGTACAGTTTTACCCAGCGTGCTATAATCGTTAACCTTAAAATTCATTTCGTATGTTGGGAGGCTTCGTCTTCTACTTCCTGAAGGTCGCTGAAGTTGCATCACGAAATATTTTGTGTCTCCTGTTATTAAGAGCCTTTTCTTACTGTATTACGTACAAATGACAAAATGTTATAGCTACGTTGTGCCATTCGTTCGTAATACAGTGACAACATATCGTGTCACGTTTTAAGCATAGAGAGATCTACAACAATAACACATATAATTGTTGTAAAAAATCGGAATGTTGATTACACCAATACTTACGAAATGCTCTGTTTGTTTGAAGGATTAAACGATAAAAGATATGATTGCCAACATTTCGAATTATCCCAAGCGCACGAACTGACGTTGTAGTCATGTTTATAATTAAATATCTATATTTTTATTTTTAATACTTCAAAAACTCAGTCCTCTTCCATTTTGTGACATTTCTGCCGGAATTCAATCAGGGGAAGCTGGAAATCGACTTGACAAATAAAATCTTCGCCCCTAGAGAAGAAAATTTTTCGCTTCAGAAGTGCATAATAAATTGAATAACTTATTAATTGAGTCAAAATTTAGAAAAAGACTCTGACCTCTTGCAAAAATTTAACTATGTAGGTACATGCCAACAAAAAATATTGTTATTAATAGTCAGTCCAGGACGCGAACTCTCAGTTCAAATTATATTAAAAGTTTCTTAACTAAATTTTAAATGTTTCTTAAACTAAATTTTAAATCGGAGCACGGTTTATATCAGTGTGATTGCCTAATCTTTCCCTACAAATCTACCATATTTCATATTTTTGTAAACAATAGATTTTGCTGTACGTGACAAAAAACACGAGAGACGTGAAATTCGTCAAACAGTGGCGGCGGCAGTGTCAGCTACTTTTTATTTAAAATAGAAGAATTTTATTTAATATAGAAGGAATTTATTTAAAACTAGCAGTATACCCGTTCTTCGCACGAAAAATATAATGCAAAGAAATTAAAATTTTAATTATGTAAAAATTTCTATAATATTTTATGACATTGTTACTCTAAGCAATGTATTAAAATATTTAATTTAAAAGATGTATAAGAATATCTGTTCTCTCCATACAAAATTATCTTCACAGGCAGATCTGAAGAAAAAACATGTTGGACCCGTTTGTAAACAAATTTAAAAATGCTATTATTTAATTCCCAAAGTGACAGGGATTATAGAGGGAATTTAACTTAATTTTGCAAAATATTTAATTTTCATCAATTCCGAGTCATTTTCATTAATTTAGTATCATGCTATCAATTCGATCGCATTTTAATGAATTTGACAACATTTGAAAAAGTCGTCAAATTTGTCGAAAAGTGGTACAAATGGATTAAGAGCTAGCGAAACATCATTACAATACAATCATCTTTCAAAATGCAATTAATTTTATTGATCGGGTGTCATTTTCTTTGAATTTGGCAACCGTTTTATCGATTTGATGATATTTGAACAATTTAGCCACATTTTAAAAGTCGTCACATTAATTATCAAGTAGATTGGTAGGTTGACAGTCAAAAGCTACCAAACATCATTACAATGCTATCTCCTTTCAAAACAAAATTAATTTAATTAATTTGGCATAATTTTAATCAATTTGGCGACATTTTTATCAACGTTTCGCCATTTTTAGCAATTTGGTAACATTTTCATCAATTTCGAAAATAAATTGCCAAGTTGGCGACATCCCGTCTAATCCCTCGACAGACAAGTGTTACAGAGATGGACGGACGGATCTATTTATATTTTCGTAGATTAGAAAATTAAACCCCTGTATTAGAAGATATAAGCGTACTACAATATATGGATTTTAAATTAAACACAGAGGCAGCACACACAGTGTGTTGAATATTCAGTTTGAATATGAACGTTTTTACAAACATAATTTTGATTCAATTACTATTTTTATTTTGGATATAATTCCCCATTCTTCTGAAATAATTTGCTATGAAAACACAAACCTTTTAAATCAAAATACTGCTTTTCACTAAATCAAATTATTGGTCTAAATCAAATTATTAATAATCACAATATAGTTAAAAATGACTTATTTAATACTTCAATTAAACATCAAACAGTGTATACACTGTTACAGACTCATTCTCATAAAATCACACGCACTCAGAGGGAAATACACAAAAAAACACTCTATTAACTTAATCTTTAAGTCACAACTAAATAATCTCAATTCTCTATTTGAACCTAACTATGATTGGGAAAAGAAGCAGAAATTGGGTATTTTCCATCAAAAAGCAACATTTAAATAGACTTTATATTTCTCTCGTAGATCTTAATAACAAAAACATTTCGGACGCCTAGTTTTTGATCTATTATTAACAAGAGCAAGATAGCTAGGTGTTAAACTCACACTTTCACACCCGAAAGAAAACCGAACTCAAACTACAACTCAATTCCTCAATTTCATTAATTCATATACACACTATTATCAGTAAACAAATTATTGCGTACTACGAACTACTTAAACAAAAACACAATCTTAATTTTCCTTACCTGATACTTATAAAAAAATTCCATAAATCAACAGTTACTTTTAGAACTGTTGCTAAGGACTTAATTCATATACCAATGCTGCGAACAAGCAACTACTATTTATACTAAATCAAATTTATGAACATTTTACTACACAACGAACACATATAATCAAAAATTATTTAGAACTGTTTAAAAACTTAATAAACTACCTTACATACATGATATTAAAACTTTTGATTTCAAAGACCTCTTTAATAACATTGATATTCATGTTTATTTAAAGTCATGCTAAATTTATATGAAAAATTTAATCAATCAAAAACATCGCTATACAAAAATTCAAAACATTGTTAAAATCCATTCTGTTCAACCAGTATCTCTCTCAGGATAATTACATATACAAATTAAAAAAGGGAATTCCACAGGGGGGAATCTCATCCACAATACTTGCCAACTCTTATCCACATTTTTATAAAATTCAGTACCCTTTCAACAGTCATATCATGTACAGATTCATTAATGATGTAATTATTATTAAAATTGCTATTGATGCTAATATGTTAAACTTTCAGTTTTATCTTCCTAATCTACAACTAATTGAAAATGTATATACATCACACTGGATCAATTTCCTAGACGGTACTTTAAAAATTCAAAATGAAGACATATTACAAATTAAAATATACGAAAAATTTGAATCATATAACATCAAAGTAAATAAAATTCAACATTTTTCACCCTATTTATCAAAATCAGTACATAAAAATATTATAAATAATCAGTTATTATGTTAAGTACACCATGTTACTACAAATAACATCTTATTAAATTCATAAACACCTCTAAACAAAATATATACCCTCCAAACTTTATGTTTTCATTTATTAAAATATAATTTAATTTTAAATTCAAAACCTTGCTCCAATTGCAGCAAAATATTGAAAGGTCAAGCTCAACCATTATTGAATAAAAAATAATAAACAATACAACATTTGCATGTTTCACTTCCAACAGTTGCATTCATAGTCTGTCAACTTATCTGTAACCTGTTCTGAGTTGAAAAAAGCTTAGACATCAATAACTATACAATGTTAGCAGCACAAGGGGTAACTCAATTTATGTTATTTTATTATTCTTATTCTTATTCTTTTTAATCTCGTACATAACATTCTTATATGAATACACAGCCATATTCTGTTATATTTGATTATATTATTTGATTATTTTTATATTTATATCTGATCCATATTATACTTTCTTCTACGCCGGGCCATGTGCATTATTTCAGTGATGCAATTTACAGTTATGCCCACATAAACCTAGAATTAGACTTAACGAACCAAGTACAGCCCCTGATAACGTACATGATTTCGGAAATGATTTTCAATTTTTTCAATTTATTCATTTTCAAAACATTTTTTGGGACCCAGAAAGACCTAGCTCCACGTGCAAAAATTTTTCTGTTTTGCAACTTTTCATCCTATACACCATTCTTGCTTTTACACCATGTATGTTTATGCAGGGAACAAGTGGATTAGTTCCTTAAGTATCTGTATTACATATATCATTTACAACACAAAAAAATTTAATCTAACGGCGTAGTTAAAGGATTATATTCACCAATCTTTACCACATGTCATTAATTTTCAATTCCTTATATATAGAACAGGGGAAAAGGGGAATTTTATACCAATTTAGAACCTGTTTTATTTATGTTTTATTTATAATGTTCTAATGTTCTATGTATCATCTTCACAAGTTTGTCGTATAGTCATTATGGATATCAAATATTCACTTCAGACCATCTTATTTTAATTTTAGCTATATAGAACAATTTCAATAAATTATCAATCTCTGGTATATATAACACATTAAATTAAAATTCTTCAATTATATATATATATATATATATATATATATATAATATATATATGATAAACAAGATTCTTACAACTTCACTATCATAAAGCTGCTATCATATCAATCTTGTAATTCTATTCAATTGTTTAGAAACATCATTTTAAACCAGCTATTCCGAATACATCGACTTTCTGATCCTCGGTTTCACTTTCTCCACATCAATAATCTTAAACGCATTTGTCAAAATTACCAATATCCGGAAGTATTTGTAAATAATATTATTAATAATTTCAAATATACCACGTAATAATTTTACACATGCATTATTTATCTTTGATTGGATAACTCATTTTTGAGAATTCACCCATTCCTATCACCTAACTTACCACTTGGCCAGAGTCTAATACTGTTTACTATTTTCGAATGACTATTTCACACTTGTCCTGAGTCCTATACTTATTAATATTTTTGAAAGTCTCCATACATATTATGTATCGTTCAAATGTATTCATTCCGGTGCCCATTCGCATTGACGAAGTGAGGTGAAATGCTCAGTCGCTTGTTCGACTTACACGTGGTAGCAATGCTTGTGAGTTCATATTTCTGTTCGAGGAGGTATTATTTTTCTGATTTGTAATTCAATTGATTTATTTTTCTCCTTCCACCTGCAAGTAGACAGTTCCAATGGTGTCTATAGTTAAATACTATCGCCATTGTCAGAAATTGGTTATTCTATCGGTTTTAATTCGAATTGTATGGCTGTCCTGATGAGAATGCAATTTCGAACTAACCGTCATTTTTTGTGTAGTTTCAATTGATTGTTCGTTCTCTGTGTCTTAATCTTTTATCTTGAGCTAATTATCATTTTTGCAGTGTTTTCTTTTTCATTTTTAACACTTTACAACAAAGTTGAAAAGTGTTTATGACTTTGTTCATTCTGTCTGTCTGACTGTCTGTCTGTCTGTCTGTCTGTCTGTCTGTCTGTCTGTCTGTCTGTCTGTCTGTCTGTCCGTTAGCACGATAACTGCCGTAAAAATGAGTTTATCAAAATGAAATTTTAGTATGTTGTTCAGACGGTCTGTAGGACCTATGGGAATATAAATAAATAATATCACCCAATTAGTTTTTTATTGAACCCGGGTTGAAAAAATGAAATACATTGAACCCTATGGGACCTAATTTTTCAAACATTTTTTAAGTAAATTTAAAATTCACGAATTGCTTCGAAATTTTTAGGAAATATTCACATTATCCCATAGAATATATAAAAAAAAATTCAGTAAAATATGTTAAGTAGTTTTTTAATTAAAAAAATTATTTAATATAGGGAAAAAAACAAATTCAATTAAATTCTGACTTTGGGATATCTTCCAGAAAGAAAAGAGAGAGATATTATATAAAAAATTACTCTCCATTTGTTTAAACGTTTTGCATATGGGAGTGGCTTCATATTTTAAAATAAATTTGGTAGTTAACAATTTTTCATTTTTTTTAAATTTTATATAACTCTTCATGATAAATTTAATTGATGGCATTTTAAATGCACTTTCCTACGTCCTAAAGAGTTAAAATTTGGTACACAGCTTAAATTTGTTGAACATTTTATTCGACAAAAATTTGATGGATCTTTAAATATAGATCATACATTTTTTCGAAATGGCCTGAAAATAATCCCCGTTCACTTCTATAAATCATTGGTGTAATATTGTTAAAAATTCTGATGTGGACAGCACATGTCTTTCACTGCAGACTCATATTCGTTCTCTTTATTTATTCAATGATAATTTGAGTTTATCTGCACAACATAAGTATTTTAAATGACATTGAATTTACACGTTAAACTTAAATTTGGTTCTCATTTGATAGCTGGACTTATTGTCAAAGGTGGCGTAGCGAAAACGCGAAAAAACTAGAATATCTCAAAAACGGCTAGTCCTAGAGTAATGGGGTTTGTCTTATTCTTTTTGTTGTCAAAAATCACATATAAAATAGGAATTTAATTGATATAATTGAGCACACGTAGTCTTTTATTTTTATATATAACGATTTTTACTGGCCATCTCGCAAAAATAGCCCGTTCCTTTTTCCCGAATCGTAGTAGAATAACCTACAAATGATTTATATACAAAATTTTGTTAAATTTGGTATATAAATCACTTGTAGGTTATTGAAATATTATACTCCAAATTTTGTTAAATTTGTTCTATTAGTTTTTAACTAGAGTGGATAAAGGCGATTTCTGCCGGCCATTTCTCAAAGAAGGCAGATTCTTTTATTACGAATCGTACTATAATCTAATGAACATCAGGATTTCCCACAAAAAACATACCTACCAAATTTTATGAAATTCGGTCCATTAGTTTTTCAATTAGAGTGGATGTAATATCCACACAGACACACAGAAACATACACAGATACACCCTTACACACACAGACGTCTTCCTAAAAGTAGTTATTTCGTGTTCTAGAAGTCCCAAAACGTGTAGATCCTTTGAAAATTCGAGTTCCGATCTTCGGCACGATTCCAATACTTTGAGTACATACACATACACATATATATTATCTGTGTATTATCTGTGTATCTAAATTCCGTGCCTATGCAATTACAATAGTTGTGATTTTAAATGATCCCTAAACTTTTATTATTTCTTCAAGGAAGCCTAATTTTAACATATGCAGAATGCAAATATCTCAAGCGATTGTAAGATGAATTACATAAGAATTGCTGAATTTTTTTCACACAAAATTATTTAGCTCTGGAGTCTGGAATACAAGTTATATGAATGAAATATTCATTGATTTTGCATAAAGAATCAGATGATTTATATTTCGATACAGTTTTAAATATTTAAGTATAATAAATTACTGCAGTACTGTGATAATGTAAAATATATTACCACTGAATGAATCACATTTTAGAAATTTTTAAATGAAATTACATTTCAGTTGGAAAGTGTTTCATAATCAATGCTTATGCATGATTGATCTTTCTTGTTATTTATATTTATATACTTTTAATCGTGATTTTTGTATCCTAATATTCTTCTCATCCCCCTTTCCATTGTAGTGATATGTTACCTTATATCTTTATACTTAGTCTCGGGCTATAGTTACTCATTTGTAACAGATATGCTAGAGATGTTTTTTTTTGTACATACAGTAGTTTATGCATAATTTTCGATTAAAATCTTTCAATTTATATATATATATATATATATATATATATATATATATATATATATATATATATATATATATATATATATATATATATATATATATATATATATATATATACGGTCTTTAGAGCTTGTGTAAAAAGAAAATGGTCTGAAAAACATAACATAGGAGGAGATAACAGGAGACTGTAGAAAAAAACTTTATAAATAAAACTTGTACTAAATATGTATTAAATACCTCTCTTTCCCTGTTCCATATATCAGGTAACCTAATTCAAATTGGATTACATTTTGATTTTGAGATAGTCTGGTGAATATAAGCCTTTAACTGCTCCCAAAGATTAAATTTTTGTACTTATCAATCACATATGTAAAACAGGTACTTAAGGTTTTAATACACTTGTTCCCTGTATATACATACATGGTGTAAAAACATGAATAGTGTAAAATATGAAAGTTTCAAACTGAAAAAATTAATTACATATGGAGCTAGGCCTTTCCTGGCTCCCTAATTTTTTTATGAAAATGAAATTAATCGTTAAAAATGGAAAGTATTTCCTACACCATGTATGCTATCAAAGTCTATACCTGGTTCGGTTATACTTAAAATTCTACGTTTCTGTGTGCATAGCTGTAAATTGTATAATAGAAATTATGCACATGCCCGACGTAGAAGAATGTAGAAAATACGTCAGATTCATCAATAATCAAATAAAAAAATAAACCAAATAAACCAGCTTGTTGTCATGTAATAATAATAACAGTAGAATACAATGTGAAGTATGAAATGTGAAAAAGATTTAGAATAAAATAACATAAAATGAGTTACTCCATGCCTTGAACGTAAAAAGTGATACTTGCATAGTATTGAGCCAGCTCAAAAATATGTACAGTTAAGGTTTTAGTCGAAGTGTGAAACTGGTTGAAAAGAACATAGAGAATAGTAATATATTATTTTTTTTATTAATCAAATAATTGATACATTTCTGATTTCGAATTTATACTTATAATTTTCTATGGATTTTTATAGGTCAAATTGATGATTTAATTAAAATTTTGATTACTCAATAGAGGTTGACAATAATAATAACAGTCAATAAGTAGCTGTCAATAAGTAGCTGTAATTGGAGCATGGTGTTAAATTTAAATTTAAAATGTGTTTTAATAAAGGAAAAAGTATGGTTTGGCGGAATTTATTTTGGATGGTGGTGTTTATTAATTTAATAATATTGTCTTTGCAGTGACATGGTGTACTTAATTGTTTTATTCTTTAACTGATTATTAATGATATTTTTAAAAACTGATTTTGAATACTAATTTTTAATTTATCTTCATTTTGAATTTTTAAACTAACGTCAAGGTAATTGATCCCGTGTGATAACAAAACATTTTCAATTAGTTGTTGATTAGGAAGATAATATTGAAAGTTTAACATTGGTGCATCTTGAGTAATTTTAATAATAATAGATCATCAAAGAATCTTTACATGGTATGACTGTTAAATGGATGCTGAATTTCTCAATAGTGTAGTTAAAGGTAGGTCCGAATTGTTGATGAGATTCCTCCCTGTGGAATTACCATATTTAATCTGTAAATGCAGTTACTCTCAGAGAGATACTGGTTGAACAGAATGAATTTTAACAACGTTTTGAATTTTGGTATAGCGATGATTTCATTGTAGTAAATTGCTAATATAGATTTAGTATGACTTTATATAAATCACGAATGTAAATTTTATTAAAGAGGTCTTTGAAATAAAATGATTTATATCATGGATGTAAGGTAGTTGTTTTAAGTTTTAAATCAGTTATAAATTATTTTTGATGTGTTCGTTGTATAGTAAAATGATCATAAAATTGATTTAGAATAAATAGAAGTTGTTTGTCCTCTGCATTGATATATAAATTAAATCCTTTAGAAATAGCTCTAAAAGTAATAGGTGATTTATGGAATTTTGGTATAAGTATTAAGCAAGGAAAATTAAGATTGTGTTTTAAGTACTCGTAGTTCGTAGTAAACAAAATGGTTTGTTTACTAATAATAGAGATATTAGTGTGTATTGGAGTTAATGATACTGAAGTATTGAGTTGTAGTTACAGTTTGTCCAAATACTATTTTTTGTAAATAAACGAATAATTACTGCAAGCCTGATCAACATAAGTGATTACAAATTTGTCTTGTTGAATTTAACACATTTTTTGTTCATTCTTTGTGAATTTGTAATTTGTCATTGGTTTAATTTATTCACTTAGCAACGTTATACTATATTTTTTTTCAAATAATTTTGCAGAACAAATATTGTTTGCATATTAATATCTCAATGGTAGGTATAATAATGCGTTTTTAACAATTTACAGCAAAGTTGAAAAGTGTTTATGACTTTGTTCATTCTGTCTCTGTCTGTCTGTCTGTCTGCCTATCCGTTAGCACAATAACAGTCGTAAAAATGACTTAATCAAAATTAAATTTTAGTATGTCGTTCAGACTGTCTGTAGGACCTATGGGAATATAAATGAACAATATAACCCAATTCGTTTTGGATTGAAACCGGGTTGAAAAAATGAAATACATTGAGACCTATAAGACCTATCATCCATCTTGTCTCAAAATCGTGATTTTTTAAGTTCTTTTTAATTCATATTGAGTGTTGTATCCGTCCTAAAACCACTTTATTTTTGCTTAAATTATGTGCATCTACATACTGAAACAACGCAATTACAATATATTTGAGTTTAAATGATTATCCGATTTTGATTATTTCTACAACGAAGCCTATTTTTCATTTATGTAAAATGTAACAGCAAAATATGCATAATGAGTTGTATTAGAATTGCTGTATTTCTTTAACACAAAATTATTTAGCCCATGGAGTCTGCATAGCTGATATGAATGAAATATTCATTGATTTTACAAAGAGAAAGACGATTTTTTTTCGATAAAGTTTTAAGCATAGAGTTTAATTACTTGTAGCTCCATGATCTTAATTTTTAAATAAAATAAATTATTATAGTATTGTGATGAATGAAATGAATGGGAAAATGTTATGAATGAAATGCATGCTGTTTTTATAGAGAGATCCAGCCGTGTTATTTTTTCTATGACGTCATTTGAATGAATTTCAGTTGTTTTCGATGAAGTTTTCAAATATAATAAATTATCTTAGTATTATGATAGTTTTAAAAATATTACCGAGGAATGTATCGCATTTTAGAGATGTTTAAACCAGGCAATTTATATCTGTCATTTGAATGAAGTTCATTTTTTTCGATGAAGGTTTAAGTTTTCAATTATAATAAATTAATGTAGTATTGTGATAAGTTTTAAAATATTAACGAGGAATGTATTGCATTTTAGACTTGTTTAAATAAAGTTGCATTGAAGTTAAAAAGTGTTTCATAATCAATGCTTTAGGTATGGTTGATCTTTCTTGTTTTTAATATTTCGATAATTCCTTGTTTTAAAAATTGGAAACATGCTCTAAAGTTTAAATAAGGCTATTCCAAGTCAATACCAAAGTAATTTCTCCCATTTTGGTGCAGTCGTTCTGCATTGATGATGAGACACATAAACACACACATGGATCCTCTAACAAACACACAATCAGATATTCAATTTTATTCACACTTTACAACGTAGTTGAAAAGTATTTATGACTTTGTTCAGTCTGTCTGTCTGTTTGTCTGTTCGCATGATAACTGCCGTAAACATGACTTTATCAATATAAAATTTTAGTACGTTCTCCAGACAGTCTGTAGGACATATAGGAATATAAATGAATAATATCACCTGATTAGTTTTGGACTTAACCAGGGTCGAAAAAATTAAATACGTTGAACTCTATGGGTTCTAATTTTCCAAACATTTTTAGACGAATTTAAAATTCACAAATTGTTTCGAAAGCTTTAGAAAATATTCAAAATATTCTTTAAAAATATGAAAAAAATTTCAGCAAAATACAGGGTGGAGCGCAGCCAACTGACACGCCTCAACTAGTCATATATAGGGAAAAAATAAGTAAAAATATCTATAAATACAACCAAGTATACCATTTATATACCACCGATTACAAGGTTATTTTTTGAAAACTACATCAGGCAGATGGCCTCCGTTTACATCAATGCATTGTTGCAAACGTTTCTTAAAGTTGTCGTACACGCGCGTCCGTAGGTCCTCATCAATGGCTGCAAATTCGTCACCAATCGCTTGTTTCAGTTCTTGAATACTCATGATATGCCTGTGTAACACACGGTCTTTCAGGAACCCCCACAGGAAAAAGTCTGGTACACTGAGGTCGGGCGACCGAGCTGGCCAACCGATTTTGCCGGAACGAGAGATAACAGTTCCGAACATTTTACGAACTACAACCATACTGACTTACTGCGACGGCGCACATCATGAAATGGCATCCCTCCTCTACCATCCCCCCCCCCCCCCGTCAACCACGACAAACGATCGCGGCGCGCACAATTCAGATTTGAAATGTGTCAGTTGACTGCGCTCCACCTTGTATATTCGGTAGCTTTTTAAATAAAAATTAAAATAATAATTACACCCATACAGCACGATGAGATCACGTGACCCACTTCAAAATCAAATATGGTATCCACCTAGATTTTCAAAATCGGGATTTTAAAAGTTATTTTTAATTTATATTTAGTGTTGTATCTTGTCCTAAAACCGCTTTATTTTTGCTTAATATCTGTGCATCTAAATTCTGAAATAATGCAATTACTATATATTTGTGTTTAAATGATCAACGCCATCCAACTTGTATCAAAATCGTGATTTTTAAAGTTCTTTTTAATTTATATTTAGTGTTATATCCGTCATAAAACCGTTTAAATTTTGCTTAATTTCTATGCATCTAAATTCTGAAATAATGCAATTACTATATATTTGAGTTTAAATGATCATAAAACTCTGATTATTTCTACAACAAAGACTAATTTTCATTTATAATGATTGTAAACACATCAATCTGTAAGATGAGTTGTATTAGAATTGCTGAGAGAATTGCTTGAGAGATTGTAAACGCATGATGTAGAATGAGCTGTATAAGAATTGTTGAATTTCTTCAACTCAAAATTATTTAGCTCTGAAGTCTTCAATATAGCTGATATGAATGAAACATTCATTGATTTTACATAGAGAAACAGACGATTTTATAGACTTTTTCTTTGAAATTTTAAGCATAGAGTTAAATTACTTTTACATCTGTGGTTTTAAGTTTTAAGTAAAATAAATTATTATAGTATTATGATTAATGGAAGGAATGGAATAAAAGTAATGAATGAAATACTTACTCGTTTTACAGAGCCAGACGATTTATATTTCAATGACGTCATTTGAATAAAGTTCATTTCTTTCGATGAAGTTTTAAGTTATCAAATATAATAAATTAGTGTAGTATTGTGATAATTTAAAAAATAGTATCGCTGAATGTTTAACATTTTTGAAATGTTTAAATAAAATTGTATTGCAGTTGAAAAGTGTTTCATAATCAATGCATGATTAATATTTCTTGTTTATATAGACGGGGTTACATCACGGTTTCTTTAAGGGTTACAAAATTATTTTATTGTTCGCATGCGTCATAGGAGTGGAGACGCAATTGGGCTACTATGCACCAGTAGATACTATGCAGTAAATATAATATTTCACAACCCTTAATAAAAGACAGTCAAATACGCTAAATTAACATTGGCGAAATATTAAGCAATTCTACCCAGTCGATTTCATAACCAGCCAAACGATGCATTAACCAACCACTCTGAAGAATATGGTCCCTCGATACTTGTTGTTACATGCTTCGATTACCTGTGGCCTTATTTGGTTCAGGCTTTCCGGATTTAAAAATGCCATACTATGGAAGATGCTAGTGAGGGCTCTGTGAAAAATCATTTTTAAGTAAAATATATCTCTAAAATATTATCGCCACATATGTACCGGTGCATCCTACTTTTAATTTCTGGCAATCACATACTCCAATGTTCTTCAAATTAAAAAAATCTACATATAATTTCCTCAAAATGAGAAAAAGGTCATTGTGGCCCAAATTAGCCATTCAAATTTAAAGCGTTATTTTACGTGAATAGTATCTATGGTGTAATGTAAACACTTTGGACGCACTCACTACAACTGTAAACACTTTGGACGCTTATACTCCGAACCAGGTAAATAAAAATGTAAATTATTTTTCTTGTATTGTCAAAAAACAGTTCTAGACTATAATTTGAATATTCAACTTTTTTTTAATTTTTCAAAATGCATTCGTCTAAGGAAGTACACTTCTATTTATTTTTTTTTTACTTTTCTTAATTTCACTCAAAATATTATCGAAACTATCAAAGGTATATGTAAGTGGTCAATGACAACTATGTATGTGGAACTTTAGTTTTTAAATCTATTTATTTTTTTGAAAAAATTTTACTGTTTTTGAGTAATCAAGTTGTGAAGTTGAAGAAGATTAAAAGTTTTCTCATTTTCAAGTTTTCAAAACTTATATCCTAAAAACTGAATGTGCTAGCTTTAAACAATAAGCAATACTTTATTTCTCTTTAAAAACTCTACAAGTGCATTCAATTGGATTTGAAGTCTAGCTCTTAATTTTCGGAAGTATGCGGCTATAAATAATTTTGTTATTTTAGCATTTTAACTTGGGATTTCCAATGAGTGGGATTATCCGTAATATTTAAAATATCACGATAGTTGCAGCGAACTTTGTTTCTTACTCTTTGGTAACATATCGGTGCATAAGAACGAGCTATTTTGTTTTGATTTATAAAAATTAAGAGGTTAAATGAACTTGAAAATTTTAAAGATTTTTAATAATGGATGAGGTTTGTCCAGAATAGAGGGAATATACGTCAAGTACGAATTCAAGTATTCAAGTACGAATTTATGTGCCTCAAGGGAAGATTATAGATTAACTTGAATGTATAATATCGTTAGATAGAATGTATTTTATATACCGAAGTTTAATTCATATACCACAAATCTAGAAGTTATTAAAATAATCAGATGTTTAAAAGTGAAGTATTTTGTCTAAATATCCAGATGAAATCGGGGCGAAAATTAAAAGTGCCAGCTATCTATAAAGAGGTAGAGAGTAACTTGTGGTGCCTTGAAAGCTTCCAAACAAAACAAATTTGTCTGAAGAAATGGAATAATCTTATAGATATTTATTGGAGCTTAATTTTGCAAAATTCTTTCGGCTCCAGCGAGCTGAAGTCATCGCCGATTTTTATTTTTAAAAACATGTACACTAGAATTACAGAGAATACTGTAATACTGTTCCGGAATTCTGCGGAACACAATTTAAAAAAAGGTTGCCATACTTCGATTAGAGATAGAATAATTTCATCCGTTTTGTGCTCAGCTAAAAGCTGTACAAATGGTTATCGTTAAAAATATGCCTATGATCTTTCAGACTATGAATACCATCAAATGAAATTTAGGTATGCAATGGCAAAATTAGTTCTAAAATGAAATTCACAAACAATCAATTTCAATTTCAGTATTTATCCCACTGTGCTTTTTGCAAATGCGGAAAACAGTGATTATAAATGAGACAATCTACTGAAAAATGCACACATCGCTCTTTTATATTTATTGCAAAAAAACACAATTTCCATCTCCCAATAATAAACTGAATTCTAGAAATGGAAGCGAACGAATGTGGGCGTGGTCAGAGATATACGATATATGTCCGGCTTATTCACAATTATTTTGTTTGGATATTTTCTTAATAAAGCTGATTTTCTGTAAATGAATATAATTGTCAGGATTTCCATTTCGTTTGATTTCATATAGAAGGCAGGGCAGCTGTAAACCTTGTTTGGGCTCCATCATGAAATTAAATTCCAAGGCTCTCTTTACATTTAGTCGAGAGGATATATTGTGTATTCCAGCATTGTTAACCTCACTTATCGAACTTCAGTGATTTAATTAAGACGCATACCTCTAATTTTAAAGATTATTAAATTTAAATGCTAATGAAAGTTATTTCATATAATTTTTTACTCCGGTGGAAGGTATTTTCATGAAAATAGAGAGTATAGCGTGTATCTACATTAATATTGATAATATATGTAATATGACAATGATAATCATATATGGATAATTGTTGTGGGTTATGGATAATTGTTGTAATAATGTAAATAATTGTTGTGGGTGTCTTTTCTTCACAGTCGTTACTGTGCAGTTCTACTCTCTTTATATTTGGACCTGCTTGCTCAAAGAATCATATAAAAATTAGACCCGCAACTTCTATGAAACTGCATCGCAGACGAAAAACATTATATGGCAGAATGTAGTTCTCAATTTTGATAAAATTTCAAATTGGAAATATTTGTCTAAAACCAATTGCCAAAGCACGGAAAGCAGGGTTCCCCATGTTGAAATATCCTATATATACTGCCCTCTACAACTTTATAGTTTATGCAAATCTTACATAAAGTATAACGTTTGGCAACAATCGACTTTCAATTTCAAAGAAAATTACCCTGCTGGACAATTTAGTCATACATACTTCACTGGGACAAAATATGTACAGCTGTGGGAAAAAATGAACCACCCCATGTCATATATGCACCATTTATAGTAAAGCAAATTCAAACATGCCATTCGTTAGGAAACTATAGGATATATTTTTCAACTGTAACTTCTTGAGTTATAGTTTATAAATAAGTACATTACATTTCAAATGCTGATATAAGCACACCAGACACGTTTATGTGTACAAAAGCAACTGTACGTCTCAGAGAAGTTGAATCATTTTCTAACATCATTCCATAAAATGTGTAAATCTAAAAAATCTTGATTTCAAATGCTCGTTTGTTTTTATCATGTAACACAATATTTGTATTACATGTTACATTCCAATTACGGATGCCAACATAGCCATTTCGAAATTCCAATTGCGGATGCCAACCTAGCTAATGAGCTATTTAAATGCTGCGGAGGGAGCCAATGGCAATACAAACATAAATAAGCAGCGCATCCCCTTCTTCACTTCAACGAATCAACAACGACACTACAATGTGAAAAGAAAAAGGTTTGAGAGAATGTTCTAGAACTTTCCAACAGATGCAATTTCGACAGCGTCCTAGACGCACCTGAAGTTTTTTTGGTAGTCGACTTTAAACTCTCGAACGAGTCAGCATCATTTTTCTTGGGTTTGTGAAAGTGTCTCGAGAATGTGAGCAATAAAATGCTAGCGAGAGCAGTTAGATGTGTATCGGTTTTCCTACATCATTGAAATAGCACGAATATGCACGTAACACAAAGAGAAAAGGTAACCCACTTTCAATTGTCACTATTAGCACGGAAGGCACACCTTTAACGATTATTAAAATAATTGACTACCAGTTCATATGAGTAGACCATATGAACGAGTTCGTAATATTGAACTATAAGAACTATTCTTTATCGATTGTTTAAAGGAAACTGTTTTTAAGAAATTTAAATCAAAGATATTATGTGTGTAAATATATATATAGCTATTAATGTAATATTGTCAGTATTATGTGTCTTTTAGTAATTGATTTAATTATAGCATAGTTACTCCAGATATAATAGATATCTATTAAGTAAAATATTAAAATAAATTGAGCAATTAAGCATGTGTGTTTCTTTATGTTTTGTGTGTTCGTAGTCCGAGCTTGAGAACCGGGAGCTTACATGCTCCACCCTTAGTGGCGGCATCATAGGTAAGTCCTATACTGGTAAATTTTGATAAGGACAATTTTACCTTATGACATGAAGTCGCCGCGCGAATTGGTGCCGTATGTGGTCAAGCTCGGAGAGAATTAATTTTCATAAGAGAAAGTAAAATATATAAGTAAAAGGCAAAATTAAATTTAATAATCAGTTTGAAAATAATATTAAATTTAATAATGAGTTTGAATATAAAAGTGAACTTAATAATAAGTGGAATGTAATATTGAATTTGACAATGAATTTTATAATGAGATATAACTCAGTAGAATGATAAGAATATGCATGAAAATGATAATTTTAATATGTATTATATTATTGTGTATATATGTGTGTATTAGTGTAGATATTTAGTATATAGTCAGAAGTGTATAACAGTGTATTAAATCATGGCGCCGAATAAAACTAGGCAATTAAGTAAAAGATCGAGGCAAGATGCTCCAATTATCGATAATATACAGCAGGAGGTACATATAAATAACAGAGTAACAGATAGTTCGGCAAATAACACGGTTCATGTACAAATGCCCACTAATTCATCGCTGCCAATTATGCAGATGTTGCCATCATTTGATGGACAAAAAGACAACAACGTGCATTTTTTTATAATGCAATTCAATGAAATATCGGATCTAACAGCATGGTCTGAACAAGAGAAAATAATAATTGTGAAATCTAGATTAAGAGGAAAGGCTCAACAATTTTTGGCAGAAAATATTGCTCTGCAAAAGGAAAAATCATATGAAAAATTCATGGAGTTATTAAAAAACAAATTTGAAAGGAAACAAACATTAGTGCAAAAACACAACAATTTTAACAATCTGAAACATTTACCAAATATGACAATTAAGGAGCTTGCACAAGAAATCGAAAACCAGGCGATAATTTTTCTAGAAGTAGATGAAACAATGGACGCAAATGTAAAAAAAATTACAGAGAAAATTAATCTCACCAAATTTTTACAGATAGTCAGAGAAGATTTAAGAACAGAAATAAAAAAAAATGACCCGAAAACCTTTGACGAAGCAGTGAAAATAGCTGAGGTAATAGAATCCGCATTGGAGGAAGATAGTGATTGTATAAATAATATTGAAATAGAAAATAAAATAATTGAGAATGTAGAAATAAATCATGTAAAAACTGAAAATAATGCAGAAAAGCCGCCACAGAAATTCTGTATAGCGTGCGGTCGCAACAATCACTGGATGTCCGAATGCTATATGCTTCATAAAGTACAAGACAATTTAAAAAGGGCGATGACAAATGGAAATAACATTCAGGAAACTACCAATTTTCAACAAAGACCCACTATTCAAAATAAATATGCACACTATAGTAGGGCGAATTTCAGAAGAGGTGCTAACATATTTAGTGCACTAAATTTTATGCTTAAACAACATAAATGCCGCAAATCAATCGTAAAAAGTAAGAAAATATAATGAAAAGAAATTGCAAAACTCAGAAGAAATTCTCCACGTTATAAACAAGTTAACGGCTCTAGAATATAAACAAACTGGGCTGAGCAGTTTAGTAGAGGTGAGTAGTTGCCTTCCTGCTGCTGCAGAAATAATTAAATAAATAATTAAGACATGGTGGTGGAAAAAGTATTAGATTGACATGACAAAACAGCAAACTGCAAACGTAAACAAATAGTGACGTCCCTTTAAAAATGGCGGCGATGGCTGACATGAGAAAATTTTCAAAAGTGTATGTTGCATAAAAGCTCATAACTTTAGAAATAATGCGAATTTTAGAATGCGGTTTTTTGCACAGTGTTCAGAAATGTTCAAACATTCAGAATAAAATAAAATTGAAAAATTGATTTTTTGAAGGCTTAAAGGTCCTATGCCCCCTTAGCAATTCTATTCAGTCGACTTTGCATCTGTACAATACCTTTACTCATAACCAACCACTCTGAAGAACCCCATCAATATATACTTGCTTTACATACCTAAGTAGCTGCGGCCTTATTCGGCGTAGCTTTCTGGATTTGATACTTCTTCCCATTAGAATACTGGTTCTCTTTAACGGATTCATTTTAATATAGAACACATTTATATAATATTATCGGCAGATATTTTTGTTTCTTTCAGTCATTTCACTTTAATTTCTGGCAATTTCATATCCTAGTGGTTTTCAATTTTTTTTTTATAGCGGAACCCTTCTGAAATTAAATTTGATATTACTTGCTTCAAAGTAAGAAAACATTCATTGTGGACCAAATTAGGCATTCAAATTTAAAGCGTAATTTTATGTGAATAACATCTATGCTTATGACGAAAACACGGAACATTATGAAAAATATAAACGCTTTGAACGCTTTTGAAAAATAAAAACGACAACCTAGAACCTAGTAAATAAAAATGTTAATATTTTTTCTTGTTTTGCCAAAACTGAGATCTAGATTATAATTTTAATATTTTAATATTTTGAACATTTTATTTCTAAAAAAAACAATAAATTTATCTATCCGAACGTGTGTCCTTTTTCTTCATTTTTCTTAATTTCACTCGAAATATTTTCAAAAGTATAAAAGATAAATGTAAGATAGTGATTATGTATGAGGAAATTTATTTTCTACATCTATACGTATTAAAAAAAGCTCTTAAAGCTTTTGGGAAATAGATTTGTCAATTTAAAGAAGATTGAATATTCTCCTTTTTTCAAGTGTGAAATGCTTATATTCTTTAAAGGTGCTAGCTTTAAGCAATAAGCAATAAATTGTTGCTCTCTGAAAAATGTACAAGTGCATTTCATTGGATTTTGAATAAAGCTCTTAGTTTTCGAAGTAAGGTGGCTATAATTTCGATATTTTAGTATCTTAAGTTGGGTTTTCCAATGAGTGGGAAAACCGTAATACTTAAAATACCACCATAGTTGCTGCTCAATCTGCTTACTTACTCCTTGTTAAATTATTGGTGTATAAGGACGAGGTATTTTGTTTTGTTTTAAAGCTTAATATGAAGTTAAATGGACTTGTAAAATTTAAAGATATATAATGATTGATGACATCTGAACAGAAGAATCGGAATATACGTATTCAAGTATTTATTTAAGTACAATTTATATGCCTGAAGGCAAGTTTATAGATTGACTTGAATATATAATATGGTTAGACATAACGTATACGTTTATTTTATTTACCGCAAAGCAAGCAGTTATTAAAATAATTAGATATTTTAAGGTGAAGTATAAAGTCGAAGTTTCTAGATAAAATCAGGGCGAAAACTAAAAGTGATAGTGAGTAACACTATCTATAAACATATAGCTAGTAACTTGTAATGCCTTAAAAGCCTGCAAACGCAACAAATTAGTCCGAAAAATTCGAATAATCTTATTGAAATTTATTGGAGTTTTGTTTTACAAAATGTTATTCACGCAAAATAATTTCAGCCGCATCGAACTGGAACCACCACCTATTTTCATTTTCAAAAAATTTATACGAAAATATCATATCGCGAAATCCCTGGAATACTGTCGCGAAACTTTTAAGGTTTTGCGAACACACTTTGGAAAACGTCGTCATGCTCTAGAGATAGAATAATTTCATCCGTTTGGGGTTTAGCTAAGAGCTGTCCCTATGGATGCCGAAAAATGCACGTAATCTTTCGAGTTTTAAAGAATAAAATGAAATTTAGACATAGAATGGCAAAATTAGTGCTAAAATAAAATTCACAAGAAAATTTATTTCAAGTTCAGTATTTTTTCCACAGTTATTTTGGCACTTGTGGGAAACAGTGATTTGATATGATTTGACCATCTAACTCTCGTCATATGTGAAATTGCAACACTATGAAGGAATAAACGTAGCCATATGCAAATCACAGAACCGGTAGAGGATAGAGATATATGCAAATGATTAAGTTTGTTTACGTATATGATCAAGTGACATCCAGTTTCGGATGATAAAGGCCAATGAATGACATCAGGTATGGTTTTCAGATGTATCTCGCTTCTGCCTGTGGGAGAATGGCAGAAGTGGGCGTGTGTGGCGGTGTCCTGGAGAATGCCACTTGCCACCTTATATCACCGAGCGTCAAAATGGCGCCTCACCAGACATCATTATTTGGTGCGGTATCATGTTCGATCAGGGGGCAACTCTGATGCACATTGCACGTAATCTGACAGTGGACCGGTACGTCACACAAGTCGTGATGCCTGTGGTTCGGCTACTAGTGCAGGCCATCCCCGACACCGTGTTCCAGCAAGACAATGACACACCGCATGGCGTACTCTCAATAGCCTGAATGCAATTGACATCCTTTTATGGCCGGCAGTCTCGCCGGATCTATCTCCTATTGAACACGTGTGGACCTTCACCGGACATCAGGGACCACTGGTTCAAACCGTAGATGAACTGCATGCCGCAGTGGACGCTGCTTAGATAGCAAGGACTACCTGAAGCAGCCATTAATAGCCTCATCGACAGTAAGCCTTTCCGTTTAACGGCCTATATAGATGTCCCTGGAGTTCACATTATTTACTGAATAAAGATGTTTATTTTACATATCTTTGTGTGTTCTTTTAATGCCTTGCGTATGAGTCCCTCTTCTACCGGTAACGTGATTTGCATATGGCTACGTGCATTCCTTCAATGTGTTGTAATTTCACTGTTGATGAGTTTATATAAAAATCTCTCATCTCTCTTTCATATCAATTGCAAATAAACACCATTTCAATATCCCAATAAAACTCGGAGTGCTATAAATGGAAGTGGACGAATGTGGGCGTAGTCAGATATACGATACATGCCCGTCCCATTAAAATTAATTTTTGTAGATATTTAATTAATAATGCTGATTTTTTTATAATCGAGCATAATTGTCAGTATTTTCTATTCGTTTGCTTTCACATAGGATGCAGAGCCTCTGTAATATTTTTTGGGCTGTTATATACAAGAGAATTACAAGGCTATGTTTACAATTACTGAAGGGATGTAGAGTGCCTTCCAGAATAGTTGATATCGGTTTTCGAGCTCCAGTAATTGATTTTAGACACATACCTTTAATTTTGAAGATTGTTAAATTTAAAAAGGGGGACTTTTTTTCTTTAAATCTGGGAAACGCTATAAATAAAATTGCAGCCCTGCAGCACGAATCAAAGTCAAGGGAAAGTCCATTTCGAATTTTCTAATATATGTCTATCTCTCTAGTATTTTACGTTATTTCTGTTGCATGTGTCTTCATTCATATTGAGAATATATGATATATGATAATGATAATCATGAATATGGATGACTGTGGGGATTTTTCTTTAGACTAGTTACTGTGCAGAGCGACATTTTATAATTAGACTTCTTTTGATCAAGGAACCATATACAAATTAGACCCGCAACGGTTTGGGACTGCATTACAGACGGCAATTAAATGTAACGTGGCTCAACTCACCTGTCTCATACCAGAATTCCTTTCTGTTTTCTAATTTTAGAAGAAAAACTTTAAAAATCTATATCGTGACTCCAAATGATTACAACTATAGCATGTTATCCTTCGTTTTAGAGTAAATTGAAAAAGTATTTCAATTGATTCCATGCTCGACAATATACCCCTTGGAAGGGTACCTGACCCTCAAAGGAGAGTAATCAATTTGTATAGTTGTTACCGCTAAAGCTCGAAAATCATTAAGGTGCACATTACCTAGCTAATCTGCAGATTAACTGATTTGCTCCGTTAACGTGCGGAATCAAATATTTCCCGCATTGTACCTAGGTAATGTGCACATTAACGGCTTCCGTATCGTTAAAGTTCAAAAGTTTGTTTCTCTCATTTTCTTTCCCTTCTCCTTCCTCCTCTCCCTCCACTTTTAGTTTGGTTTCGCCAGCGTCTTGTCGTCGCCGGTTGTTTTTATTTCTCAAAATTTGCGTCGGCTGCCAGTGCGTAGCATAGCTAATTCTGTTTTCAAATTCGTTTCTGCCTGTTAGCGCGTGAATTTGTGTCGTGATTTTTTTCAAACAGCAATAAAACAATCCCTTGGTACTGGGCAGGGTTTCAGAAAATGTGACTGCAAATCTAATGTACCACAAATAGGTGTGCTCATTGCAAAAACCAATTGCTATGCAATTCAAAGTGTCACCAATATATAGATTGCACTAATAAGTAAGCATAATTTTATCATATGTTTTTCAAATTATTTTCCTTAATTGTAATAATATTTTAAACCGCCTGATTCTTTGTATTATAGCTTTTAATTGATTGATGATTGAATGTATCAACTAATATGTTGATTGTTTGATTGTATTAACTTGATTATTTAGTTAAACGCTGCTGTTGTTCCAGCAAAGATCTTATTTTCACTTTAACGAGTGCCTAGCAGGTAATGTGCAGATTATCTAGGTAATTTGCAGTTAACCTAGGTAATTTGAGAAATGAAACAATTTTCGACACTTTAACGGATCACCCTAGTTAATCTGCACATTACCTAGATAATCTGTATAAGAACTGATTTCTGCACTTTAGCAGTAACATCGCGAATATTTAGTACGACAATGATTGAAACTATTACATCTCGTGATCATGTTGCCATATGCAAACTCTTTTAGGCATGATTATGTGAAATTTGGTCCTATCCTGGCATGTTGTAAAATATAAAATTTCGAAGAAATTTCAAAGTTTTTGCTTGATTTAAAAAGATTCTACCTAGCTCTAGACTTCTTAATAATAAAGCCGGATGTAAAGTTCTGTGAAAATCCATTAATATATATGGCTGCTATTGTGCACACAGGAAATCGATCATAGACACCAGACAGACGGAAAACGGACATCACTCCAAAAATAGTCAAAACGTGTTCAAGACGTCTTAAAACATATATTTGCATCAAAATCTCGAATTCGAAAATTTTCATGAAAGCAATACTTTTTCAAAACTACGTATAGGACCGTAAAAATTACATGAACGAATTTAGTACTGTAACGAGTGAGCTGCCAGCGCAGCGATACCTGGGAAAAATAAAATAAAGAAGAAGAAGAAGAGAGAGACGGAGGACTCACGACATCGGCTCGAAGCCCACCAGTTTTGTGGTGTCGAAAGCCCAGACCATTCGACTCGTCCGAGGACTAAGAGCAACTCAATGAATGGTCGGCGGTTTTGTGGTGTGAAACTTCTTAAATTTTGTAATGTTTGTGATGTATCTGTGAATAGGTTAATACTGTCATTAAGCTTCAAAATGTGTACAAGTGTATCCGTGTCAATCCTGTACAACTAGCGGATATAATTTGGCGCCCGAACGTGCGGTCGGTGTTTGTGTGTTCTCAAAACGACGGACAAAAAGAACTCTTGGAATAACCCCATCTTGATGTGTTCGTGTGAATGCGGTATTGGAATATCCCTTTCATGCCAAGGATATTAACAGATAAGTGTTCAACTTGTTTAAACTATTTTAAGTAGTTGTACTTCTGTTTTCGTCATCCGGCATTGCAGTAGTGAAACCTATCGTTACAAAAACATTCTTTTTTAAAACGACGTGCTTGCCGTTCTCGTCTGAGCGTCGCTATCATTTTCGCGACGGAATGTCTGCGATGGATCTGTGGATTAACGGATGTGCTGCAACTGTTTTCCTTTTCTTTCTCGCTTTTGATCAGAATTATTTATTACGTTTTAAGACGAAAAAAGACTGTTCTGTGTTAATTTGAAGAATTTAGAGAGTTTACGATAGAAATGGCTTATCTAGGTAAGGGACGTAAAGAAGATCTAAGATTACTTGTTCAAGAGTTGGGATTAGATGGAACAGACACTCTTAAGGTGGTGGAGTTTAAAGATTTGATCACGAGTTCTGAAGGCTATAGTGAAGAATTGACAAAATATATGTTAGACAATATTATTGAAAATCGAATAGCAAGGGAACAGGAAGTCAAATTGGAAAAGGAAAGAATGTTTGAATTGGAACGTTTGAAGTTGCAACTTGAATCTCAGAGGGTCTCGCAATCCGTAACCGCAACCCCGGTTTTAGAGACGGAGCAACCCAATTGCGACGTGAGGAGAATTCTCCCTGAATACGACCCTAAAGATGATGAAATGGCATTACTTTTTAATTTATTTGAACGACCACTTCAGTTCTTAAAGATTCCAGAAGCGACTTGGGTCCCATATTTAATTGGATCTTTACCATCTGAGATCGGACAACTTATTGCTAGAGAACCAGAGGAGGAATGCCAGGATTACAATAAAGTGAAGCCATTGCTGTTGAAAAGATATAAGCTTACTGCCGATAAATACAGACAATTGTTTTCCCTGCATCGTAAGAGCCAAAACAGTACTTGGCGTGATTTTTGTTTTGAATTAACCAGTTATCTTGACGGCTGGCTTACTGAACTGAATGTCAAGACATTTGAACAATTAAAGGAACTCGTCCTGGCTGACCAAATGAAGAAACGAGTACCTCAGGAAACCAAAGATCATTTCTTTGATATTTGGCCAGAGCTAACCAACCCCTTAGACTTGGCGGAAAGGTTGGATATTTACGACTGTTTAAGGACTAATCAGAAGAAAAGTGCGATTCCGCCGTTTCCGAGGAGGACTAACACGGTCAGAGATGAGGTTACGAAACCTTTTATGCCCAAGAGGTGCTCTCAGGAAGGCAGAACCAATCGAACAGATGCTGGATCCAACCAGGTACGACCAACGTTAATCCGTTATGGCTGTGATAAAGCCGGATTTATAAAATCAAAATGCCCAACTTGTAACCCTCCCACGCGCGCAGCAACTCGTTTTGAGAAGATCCAAATCCACAGTTCAGAGGTACTGGAGCGGGCTGCAGTCGTGAGTGTCACAATAAATGGTATACCAGGTACAGCGTGCGCGGATAGCGGAGCGACACACTCTATTGCGGGTGAGACCCTGTACCATTTTCTGAAAGATGAATGAGTTGAGTTTGAGAAAACATTTATTACGATGACGCTTGCTGATGGTGACCAAACTGAGAGGAACGCTTTTACCACGTGTGTGACGGTATGTCTGAAGGGACGTTCTTTCCCAGTAACTCTTTTCGTGTTACCAGAAGCCAAAGGAAATCGTACCCTATTGGGAGCAGATTTTCTGAAGAAATCCGGAGTCGTGTTGAATCTTCAAAACAATATATGATTCTACAGTGATAACCCAAATGAATACTTTCCATTCGTTGAAAACCCTACTGTCCAGACCTGTGACACTAAAGAAGGTACGATAGCGGCGAATTCTTGTCTACTCCGACCCAACGAAGGTGAATATCTAACGGAGGACCAACGCCGAAGACTCAATGCGTTGCTTACCCAGTGTGAAGATACCTTTAGTCCGGGGGGAGAACCGACGCCGTATATGGAACATCGGATCGACACGGGTGATTCTTTCCCAGTTGCCACTACTCCCTACAGGCTTTCTCCTGCCAGAAAGGAAATTTTGAAAGAACAAATCGACACCCTTCTCCAATCGGGCGTAATCGAGGAATGTGACTCTCCGTATGCTGGCCCGGTGGTGTTAATACCAAAACAGAATGGAGATTTCGGCCTTTGCATCGATTACCGGAAACTGAATGTTGTAACTAAGCCTGATCCATATCCTCTACCACGTATGGATGATCTTTTGCAAAATGCTAAGACGACTACCTACATGTCTACCATGGACTTAAAATCTGGTTGCCATCAAGTCAGAATGTACACTCCCGATAAGGACAAGACAGCCTTTGTTTGCCCATTTGGAGTGTTCCGATTTACGCGTATGCCATTTGTTCTAAAGACGGCCCCTGCAACCTTCCAGAGACTTAAGAATATTTTCCGAAACGGATTGAAAGTCAACATCCTAGCCTATTTGGATGACATTATTGTGATGTCCTCTACCTTCGAAGAACATTTGGAGGACCTTCGGTTAGTTTTTGACCGGTTACATAAATTTAGACTGCATGCCAATCGTGCAAAGTGCTACTTTGCTTGCCCAAAGGTTAAATACCTCGGCCACTACATAACGAGAGATGGAATCGAGGTAGACCCCGGGAAAATAGAAGCAGTTCTACAGATACCCTCTCCAAAAAGTGTTAAGCAAGTACAGAGTTTTCTCCAGACCTGTAGTTGGTATCGACGTTTCATTCCTCAGTTTGCTGAAACCTCCAGGCCGCTGAGCAACCAACAAACACCCTGGAGGTGGGGGCAAGACGAGCAAACAGCCTTTGAAACTCTGAAACAAAGTTTGGTGTTACCACCTGTGTTGAAGCAGGTCGATGAGGCCAGGCCTTTTATTTTCAGAACTGACGCTTTAAGTTACGCTCTGGGTGCGGTCCTTACTCAAGGGCAGGGCCCCGAGGAGCACCCCATCGAGTACGCTAGTCGATTGTTGACTTCCGCGGAAAGAAACTACTCAACTACCGAGCAGGAAGCCCTTGCTGTGGTCTGGGCGCTAGAAAAATTCCGCGGATATATCGAAGGAGCTGAAATAACTGTGGTTTCCGATCATCAGCCCTTAAAATGGCTGATGAGCCTGAAGTCGCCAACAGGACGACTGGCAAGGTGGTCCTTACAGATTCAATCAATCGTATAATTTGAAGTTTGAGTATATTGCCGGTAGAGTGAATGTCATTGTCGACATGTTATTCCGCCCTGCATGTACTACACACGAGAGGCCCACCTGCGACATCTGTACTGTCACCATAGACTTACCGTCCAGGAAAGCGAGTGATATCCGGGACGAGCAGTTCAGAGATGATGACTTAAAGAAAATTATTGACTGTTTTGAAGGTGACCATAGAACTGAAAATTTCGCAAATTGGACGAGCCGTGGTTATCTTATGTCCCAAGGAATCCTGTATCGTTACTCCCCGGATACTGAATCCGAAGACGCCCAGTTAGTGGTACCGATCCAAGAGCGCAAAAGAGTCTTGCAGGAGTACCACGATACTCCGACCAGCGGATATTATGGTGCTGAGGGTACTTACTACAGGATTGCCTCCCGCTATTACTTTCCTGGAATGAGAAAATACATTGCGGACTGCGTGAAAAACTGTGTTGATTGTAATAAATATAAGCCCAGTAACCAAAAACCTGCTGGACCTTTAAGGACACCCGTGTACTCCCAACGTTTCGAAACACTTGCGATAGACCTCTTCGGCCCCCTGCCGAAAACGCCGGACGGGAAAAAATGGATTTTCATAGTGGAAGACACCTCTACCAAGTGGGTGGAGCTCTTTTCCCTCCAACACGCCACTGCAAAAGAATGTGCGGTAATTCTACTGGAGGAGGTGTTTTTGAGTTATGGATTGCCTCGCCGACTTATCAGCGACAATGGTACCCAATTTGCTAGCGCTGTCCTTCAGCAAGTGTGTAATGTGCTCGGAGTCAAACAAGTACTGACACCTGTCTATTGGCCTCAAGCGAATCCTGTGGAACGGAAAAATAGAGATCTAAAACCAAGACTGGCCATCCTCGTGGGAAACGATCACACCTTGTGGTCCGAAAAACTTCCAGCTATACGTTTTGCCCTCAACACCGCAAGATGTGACACTACTGCTCATACTGCAGCAGGCATTGGCAGTTGTTGCATTCTACTTCTATGGATTGCCTGATTGAAGGGATAAAACAACAATGAAAAACCGTTTGCAAAGTCATTTGAGGCCACATTTTATCAAGATTTTTTCTCCCTTGTATGGATTGTTTGTCAGCATACAAAATGTTTTCCATGCACCATGTTTGGAATAAATACGCAAAAATTAAAAAATAACAATACGGACACTTCCCGATTCATTGCAAAACTTTTTAAATATATCTACCAATCCCGAGAATAGGCTTTTTCTGAATTGAACTTGAAGTATTTGCATAAATAATAATAAAAAATCCCCACAATTATAAAATTCTGGCAAATTTCTTTCGTTTTACACAAATTATTCGAGATATTGTAGTGCAAATGTATTTACACCATTACACGTAGAGTGAAAATACGCCTGCATATGGTACAATAATAATATGTAAATTATTTAGCAAAATATAGCTGAAGTAAAATTTAATTGGAGGGGGCAATGTTTTAGCAATACCATCAAATTCTCTACTACATTGAAATACATATACTTTGCTAAAATTATAAATTTAAGCAATGGAGAGATAATTTATTATACAAGTTTTCAAAACATAATTGAAACATTATTTATAGCATTATTAACATTTACAGCAATTAAACACAGAATACAGAGTAGAGATTAAAACCCATCAAACGTGATAATCAAAATCAGATTGGTGACAAATGACTAAATTGCTGAATTCAGTATAATCTAACTTAATAGCTTGTAATATAAACAATCTTATAATACATTGAAAAGAAGGTGCACCTTGAAAAGGTACCCTGGCAACTACTCGTCAGGCGTACTTTTTACAAACTTGAGCAGTGTAATGTGGGTACTTTTTTTGCCCAGCTTGCTGCATCCAGGTGTCGCTGGTTTGAGACTCGCGACATTATCCGGCTGTTCAGAAATGAACACCAACTCTTCACTTTGCAGGTGTCTTTAACAAAAGTGTTGCGAGTCTTTTGAACTAGCTGTCTTAGGGTCTAGCTGCCTTAGGTCTTTTGAACTAGCTGTCTTAGGTGTGCCATAGGGATAACAGACAAGTCACAATTGCTAAGATATCTTGCGTCCGTCGTGTATCCTCTTCTTCGATAATGTTCCATATCAGCCCATCTTACTTCGGGTTAGGTTAGCATCGCAACCTAACCTCAACCTAGGCTCTCGTATTTCATGGTTTTGGTCGGATCACGTGCGGTTACGTGCTATGCTGCTTATTGGATCAAAATGGGCGCGAATAATATGTAACCTGATTTAGAATAATACATTAACAGGTGGGACGTCTTAAATATTTTTTATTTGAAAACTGTCAGCAGTGTCGTCAGACTGGCGATTTATTTGTATTTCGTATAATTTATCAGTGCTCATTAATCATGCATCTTTAATCATGCATCTTTCAACACATATAGAGGTTTCCTTAATTGGAATAGTACTACATCTGGCATCACATATATCGTGTACTATTTTAAACTTACATACAGACACTACACGTACCTACTCATATATACACGTATTATACACGTAATACACACTAGTATATACATTGACGTATCCTAAAAAATGTACGGTTAATGAATCCCTAGAGGCGAATTCACGGAGAAGTTGAATTAGAATTTTAAACAACGTTAAAATACTGCACGTATGCATAGGGAATTATAGTAGAAACTCCATTATCCGAAACCTCTTACAAACCCATTGCAGAGCCTTTTTTGTTGTGTGTTTGATTTTCTATATAATAAAAGGCAATGTCTGTGTGTGTGTCTGTCTGTCTGTCTTATACACTATACGTTCAGCGACCGCGCGTCGGAGAGCTACGAAATTTTGCAATCGGAGACCCGGGGGGGTGGGAAGGGGACACGTGAAAACCGATTTTTAAAATTTTAATTATTTTTTTTGTTATTTAATGTTTTATGCGATTTCGACCGTTTTTTGCCATTTTTGCCCTTTTTTTTCCACGATCCGGACATCGTAGGAAAAAACAAATCACACCATCGGAAAGAGCAGAGAATTTCGAGTAAAAATATATTAATTTCAAATCTCAGAGATAAATTCTAATATTTTTTTATGATTTTAAAGCAAAAGTCACTTTTGACTCAAAAAAACGATTTTTGGTTTTTAAATTCTCGCATAGTAAAAAGTACTCATAATTTCGACTAATAATTTACATTTTTAGAAAGGTCAAAGATCTGGCATTCTTACAAGTCCAATCTGGTCAAGAAATAGTGAAAATTGCCTGTAGGATCGCAATTTTAAAGACGTCATGATTTTATATTTCTTGCCCAATACTCGGCGAAGAACCGATTCTCCCCGACATTTCCCACCGCAGTAGTTTTTCCCCCGTCTCCATGGAGACCACCACGCTTCGGGTTTTAAATGTATTAAGAGCTTAGCATATGTATTGGATACATCGAGTGAAATAATTATATTTATGTGATATTTTAAATGGTTATTTTAATTTATGGATGTTTTAAATAATTTAAATGATTGTATTATGGTGGATTGAATTCTGGTGATGTATTTGAAATTATTATATTTATGGATTGGTGGAACGATATGGATGATTCATAGAATGATATGGATTTTATAAATGGATATTTGAATTTATGGATATTTTAAATGGAAGGAGGGTACGGTCTCTGTGGATGCCTCCCCCACTGGGTTCCGGTCCAAACTGGGTGAATAAAAAGAAAGTTATGGAGATTATCGCGGAGGGCGTGGTAGCCCAGAGGTTAGCGTGTGGGAATTTCACTCGGAAGGCCCGGGTTCGATTACTTCCATTGCCAAAACTGCTGCCGTGTTCACGCGGAGTACGATCACGTTAAACATGTGGGTACGTAAGTCCTTCCGAGAAGTTGTTGGTAGAGGAAGGAGGGTAGGTCCCTGTGGATGCCTCCCCCACTGGGTTCCGGTCTAAATTGGGTGAATAAAAGAAAGTTATGAAGATTATCGCGGAGGGCGCGGTAGCCCAGTGGTTAGCGCGCGGGAATTGCACTCGGTAGGCTCGGGTTCAATTACCGCCACTGCCAAAACTGCCGTGTTCACGCGGAGTACGATCACGCTAAACATGTGGGTACGTAAGTCCTTCCGGGAGGTTGGTGGTAGAGGAAGGAGGGTACGGTCCCTGTGGATGACCCTCCCACTCGGTTCCGGTCTAAATTGGGTGAATAAAAAGAAGGTTATGGAGATTGTCGTGGAGGGCGCGGTAGCCCAGTGGTTAGCGCGCGGGAATTGCACTCGGTAGGTCCGGGTTCGATTTCCGCCACTACTAAAACTACCGCTGTGTTCAGGCGGAGTACGATCACGTTAAACATGTGGGACCGTAAGTCCTTCCGAGAGGTTGGTGATAGGGGAAGGAGGGTACGGTCCCTGTGGATACCTCCCCCACTGAGTTCCGGTCTAAATTGGGTGGCACTTCCTGGCCGTCCAAACAGTTACCTTACACTTTTCTGGTAGGTCGCGCCAGCGAGTGTGCCATGGTTAGAATTTGCCACGGTCAGAATTTTCAAGGATAGCGAACAGGCTGGTCGCCAAAGCTTTTATACGGTTTTTGGCCTAAGGACAATTAAAAACCGAGTAAGTGTTTGCTTTTTACACGGTTTTTGGCCTAGGCACAATTAAAAACCGAATTAATCTTTGCTTTTTATAAGGTTTCTGGCTCATTATGCTGGATTGAATTGTGGCGATGTATTGTTTACATCGGGTGGTGGTTGGGACCACAATGAAAAAACTTAAACACTGAATAAATAAAAAAATAAATAAAAATAAAGTTATGGAGATTGTCGCGGTGCATTTATGCATCGGGTGGTGGTGGAGACAATCTTAAAAAAAAAAAACTTTTTCGCTGAGCAGCATCGTTAAAAAGCGAGTTTGCCACTGTCAGGACTTTCAAGGGTAGCGAACAGGCTGGTCGCCAAAGGCGGCTAGTACTAAATAAAATCATTTTCTAGAAAAACTCGATATGCTAACCAACGTATTTTTTCTGAGCTAATATTTATTTTCTTAGGCTGTTAAAGAAGCTCCGAGATATGGTTGCAAAACACGATCAATCTAACTTATGTCAAACAAATGCAATTCAAAATGTTATGACAAATAAATAAATATAATTTCAAACTAAAAAATGGCATTTATTTTTACTTTCCTTATATACATAATGTATAAGGAATGTACTGTGACGGGGTCAAAAATTAGAATTCGAGTTTTTGACAGGAGAACAGGTTTCAAGCATCCCTGATCACGAATCAAACATTTTTGAAGTGATTTCTGTGTGTGTGTGTGTGTGTGTCAGTGAGCCAGTGGAGACGATAACTGACGAACGAATGGACCTATTCGAACCAAATTTGGTACAAAAATCACAATCCGTAAACACTGGAAGCCTATTGTTTTCCTACGCAATCGAATGTTCAGAACCCCCTAAATTTTCGAGTGAAATTTTGAATCGTCAAAAATCTAAACCGCTAATAAAGTTACGCAAATAGACATTTCTTATGTAATTTTTCATTAGAAAACGATTGATATAAATTTTAGAACGCTAACACGAACCGCTCTCGAGATATTGCACATTTAAAAAAAAATAATCAAAAAATCATATAAAACAAGAAAGATCAATCATGCTTAAAGCATTGATTATGAAACACTTTCCAACTTCAATGCAATTTTATTTAAACATGTCTAAAACGCAATACATTCCTCGATAATATTTTAAAACTTATCACAATACTACATTGATTTAATATATTTGAAAACTTAAACCTTCATTGAAAAAATTGAACTTCATTCAAATGACTGCATTGAAATATAAATTGCCTGGTTTAAATATCTCTAAAATGCAATACATTCCTCGGTAAAAATTTTAGAATTATCATAATACTACGATAATTTATTATATTTGAAAACTTTATCGAAAACAACTGAAATTCATTCAAATGACGTCATAAAAAAATAACACGCCTGGCTCTCTCTATAAAAGCAACATTTCATTCATAAATAATTCCCCCATTCATGTCATTCATCACAATACTATAATAATTTATTTTATTTAAAAATTAAGACCATTGAGCTACAAGTAAGTAATCTCTATGCGTAAAACTTCAGCGAAAAATATCGTCCTTCTCTTTCTAAAATCAATGAATATTTCATTCATATCAGCTAAGCAGACTCCATGGACTAATTTATTTTGTGTTAAAGAATTACAGCGATTCTAATACAACTCATTCTATATATTTTGCTGTTTACATTTTACATAGGTGAAAAATAGGCTTAATAGTAGAAATAATCATATTTGGATGAGCATTTAAACTGAAATATATTGTCATTGCGTTGTTTTAGTATGTAGATGCACAGAATTTAGGCAAAAATAAAGTAGTTTTAGGACGGATACAACACTCAATATGAATTAAAAAGAACTTTAAAAATCACGATTTTGACACAAGATGGATGCCATATATCATTTTGAAGTGGGTCAAGTGATCGTTTCACATCATGGACACGTGATCGCTTCATATAAGAGGTGTTATTATTATTTTAATTTTTATTTAAAAAACTACTGAATATATTTCGCTGAATTTTTTTTTATATATTTTATTGAACAATTTGAATATTGCCTAAAATTTTCGAAGCAATTTGTGAATTTTAAATCCGCTTAAAAAATGCTTGAAAAATTAGGTCCCATAGGGCTCGATGTATTCCATTTTTTCAACCCGGGTTCAATCCAAAACTAATTGGGTGATATTATTCATTTATATTCCCATAGGTCCTATAGACCGTCTGAACAACATACTAAAATTTCATTTTGATTAACTCATTTTTACGGCAGTTATCGTGCTAACGGACAGACAGACAGACAGACAGACAGACAGACAGACAGACAGAATGAACAAAGTCATAAACACTTTTCAACTTTGTTGTAAAGTGTTAATAAAAAAGAAATATTTCCTATTGAGAAACATGTTCACTTTTCATGTGTAATACCTTGCGATAAGTTTGGTGACATCATTCTCGTGGATCATTCTCTGTACATTATTTTCTTTACATTCATGAAAAAATATACTTTGAGTAATACTTTTGCATTTGAACGCCAATATTCATTTATCTGCTGTAAAAATAACTTATTTCTTCGTCCATAACACTGGGCGAGATGTTGGCGAGGAATTTAGTGAAAAGTCGCCAACTTGGCGACATTTTAAAATTTGCTGAATTAACGCAAAAACTCGCCAAATGGATAAAAATGACGCTAAATTAATAAAATTGACGACTCATTGATAAAAATTCAATATCTTGGAAAGAATATAAATAACTACTATAAAAATAATCGATTCTTTTTACTGTAAAAGTAGTAAATTCATTGCATTATATAAGGAATGTCATGTGCTGCCCCATCAGATTTTTTAATAAAGCATCATTACTTTTTTATAAAATGTATGCACTTTACAAAAATAGGTTCACTTTTTATTAGCATTATAACTGTGGCCTCACCTCTGCATTGACAAATTTTCGATTATCCGAAAATTTCAATTTTTTCAAAATCAAATTGGTCCTAATTGATTAGAATAATAAAGTTTCTAATGTAATATGATATTTTATGTCTGTCTAATTAGGGTACCTTATTGTCAATTTCTTAAAAATATTTCATTAACGCATTAAATTAAACTGCCCACTGGCATCCGATACTTATCTAGACTATGATGAATTTTAACAGTCTTGTTTCAGGTAGAACAGAGAATAAATTTTAACTATGATGAATGGTCAATCTTTGTAACTCCACTAGCCCATTTATTAACAGTGAGGAGATCGCTAATCATTAAAATTTACTTAATGCTGTAATTAGTCATAAGAGAATGTAGTTACGTGATTTTCACTATGAAAGTAGTAGAATAAATGTATATAGAATAAATACGAAGAGATTTAAAAGTAAATGTAAATTCAGAACAAATTTGAAGCAATGTAATTTATTTATTTTTTACTTTCCCTGCAATACATGGTAATGTATAGGGAAAGTATTGGAATCATGCAGAAAATCGCAACTCGAGTTTTCGACGGATCTACACGTTTTGAGACCTCCAGAATACGAAAAAACTATTTTTAGCGTGACGTTTGTGAGTGTGTCTGTGTCTCTGTCTGTGCGTCTGTCTGTCTGTCTGTCTGTCTGTCTGTCTGACTGTCTGTGCAGATTTTGTATCCACTCTAAATCAAAAAGTAATCAAACGAATTTCATAAAATTTGGTAGATAAGTCGCCTGTGGGGGAATCTGGTGCTGATTAGTTTTGGGTACGATTCGGGATAAAAGAACTCGCCTTTTTTTGCAAAATGGCCCGAAAAAGACTGCATCCACTCTAGGTATAAAACTAATGGACCGAATACCACAAAATTTGGTAGGTAAGTCATTTGTGGGACACGCTGGTGCTGATTAGATTTTGGTATGAATCGGAAAAAAATAACCCACCTCTTTTTGCAAAATGGCCTGCAAAAATCGCCAAAATCTATAATAAAAAACTACGTATGCTCAAATATATCCTTGAAATGCTTGGTTAATACGTAATTTTTAACGAAGAAAAGAATAAGACTAACCCCATTACACTAGGACTAGCCGTTCTCGAGATATTTTAGTTTTTTCGTATTTGTCATACACCATTTTTGAAAATAAGTCCAATTTTCAAATGAGAACGAAAATTGAATTAAAAATTAATTAAATTTAATTTAAATAAATAGAACGTGGATTTAAGTCTGCAGGGAAAGTCATGTACTGCCCACATCAGATTTTTTTACTTATTAACATAGTAGACATGTCATATGTAAAAGTTATGTAATTTATGCGCTTGATATACAAGACAAATATGAGATTCAAATGCTTAAATAATACAGTGTTTTTATTTAAATGAATTAATAATTGTAAATTAACTGATGTGTGGCTCAACTCAACCTTATCGTACCAGAATCAATTTTCATCTCATCCAAAAGGTTTGAAATATTTTATTTATTTATTTATATTTTGAAAATGTTATATATATATATATATATATATATATATATATATTTATATATGTATATTTAATATACATGCATCGTTGGTTCAAATGATCACAAGTATAGTCTGTGACTCTTCTTTTTAAAGGGCTTCTAAAAGTCCATTGATACCAGGGCTGACAATTTACCCCTTTGGTGAGATAACTTGTCCCCTCAAAGGGATAATGGCGTCACGGAAACGAAAATTGTATCTCTGCTAATTTTCACTACAATGATTAAAACAGTTAAGTTTCCTGATCATAGAGCCATAAATAAACCTTTTATGATTGATATTGTAAACTTTTATCCTATACTGTCATGTTATGAAAATAAAATATTTCGAAGTTTTATATCGAATTTTAAAAAAATGTGCCTATCGGTTTTTTAGAACAAAGCCGGTGTAAGGTTTCGGGAAAATACATTAATATTGGTGGACAGGCGGACGGATATCACGTTAAAATATTCGAAACGTGTTCAGAAGACCCTAAACCATATATTGGCACCAAAATATCGAAGGCAAAAATTCTCATAAAAGCAATACATGCTCTATATTATATTCTATAGTATAAGGATGAAAAAATTGGCAACTTTACATATTTCATCTGCATTTAAATTTTTCTTGAACATCTAGGTTTAGTGATATGGTAATTTGCATGATAAACGCATGTTTAAATATAAAAATTTAAACATGTTCACAGAAAACTAAACAAAATATTTCATCTGTAGATTGTAGAACATTTTCAAATATATTTAAAAATAAGTTATACATAATTGCACATTTAAACGGGAAACACTAATTCGATAGAGATGTTGGAGTATAAATAAATACAAGAAGAATTTGATTATTCTGAAAACAAATTTGATTAAAAATATTTGATAAAATGATTAATTGATTATGAGAAGACCATTTGCTTAATAACCTTATTTCGTATAGTTGATGAATTTACAAATTTGATTAGTCTTACCTAAACATTATTTTCTCCGGTTATATTCTTATGCAAAATGAAAAAGGGTTGTTATTGGTTTCATATTGTATTTTGGATGAAACAAAAATATAGGACTGAAAATGTTACCTCTGTGTTCGATAATGAAGTCCAATAAAAAAATTGCTGTGGCTCCAACCTGATGGAGCCGAGGTCGTTTGCGTTAATAAAATTTCGTAAAAAAAAGACTCCAGTAATGTTTAATAAGATTACTCGATTTTTTGAGATTCATTTATTTCTTTTACAGGCTTTCAAAGCGCTGCAAATTACTCGTTAATTATTTATAGCTAGCGAACAATTTTAATATTTTAACCGATTTCATCTGGAAACTCCGACCATAGACTTCATATCCAAAAAATCTGATGTGGGAAGCACATGACTTTTCTTATATAATGCAATGAATTTACCACTTTTACAGCAAAAAAATAGCTTATTCTAACAGTAGATACTTATATTTTTTCAAGATATTTAATTTTCGTCAATTTGACGTCATTTTCATTGATTTAGCGTTATTTTTAACCATTTGGCGAGATTTTCGTTAATTTGGCAACATTTAAAAAGTCGCCAAGTTGGCGACATGTCACCAAATTCGACGCCAAAATCTCGCCAAGCGTTATGGAAGGAGAAATACGTTATCCTTATTACAGATAAATGACTATTGGCGTTCAAATACAAAAGTATTACTCAAAGTATCTTTTCTCATGAATGGGACGAGCTAGATCCACGAAAATGATATCATAAAATTTATCGCATGATAATACAAATGAAAAGTGAACATATTTATCAACAGTTAATATATTTTTTTAATTTATGGGATTTTTTCATAAATTTATTTGAAAAATGTGTAATATCTTGAGAACGGTTCGTGGTAGCGTTTTAAAGTTTATGCCAATCGTTTTATAAGGAAAAATTACATAAGAAATGTCTATTTGCGAAACTTTATTAAAGGTTTTAAGTGTTCAAGTTATTGCCTGACTGTACATACATACGTATGTGAATACGTATATTTTAATCTATTCTATTCAATCCTCACCAATCATTAAATATCTTTAGAATCCCAAAATGCATTTATCCTCCTAAATTTTTTTAAACAAAATAAAATATCCCGTACTTAGCATGAATATTTCATGAAGAAATATGTAAACAGAATGAGCTGCAGCAATCGTGACATTGTGAGTATTGCAGTTTTACGACTCATTGGAAAATACAGGTTAAAATAATATAATACCGAATTATGGCTACTGTACGTCAAAAACTAAGAACTTGAAGTATTGAATTACTGAACATTGGAAGATTTTTTGAACCGTTGGTTGCATACCCATAATTCCTATTGCAAAAATAATTTAAATAAGGTAGTGAATTATTAAATAGTAATTAAAATGCTGTACTATATTTTTGTAAAAAGTTAAAAAAATTAACTTTTCATACAGCCCCTCTATCGAAAAAATCTGATGTGAGTTGCACATGACTTTTCCTGAAAACTCAAATTAATTTCTCTTTATTTCATTAATAATTCATTATATTGAAATTTATTGCACTATATAATACGCAATAATTAATTTAAATTACACTGAATGTACACTTTCAAGTTTTCAGCTTTCGTTTTCATTGGTAACTGGTCTTATTCTCAATACTGGCGTAAACATGCAAAAAAAGTTAAATGTCTCGAGAACGGCTAACCTTAGAGCAATAGAGTTATTCTTATTGTTTTATCACCAAAAGTGAAGTATAAAACAATAATTTAATTAAACAATTTAAGCATGCATAGCCTTATATTTTAGATTTCCATAATATTTGAGGACAATTTTGCGAACAAAAGTAGGTTATATTCTCTCGAATCGTACAAAAATCTAATGAGCTCCAGAGTAACTTACAAGTGACTTACATGCTAAATTTTATGAAATTCGGTTGATTAGTTTTTGAGTTAGATTCGACACATACACTTCACAGACAGACACATACAGAGACACACACACAGACGTCACGCTAAAAATATATTCACGTTCGAGAGATCCTAAAAGGTGTAAATTCGTCGAAAACTGGACTTGCTATTTTGAACATGATTCCAATACTTTCCTTATACATTACCTTGCATTGCTTGGGAAGTAAAGAACCAAATTACAAAAATGTTGCCAATACATCATTCAGTCAAACTAAAGAAAAATTTGGTTCTTAAAAGTCCAACTTTAGAACGAAATAATTTGTCAAACTTCCTGACATACGCCACTTCCTCGTGATTTTTCCCTCACACTTGTATCGATTGGGGGTCGCCAGGCCCCGAACCAGGAACACTTTGCTTACAAGACCAACATTATAATCACTGAGCAAAAGCTATCTTCGGCTCCGCTCTTATAATTCGGGTACAGGTTCCAAGCATCTTTGATCAGATGTCTTTGCTGCCGCATGCTATTAAACAGCAAAATTCATGAATCCAGCGAACGTTCACAAATTGATGTACAGAAATTCCTTACTGGGGTTTAAAAAAAAAAATCCATGGTTTGTTTTTGAAATTATTAAAGACATGCAGACGATACCCTTTAAAAGTTATTTTAACACTTAAATAAGGTAAATGGATAGTTTACTGTGACTTTGCTGGATTGTCAGATATATTGCTGGCAAAATCTATGGAAAAATAAGCATGCCATTTAAGTTATGAAATCAACTAGGATTATTTAAAACCACTGTTTTATTGGACTCAATAACTTTCTTACATATTATTGTCACTGCCCTTTCCACAAGAATGACAGCTCTTATAGACGAATTAGTAAGAAATCTTGCAAACGGTGCCGTAGGTGGTGTGCTCGAGGGGGCGGGTTCAAGTAGACCAGGGGAGATGATCATTATTTACGTCCCGGACACTCACTCACATATGAATAAGGAGAGAAATAGGCTAAATATCTATCACATCATTTTCCTTTATTAATCGTTGTTTTCCTGAGTCATATTATAAATGAAATGAACCTGATGATTGCAATCGGCATACCAGAATAAAAACTTCAGAAGGATGCCGACTTTACGGAGACGACGATAGTATTCCCTCACTGTATCTCTAGGACATCGGTTGCAATTGCCGCAAATCAAAATCATCTCGTTTGGCATTATTGAACAGCAAAATTTCTTACTTTTGTATAATATTTATAATTATTTATAAATTGTGTAACACGTTGTTTGCAATCTTCTATCGATTATTTTCATTTTCTTTTGCTTACTTGTTATTTTTTGTTTTTGTTTTTTTAATGACATTTTATTTCACAGACTAGCAAAGTCTATCATCTTATACCACGTGAGCAGCATTTTTTGACAGAAATGTCCTTACCTTCACTTTAGTGGCTGTACTAGATTATTTATATTGACAAACATATCTATTTTTGCTTTTAAAACAACATGAAACATTTAATCAACTATTTATATAAGTTTTTTTATTACTTTCAGAATATTATTAATAACAGTTTGACTACTACTAACTAAAAGGTTTTTATTATTTCCTAACTATGATTAATAGCCGTTTGACTACTAACTAAAATAATTTTTTTTATAATTATTTTCAGACTTCGATTAATAACCGCCCAACTACTAACTAATGATTTTCGCTTTCAGATTATTTTAAACATCATTTTAAGCGAATTTTTACTTTTATTGCAATACTTCATAATGTATTGGGAAAGTATTTAAATTATGTTGAAAATCGTAACTAGAATCTACGAATTTTGAGTTCTCTAGAATATAAACAGTGTGACATCTGTGCGTGTGTTATTCTGTGCAATGAATGCATCCACTCTAACTGAAGAACTAATTGACCAAGTTTCATAACATTTTATTCATAAGTAAGTCACTTGTGGATCATCTTGCTGATGATTATATTTTGGTACTATTCGGAAAAAAAGAACTCGCCTTTTTGGCAAAATGGCCAAAAACAATTTGTCAAAATCTAAAATCAAAAAATCTGGTGTGGGTAGCACATGGCTTTCCTTATATAATTCAATGAATTTACTACTTTTACAGTTAAAAAAATGGTATTCTTATGCTAAATACTTATATTCTTTCCAAGATAATGAATTTTCTTGAATTAGTCGTCATTTTCATTGATTTAACGTCATTTTTATCCATTTAGCGAGATTTTCGTTAATTTGGCAACATTTAAAACTGTCGCCAAGTTGGCGACATTCTGCTAAATTCGTCGCCAAAATCTCGCCAAGTATTATTCGAAATATGTTATTCTTATAGCAGATAAATGACTATTGGCGTTCAAATACAAAAGTATTACTCAAAGTATCTTTTCTCGTGAATGAAACGAATTAGATCCACGAAAATGATATCGCCAAATTTATCGCATGATATTACATATGAAAAGTGAACATGTTTCTTAAGAGTTAATATTTTTTTTTATTTTACTTGATTTTTTGATAAATTCATTTGAAAACTGCGCAATATCTCGCTAACAGTTAATGCTAGCGCCTTATAATTTATGTCAATCGTTTTCTAAGGAAAAATTACGTAAGAAATGTCTATTTGCGTAACTTTATTGAAGGTTTTGAGTTTTTGATGATTTTTTCAAAATTTCTCTCGAAAATTTAGGGGAGTTCTGAACATTCGATTGTGTTTAGAAACAATAGGCTTCCAGTATTCACGGATTGTGATTTCTGTACCAAATTTTATTTGAATCGCTCCATTTGTTCGTGAGATATCGTCTCCAGAGTCTCACTGACACACACGCACACACACAGACATCGTCTCAAAAATGTTCGATTCGTGATCAGAGATGCTTGAAACGTGCTCTCCCGTTGAAAACTCGAATTCGAATTTTCGAACCCGTCACAATACTTTCCATTACATTATGTATGTAAGGAAAGTAATATTACGTATACTCAGATGTATAAATTAAATGCTTGTTTTATACGCAATTTTTAGATGAAAATAATAAAAACCAACCCCTTTACACTAGGACTAGCCGTTCTCAAGGTATTTTAGTTTTTTCGTATTTTTGCTAAGCCGGTTTTGAGAATTACATCCATTTACAAAATGAAAACGAAAAGTAATATAAAAGTGCACATTTAGTTTAATTTCACATAATTATGAGTTTTGTTATGAGCAATTATCTCAATTTAATGAATTATCAAAGAAATTTTATATTCTGCATTAATAATTCGTAACATAATATATCTTTAGCATGCCTTTAAAAAACGTTTTTATCAAATAATTAAAAGATGGGTTGTATGAAAATTTATAATGATTGAGTATTAAATTTCATATAAACTCATCGTTGATAAAAGACTGTGTGTGTAAAATGTTTAAAAACATTGAATCTAAAAAAATGTATGAATAAGAAATTACAAACAAATATAGAGGTTTTATAATGGTGTTAAGCAGAAATATTTTAAAAAATAAGTTTTAATTTTGCTCATAAATATTTAAAAACTTAATTAACGGAGATAGAATATTTTTATAAGTAAAATCCTCGTATAGCTGTTTGTTTATAAATTTGATTTCTTCTCGTGAGCATTTTCTTTTGTTTGTTTTTTCCCCATATGCGTAAATAAGCTTATATTTGGATATTGTAAAATTGAAATAAATATAGACTTAAAAATCTTATGTGGGCAGCACATGACTTTCCCTGCAGACTTATATCCACATTTTGTTTTTTTTAAATTAAATTTAATTATCGTTTATTTCACTTTTCGTTCTCATTTGGTAACTGGATTTAATTTCATAGGTGGCGTAGAGAAAATACGAAAAAAATAAAATATATCGAGAACGGCTAGTTCTAGTGTAATGGGTTGATCTTATTATTTTCTGCGTTAAAAATTACGTGTAAAACATGAATTTAATGGATATATTTGAGAAAACGTAGTTTTTTAAATTTTAGATTTTGACGATTTTCGGGGGTAACTCAGGGTAACCAACAAGCGACTTATCTACCGAATTTTGTGAAATTCGGTCATTATTTTTTTGGCTAGGGGGGATACAGGGGGCGTAATAAAGGCGGGTTCTTTTACCCCGAATCGTACCCAAATCTAATCAGCACCAGATTCTCCCACAAGTTACTTGCATACCAAATTTTATGAAATTCGGTCAATTAGATTTTAGTTAGAGTGGATACAAAAATCTACACAGAGAGACAGACAGACACACATACAGGCACACAGATACACCGACACGCAGACACACACACACAGACGTCACGCTAAAATAGTTTTTTCGCATTCTAGAGGTCTCAAAACGTGTAGATCCGTCAAAAACTCGAGTTGCGATTTTCGGCATGATTCCAATACTTTCCCTATATATTACCATGCATTGTAGGGAAAATAAAAAACAAGTGTGGATGTGATATTTGTACACAATTGATGTCATTACAGTAAAAATATATTGGACTTACAATTTTGAATTAGTATTTTATAGAACACTGGTAATTTACATTGTCCGTAAATATTTCATTTCAACTACTTGTTAAACTACGTTGATAACGTATTAATTACAATTAAGTTGATAAACGGCACTGTTTCATTTATTAACGTATACTAACTGTTTCATTTATGAACGTACTGTTTTATTATGAACGCACTGTTTCATTTATGAACGTATACGACACGTATATAAGAAAATAAAATCTAATGTAGGCAGCACATGACTTTCCCTGCTGACTCCCATTCGCTATCTATTTATTTCTTCAATAATTCATTAAAGAGTCTCAGTTCACAAATAAACACCTATAAATGTTTTAAAGTACATAGCAATTGCACATGTAATTCAATTTTCGTTTTCATTTGGTAACTGGACTTATTTTCAAAGGTTGCGTGGGGAATAGGCGAAAAAACTAAAATATCTAGAGAACGGCTAGTCCTTGAGTATTAGGGTTGGTCTCTCTTATTCTTTTCATCAGCAGACATTACGTATGAAATAAGCATTATGTTGCAAGGTAAATTTGTCCTTATCAAAATTACTATACTAGGACTTACCTTTGATGCCTTCCCTAAGGGTGGAGCATGTAAACTCCCAGTTCTCAAGCCGGAAAGACAAATACACAAGATATAAATAAACACACTTATCTAAATTGACCAATTTATTTAATATTTAAGTTCAAAGATATCTATTTATGCCTGGATTATTAAGATTATTCAAAAATCCATTATTATAGTACATCTAGGGCCAACAATATTTCATTAATAAACATATTTACACACATAATATAATTGACACATATATTTAGGCACTTTCTTTTAATCTACCGAAACTCAAAATACTTCTTTTAGTTTAAAATACAAGAATTCGTTATTACGACATAGATTCGTACGAACTAATTGTTCATTATTAGATAACCGTTAAATGTGTGCCTTCCGTGATAATTAGTGACATGTCAAATACATAAATACCTATGCTTTCTTGCATTTCAACACTTATTCGCGCAATCACTATGCTGCAAAATTCTATTGCATATCACACTTCTGAGCCACGCTTTTTTTTAGCGCTCACAGTAGATATTTTTTGCACAAACTCAAGAGACATGTTGCTAAGTCGTTGTCGCAATTCAGATCTGCTGAAATTTCTTTAACAAAACTTTGGGGCAATTTTTTATTTCCCCGTTTGGTTTCATACCACTTCTCCCATTTGTCGTTGATGCAGAAGAGGATGAACACTGTTTATCTATGATTGTGTTTCAATTGGTTTCCTCTGCTGCATTTAGATTGCTCATTATCTTATTTGGCATTCGTAATTGGAAGTTCAACATGTTGTACAAGTATTGTACTACGCATTTAATGGATACATTTGAGAAAATGTAGCCTTTAGATTCTGAAGATTTTTGAAGGCCAATTCGCAAGAAAAAAACAGGTTATATTTTTTTCGAATCGTACTAAAATCAAATCAGCACCAGGGTAAACCCACAAGTTACTTATCTACCAATTTTTGTGAAATTTGGTCTATTACTTTTGCAGCTAGAGTGGATACAGACAATATTTGAGGGCCAATTTGCAAAAGAGGCAAGTTCTTATATCCCAAATTATACCAAAATCTAATCAGAATCAGAACCATCCACAAGAGACTTGCCAATGGAATTTTATTAAATTTGGTTGATAAGTTTTTCAGTTAGAATGGATACATACATCGCACAGACAGACACACAGACGTCACGCAAAAATCGTTTTTTCGAGTCCTAGAGGTCTCAAAGCGTGTAGATCCGTCGAAAACTCGAGTTGCGGTTTTCGGCATTCTTCCAATACTTTCCCTATACATGTATTGCAGGGGAAGTAAAAAGAATCATTCATTACCACCGAATAAAAAATCTGATGTGAGTAACACATGACTTGCCTTATATAGTGCAAAAAATTAACTTCTTTCAGAGTAAAAAGAATCTGATGTGGATAGCACATGACTTTTTCTGCAGATTTATATCCACATTCACTTTATTTTAATTAAATTTAATTCACTTTTAATTTAATTTTCGTTCTTATTTAGTAACTGGATTTATTTTCAAAGGTGGCGTAGAGAAAATACGAAAAAACTAAAATATCCCGAGAACGGCTAATCCTAGGGTAATGTGGTTGGTCTTATTTTTTTCTTCGTTAACAATTACGTATGAAATAAGCATTTAATGGATATATTTGAGCATACGTAGTTCTTTATGTTTTGGTGGTTTTCGCTGGACATTTTGCAAAAAAAAGGCAGTTTATTTTTGCCGAATCGTACCAAAATCTAACTAGGGTATCCCACAAGCGACCTTTCTACCGAATTTTGTGAAATTCGGTATATTAATTTTTCAGTTAGATTTGATACAGGCAGTTTTTGAGGGCCATTTCGCAAAAAAGGAGGGATATTTTATCCAGAATCGTTCTGAAAACCTATCAGCACAAGGGTCATACCCAAGTGACTTACCTACCAAGTTTTATGAAAGTCGGTCCATTAGTTTTTGAGTTAGAGTGGATACATACATTTCGCAGCCAGACAGACATACAGACGCATAGATACACATACAGTAAAAATGATGCATAAGATCTATGGAACAATGTTTTTTATGTTGCCTTGTGCAATTGGCTCTTCTCGGAATGATAACATGTTGAGTTTTATATGTTACATGATACATGTAAAATGATAATATGTTAAGTTTTATATGTTAGATGATACATGTAAAATGATAACATGTTAAGTTTTATATGTTACATGGCACATGTAAAATGATAACATGTTAGATGGTAAATTTAACATGATAACATGGTAGATGATACATATAACATGAAACATGTAACATGATACATGTTACATGATATATGTAAAAAGACTCACGTAACTTGATAACATGTAACATTCCATGTACATCGCCAATCGTTATAGACAAACGGAAATAAGTGCATTTCTGATATATAAATAATTGCTGGCAAATGGTTAGGCGTCAAAATACAAAACTATTATGCAAAGTGACTTCTCTCGTGAATGTTAAAACTAGATGCACGATAATGATGTCAACGAATTTATCGTATAATATTGATTATGAAAAGTTCATATTTTACAATAATGAATACTTATTATTTTCCCTGCAATACATGGCAAATATAGGGAAAGTATTGGAAACATGTCGAAAATCGCAACTCGAATTTTCGACGGATCTACACGTTTCAAGACCTCCAGAATACGAAGAAACCATTTTTAGTCTGACGTCTGCGTGATTGTCTGTGTTTCTGTCTGTGCAGATATTGTATCCACTCTAACTAAAAAACTAATTGACCGAATTTTATAAAATTTGGTAGGTAATCACTTGTGGACCAAACCGGTGCTGATTAATTTTGGGTACGATTTAGAATAAAAGAACCCGATTTTTTGGGAAATGGACCGTAAATGCCTGTTTCCGCTCTAGCTGAAAAACTAATAGACCGAATTTCACAAAATTCGATAGATAAGTCGCTTGTGGGTTACTCTGGTGCTGATTAGATTTTGGTATGCTTCAGAAAAAAATAGCCTGCCTCTTTTTGAGAAATGACCCGCAAAAATCGTCAAAATCTAAAGTAAAAATTACGTATGTTTAAAAATATCCATCAAATGCTTGTTTTATACTTAAGTTTTAATGAAGAAAAAATAATGACAACACAATTACACTAGAACTAGCCGTTTTCGAGATATTTTGGTTGTATTTTCTCTAAGCCACCTTTGAAAATAAGTCCAATTACCAAACGAGAACGGAAATTGAATTAAAAGTGAATTGAATTTAATTAAAATAAAGATAAAATAGATATAAGTCTGCAGTGAATGTCATGTGCTGCCCAAATCAGATTTTTTTTTTATATTTATGCGTCTTTTTGATAAATTTATTTGAAAAAGTGCATTCTCTCAAGAACGGTTCATGTGTCCTTTAAAAATGTATATCAATCATTTTACAATGGAAATCTACATAACAAATTATTCATGTGACATTATGGAAGAGGACAAAATGCACACATACACGCAGACATCACATAAAAACAATCGATTCGTGTTTAGGGATGATTGAAAACATACTCCCTCTTCGAAACTTCGAATTCGAATTTTCAACTCTGTAACATCACTTTCAATATACATTATACTATATATATAGGAGGTATTGTCTTTCTGATTTGTAATTCAATTGATATATTTTTCTCCTTCCACTAGCCAGTAGACAGTTCCAATGGTGTCTATAGTTAAATACTATCGCCATTGTCAGAAACTGGCTATTCTATCGGTTTTAATTCGAATTGTATGGCTGTCCTGATGAGAATGCAATTTCGAACTAAACGCCATTTTTTGTGTTGTTTCAATTGATTGTTCTCTATGTCTTAATCTTTTATCTTGAGCTAATTATTATTGCCTTTTCTCAATTTTGCCATGTGTTTTTATTTTTATTTATATTTATATACTTTTAATTGTGAATTTTGTATCCTAATATTCTTCTCATCTCCCTTTCCATTGTAGTGATATGTTACCTTCTATCTTTATCCTTAGTCTTGGTCTATAGTTACTCATTTGTAACAGATATGCTCAAGATGGTTTTTTTTGTACATACAGTAGTTTATACATAATTTTCGATTAAAATCTTTCAATTTATATATATATATATATATATATATATATAAAGAAATATATTCTGCAACCCTGTAAACACAATCATTCCACCTATATATTTTATTTTTTCATTTTAAATCTTATATATATATATATATATATATATATATATATATATATATATATATATATATATATATATATATATATATATATATATATATATATATATATATATATATATATATATATATATATATATATATATATATGTATATATATATATATATATATATATATATATATATATATATATATATATATACATATATATATATATATATACATGTATATATATAGGGAAAGTAATAGGCCTTGTTTTCGTAGGTCGCAAAGTAACGATTTGCGAAAAATGATTCTGGATACGAATTTGATAGAAAATTTCCAACTTGGAGATTTTCGAAAATGTTGACAAATTGGTGGAAAATGTAGCCACTTGCGACGTTTTGCCTTCCGTTATATGACAGGAATACATTCTATTCACATATAAGCATTCATGAAAAATCGTGCTTTCTAGTAAGTAGTATATAAAAGAAAGCACAAAAGAAGGTTTAGGAATAAACTTAAGATTTTGAGAGCACATATTTGAATTTGCAAAGACATGACGCAGCTTAAAATCTGGAATTTGGTCTCAGTTTTCTATGTCTTTGTTTTATTCTTAAAACTTCATTTAAAATGTTGCCCTAAAACTACTAAATAAACCATTTTTTTAAATTATTTTATGTACTTTAGAAGACAAATGTCTGTTCAAAGGTAATATACCAAGTTCGCAAGTTTAGATTACGTCATTCCACTGTGTTTAAAATACGTTTCATATTTAATATATAAAATTGATTTTTTGTTATGTACCTGAAGCCACCATTCTGTTCTGTTTAAACTTGCTTTGGATATACCAGAAGTCTAAGACTTTAAATGCGTTTCATTTATAATAGTCCAAATTCCTTAAAAATAATTATTTAAAAGTAATTAATTAACGTATAAAATTTAATTTTCGACTGTTATTCGAGACCTATCTAGAGTACAACATATTTGGCAGCCTTGTTTTAGGTTGAATATACCATACGTTTTGGATTATTATAAATGGTCTGTCTTCGTAGCGCTACTTGTTCATTCATTAATAATCTGAAAATAGATCGCCGATAGAAGTTACTTAATGTGGTAATTAATCATTTGAGAATTTATTTACGAATTATTAAGAATATTGATGATAGTATTGTCTAATTATATTCATAATATTTTAGAGAATGATTAAAACCACGCTTAAGCGGTATCTTTCTATACATTTTAAAATCAATACTTTTCATAAATAAACTTCTGTAATTTTAACTGCATGCTTTCTCATATAAGATTTAATATATTTCACATAGCTTAAATATGAGTAAAACTATTCTGATGGATTTTTTTTGTTATTACCCAGACCGTCCACCTGACTCAAAGGGTGTAAGAGAGCAATTACAAGGGAATTCTGAGAAAAATACAGAAAAACAACCCACAAAAGCATACATAAGTATAAACAGGACAATATACCTTTTTTTACATTTTTATACATTATTTTTTTAATTTCAAAGGAAATGGCTAAATTAAATAAAATACAAAAGTAATAAAAACATAGAAAAAATACATAATTTAAATAATCAGATACAAAATGTAATAACGCAAAAAGGGAAATTAAGATGATCTTTGGCTAGAAAATATTGAGAGCAGTAGCGGAACATTAGTCAATTAAGAAACATCATCAGCGATACCTAAATTATCGAAAAAAGGAAATCATGATGTTACCGTTTTGTCCAATGAAATTACATAAACTTTTTATTTATAGATAATTTTCTCACATCTGACAACAATGAAAAGGCTCAAATAATGAAAAGGCAATTTAACTTCAATGAAATACAAGGAAAGATTATTACATTTAATTAAAACAATTAAATTAAAAATGACACTTGGAACTTTAAGTAAAAAGGAATAAAAGTCAACAATAGATCAAACTCAAACACATTATGAGACGTAAGAGAATTATTTATTTGTGTTAACTTACAACCTTTAGGAATCATAAAATTTAGCACAAATGAAACCAGCAAGTACGATTAGAGCAGTTGGTATAAAATGCAGCGTCGGCTCCATTTCGTAAACATTTAGAAATAACAGAACTCTATGAGACATTTAGAACAGAAAAATGTTTGGAGAATACAAAGGACCCTTGCATATGGAAGAGACTGCTACCAGTGCCATTTCCAATATAAGTTTCTTGCACTCGAAATGCAGCAAATTCTTCTCGACAAGGAAGCAAGCAACATTGTCCTTTCCACTGTTTGAAGCCGTGGTATCGAAACACATGGATCGCACTTTGTCTTCAATATCCCATGATCTCATTGCATTATCGAGTGTAGTAGCCATTGCCCGTTCTCCTTAAGATCTTGGAGACCTCCAGGACTTTTCCATCTCCTCCTCCAAATATAAGAATTGAAAGTTAGCCGACATTTTTATTTACATTCATATTAGGAAGCAGCTTCCAATGTCCTCGAATCGAACGAATTCTTCATTTTACAAGCAATTTCCTCGCGGATTTCCGCTCGTTGCCTATGAATAGACGTACGTTTGAGACTTAGATATGAAATACCATGTCAAAAGTAACTGTCACTGAAATTAAAAGACGTGTTTTCGCCGTTTACTGTAGTACGATCTACTGTTGCAGTTAATCCTGGAGTGAGGGCGGCTACTCAATCACAGTTGTGCAACCACAGGTGGCACAGGTGTAGGCATGGGAAGTTGTACAGATGTCTCGATTATAATTGGGGTGTAAGACAAGCAAGGTTTTCACCACAGTCAGTTTTCTTGTCATCAATACTAGAAAAGTCAAACACGGTGGCGGTAATATTTTTTGTGTTTTGGTTTCTATAAAATGACTGTTCTCTGTTTTCGTGTCATTGACTCGTCAGTTCCTCTCGATTTCGCCTTTTCTCCTTTTTTTTTAGATCGGTCCGATTTCCCCAACTCATTTTATTTCTCTTTGTGCCCAGAAAAACGTCTTATCCTCTGTAATTTTGCTCATGTTCAGAGCGAGCATTCGCGTGAGCAACGTCGAAAATGCTATGGATGGTCTCCTAAATGCTTTTCTCTTTCCTTCAAAACGGCCTATTTTTGCACTTTGCTTTCCTTGTTCTTCTTGAGTTTCGTCTATTTACCATAACGTTTCTAGACTTTGCCAATAATGTTGTTCTTGAGTCGTGTGGGAATAATGGCCTCCTCCCAAACTTTTTTGGACGTCATCAGCGACGGTTCCGTAATGGACTGCATTTTTGGGGAATTTTTGTTTCGTTTAAATTTACCGAGCGCAATCCCACAAGACAAATATTAGTGGCCTTCCGAGTTACTGAAGCAACTATAGCTATAGTCCGATGATTCTGATTATTTACTTATTTAAAATTTATGTAAAATACTCACGTGACTGAGCATGGGTTCTTCCGAACGAAGAACGGCTACTTTTATTAGCAAGACAAAGTAATACAGCAATTAGTTACTATGCAATATGCACAACATTTTTGCTTTTCGTATTAGACATAAAATTATATTCGCGACCTTTAAATTTTATTATATTTCGATGAAACTTGGACAGAATTAGATTATGGTCTTATCTCACAAATTCCAAGGGTACTCCGATAAAAATAGGCAATATACAAAAGGAAGTTCAATATTAGTAACACAAAAACGGCCCCATATCAAAGAAAACAAATCTAGAAAATCATTATTCTTATACGTTCAATTTTTAGTTGCAAATAGAAGCTATTTATTCAAAATAAAACCTAATAAAAAAATTGAAGTGAGTTGCAATAGAAAGAAAAATGAAGGAAATGAAATTCGAAGTTAAAAGGTCCAAGACAAGGACTTTGGATGGAATATTTCTTTCTTTTGGCCTGGCCCGTCCGACCTACTCGAAAGTGTAAGGCATCTGTTAGAGCAACCGGATCAGCGCCACACAATTTCGATCGAAACTCAGTGGGAGAGACATGCTCATCGACCGTAACCTCCTTACATTGCAACCAATCTCTAGGAAGGAAATTCGGACCCAAATGTTTAACGTATCTGCACTCCGCGTAAACATTGGTTATTAACCGAGTAAACAAACTGAATCGACATTGGGTCCTCAGGGTGCTAACCTCGTGCCTTAACCATTGGCTATCTCACTTCGTTGATGGGATGCTTATTTTTACAACCCAAGACGCCCAACTCACCCGAAGGTGTAGAATAGCTAGTTGAACGGCAGAGTAATGGAACGTTTTAATTACCTCGGCCGTCTAGCTCACCCAAATTGTGTAGACAAGTTACAAGGGACGACGGGAGCTGAAGAAATGTTTATTTGACCCAGATCGTCCTACCTACCCATAAGTGTAAGGTATGATGGAATGTTTGTTTGACTCAGTACATCCGACGTACCAGAATGTGTAAGGTATTAATGGGAAGTTTAAATTCCAACTCAGATTTTGATATAACTACATGTTTTTATCATGTGTAAGTTCAAAATAATTATTTTCCTCTAATTGCATTTGGTGCTAATGATACACTTTCCATTTTTCGTATATCTGTAACTATTTTAAAATAATTAACGAATATATGTTTATAAACTTCTGGTAATTGTTTCAATCTTCTGCATACTTATTTTGTTTTTTTATTAAATAAATTACTTTTTATATCAGATTGGCAACGCGTATTAACCTGAATAACATGAGGAGTATTTGGTTGAGAGAAATTTTCCTACCTGTGATGTGGTGACTTTCCTGACTTATTTAATCTGCCAAAGAAGGCTTTTATTTTTGCTTTTAAATTCGGATTGTACAATGAATTGACTTTTACGTTCCCTGAAATGCGTGGTAATGTATAGGAAAAGTATTGGAATCATGTAAAATATCGCAACTGAAATTTTCGACGGATTTACACGTTTAATGATGTTTAGAACGCAGAACGAATATTTTAGTCTGACGTCTGTGTGTGTGTGTGTGTGTGTGTGTGTGTGTCTGTGTGTTTGTTTGTATGTGCGTGTTTGGGGTTTAAAATTTTCAGCAATGAAAATTAATTATATGCATTTTTACTGCCCAGTAGCTGAAAAAATATATATAATTATTACGTGCTGTAGTTTAATTGAGAAAAATTGATTCTGATTGATTTTGGAAGGGGGGGGATGTAGGGATTAGAGAACCTGTTCTTTTAACAAAATAGCTTACTAAAATTATCTGTACCCACTCTAGCTGGAAACCTAATAGACCATATTTCCCTAAATTTGGTATATAAGTCACTTCTGGATTACCATGTTGTTGATTATATTTTGGTACGATTCGGGATTAGAGAACCTGTTTTTTTCTGCAAAATAGCCCATTAAATTGTGTGTCTGTACTCTATCTGAAAAACTAATAGACCACATTTCACAAATGTTGGTATATAAGTCACTTCTGTATTACCCTGTTGCTGATTAGATTTTAGTACGATTCAGAGTAAAAAAAACCTGCTTTTTTGCGAACTGGCCCACAAAAATTCTCAAAATCTAAAATAAATTACTATGTATGCTCAAAGGTATCAACTAAATGCGTGTCTTATACACAATTTTTGAAGATAAAACGAATAAGACAAACGCCATTTTCGTTCTCGAGATATTGAAGTTTCTTTGCATATTTGGTACGACGGATTTGAGAATACATCGAGTTAACAAAGGAAAATTAAATTTTATTTAAAAGTGCAAAATCAGTGTAATTTAAGATAATTATGGATATTATTTTGTGCAATTAAACTCAATTTAATAAATTATAGAAGATATAAAGATAACGAGAATATGTGTCTGCAGGGAAAACCATGTGCTGCCTACATCAGATTTTTTTTCTGATGTAACTAAGTATGCTTACTTTTATATTAATTTAGATATACTTTTGAGCAAATGTTATATATTAAAATATTTTTATATTCCAGTTAAATTGTTTTAAATAAAAAATTTGTTAGAGAATGTTTTGTCACTTCATACTAAATTTATTTGTAAGCAGTAGTATAATGAGTAAGTAATGCATTTCATATACATTAAATGGTTGCAAAATAGTGTATCAAATTAAATAAATTTATTGAGTGTTAAAAATATATGTAGTCAAATCTTGAAAGCAATTTAAGTGGTTTGTATGTAAACCATACTGATTTAGAGTTAAATTTCGCATAAACTCATACGTGGTAAAATAGCGCATTAAATTAAAACATTAAAGTAAGAAAATATGTGTAATTAGAGCATGTAACAAAATCGAATACTTTAGTAATGGTGTTGGAATGAAATCTCACAAGCTTGAAATATTTTACTGCTTTTACTAAAATAAGATTTCTAGAAATCTAATTAGCAAAGTCGAAAAGTTTTTTCTTCAAATAAAAAGCTCGCTCGATATACTAGGTTTGAATATATATTTCTTTAAGTCCTGTTCAGAATTATTTTACTTGACTTTCTGTCTTGAATATTTTAGAGTGAAAAATCAGCTTATATTTATATGTTGTACGAATAAATAAAATATTGATTAAAAAATGAAACCGTTGTAATATTATCTATGTAATGTTAAAATGATATATCTGAACGAAAAAAAATGAAGTAACATATATAGTTTTTTATCATTAAGTTGAAGATAAATAGTAGCGTACATTCTTTGTAAATATTGCATTGCCAAATTTTCTAAACTTTAATATACGACAAAGTTGAAATTTTGAAGTCGTGCACAAAGCTTACATCTTTGAGAAAGCATTTAAAATTATATAAAAATGGAATTGAAAATTGCTAAATACGTGTGTCCTTGTAAAATCGTACTAAGTTATAATACGATTATAACAGAAAGCATAAAAAATCGACATATTTCAAAATAATTTAAGCTTTTTTTTTTTTTTAAATTATACCACCGAGCACAATCCTGCAAGGATGCGGCGCTGTTTGAAATCAGGATTATATTTTCCCTTTTCTAATTTTTCTATTTCATTCCATTTTCAGAAAAATATTCTCAAAGCGTTTCGCCCAAAGTTACTTAAATAAATAATTGCTAAAATTATTAAATGTACTCATTTCTATAATCCGACTGTCCAAATTTCGTAAGGAATGGAGACGTTATTTTATTGTAACATGATTCTCTCCCATAATTAATATGTAAAATGGAATTTCACTTGTTTGTTTCTATTACACTCTTCTGTTTAATTTAGCTTTGGACATTATTTTATAAAAGTCCTTATTTATTCAAAATAATTCCCCCAAAATGCGTGATCAACTATAAAAGTTCTTTGTCAACTAGTATGCGGTACAAATTTAGGCTATGATACATTTTGCAGACTTGCTTTAGGTAGAACATAGCATACATTTTGAATTATGATAAATGGCCTATCTTCATAACTCTGCTGATTCATTTGTAACAATCTGTAACGTAGGTCGTCGTTAGAATTTACTTAATGTAGAAATCAGTCATAAGAGAAAGTAATTATGAATTATCGGGAATATTGATGATAGTATTGTGTAATTACATTTATGCTGCTTTAAAACGTGATTCAGAAGATGGTCATATGTTTTATTTTATAACTAGCAGTATATCTATTCTTTGTGTATATTATAAAGAAATTTAAACTTCACAATCACGTACACATTCCTATAGTATACTAAATGATATTTTGAATTAAAATATTCTATTAAAATGTTTAATTTAATGCTCCTAAAATATTTAAGAATATATGTTTTTGCTATGCAAAATTATCTTCACGGGCAGATCTGAAGTATAAAACATCCTAGTCCCGTTTGTTAAAAAAAATATGAAATAGAATATATAGCCGCAAACTAAAAGCGTTAAAATTTTATGGAACCCGTATTAATTATATTCTCGAATATTATAAGATACTAGCAGCATACCCGTTCTTCGTAAGGAGTATATAATATAAAGAAACTTGAAATTCATAATCATGCCCAAATTCTTATAGTATACTAAATGACATGTTTAATCAAAATATTCTGTTAAAATATTTAATATAATGCTCCTAAAAAGAAGTTTAAGAATCTCTGTTCTCGCTATATAAAATTATCTTCATGGACATATCTGAAGAATGAAACATCTTGGACCCCTTATGTAAGCAAATATAAAAAAAAAATATGGAATTGAATCAATATATGCAAAATAAAAGCGTTAAAATTGTATAGGACCCGTACTAATTATATACGCGAATATTAGAAAATATAACCTGTATTAGTTGATTACATGTATAAATTGAAAATACCAATAAACCCGTAATCTTTAAATCTGAAGACAGTCATTTATTCCAATATATGTCAAAATTAAAGTGCTAAAATTATATGGGGAGATATACACGTACTACTTGTAATGTCCGATTATTAGTAGAAGATTACCCGTTTTGCAATATGAGTCTCAAATGTTTTTTGGTAAAATACAACAGACGACGTAATAAATTGAATATATAATTAATCCCCGTAATCTTCATACCAGAAGACTGTACTTGATTCCAATATATATGCCAATATATGTCAAAATATATGCCAATATACCTGTACTACTTATATTCTCGAAGGTTAGAAGATATACCCGTGCATCCCTAGAAGATTACTCGTACAACGTACAATATGCGTGTGTCAGCAATTTTTGCCGCAATAAAACAATGGCGTAATAACTTAAAAATATCAATAATCACTGAATCAATAATTCCGGAAAATATCAATAATAATAATGTTTAAACCTGAAGAGTATAATTGATATTATCCAGTCCAAAATGAAATGGCAATGAAATTTATTTTATATACATATCTTCATTATTCCAATCGGAAAGGATTTAATAAAAATCGCCTGCCGCATAAACACATTGGATCCGTTGCTAAGCGACATGATATCATTTGCTTCAAATAAATTGGTAGAAAAAATATCGTCTAAATAGTTATATTTCTATGGAACATTTGGCGACAGTTTCGTCAAATTAGCGACATTTTAAAAAATCGCCAAATTTATCGCCAAGTGAGACTGTAGAACTGACAGTTCCACTTTGCGACAAATTAACGAAATATCATCACAATACTATCCCCTAACAAAAAACAATTACATTTATGTAGCGCAATTTTATCAATTTCAAGATATTTTTATAGATTTGAAAACATTTTTATCAATTTGGTGACATTTTAAAAATTCGCTAAATGTATTACTAAGTAGGATGGTTGGTCTGACAGATAAATGCTAACCAAACATCATTTCAGTACTCTCTTCTAACAAAACAAAAAAAAATTTCATTGATATGTAGAAGACCCAAGCCAGACGACCAACCCGAAGGTTTATGGCAGCTGTTTGTGTGTCGTTTATATCAATTTGGCGACATTTCCGTCAATTTGGCAAAGTTTAAGAAAAGTTGTCAAATTTGCGATATCCCTCCAAATTCGTAGCTTTGAATTTGCAGATCTGAATGAAACATTCTTATCCCGTTTCAATATACTAAATGAAAACACTACAATTGTATTAGAAGATATACCCGCTTTACTCTTTTTCTGTTTCAACAATCGGCTATATGAATTTATTGGCTAAACACAATATATGAGTTTAGTAGCTAAATACGATATAAGCCTGAAAACTCTTTGCCAAAATAAATGAAATTGATGTACGCAGTCAGCAATTAATATAATTAAAAGAAAAATCAAACCGTCCATTCATAAGATATACTTTTATATCCATTTATCCATTTATTTATTATTTAAATCGAAAAAAAATAATAAAAACATTAACAAACACATTTAATTTAATTGCGATGCCGAGCAACATGATATATCCTCCTAAAATGTTAAAATTTATTAACCACTAACAGCACACCCGTTTTTCGTACGGAGCGTATAATTTAAAGAAACTTATAGTTCGCAATCATGTGCAAATTCTGTTAAAATATTAAAGTTATTGCTCCTAAGGAGAAGTTTAAGAATATATGTTCTCACTATGCAAAATTATCTTCACGATCAGATCTGAAGAATAAAACATCCTGCCCCCTTTTGTAAGCAAATTTACAGAAGAAAAAATAGGAATTGAATGAATATATGCAACCCCGTACTAATTATATTGTCGCAGATCAGAAAATATGCCAATGTGTCAGTAGAAGATTACCCGTATTACAATATGCGTGTCAAAAATATTTGCCAAAATAAAAGAGATGACGTAATAAATTGAAAACATCAATAATATCCGTACTCTTTATACCAGAAGGTCGTAATTGATTCCAATATATGCCAATATATATCAAAACATATGTCAATATACCTGTACTACTTATATTCTCGTAGATTAAAAGATATACACGTGTATTTGTAGAAGATTCGTACAACATGCAATATATGAGTTTAAACAATTTTTGTCATAATAAAATAATTGCATAATAACTTGAAAATATCAATAATCCTTGAATCAATAATCCCCGAAAATATAAATAATAATAATTTTTAAACCTGAAGACCGTAATTGATATTATCCAGTCAAAAATGCTATAAGAAAAATCAAATCGTTCTTTTCTAAAATATATTTTTATATCCATTTATTTATTATTCAAATCGAAAAAATAATTATTAAAATTAACAGACAGATTTAATTTAATTGCGTTTCTGAGTAACATGCTATAAGATAGAATCTTATAACATGTTAAATATGTCATGTTTTATAACATAAACTGCGAAATTAAATAACGATTTTGATTTCTCTATACTTCTCATTGTTCCGCAAAAGCTTGTTTTAAATAAACCATGAACCATGGAAATAGATTTCACCTTTAAATCATGTTTCAAACAATTCATTTTTTCAGAAAGTGACTAATTAACGCAAACAATCTCCCATCAAACTCAGAGATTAAATTTTAATTCACTTTCAAACGATTTTCAAGCTTTTCGTTTGGATAAACCACGGAGTTAGGGAGTAGAACTCCTAGGAAAAAGTTCCGTTTTTCATTAATATCTCGACAACCCCAGGTCTTAGAAACTGGAAACTTGGACAAAATTTATGGGGGATATTTCAAGGCTATTCACCAAATTTCATTAAATTCGGTTCAGCCGTTTTTCCGTGATGATGAGACAAACGAAAATTTCGTTTTTTACTCATATCTCGAGAACTACTGGTCGTAGAAACTCAAAACACAGATATAATTTTAAGTGGTGCTATTTCTGGGCTACCCACAAAATTTCATCAAATTCGGTTCAGCCGTTCTCCCGTGATGGTGTGACAAACAGACAGACAGACAGACAGACAGACAGATTTTCATTTTTATTTACATAGATATACGTGTATTAGTAGAAGATTAGATATACTACAACATATGAGTTTCTAAAATATTTGCGAAAATAAAACACATGACGTAATAAATTGAAAACATCAATAATCCAGTAATCTTTTAACTTAAAAACTATAATTCATTCCAATATAAAGCAATTTACATCTATATATATGTCAATATACCTGTACTTCTTGTATTCTCGTAGATTAGAAGATATCCATGTGCATTTGCATAAAATTACCCAAAATACATACAATACATGAGTTTCAACAATTTTTGCCAAAATATAACCATGTCGTAATAAATTGAAAACATCAATAATCCTCGAAACAATAATCCCCGAAAATATCAATAATAATAATGCTTAAACCTGAGGACCGTAATTAAATTAATCCAGTCAAAAATGCAATATCGGTGAAATTCATTTCATATACACATGCTTATTTAAATCGGAAAAAGGTGTATTAACAAGAAAAATCAACTATGCATAAAGCATTGATTATTGAACACTTTCCAACTGCAATTCAAATTTAATTAAACATCTCTAAAAGGCGATACATTCAACGGTAATATTTAATACTACAATAATACAATAATTTATAACAATTGAAAACTTCAATGAAAAAAAAATTAATTTTATTCAAATGACGTCATTGAAACATAAATCACCTGGCTCTCTATAAAAAAACAGTAAAAATTTCATTCATAAACTTTTATTCTATTCCTTTCATTCATCACAGTACTACAATAATTTATTTTACTTAAAAACTTAAAACCATGGAGGTAAAAGTAATTTAATTCTGTACTTAAAACTTAACCGATGAAGTCTGCTATAAAATCATCTGTTCTATTTGTAAAATTAATGACTGTTTCAATCACATCAACAATATTGCAGTCTCCAGCGCAAAATAATTTTACGTTAAAGAAATTCAGCAATTCTTGTACAACTCATCTTACAGCTTGATATGATTACAATCTCCATAAGAAAAAATTAGGATTCGTTGTAGAAATAATCAAAGTTTGATGATCATTTAAACTCAAATATAATGCAATTGCGTTATTTCAGAACACTGATGCACAGAAATTAAGCAAAACTAAACCGGTTTTAGGATGGACACAACACTAAATATAAATTAAAAAGAATTTTTAAAATCACTATTTTGACAGAAGATAGATGCCATATTTTATTTTGAGGTGGGTCACTTGAACTCTTCATATAATGGCTACGTGATCTCTTCATATAATGGGTGTAATTATTATTTCAATTTTTATTTAAAAAACTACAGAATATTTTTTTCTGAATTTCTTTTGTATATTTTATGGGATAATTTGGATGTTTCCTAAAATTTTCGAAACAATTTGTGAATTTTAAATTCGCTTAAAAAATGTTTGAAAAATTCGATCCTATAGGGTCCAATGTATTTCACTGCTTCAACCTGGGTTCAATACAAAACTAATTGGGTGATATTATTCATTTATATTCCCATAGGTCCCATAGACCGGCTGAACAGCATACTAAAATTTCATTTTGATTAAGTCATTTTTACGGCAGTTATCGTGCTAACGGACAGGCAGTCAGACAGACAGACATATAAACAGAATAACAAAGTCATAAACACTTTTCAACTATGTTGGACAGTGTTAAAAATCGTCTGCCGCATAAACACATTGGATTTAAATCCGTTGCTAAGCGTCATGATATAATTTTCTTTAAATAAATTGGCGGGAAAAATATTATCTGCGTAAGGCTATCACTATGGAAGGTTTAATTGATCTTTTTTAACACTTTACAACATAGTTGAAAAGTGTTTATAACTTTGTTCAATCTGTCTGTTCAGACGGTCTGTGGGACCTATGGGTATATAAATGAACAATATCACCCAGTTAGTTTTGAATTGAACCCGGGTTGAAAAAATAAAATACATTGAACCCTATAGGACCTAATTTTTCAAACATTTTTAAAGAGAATTTAAAATTCACAAATTGCTTTAAAATTTTAGGAAATATACAAATTTTTCCATAAAAATGTAAAAAAATAATCAGCAAAATATATTCGCTATTTTTGAAAATAAAAATTAAAATAACAATTACACACATATCATATGACTAGATCACGTGACTCATTCCAAATTAAAATATGGCATCCATATTGTGTCAAAATCGTGATTTTTAAAGTTCTTTTTAATTTATATTTAGTGTTGTATCCGTCCTAAACGCGCTTTATTTTTGCTTAATTTATGTGCATGTATATTATGAAATAGTAAGTTATTATAGTATTGTGTTAATTTTAAAAATATCGCCACTGAATGAAAGGAATGGAAAAAGGTTATGGATGAAAGGAATGGAAAAAGGTTTATGGATGAAAGGAATGAAAAAAAGTTTATAAGTTGTATAAGAATTGCTGAATTTCTATAACACAAAATTATTTAGCGCTGGAGTCTGCAATATAGTTGATATGATTGAAACAATCATTGATTTTGCATAGAGAACAGACGATTTTGTTTCATACTTTATCGGTGAAATTTTAAGCACAGAATTAAATTACTTTTACCTCCATGGTTTTAAGATTTTTAAGTAAAATAAATTATTGTAGTATTGTGATGAATGAAAGGAATGGAATAAAAGTTTATGAATGAAAATTTCACTGCTTTTATATAGAGAGCCTGGCGATTTATATTTCGATGACGTTACTTCAATAAAGATCATTCATTTTTCATGAAGTTTTCAAATGTAATTAATTGTAGTGGTGTGATAATTTAAAAAATATCACCGCTGAATGTATCTATGAGGCCAGATTTGAGACCAGATTTAGCGGAGACAGTTTTATGTTGAATATGGCAGTGACACGAACTTTAGTAGTATTTATTTATTTATTTATTTATTCATTTTTTTTTTTTGACCTGAGATATATGTGAGACCAGATTTGAGACAAGATTTAGCGGAAAAGGCAGTTTTATGTTGAATATTTATGATTGTCTATAATATTAGACAATGCATCCAACAGAAGGACGCCAGGTTTCTGGCACCCTGACCCGAGAGATCAAATAAGGTCATACACATTGGGGGATAAAGTGAAGACACGAGATTGGGTAAAAGTGTTAACCAGTAACGGATGATTTCTATTGCCCTAAGGTCGGCCAACAGAAGACAAGAAGCGTATCAGAACTCAAGCAAAAAGAGGTTGCAACACATGGAAAGTTCTAGAGATGTTAAGAACAGTAAGAAAGTTCAATAGCATGAGAGTTGGAGAATTCGAGTTCGGCAAGAGCAGTCGGAGTAGACAACAGCCGCAGTGAAGTCAGAGTACCAGACTTCGAGTTTGTACGACTTTCGATGTAGTTACGATGAGGACAGAATGATTCGTGTTCAGTGATAGACTTCCGTACAAGACGACGTACCACACCGTGAGTTCGTACTGTACGGTGTACACTGACGAAACAGAACCAAAGGTGGCTGTGTCAATGCACAAAGGCAAAATTGGAGGTATGTGTTCCTAGCAATAATTATAGAAGGTCATCAATGCAGTTTAGGCATTTTTAGCTTAACTGGTGTCCCATTTGCAATCTCCTCCTCAAACAGTAATAGGATAATTGTGGTAATTAATTTAATAATCAACTAAATATTGTTTAATAAATTATTTTATTTTAAAGTTAAAATAGTGCACTTAATTGTGGTATTATGTTAATGTATTGTAATCCAGGAACTCACACTGAAGATAAATATGGTGGGTTTAAGCGGCGCACAACGCAAAGTGTTTTAATGTTTCACGACTTTACGGCAGTGTTAATGATTATAAATAATTTAATAATTACAAAAGCCAACTTCAAATCTTGTTTTAAAATGTGCATCACAGTATCGCATTTTAGAGATGTTTAAATAAATATGCATTTCAGTTGGAAATTGTTTTATGATGTATGATTGATCTTTCTTGTTAATTAATATATAGACAAACCCTGGTCTTAGAAATCAAAATATGGACTAAATTTTAAATGGGGATATTTCAAGGATACCCACAAAATTTCATTAAACCGGTTCAGCCGTTTATCCGCGATGATGAGACAGACAGACAGACAGACAGATCTTCAATTTTATTTATATAGATTTCTTCTAAACTAAGTATTTTCATAAATTTCTGGTTCTTTAACTTTGTAAATCAATCCTTGATGTGTGGCTACGATTTGGCATAACATCAAATACATTGAAATATAATGCACAATGTTTTGAAAAGGAGGATGAGGCATATATGATTTTAAAAAATGGTACTACAAGAGTATTAACATGCATGTCCTGGAAGTAAGAATAAATTGCAGAATTTACGTTAAAAATATAGAGAAAATAATATGTCCTATATATTATTTTCTCTATTTCACGGAAATAAACTGTCCATGGTTGTCTCAAATTCAATTTTTGAAGGGCGTTTGAAAATTGTGCATCAAAAAAGTTGCTAGAAAAAGTTTTAAAAGTATAAAATGTTGTTCTTGCTTCTTTGGTAGAAGGAGGAGGATGGCTCACTTCATAGTCAGGATTACGCATTGAAAAAAAATGGTATTTGAAACTAATTTTACTAGTTCAAGTTTGTCTTCTTACTCAACATAATAGACATATCATATGTATAAGTGAAAATATTGTGTTCGAATTCTGAAAACTTAACTCTCAGATTTTATTTACACATTTTTGTCATCTCTGCGAATGACCAGAATCATTTTCCTTTAATTTCATTACATGCTGATAAATGTCTTATTTTTGTATCTTTGTGATTATTTTCAAGTATATGATTATTGTTCTCAATCTTCTGATAATTATATCAGTCTGTTTCACACTATCTTGATTCTATTGCTACTTTTTTTTCAAATTGGCACAGCCTTCCATCTTGGTCACATGAGAAATATTTTATTGATACAAATTCCCCTACCACAGCTGTTTATTTCTGACCTATTTATATATTCTGACCTATGTGTTCTAACTGACCTATTTATACTGACGGAAAAGACAGTTCCTAGTCTTCTTGACGTCAGATGATATTTCCATTTAACTATGTATACTGTTACTATTGATGTATTTTTACTTTTGAGATATTTTATCCGAGCAAATATTTTTATCCTAAACATTTCATGGTTCCAATTTGAATATTTATTAACATAATGTCTTTGCCATGCCGTAATATATTTTGTTTCTAATACGTAGTATTGAGAAAGTATTGTTTTCGAGATCTTGATGCCATAATTCGAGAAAAAAATTAATTAATTAATTAATTAATTAATTAAAATTAATTAATTAAAATTTCGAGATCTTGATGCCAATATATAATTTAAGACCTCCTGAACATGTTATTACTATTATTGGAGTGATGCCCATCTGTATGTCTGTGGTCGATTTATTGTGTGCACAATAGAGGCCACAAATATTAATGGATTTTCACGAAAATTGATATCCTGATTTGTTATCAAAATACATAGAACTAGAGATATATTTTTTTTAATTCGGAAGAAAACTTTTCTAACATAGAAGCATATGACAAAATTTGATACAATCATGCCTGAAGCAATTTATTTATGGCTCACTGATCACGAGACGTAATAATTTCATCCATTGTTGTATAAAATACCGGAATATAATTATTTTCATTACTCCATTGGCACTCCTTGGTTGACAATTTAACCCCCGGGGAGTAAATTGTCAAGTATGGTGTCAATCGAAATATTTTTCTCTCCTTTAAAGCGAATTGTAATATTCTATATTTATAATAATTTGGACCCACTGTACCGGTTTTTCAAATTTTTTATTGTAAAATTTGAAAACAAAAATTATGAATTCTTGTATGAGAAAGCCGACTTGAGCCACACTTCAGTTAATTTTTTATCCGATCAGAATAAATTAATTTGCATCTAAAAATACAATAATTAAATAACAAATTTCATATAAACTCATCTCTGCCAAAATAATGTATTAAATTAAAATTATACATGTACTGACAGCTTGCAAGCAAATCGAGTGGTTTTAATAACGACCTTAGATGGAAAGCCTAAAATATTTTATACTTTATTTTGATCATAAATACTTGGGAAACTAATTAACGAAGTTAAGTCACTTTTTTCCGAAGCGAAAAGCTCGTTAGGTTAACGTCGCTGGATTTTATTTCTGATTAGTTCTCGTTCAGAATTATTTTCAGTAATTTTCTTTATCGGATATTTCAGAATGAACATATGGGCTCCTATTTTGCTGTTTTAGAATTAAAATAAACAGTCGACTAAATAAAATATATCGTTGTAATGTTGAAGAAAAAGTACTGATTTGAATGAAAAGTAAAAGCCTTTAACATATACGGTTTCATATAAGTTGTAGATAATTTGTAACGTATTGTTCCTACAGATACTTTATTATCTACTAAATCTTAATAAACGACAAAGTGACAAAGTTCTTATTTTTAAACGATATATGAGGCTTATAAATTTAAGAACACATCCTAAGTAATAATCAAAAAATAATTGTACTTTATTAAATATACGTGCCCTTGAAAAATCATACTTGTTATTATAGTATATTTCTCTATAATTGACTACTCAAGGTCATAGCTTAGGGTAATTGTTTTGAAAGGGAAACTTTCCTCTCTAGTTTCAATTATAGCAGGGAACTTTCGAAGCTAACTTTCGAAGCTAACTTTCGAAGCTAATCTTTCGAAGCTAACGCTGTTAAGGTTATGGGTTAGGTTAGGAAGCGGAATAATTGAACCGCCGAATTTGAACCGCCGATATTAAAGATACAGAACTTTATAGGGAACCAAACGATCTCAATGTGCGCCCAGCAATCCTATGAGGCCAAATTCTTTTATAATATTGGACGTTCTAAAAATATTAGTAAAACATCAGTGAAATAGAGCGTAGTATGCTACGCAAATGACAACCGTTTTGTAATTTTTTTAAATAAAAATAAAATAAAAATTCTTAATTTGAAATAAAAATTTAATTACAACTTCTTCAATTCTTAATTCTGCATTTCATGTTTTTTTTCTTGCACAAGGAAGTGAATGAATCCATATTAAAGCTGCTAAAATGAACTGTTTAAGAAAGTTCTTCAGTTTTATGAGACTTTATTATGAAACAAAGTATTTAATTATTTTTATAGTAATTTTGCCTTAAAAATCGAGTAAACGAATATTCAAAATCATATAAATAGCTGTTTCTCAGAAATTTCATTGTTTATTAAATAATTTTATAGTACGTTATGCGTTCGAACATCACTGGAAATAGCTCTAAACACCACCGTCTGGTATCCACACTTGCTTTTCTCTCAGATCTTAGGGGAGACACACTATTTGCATATCTTGAAAAGTGTTGACCAATTTTTAGATGTTTTAAATAGCTGCCAATGCTTCAAAAATGTGGGCGGTTTTGACTGGCCCGTAGCAAAATTAAAAAAAAAAATGATTATACTTGAATATACCACATGAATAGTAATAAATTCTAAATTCCTCAATTTTTGGAATGCTAGTATTATCTGCTTTCAGGGAATTTCACTGTTACAGACTTTTAACAAAAAATTTTGTCAAGGAAGGAATTCTTCAAAAACCCTTCGGATATCGTTGTAATATAGGTCAGGAAGGTGGCGGCACCACATACTACATCACTCAATACGTCTCCGGTCTAACTAAGAAATACATTTTTTTTTAGAAATTCGACTTTATTCATCAATATAATCTCCTTCAAGAGTGATACATTCATTCCAACGCTCCTCTAACTTCCCGATGCCTTTTTTGTAGAACGCTTTGTCTTTGCTCTCAAACTAGGCCTCAGTTTCGGCAATCACTTCTTCATTTGAGCCAAATTACTTTCCCTGGATTTCTTCCCCATCTCTTTGATGTCTGCAAAAAGCCAGTAGTCGCTGGGGTCAGATCTGGAGAGTACGGTGGGTGAGGAAGCAATTCGAAGCGTAATTCATATAAATTAACCATCGTTTTCATCGACTTGTGATACAAGGCAAGTCTTGTTGTTTTTGGTCCGGTGTGAGCAAACGCGGCACCCACTTCGAAAGCATGCTCAAATTTTCGTGTAAAATTGTAAACACGCTACCTTCTGATATCTTTAAAGTGTCAGTATCTCACGCAACTTCACTTTACGGTCTTTCAAAACTATTTTGTGGACATATTTTATGTTTTCCGCAACAACGGCCGTTTTTGAGCGATCAGAGCGTTCATCGGTGTTTGCACGACAGTGTTTAAATTCAGCATTCCAGTCAATAATAGTTGATTTCCCTGGTGCAGAGTCTCCATAACGCTTATCAAGTCACTGTTTGGCTTCAACAGTATTTTTCCCCATCAAACAACAATGTTTAATCAACACCCGAAATTCTTTTTTATCCATTGTTTTGAAAATTACAAAACTGGAGTCACTAAAACCACTGTAAACTGTAAACTAATTGTCAGAATGTCATGAAATTTTTACACGTATCATTTGAAGGTTGGTACTGTCCAGAAATCCTAAGGGTCTGTCAACAGTGTTGCCATATATGTGTCAGACCGGAGACTTATTGAGTAAAGTGTTGTGTGTCCATAGGAACATTATTTAATTTATATTTTATGTGTATTAATTGTATGTAAGTTTGGAAAGCAGAGGCACTACACGGGTGTCCATTACTTTGATCCTTGCAAATACATTTTCTACACACCTTTGAAAACACTGATATTATTTTAGTGTGTTCCCAAAGAGAACGATAATTAATTTATAAAATGGTGGTCCTTATGTCTGGGCTCTAAAATTTGAAACAAAATTAAATATCATTTATTATGTCAGATGGGCAGGTAATAAATTCTGCAAATGTTGTCATAACCAAAAAATGAATAAATAATACATAATGCCATTTTCAGTACTCTAAGATAAGTCATTATAAGAAACACTCTGTTACCAAAAATATATACATTCATATATATTCATATACATTCCTATATATACATTCAAATATATACTCGGCATGCATGTATCGTTGGAGGTAATATGCAAATTATTAAAATTTGGGGGCAAAAACCGTTTTATTAAGACCTGGTAACAACCAGATTACATTTTAATAGGTGGTAAGCCCTTTCCTGCCAGCTTTGCAAGCCGATATTAGATGCGGAATAGAGGTAATTAAGCTGCTTATGTCCCACTGCAGAAGATTCTAGCGCAAATGTTGCAACTGGTCAGTTATTTCAGTGGTATTCTGAGAAGACCGCCCCATCGTGTCTCATACGTGTTCTACTGGTGATAGGTATGGGGACCTGGATGGTCATGGGAAGGTATTCAATCCTTCAAGACATTATTGAGAAAGTTGTGCGGTATGTGATCAAGCGTTTTTGGTAAATGAAACATAAGCGGCTTGACAGCATTTGCAAACCAATCGACTGCAGATATCGCCGAAACACAAACGTTCCGTTAAATTGGTTTGCAGCTCAATTAGAGGAGGTAGCCTGTCCCACAACCTGGCTTCCCAGGCTGCCACACCACGTGTGGTGACCACGTGTAATGACGCCAACAGATGCTGGATTTGAACACTGACCAATTCTCCTCCACAGACATATATATAACGGTTATCAGCAATGAGAGATGCTAGATTTGCGGCTAAATACAACATGCTTCCAATAGGACACTGTCCAAGCTAAGCGAGCTCGACACCAATTTTATGTTAAGGGGTCAGTGGTATGCCTCTTAATGGGTGTCGGCACCTAATTCCAACTTCTGCCAGTTGTTTCCGAATAGTATAATTTGATGCATGTAGGATGGCATATGCCTTCGAATGGCTAATAATGATGCCATTAGTGTGTACATTGCTCCTCTCCTGATAGTACGATCTTCTCTAACAGTGGTATGTAATGAGTGTCTTGAGCATCTGCGACGGTCACATGTGGAAACCCCAGGCCGTCCGACTCATCCAGAGGACTTGAGCAACTATTTGGACAACCGGTGCGACGGTCACATGTGTCTTCTCTGATCCACTGTTGTCAACACTGAGAAACTACCACATCGCTTTGACCAAGATGACAGCTGATACGTCTGTTGGACAAACAAGCGTCTCAGATATATTTGTACACAACTTATCAAATCAGAAAATCCAGTTCCAATTGCCGATGAGTGAGAACTCCGGTCGGTATATATGCTGCATGATGCGTCGTTCTCATGCGCGTTGAACGAGCCCTATAACATATTTGGCTCTGACAGTATGACAATTAGCATAACTCTTAAAATGATATTTGCATTACTTTTAAAACGGCATTTACATGCCGAGGGTGTAGCTCACTTTTTTATGAGTGCATATATACTTTTCACAACCGATTGTAATTATTTCATATTTTCATAATTCTGAATAAATTTAAACACGCAATAAAGAAGTATCACTGCTAATGTGTTCAGCAGGGTTCAAAAATATTTAAGAGAAATAAAGTTGGAATAAAAAAGAATAATGTTGTAATAAAAATGAATAACGTTGAAATAAAGAGGATTAAAGAGGCATGAAGTATGTAAGAGAATATGTTGATATGCGGAAATGACTTTCATACATTTTTGCAGTAATACGTAAAACACTTGTTAGTATTGAAAAATCTCAAGGAGATACTACACATCCTAGGAAAGAGTGAGAATGGCATTAAAGTGTCAATGATACAAGTGATGAATGGGTGAAGTACAGTTGAAAGGTGATAACATCTATAGACCTATAACAACAGGTGAAAAGAAGTGAATATTAATGGATTCAGCAGGGTTCCATTGTGTCGCCTCAGCGTTATCAATAAATACCATTTTATGATCTGTTTCCATTGCTAAAGTTTGTTGCCATTCTGCCAGTTGATTAAGTTTTTAGAAACGGAAGACTTCTATCAGTTTTTGCTATTTTAACTATGAAAATCATAGTTCATGAATCAGATATAGAATAAAATTATTATAGAAATAAAATGAAATGTATTACAAATTATGCGCGTGTAGCAAAAGAATGCTCGTGAGAAATTCCAGTCTTTTTAGCTTTACCGAATTATTCTAAGCACTTTTGAAAAATTCCATCCCATAACTTCTATTTCAAAAATTATATAAATGCAAAATTCCTTGATAACAGATAGCTCTAGCATTCTAAAATTCGGCTAATTTATTTTATTACATAAAAGCATACATAAAAGCGCCATTTGCTTGACATATTTAATCATAATCAATCATAATTTAAGAATGATCAATTACAATTTAAGAATGTTTTTATTTTTTCTGCAAGCCAGTTAAAACGACCTATAAATGTTTACTATAGCCATTTTTGAGGACATCTTGTAAAATGGATCAATGCTATCTAATTTTCAGTATTCTGTTGATTCCCCACCTTCTCTGTAATATTAATTCTCACAAAAATGATATTTTTGCCTTTAAACGAATGCGATATATTTATTCAACAATTTATATAAATGTTTTAATTTTTCTTCTGAATATTTTATATATCCTTTTCAGCGAATGTTTTATATTAAAATATTTATACAATATATTTCAATAGTCCTTTACCTAATAAGTATTTCCCGTAACTTTGTATAATTATTTATGACATAATAACGAACTAATTTGCTCGAAAATGTATCATGATACATTTTCGCATGTATTAAATTGCATATGAACTCTTAGCGTACAAAAAAGTATATGAAATAAAAAATTAATGAAGCTAAAAATATTTGTAATTAGAACTTGAAAGCAAATCGAGTGGTTGGGTAATTTTCTACGATAGAAATAATAGAAGCCCCAAATATTTTATACCTATAAGAAAGTAAGATTTATTTTAGCTCATAAATACTTGGAAAACCTAATTAATGAAGTCACTTTTTCAATATATTCTATTTAACTGGCTTTAAAGGTATTCAAAAACTGCAGCACTTATTGGGTTGCACTTATTAGAGTTCTTATTGCTTAAAAGTAAATTCCTAGAACTAATTATGTAATACCAGGTGCCTATTCCCACCTGTTTGCTGTTGCTCGCCAACCCCCGCCTCGTTTCAGAACGGCTTGGCCGGCAGCATGAGGCTACGCGCCATTGTCGTACTCGCCGAACATCGCTTCAACAAATTTTGATGGGAAAATGTATTATCCAGCAATGACAATGTATACTCAGCAAAGCAGTTTACTTTGACTGATGACTTACGTGGATATAAAAGAATTGAAATAGGTTCAGTATGCTTTAAAACATGTATATCCGCCAAAATGTCGAAATCGAACATATTCGGGAAAACTATACTTTCTCTATACTAGTATTAGAAAGAAATATAATTGTATAATCTATGATTCAAAGAAACTACTGTAATGAATTTAATGAAATGTATTTAAAATATTTTACTGAATTCGTCATTACCGATGGTTGTCTGTCTGTTTCAACGTATTTGGTGGAATTTTTACAAACGTCCTAAATCTTAAAGGTCTGAAATCTAGTACACAGCTTAGCCTGATAAAACAATTTAACCTATTATAACCATATACCCATTTTTACCAATTTACCCATATAAATATATATACAAAAGTCAAAAATATCTAAATTTTCTAAAACTATTTACAAAAACCAAATGCAAACGATTCAATAAGCGCCATGCAGCCATTTCATATCGCTTACCATATAAATCTCAAAAAGCAATATGTAGAAAGGAAGTGAACCTTATAAAAGTACTACAAATTGGCCGGAGGGATTATGAACCCCACTCCCCGGTTAAAGCATGCTTAGAGACGCGGCAACACTCCCGGAGGCCGGTACTAATTTGAGAAGGTCATATACCAAAAATATATATAAAACGCTACAAATAAAATACAAACAAGATAGGAATAAACGATCATTATACTATCAGATGGCAAATGAACACTATAAGAATTAAACTCAAAACACCAAATCAGTCATATACATGAACTAATTCAGACTTATTTATTGCTATATACTCGTAGAGCATCATTACCTGATCCAACAACACCTACATGCATCTTAATCTAAACCTTCATACTAGCCTCCTCCACCATCATCATATAAATCACAATACTAAACCTTAGTGACTCACAATTCATATATATATATATATATATATATATATATATATATATATATATATATATATATATATATATAATCCCATTCGTGTAGAATAGTTAAGAATGTGTCCAATATGCTTCTCACGTCAGTGAAGGCTGGGTCTGCTTCATTCAAATTGGTTGATGAAGGTATTAACTATATTATCAACTACTTTAAAATATTTAACGTATTGTTTTCAATCTGCATCTGTTTGTTTCAATCTTCTTCATACTTCAACATTTAGTTTAATTATTATTTTTTCAGACAGACAAAATGTATCATATTGGCCACGTGAGCAGAATTGTATTAACAGCCATTTGCCTGCTTATCTGTTGTGGCTTCTCAGAAATAATAATTCTGCCAAAGAAACGTTTTTCATGCCTTTAAAATCAGATGCTATATTTAATCAAATATTTATATTGCTACTAAAGAAAATTTTTATACCCATATTACTGAAAACAACCGTTTGAGTGACATTTTTATATTTAAATATTTCTGCATTCTATTTGAACATTTATTTGCCAATCATGTCCTTATCATGCTTTTGCATAAAGTTTTATCACATCGGATTGAATTTATTTACATATAAAAATATATTGTTCAAATATTAAATTTCTCCTAATCTTATCGCTAAAGTTTATTAAATTTAAAAAATTGAAGTTAAAATGGTGTATATAATTAGATCTTTCCAGCAATTCGAGTAATTCGATAATGCAGTTAGATAGAAATTACATAAATCTGAAATATTTTATATCTTTAAGAAAGTAATAATTTATTTTGTCACATGGACACTCGAAAACCTAATTAATGGAAGTCAAGGCATTGTTTCTAAAACAAAAAGATCTTTTGGTATACTTTGTTTGATTATATATTTTACTAGAACGGATTACACGAAGTTGCTAAGGACGTAAATAAGCTGTCATTATTTAAATTATGCGTTTGTATATAACACAACTCAGTTTCAAAACTCACGCAATTTGCAGGAGAAAAAGAAATACACGGTTTCAGCAGAGAAAAAAAAGGTTTTAAATTGAATATTTTATCTAGAGTAGGGTATAATCTCATGAACAGTCGCATAGAACGGACAGCAGAAGGGAGAAAATTCGATATGTGGAGAGCCAATAAATTACATTTTTTGTTCGTTTCAAAAAGTGACCAAAAATAAAATTACGTAATCTTTAGATATATCGTTTTGTTAGAAGATCGTTTGGTATAATTTGTTTGATTATATATTTTACTACAACGGATACACAGCTTTGCCAGGGAAGTAAATAAGCTGCCATTACTGAAACTATGAATTTTTAGATAATGCTACTCAACATCAAAACCCACGCAATTCGCAAGGAAAAAGTATAAGCTTTCCTCAAAGAAAAATAAAAAGTTTTAGATTGAATATTTTATCTGGAATAGAGTGTAATCGCATGAATAATCAAATGAGTAATCGCATGAAACGGACCGCAGAAGGAGGGAAATTCGATACTCGGAGAGCCGATAAAATGCGTCTTTTGCTCGCTTCAATGTGTAACCAAAAATGAAATTACGTATTAATTCAATAAAACGTTTTGTTAGAATACGAAGATATACAACAACTTGTCAAACTACACTAGAGAATTGTGTTGATCCTAGCTTTTGGATGCGACGATATATATATATATATATATATATATATATATATATATATATATATAGCATAGTAAACATATAAAAATATTTCACAGTTATCCAATTTTTCTCCAGAAGTTGGCGCAATGCAGCACATTCTCCTAAAGTAACATACTATATTCATATGAAAAAAAGAGGGGAAATGACCAAATGCAAGGCATAAAATGGTGGAGGGAGATGGCGACCCCTCTTTCCCGTTTAAAAGACTGCTTTTATGCACGGGCAACACTCACGGTACCAATGCCATGCATTAGCCATACTTCCGTAAATGTGTCAAATCAAAAACACTCGAAAAAGTGCAAAGAAAACAAATAGGAATCAACCAGGATCGCAAGGGAAAGAATGGAAATGCAGCAAATGCCCCTGTCGGCTAAGATGGAGTGCATCATATATAACAGCAGTCCACGCATGCGCAATTCGTTATTTTCACTTTCATCGTTCTATACCTCTGCCATATCCTTTAAGTAAGCATTTTCTTCCTTTTTTGTATTAAATAGGGAATTATAATAACATGTCAGGAAGCCAATTGGATAATCGATGTAAACTCTGCCCAGTGGCAGACCCTCTCCAAATATCTACTCAAGATCCCAGTTACGGTACATTCAGCAAAACCTATAATGTCATCTACTGTATTACTTGCCAAACATGCCAAGCCATATATATCGGCCAAACCAAAAATCGTTTGCATTTGCGAATAAACTTACATCGAAGTCAAATAGGCAAATCTCTTCTCACTGATGCAACTATCACCAATTTGGAACTCCGTCATTATAGAAACCATGATTTTTCACAAATAATTGTTACAATCATCGATGTAGTACCCAAACTGTCAGAAAGACTTTGGTGGGAAAATACACACATCCAACAATATGGAACAGCTTTTCCGTATGGACTCAATACGATCATATTTAATGACAATTATAATTTGGAATCATGCAAAAATGAAAAACGTAACCCTGTATTACAAGATATCCATCCTGCTATAAAAAAGAGATGGCAAAGGGGAACAAGAAAAAAGAAAAAATTCAGTTATAAAGAAACTCTTGAAAAGATCGAAACTTTCATTAAAACAGTATGTGCAGGAATAATAATAAAACCCGGCTGGATCAAAAATATTATATTTAGTATAAGAAAACGTTATATTCAACGCATCAGGTGTTATTTGAAAGAGTATCAACTCGAAAAACAACTAACTGTTAATAATAATGAAAATGCATGTACAAACTACGCTATAATGATAGATTTACTTAAACTAAAAGCCACTACATTAAACATAGTATTGAAATCCTCTCCACAGACGAAAACTACTACAGCTGAGCCTTTTGTTACAACCTACAAAAATAAAAATTATGATGGTTTGCCAATCAAGACATATATAAAAAACTTGGCACATCTTTTGCCAATACCTAACATAGAAGTAAAACTGATTTATAAATTTGTGCAAACCAATGGTAGAAAAATATTTAATTATAACCGCATAAGTAGAAACATCAATGTATATGAAAGTGAAGAGTGTAATTGTCAAAACAGTCCTTATATAGATACCCATCATGCCCACATTATCACTGGAAACCTGGATCTATTGGATAATCACAAGTTAAAATCTATGCTTCAACTTGGTACGAAATTTCGAATACAAGATTTCACAAATATTAAAAAGGACTTTGAACAAGATTTGAAGAAATTTACATATAAACTCGCCGTAAAATACAGCATGCCAATATAAGCTTTCAAAGAATGGCAATACAACCTTATCAAAATGTTCAATCTCCACTACAAAACATTGTGTAAAAAAAACGTATTATCCTTCTCTTCAAAATGCAGTCAATAAATATGAAGATAAATATGTTATAACTTATACTGATAAAGTAGTATCAAATTACGCTTTCACATGCAGAAAATACTACGTTGATACTTTAAAAAATAGTTATCTTGATAAACAAATGTACTCCCCTTTACAACAAAATGGAAAATGTTTGGTAAATAAAATTAAAATTCTGTATAAAAGCATTGGTATCGAACTTAAAGCAGTTAACTTTCCATATTTGGTACTCATACCAAAACTTCATAAAAATCCAGTCAAGTTCCGGCCGGTGACAGTAGGATGTGGATCCTATTTAACAATTGCAAATGAAAAACTTTTAACTATACTTAAAAATGTTATAATTATACTCAAGAAACAAGGAACAGTAATGATAAATAATAGTTACGATGTCATCAACCGACTTCCATTTTATAGCAGGGATATACGTTTCAAAAGTTACGATTTCCGTGATTTATTCAACAACATCAATCTGGAAAATCTATAAGAAATTTTGAAGGAATTACATGAAATATATGACTTAAAAGAGCATATTACATTCAGAAAATACGAGGACTTGATTCGCATTGTGTTGTTTGAAAACATCTTATTTGATGGCACCAACTATTTTCAACAGGTTAAGGGTATTCCAATGGGAGGGGGATGGATGTTCATCCCTGCTCGCCGATCTATACTTGTATAAATTTGAAAATGGCACTCATATATTACATGAAATGCCATATTTTCGTTTCGTTGACGATGACCTTATTGGGCAATATAAGAATACACCCCAATTTGACTTTACTTTTTATCCAAAAGAACTGAAATTGATTGAGAATATAAGTAAGGAGGAAGATGGTGTTGATTTTCTAGATATCACACTAAAACATGACAGTAGTTATGGTACTTATACCGTCTTATATGACAAGAGAAACAATTTCAATATAAAAATCAATCGCATTATTGATTGGAGGTCCAATTTGACCAAAAACATTTTCAGAAATGTCGTCATTGGTCACCTCAAAAGAAATCAACGCATTAATACTTTCAAGTCTGATTGCATCATGCATAATAGGAATATTATGAAGGAGGCAATAAAACGGAATTATCCAATTGGCTTCCTGACATGTTATTATAATTCCCTATTTAATACAAAAAAGGGAGAAAATGCTAACTTAAAGGATATGGCAGAGGTATAGAACGATGAAAGTGAAAATAACGAATTGCGCATGCGTGGACTGCTGTTATACATGATGCACTCCATCTTAGCCGACAGGGGCATTTGCTGCATTTCCATTCTTTCCCTTGCGATCCTGGTTGATTCCTATTTGTTTTCTTTGCACTTTTTCGAGTGTTTTTGATTTGACACATTTACGGAAGTATGGCTACTGCATGGCATTGGTACCGTGAGTGTTGCCCGGGCATAAAAGCAGTCTTTTAAACGGGAAAGAGGGGTCGACATCCCCCTCTACCATTTTATGCCTTGCATTTGGTCATTTCCCCTCCCTTTTTCATATGAATCTTATATATATATATATATATATATATATATATATATATATATATATATATATATTTATATGTAACCTGAAAAAGCAAATTTGGGGCATTTAATAATATATAAAATATTTACATCATTAGTTTAGACATCGTTGGAAATAAATTTCTTCCATCTTACCGATGGTGTCACGACATGAATTTTATGATAACATTTTAGGTCGCTAAGGAACCAATTTGTGTCATATTTTCATTAATTTTCATTTCTGGAATAAAAGGTGATCATAAGGTAAATTTTGTTACCATACTGTCTCAAAATACGCAAAATATTTTTCCGGCAGATAATTTAAATTGCGAATTGCATCAGTTTTGAATATTTTATATTCTATATGAAAATTAACGCTAATGAAATCGAATTACTGAATTTTATTTCCAATGAAATTAAATAATTGAATTATGTTGCAAATAAAATTGCAAAACATACTCACCAAAGCCTTAAATCGTAAAATTTAAAAGAATTAAAGATAAGTTGATATCATAATAAAAAAAAACACTAATTCGATAATGCTATTGGAATACAAATAAATAAGTCAAAAGTAATTTGATTATTCTAAGAAAACTAGATTAAATGTGTGCTTAAAAATACTTGGTAACATAATTAACTGAATAAGGAAAGATTATTTGCTCAAGCAACATACTTCGTGTTTTTAGTAGATAACATATTTGATTAGTCCTACTTTAAAATTCGACTTTAAATTCGTTACTTTGGTTGCATTCTTATGTAAAGTTAAAAATATGGTGGTTTTTTATTTCGTTACATGCTGTAATTCTGTAGGAAAATCGTCTGTCGAAAAGTAAACTTGTTTTTTATTGAATATTTGAGTAAGTACATAGATTGTATTGAAATAAAAATAAATATGATGGGGACAGCACATGACTTACACTGCATAATGCAATGATTTAACTTCTTTCACAGTAACCTAATGATGTACAATATCCGTGAAGCAATATTTTGAATGTTGAATTGTAGGTAAATTATTGGCGTTTTTCTGAATGACAGTATATAAAATTATTTTGAAATTCCAAAATGTAGTACAAAATAATAGCATATTTTAAATTTTACTTTTAGCGGTTTACTTGAAATATAATTTTATTGTGAAAACAAAAAACCCCTCTAATTCCTTCTTCAGTGAGGTACTTACTTTTACTGAAAGATAATTATTAATAAGTATGATCAATGAAGACGCCTTTTTAGTTTAAATTTAATATATAATTTAAGTATATTGATTAGTAATACAGTTACAAAATTATTTTAATTTCCTTGTAGCATCTGCTAATTATGATAATCTGGGGATCAGTTAATTACGCTTGTAAATACACAAAATATGTGAGACTAGACGAGTGACCAGATTAGTTTTACCAATGTCTCAATACTTAATGTCTTAAAGTTTCACCAATGTCTGAAACCTTCTATATTACTGAAAAGTAATATAGAAGATAGTACATACGTCCAACTGAAAAGCAGATCAGGCGAAACACATCAGCTATTGATTAACCTGGTATGCCTTTAAGTATATAAAATGTGTGAGACCAGACAAGTAAATAGAATAATTTTTCCAATAATAAATTGATTGTCTTAAACATCTATAAATGGCATTTGGAAAGGAAGTAAATACCTCCAACTGAAAGGCATATCTGCTGAAACACATCACTTATACATTAGCTGCAACATCGTTGTCGAGACCCTCGAATTCACAAGTATGGATGCTCTTTAACGGCAACTTTTACAATAAATACAACAAGAAACGCTTATAATAAATACGACAAGCAACATTTACAATAAATACGACAAAAACTTTTACAATAAATACTACAAGCAACTTTAACAATAAATACAACAAGCAACTTTTTACAATAAATACACTTTTTACAATAAATACAGCAAGCAACTTTTTACAATAAATACACATTTTACAATAAATACAACAAGCAACTTTTTTACAATAAATAGAACTTTTACAATAAATAAAACAAGCAGCTTTTACAATAAATACGACAAACAACTTTAACAATATATGCAACAAGCAACTTTTTACAATAAATACTACGAGAAAGTTTTGCAATAAATACGACAAGTAACTTTTACGATAAATACAACGAGCAACTTTTATAATAAATAAAATGAGCAACTTTTACAATAAATACAACAAGCAACTTTTACGATAAGTACGGCAAGCAACTTTTACAATAAATACAAGCACCTTTTACAATAAATACGACAAGCAACTTTTACAATACATACGAGAAGTAACTTTTACAGTAAATACAAAAAAAAAGCATTTAGCTCCTTCATTTCACTTTTATAAATTAATATGCCAGTCCATTTTTAAATTGAGTGACAATTCATAACATGGCGTAGTTGTCCTTTAATTTTTTCGTTTCTCTTATTGGGTCTTGCTTCTCCCTCTTATAATAGCAGGTTAGGGACTAGGCATTATTTTCCGTATTTGTTTCCGTAGTCTGTTTTCCGTGCATGGTGTTCAATACTAAATCAGCCCATATATTGTCCATAAACATCCTTTCAATTTAATGTCCACGCTGTCGCCATTCGGTCTCATCTTTTATACGGCTCTGTTCTCACAATACCGTTTGAGTGTTCTAACAAAATAACATTCGAACTTATAATTCAGGAAAATCTAGCTTGACAATTAGAAATATCCGTAAAGCAATAGAGTAAATATATTAAAATATTTTAAGAAGATTTTTAAGAACGATTTTTTTTATTGGGAAATAATATTTTATTCTATAAAATCGATCGCTGGCTTTCTAATCAATGGATTTCTGAAATGTAAAATTTTAGTTCAAATAATATAGTTATTACTTTCCTTATATTCATAGTATAATGAATAAGGAATGCATTGTAACGGGGTCGAAAATTCGAATTCGAGTTTTCGACTGGAGAGCGCGTTTGAAGAACCCTTGAATACGAATCAAACGTTTTGGAGGAAATATCTGTGTGCGTGTCAGTGAGCCTGTGAAGACGATATCTCACGAACGAAGCTGTTCGAATACAGCTGTTCGAAAGAAATTGGGTACAGAATTTACAATTCGTGGATATTGGAAGCCTGATTTTTTTAAACGTAATCCAATGTTCAGAACCCCCCTAAATTTTCGAGTAAAATTTTGAAAAAAAGTTATCAAAACATAAAACCTTTGATGAAGTTACGCAAACAGTCATTCCTTATGTAAGGATTTGTTAGAAAACGATTGACATAAACTTTAGAACGCTAGCAGGAACCGTTATTGATATATTGCACATTTTTCAAATGATTTTCTAAAAAAAATCTCATAAATTAAAAAAAATAACTATTTTAAAATATGTTCACTTTTCATATGTGATACCATGCCATAAATTTGGTGACATCATTCTTGAGTATCTAGCTCGCTTCATTCATGAGAAAAGATATTTTGGGTAATGCCTTTGTATTTGAATGCTAATAGCCATTTATCTGTTGTAGGGATAACTTATTTCTCCACCCATAACGCTTGGCGAAATTTTGGCAACGAATTTGACCAAATGTGGACAAATTAGCGAATTTTGAGAATTTTGCCTAAATTCACGAACATATCGTCAAAATTGCAAAAATGACGCTAAATTGATGAAAATGACGACTAATCGATGAATTAATTAATAAAATATTTCAATATATGGACTATTTTGTTTATTGAGGATATTATCAATATTGATAATTGTTTATATAGAATTGCACGAAATATAAGTTATTTGGGTACTTTGAAGTAGTTTTACTTATTGTCATCCGGAAAATCGCCAAATGTACAATTTTATGTTAAAAACACAGTACCGTGGATCTTATACATTATTACTTTCCTTATATACATAATGTATAAGGAAAGTATTGTGACGGGGTCGAAAATTCGAATTCGAGTTTTTGACGGGAGAGCACGTTTCAAGCATCCCTGATCAAGAATCAAACATTTTTGAAGTGATGTCTGTGTGTGTGTGTGTGAAAGTATGTGTGTGTGTGTGTCAGTGGGTCTGTGGAGACGATAACTGACGAACGAATGGACTGATTCGAACAAAATTTGGTACAATCACAATCCGTAAACACTGGAAGCCTATTATTTTTATACGCAATCGAATGTTCAGAACCCCCCTAAATGTTCGAATGAAATTTTGAAAAAATCGTTAAAAAATCAAAACCGCTAATAAAGTTACGCAAATAGACATTTCTGATGTAATTTTTCATTAGAAAGCGATTGGCATAAATTTTAGAACGCTAACATGAACCGTTCTCGAGATATTGCACATTTTAAAAAAAAAAGGATCAAAAAGTCATATAAAATAAAAAAAAATATTTCCTATTGAGAAACATGTTCACTTTTCATATGTAATACCATGCGATAAATTGGGTGACTTCATTCTCGTGGATCTAGCTCGTTCCATTCATGAAATAATATACTTTAAGTAATACTTTTGTATTTGAACGCCAATAGTCATTTATCTGCTGTAAGAATAACTTATTTCTTCGTCCATAACGCTTGGCAAGATTTTGGCGACGAATTTGGCGGAATGTCGCCAACTTGGTGACTTTTTGAAATGTTGTAAAATTAACGAAAATCTCACCAAATGGATAAAAATGACGATCGAATAAAATAAAATCGATGAAAATGACGACAAATTGTCAAAAATTCAATATCTTGGAAAGAAAATAAATATCTGCTATAAGAATAACATTTTCTTAAACTGTAAACTTAGAAAATTCATTGTATTATATAAGGAAAGTCATGTGTTGCCCACATCAGATTTTTTTTTTACTGTAAAAGGAGTAGATTGGTTGTATCATATAAGGGAAGTCATGTACTACCCATATCAGATTTTTATATCAATTATTTAATAGTTTCAGTATTCAATTTGGAACGGCGAATATTGTTATTATGGCAACTGTCTGACCATCTCCAAATGGACTTTTAAATAAATTTAGTCCATAATATCACAGTAGTGCATAAAGTTATAAAATTTTTGCTTCTAGTCCCTCTACCTGCAGTACTTCGTTCTTTAGTATCCCACACATGCAGGCCATGGACTTCTTCCAATTAATACGATATCTTATATGACTTCCTATTGAGATATGATTAACCCTGATCAAACGTACTTCTATCACAAACAGAAAAATGCACTATATTTCGAATTCAAAATATTGATTCTTTCAAAGTCACCGGAATGGTCAAAGGAACTGAACTTATTTTTCAAAGATATTGAATTTTTCATTAATTTTAGCGTATTCTCGTTAATTGATCATTATTTATGCCAGTTTGGGCAAATTTTCATCAATTTGTGAACGATGTCAAAACTTCGTCAAGTTTGCGATATTTCACAGTATTTATCGTCAATGTCACCCTATTAAAATATATACCATACCTCTTGCTTATTTTAATTTTATTTAACATTTTGGTAAATTTATCCGAAAATGTGTTATGCGGCTTAAAATAATGCATTCAATCATTCTAAAGTTCGTGCCATTCATTTTCCAATGATAAATTATGTACTAAATTGTTTTGCATTTACAAAGTTCCTGATTTTTTGGTGATTTCTTTAAAAAATCCATTTAAAAATTGTTGGGCCTTCCTAGTCTTCGATCGCGTTTTAAAATTTATAAGATTCCAGTAATCACTGATTGGAATAATCGTTTCAAATTTTTTTGATATCGCTAGATTCGTTCCTGAGATATCGCTTCCACAGTTTCACACACACACGCGCACACAAGCACACGAATACACACTACCTTACACACATGCGCATGCATACACACACATAGAAACGCATACACATACGCACATACACACGCGCAAGCACACAGCAGCTCAAAAGCGCACAGACATCACTTCAAAAATGTTTGATTCGTGAACAGGTATGCTTGAAACGTGCTCCTCCATCAAAAACTCAAATTCGAATTTTCGACACCGTTTTTCTATACATTATACCATATATGTAGGTATAGCAATAAGCTCGATGCAATTTGGAGTTTTACAGCGAAATATAGTTAAATCCCTTTATACCAAATATCGAAGAGAAGCCAGTTCATTAGCAATGATAGGATGCTCGTTAGATTGAAAATATAGGATTTGCATCTAAACAAAGTTTGATGTTCAGTATTTTTATATTTAGAGGTATAATTTTTATATATATTAAAATACATTAAAATAATTATACATATCTTTTAAATATAATACCTTTACAAATGTTTATAACACATCGTTAAATATATTGTTATTCAATAGTTTGTAATTTAAATATAAAATATCATATAGACTCACCATTAACACAATACTGTATGACATTAAAAACATTGAAGTTAAAAAGACTACTTAATTAAAGCTGGCAAATAAATCTTTCAATAGATAGCATCCACAGAAACTGAAATTTTTTTATATCTATAAGAAAATACTATTCATTTTTTTGCACATGAATACTTAAAATCCTAATTAAAGATTGTAGAAGGGATTACATACAAAATTCCCGGAGTTATTGTCTGATTACATGCTTGTTTAGTTCTCGTTTAGCATATTTTCTTTTTTTTTCTTTTCTCAGTTTTTTTTCTCTTGGATATTTTCAGAAAGTGTTGAATAACTTGTAATTTGAAGTTGAGGCTTGAAACAAAAAATAATGGGAGATACGAAACATTAACGATTTGAAATGATGGTAAAAATAAATGATATTTGCAGATTTGCATTTGTAAATTTTAGTTTTAAAGTTCGAATCTTATCTTTCTTGCAAATATGTTATTGCCTTTTTTTCTAAACCTTGTATTTGGCAGTTAAAATATTAAAAACGTATACGAGAATATATTAGAACACTCCAGCGGGGCGTCATACATAATAAAGTATGTTTCTGTCCCTCTATGTGTGTGCATGTGTACATATGCTGTTTGTAGCGGGGAATTTAATCATTGTACGGCCATGAAATTAGGCGCATATGTTCTTCAGGCTTTAAAAAGTTCAGCTTGGCACCTTAAAAAAATCTAATGTGGGCAGCACATAACTTTCCTTATATAATGCAATGAATTTATTTCTTTCACAGTGAAAAAATTATGTATAAGATCCATAGCATAGTGTTTTTAATGTTGAAATGTATATTTGTTGCTTTTAGGGATGACAACATGCAAAACTATTTCGTAACCAATTAACTTAAATTTCACCTAACTCAAAATTAACAATTATCAATATAGACAGCATCCTCAATAAGCAATATAGTCCATATACTAAAAATTGGCAGAACATTGTCTCCTATTTAGTGTCATTTTTATCAAATTAGCGGCATTTTCGTCAATATGACAATATTTAAAACGTCGCCAAGTCTGGGACATCCCGCCAAATTTTTCACCAGGCATTACGGACGAATGAAGGAATGATTTATTTTTATAGTTGTTTATTATGTTCTTTCCAAGATATTGAACTTTCATCTATTAGTCGTCATTTCCATTTATTTATCGTTATTTTTATCAATTTGGCGACATTTTCGTTAATTTGGCAACTTTTAAAAGACCCACCAAGTTGGCGATATGACGTCAAAATTCGTCGCCAGAATTTTTCAGGCGTTACGTTATTCATTTAGTAGATCCTTATATTATTTAAAAGATGCTGAATTTTCTTCAATGTGATGTCATTTTTATTGATTTAACATCGTTTATATCAATTGACAATATTTTTATGAATTGCAGACATTTTTATCAATTTGACGACATTTTAATCATTTTTTTAAAATTTAAAAAACTCGCTAAGCTGGCGATGTTCAGTCAAATTAATCGTCAAAATTTCGCCAAGCGTTATGGGCGGAGAAATAGATTATTCTTATAACTAATAGAGTTTAAATTCAAAATTATTATCCAAAGTATATTTTCTTATAGTAGATTTTTATATTCTTCCCAAGATATTGCACTTTCTTCAATTAGTCGTTATTTTCATTGATTTAGGGGCATTTTTTATCAATTTGGCGTCATTATTATTAATTTGGCGATATTTTTATCAATTTAGCGACATTTTCGTCAATTTGGCAGCATTAAAAAACCCCGCCAAGTTGACGATATCCCCCTAAATTCGTCGCCAAAATTTCGCCCAGCGTTATGGACGGTGAAATAGGCTATTCTTATAGTAGATCAACGACTCATGGCGTACAAATACAAAACTATTACATAAAGTATCTTCCCTCGTGAATGAAACAAGCTAGATCCACGAGAATGATGATAACACATTTATCGCATAATATTGCATATGAAATGTGAACGTATTTTACAATAGTTAATACTTTTTTTTAATTTTATGTGACTTTTTGATAAATTTATTTAAAAAATGGCCAATATCCCGAGAACGGTTCATGCTAGAGTTCTAAAACTTATGTCAATCGTTTTATAATGAAAAGTAACAAAATAAATTAATATATACGTAATTCTACTGAAAGCATTGATTTTTTGATGATTTTAATATCAATGTAATAGGATACAAATATTCACTGATTGTGATTTTTGCACTAAATTTCGTTCACATAGCTTCATCCATTCATGAAATATCGTCTCCACAGACTCACTGATACACACACACACACACACAAACACAGATATCACCTCAAAATATAGGTTCGATTCGTGTTCAAGGATGCTTTAAACTTGATCTTCCGTCGAAAACTTGAATTCGAATTTTCGATCGCTTCGCAATACTTTCCTTATACATCTATATAAATAAAAATGAAAATCTGTCTGTCTGTCTGTCTGTCTGTCTGTCTGTCTGTCTGTCTGTCTGTTTGTCACACCATCACGGGAGAACGGCTGAACCGAATTTGATGAAATTTTGTGGGTAGCCCAGAAATAGCCCCACTTAAAATTATATCCGTGTTTTGAGTTTCTACGACCAGTGGTTCTCGAGATATTAGTAAAAAACGAAATTTTCGTTTGTCTCATCATCACGGAAAAACGGCTGAACCGAATTTAAGGAAATTTGGTGAATAGCCTTGAAATATCCCCCCATAAATTTTGTCCAAGTTTCGAGTTTCTAAGACCTGGGGTTGTCGAGATATTAATGAAAAACGGAAATTTTTCCTAGGAGTTCTACTCCTTAACTCCGTGGTTTATCCAAACGAAAAGCTTGAAAATCGTTTGAAAGTGAATTAAAATTTAATCTCTGAGTTTGATGGGAGATTTTTTGCGTTAATTAGTCACTTTCTGAAAAAATGAATTGTTTGAAACATGATTTAAAGGGGAAATCTATCTCCATGGTTCATGGTTTATTTAAAACAAGCTTTTACGGAACAATGAGAAGTATAGAGAAATCAAAATCGTTATTTAATTTCGCAGTTTATGTTATAAGACATGACATATTTAACATGTTATAAGATTCTATCTTATATCATGTTACTCAGAAACGCAATTAAATTAAATCTGTCTGTTAATTTTAATAATTATTTTTTCGATTTGAATAATAAATAAATGGATATAAAAATATATTTTAGAAAAGAACGATTTGATTTTTCTTATAGCATTTTTGACTGGATAATATCAATTACGGTCTTCAGGTATAAAAATTATTATTATTTATATTTTCGGTTATTATTGATTCAAGGATTATTGATATTTTCAAGTTATTATGCATTTATTTTATTATGACAAAAATTGTTTAAACTCATATATTGTATGTTGTACGAATCTTCTACAAATACACGTGTATATCTTTTAATCTACGAGAATATAAGTAGTACAGGTATATTGACATATGTTTTGATATATATTGGCATATATTGGAATCAATTACGACCTTCTGGTATAAAGAGTACGGATATTATTGATGTTTTCAATTTATTACGTCATCTCTTTTATTTTGGCAAATATTTTTGAGACGCATATTGTAATACGGGTAATCTTCTACTAACACATTGGCATATTTTCTGATCTGCGACAATATAATTAGTACGGGGTTGCATATATTCATTCATTTCCTATTTTTTCTTCTGTAAATTTGCTTACAAAAGGGGGCAGGATGTTTTATTCTTCAGATCTGATCGTGAAGATAATTTTGCGTAGTGAGAACATATATTCTTAAGCTTCTCTTTAGGAGCAATAAATTTAATACTTTAACAGAATTTGCACATGATTGCGAACTATAAGTTTCTTTTAATTATACACTCCGTACGAATAACGGGTGTGCTGTTAGTGGTTAATAAATTTTAACATTTTAGGAGGATATATCATGTTGCTCGGCATCGCAATTAAATTAAATGTGTTTGTTAATGTTTTTATTATTTTTTTTCGATTTAAATAATAAATAAATGGATAAATGGATATAAAAGTATATCTTATGAATGGACGGTTTGATTTTTCTTTTAATTATATTAATTGCTGACTGCGTACATCAATTTCATTTATTTTGGCAAAGAGTTTTCAAGCTTATATCGTATTTAGCTACTAAACTCATATATTGTGTTTAGCCAATAAATTCATATAGCCGATTGTTGAAACAGAAAAAGAGTAGAGCGGGTATATCTTCTAATACAATTGTAGTGTTTTCATTTAATATATTGAAACGGGATAAGAATGTTTCATTCAGATCTGCAAATTCAAAGCTACGAATTTGGAGGGATATCGCTAATTTGACAACTTTTCTTAAACTTTGCCAAATTGACGGAATTGTCGCCAAATTGATATAAACGACACACAAACAGCTGCCATAAACCTTCGGGTGGGTCGTGTGGCTTGGGTCTTCTACATATCAATGAATTTTTTTTTTTTGTTTTGTTAGAAGAGAGTACTGAAATGATGTTTGGTTAGCATTTATCTGTCAGACCAACCATCCTACTTAGTAATACATTTAGCGAATTTTTAAAATGTCACTAAATTGATAAAAATGTTTTCAAATCTATAAAAATACCTTGAAATTGATAAAATTGCGCTACATAAATGATATTAATTGTTTTTTGTTAGGGGATAGTATTGTGATGATATTTCGTCAATTTGTCGAAAAGTGGAACTGTCAGTTCTACAGTCCCACTTGGCGATAAATTTGGCGATTTTTTAAAATCTCGCTAATTTGACGAAACTGTCGCCAAATGTTCCATAGAAATATAACTATTTAGACGATATTTTTTCTACCAATTTATTTGAAGCAAATGATATCATGTCGCTTAGCAACGGATTTAAATCCAATGTGTTTATGCGGCAAACGATTTTTATTAAATCCTTTCCGATTTGAATAATGAAGATATGTATATAAAATAAATTTCATTGCCATTTCATTTTGGACTGGATAATATCAATTATACTCTTCAGGTTTAAACATTATTATCATTGATATTTTCCGGAATTATTGATTCAGGGATTATTGATATTTTTAAGTTATTACGCCATTGTTTTATTGCGGCAAAAATTGCTGACACACGCATATTGTACGTTGTACGAGTAATCTTCAAGGAATGCACGGGTATATCTTCTAACCTACGAGAATATAAGTAGTACAGGTATATTGGCATATATTTTGACATATATATGAAGATTAAGGGGATTAATTATATATTCAATTTATTACGTCGTCTGTTGTATTTTACCAAAAAACATTTGTGACTCATATTGCAAAACGGGTAATATTCTACTAATAATCGGACATTATAAGTAGTACGTGTATATCTTCCCATATAATTTTAGCACTTTAATTTTGACATATATTGGAATAAATGACTGTCTTCAGATTTAAAGATTACGGGTTTATTGGTATTTTCAATTTATACATGTAATCCACTAATACAGGTTATATTTTCTAATATTCGCGTATATAATTAGTACGGGTCCCATACAATTTTAACGCTTTTATTTTGCATATATTGATTCAATTCCATATTTTTTTTTTATATTTGCTTACATAAGGGGGCCAAGATGTTTTATTCTTCAGATATGTCCATGAAGATAATTTTATATAGCGAGAACAGAGATTCTTATACTTCTTTTTAGGAGCATTATATTAAATATTTTAACAGAATATTTTGATTAAACATGTCATTTAGTATACTATAAGAATTTGGGCATGATTATGAATTTCAAGTTTCTTTATATTATATACTCCGTACGAAGAACGGGTATGCTGCTAGTTATCTATATAAATAAAAATGAAAATCTGTCTGTCTGTCTGTCTGTCTGTTTGTCCCATCATCACGGGAGAACGGCTGAACCGAATTTGATGAAATTTTGTGGGTAGCCTAGAAATATCCCCACTTAAAATTTAGTCCGTGTTTTGAGTTTTTACGACCAGTGGTTCTCGAGATATTAGTAAAAAACGCAATTTTCGTTTGTCTCATCATCACGGGAAAATGGCTGAACCGAATTTAATGAAATTTTGTGGATAGCCTTGAAATAGCCTCCCATAAATTTTGTCCAAGTTTCGAGTTTCTAAGACTAGGGGTTGTTGAGATATTAATGAAAAACGGAACTTTTTCTTAGGAGATCTACTCTCCAACTCCGTGGTTTATCCAAACGGAAAGGATGAAAATCGTTTGTTTAAAACGCCAAAATGAAATAAAACTTTATTTCCGAGTTTGATGCAGGATTTTTGCATTAATTAGTCACTTTAGGAAAGCATGAATTGTTTGAAACATGAATTTAAATGGAAAAATCTACATGGTTCATCTTTCACAAATTTTTACTCAACGATGAAAAGTATAAAGAAATCAAAATGGCTATATAATTTCACATTTTATGAGGAAGACTCTATCTTATATCATGTTGTTCGGCAATGGAATGAAATTAAATGTGTTGGTAATATTTATTATTATTTTTTCTATTTGTGTAATAAATAAATGGATGTAAAAATATATTTTGTAAATGAACGGTTTGATTGTTATTTTAATTATATATATATTGCGGACTGCGTACATCACTTTCATTTATTTAAGCAAAGAGGTTTCAAGCTCATATATTGTGTTTAGCTAATAAACTCATATATTGTGTTTACCCAATAAATTCATTTAGCCGATTGTTGAAGCAGAAAAAGAGTAGAACGGGTGTATGTATCTTCTAATACAATTTTAGTGTTTTCATTTAGTATATACAAACGGGATCAGGATATTTTATTCTTCAGATCTGCAAATTCAGAGCTACGAATTTAGCGGAATATCTCTAAATAACTTGGTAACTTTTCCTAAACTTTATCAAATTAGTGGAAATGTCTCCAAATTGATAAAAATGGCCCAAATCAATGAAATTAAATTTGTTTTTTTAGAATAGAGTACTGAAATGATGTTTCTGTAGCATTTGTCGGTCAGTTCATCCATCCTACTTAGTAACACATTGAAGGAATTTTTTTAATATCACCAAATTGGTAAAAATATTTTTAAATCCATAAAAATATCATGAGATTGATAAAATCGCGCTTAATAAATGAAATTAATTGTGTTTTGTAAGGGGATAGTATTGTGATGATCATTCGTCAATTTGTCGCAAAATGGGACACTACATGGGGGACACAATGGGATTCTACAGTCCCAGTTGGCGATAAATTTGGCGATTTTTTAAGTAATCGCTAAATTGACGAAAATGTCGCCAAACCTTCCATGGAGATTGCATTATTCAGATGATATGATTTCTATCAATTTATTTGAAGCAAATGATATCATGTCGCTTAGCAACGGATCCAATATGTTATGCGGCATACGATTTTTATTAAATCTTTTCCGATTTGAATAATAAAAATATGTATATAATATAAATTTCATTGACATTGCATTTTTGACTGGATAATATCAATTACGGTCTTCAGATTTAAACATCATTATTATTGGTATTTTCGGGGACTGTTGATTCAGGGATTATTGATATTTTCAAAGTATTATGGAATTGTTTTATTATGACGAAAATTGTTGAAACTCATATATAGTACGTTGTACGAGTAATCTTCTACAAATGCATGGGTATATCTTCTAATCTACGAGAATATATGTAGTACAGATATATTGGCATATATTTTGATATATATTGGCATATATTGGAATCAATTACGACCTTCTGGTATTAAGATTACGGGGATTTTTGATACTTTCAATTTATTACGTCATCTATTTTATTCTGGCAAATATTTTTGAGACTCATATTGCAATACGGGTAAGCTTCTACTAACACACTGGCATATTTTCTAATCTGCGACAATATAAGTAGTACGGGGTTGCATATATTGATTGAATTCCTTTTTTTTTTGTAAATTTACTTACAAAAGGGGCCAGGATGTTCTATTCTTCAGATTTGCCCGTGAATATAATTTTGCATAGTGAGAACAGATATTCTTAAACTTCTCTTTATCTATATAAATAAAAATGAAAATCTGTCTGTCTGTCTGTCTGTCTGTCTGTCTGTCTGTCTGTCTGTTTGTCACACCAACACGGGAGAACGGCTGAACCGAATTTGATGAAATTTTGTGGGTAGCCCTGAAATAGCCCCACTTAAATTTATATCCGTGTTTTGAGTTTCTACGATCAGTGGTTCTCGAGATATTAGTAAAAAACGAAATTTTCGTTTGTCTCATCATCACGGAAAAACGGCTGAACCGAATTTAATGAAATTTGGTGAATAGCCTTGAAATATCCCCCCATAAATATTGTCCAAGTTTCGAGTTTCTAAGACCTGGGGTTGTCGAGATATTAAGGAAAAACGGAACTTTTTCCTAGGAGTTCTACTCCCTAACTCCGTGGTTTATCCAAACGAAAAGCTTGAAAATCGTTTGAAAGTGAATTAAAATTTAATCTCTGAGTTTGATGGGAGATTTTTTGCGTTAATTAGTCACTTTCTGAAAACATGAATTGTTTGAAACATGATTTAAAGGGGAAATCTATCTCCATGGTTCATGGTTTATTTAAAACAAGCTTTTACGGAACAATGAGAAGTATAGAGAAATCAAAATCGTTATTTAATTTCGCAGTTTATGTTATAAGACATGACATATTTAACATGTTATAAGATTCTATCTTATATCATGTTACTCAGAAACGCAATTAAATTAAATCTGTCTGTTAATTTTAATAATTATTTTTTCGATTTGAATAATAAATAAATGGATATAAAAATATATTTTAGAAAAGAACGATTTGATTTTTCTTATAGCATTTTTGACTGGATAATATCAATTACGGTCTTCAGGTTTAAAAATTATTATTATTTATATTTTCGGGGATTATTGATTCAAGGATTATTGATATTTTCAAGTTATTATGCAATTATTTTATTATGACAAAAATTGTTTAAACTCATATATTGTATGCTGTACGAATCTTCTACAAATACACGTGTATATCTTTTAATCTACGAGAATATAAGTAGTACAGGTATATTGACACGTTCAGGTATAATTTTGCATAGTGAGAACATATATTCTTAAACTTCTCTTTAGGAGCAATAAATTTAATATTTTAACAGAATTTGCACGTGATTGCGAACTTTAAGTTTCTTTAAATTATACACTCCGTACGAATAACGGGTGTGCTGTTAGTGGTTAATAAATTTTAACATTTTAGGAGGATATAACATGTTGCTCGGCATCGCAATATAAAAGTATATTTTAGAAAAGAACGATTTGATTTTTCTTATAGCATTTTTGACTGGATAATATCAATTACGGTCTTCAGGTTTAAAAATTATTATTATTTATATTTTCGGGGATTATTGATTCAAGGATTATTGATATTTTCAAGTTATTATGCAATTATTTTATTATGACAAAAATTGTTTAAACTCATATATTGTATGTTGTACGAATCTTCTACAAATACACGTGTATATCTTTTAATCTACGAGAATATAAGTAGTACAGGTATATTGACATATGTTTTGATATATATTGGCATATATTGGAATCAATTACGACCTTCTGGTATAAAGAGTACGGATATTATTGATGTTTTCAATTTATTACGTCATCTCTTTTGTTTTGGCAAATATTTTTGAGACGCATATTGTAATACGGGTAATCTTCTACTAACACATTGGCATATTTTCTGATCTGCGACAATATAATTAGTACGGGGTTGCATATATTCATTCAATTCCTATTTTTTCTTCTGTAAATTTGCTTACAAAAGGGGGCAGGATGTTTTATTCTTCAGATCTGATCGTGAAGATAATTTTGCATAGTGAGAACATATATTCTTAAACTTCTCTTTAGGAGCAATAAATTTAATATTTTAACAGAATTTGCACATGATTGCGAACTATAAGTTTCTTTAAATTATACACTCCGTACGAATAACGGGTGTGCTGTTAGTGGTTAATAAATTTTAACATTTTAGGAGGATATATCATGTTGCTCGGCATCGCAATTAAATTAAATGTGTTTGTTAATGTTTTTATTAATTTTTTTCGATTTAAATAATAAATAAATGGATAAATGGATATAAAAGTATATCTTATGAATGGACGGTTTGATTTTTCTTTTAATTATATTAATTGCTGACTGCGTATATCAATTTCATTTATTTTGGCAAAGAGTTTTCAAGCTTATATCGTATTTAGCTACTAAACTCATATATTGTGTTTAGCCCATAAATTCATATAGCCGATTGTTGAAACAGAAAAAGAGTAGAGCGGGTGTATCTTCTAATACAATTGTAGTGTTTTCATTTAGTATATTGAAACGGGATAAGAATGTTTCATTCAGATCTGCAAATTCAAAGCTACGAATTTGGAGGAATATCGCTAATTTGACAACTTTTCTTAAACTTTGCCAAATTGACGGAAATGTCGCCAAATTGATATAAACGACACACAAACAGCTGCCATAAACCTTCGGGTTGGTCGTGTGGCTTGGGTCTTCTACATATCAATGAATTTTTTTTTTGTTTTGTTAGAAGAGAGTACTGAAATGATGTTTGGTTAGCATTTATCTGTCAGACCAACCATCCTACTTAGTAATACATTTAGCGAATTTTTAAAATGTCAACAAATTGATAAAAATGTTTTCAAATCTAAAAAAATATCTTGAAATTGATAAAATTGCGCTACATAAATGATATTAATTGTTTTTTGTTAGGGGATAGTATTGTGATGATATTTCGTCAATTTGTCGCAAAGTGGAACTGTCAGTTCTACAGTCCCACTTGGCGATAAATTTGGCGATTTTTTAAAATGTCGCTAATTTGACGAAACTGTCGCCAAATGTTCCATAGAAATATAACTATTTAGACGATATTTTTTCTACCAATTTATTTGAAGCAAATGATATCATGTCGCTTAGCAACGGATTTAAATCCAACGTGTTTTTTTGCGGCAGACGATTTTTATTAAATCCTTTCCGATTTGAATAATGAAGATATGTGTATAAAATAAATTTCATTGCCATTTCATTTTGGATTGGATAATATCAATTATACTCTTCAGGTTTAAACATTATTATTATTGATATTTTCCGGAATTATTGATTCAGTGATTATTGATATTTTTAAGTTATTACGCCAGTGTTTTATTGCGGCAAAAATTGCTGACACACGCATATTGTACGTTGTACGAGTAATCTTCTAGGAATGCACGGGTATATCTTCTAACCTACGAGAATATATGTAGTACAGGTATATTGGCACATATTTTGACATATATTGGCATATATATTGGAATCAAGTACAGTCTTCTGGTATGAAGATTAAGGGGATTAATTATATATTCAATTTATTACGTCGTCTGTTGTATTTTACCAAAAAACATTTGAGACTTATATTGCAAAACGGGTAATCTTCTGCTAATAATCGGACATTATAAGTTGTACGTGTATATCTTCCCATATAATTTTAGCACTTTAATTTTGACATATATTGGAATAAATGACTGTCTTCAGATTTAAAGATTACGGGTTTATTGGTATTTTCAATTTATACATGTAATCTACTAATACAGGTTATATTTTCTAATATTCGCGTATATAATTAGTACGGGTCCCATACAATTTTAACGCTTTTATTTTGCATATATTGATTCAATTCCATATTTTTTTTTATATTTGCTTACATAAGGGGTCCAAGATGTTTCATTCTTCAGATATGTCCATGAAGATAATTTTATATAGCGAGAACAGAGATTCTTAAACTTCTTTTTAGGAGCATTATATTAAATATTTTAACAGAATATTTTGATTAAACATGTCATTTAGTCTATATAAATAAAAATGAAAATCTCTCTGTCTGTCTGTCTGTCTGTTTGTCCCATCATCACGGGAGAGCGGCTGAACTGAATTTGATAAAATTTTGTGGGTAGCCTGGAAATAGTCCCACTTAAAATTTAGTCCATATATGGAGTTTCTACAATCAGTGGTTCTCGAGATATTAGTAAAAAACGATATTTTCGTTTGTCTCATCATCACGGGAGAACGGCTGAATCGAATTTGATGAAATTCTGTGGATAGCCTTTAAATACCCCCCCATAAATTTAGCCCAAGTTTCGAGTATCTAAGGGCAGGGGTTGTCGAGATATTAATGAAAAACGAAACTTTTTCTTAGGAGTTCTCCTCTCTAACTCCGTGGTTTATCCAAACGAAAAGCTTGAAAATCGTTTGAAAGTGAATTAAAACTGTATCTCAGAGTTTGGGGGGAGATTTTTTGCACTAATTAGTCACTTTCTGAAAACATCAATTGTTTGAAACATGATTTAAATGGGAAATCTATCTCCTTGGTTTATATTATGCAAGCTTTTACTGAAAAATGAAAAGTATAAAAAAATAAAAATGGCTATTAAATTTTGCATTTTATGAGGAAGATTCTATCTTATATCATGTTGCTCGGCAACGGAATGAAATTAAATGTGTTGTTAATATTTATTATTATTTTTTCTATTTGAATAATAAATAAATGGATGTAAAAATATATTTTTAAATGAACGGTTTGATTGTTCTTTTAATTATATAAATTGCCGACCGCGTACATGACTTCCATTTATTTTAGCAAAGTGGTTTCCAGCTCATATATTGTGTTTAGCTAATAAACTCATATATTGCGTTTACCCAATAAATTCATTTAGCCGATTGTTGAAGCAGAAAAAGATTAGAACGGGTGTATCTTATAATACAATTTTAGTGTTTTCATTTAGTATATACAAACGGGATCAGGATATTTTATTCTTCAGATCTGCAAATTCAAAGCTACGAATTTAGCGGAATATCTCTAAATAACTTGGTAACTTCTCTTAAACTTTACCAAATTAGCGGAAATGTTTCCAAATTTATAAAATTGGCGCAAATCAATGATTTGCTTTTTAGAATAGAGTAGTGAAATGATGTTTCGGTAGCATTTGTCGATCAATCCATCCATCCTACTTAGTAACACATTTAACGAATTTTTTTAATATCACGAAATTGGTAAAAATATTTTTAAATCCATAAAAATATCATGAAATTGATAAAATCGCGCTTAATAAATTAAAATAATTGTATTTTGTTAGGGGATGGTATTGTGATGATGTTTCGTCAATTTGTCGCAAAATGGGTCTATCTGTTCTACAGTCCCACTTGGCGATAAATTTGGCGATTTTTTAAGTTATCGCTAAATTGACTAAAATGTCGCCAAACCGTCCATGGAGATCGCATTATTCAGACGATATGATTTCCATCAATTTATTTGAAGCAAATGATATCATGTCGCTTAGCAACGGATCCAATGTGTTATGCCGCATACGATTTTATATTAAATCTTTTCCGATTTGAATAAGATAAAGATATGTATATAAAATAAATTTCATTGGCATTGCATTTTTGACTGGATAATATCAATTACGGTCCCCAGGTTTAAACATTATTATTATTGATATTTTCGGGGACTGTTGATTCAGGGATTATTGATATATTCAAGTTATTATGCCATTGTTTTATTATGCCGAAAATTGTTGAAACTCATATATAGTACTTTGTACGAGTAATCTTCTACAAATGCATTATATCTTCTAATCTATGAGAATATAAGTAGTACAGGTATATTGGCATTTATTTTGTTATATATTGGCATATATTGGAATCAATTACGCCTTCTGGTATAAAGATTACGGGGATTATTGATATTTCCAATTTATTACGTCATCTCTTTTATTTTGGCAAATATTTTTGAGACTCATATTGTAATACGGGGAATCTTCAACTAGCACACTGGCATATTTTCTAATCTGCGACAATATAAGTAGTACGGGGTTGCATATATTGATACAATTCCTTTTTTTTTGTAAATTTGCTTACAAAAGGGGCCAGGATGTTTTATTCTTCAGATCTGCCCATGAAGATAATTTTGCATAGTGAGAACAGATATTCTTAAACTTCTCTATAGGAGCAATAAATTTAATATCTTAACAGAATTTGCACATGATTGCGAATTATAAGTTTCTTTATATTACATATTCCGTACGAAGAACGGGTATGCTGCTAGTCTATAAAAATAAAATTGAAAATCAGCCTGTCTGTCTGTCTGTAAGTTTGGCTCATCATCACGGGAAAAAGGCTGAACCGAATTTGATGAAATTTTGTGGCTGGCCTTGAAATAGCCCAGCTTAAAATTTAGTCCATGTTTCAAGTTTCTAAGATCAGGGGTTGTGGAGATATTAATGAAAAACCAAACTTTTTCCTCGGACTTCTACTCTCTAACTCCCTGGTTCCTCCAAACGAAAAAGGTAGGTAATCGTTGCTTTAAAACGTAAAAGTAAATTAAAAGTCTATCTCCGAGTTTGGTGGGAATTTATTGCGCTTATCAATTACTTTTGAAAATCGCAGGTTTAAAACATGAATTTAAATGGAAACTATCCACAATGGTTTATTTTTCACAGGCTCTTACTCAGCAATGAAAAGTATTAAGAAATCAAAATTCTTATTTCATTATCAGCATTTTATGGGGAAGATTCTTTCTTATATCATGTTTCTTTCTTATATCATGTTTCTTTCTTATATCCTGCCAGCAAAACAATTAAATCAAATGTGGTTTTTAATTTTTATTATTATTTTTTCGATTTGAATAATAAATAAATGGATATAAAAATATATCTTATAAATAAATGAACTGTTTGATTTTTCTTTTAATTACATTAATTGCGGACTGCGTACATCATTTTCATTTGATTTGGCAAAGAGTTTTCAAACTTATACAGCCAATACACTCATATATTGTGTTTAGCCAAAAAACTTACTCAGCTGTTTGTTGAAACAGAATAAGAATTGAACGGGTTGTTGTTGTTGAGACCCAGACCGTCCGACCTACCAGAAAGGTGTAAGGTAACTGTTTGGACAGCCGGGAAGTGCCACACAATTTAGACCGGAACCCAGTGGGGGAGGCATCCACAAGGACCGTACCCTCCTTCCCCTACCACCAACCTCTCGGAAGGACATACAGACCCACATGTTTAACGTGATCGTACTCCGCGTGAACACGGCGGCAGTTTTGGCAGTGGCTGGAATCGAACCCGGGCCAACCGAGTGCAACTCCAGCACGCTAACCAATGGGCTACCGCGCCCAGAATAGAACGGGTGTATCTTCAAATTCAATTTTAGTGTCTTCATTTAGTATATACAAACGAGATTACGAGGTTTAATTCCTCAGATCTTCAAATTCAGATCTACGAATTTGACTGGATATCGCTAACTTGGCAACTTTTATTAAACTTTTTCAAATTGACCAAAATGTCACCAAATTGATAAAAACGACGCTAAATGAATGAAAATAATTTTGTTTTGTTTGAAGAGAGTACAGAAATCATGTTTCGGTAGCATTTGTCTGTCAGTCCAGATGTCCTATTTAGCAACACATTTAGCGAATTTTTAAAACGTAGCCAAATTAAACGTAGCCAAATAAAAATATTTGTAAATCCATAAAAATATCTTAACATTGTTAAATTAGCGCTAAATAAATGAAATTAATTGTATTTTGTTAGGGGATAGTGTTGTGGAGATGTTTCGTCAATTTGTCGCCAAGTGGATCTGTCAGTTCTACAGTAAAGATAAATTTGGCGGTTTTTAAAATATCTTTACATTGACGAAAATGTCGCAAAATTGATAAAATGACGCTAAATTTATCAAAATGACATCGAATCGAAGAAAATTCAATAGTTTGCATAATTCAGTACGATTTTTTAGATAATCTCTGTCGTTTGGTGAGAATAAAAAATATTTTTATCTAAATTTATTTACAAACTAGACCAGGATGCTTTATTCTTCAGATCTGCCTGTGAAGATAATTTTGTATATCTAGCCCAGAGATTCTTATACATTTTTTAGAAGAATTGGATTAAGTATTTTAATAGAATTTTTTGAATGACAAAGTCATTTAGTATACCATACCAATTTACAGATTATTATGAATGTTAAGATTCTTCATATTATATATTCCGTACGGAATGGCGCGAGTTTTTTAAATGTTTCCAAATAGACGAAAATGTAGCAAAATTGCTAAAAATGTCACCAGATTGATAAAGATAACTCTAAATCAATTAAAATGAAGAGTAATTAATGAAAATCAAATACATTGGGAAAATAAGAATCTACTATAAGAGAAGAAACTTTGGATAATAGTTATGTATTTGGACGCCATTAGTTATTTATCTGCTATAAGAATAACCTATTTCTCCGACCATAATGCTTGGCGAAATGTTTGCGACGAATTTTGTGGAATATCGCCAATATGCAAATTTCTTAAATGTCGCCAAATTGATGAAAATGTCGCCAAATTGATGAAAATGTCGCCAAATTGATAAAAAAATGTCTCCAAATTGATAAGAATGACGCTAAATCAATGAAAATGACACCCAATTGATTAAAATTCAATATTTTTGACTCTACTATATGGCTTCGTCTGTAACGCTTGGCAAAATTCTGGCGACGAATGTTGGCTGCTTACCGCCAACTTGGTGACTTTTTAAATGTTTTCAAATTGACGAAACTGTTGCCAAATTGATAAAATTATTATCAAATTGATAAAAATGACGCCAAATAAGATGCTGTATTTTGCGAATTTTTAATTACGTCATATGATGGGTATATCTTTTATTATATAAGAAATGCTCTTCTAAATATCACCAACATGGCGATATTTGGCCCTACATTGACGAAAATATCGTCAGAATTGCAAAAATGACTACCTTGATAAAAGCCTAATTGATGATTTTATTATTAAAATATTTAAGTATATGGACTATATTGATTGTTAAGGATGATATCAGTATTTTTAATTGTTAATTTAGAGTTGCGTAAAACATAACTTAATTGCCTAAGAAATAGTTTTAGATGTTGTCATCAGGATATTCAAATTACCTCGCCAACTGTACAAGTTAATGTTACAAACACTGTGCAGTAGATTTTTTCATTACTTTTTTATCTTTAAGGAAGTAAATTCATCTCATTATATAAAGTCATGTGCTGCTCACATCAGATTTCTTCTGATTTGTTTTGTGTTTTTTGTCTATCTGTTGTAATTAATTTTTATTTCCAAATTCTAAGGATTTTAGTAATTTTTGATTGGATGTAATTTAATCAGTTAATCATTAAAATTTTCACTTTTTTAAATATTTTTCTTTAAAGTGGATTTTCCCTAACGTGTTATACATTCAATTATATTGGCGCTACCCAGTTAAATATTGTACTTAAAATTCAACTATTAAAATATTTTTTGGTAGGCACTTGAATAATAATTTATATATATTGGTTAGATTTCTTGAGCGACTGTAATGATGAAAGACATTAAATTATTAACTTCAGACAGTACAAGTTTATTTATCATTATAATAGTGTAAATGGTGTACTCAACATTGTATGCATGTTTACTTTCCTTACATACATAGTATAATGTATACAAAAAGTATTGTGACGAGATTCAAAATTCGAATTCGAATTTTCGATGGGAGAGCATTTTTCAAGCATCCCTGAACACGAACCAAATGTTTTTTATCCGATGTCTCTCTCACTCTCTCTCTCTCTCTCTCTCTCTGTGTGTATGTGTGAGAGAGAGAGATGATAGACATGAATTGTTTCAGCTCGAAAAATGATAAATCACTTTTTGGAGCATTTTCTAACCAAAAAGAAAAAAAAATGTCAGAGGCTATTTCTTCAGATCCACGGACTCATTTTCATATCTCCATATATTTTTCAACCTAAAAGTGCATGATTATCTACAACCGTGAGAAGTCACATAATCCAACAGTACCAAATAAAATCCCTGAAGACGGTTTCAACCCATGAAAGATGATATTTTGAAAGCAGGTTTAACACCGAGAATAGAGTTATTGTTATCTGGAGAAATGACAATGCAGTGGTTACTTTAGACACAAACTGCGGAACAATTTCTGCTAGGAATTATATATCAGGTCATTCAAAACCCAAACTTAAAGCAATTTCTGTCCAGCAGTCAAATATTATATATTTAATTCATGGTTGGTATCCACATCACATCAATATACATAACGGAGCTTCGTAGGATTGTACTGCTCGATTTTCTCCTATTTTGTATAGAGGGTGGTACAAAAGATCTTAGACAAACTTTGAGGGTAGATCAGGCATTCAAAAACAAGCCCGTTTTACATGGGGACAAGTAGTCGCAAACGTCCCCTTGAGGTACTATAGGTGCAGCAAAAAACAAAATGAATGAAATGCAAATAATACAACACAGGTTTATTAGATATAACAATTTGAGGTATCAATTACAATTGTTTATCATGGTATTAAAGTAGGTGTACAAATTTATTGCCATCCGCAACTGTGTATGTTACAGGCAGGATGTCCATGACTATCTCAATAGGACCTTACCTGCAAGATGAATCGGCCGGAAAGTATCTTCCAGTTAGTCTCCAGAGTCCGCCGACTTATCCTTCTATGATTTCCTCCTGTGTAGTTACCTAAAAAGCTTTGTTTACAGGACTCCTTGTAACATATGACGCTGACTTTGTCGCTACAGTCCTTGTACTAGTGTCCGCGAATGTGCTGGCATTTTTGAATGCGTTCGCCAATTCTTGAGTCAATCCATCCCAGACATACATATCTGCGGATGGCAAGGTCTTTGAACGCCTACTTTAATGCTATGATAAACAATTGCAATTTATACTTGTAATTGTTAAGTCTAATGAACATGTATTATATTATCTGCATTCCATTCGTTTCGTTATTTTCTGCACATGTAGTACCTTTGCGTTTGCGACTACATATTCTTATGCTAAATATTCTTGTTTTTTTATGCCTGACAAATCCTTAAAATTTGTCTAAGACCTTTTGGACAACCTTGCTTGTAGCTCTAGAAAAATCACTGAAATTCTGGTGAGGTATACATGAAAACCACGGTCACTTTCAAATGAATTTTTGTTGTAAAGTGGCATCAAAGCTCCTTTAAATGCTATTAGAATTTTAGTATCATGCACATGGTCAAATGGGTTTTCCAACTAAACTGGACATTTCACATGGACATCTGTATAATATTTTATAGAGGCGGAAGTCAACTTGCAACATTGATGTTCACCTTTGAGACATTGAACATCCAGGGAGGACAATTGTCCCATTGTCTTACCCTATGGTAGCACATAGTATTCCATTTGTTATTCGAAGAAAATGATTATTCTGCGGTACATGGTAATGATAATATGTCGTTCCTTTGTAGATTTTGTTAGAGTGTACCATTTTATCGTTACATTGGTTGTCATCTTAAAGTTCATCATACATCTCCGGAATATTCTATTAGTTTTTTCTTAGTGAGGCTTTATATGATTATTTTCACTCAGATGAATTAAATTATATGTTTTTTTTCATACATTTGAATGTCAGGTTTATATTTGTTTTAATAAATGTTCTGTTCATATTATTAGAATGCTCTTTGTCAAAGTTGTAGAAATGAAACACATCATGTTTCGTAATATAATGCGAATTTTAAGTATTTCGTTATTTATCTATACTTTAATGACCAAACTTATTTGTAATATTATATTTTATAATTTAAGTAATTAATTCCTTGTCTAGCGTTTAATAGGTTCATATAAATAATGACTGACAGACGACATAATTTGTGTCTGTAGGGAACAATGTGTACAACTTAGATTTTATTGTACTTGGTTAAAACTATTTTAAACGTATCTCAGTAAAAGTATAAAATAATTATCATGTGGAAATTAATTTCACACTGCATGGAAAATGCATCCTAACAAATATCTTCTTAAACGACATATTCCCTAGGCTGACTCTATTTGACTTCGAATCAATCCGATCATTAAATTACTGAAGGGTATTTGTGTGACTTCCTTATATCCAACTCTCCCCTTTTGTTCAAATAAGCTACGGCAAAATCTTAAAGCAGTATTATTTATTGAGGTTCCTTTATTAAAGACATCCTTCATTAAGGTTTCTATTGTAGCTTAGAAATTAAATCATAGACTCCAATACTAATCGTAAATTGCTAAGAAAGTTATAGGGCAAATATGTTCTTGAAGCTCCGAGAGTATGTAGAATCAGCTGCAGCATATTTAGATACGAAATGAAGCGGGTACTTTATGACTTTTTAGAAATGAAGTTTTAGAAATGACGTTTTAGAAATGACAAGAAAGAGTACTTAGTTTAGTTGCATTTTAGTACACGAGGTTTTAAAAGTTTTTGTACATAATATTAGTGGACATAAAATATCGACATTGATAATCTTCAGGTGTTATATTAGTAGTTGAAGTTTCTTTATTAAAGTCATCATTCATCAATACTTATATTTAGCCCATAACTTATATCATATGTGCCAAAACAATAAAAAAATTGTTTAGAAGTATATCGGGCAAATAGGTTCTTGAAGCTCCAAGAGAATATATTGCACTATTATTTACTAGTAATATTATTTACTTTGTATTGTATTATTATTTACTTTGTACAACTACTTTAGCTATTACAATATTATTTATTTTACACTACGAATATTATTTTTTGCATCGGTATACAAACTAAGCTGGGAAACTAATGATCTAAGAAATTGGTTACAATTTCTATCCTCTGGCAGAATCATTCCATTTGAATGTCAACTGTATTTATATATTCAACTAATTGTCTTTTGAAAACAGATGTTAGAGAACTTGCTTCTGACGCATGTAAACGCCTGTTAAGGCATTTACGGCAAAAACAATGAATGACGAACAACAATTTCAATACACTTTGAAAATGCTGCGTATTTATTGTGAAATTGTACTTTGCAAATTTCATTTTAGTGTATTTTTGTTAATTTTATCTGACTATATCATCACTAACTATAACCATAAAACCTTCAAGAAATCAAGCTCTCTTAGAGCTTGCTTTTATCTTTGCAACCCTTGAGACAAAACCAGAGAAAATGCCATGAAGCTAAAAGAGACAAAACTGCAAATGACAGCAGAAAGATATATTAAGTCTATTTAATATACAACATATTTGGTATAACATACTAATCTAATATAACGTATTTATATTACGCAGGCCGTTCTTATCGTGATTATTACACTATTCTTTCTCACACGATTATTGCACTATTCTTTTCAAAGTTATACATGGTTTGTTTTATCGAGATAATTTTTTAACATTAACAAAGTTACACGATATTTATGAGAATTTATAAATGTCGATTTTTTATTTTCATTTAAGACGAAAATTGGAAAGATCATAAATACTACACAAGGAAACCATGCTAAGGAAAATTTAATTCTGTTTACATACATATAAGAAGAAATCACTAACACATCATTCTCGTGTTGCAAAACTCCCTTCACGCATTGTCCATCATTCTATCCTGCCTTCACGTATTATCCACCTGACCCCATTTTCCCCTCACTAATAAGGTTAATAGATTTGGTGTGTGTGGCAACCGAAATGAAAGAACTTAAAGTTACCGTTTATAATTGACATTAATTATCATTAAGCATTAAAGACATGGCCGTTGATCTCATAAAGTGGAATTAACATTTAAACGTGCATTGCTCGTTGTTGTGCCGCAATAAACCCTCCAATTATTTTTACCTTTTGTGTAAGTCCTGAAAAGAATTATTAATTAATATAAAAAGATTAGACTATTTAAACTTAAACAATATCATTTATTAACAACATCAATTTATCAATAACATCAATTTTCATTTATATCAATTTTCATTTAATTATTTTAGCGAGGGGACATATGCGACCAGAATTGTTAGATTTACGATGGTGTCTAGGACCTGTGAAAATGAGCACATACCTTCCAGCTTAATCTTGGGCTTATCATCTCTCCAAGGGTTTGCATAAATCTTAGTGCTGAAAGTACCGCCACAACTCTGAGGTGTGAAAGCCCCAGACCGTCCGGCTCGTCCAGAGGACTTAGAGCAACAATTTAGTTGTGTAGCTCCTACTCGTACTAAAAATGCACTCGCACATAGATCACCTCTACGGGATACTCTACAAATCTGTTGGGTTTTTTCTATTCTACTCGTGCTCAAAATTTGTAAATATTAAGTCAAAATTTGTAATTATTTCCTTTTCAGCTCCGATCTCCATCTCTGCTTCTCGTTGTCTTTCATCTACTACTGCATCCGTTTCGTCTATAACAGCACTCGTTCTCTCTTCGTCTATATCTGCTACTACTGCATCCAAGCTGTGGTTCCTTCGGCGCGGGGGGGGGTAGCTCCGCCCTTCTTCCCCTTGGCGCTCATTGGTTCTTCTCAACCCAATGGCATCATTTCACATTTAGCAAGGCCCCTCTCAGCCCCTCTGGTCTGGCACACCTAAATTTTATAGTACTTTTGACCTTAAAGTTCACGTTGTCATAAACCCCGGCGCCAGCCAGACTATAGCTTTGTTTGCCGTTCTAGGCATTGTAAATACTACAAATAAAAATATCTCATGTGAGAACATATTCTGGTCTCACAGTGTGGAATTAGATACGTAACGGTACCCCTGCCAAAAACTCTTCTCCCTGTTCCTCATATTTGGCTAGAGATTTGGCGAGAATTTGGCGACATTACAGATATATTTTGTGAAACTTTAACCAATATGACAACTTTTGGAAAATATCTCCAAATTTGCGAAAATTCAATAACTAACTTCAATATTTTCAATAATACCTACTTATATGTGGGAATTATTAATTTAATATGCTTGATTAGATATATAGTGAGTTTCACTTTTTGGAGAGCAGGTACGCTCTGTTCAACGCTTTAGGAATTCGTAAAATTTGAATGAGTTTTATAAGTGTTGATATATGAGATAATTATGTTTCTATGGGGGGTCATATAAGGATTAGTAATATCCTTTGGCCTATATAATATGTAGCCCACATATGTCCTGGGACATTCGATGTGTAAGGCTGGACGTAAGAGAATCATTTAAAACTTTACACCATCTTAATGTGACGGGTATAACATCTGCTATTTCATTATATCAAATTTAATGAACCCACCACTAACACATAATTGAGGATTTCTAAGATGATCTTACTCTTCTATTAGAAAATTGATGGTAAATCTCTAATGGGATTTATTTTATAAAATATCTAATCGGACGAATAATCTTCTATTAGATATTTCATGACAAAACGCGTTCCAAATGTAATTACCTACAGTAATATGACTTTATATGTATATTGATATGAAACACTCCCTTGATTAATTAGGAAATAAAGATAAGTGTCATTTGCTTCTAGAAACTATGTTCTGTTCTAACAATATCCTGCAATACCCGAAACCTAACAATCAAACCGGGTTCCTTTATTACAACCATCATTTATTAATTTATTCATTCCAGTCTACATATTAAACCATATTTGTCAATACAAATCATAATTCACTAAGGAGGCATATTGGGCTGACTGAATTTAAGATATTATGATATCATCCATAATGCACAAAGTGCTTTATTAATCAGTGGCATGTAGAAGTATTAATGTTATTCATCATTATAGTAACGGTAAAGCTATAGATATTCGTGTAACTTAATGTAAAACGAAGGATATTTTAATGTTGTAAAAAAAATGTGTGTAAGTAATATACAACAAACTAACGAATATATCAAGCACATTATTTTATAAATAAAATATTCATAAAGTAAAATATATAAAAAATGTATTTTATTTATAAATACATATATTTATAAAATATATATAAAGAATCGGCGGTGGCTCCAGTTCGATGGAGCCGAAATAGTTCTGCGTAAATAATAATTTTTAAAATAATACTCCAGCAAAATTTAATTAAAAGTTCAATCCATTGAAAAGTTTAAAATTTAATTGATAAAGTTTATAGAATTTCTTCATATTAATTTGTTTCATTTGCAGGCTGTAATCAGTCTCATTTGTTTCGTGTACAAGCACTAAAAGTTATTCACTAAATTTTTGTAATACTTTTAGTTGCCGCCCCAATTTAAATTGGAACTTCCGACTATATATAGTTCAGCCCAAAATACCCAATTATTTCACTAACTTGCTTATCAGTTTATAAATTAAATTTCTACAGTATGTCTGACGAAATTTTATATTCAAGTTAATCAATTCTACAAACTTTCCTGGAAGTACATAAATATGTATCTGAATATGTGTATTTCTATCTATTCTTTTCAAACCTCACCAATCATTAAATATATTTAGATAACCCAAGCTCAAATAACTTTCAAATTTTTATAAACAAATTCTCTCGTGCTTATGTACTAATATTTATTTCACCAATGAGCATATAAACAGACTGAGATGCAACAATATTGACATTTTATTTATTACAGCTTTTCCATCTATTGGAAAACACAGGTTGAAATGCTAAAATATTGAAATTATATCCACTATACTTCCAAAATTTCATCCAAAACACAATTACATACACTTGTAAGGTTTTTAAATATCTACAAATTATTGCTTATTGTTTATAGCTGACACTTTCAATTTTTAACATATAAACATTAAAAACTTGAAAAATGGAAAATTTGCAATCTTCTTTATCTTGACAAGACGATTACTCGAAAACTATAAATCGATTTATAGATATATATATATATATATATATATATATATATATATATATAACTAAGAATAATTAAGAATAATAACTAATATAACTAAGAATCCTGAGTGGAATCCTGGTAAATTTTTATATACATAATTTTTGTATACATAGTTTGAGTTTTCGTTTTGAATATATATATATATATACATTAAATTTACTAGTGCATACTTCTATCACGTACTATTTATTCCATACTTTATAGTTTTGAAGATATTTTGAGTAAAATTGAGAAAAAGGAAAACAAAGCAAAAAAAAAAAGAAAACACGCTCAAACAAGTTTTTTTCGAAACATTGTTCAATTCATTAATATATTGGAATTATTTTTATATATTCATAATATGAACTCTCTTTCCGGCAAAACAATAGACTCATTTAATTTTTTTCAATTATATACAGGGTATAAGCTGGCAATAATGTTTAAATATTTTATAAGGCGCCATTTTCCGCCACAGAAAAACAAATGAACAGATGTTATTTACATCAAAATTCCTTTTAGAAATAAGGTTTCTATGAAACAGATTAGTGTTGAAATAATCCATTAGGTATGGAGTCAATCGTCTTCCAACATCTGTAACATGTATCTATATTTCTCATTTCATATAAAACACATTTCAGAAAAATATGTTTAGTTTAAAATGAGTTATTGCCAGTCGTAGCTTATATTCCAAATCAAATAACGATTAGCAACAAAAATTAAAATTTAGTCATTGCATTATTTTGCATCAGTAAATTTTAAATATATTACATCTGCAAAACAAAAGTCTGCCAACACAATCTACACAATTACAAAAGTCTACAAAAATAATTATCACAATCGCAAATTTCTACATCTATATAAACACAAATGTATTGCAATTTTTGAAATGTTACCTTATGACGCATATCTGCAAAAAATTTTAGTCGAATTGATAATTTAAATTCGACCACTTCCATCGAGGAATACCATTTGTACAGCATTAAATTAAGTATGACCAAAAATATCATAAGCTTTGGTTGATTTCCATCTTAATTTTTCGTCTGCAGTTTCTACATAGCAGTATTGAGGATACTTAAAACACATTTATTCCGAGAGCGTGCAATAACAAATAATTTTATTAATCACATGTTTAAATTTAAAAAAAAACTGTGCTGCGCTAATAGAACAAGCTAAAGTTAATGTTATAATTATAATTATATATACTATTAAACATTGTGTTCGCAATAACCCTTCAATCATTTACTTTTTGTGTGAGTCCTGTAAAGGAATTATTAATTATTATAATATTCATTAACTGCACCATTTAAACTTTAACAATAAAACATTTATTAACAACATCAACACTTATTAATTCATTACACAATTAATTACTAGTTTTAGCGGGGGAACACGTGAGACCACTTAATTTGCCTAAACGTTTCTAGATTTAATTTTTATTTGAAGAACACATGCTGTCTTGGATTATGATCATATATCAAAATGCTGGCATCAGTATTTCGTACTCGCCATTACTCTCGGTCTGTTGCTCTGTTTCGTACTCTGATTGCACTCACACATCAGTAGATCTCCATTATTTTGGAACCTCTTCGGAACACTCTACAAGTCTGTATTTCAATTCAAGTCATCGTCTACAAGCTTTCTTATCTGTCTGCTTCTAATGTCCTTTTTCGGTAACAAGTTGTGGTTCCCTTTTTTCCCTTGGGGGAGTCACTCCTCCTTTGCTTTCATTTGCAGCATTCAGTGGGACGTAACAAGAAGTTTCTCCATTGGTTAATCATTGAACCAATGTCGCTACTTGACATCCTCGTAAGGCCCCCTCTGTCTTGACACACCTAAATTTATGGTTTGCTGTGAAACTCGGCGCCACTCAGACTGGCAATATTGTCCGAAGTTTCGAATCAATAAATAACTGGCATAAACCTGTCTCACCAAAACACATGTGAGATCTATTTCTGGTCTCACAAAAACATTAAGTTAAATTGGAATGAACTAATCACAAACAAAGTAACAAAGTAAAATGGAATAGTACTTTTCTTATTTTTATCCAACATCATTCAGTATTTAGTAATGAACTCCACCAGCGACATATTCATTTACACCACATAATAAAAGAAACACGGAATATTAATCATGCTGCATAAAACATTGATTATGAAATACTTTCCAACTGAAATGAAGCTTTAGTTAATCATCTATAAAATACGATACATTCATCAGTGATATTTTTTAAATTATCACAGTACAACAATAATTTATTTTACTTGAACACGTTGAACTTCATCCAAACGGCTACTGTGAAATCGTTTGCTTCGCTATGTAAAATCAATGAAAATGTCATTCATATCACTTATATTTCAGACTCCAGAATATAAATAATATTGCTTTAAAATAATATTATTGCGTTATAAAATAATATTGCGTTAAAACAAATAATATTGCGAATACTATTGAGTTAAAAATATTCAGCAAATATCATACAACATATTTTGATTTTGTTGACTCGCTTGATTTACTTACATTCTCCATACATAAAATTAGGCCTGGTTGCAAAAATAATCAAAGTTTAGTGATCATTTAAAAAAAATATATTGTAATTGCGTAGGAACAGAATTTAGATAGACAGATAATACGCAAAAAAAATGCAATGTTAAAATGTATGCAACACTAGAAGCATTCCTTAAAAATCAAAATTTTCACTAAACAAGAAATATGGATGCCATATTTTATTTTGAATTGCGTCACGTGATATCTTCCTCTAGCTTCATTGAAATTTGTATATATTTTATAGTTTATATCTGTTTTATAATTCATCTATTTGTACGGCTGACCATTTTCAAGATATGCAAATTTCACTTAATGGCAGTGGATTGCATTTAAGCATGTTGGCATCTGTTTTTAATCATATCGTCATTGAAGATGAACATGAGCATGTTCGAAAGCGCTTTGGCTGTATTTGATGTACGTTTGTAGGATGATTGTTTAATAAAGTGACCTTTGGACCTGGTTTTAAGATTTTATCATTTGTTTAGTTAATTTAGTGATTCTTCACATACTATTGGTATAATTATTATTTAAATTTTTATTTTAAAAACTACTTAACACATTTTGATGAAATTTGTTTTAAACATTTTGCGTGATTATTTCAATATTTCCTATAATTTTCGAAACAATTTATGAATTTTAACTCCGCCAAAAAAATGTTTGAAAAATCAGGTTCCATAGGGTTCAATGTATTTCATTTTTTCAACCCGGATTAAATCCAAAACTATGTGTGTGACATTATTCTTTTACATTCCCTTATGTCCCATAGAACATCTAACCAACATACGAAAATGTCATTTTGATAGGGCTATTTTTACGGCAGTTATCATGCTAAAGGATATACAGACAGACAGACAAAATAAAGAAAGTCAAGTATGTTGGTTGTTTTGAAAACTATGTTGACTAAGTTTTGAAAGCAATCAATGTTTAGAGAAGTTAGCATTGGGCAACATACAATATTATAGTATACGCAGAATGCGAGATTTTTATCTCACCACGTTCAACAACTACCTCAGCTTGTAAAACATATGTTTGCAATAAGCATCAACATTTCAAATAATTCTATTAAATGTAGAGAAATTGCTGTCGGATAATACGCATTTATAATGGAGCACCGTACATACTATTTTTATCCAGCCACATTCGACAACAAAGTCTATCAGAAGAACATTAATTCACCCTATATAACCGTATTGAAAAAGTATTGGATAGATTTTAGAGGAATTATCGTGGTGCACTCTATGTCAGTAAAGAGAGTAGAGGCTCAGCACGTGTAATTTTAATTTAATTTTTATAAGCAACAAAAAATATGATGTAGGCAACACATGACTTTCCTTATATAATGCAATGAATTTACTACTTTTACAGTAAAAAAATAGATTATTTTTATAGTAGTTATTTATATTTTTTCCAAGATATTAAATTTTCGTCAATGAGTCGTCATTTTCCATGTCGTCATCATTGATTTAGCGTCATTTTATTCCATTTGGCGAGTTTTTCGCTAATTTAGCAACATTTAAAAAAGTCGCCAAGTTGGCGACATTCCACCAAATTAGTTGCCAAAATCTCGCCAAGCGTTATAGACGAAGAAATATGTTATCCTTACAACAGATAAATGACTATTGGCGTTCAAATACAAAAGTATTACTTAAAGTATATTTTTTCATGAATGGAACGAGCTAAATCCACGAGAATGATGTCACCAAATTTATCGCAAGGTATTACATATGGAAAGTGAACATGCTTCTCAACAGGAAATATATTTTTTTTTATTTAAAATGACTTTTTGATAATATTTTTGAAAAATGTACAATATCTCTAGAACGGTTCATGTTAGCGTTCCAAAATTTAGGTTATTCGTTTTCTAATAAAAAATTACACAAGAAATGTCTATTTGCGTAACTTTATTAGCGGTTTTGATTTTTTGACGATTTTTCAAAATTTACTCGAAAATTTAGGAGGTTCTGAACATTCGATTACGTATAAAAACAATAAGCTTACAGTGTTTACGGATTGTGATTTTTGTACCAAATTTCGTTCGTCAGTTATCGTCTCCACAGACTCACTGACATACACACACACACACACACACACACACACACACGCACACAGACATCACTTCAAAAATGTTTGATTCATGATCAGGCATGCTTGAAACGTGCTCTCCCGTCGAAACTCGAATTTGAATTTTCGACCCGTCACAATACTTTCCTTATACATTATGTATATACGGAATATAATAATAATCAGCAACATTAACAATAATTATTTTAACATCAAATTTTGTAAAACAATAGTGAAAATGTACTGTTTTTGTGTGGTACGACATCTTAATTCAAAATTCGATGGACCACTGGCGTTTATTGAATGAGATTCCTAACAAAATGTTTTTCAAATTGATCAATTTTTATGAGAAATATCGAGCGCTTGTAAATAATTAGACGGCCATAAATAGACAGATGCACTAACAGCACTAAATAAGTTTGATTGTTCTTCAGAGATGCGCAAAACGCTTGGATAATATTATTATCTGTGTGGATTAATCATAGTTGAATATTTTACCTCATCAAAATATTTTACTTTTACATATATGATGCATAATGGTAAAATGAAAGCAATGTGATCGATAACTATATAACGAGTATAACGATATAACGATCGATAATAGAAATAATGTAATCCATAATAAATCGATAAAGAAAATGTAGTTAAACGCCGGGCACATGTATTCTTAAAAATATGCAACTCAGTCACTTTTGCATAGTTGCATTATATGGAAAGAACATAAATTGAGTAACCTATATGCAATTCCAATCAAAAAACTTATGAGGTTTTCTTAAGATCCATGAAGCAATTACTAAAATCATTATTTTCGAAGCAGAAACAATTTGAGCCGATGATTCATAAATTCGATTTATCTTTTCATTGCTTTTTCCCCCCAAATTTTATCTTCAGTCTTAGATATAATAATGTCCTTATAAATATCTGCTTTCTACCAGAACTTTGGAAAGAAATAACTTGGTTTACAAAACGTTCTTAAGAGTTGCCTGTTTAGCATAGAATGCATCTTTTATTTCGGGTAGCATTCACATTCAGTAAAATCTTAATGATGCAATTTGAATACAAATATATTTCGACTTTAGCAAAAGCCAAAAATTTTAAAGTATATATGTCTAAATTAGAAAATAATATGTGAAAATGACGGAGATATATAAGAAAAATATGTATAACTATAACAATTATAAAGTACAACAATTCAAATATATTTATGTATTTAATTATTTTCACAGATGGTAATGGGCATTAGATATAGTTATTAACATTTCATTTATATATGCTTTCAATAAAATATCAATAAAAATTTAAATCCAAATATTTTGAAATATATTAATTTATATCGTTGTCTTGGTAATATCAGTTGTTTTCGATGATTTATGAATCATCGAAATCATCGTTAATCATCTAAGATAATAGATTTTAAAATTTAAAACGTTTTTGCAATTGGAAGTATGTCTCTGCGACCAACTGTTGAGAACATAGCCAGTGGGCGGTACTGTATATATACACTGTGTATATACACACACATATATATATATACAGATATACATATCAAAGAAAACGTAAAAATATGTAAAGGGGGATGCCAGATATATTACATAAAAATGGCAGAGAGGGATAGCGACCTCTCATTCCAGTGTTTAAAGTACTTTTCTGTCTAGACAACGCTCACGGAACCAATGCAATACAATGACAGGTCCCCGGTATATGTGCAAAATCGAATGCTCTAGAACGAAGACAGAAATGAAGGGAGATATGGAATAACGAGAGTCAGAACGTAGAAAATTAACATGACAACCAAGCGATCCGAATTGTACAAGACTACTTCCTAAAGTAAATATTTTAACGCATGCGTACAACGTTATACACTGTTATGATGTCATATTACCTATGTCTTGTCTAAATGAGTATTCTTATTTTTAAAAAAAGGAATTATAATGATGTTTTAGAAAATTTATCGGGTAATATTTTTTATATGCTTCTTGCATGATTCTTCTGTTACTTATGATACAATCTTTTTTGAAAGTATTATTGTTGAGATTTCTTCTGAGGTGTCCTGTGATGATATTTCTGAAAATATTCTTAGTCAAATTTGAATTCCATTCTATGATTTGGTTAATCTTCATATCAAAATTTTCTCGTTTATTGTACAATACCGTATGAATTCCTTTTATATTGTTGTATCTTATGGTGATGTCTAGGAAATTAACTTCGTCCTTTTTAGTATTAGGATTCTTGATCAGTTCCAGTTCCTGGGGATAAAAGCTAAAATCAAATTCAGGAGCATGCAGATATTGTCCTAATAGCACATCGTCCACGAATCTATAATATGGTAATTCATATAATATATGATTATCCCTTTCAAAATATGATAAATATATGTCTGCTAAGATTGAAGAGCAACCCCCGCCCATAGGGATGCCTTTAATTTGTTGATAAAGTTCATTTCCATTATACAGCACATTTTCATATAAAACCAATTTGATAAGATCCAAATACCTGCGATAAGTGATTACATTTTTAGATTGTATTCTTCGTGCACCAATAGATGTAAGTCATGTAGTTTTGAGAGGTCGATGTTGTTAAAAAGGTCATGGAAGTCATAACTTGTAAACTGTATATATTTATTGCAGAATTTTAGACTTTTTATGACGTCATTGCTTTTTTTTTACCATAATAGAGTTTTGTAGTAATAAAGCTTTAACAACAGGTTTGAGGATATGTAGTAGTTTCCAATAGTTTATATACAAAACTGATCCAATATTGGACCAATATTAAATGCTACTAGTGTTTTGTCAGTAATACATAACAGAACATGTCTGATTACAGTGATCACGTTACATGAAATCATACACCTATGTAAAATCCTCAAACATACATTAAAAAAAATATCAGACATAGCAAAAAAATCAATACTATTAGAGCGTAAGTTACATAACGTATAAAATTTCAAAACAGAAATAGTTCTCAAAAAATTGTGATGATTATTGGCTGGAATGTGAAGCAATGTATGTTACCTTAAACTAGGCTTGCTAGCATAAAGATCGATCACATTTAAAAGTATATTACAATCAATCTGATTCTTGAATGACATCCTAAAAAACAACACACACAACATGCTCCGAGATGTTAATGATAAAATACGAAATAAGTCCTTGAGATACACAGAAGCCATGCTACCAGAGTAAAAACCATTGATCTTAAAATTAAGGAACATCACAAACGTATTTTCAAACTTTTTAATCACATATATTATGTATGCGTTCTTAAAGTATAACTCCGTAGATTGCCTTTTGTTCATAATTGTGAGGCCAGAATATGTCCTCACATGAGGCATTTTTGTTGCAATATTTATGGTGCATAGAACGACTAACAAAGCTCGAGTCTGGCTGGCGCCGGTGTTTACAGTAACGTGAACTTTTAGGTCAAACACAATAAATTTGGGTGTCCCAAGCCAAAGGGGCTGAGAGGGTTACAGCAAGACTGTTGAACTTTTTCTGGACGGACGTTGTCCAAAAGAAAGTGAAAAATGCCAATTACAAAGTTTCAAGTGCATCGAACTTTGGTTTCGAACTCTGATGGTTTTAAATTTTTTTTTGCTTCTTTTTTTTCTGTCTGTGGGGAGATATGTGAGGCCAGAATATGTCCTCACATGACGCATTTTTATTGCAATATTTATGGTGCATAGAACGACTTACAAAGCTCGAGTCTGGCTGGCGCCGGTGTTTACAACAACGTGGACTTTTAGGTCAAATACAATAAATTTGGGTGTCCCAAGCCAAAGGGACTGAGAGGGGCATTGATAAATGTCAAGTGATGCCATTGGGCTCAGAAGAACCAATGAGCACCAAGGAGAAGAGGGGCGGAGCTACCTCCCCCCCCCCGCCGAAGGAACCACAAGTCACTCGGAACCAGAATGTGGTTGCAGTAACTTGGATACGAAATGTGGGAGAAGTAACTCAGATACAAAATGTTGCAGAAGCAAGTCTGACACGAAATGTGTTGTTAAAAGAAGTTTCATTCGAGGTGTTGTTGCAGCAGGTTTTGCAGTTGACTATAAGTACGAGATGCAAGCCACACACGAAAGAGTTGTGGCCGTATGGCCAGCAATAAGACGGATGCAAGCCTCAGCGTGATGAGCCGAAGATTAAACTGTAAGGTATGTGCTCATTTCCCCAGGTCATAGAAATCATCGAAATCTAATATTGCTGGTCGTATCTCCCCTGGCTAAAATATTAAATGAAATTTGATAATAATTGAAAGTTGATATTGTTGAAAATTAGTGCTTTTGATAAATTGATGTTGTTAATAAATGATATTGTTTAAGTTTTAAATAGCCTAATCTTTTTAATATTAATTAATAATTCTTTTCAGGACTTACACAAAAGGTAAAAATAATTGGAGGGTTATTGCGGCACAACAACGAGCGATGTACGTTTAAATGTTAATTCCACTAATGTGTTTTAACGGCCATGTCAACGCATTTTTAATTATAAAAAATAATGTTTATAATCTTTTCCACGTCCCACAATAATAACCCATCATTTGGGCATTTTGGCATCCACCTGAGTATTTCGATTATCTTTTCGCACCGTCATCACTAATTCAAATTTTAAATTTTTCTTTCCGGTTAAGACGGATCAAAAGGACGGATCACCCAAACCAAGTGCTCAGTTCTTTCTTTATTCACCAATTTTAATGTTTAATTTAAAATTGAAAACAAAAGATTTCGAGAGCCTGAATCCAATCCAAGTGGCTCTTTTTATCGTAACAAAGCTTAAAAACAAACTGACCTGTAATTAACATAATTATTAAATGATAAACAGTAAAGTTAAACACTCTAAAATGATGAGATATTTTTCTCAATTTTGTATATTTAATAAAATTATTATTAGGAATTACTGAAATACTTAATTAATTTTTCATATTTAACAGCAGCTACTTTAAATATTACTCAATGCTCCAAAACAGATATTTGATTCCTGGACTAACCCGTCATCATTTATAATTTATATAAAATACATATTTATCGCTACAAAGACCCAGCTCCGCTGAATAACGAAGTGATTGTAAGGGGGAATTTGGCCTTCCGCACTTTTGCGCCGAAGGAAACTGATACTTCTTAGTGAGTATCCATAGTGTGTGTTTACAATCATGTGACGTTTGCAAATGCGGGTATTTCGAATTTTTCTGGCGTTGTGACGCCACAGAACATATAACTAAACTGACATCATTTAGGAGCTGTCTGAGATTTTCGCGCGATAAAGGTATATTTGGCCCCATTTGCATACGTATCTGAGCACTTATTTTGGGTGTATCAAGTGGGCATATTTAGGGCATCTCAAAAGAGTTTATTTAAAGCGTATTACACCCGCGTATTGGGCGAAAGGCGTATTTACAGCGTAATGCATTGTTTTATTAGGAGGTAGTTATCTAAGTGCTCTGTGCCGAGCCCAAAGCGTATGACGCACCCGAGAAGAGGAATATTTCGCATTTAGCCGCTTATTTTAGTCGTAATACATCCACTTAGCAGGCAATCAGATAGTTTTAATATTTTGTTAAATGCTCGGGTATTGTCAAGGGGTTTATTTTGGTTTTCGTGAAATCCCTGTGATTTCCGATGTAATTTAAATCAGATGCTTTCATCTTAAATTCTGCGCAGATGCGATACATTTTTAATGGACAATAAGGGGTAAAATATGGAGTTAACTATAAAGAGAAAATCTTTAATTAAATGAGATTCTTTGGCATGTATAGTAGTTACATGACAGATATTAAAAAAAAAACAATTACTCAGAGGGTTGCGTCTTAAATCCTGGACAAGTGAAGGTACGTTTTCTATACAATAAAGAGTAAAATATAAATTTAAGTATAAATAAAAATCTATATTTTATCAAATGGAAATTTCTGTCATATACAGTAGTTACATTGGAGATGTTGAAAAAAAAACATTAATAGAGACATTTGTCATTTTCGCTGTTGCGACTGGCAACAGCTGGCGTAGATATTTAAAAGGTTGATAGCTTAACCCATTAGTTGTTTCAAAATGTCTGTCGCACCTCAGTTCTGTCACAGAATAAAGAAAAAATGTCAAATGCGTTATTAATTTATAAATTTAATAATGTTTCGGGAGATTTCTTTACCTTTCTCATACACCAGTATTTACTTAAAATATTCTGGTAAGATCGTTACTAAATTATAATTAATATAACTAAATCTATTTTCCTATAATTAGTATAACTAAACAATTTTAATTTTTTGTCTCATCTTGCTGTGCCAACAGAGTTAAGAATTTCTGCTTGGATATTTTCATTATATTCACTGCTGTTATCTGAATAGAATAACGACTTAGGATTGAGGATTTAATTTAAAGAATAAAGAACACTCATCCATAAAGCATTGATTATGCAACACTTTCCAAATGAAATGCAATTTTATTTAAACAACTTTAAAATACGATACATTCAGCTCTGGTATATTTTAAATTATCACAGTACTACAGTAATTTATTATATTTGAAAACTTAAAACTTCAACGAAAAAAAATGAACTTTGATGAAATGACGTCATTGAAATATAAAACATCTAGCTCTCTATCTAAAAGCAATAAATGTTTCATTCATATCACTCTTATTCTAAACTCCAGAACTAAATAATTTTGCATGAAAAGAATTCAGCAATTCTTATACAGCTCATCTTACAATCACTTGTTTACATTCTGCATCCAATAAAAGTAGGCTTCGTTGTACAAATAACCGAATTTTGATGATTGTTTAAACTAAAATAATTGCAAACGCGTTTGAAAAGAATATTGATGCATGGAAAATACGCCAAAATGTAGCGGTTTTAAGACGTATTCAACACTAAATATAACTATATAAGAACTTTTAAAATCTCGATTTTACACTGGGATAAAAATGGATACCATATTTTATATTGAAGTGGGGGCCGATCAGGTGGTCGAGGGGTCAGGGGCATGCGTTTCCGGCTGATTGCTGGATTGCCGGGTTGCGGGTTCGAGTCCGGCCAGCGGGCATGGGTGTTGTCATGTAGAGGCCAAGTCAGACTTTCGCCCTTCGGAGAGCCTCTATAAAAGTGAAGCTGCAAATATTCCTCCTCCCCTTTGCCATGGAAAACCCTGGGGGGTCTTGTGGACATGATGCGTAGGCGCCCCTTCACCACGGGGGAATTAGTAACGAACGATATTGAAGTGGGTGACGCGATTTCTTCATATAATATGGGTGTAGTTAATATTTAAATTTTTATTTTAAAAACTACCGAACATATTCTGATGTAATTTTTTTATATATTTTATTTGATAATTTGAATATTTTCTAAAATTTTCGAATCAAATTTTGAATCTTAATTTTGGTTTAAAATGTTTGAAAATTTAGGTCCTATAGTGTTCAATGTATTTCCAAAACTAATTGCGTGATATTAGTCATTTACATTTCCATATGTCCCACAGACCGTCTCAACAACATACTAAAATTTCCCTTTGATAACGCCATTTTTACTGCAGTTATCGTGTGAATTGACAGACAGACATACAGACTGACAGACAGAATGAACAAAATCATAACCACTTTTTAACTTGGTTGGAAACTGTTAAGAAGACGATATTTTTCTTTCATGTCCTCAGTAATTATTGCTTATGTAGTGCTGATTTTAAGCAATATAGAATCTTCATTTACATAATCATTCAAATGAAATCGGTTACAGGCCCCATGGGCTTATATTTAAATAACTAACATATATGCGTTCTATTATATTTTATTAACTAACATATATGTGTTCTATTACATTTTATTAACTATTATTCAATGATCTTAAAGTTCTGAATTTTTAAGAACAAAATTAATCTAGTTTTCTTAAAATTGTAAAATAATTATTTATGCAGTGTTCTAATTTCCAATAGCGTTTTCGTATGTGGCCTATATTTTATGACTATTACGCCAGCGATCGGCGAATCAGATGTTTTTGCGCATTCGTGTCGCGAACGTTTTGGTATACTCGACAGAGAAGACAAAGTTTTGAAATCAAACACATTTATTAAACATGAAATAACAAGGCAGTTGATCGAAAACAGTGGAGTACAAGCATTTCTCGCAATAACTCAGAGTTACACTCGGTAGGGTGACCATTAAGAACACCCCTGGAGGAAGAGGAACCAAGAGAATACACATATTTTCTGATACATAAAATAAACACAATATTCCTCATATTATACTTGACATTTATATATCACATTTGTATACTTTGAACATATACGACATTTTCATATAACATCATCAATGACTCGATACTCACGAGGATTTTACAATTAACACTCTATTCGTTAGGTGGAAGACTAAATATATATAAAACTTTACCTCGTCTCTTTTAAATATAACATTTACAATTCTGTACCATGGGAAAGGATATCAGGATGGACTCTCGGCATAAACTCATCGAGATTCTTGCGCAGAACAAAATCCATAATGGTCGGGAAACTTGACTACACAACATCATGCTGGCGGAATTCGACATCTTGGTTGGTTACGGAGATTGGTTGATTCGTACCTTAGGACACAAGGAGGAGTCAGGCAAATACAAATCGCTGTAAAATGAGCTTTCCCTCTAGCCCTATTAGCGATTCAAGCCGACCAGTGAAAGAACCATTTTCTCTTTTCACAAGATTCATTATTCCATTACTACCAGGCTGATTCATTTAAAAACACGAGTGACTCATCTCTGAACCGAGCCAAACGACTCTACGCACAACTTGTCGAACTATGTTACATATTTTAATCACATCCTTCCACTTTCAAAATTAATCCACCTTTTCTTAAAATTCGCGATCATACGCGAATCAAACACACACGTCTACATTTTTCCACGACTCCTTCCACTCTCCTTCCAAAATCCTTTTTCAAACTCGCGCGTGCGCAAAACCTGCAAGTTCCCAACTAGCGCCTGAGAAGCGAAAATACAAAACTATTACTATTTTTCTGGAACATAAACACTTTTGCGATTTTAGAGTTCACTTCCCTTAAAAGTCAATGTAATTGAAAACATGTAGAAAAGACATTTACATTTCGAAATTGACACTTTCAATCACACAGAAATAAAACAATACTTTAATATACAATTTTAACACAGAGGTGTGAAAGCCTTATCACACTCCTTCGGGGCCCGGGAGAAAAATTTCCTGCAAAGCGGGGAATTTTTCCACACAATACTAGGAAAATACCTGCATTAAGTTCCCAATGACATATGTTCCATTGAGAGGAATTTAGTGTAAATTTTGAGCGATGTACATGTACATCAAAGAAAAAAACAAAAACAAACAAGATCATGACCAGCATAATAACCAAAATCCAAGAGTGGCCTAAAGTTTGACTCGTGAGTCAAAAAAAAATATAAGTCTCAATACAAGCATAGACCTTTACAAGACAACACCAAATTAACAAGACACAAATGATGAAATTGCCCCTTTTAAAATTTAAACACTAATACATTTTCTGGTGAGTACCACAGAGACATGAAAATTTAATTTACTCAACTCACAAAAAGTTTAACTAAACAAAAAGTTTTCTTTCTTCAAAAATTTTACAATTAAAATTCTATAAATTTACTTTTCACAGAAATCAATTTATTAACTATTATCCAACCTTGCCAACAAATTACTTTAAAAGACATTTAAAAAAATTACTAATTTAGAAAATGAGACAAATTTTCAAACCAAGAATGTTGATCAGGCACCCAGGCAAGAAACAAGTCCATTAGAAAGTTGCAAACCTAGAGGTGGCGGTACCCCCAACCAATAAGTCAACAAACACCAAATGACAAAAAAAAAATTTCTAAAATTTACTAGACCTTTAAATTAAAAAAAATCATTCACACATTCATAAAATAAAACAGAGATAAAAATTATCAGTTATCTTTAAAAATCCTTACCAAAACTCTAATCCATCAAGTACTTAATTATCTTAAAATTACTTTAAAACATTACTGCTTATCATTAAAGTAAAGCAAAAAAAAATTATTATTTAAGTATTTAGAATTTTAAAACACTACTTCAACCTGATTAACATGGCACTCACATTCAGAAAGCTGCACTGGCACAGAACTTGCAGTACAGAACATTCAGCTGACTGACACATAAAGCAAATTACACAGAAGTTCAGAAATATTGGATCCATTTTAACATAGCATACAGTTTTGCAAAACATTTTGTGAAACAATTGAAAATATAATATTATGAAACATAATTGTCCATCTCACAACAATATCAGTCTTTTTTTTTTTTGAAAATGTGAGAATTTCATAATCTAAACATTTTACTTTACTTTTGAGCCAATTGCTCTCTTGACATATTGCCTTAATTGACAAGTAACTTTAATGAATAAATTGGCCTCTTGGGCGCAAGTCATACTTGTGTGAATTAGGAACATTTTGAGTTTTAACCCTATTTTGATGGTTTAGAAAATATCTACTTTTAAATTGTCTTGTTTCTTGAGTTGAAGAATTATCAATGTTATCATTATATGTGCTAGAAATCAATTCACTACGTCTAGGAGGTAAAGGAGTTAATCTATTAACGTGGACCAATTGCTGATTACATGGATTGTTTTTGTGTTGAATGACAAAGTTAACTTCAGTTGTTTGCTTGATAACTTCAAAAGGACCATGATTTAAAGAACTGAGTTTTTTTGATTGGCCTGGCCGAATATGAGGTGTGTAAAGATAGACCAAGTCACCAACTTTAATCTTAGGCATTTTAGCAGATTTATGTTGTTGAAGTTGTTGTGATTCCTGAGCTTCCTCAAGGTTTTTCTTAACAGTTACAAAGGTCTTTTTTAAGCGAACCTGTAAGTCATCTGAATAATCATGAGTAGATTTGTAAACTGGATATTTTACACCTGTTAAAAGAGCATCAGGTAGCACAGGGTCTCGACCAAAGACAAGATGTGCTGGGGACTCGCCTGTTGAGGCATGGACTGACGTTCTATGAGCCATTAAAGCAAATTGAATCATCCGATCCCAATCGCCCTTATCAGAATAGACCAGATTCTTTAAGGATCTAACTAACGTACCGTTCAGTCTTTCGACTAGCCCGTCTGACTGGGGATGGTACGCTGAAGTATTATGTTTTTTTATGCCTAATTTCTTGTATAGATTGTTGGCAGCTTCAGAAATGAAGTTACTACCTTGATCCGTAATTAAGTGAGCAGGAATTCCATGAATACTTATAAATCTCTCTAAACAAGCGAGAATATCCTCAGTTTTAACTGTAGCAAGTGGATAAGCCTCTGGCCATCTAGTGAAGTAATCTGTAATGACAAGAATGTACTTCATCCCAGAATTCGAGATAGGTAGTGGGCCGACTACATCCATAGCCACACGTTCAAAAGGATAAGTTGTAATAGGAAATTTTTGTATTGGAGCCTTGTTGTTACGAAAACCTCTGTTTTTTACACAAGTTGTGCACGACTTCACATAATTTTCAGTCTGAGCATGCATGTCTGGCCAATAATAGTTAACTGAAATTTTTGCCAGAGTTCTTTGAAAACCACAATGTGCAGCAACAGGAGAATCATGGCAAAGCCATAGAATTTCTGAGACTAAGTCTTGAGGAATAACTACTCTCTCATTATATTGCTGTCTCTGCTTTGGATTTTTGTGTATGCAATGTAACATATCATTTTTCATGAAAAATGAAAGTTTTTGTGGGTATGGTTTTACACCTTTTTCCAGAAGATTTTTGATTTTTATACATCTAGGATCTTTCAATTGACCAATAGCTATCCTAGTTACCAGAGAAGCTTCCACAGTAATCTGTACTTGATCTTGAGAATTTTCAACGATTGCATTTATGTTTTCACTACTATCATTATTCTGTACCACTACTTTTCCAGAAATTTTCGTAGGGACAGATTCTACAATACTTTTAGGAACAGTTTGTTTCTGAGTGTTTTGAGATTTCTTTGAAGAAGACTCATCAATACATCTCGAAAAATAGTCAGCTACAACATTATGTTTCCCCGGTTTATGAATGATTTCATAATCAAAAGCCTGCAATGAAACGATCCAGCGAGCTATGCGCGAAGTAGGATCTCTTAATTTGAAAATGAACGATAAGGATGCTTGATCACAGTAAATTTTGAAATGTTTGCCTAAGAGATAGTGCTTAAATTGCTGGGTAGCCCAAACCACAGCCAAAGCTTCTTTCTCGACTACACTGTAATTCACTTCAGCACCTTGTAATTTTCGACTAGCAAAGGAAACTGGGTGAGATAACCCATTTTCATCCAATTGCGAAAGAACTGATCCCAAAGCGTAATTAGAGGCATCTGTATGCAAAGTAAAGGGCAAATTAAAATTTGGTAATTTTAAAATTGGTTCTTGAATAAGCTTGTTCTTAAGTATTTCAAAAGCTTCCTGAGCCTCCTGACTCCACACAAACTTTTTCTGCTTTGATTTTAAAAGATTAGTTAGTGGAAGAGTAATCTTTGCATAATCTGGTACAAACTTCCTATAAAAGCCTGTCAAACCCAAAAATTGTCTGATATTCTTGACACAGGTGGGTACTTTAAATTTTTGCATTAAATCAATGTTATGAGGGTCTGGCTGAACTTTTCCCTCAGACACTCTGAAACCTAAGTACTTTATTGTCTTTCTGAAAAAGAAGCATTTTGATGGCTTTAACCTAAGACCATGTTGAGATAATTTAATAAAAACTTCTTCTAATTTCATCATGTGTTCTTCAAAAGTTTTTGATGAGATGATAACATCATCTATGTATATTCCTGATAACCCTGCCAGTACAAGAGACATTAATCTCTGAAAAGACGCTGGTGCGTTTTTTAGACCAAAAGGGGTCCTACACCAATCGTAGTGACCGGTGGGCGTGGAAAAAGCTGTTTTGTGTGAATCCTGTGGATTCAAATGCAATTGGTAGAATCCTGAAGTTAAGTCCAAAGTTGAGAAAAATGTAGCACCTGCTAAACTATCAATCAATTCACTAATGTTAGGAATTGGAAAATTTTCTGTAATAGTAAGTTTGTTTAACTTGCGAAAATCACAACATAATCTATAAGAACCATCCGGTTTCCTTACAAACAGTACTGGCGTATTGTAAGGTGAAAAACTAGGTTTAATTATTTTAGCTTCTAATAATTCTGTGACTTGTCTATTGAGTTCCCCTTGTAAATGATGTGGAACTTTGTATGGTTTCTGATAAACAGGAACAGATGTTTCCAAATTTATCTCATGTAATATGGTTTTACAACCAGACAACTCAGCAACATTCTTTGCAAAAACTTGTCTATATTTATTCAACAAAGTTGATAATTTATGTTTTTGATCTTTTTGGAGATGACTCAGGTCAAAATCTCCCCCCCAACTTTCAAAAGGCTCCAAAGGTTCACTGGAGTCCAACTCTCCCTCACTCACTACATTAACTTCAACCTCCTCAGACACCTGAATTTCCTGAACATGAGCCACTTTTCTACCCTTATTCAAATGATAAGGTTTTTCCTCTGGGTTAGCAACACGAACCCAAATAATTCCATCCTTAGGAGCTCTATATACAGCTCTAGCAATGAAGATGTGGTCATTTTTCTCTGATTCCAGAAGCAAGGTGGAATTTTCCGGAAACCCTTCTGAAAGTTTGATTTTAATAAATGATTCAGATAAAGGAGGAATTATACATTTTTGTGAATTTTTCACAATAATTGGCTCTTTAATTTTTGTATTTAGAGTTTCTTTTACTCTACATAAGTTATTAACAGTTTTAATGTTTAAGTTCTTATGCTGTGCCACTTCTTCAGTACCACCTCTAACATGATTTTGCTTTTCCCCCATATGCAAAGTAACATTCTGTGCATTTACTACCAAATCTCTAAAAGATTTGCTTCCATTTTCCAAATCGTTAATATGTACCTCTTCACTACCCAAATGTGGCACTACATTATTTTCCGAAAAATTTCTGCTCACATACTCTTCCCGAATGACCTGAGACTCATTCACTACCGGTGCTAGATCTGCTTAGCATTTGGCACATGCATTCGTATGGAACTCTTTCGGTTTACAGTCCTCTACCACACGAACATTTTTTCCACTACTCATCTGCGAGTCAGGCACAGCAATACGCTTTGCGACACTACTTAGGTTTGAGTCTGCACTTTCCGACTCATTTGCCGGTTCATGATTTGAAATCGAAAGTAAATTATTCGTACATTGATAACCAACAAAAGGAATGGAAGAGTTTGAAAACTTAAAACAGAAGTGATTATAATCTATAATAGCATTATGTTTATGTAAAAACTTGTTACCAAGGATTACATTATATGAAATAGGAGCTGGTGATTTTAACACAAAAAATTCGGTAGGGAATCTTTCTTTTCCCAAATTTAGCGAATTAGTGGCTAAACATTCAACTTTAGTATCTTGTGAACTAAAGCTACGCAAAATTGTTGGTTTGTATGTTAGCAACATATGTGCAATGGGTACAGTATTTAAAGCTTCCTCATACACTAAATTAATTGAACTACCCGTATCAATCAATATTGACACTTCACTGCTCACTAATTTTCCTTTTATAATAGAAGAGGATGACAAAGAATTTGTAATATTATGACAAATATTATTTTCCTCAAAATGTGATGTTTGCCTATCAAAAGTTTTTCTATTATTATAATTGTGCATGGGATATCTACTCTGATTCCCAGAAGAATGATTTTTGGAATTTTGCAAAGATTTATATGACTCCTTATTTTTATAATTTTGCGTTCCTTGCTTTCTATACTTCCACTCATTTGCAGACATTTGCCCTCTGTGTCTTTCACCCTGGTGATACCTAGTTCCAGGACTGGTATAAATTTTCCTACATTTTATACCGTACACATCTCTTTTTTGAAAAACCTTTTTCCAACACTGTTCTTGAACGTGACCTAATTTACCACATTTGTCACACTTTGGACGCGGTGAACGCTTTTCGTTAACTTTATCTGAATTAAACTTAAATTTTTCTATTTTACCCCTAAGAAATTCAATGTCCCTTTCCTGTTCTAACACTTTTCTTTTTAAATCCGACATACTTTCACTTTGATCTGGTGTGAGAACATATTTTTCTGGTGTGAGAACACCTTTTTTTGTAAGTACCGGATTAGTCAAGTACATAGCATTATTTTCATTTAAAATAGATTCCTCAAGAATTGCAAGTTTTCTAGCCGAATAAAAATCTCTAGGGTTTTGTGACAACACCAATCTTTTTAGTTCCGGATATAAACCATTAATAAATGAAGTTTTTAAAAGTGTTTGCCTGATTTTATTCTCACTTTCGGAATCTACATCTTCCGGAACAACCTTAAATGAAGCAGCTTCGATTCTCATCGAAAACTGTTTAACCGACTCATTTGGTCTCTGTGTAAAGTTCACGAGTGAAATTATGTTTTTAGTAACATTTTCGGTCACTTCAAAATGATCTTTCAAAATGTGAATAATTTCCTGCAAATTTTTACAATTTCTGTGCTTTGGATTCTCTTCAATCAATCTATTTGCTTCCCCCTCTAAATTCAATCTCAAACAAACTAATTTGTCACACTCACTCCAGTTTGCATGAGTGGCTACTAAATTTAACTTTTCCAAAAACTGTGACAACGAAAGCTCTGAATTTCCCGAGAATTTTGGAACATGATGTGCGAACTTAGGTGTGAAAATATGGAATGATTTTAACATGTTATCATTTACCGATGAAGCACTGTTTTGATTTGGCAAAGTGCCAGAAGAAGAATTCAGACATACCGGCGATTTATCTGATATATTTTCCTCATTAGATTTAGCTTTGTGGCTAACATTTTTAACTTTACTTTTAGAATTAACAGAATCCGACTCAGTAGCAATATCAAGCGACAAATTCAAGGAGGAATTTAATTTTTTACTTGAATTTTTACTCATCTTACCGACATTTACTTTTTTGTTTCTAGTAATTGGAGCCATTTTGCATAACAATCAAATATACTCGTATAGTTTAACACAATATGCAATTGCAATGTTCTTAAACAGTATTTACAATAAAACCAGTTTTTATCAAATCAAATGACATAAATATGCAAACAAATCAATTTTTTTTTATCAAATGGCACATATCAAATTCCAAGAACACTCGTTTTTGAGAATACCGAAAACAGAACATGGAACTCTGTTTACTTAAGAAAACACTCATTTTAGCACAACGGTAATTTTTAACCTTCAAAATTTCAATTCTTAAGAAAATTTTTAAAAATTTTAATTCTCTCAGCTCTTCCCCACTCACCGAGAAAAGTAACGGCACCAATTCTGTCGCGAACGTTTTGGTATACTCGACAGAGAAGACAAAGTTTTGAAATCAAACACATTTATTAAACATGAAATAACAAGGCAGTTGATCGAAAACAGTGGAGTACAAGCATTTCTCGCAATAACTCAGAGTTACACTCGGTAGGGTGACCATTAAGAACACCCCTGGAGGAAGAGGAACCAAGAGAATACACATATTTTCTGATACATAAAATAAACACAATATTCCTCATATTATACTTGACATTTATATATCACATTTGTATACTTTGAACATATACGACATTTTCATATAACATCATCAATGACTCGATACTCACGAGGATTTTACAATTAACACTCTATTCGTTAGGTGGAAGACTAAATATATATAAAACTTTACCTCGTCTCTTTTAAATATAACATTTACAATTCTGTACCATGGGAAAGGATATCAGGATGGACTCTCGGCATAAACTCATCGAGATTCTTGCGCAGAACAAAATCCATAATGGTCGGGAAACTTGACTACACAACATCATGCTGGCGGAATTCGACATCTTGGTTGGTTACGGAGATTGGTTGATTCGTACCTTAGGACACAAGGAGGAGTCAGGCAAATACAAATCGCTGTAAAATGAGCTTTCCCTCTAGCCCTATTAGCGATTCAAGCCGACCAGTGAAAGAACCATTTTCTCTTTTCACAAGATTCATTATTCCATTACTACCAGGCTGATTCATTTAAAAACACGAGTGACTCATCTCTGAACCGAGCCAAACGACTCTACGCACAACTTGTCGAACTATGTTACATATTTTAATCACATCCTTCCACTTTCAAAATTAATCCACCTTTTCTTAAAATTCGCGATCATACGCGAATCAAACACACACGTCTACATTTTTCCACGACTCCTTCCACTCTCCTTCCAAAATCCTTTTTCAAACTCGCGCGTGCGCAAAACCTGCAAGTTCCCAACTAGCGCCTGAGAAGCGAAAATACAAAACTATTACTATTTTTCTGGAACATAAACACTTTTGCGATTTTAGAGTTCACTTCCCTTAAAAGTCAATGTAATTGAAAACATGTAGAAAAGACATTTACATTTCGAAATTGACACTTTCAATCACACAGAAATAAAACAATACTTTAATATACAATTTTAACACAGAGGTGTGAAAGCCTTATCACACTCCTTCGGGGCCCGGGAGAAAAATTTCCTGCAAAGCGGGGAATTTTTCCACACAATACTAGGAAAATACCTGCATTAAGTTCCCAATGACATATGTTCCATTGAGAGGAATTTAGTGTAAATTTTGAGCGATGTACATGTACATCAAAGAAAAAAACAAAAACAAACAAGATCATGACCAGCATAATAACCAAAATCCAAGAGTGGCCTAAAGTTTGACTCGTGAGTCAAAAAAAAATATAAGTCTCAATACAAGCATAGACCTTTACAAGACAACACCAAATTAACAAGACACAAATGATGAAATTGCCCCTTTTAAAATTTAAACACTAATACATTTTCTGGTGAGTACCACAGAGACATGAAAATTTAATTTACTCAACTCACAAAAAGTTTAACTAAACAAAAAGTTTTCTTTCTTCAAAAATTTTACAATTAAAATTCTATAAATTTACTTTTCACAGAAATCAATTTATTAACTATTATCCAACCTTGCCAACAAATTACTTTAAAAGACATTTAAAAAAATTACTAATTTAGAAAATGAGACAAATTTTCAAACCAAGAATGTTGATCAGGCACCCAGGCAAGAAACAAGTCCATTAGAAAGTTGCAAACCTAGAGGTGGCGGTACCCCCAACCAATAAGTCAACAAACACCAAATGACAAAAAAAAAATTTCTAAAATTTACTAGACCTTTAAATTAAAAAAAATCATTCACACATTCATAAAATAAAACAGAGATAAAAATTATCAGTTATCTTTAAAAATCCTTACCAAAACTCTAATCCATCAAGTACTTAATTATCTTAAAATTACTTTAAAACATTACTGCTTATCATTAAAGTAAAGCAAAAAAAAATTATTATTTAAGTATTTAGAATTTTAAAACACTACTTCAACCTGATTAACATGGCACTCACATTCAGAAAGCTGCACTGGCACAGAACTTGCAGTACAGAACATTCAGCTGACTGACACATAAAGCAAATTACACAGAAGTTCAGAAATATTGGATCCATTTTAACATAGCATACAGTTTTGCAAAACATTTTGTGAAACAATTGAAAATATAATATTATGAAACATAATTGTCCATCTCACAACAATATCAGTCTTTTTTTTTTTTGAAAATGTGAGAATTTCATAATCTAAACATTTTACTTTACTTTTGAGCCAATTGCTCTCTTGACATATTGCCTTAATTGACAAGTAACTTTAATGAATAAATTGGCCTCTTGGGCGCAAGTCATACTTGTGTGAATTAGGAACATTTTGAGTTTTAACCCTATTTTGATGGTTTAGAAAATATCTACTTTTAAATTGTCTTGTTTCTTGAGTTGAAGAATTATCAATGTTATCATTATATGTGCTAGAAATCAATTCACTACGTCTAGGAGGTAAAGGAGTTAATCTATTAACGTGGACCAATTGCTGATTACATGGATTGTTTTTGTGTTGAATGACAAAGTTAACTTCAGTTGTTTGCTTGATAACTTCAAAAGGACCATGATTTAAAGAACTGAGTTTTTTTGATTGGCCTGGCCGAATATGAGGTGTGTAAAGATAGACCAAGTCACCAACTTTAATCTTAGGCATTTTAGCAGATTTATGTTGTTGAAGTTGTTGTGATTCCTGAGCTTCCTCAAGGTTTTTCTTAACAGTTACAAAGGTCTTTTTTAAGCGAACCTGTAAGTCATCTGAATAATCATGAGTAGATTTGTAAACTGGATATTTTACACCTGTTAAAAGAGCATCAGGTAGCACAGGGTCTCGACCAAAGACAAGATGTGCTGGGGACTCGCCTGTTGAGGCATGGACTGACGTTCTATGAGCCATTAAAGCAAATTGAATCATCCGATCCCAATCGCCCTTATCAGAATAGACCAGATTCTTTAAGGATCTAACTAACGTACCGTTCAGTCTTTCGACTAGCCCGTCTGACTGGGGATGGTACGCTGAAGTATTATGTTTTTTTATGCCTAATTTCTTGTATAGATTGTTGGCAGCTTCAGAAATGAAGTTACTACCTTGATCCGTAATTAAGTGAGCAGGAATTCCATGAATACTTATAAATCTCTCTAAACAAGCGAGAATATCCTCAGTTTTAACTGTAGCAAGTGGATAAGCCTCTGGCCATCTAGTGAAGTAATCTGTAATGACAAGAATGTACTTCATCCCAGAATTCGAGATAGGTAGTGGGCCGACTACATCCATAGCCACACGTTCAAAAGGATAAGTTGTAATAGGAAATTTTTGTATTGGAGCCTTGTTGTTACGAAAACCTCTGTTTTTTACACAAGTTGTGCACGACTTCACATAATTTTCAGTCTGAGCATGCATGTCTGGCCAATAATAGTTAACTGAAATTTTTGCCAGAGTTCTTTGAAAACCACAATGTGCAGCAACAGGAGAATCATGGCAAAGCCATAGAATTTCTGAGACTAAGTCTTGAGGAATAACTACTCTCTCATTATATTGCTGTCTCTGCTTTGGATTTTTGTGTATGCAATGTAACATATCATTTTTCATGAAAAATGAAAGTTTTTGTGGGTATGGTTTTACACCTTTTTCCAGAAGATTTTTGATTTTTATACATCTAGGATCTTTCAATTGACCAATAGCTATCCTAGTTACCAGAGAAGCTTCCACAGTAATCTGTACTTGATCTTGAGAATTTTCAACGATTGCATTTATGTTTTCACTACTATCATTATTCTGTACCACTACTTTTCCAGAAATTTTCGTAGGGACAGATTCTACAATACTTTTAGGAACAGTTTGTTTCTGAGTGTTTTGAGATTTCTTTGAAGAAGACTCATCAATACATCTCGAAAAATAGTCAGCTACAACATTATGTTTCCCCGGTTTATGAATGATTTCATAATCAAAAGCCTGCAATGAAACGATCCAGCGAGCTATGCGCGAAGTAGGATCTCTTAATTTGAAAATGAACGATAAGGATGCTTGATCACAGTAAATTTTGAAATGTTTGCCTAAGAGATAGTGCTTAAATTGCTGGGTAGCCCAAACCACAGCCAAAGCTTCTTTCTCGACTACACTGTAATTCACTTCAGCACCTTGTAATTTTCGACTAGCAAAGGAAACTGGGTGAGATAACCCATTTTCATCCAATTGCGAAAGAACTGATCCCAAAGCGTAATTAGAGGCATCTGTATGCAAAGTAAAGGGCAAATTAAAATTTGGTAATTTTAAAATTGGTTCTTGAATAAGCTTGTTCTTAAGTATTTCAAAAGCTTCCTGAGCCTCCTGACTCCACACAAACTTTTTCTGCTTTGATTTTAAAAGATTAGTTAGTGGAAGAGTAATCTTTGCATAATCTGGTACAAACTTCCTATAAAAGCCTGTCAAACCCAAAAATTGTCTGATATTCTTGACACAGGTGGGTACTTTAAATTTTTGCATTAAATCAATGTTATGAGGGTCTGGCTGAACTTTTCCCTCAGACACTCTGAAACCTAAGTACTTTATTGTCTTTCTGAAAAAGAAGCATTTTGATGGCTTTAACCTAAGACCATGTTGAGATAATTTAATAAAAACTTCTTCTAATTTCATCATGTGTTCTTCAAAAGTTTTTGATGAGATGATAACATCATCTATGTATATTCCTGATAACCCTGCCAGTACAAGAGACATTAATCTCTGAAAAGACGCTGGTGCGTTTTTTAGACCAAAAGGGGTCCTACACCAATCGTAGTGACCGGTGGGCGTGGAAAAAGCTGTTTTGTGTGAATCCTGTGGATTCAAATGCAATTGGTAGAATCCTGAAGTTAAGTCCAAAGTTGAGAAAAATGTAGCACCTGCTAAACTATCAATCAATTCACTAATGTTAGGAATTGGAAAATTTTCTGTAATAGTAAGTTTGTTTAACTTGCGAAAATCACAACATAATCTATAAGAACCATCCGGTTTCCTTACAAACAGTACTGGCGTATTGTAAGGTGAAAAACTAGGTTTAATTATTTTAGCTTCTAATAATTCTGTGACTTGTCTATTGAGTTCCCCTTGTAAATGATGTGGAACTTTGTATGGTTTCTGATAAACAGGAACAGATGTTTCCAAATTTATCTCATGTAATATGGTTTTACAACCAGACAACTCAGCAACATTCTTTGCAAAAACTTGTCTATATTTATTCAACAAAGTTGATAATTTATGTTTTTGATCTTTTTGGAGATGACTCAGGTCAAAATCTCCCCCCCAACTTTCAAAAGGCTCCAAAGGTTCACTGGAGTCCAACTCTCCCTCACTCACTACATTAACTTCAACCTCCTCAGACACCTGAATTTCCTGAACATGAGCCACTTTTCTACCCTTATTCAAATGATAAGGTTTTTCCTCTGGGTTAGCAACACGAACCCAAATAATTCCATCCTTAGGAGCTCTATATACAGCTCTAGCAATGAAGATGTGGTCATTTTTCTCTGATTCCAGAAGCAAGGTGGAATTTTCCGGAAACCCTTCTGAAAGTTTGATTTTAATAAATGATTCAGATAAAGGAGGAATTATACATTTTTGTGAATTTTTCACAATAATTGGCTCTTTAATTTTTGTATTTAGAGTTTCTTTTACTCTACATAAGTTATTAACAGTTTTAATGTTTAAGTTCTTATGCTGTGCCACTTCTTCAGTACCACCTCTAACATGATTTTGCTTTTCCCCCATATGCAAAGTAACATTCTGTGCATTTACTACCAAATCTCTAAAAGATTTGCTTCCATTTTCCAAATCGTTAATATGTACCTCTTCACTACCCAAATGTGGCACTACATTATTTTCCGAAAAATTTCTGCTCACATACTCTTCCCGAATGACCTGAGACTCATTCACTACCGGTGCTAGATCTGCTTAGCATTTGGCACATGCATTCGTATGGAACTCTTTCGGTTTACAGTCCTCTACCACACGAACATTTTTTCCACTACTCATCTGCGAGTCAGGCACAGCAATACGCTTTGCGACACTACTTAGGTTTGAGTCTGCACTTTCCGACTCATTTGCCGGTTCATGATTTGAAATCGAAAGTAAATTATTCGTACATTGATAACCAACAAAAGGAATGGAAGAGTTTGAAAACTTAAAACAGAAGTGATTATAATCTATAATAGCATTATGTTTATGTAAAAACTTGTTACCAAGGATTACATTATATGAAATAGGAGCTGGTGATTTTAACACAAAAAATTCGGTAGGGAATCTTTCTTTTCCCAAATTTAGCGAATTAGTGGCTAAACATTCAACTTTAGTATCTTGTGAACTAAAGCTACGCAAAATTGTTGGTTTGTATGTTAGCAACATATGTGCAATGGGTACAGTATTTAAAGCTTCCTCATACACTAAATTAATTGAACTACCCGTATCAATCAATATTGACACTTCACTGCTCACTAATTTTCCTTTTATAATAGAAGAGGATGACAAAGAATTTGTAATATTATGACAAATATTATTTTCCTCAAAATGTGATGTTTGCCTATCAAAAGTTTTTCTATTATTATAATTGTGCATGGGATATCTACTCTGATTCCCAGAAGAATGATTTTTGGAATTTTGCAAAGATTTATATGACTCCTTATTTTTATAATTTTGCGTTCCTTGCTTTCTATACTTCCACTCATTTGCAGACATTTGCCCTCTGTGTCTTTCACCCTGGTGATACCTAGTTCCAGGACTGGTATAAATTTTCCTACATTTTATACCGTACACATCTCTTTTTTGAAAAACCTTTTTCCAACACTGTTCTTGAACGTGACCTAATTTACCACATTTGTCACACTTTGGACGCGGTGAACGCTTTTCGTTAACTTTATCTGAATTAAACTTAAATTTTTCTATTTTACCCCTAAGAAATTCAATGTCCCTTTCCTGTTCTAACACTTTTCTTTTTAAATCCGACATACTTTCACTTTGATCTGGTGTGAGAACATATTTTTCTGGTGTGAGAACACCTTTTTTTGTAAGTACCGGATTAGTCAAGTACATAGCATTATTTTCATTTAAAATAGATTCCTCAAGAATTGCAAGTTTTCTAGCCGAATAAAAATCTCTAGGGTTTTGTGACAACACCAATCTTTTTAGTTCCGGATATAAACCATTAATAAATGAAGTTTTTAAAAGTGTTTGCCTGATTTTATTCTCACTTTCGGAATCTACATCTTCCGGAACAACCTTAAATGAAGCAGCTTCGATTCTCATCGAAAACTGTTTAACCGACTCATTTGGTCTCTGTGTAAAGTTCACGAGTGAAATTATGTTTTTAGTAACATTTTCGGTCACTTCAAAATGATCTTTCAAAATGTGAATAATTTCCTGCAAATTTTTACAATTTCTGTGCTTTGGATTCTCTTCAATCAATCTATTTGCTTCCCCCTCTAAATTCAATCTCAAACAAACTAATTTGTCACACTCACTCCAGTTTGCATGAGTGGCTACTAAATTTAACTTTTCCAAAAACTGTGACAACGAAAGCTCTGAATTTCCCGAGAATTTTGGAACATGATGTGCGAACTTAGGTGTGAAAATATGGAATGATTTTAACATGTTATCATTTACCGATGAAGCACTGTTTTGATTTGGCAAAGTGCCAGAAGAAGAATTCAGACATACCGGCGATTTATCTGATATATTTTCCTCATTAGATTTAGCTTTGTGGCTAACATTTTTAACTTTACTTTTAGAATTAACAGAATCCGACTCAGTAGCAATATCAAGCGACAAATTCAAGGAGGAATTTAATTTTTTACTTGAATTTTTACTCATCTTACCGACATTTACTTTTTTGTTTCTAGTAATTGGAGCCATTTTGCATAACAATCAAATATACTCGTATAGTTTAACACAATATGCAATTGCAATGTTCTTAAACAGTATTTACAATAAAACCAGTTTTTATCAAATCAAATGACATAAATATGCAAACAAATCAATTTTTTTTTATCAAATGGCACATATCAAATTCCAAGAACACTCGTTTTTGAGAATACCGAAAACAGAACATGGAACTCTGTTTACTTAAGAAAACACTCATTTTAGCACAACGGTAATTTTTAACCTTCAAAATTTCAATTCTTAAGAAAATTTTTAAAAATTTTAATTCTCTCAGCTCTTCCCCACTCACCGAGAAAAGTAACGGCACCAATTCTGTCGCGAACGTTTTGGTATACTCGACAGAGAAGACAAAGTTTTGAAATCAAACACATTTATTAAACATGAAATAACAAGGCAGTTGATCGAAAACAGTGGAGTACAAGCATTTCTCGCAATAACTCAGAGTTACACTCGGTAGGGTGACCATTAAGAACACCCCTGGAGGAAGAGGAACCAAGAGAATACACATATTTTCTGATACATAAAATAAACACAATATTCCTCATATTATACTTGACATTTATATATCACATTTGTATACTTTGAACATATACGACATTTTCATATAACATCATCAATGACTCGATACTCACGAGGATTTTACAATTAACACTCTATTCGTTAGGTGGAAGACTAAATATATATAAAACTTTACCTCGTCTCTTTTAAATATAACATTTACAATTCTGTACCATGGGAAAGGATATCAGGATGGACTCTCGGCATAAACTCATCGAGATTCTTGCGCAGAACAAAATCCATAATGGTCGGGAAACTTGACTACACAACATCATGCTGGCGGAATTCGACATCTTGGTTGGTTACGGAGATTGGTTGATTCGTACCTTAGGACACAAGGAGGAGTCAGGCAAATACAAATCGCTGTAAAATGAGCTTTCCCTCTAGCCCTATTAGCGATTCAAGCCGACCAGTGAAAGAACCATTTTCTCTTTTCACAAGATTCATTATTCCATTACTACCAGGCTGATTCATTTAAAAACACGAGTGACTCATCTCTGAACCGAGCCAAACGACTCTACGCACAACTTGTCGAACTATGTTACATATTTTAATCACATCCTTCCACTTTCAAAATTAATCCACCTTTTCTTAAAATTCGCGATCATACGCGAATCAAACACACACGTCTACATTTTTCCACGACTCCTTCCACTCTCCTTCCAAAATCCTTTTTCAAACTCGCGCGTGCGCAAAACCTGCAAGTTCCCAACTAGCGCCTGAGAAGCGAAAATACAAAACTATTACTATTTTTCTGGAACATAAACACTTTTGCGATTTTAGAGTTCACTTCCCTTAAAAGTCAATGTAATTGAAAACATGTAGAAAAGACATTTACATTTCGAAATTGACACTTTCAATCACACAGAAATAAAACAATACTTTAATATACAATTTTAACACAGAGGTGTGAAAGCCTTATCACACTCGGGACGAATAGCAGCGCTCGTATTCAGGACTTATCATCCAGCTGATTTAGGGCGTATTAAAGGATTTTATTTAGGGCTTATTACACCCGAGTTCTTTAATTGCCAGTTTTACGCATGGGAATAAACGGAATGTGAAAATGATATTTGTACATAGGAGACAATTTGGAAGTTAAGCTGTGCTATCTCTATCTGTATTATTTAAGTAGTGGGTTCTTATTTGGTATTCTTATTTAATTCATCTAAATTATCCTATCAAGTAAAACATATATCGGATTACATTATATTTCAAGATTGTATTATATTCTAATTTAATTGTCTATGTTACTATTCAATATAAAACCTATATTCCATTTTGACAGTTTATTCTTATTGTTTCCACAGAATTTTATTATGCAAAGAAAAAGAAACAAATTTCATTTTACAAAAGAAAATATAAAAAAAAAAGGAATCTGCAGAATTTTAAAGTAGGACTAATCAAATATGTTACCTACCAAGAACACGAAGTACGTTTCTTATGCAAATATAATTTTATTACTCAGTTAATTATGCTACCTTTCATTTTTAAGCAAAAAAATAATCTAGTATTCGGAAAATAGTAAAATAATTATTGATGAATTGTTTTGTTTTCCAATAGCGTTTTCGAATTATTATTTATCTTATAAAGGTGTACTTATATTAAACTTATTTGAAAAAATCTGATGTGGGCAGTACATGACTTTCCCTGCAGACTTATATCCTCATTCTCTTTATTTTAATTAAAAATAATTCACTTTCACTTCAAATTTCGTTCTCATTTGGTAACTGGACTTATTTTCAAAGGTGGCGTGGAGAAAATACGAAAAAACTAAAATATCTCGAGAACAGCTAGTCCTAGTGCAATGGGGTTGATCTTATTCATTTCATCGTTACACATTACGTATAAAACAAGCATTTAATGGTTATATTTGAGCATATGTGGTTTTTTTATTTTAGATTTCGACGATTTTTGTGGGCCATCTTGCGAAACAAAGCATGTTATTTTCTTCCTAATCGTACCAAAATCTAATCAGCACCAAGGTAACCCACAAAAGACTTATCTACCGAATTTTGTGAAATTCAGACATTAGTTTTTTAGCTAGAGTTGATGTAGTCTTTTGCGGGCCATTTCGCAAAAAAATACGAATTATTTTATCCCGAATCGTACCCAAAACTAATCAGGACCAGATTCGCCCACAAGTGATTATTTACCTACCAAATTTTATGAAATTCGGTCAATTAGTTTTTTAGTTAGAGTGGATACAAAATCTGCACAGACAGACAGACAGACACACAGACAGACTCACAGGTACACAGACACACACACAGACGTCACGTTAGAAATAGTTTTTTCGCATTCTGGTGGTCTGGAAACATGTAGATTCGTCGAAAACTCGAGTTGCGATTTTCGGCATATTTCCAATACTTTCCCTATACATTACCATGTTTTGCAGGCAAAATAAAAGCATTAAAATAATATTCTGTAAACTTTAAAAATTAATTTCCTATTTATGTATTTGGTGAGTATATATATCATGTTATCTATAATAATAACATATATGATGTTGCTCTGTCTGCTGCAATCTAATCACCACCAGGATCACCCACAAGTGATTTACTTTTAAATCTTTATGGAATTTGTTTATTTAGTTTTTGAGTTAGAGTAGATAAATACATTGCACAGACACACACACAGATGTCATCTACATTGCACAGATACACACACAGATGTCATCAGCCACTGCCAAAACTGCCGCCGTGTTCATTCGGAGAACGATCACGTTAAACATGTGGGTCCGAAAGTCCTTCCGAGAGGTTGGTGGTAGGGGAAGGAGGGTACGGTCCCTGTGGATGCCTCTTCCACTTGGTTCCGGTCTAAATTGGGTGTCACTTCCCGACCGTCCAAACAGTTACCTTACACCTTTTTGGTAGGTCGGACGGTCTGGGTTTCAACAACAACACACAGATGTCATGCTGAAACAGTTATTCGTGTTCTAGAGATCCCAAAACTTGCAGATCCGCCAAAAACTCCAGCTGCGATATTCGACATCTTTCAAATACTTTCCCTATACATTACCATGAATGACAGTGAAAAAGTGAAAACGAGCACTCTTAAAAATTGGGTTTTAAAATTATTTTAATAATTTTACTTTCCCTGTAATATATGGTTGTGTATAGGGAAAATATTGGAATCATGTCGAAAACAGAAAGTCGAGTTTTCGACGGATCTACACGTTTTGGGACATCTAGAACACGAAAAATCTGTGAGCGTGATGTGTGTGTGTGTGTGTGTGTGTGTGTTTCTGTGTGTCTATCTGTCTCTATCCAATGTTTGTATCCACTCTTAGTGAAAACTTAATTGACTGAATATCATAAAATTTGGTCGGTACGTCCCTTGTAGGTAACCCTGGTGCTGGTTAGATTTTTGGTACGATTCGGGATAAAAAAGAAACTTGCCTTTCATGCGAAATGACCCGCAAAAAGTGCCTATATCTATTCTAGCTGAAAAACTGATAGACCAAATTTTATAAAATTTGGTAGATAAGTCACTTGCGAGTTACCCTGGTGGTGATTAAATTATTGGTAAGATGCGGGAACAAAGAAACGGCCTTTTTTGCAAACTGACTCGGAAAATCGTCAACATCTACGTATGATCAAATAAATCAATTAAAACCTTGTTTAATACGTAATTTTTCATGATGTAAAGAATAAGAGCACTTCCATTACTCTATAACAAAGTCGTTCTCGAGATGTTTTTGTGTTTTCGCATTATCGCTACGCCACATTTTAAATAAGTCCAGTTAACAAATGAAATCGAAAATTGAAATAAAAGTGCAACTTCAGTGTGATATAAATAATAATGGGTGGTATTTTGAACAATCAAACAAAATTTAGTTCATTATTGAAGAAATAAAGAGAATGTGAATATGAGTCTTCAGGTATAGTCATGTGGTGCTTACATCTGATTTTTTATTTTGTTGAACAATTTATAACTCCATTAGTCTCGGCTTCGTGACCGGTATCATCAGTATGAAAAGAGTCAGTCTTTTTAGATTTATTTATCAGCTCTGGTCACCAAATGTTGTTTTTGGATGATGTGGAAAAAACATTTTGCCACCCATAAAGAAATCGAGTATTCGGTAGTTTTAGATTCTGCTCCATGTTCGATAATATAAAGATTCTAATATATAGCCAAGTCACCGGGGGGCTTCTGGAGGGTCTAAAAAGGAATGCACGCAACTGCATATTAGGGAGTTATTAACTAAATAATGTGTCATCTAAAGCTGATATCTAAAGCTAAATAATCATCATTTAAAACTAAACAATATGTCATCTAAAGCTAATGAGAAAATAATATGGTTCAAATTTCTTGACAGACCAAACACTACTCTTTGTGAAGAAAATACTAGTGAAATATAAATTCCAAAAATTTGTAGAATGTTGATTCTGTGTATTTACGAAAAGTTAATTTTATAGCTGTGTGAATAATTTGCATATTATGCAATACAGTTCCGAAAATAAATTTTAAACAGATCAAGTTTAAACAAGAAAGATCAATCATGCATAAACCATTGATTATGAAACGCTTTTCAACTGAAATTAAATTTTCTTTAAACATCTCTAAAATGAGATACATTCCGCGCAGATATAATTTACATTATCACAGTACTACAATAATTTATTATATTTAAAAACTTTAGACTTCATCGAAAAAAATGAATTGTATTCAAATGACATCATCGAACTAAAAATCGTCTGTCTTTCTATGTAAATACAGTGAATATTTCATCTATACACTTTTATTCAAGACTCCAAAGTTCAATAATTTTGCGTGAATAAAAATCAGCAATTCTTATACAACTCACCTTACTTGTTGTCACCTTGCTTGTTTACATTCTGCATCTATTAAATTCTGCATACGTTAAAATTTGATTTATTTGTAGAAATAATTAAAGTTTAGAGATAATTTAAAATAAAAAATATTGTAATTACGGAGGCACAGAATATAGATACAGAGATATCATGCAAAAATAAAGCGGCTTTAAAACGGATGCAACACTAAATATAAATATAAGCGTTCTTTAAAAATCACAATTTTCACTGAACGAAAAAAACAATGGTTGTCATATTTTAGTTTGCAATGACTCACGCGATCTCTTTATATAATAAGTGTATAATATAATAAGTGTGTAATTAATATTTCAACTTTCATTTTAAAAATCTTACTTAACATATTTAGATGAAATAATTTTTTACACATTTTACGTGATAATTTGAGTATTTCCTAAAATTTTCAATGCAATTTTTGAATTTTAACTTCCCTTAAAAATGTTTGAAAAATTATGGCATATAGTGTTCAATGTATTTCATCTTTTCAACCCGGTTTAAATACAAAACTAATTGGGTGATATGATTCATTTACAGTCCCATATGTCCCACAGACTGTCTCAATAACATACTAAAATTTTATTTAGATAAAGTCATTTTTACGGCAGTTATTGTCCGAACGGACAGACAGACAGAGAGACATTGAATGACCAATGTCATAATCACTTTTCAACTATAAAGTGTTAAAACTGTATCCCCTGGTGAGAAGACAATTTTAATGTTCCTCATGGTTTCAGTGAGAAATATCATTACTACTTCTATTTTGTCAGCTTTAATAAACAAACTACTAAAGAAAAATAATAAACTGAACAAAGAAACAATATAACTAAAATGATCTCAAAAGGATATAAAAGTTTAACATTCTCTATTACTTTAAGACATTATGATAGTAAGTATAGATGAACTTTAATGCCATAAAGCGAAATGTCCCCAAAGAAAAGCAACCAAATACCGTATCTATTGTATTTAAGTCACTTTTCCAGAAAGTAATAAGAATGAAAGAAAAAATATTTTTAACTTCTTTACCCTTTTGATAAACGGATAGAATTTCTAAATCCCCAAGAGTTTAGAATGGGCTTCGCAATGAATGCTATGTAGTCCTGCGCACTTCCGTGTATGTGTTTTATTATTTTTTGAGCCGTTATCGTTTGAGTATCTATTATTTCAGTTATTTATACTAAATTGAAAAGCGAAAAAAGATATCTATATAATGTTATTTCAAGATTATTTTTTATCTGGTACCAGAATGAAAGAATTTTCAATAGCAAAGCCTTTATGAAAGTGGTATATACAGGATTGAAGAAAACTACATCATATTTTAAAACCATATAATGTACTCAAAAATTCGAATAGCAGACTGCTTTTAGCAGACAATAGTAGATTGTTTTTAGCAGACAATAGCAAACTGTTTTTAGCAGATAATACCAAACTACTTTATCTGACAATAGCAGTCTGTGGTACTAATATACTCTAAAAAATATATCAGAAATACCGTCTGTTGTTCACTAGACAAGAACGGACAATATGCCTATGACGTTACAGTCATGTGGTGGGTTATAAACAATAGCACGTGCAAATGCTGTCAATAGAGATTATAAATGTACAGCCGCGTAAAAAAAAAGCGCCCCACCCTCTGTTGATCGAGCATGGTTCATCGTAGAGAAAATTAAATGATACCATTAGATTAGGAATAGCATCCTCTACAAATTAATGTGCGTGAAATTTGCATAAGGGGCCGTCTTCATATCTAAACGCGCACAAACTTTGAAATTTTCAATGGCAACACCCAAGTTTGACAACATAGTTCGAATTTAGAGCAAAATTCAACCTGTGATACCAAATTTCAAGTCATTTGGGTGAGGCGTTTTTGAGTTGTGAGTATGTAAAATTTTGAGATCCTAATGTTAAAGTAGTTTCCAAGATTGCCATTCACATCTTCTGTAATTTGCTCACATCTGCTCACGCTGATTATTTGTATGACGTTACTACTAAACAACCCAAACACATTTACGTGATTTTTATTTTTGTAAAATAAATTGTTCGTATGAAATATTAATTACGAAATCAATAATCGAAAAAATATGAATACAAACCTGGACACGTTTTGATAAAATTCGATTCACAAAGAATTTTTATATGTTTATATAAAATTCCAGGTGTTTCCTCCCTCTAGTTCTGTAGAAATGTTTAAATAGTCATAATCAATATGACGTATATTAGTTTAAAAAATGACTAATTTGAAAAAGTTATATTAATTGCATAGATGCAAACTAATCAATTTAATTCTGCAACTGTATTGAAGGGTGCAAACTTGTATTATTTTAATGGGATCTACTTATGTTACTGCTGATTAATAGTTCCCGAGCTACTGCGAGTTGAAATCGCCAACAAAATGTAATATTTTATAATAAAAAATATTTATATAAAACAATGACTAATTATAAAATTATATGATACTAAACACCAACAAGACTTCAAAAGGTGATTGACAATGACGGATTGATACTTTTAAAATTCGTCACCAAGTTCCAACGGAGTTGTTTTGTCGCGTCATCTGCAAATATTTGTTAGTTTCATAAATTGATTTTGAAACAGCATTATAAAATGACATTTGAAAATATACATTTCATTCTTCTTTATTTCTTCTTCCTTTTATTGACCATAGCACGAATGCCACATTAGTTTTTAACAACGTACCCAGTACGACATTTTATCCCTAATAATCGTGCCCTATTTGAGGCTCACATAATCCTACCTATTACAGGCTCACTGCCTTAGTAACGCGCACACACACACACAAGACAACACCACACACAGCCATGAAAATGTTCACCCCCCTCTCATGCAGGAATAAAACCTGCGACCCTTTGGCTGTGAGGTAAGTCATAATGCTGAATGTCAAAAGGATAGTTCAATAATTTACAACAGTGCTGTGGTCAATTAACGAAACATCGCTCTTCAAATTGCGGTTTTCAATAGGGAGCTGATCCCCGAAATTTGCACATTCAGGAATATTGAATATTCTCGCATATAAGGATAGAAACGTCGTGAAAATTTGATATTGGACTAATTTGGGGGTCTAGAACTTGAGGGTGACGTCAAAATTAGGTGTTGCTATTGAAAATTTAAAAGTTTGTGCGCGTTTAAATATGAAGACGGCCCCGTATGCAAACTTTACGCACATTAATTTGTAGAGGATGTTATTCCTAATCCAATGGTATCTTTCAATTTTCTCTACGATGAACGATGCTCGATTAACAGAGGGTGGGGCCTTTTTTTTCCCGCGTCTGTACATGCTATGATATTTTCATTCAAATGTATATTTCTTATGAAAAGAACATGGCTAAACTTTACTATTAAGAATTCAGTACAACAATACCTTAATAAGAGTAAATATTATTTGATTTTAAGATATTGGGTATACAATAATAAGTACATAAAGAATAGTCACATTTTAAAGCTATATGAAACAGAAAAAAGTGTAGATTTTTACCTACCTTGTCACTAGCGGATCATATATTTAAATGCATGTGTCTAGTACTTGTTGGCAATGCTTTTCCTCATTAGCTGTAATTGTATATTCGCGAACCCAAGTGTGGATTTTGTCCATTACAGACCTCCGTCTTGTCAATTGAGGAACATGGAGTTTCCATACAGTAAAATATTTTAGAGCATCGTTTTTCAAAGCGTGTTCCGCGGAAACCCTTTGCTCCACGACAGTATTTCTCGCATTCCTGAGATTCCACCCCGTCCTATTTTTGTTGCAAAGCCAGACCACTTGACTGATCCAAAGGGTATGTAGCAGCTGTTCGAGTGGCCGGCTTCCTATTTTTGTGTAAATTTTCTAAGAATTTACAAAATCGAGTAAAATCTGAATACGTAATTTAGGCCACAAGGGACTTTGGGGTTCCGCCATCGAAATCGCATTTCAAAAGGGTTCCGCGACCAAAAAATAAAAGAACACTTTTTAGACCAATATTGTTTTAGTTATTCTTTCGAAAATGACATTGAAAAGTTTCCGTAGAGTTAACTGAAAAATTTCAACAACGCAATATCTACATTAGCATATTTTTCTCAGTAAAAATTGAAGTCCTGGATGTTTTCTTTTTATCTGTAACAGCTGTTTCTGGAAAATGCTTTTGTTTAACTCATACTTGTTAAATTGACAGGATATAATCCCCCTCCTTTCTTCATTCTATTTCTTTTGGGGATCTTTTTCGTCGCTCCATCCTATTTTCGTCTTGTTGGGCCTCATACATTCGTGTTCGGATTTGACTCATCTTGACGGGATATGTCTGTTGTGTCTTGCCGCACGCCAATTTCTTGCGTTGTTCCTCGTTTCGGATTAGTTGGACTATTCATCATGGTTCTTTCTAATTGGCTAGCTCTTAATACCAGCCTTGTGTATATAAGTCCCTTTGTGTATCCCTTAACACTAATTCCTCATTTGGACTTGTTGGTTGTCTTGCACTGACGAAGGGGTCTTACGTATTCTCGAAACAGATGTATGTTGCATTATCATATTATTTGTGTTTATATACCTTGTTGAAGTTTTCCTTAAAATAATACAACTTTTAATGAAATGCAGCTAAGGTGCATTAAATGGTGCAAGGTCATCTTATAGCTTAAATGATTTAAAGCGAGCGACAGCAATATCTCAATCGGTAACAGTAATATCTTCATAAATCAAATCACAAACTCTATGTAGAGCTTCAAGTATGCAAGGAAGGTTCAACGCTATTAAAGTTAACGTTACTGAAGTACTATTATCACTGCTACCATCTCTTATGTGTCTGAACCATTAGCATAAGTTGATTGTTAATATAGAGCATTAAACTCTCTCTGTCTAAGATCATCTGTTGGATGTATGTTAACCATGCACAGATTTAATCTACATAAACATGCCTATGATACATTTTGGCCATCGTGTATATATTTCTGTATATACAGCCAGCACTCGATTTACGAATATTCGATATAACGACAGACACAATTCCTACAAAATCTCCTTAAATTCACCGATTCAATAATACGCAGAATGGCTCTTGAAAGAACATGAAAAGACGTGGAAAGACAGTCATAAAAATAATTATATAACATTATTATATTGTATTGTGACGATTGAAAACTAGTATACTCGTTATATTGCAAATCCCACCATTGTTTGTCGTCCGGTTATACTCAATGTAAAATTGATTAACATACGTTCAATGAAATATTTAACCTTCTGCAATGAAGAGACATATATCCTTTTACTCAAATTTAATTTTTAATACAATCATTATTTACGTTTAAATATTATGATTAAATGCACAATAAATATTCGACATTGTACAGATTATCGACCAATATTACTAATTAACAGAGTATTCAGCTGGAAGGCTATTCGTGTGATACAGATTCTTTTTAGGTCTCTGTGAGGGGCCTGGTATGCTTCTATTGGTGAATATCTTATGATCCGCGGAGTCGACTGCGACCACGAATCTCACCTGCCGTGATGTCATCAATTATTGACGTGATCATAAATTAATGTCCGCCCATATTATAAAGTCTGGTGCCTGCTTGTCGCCTTTGTATTTATTACCAAAAATCTGAAAGTACCTTTTAAGAACACTGTATCATACAAACAATTTCTTTGTTTTCCTTTTATGCGCATAACATATGAATTTGGGTTATTTCTAGATGTAATCGGAACGTCACAAATAGTGTAAACACCTTGAATGCTTATCCTCATACTTCCGAACGTAATATATAAAATCGTAACAATTTTTAACCTGTTTTAGAAGAAATATGACATAAATTATTTTTATTTAAAAATACTTTCAAAATTTTTGTATTTTAAACCTCTTTTTATTTCGAAAATCTAATAAGTTTTTGTTCGAACATGTTTTAGCTTCAGTTTCATTATATTCACCCAAAATATTTTATCTATATATAAAGAAGAAAAATATGTATGTATGTATGATCCAACATCACGGGAGAGCAGCTGCACCGAATTTAATGAAATTTTGTGGGTAGCTTTGAAATAGCCCTCCATAAATTTAATCCAAGTTTCGAGTTTCTAAGGCCAGGGGTTGTCGATTTAGTAATGGAAAACGAAACTTTTTCCTAAGAGTTCTACTCTCTAACTCCATGATTCCCAACAAAAAAGGTTGGAAATCGTGTGTATAACACGTGAAAAATTCAGTTTTGTGGGAGTTTATAGAACGTATTAGTCACTTTTGAAACTCACAGGTTTGAAATATGAATTTAAATGGAAACTCTATCACCATGGTTTATTTTTTCACAGGCTCACTTAACAAATTTTATAAATTTGAATAATAATTAAAGGAATATTAAAATATCTATCTATCTATCTATCTATATATATATATATATATAATATAAGATAGAAAGTGGAAATTATTATGGATATTGAAGTGTTATAGCATTTATGCGCAAAGCAGCTACAAATACTATACACGATATAAATATAAAAAGTATAAATGTCATGTAAAAAATTGGAAAAAAGTAGGAAGTCTTAGGGAGAAGCTTACTTAATGGCGGTAAGGCACACACACAGACAGACATCACCTTAAAAATATTTTATTCGTGATCAAATGGATGCTTGAAACGTGCTCTCACGCCGAAAAGTCGAATTCGAATTTTCGACCCCGTCACAATACATTCCTTATACATTATGTATATAAGGAAAGTAATAATATGGAATATTATAGTTTGAAAAAATCAATTCAAGACATACACTTCAGAGATTGGATAACATGTTATCAACAGATAGTGAGCATTAAAAGATACTGGCGTGCCGCTGTTTAGCATGGGCATAGCTGTAGTGTCTTAAATACAAGGGCGCCTTAAGAGTATGGGTATATCTATTAAGTCTTAAATGCAAATATTTTTTGGAATGACGTGTTATTTTTATGCATCACGTTATTTGATTAAATGTAAAGCATAGTATTTGGTCTGAAATCAAAGTACCATATTTGGTTGCATTTACATGTTTCAGGTACATATAAATAAAAATAAATCAATTTTGAATATATTTACTAATGTGCTCTTTTCTCTATGATATAGTTGTCATAATAATTTTTGAAAATTTAATTTGAGCGATTCACTGAATTCATTCATACCATTTTTAAAAAGGCATTTTTACTCTATGTGCGAGCGCACCCGTTAAACGGGCGTAGTACACCCTAAATATTCTACTTCGATTCACCCAAATACGCGAAGTAATAAAATATTCAATTTTTCATATACACAAAAAATATTTCTTATTTAGCAACCTGCAATAGTTAATGAAGTCTATCAATTCCGACTCAAATAGAACAGTCAACTTACACAACACACAATAAATTATAACTCAGATGGAATAATCAAAACATCCATTAAATTCTTAAAACAAAAAATATTGAACATAGAATTTGAAATTAAACGCCGAGTTTCAACATAACAATAATTTATCCAATAAACCAAATATGAATAAACCAAAATTATAAATTTAATGTAACGTTTTAAAAATGAATATTGCAGTAATATGTTCGACAAATAGTGCATCAATATTATTAATTTCGCGATATTGTTAGATGATATTCCATTATATATTTATTATACTCTAAACAGTTTATAGTTGTGAAATATAAGGAATTTGAAGAAAATACATATTGGAGAAAAGTTAGATGTCGAAATCGAAGTTGATTTTCTTTATCAATTAATTTTACCAACATGAAGTAGATGGCGGTAACAATCAATTAAAACTTTTACATTCAGAACTTCTAAAATAATGAAAATTTAGAAAAAAATCTCAACGTGATGTTTCCTCTCGAGATATGATGCACTACGTAACAATTGTCATGGGTGGACAATGCTTAGATTTTACTCTACAAACGACACAGACGAATAGATAAACATCCATCTAATTTTATTATTAACTACCACCATACCCGTTCTTCGTAAGGAGTATATAATATAAAGAAATTATAATTCGCAGTCATGTGCAAATTCTGTTTAAATATTTAATTTATTGCTCCTAATGAGAAGTTTAAGAATATATGTTCTCACTATGCAAAATTATCTTCACGGGCAGATCTGAAGAATAAAACTTCCTGGCCCCTTTTGTAAGTAAAGTTAAAAAAAAAAGGAATCGAATCAATATATGCAACCCCGTACTAATTATATTGTCGCAGATTAGAAAATATACCAACGTGTTAGTGGAAGATTACCAGTATTACAATAAGAGTCTCAAAAATCTTTGCCAAAATAAAAAAGATGACGCAATAAATTGAAAATATCAATATTCCCTTAATCTTTATACCAGAAGGTCACAGATGATTCCAATATATGCCAGTATAGAACAAAATATTATATGCTAATATTCCTGTACTTATATTCTCGTAGATTAGAAGATATACCGGTGTATTTGTATATAGAAGATTACTCATACAACGTACAATGAGTTTAAACATTTTTTGTCATAATAAAACAATTGCATAATAACTAGGAAATATCAATAATCCCTGAATCAATAATCCCCGTAAATATCAATAATAATAACGTTTAAACCTGAAGACCGTAATTGATATTATCCAGTCAAAAATGCTATAAGAAAAATCCAATCGTTCTTTTCTAAAATATATTTTATATCCATATATTTATTATTCAAATAAAAAAAATAATAATTTAAACTAACAGACGGATTTAATTTAATTGCGTTTCTGAGCAACATGATATAAGATAGAATTTTTCTCATAAACTGCGAAATTAAATAACCATTTTGATTTCATATTTACATTTTGATATTTAATACATTTCATTGTTCAGTAAAAGCTTGTGAGAAATAAACCATGGAGATAGATTTCCCTTTTAAATCATATTTCAAACAATTCATATTTTCAGAAAGTGATTAATTAGAGCGAAAAATCTCCCATCAAACTCAGAGATAAAGTTTTAATTCACTTTCAAACGATTTTCAAGCTTTTCGTTTGGTTAAACCACGGAGTTAGAGAGTAGAACTCCTAGGAAAAAGTTTCGTTTTTCATTATTATCTCGGCAAGCCCTGTACTTAGATACTCGAAACCTAGGCTAAATTTATGGGGTCTATTTCCAGGCTACCCGCAAAATTTCATCAAATTCGTTTCAGCCGTTCTCCCGTAATGATGAGACAAACGAAAATTTCGTTCTTTACTAATATCTGGAGAACCACTAATCGTAGAAACTCCAAACATGGACTAAATTTTAAGTGGGACTATTTTCAGGCTATCCACAAAATTTCACCAAATTCGGTTCAGCCGTTCCCATTTCGCATCGTTTTTATCAGTTTGGCGGCATTTTTATCAATTTGATAAAAATTTTCAATTTGGCAACAGTTAAAAAAATTGCCAAATTGGCGATATGCCGCCAATATTCCGCCGAGCGTTGCAAACGGAGAAATAGGTTATTCTTATGTTATTTCCAAAAAAATTGAATTTTCATCAATTAGTTGTCATTTTCATTATTTAGTGTTATTCTTATCAATTAAGCGACAGTTTTTATTAATTTGGCGACATTTTCATCAATTTGGTAACATTTAAAAAACTCACCACGTCGGCGATATTTCGCCATATTCGTGGTCAAAATTTCGTTAAACATTATGATCGGAGAAATAGGTTATTCTTAAAGTAGATGGCGTCCAAATACAAAACTATTACCCGAAGTACCTTCTCTTATAGTAGGTTCTAATATTCTTTAAAAGGTACTGAATTTTCATCAATTAGTCTTCATTTTCATTGATTTAGCGTCATTGTTATCCATTTGGTGATATTTTTATCAATATGGCGATATTTTCATCAATTTGGCAACATTTAAAAACTCGCCAAATTGGCAATATTCAGCCAAATTTGTCGCTAAAGTTTCACCAAACATTATGGATGCAGAAATAGGTTATTCTTATAGTATATAAACGACTAATGGCGTCAAATTTGAGTACTATTACCCAAAGTGTCTTCTCTCGTGAATGGAATGAGCTAGATATACGAGAATGATGAAAATAAATTTATTGCATAATTTTACATATGAAAGTTGAACAAATTTCACAATAGTTAATACTTTTTATGAATTTTATATGATTTTTGATATATTTATTTGAAAAATGTGTAATATCTCGAGAACGGTACATACTATCGTTCTAAAGTTTATGTCAATCGTTTTCTAATGAAAAATTACATAAGAAATGATTATTTACGGAACTATATTAATAGTTTTAATTTTTAATGATTTTTTTTATTTCATTTCAAAATTTAGGCGGTGTGCTGAACATTCGATTGCACGTAAAAACAATAAGCTTCCAGTATTCGCTGATTGTGATTTTTGTACCAAATTTTGTTCGAATCGCTTCATTCGTTCGTCAGTTATCGTCTCCAAAGTTCCACTGACACACACACACACACATCACCTCAGAAACGTCTGAGTCGTATTCGGAGATGCTTGAAACGTGCTCTCCCTTTTAAAACTCGAATTCGAATTTTCGACCCCGTCTCAATACTGTCCTTATTACATTATATGTATATAAGGAAAGTAAAAATACAATATTGTTGTTCGTGACCTCATTACCCCCCTTGGGCATAAGTACCCCCCTGGGGGTTCATTGTAAAGTATGGTATAAACCAAAATATTATTTTAAGCCCTTTAAAGTGAAGGGTAACACACGCTGTAATTGTAATCATTTGGACCCACGAAAACAATTTTTTAATTTTACTTTCACTGCAATACATGGTAATGTATAGGGAAAGTATTGGAATCATGTCGAAAATCGCAACTCGAGTTTTCGACGGATCGACACGTTTCGAGACCTCTAGAATACGAAAAACTCTTTTTAGCGTGACGTCTGTGTGTCTGTCTGTCTGTGTGTCTGTATGTCTACTAATGGACCGAATTTCATAAAATTTGACAGGTAAGACTCTTGGGTGTGACCCTGGTGCTGATTAGTTTTTGGTACAATTCGGAAAAAAGAACCCGCTTTTCTTCGTGAAATTGCCAGCAAGAATCTTATGCATTCACTCTAGCTGAAATACAAATTGAGCAAATTTCACAAAATTTGATAGATAAATCACATGTGGGATACTCTGGTGGTGATTAGATTTTGGTACAATCCGGAAAAGAACAACCTGCCATTTTTTACGAAATGGTCCGCAAAAATTGCAATTTCTATAAAAAGACTACGTATGTTCAAATGTATCAATTAAATGCTTGCTTTAGATGTAATTTTTGACAAGGAAAAGAATAAGAACAACTCTATTACTCTAGGACTAACCGTTCTCGAGATATTTGAGATTTGTCGCATTTTTTATGACGGCTTAGGAAAAATGGCTAATTAACAAATAAAAGCAGAAATTGAATTAAAAATGCAAATGTATCATTTTGCGCAATAAAACTCAGTTTAATGAGTTCTTAAAGAAATGTAGAAAAGATGAATTAAAGTCTGCAGGGAAAGTCATGTGGTGCCCACATCAGATTTTTTATTGTAAAGTTTGATTTAAAAAAATGAATTCCTTGTATGAGAAAGTCGAGTGAACCACACTAAAGTTAATTATAGTAGATTATTGACTACAAAAATCGTGATATAAACTATCTTAAAAGGGCCATTATTATATTTTCTGATACTAGGGGGATCTGCCCCATGCTCACTCTGCTTGCACAACACCCTTCGGGAGGCTTCGCCTCCTGCTCGCTGCGCTTGCTTCATATCTATACTTCCTAAAAATTATACTAGCGAAAATATATTTTCTAACTCTGCCAATTTTCTGCAGGACGGAAAAGCAGGGCTTTTTCTTAGCCCAAGGAATCCAAAAACTGGATTCCTTGATCATGAGATCCCTTCGCGAGCTATTTCATGCCAAAAGAAAGTTTAAATCGATAAATGGTTTATTTCATCGTATTACCCTGTTATTTTTCTATAAATGCACTAAATTTCATATATTTGTATGCTATAGTTTTTACGATACGAGGCAGAGAAATCACTAGACGTGCCGATGCGAAGAAAAAAAGTTCACTTCAGAAGTGATATAAAAAGGTAATTTTACTATATAAAAAGGGGCTTCATTCTGCAAAAAATTCTCCCAAGTAGGTACCTGCCTGCAAAAATTCGTTGTCTTGCTATTGGTAGTCTATCCAGGACGCGAACTTGCAGCTCAAATGTTTTGTCTTTGAGTTTGACATTGAATATTTCTTAAATTACAATATATATCGAAAAACGGTTAATTTTAGCGTATTCCCCAAAGCCTTTTCTACAAGTGTACTAAATTTCATATATTTATATGCAACAGTTTTTGGGGGCGATAAAGATCCTCGAAATTTGTCAGACAGTGGCGGCTACTTTTTTTTAATATAGAGATATACTCTAAAATTCTCACTAATGGTTATTATATTACAACATTAAAATACTTCGTTTGTAACAGTGTCAAGAGCTGGTTCAAAGTATCAGCCGATCTTGGATGTAAAAATTAACATCCCTATTCAAGCTAAAATGGCCGAGCAGCCAACCCAACAAAAGCAAAAGATGTTTGTTTGTCATATTTCTAGAGGGGTGTGCTCTTTCTTTTCATCAAGAAGAAAAATGTTGTTTTGAACCGATTCATAATTTTAATACGTTATTTATAATATTACTAACGTAGTGTTTTTATTTCAGGAAAAAATTTAAGCAACAGTTTGTTACATTTGTTACAAATTGTTACATTTAAAATAATTGAATACCCAAACAGTGTTTATAATGGCAGCCACACTCTTCTACTTACAGCTTAAAACAATTTTAATTAAGCGTGTAAATTTCATAGTGCGATTTCTAAAGGATGTTTATTAGAAAACTTTTAGTTCGTAAGACTCTAAAAATGATTAATTAGCTGTTAAGACTTTACACAACATAAACTGAATTCATTATGTCGCCTTATATCTTCTTACATAAAACTAGTCAGCAGTCTTTAAAACTATTTACGAAACATTGTTATTCAAACACAGAAATCCAAACTATACAAATCTGAATGATTAGTACATGATAGTTAACATAGTTATAATTTTGTATTAATTGTACCATATTATAACTATGTTATAGTTATAAATATATAACTATACTGTATTATATATATATGGTATAGTCAGAATAGAGTTATTACTTTGTGTTAATACTCTCCTCTCTATTTTAGTAGCAAATCAATCTGCGATAAAGTGCCAGAATGAAACAATATGATATTACATTCACTAAATACATAATGTAAAGCATAAGGAAATTATTGTGATGAAATTGAATATTTGAATTCGTGTATTCGACAAAACAACAAAGCAAGCATCTCTAAACTAGAATCGAACGTTTTTGAGGAAATATTAGAGTGTGTGTTTCCGTGAGTCTATCTCACGAATAATTGGAGCGTTTAGAATGCAATGTGGTGTGATTATTATGATTCATGAATACTGGAATCCAATTGATAAAATGTGATCGAAAGAAGCCCACAAATTTTCGAATGAATACTTGAAAAATGTATACAAAAATCATGACATTCAATAATGGTAATTAAATGATCAGTCTATACGTAATTTTTTATTTTAAAACAAATGTCCTTAACTTTTCAGTGCTGACTTGAACCATTCTTAAGGCATTTCACGATTTTCTAATAATCGTACCTAAATATTACATAAAAATAAACAGTAGTACGTATCATTAAGTATGTAATCCTTGGTGCTAAACTTGATGACCTTGGCGATTCATTTGGCGATATACCGACAGCGTAGCAACTTTTTCAATGTAGTGCAAAATTAGCGAACATATTGCAAAATTGCTTAAAATGACTTCAAATTGATGATTAATAATTTACACATTGTAAAAAATACAATAAATGGCTTAGAAGGTATTAGCAATATTCCCAATTGTCAAGATATATTTGTGCGAAATATACGTTAATTGGGTACTTCAAAATAATTGTACATAATGTAAAGTGTCAAATGTTAGTGTACTTTTTATGTTAAAATATTGTTCTTTGGATCTGGTCCATCATTATTTCGCGTTGAAAAAAAAGGAAACCGCTTACATTATGTAGGTAATATTATACGCCGGACGCTGGCCACATCAGATTTTTTATATCAGTTAGCCCATCAAGATATATATATACGCACTAGCATAAACTTATATCTTAAGAGGTTCAAAACGAGATTTAAGACATTTATATTTCCATGTATTCAAATTTATTGGAGGAAGTTCTTATGCATATAATATGCTAAAACACCATGCATAATTCTCATGCAAAATATAGCGTGCCTCGGAAAGTCATTAGAACCGAAATAACTTTGTAAGGAAATGTTGAATGTGCACTTTAGGTCTATCTAATAAACGTTTTCACGCCCGAGCGAATAAAAGGCACTGCAGTGCCACCAGAGTCGAATTTTAAAAGTTGGGATAACGTACAGGTCAATAATGCGAGAAACACAAAAACAAAAATTACAAAGTTAAAAAGCATTGTCTAAGGAGTAATCGAATCATCGAATAATGGAAAACCGACAATAAAATGTTTAGAAAGATATTTCTTAGAGACAATACGATTACTAGCGAAATTATGTGATATTTAGGACTGCTGAACTTAGCAACACCTTATGCACAGGAACCAAATGTACGATATAACCTGTTCAAAGTGTCCTTTGTCCGCAACATTACACATTTGAAATGGTAAGCATATATTACCACGGCAATTGCCCAATTCTTGCAGGTATCACCGTGTTAAAGTCGCTGAGGATACTACTACAGGCATGTAGTACTTTCTATATTCCAGTTTCGTGCATTACTGATGTAGAATCTTAATAAATAGACAATCCTCTACAACTTTGTAATTGCCATTTTTCTAATGTCTCGCTTTTTAGCCGAGTTCGTTATGTTAACGTTTTAATTCTCCACTTGGGATATTGCAGTCCCTTATATTCCATTGGACATTTTCACTTTACTGTAAATAGGCCTAATGTACACACTCATGGACCTTTGCTTACAAAGTTATTGGGGTGCTTAATAGCATGTTTGAATACAGATAATAGCTAATTGAATAAAACGTTACTGCTTTTGGGAATCTGTTGTGCTATAAATAGTGTAAAACAGTATTTCTTTTTAAATATTGTTTTAATAATTTTGATAGAAAATAAATTTAGTTGGAACAAATATTTAATAGGAAAGGCAGAATTTTACAAGCATATGCCGAAACAGATTTTAGAGGCTTCAATTTTTAAAAAAGAAAAAAAGCTAAATCAATGAATGCATTAGCTTCTTTCGATCATAGCGTAAGCGTTTTATTATTTTTACATGGATTTCTATAAAGTATTATTTTCCCGAATATTTTTGATTTCGAGATTTTGTTGGATAAACCATTTTTAAGACTTCTGGGGCCCATTTCAACTGTTTCCGTTACGTAAGTCATCAGAAAAGCAACCTGTTCTACTGTATATGCACTACCATTACTGGAGAACTTATTCTTCCATTAAAATCTTTTAAAACAATGCATATTGACTACAATCATGGAGTGCAGTCCCAATTTGCCCCGGCCGACCAATACAAGGGGTTCCGAAGGGGTTGATGAGCGATAGCGAACAGACCAATTTGTCCTCTATTACGAAATACAAAAGCAGTACAGGATTCCCTTTTCATTTCTGCAAACCATGAACAAAAGAGAAAGAAAAATATTCTATATCTTTAACATATTTACCCTTTTGATGTAAGAATAAAATGTGGGATATTTCTAAGAGTTTAAAATAAACTGCGAAGGCAATTGTATAAGTCCATCATCCAATTTTGAAAGACTGAAACTTTGAAAGACAATATCTATTTTTTTGTATATGGTGTCAGAGATGTTTTAGGCCATAATGCACTTTTTTAACTATTTATAGAGATATTTAAAAAACAGAATAAAAAGACACATCCGTTAGAAATTTGTTTTTTCGGCATTTTTACTTTCCTTATATACATAATGTATAAGGAAAGTATTGTGACGGGTCGAAAATTCGAATTCGAGTTTTCGACTGGAGAGCACGTTTCAAGCATCCCTGATCACAAAATGAACATTTTTTAAGTGATGTGTGTGTGTGCAAGTGTTGTTGCTGTTGTTGATACCCAGACCGTCCGACCTACCAGAAAGCTGTAAGATAACCGTTTGGACGACCGGGAAGTGCCACCCAATTTAGACCAGAACCCAGTGGGAGAGGCATCCACAGGGACAGTACCCTCCTTCCCCTACCACCAACCTCACGGAAGGACTTACGGACCTAGATGTTTAACGTCATCGTACTCCGCATGAACACGGCGGCAGTTGTGGCAGCGTGCAAATCCAGCACGCAAACCACCGGGCTACCGCGTCCGAAATATGCCAACAGCACGCGGTGTTCCCAGGTCGTCACCCAGCCAAGTACTAACCGCGCCCGATGCTGCATGACTTCGGTGATCTAATGAGAACCGGTATTTTCAGTACGGTAGGGCCGTTGGCGTAAAAGTATGTATGTGTGTGTGTGTGTCAGTGAGCCTGTGGAGACAATATCTCACAAATAAATGGGGCGATTCGAATGAAATTTGGTACAAAAATCACAATCCGTAAATACTGTAAGCCTATTATTTTAAGACACAATCGAGTATTCAGAACCTCCCCTAAATTTTCGAGTGAAATTTTGAAAAAAATCATCAAAAAATCAAAACTTTTAATAAAGTTACGCAAATAGACATTTTTTATGTAAGTTTTCCCTAGAAAGCCATTGACATAAATTTTAGAACGCTACCATGAACCGTTCTCGATATATTGCACATTTATCAAATAAATTTATCAAAAAATCCCATAAATTAAAAGAAAAATATTAACTCTTATGTAACATGTTCACTTTTCATATGTAATATCATGCGATAAATTTGGTGACATCATTCTAGAGGATTTAAATCGTTCCATTCACGAGAAAAGATACTTTGAGTAATACTTTTGCATTTTAACGTTAATAGTTATTTATCCGCTGTAAGAATAACCTATTTCTCAGTCCATAACGCTTGGCGAAATTTTGACGCCAAATTTGGCGGAATGTCGCCAACTTGACGACTTTTTTAATGTTGCCAAATTAACGGAAATCTCACCAAATGGATAAAAATGACGCTAAATCAATGAAAGTGACGACTAATTGAAGAAAATTCAATTTCTTGGAAAGAATATAAGTATCTACTATAAGAATAGTATTTTTTTAACTGTATAAGTAGTAAATTCATTGCATTATATAAGGAAAGTCATGTGCTGACCACACCAGACTTTTTTTTTACATTGAGGATACATTGGTTTATTTCCAAGGGACTATAGGTCATTATTGTATGTGTTGAAATATAGAGAAATTCAAATTTACCTATTTCTGTATCCATCACAGATAACAACATCTATGGATAGATTTAGTATTTTTTATGTATTCGTAATATGGAACAGTCGATAGCTCCATTAGCTGCAGAGAACATTGCCACGTGCCATGATTTTTCCAATATCTGTGCAGATCAACACATTTAGTCCTACCACGTTTCTGGTATCCAATCTCATAAAGATTCATCTCAAGCTTATAATGGCTATGTTTACATTCATATATCGCGCCTAAATGGGACGTTCTCTAAAGCTAAGATAACGCTTTTAAACAATAGCGCCTGTGAACAACAGTGCAATGCTAATGCAGGTGACTATTCAAACTTTCCTGAAACATGTTCTTGTTGTAAAGAAAGTCTTTGACACGTACACGCCCCGTTTAAGGATCATTCTTTGAATATTTGTAGCGAAATCAATCACTGTTTGATGTGTGTTTCAATATTTGTATACTCGACTTACTCAAAGACCACAGCAAATTCCCCACAATAATATCCACACATGGGCTCTCTATCCGAGAATATATATTTCGTGCTTAACTTTGGGAGAAAGATCCAGCCTAATTTTGGCATATATTTGACCATAATGTTATCCAAATTTTGATAGTGTTAACTTTAATTAAAATTATGCACTTCATTGAGCAGCTTTATTCCACAGAAATTTGATGCAGCTGACTTAAAAAATGTATTTTTAAATTATACATGCTTATGCGCATTTCTAAAGTGTGTTTCTTGCATGTATTTCTAAAGTGAATACGAGACTCCCACATCACAATGAAAATACATGTTTTCAATCTTCCGTTCACGTTGTTACTGAATTTGAGATATTTCTTTGTTCCGTTATAAGTTAAATTTGGTTTATAAATTATCTATCTTTACATATCTAAAATCAAAAATCTGATGTGGGCAGTGTGGTGCATTAAATAGGAAAATTACTTAACGCTAGGATTTTAAATTAAATTATTAAATTCTACATAATTGACATGGCCGCGAATTCGCACATAGTGGAACTCATTAAATTAAACATTGCGTTGTTTACCGCTATTAAAACTCATCATTATTTTCTGCAGTGCGAGTTCTGTAAAGAAATATTAATTAACATAATACTACTCCATTTATTGCACCATTTTAACTTTAACAATAAATCATTTATTAACAGCATAGATCACTTAATTACTCAATTACAACAATCATTCCTCTTGTTCGCGTCAGAGAGAGACAATGTGAGATCACTAGTTAAAAATTCCTAAACTGTATTTGAGACCTTCCAAATTATATAATGGGAACACACCTTCACTTTCGGCTTTGGCCATAGACCATAATTCTTGCATCAGCATCGTACTGGCCGTAACTCTGCGTGTTTGGCTCTAACTCGTACTGCTAATTCGACTGCAATTGATCTAGCCGTTCTTTTGAAATCTCCACGGAACACTCAACCATACTTGTGTAACACTTCTCTATTGCATCTCTCTATTGCGCGGTCTGGGGTAATTACTCGGGATTCGCAATGGCATTCTGACCATATGCTTCGGACTTAACCAACTCATTACCACTCGTTTCATAACAACTTCTTCAACTCCACTTCTCTCACTTAACTCACTTTCTTTACTGAACTGAACTATATCTTTCAATTGAACTTTCTTAACTGATTATTCTCGTAAAAGTTGTGTAATTTTTTCTCTTGGTTACCGCCTCCTTTTTGCCCGAGGTCTGACACATCTCCTTTTTGTTCTGATTGGTCAACCTTGGTCACTTCGGCCAGACATCTTCAATAATTGATTATTATTTTTACTCAATGTCGTTGCTTCACCTTATCCTTAGAGTCCTTCTACTCCCCCTCTGTCTTGACGCCCATAAATTTATGGTTTTAGCTGACCTTAGGGTCAGCGTGTGGTAAAATCTGGCGTCATTGAGACTGAAGGTATTATCTGACTTTCAGACCCGTAAAGTGCCTGTACTCCGCGTATGCATAGGGAAAGTTTGAACAGAGCCGGGAATCGAACTCGGATCATCCGAGTGCAATCCCCGCAAGCTAACCACATGACTGTCCAAATATTTGCTATATTTTTTAATCATGGATTAAGTTGTTGGTCCTAAACCGTGGAAATTCATAACGCAATCTCCTGGCTTAATAATATCGTTGCGTTAATATAGCGCTCATATGAAGTTTGAAGCTACGTGAAGTTTGGAGATTGAAACCTTTCTTGTGTACCCAAAAATCATGAGCTTTGGCTTGAATATACTGACATCTAAAAATATAATTTTGTAAGAACATTTTCATAAAAGTTACGTTTTAATAATCTGAAAATCCCTGTTTATCACTGACAAAATACAACACTTTATAATTTTGGTAAGACCAATATTATGTGTTTTACCAGGAAATAATTTGGGGTTCTTGAAAATAAATTTCAAATTAATAAAGTTTGCAGAAAACGGTTTGATACATTTTTCCTGCTTTCAGTACGACTTACCATCAATCCTTTTACTAGCTTTTCCATTTTAATTTACAAGCTGCGAGAAAAAGACCACAACTGAAGAAAGAAGAACTGAAGTGAAATGATCTCAAATACATAAAATTTAAGTTTTTGTTACTTTAAGATACTGTGATAAAAAGAAAAGCCCGACTAAATTGACCTTAAAGCAATAAAGTTGAATAGCCCAGTACAAAAGCAAGCACATATCATTGAATTTATATTTCCTTTTCGTCAAAGTTTTGTAGATGGATATAAACAATATCCTTAACTTCTTTATCATTCTGATATACGGATAGAATTGTTAAATACCCAAGAGTTTAAAATAAACGCAGCAATGAAAAGTGTTTGGCTTTTATTCAATACTCAAACACCCATTCTTGTATGAATTTTTTATATTTATTTTTGTCGATGCGATGTTAGAGTTTTACTAGATCATATTTATTTCTTTTGATTTTATGATAAATTGAAAAGCAGAAATTTATCATTGAAAAAAATATATATTTACAATAATATTTAAAGGTTAATTTTTATGACTGAGGCTAATAGGATAGAATTCTCAATGTCAAAATTGTTATTCGAATGGTACCAGAATATCCAAATGGTACCAAATATGGTACCCAATAATACCCAATATGGTACCAAAATATCCTATTTGAAGAAAATAAATAGTCATGTTCTATTGATGGAAATCATAGCAAAATTTATTCGATACAAATAATATTTATGTATAAAATGTTTAGTTATTCAACGTGTGAACAGAATAGTAGTACGAGCAGCAAAATGTGATACGTGTACCATTAGTAATACGTGATATGTTTCAAAGAGCTGTTTCATAGACTTTGAGATAGGGCTGTGATAGCAATGTCGTTAAGTCGTATAGATGGAATGATTGAACAGGGTACATGAACTCAATGTCCAACTCAATGTCATGATGGAACATGTCTTATGATGGATGCCCAAACCCAATGTCATGATGACTCAATTCCATGATGGTTCAATATCATGATGGAACATGATGGAACCTATTAGAAGATGAACTCAATGTCAACATTGTTAACAGAATGGTAGCAAAATATAGTCACAAACTATCATATTTGTATCAAGTGTTTAGTTATTGAACGTGTGAGTAGAATAGTGGAGCGTGCTTGTTATATAGTGCAGTATTTTGCAAATTGCTATACGCATACCATTTGGGGTTCGTTATATTCTTCAAATAACTGTTTCATTGACGTTGGCGTAGAACTTTGATGGGAATGTTGTCAAGTAGTATAGATGGAATGGTGGAACATGGACTCAATATCCAAACTAAATGCCAATCGAATATGTCTTATGATGGATGATCAAACTTGATGGCTCAATGTCATGATTTAACCTAATGAGACATTCTCAAATTTCAACATTGTTTTCAGAATGGTACCAGAATATAGTCAGAAAATATCATTTAAAGAGAAAAAATGCTCAAGATATATTGATGGAAACCTTAAAAAAGTTTTTTGTCTCAAATGTTTAGTTATTGAATGTGTGAGCAGAATAGTGGAGAGTTCTTGTTCTATAGTGCATTATTTTACAAATTGTTTTAAGGGTACCATTTGGCGTACGCGATATACTTCAGAGAACTGTTTCATTGACGTTGATGTAGAACTTTGATGGGAATGTTGTTAAGACTTTAAGTGGAATGATGGAACACGACAAAATAAATTTGCATTGTTACATTAGGAGGTAATTGTGGAGGTGCACAAAAGACTCCAAAGAGGAGCATCATTTACATTTCATAAGGATCTGCTATAAGGGGTATCAAGACTTTCCTCTGTACTCTTTTAATACTTGGAGAAGAAACTTTGTTTGTAAAGTAAAAGGGAAATATGTATTTTATAATTTTTGATGCCGTGTTATTCCTAAATAAACATTTTACTAGCAATTCGCGCCTCTGTGTATAGTGATCACAGAATGTGACACCTACATACATAATAAAATATCAGAATATCAAAACGCATTAAAAATTTCAGCATATAAATGGAAAGGTGCACAATTCTGAGAGGTTTTTAAAAAGAATTTGCATCGTTAACACTAATTTGGATTTTGGAAATTTTATATTATTTTTGCTGACTGGAAATTTTAAACGGGTCTGATGAGATTACAACCGAGATTATAATCCAAGTGTGAATGTTCGACCGTTAGAAAAAAACTATTTTGATTTTTTCATTTAATCCTTTTCATCGTCGCCTTGCAATGCTGCCCCAACCGGGAATCGAACAATGCATCTCAGAACTGGCCAGCCGACACTCTACCGTTGAGCTACTGGGGTGAAATTGCAAGCTCTTCACATCAAGGTAGACTCTGTATTCTCCACCCTCTAATATCAGATTGGCGGGCAACTAACAATCTCCAATTTCACTGGCCACCTCTTCCTCATTTTACCTCAGGTCAACCTCCTGATTTTACTACTTTTACACAGGTTAGTATCCTATACCAACGGCCCTACCGTGCTGATAACAACGGTTCTCGTTAGATCATCTAAGTCAAGCAGCATCGGGCACGGTTAGTACTTGGGTGGGTGACCACCTGGGAACACCGCGTGCTGTTGGCAAATTTCGGGCGCGGCAGCCCGGTGGTTTGCGCGCCGGATTTGCACGCTGCCATAACTGCTGCCGTGTTCATGCGGAGTACGATCACGTTAAACATGTGGGTCCGTAAGTCCTTCCGAGAGGTAGGTGGTAGGGGAAGGAGGGTGCGGTCCCTGTGGATGCCTCACCACTGGGTTCCTGTCTAAATTGGGTGGCACTTCCCGGCTGTACAAACATTTAACTTACACCTTTCCAGTAGGTCGGACGGTCTGGGTCTCAACAACAACAACAGGTTAGTATCCTAGGATGTGGTAGTCTAGCGGTTAACGCGCGGGAATTGCAGTCGGTAGGCTTGGGTTCGATTCCCGCCACTGCCAAAACTGCCGCCATGTTTACGCGGAGTACGATCACGTTAAACATGTGGGTCCGTAAGTCCTTCCGAGAGGTTGGTGGTAGGGGAAGGAGGGTACGGCCAATGGGGATTCCTCCCGCACTGGCTCCGGTCTAAATTGGGTGGCCTTCTCGGCCGTTTAAACAGTTACCTTACACCTTTCTAGTAGGTCGGACGGTCTGGGTCTCAGCAACAACAGGTTAGTATCCTGCGGGGTCGTTATCCTTCCAATTTGTAATCGGCGCTTAATCTAACAGAGTCCACTGAATTCGTACTAGTCGTACTAGGGTCACTTTCATACTTCCGACATTGTGGCTCTAACCGGGTTGATTACCGGGTTGATTTGTACGGGCGCCATTGTAAAAAACCTTACTATCCCAATCTGGGAATCGAACCCTTGATCTCTGAACTGGCCAGAAGACGCTCTACCACTAAGCTATTGGGACGAAATTGCAAGCTCGTAAGTGGACTCTGCAACATATAATTTGAATTTTCAAAATATTAGATATCTTCGCTGACCTGGCAGTTGAGATGAGTCGCATAAGACAAAAACCAGGATTCTAGTTAGACTAGAAGTGCTCGATAATTAAACAAAGTAGTTTTGAGTTATTTAATTATCACTACGTTACCCCTAATTCGATTTTTTTTTAAAGATTTTAGATATTTTCCTGAGTCTCAGAGGTGAAACGGACCGAATGACGTCAAATCCAAGATTCTGGATAAAGTAAAAGTGCCACATAGTTTTGATACATCATGCCCCCACTCACTCACTCATTCACTCACAAACTCATTCACTCACTCACTCATTCATTCACTTACTCACTCATTCATTCACTCACTCATCCACTGAATCAGCCAGTCAGTTCAGTGCATATTATATAGATGTCACATTTTAAATGGAACATATCAAAGTCTATTTAAGTGTGGTGTGTTCGGGATCTGCAAGAAGAATCAAGTGGGTTATAAATCCAGATATGTTAATCCCAGATTTAACCCCCAACAAATGGGACTCTTAAAAATTATATATATTCAAACGAGGCAGTTCAATGAAAGGTCAAAATTTCACACAACATGATTTTTGCATTTTATAGAAACATTATATTATACGATATTACTGAATTTAATCTTGTAAGTCATTATATAAGTTTTATTTTATAAGTAGAATCATGCCAGCTGTTATGCAATCTGATCAATATTATTTAATATCAGTATATCCTTTCTTCGTACAGAATATACATTATAAGGAAATATTAAATTCACAATCATGTGCAAATTCCTATAGTTTTCTGAATGGCATTGCTATACAAAACTTCCCATTAACATATTCAAGTTAATCCCCCTACAAAGAACTTTAAGAATCTCTGTTCTCGCTATACAAAAGATCTGAAGAATAAAATATCCTGGTCTCATTTGGAAACACATTTACAAAAAATAAGAAATTGAATCAGTATATGCCAAAATTAAAACTCTAAAATTGTATGGGAAGATATAGCCATACTACTTATATTCTCGTAGATAAGAAGATACACCTATATATTAGAAGAAGATTGACAGTACTATAATACATGAGTTTCAAAAACATTTGCCAAAATTAAGCAGATGATGTAATAAATTTAAAATATCAATAATCCCCATAATATTTAAACCTGAAGGCTGTAAGTTTTATAATCCAGTCAAAACTGAAATTTATCGTATGGATTATTCTTCGTATGGATTTCGATAAAAGTTTGAAAAAAAAAATTGTCGTTCCCGTGATGTGAAGATGAAAGCTCCGTTATAATATTTTCATCAGCTAAGGAATATGTTGTTTTGAAACCCAGACCGTCCGACCTACCAGAAAGGTGTAAGGTAACAGTTTGGACGGTCGGGAAGTGCCACCCAATTTAGACCGGAACCCAGTAGGGGAGGCATCCACAGGGACCGTACCCTCCTTCCCCTACCACTAACCTCTCGGAAGGACTTTTGGACCCACATGTTTAACGTGATCGTACTCCGCATGAACACGGCGGCAGTTTTGGCAGTGGCTGGAATCGAACCCGGGCCAACCGAGTGCAACTCCATCGCGCTAACCAATGGGCTACCGCGCCCTAGCTAAGGAATATGTGGAAATATCTTTCAAAATCGGACTAAATCCTGCTTAAACATAAAATAACAAAAGCTAATTGGGAAAAAAGATAACGCTGAGGTGCACCTTCAGTATCCTGAAAACCTATCTGCGAGGTCATACCACGCTTAGATTTTACACTATAGGCTACACACACGCAGAAACAACAGCATTTTAATTTATTAGGTAAGCCTGAACATTCAGAATTTATTTTTCTTCGACCCATATCGTCCGACTTACACGAAAGGCAAAAGGTATCTGTTTGGACGGCCGGGAAGTGCCACCCAATTTAGACCGGATCTAGTGGGGGGCGGCGTCGACCTTGACCGTACCCTCCTCTCCCTACCCTTAACCTCATAGGCTGACTTACCCACAAATTTAATCACATAATGTATCCACGAATTAACTTCACATGAACACGGGGACAGTTTAGGCAGAGCCGGAAATCGAACTCGGGTCGTTCGAGTTCAATCCAATGGGCTGTTCCACCCCCGAAATAATAATTTGTCAAGATTTCCTTGGACAGCTTATGGAATTTTTTTTGAAGATCTGTACAATTTTTATAGATACACTACGTGACAGTAAAAAAATACACCAAGTGGGCAGAAAGTGATGAAAATCGTCAAACAGAGAGATACAGAAACGGATAATGAGTTATGTTTACCGTAACAAGATACACCTATACACTGAGCACCGTCAGATCAGTAGATTATAGGACTACCGCGGGCGGCGATACAGGCAGCAACACGTACAGGTACAGAGTCAATGAGCGTGCAGATGGTGTCCTGAGGGATGGCTGCGGATTCCCTGTTAGCCATTTGCCAAAGTTTGCCTTCTAAATGCGGCGGTGGCAACGCACGCAAACGAAGTCCAATTACGTTCCAGACGTGTTCGATTGGTGAAAGATCAGGGTAGATTGGTAGTCAGAGGAGCACCTGATTACTTTGCAGGGCATGTTGGCTGATGCGTGCCGTGTGTGGTCGGGCGTTATCCTGTTGGTAAATGACATTGGGCACCCTGGAGGAAAGGTAGTGTCACCCGTCACTGCACATCATCCACGTATCTTTGGGCCGGCATAGTGCCATCAATACGGACCAGAGGTAATTTGCTATCGTAGGCGATGACGCCCCAAACCATGACGCCACGCGGTGTGGTGCACCACAGATGCGGTCGGATTGGACCTGTCACCACTTCGGCTCCAGACTCGTACACGGCGACCGTCTTTCCTAAAACAGAAAAGTGACTCGTCTGAGAACAGGACCCTGTGCCGCCGTCCATGGAACTCTATTCCGACGCCGTTGCAAACAGAGGCGTCTATGCTGTTGAGTCAATGACAGTCTTCTTAACGGGTGCCATGAGTGCAGGTCGTCGGCGACCAATCGGCAAATAATGGTTCTGGTCGATATGGGAGCATAAAGAATGTTCTGCACATGCTGCAAAAGCAGTGACGGAAGTGACTTATGGGGCCGTCAACGCTTGCCGGCGGATTCGTCGGTTAACATGTGCTGACATCGCTCTGGCCGTACCGGCACCCCTCAAACGTACCAATTCCCCTTGTTCCAACCATCTTCGCCACAGCAGGTGCACCGTGGACGCGTGTAGGCGGCTGTCTGCTGAGATTTGACTTAAGCACCAACCTGCTCTTCTGAGTCCGATCAACATACCCCTCGCGAAATCGTCTATCCGCTGAAACTGCCTCGGTTGGCGGCAGCCTGGCATTATCTGCTACTGCACGTTTATTCTGAGACAAAACATTGTCAAAATGATTTCCCGGGCTGACAGAGCGGCACGACTATTGCCGATTCTGCAGGTACCGTCCCGTATATCTTACTCAACGTCAGCTGGATAGTTGCACGTTTGGCATCATTAACATAACTCGGTGAGCTACGTCTACCCTGCAGCATTTTGCATAATTTTCTGCACACTCCTTCTTGGTGTCTCCTTTTCACTCTTACGTAGTGTAAATTACTAATAGATATACGTTTCTCAGGATTGCCTTTCTTTTATCAAAACTTATTTTTTCGCCAAAATTATGCTTCCACGTTTGTTCAGTTTTCCCTCATGGTTTCGTACTTTTAAAGATTAGTAGAACAAGAAAATATTAAAAATCAACAAAAACGACTGATAAATGTTTTTATTAGAAATTAAAATCTTGAAAATTTACAATCGACTAATTTGAATATTTTAGAATTTATGTTTTTTATGTTCTTATTTTGTTAGAAATTATTTTTAAACATTCATAAAAATATTTTTTGAAAGCCCAATTTGTAAAAAAAAAATAGTCATTAAAACGAAAACATCATAATACCCATAAACTACGTCCTAACAAATCCCTGCTCTAGCAAATTACGCCCCAAGCAAATTCTTTGCCGCTTTGAATCATTCCTAGGATTAATATGCAGAAGAGAATTTGTGCCATCCCCGTATACCACCCCTCCCCTGTTGTTCAAATAAGCTTCGAGGAAATCCTTAAGGCTGTAATATTAATAGGGGTTCCTTTATTAAAATCATCAGTCATTAATGCCTCTGTTGTAGCTGTCAGATTAAATCATATGCGCCAATACAAATCGTAAATCGTAGGAAGTATATTGGGCAAAATGAGCTTAAAGCTACGAGATTTTGCAAAATGCATAACATTCATTCAGAGCTGCGGTTTATATGTATAACTAGCAATATACCCGTTCTTTGTATGAAATATGCAATATAAAAAAATTTAATATTCACAATCATGTGCAAATTCTTATAGTATTTTAAATGACATTGTTATTCAAAATATTCTATTTAAATTATGCTCTTAAAAAGAAGTTTAAGAAACTTTGTTTTCGATATATAAAATTATATTCAGAGGATGATCTGAAGAATAAAACATCCTGATCCCATTTCTAAATACATTTACAGAAAATACGAAATGGAATCAATATATGCCAAAATTTAAGAGCTAAAATTGAATTAGGAGATATAAGATATACCCGTGCTACTTACACTCTGGTGGATTAGAAGATATTGTTAGACCGGAAATAGATCTCAGAGCAGTTAATGTTGTTGATTGTTGTTGAGACCCAGACCGTCCGACCTACCAGAAAGGTGTAAGGTAACTGTATGGACGGCCGGGAAGTGCCACCCAATTTAGACCGGAACCCAGTGGGGGAGGCATCCACAGGGACCGTACCCTCCTTCCCCTACCACCAACCTCTCGGAAGGACTTACGGACCCACATGTTTAACGTGATCGTACTCCGCATGAACACGGCGGCATTTGTGGTAGCGTGCAAATCTAGCGCGCAAACCACGGGGATACCGCACCCGAGATGGCCAACAGCACGCGGTGTTCCGAGGTGGAGAGCAGTTAATGTGAGACAGTTTAATGTACGTCATTTATTGTGTCCGAAACGACAAACAATACCTTCAATCTCAATGACGCCAGAGTTTACACCCAAAGGTCAGAAGAAACCATAAATTTTGGGGCATCAAGACAGAGGGGGGTCGAAGGACACAAAGGATAAGGTGAAGCAAAGACATTAGGTAACAAGAAAGATCAATCATGCTTTAAGCATTGATTATGAAACACTTTCCAACTCCAATGCAATTTCATTTAAACATCTCTAAAATGCAATACATTTCTAAGTAATATTTTAAAACTTATCACAATACTACATTAATTTATTATATTTGAAAACTTAAAACTTCATCGAAAAAAATGAACTTCATTCAAATGACAGATATAAATTGCCTGGTTTAAACATCTCTAAAATGCGATACATTCCTCGGTAATATTTTTAAAATCATCATAATACTACAAAAATTTATTATATTTGAAAACTTCATCGAAAACAACTGACATTCATTCAAATGACGTCATAGAAAAAATAACACGCCTGGCTCTCTCTATAAAAGCAGCATTTCTATCATAACATTTTCACAATCATTTCACTCATCACAGTACTAAAATAATTTATTTTATTTGAAAACTTAAGACCATGGAGCTACAAGTAACTAAACTCTATGCTTAAAACTTCATCGAAAAAAATCGTCCTTCTCTGTTTAAAATGAATGAATATTTCATTGATATCAGCTATGCAGACTCCATGATCTAAATACTTTTGCGTTAAAAAAATACAGCAGTTTTTATATAACTCATCCTACATATTTTGCTGTTTACATTTTACATAAGTGAAAAATAAGCTTCGTTGTAGAAATAATCAAATATGGATGATCATTTAAACTCAAGTGTATTATCATTGCATTGTTTCAGTATGTAGATGCACATAATTTAAGCAAAAATAAAGAGGTTTTAGGACGAATACAACACTCAATATGAATTAAAAAGAGCTTTAAAAATCACGATTTTGAGACAAGATGGATGCCGTACTATATTTTGAAGTGGGCACGTTTCATATCATGGTCACGTGATCGCTTCATATAAGAGGTGTAATTATTATTTTTATTTTTATTTTAAAGACTACTGAATATATTTTGCTGAAATTTTTTTATATATTTTATGGAATAATTTGAATATTACCTAAAATTTTCGAAGCAATTCGTGAATTTTAAATCCGCTTAAAAAATGTTTGAAAAATTAGGTGCTATAGGGTTCAATGTATTTCATTTTTTCGGGTTCAATCCAAAACTAATTGGGTGATATTATTCATTTATATTCTCATAGGTCCTATAGACCGTCTGAACAACATACTAAAATTTCAGTTTGATTAAGTAATTTTTACGGCAGTTATCATGATAACGAACAGAGAGACAGACAGACAGACAGAATGAACAAAGTCATAAACACTTTTCAACTTTGTTGTAAAGTGTTAAAAAGAATAACCAATTATGGAAGATGTCTGACCGAAGTGACCAAGGTTGGCCAATCAGAGCAAAAAGGAGGTGTGTCAGATCTCAGGCAAAAATGAGGCGGCAGCCAAGAGATGGAATTACACAACTTCTACTAAAAGAATAGAACAGTTGAAAGTTTAGTGAAGTCAGTTGAGTGAGAGTTATGAAACAAGTGATAATGATTTAGTAAAGTCCGAAGCAAGGGGTCAGCATGCCATGACAGGTCCCGAGTATTTCCACCAGACCGCACAGTAGACAGAACCAATAGAGAAGTATTACGCAAATATTGCAGAGTGTTCCGTAGAGATTTCAAAAGAATGTCCAGAGTCAATTGCAGTACAATTAGCAGTACGAGTTGAAGCCAAACACGTACAGTTGCGACCAGTACGGTGCTGATGCAGGAATTGTGGTTTATGACCAAAGCTGAAAGTGAAAGTATGTTCCCATTAAATATTATATGGAAGGTCTTAAATACATTTTAGGCATATTTAACTAGTGGTCTCGCATTGTCTCTCCCGGGCGAACAAGAGGGATAATTGTTGTATTTGAGCAATAAAATGAACTATGTTGTTAATAAATGATTTATTGTTACAGTTGAAATGGTGCAATTATTGGAGTAGTATTATGTTAATTAATATTCCTTTACAGAATTCGCACTGAAGAAAATAATGGTGGGTTTTAATAGCAGCAAACATCACAATGTTTAATGTAATGAGTATCCGCTATGTGCGAATTTAAGGCTATGTTTAGGGAATTCAATTTAATACGCTTTTGCATAATTCTTGGATGATGGTTGGAGCGGTATTATTAAATAATTAACACAGTTAAGAATAAATAAACTTTAATATTTCACATCAGAGATGCGGTATCAATGGTAATCAACGCATTAACAAAAATACTTAATAAAATAATAAATCTAAAAGGTATGCTTGAATAAATATATTTAAAACTGCCCCACTGATATACTTCTATTTTCGTAGATTAGAAGATTATACCCGTACTACAATATATGTCTTTGAAAATTTTTCACTAAAATAAAACAGATGACGTATGAATTAAAAATATCAATAATTCCCGTAATCTTGAAACCCAAAGGCCACAATGGATATAATGCAGTCAAGAATATAATTCCGATAAAATGTATTTGCATACGTTTCTTTAGGTTTAGCATTTAAATCAAAAAATATTAATTGTTGTTTTTACTCATTGGGTTTAATTCCGTTGCTCAGCAACATAATTATTTTTTTCAAATAAAAACTCATTGAATTACATTCTGTTGAATAGCAACATGATATTATTACCTTTTCAAATAACTTTGCGGAGCAAATATCACCTGCATAATGCTATCTCAATGGAAGGCTTAATAGTGGAATTTTATTAAAATATCCATATCTTCTGGGACTAGAAACTCGAAACATGGACTAAATTTTAAGTTTAGCTATTTTAAGTTTATCCCGAAAATTTCATTGCATATTGAACAGCCATATCCCATTGATGATGAATCAAACACACACACACTTACACACACACATACACAAATAAACAGACATATTTTTAATTTTATTAATATAAATATTGATGGCAAAAATTATGCATTACCACTGTTTCTGCCAAATACAGAATTTGATGCCCAACCTCTTACTGTGCGAAGTACAGAGTAAATAATGAAAGAAATGTAACAGGGATAAAACAGAAGTATGTAAGTGATATCAAATTAGAAACATTAAAACATAGTTATAATTTCCTGACCGCTTGACCTAGGCAACACATTTGGCGAAAAATATTGACAACTTACGGAGTTCTATAAACTTCTCAAATCTTGTAGAGTCATTGAAAACTTCACGATGTACGTCATTTGTCCAGATCTTCCCAAACATGACATATGAGCTCGTCATCGTTTGCGTTGTTAAATTAAGACAAGGAAATATATCTGCCCAACCCAATACAGAACCCAATGTATAATATTTTCTGCTTATATATATCCTTTAGGCTGCATTATAAAGTAATCCTTGTAATAAAATGAAAAATCTTAAGGCGCGGAGTATGGTGTAAATAATGAAAGAAATATGACGAGTATGAAACGGAAGTTTGTAACAGAAGTGATAGCATATTGTTACAAATACCTAGCAGAAAAGCTTTGTTATAAGTTATAGGCCTGCGGACATTGACCTAAGGGAATAATTTGACGAAATAACGACAATTTTGCGGCTTTTTTGTTAGCTCTGTAAACTTCTCAAATTTTCTAGATTAGCTAAGTACGTCAAGAATCGTGTTTTTTCCAGAACTTTCCACAGAGATTTCCACAGCTTTATAATCGTTTAATTGGGCTGTTGAGGTGATATGAGTACAAATAGCTTCGAAACTCAATACAGAACAAATATGCAATTTTTACGCTGCTTATACATTCCCTTAAAGCTGTGTATTAAAGTTAATTCTTGTATAAATATATAAAAAATTGAAATTTGAAACTGTGAAAATTATCCATTGACATATGCTCTATACACAAGTGTGCGTTTGTTACTTGCGCCAACCGCACTCTCGCACTGCGTAATTACTACAAACGCCACATTCAAAACATTTCCTCGTCGATAACTTCGTTTATTGCCTGATTCGGACGAAATAAACTGCATTAAATAAAGCATTAATTATGAAACACATTCCAACTTCAATGCAATTTTATATAAACAACTCTAAAATGCGATACATTCCTTGGTAATACTTTAAAAATTATCACAATACTACATTAATTTATTATATTTGAAAACTTAAAACTTCATCGAAAAAATAGGAACTTCATTCAAATGACGACATTGAAATATGAATTGCCTAGTTTAAACATTTCTAAAATGCGATACATTCATCGATAATATTTTTTAAATTATCATAATAGTACAATAATTTATTATATTTGAAAACTTCATCAAAAGCAAATGAATTTTATTCAATTGACATCATCGAAATATAAATCACCTCTATATAAAAACAGCATTTCATTTATAAACATTTTTTCCATTCCTTTCATTCATCCCAATACTATAACAATTTATTTTATTTAAAAACTTAAAACCATGGAGGTACAAATAATTTAACTTCATGCTTAAAACTTCATCGAAAAATTCGCTGGTTCTCTGTGTAAAATCATATACTATATTGCAGACTCAATAAGCTAAATAATTTTGAGTTAAAAAATGCCGTAATTCTTATACAACTCAATCTACTTTTTTTGGTATTTATATTAGCCATAAGTGAAAATTATTCTTGAAGGAAACAAAGTAGAAAATGTAGAAATAAACAAATTTTGATGTCCATTTAAACTCAAATATATTGTAATTGGGTTGTTTCAGTATGTAGAGGTACAGCATTTAAGCAAAACTAAAGCGGTTTTTTAGAACGGATATAACACTAAATATGAATTAAAAATAACTTAAAAATCACGATTTTGACACAAGATGGATGCCATATTTTATTTTGAAATGGGTCACGTGATCTCTTCATATAATGGTCATGTAATCTCTCCGTATAAAGAGTGTAATTAATATTTTAATTTTTATTTAAAAAACTAATGAATATATTTTGCTGATTTTTTTTATATATATTTAATTGGAAAATTTGAATATTTCCTAAAACTTACGAAGCAATTTGTGAATTTTAAATTTGTTTTAAAAAAATGTTTGAAGAATTAGATCCCATAGGGTTCAATGTATTTCATTTTTTCAACTCGGATTCAATCCAAACTCAATTGGGTTATATCATTCATTTATATTCCCATAGGTCCCACAGACAGTCCGAACAACATAATAAAATTAAATCTTGATAAAGTCATTTTTACGGCAGTTATCGTGTTAACGGACAATCAGACAGACAGAGAGACAGAATGAGCAAATTCATAAACTCCTTTTAACTATGTTCTAATGTGTTAAAAACCCACTAGGGCACATATCGAGCTATTTCCAAATTTCATTTTTTCAACCCGGGTTCAATCCAAAATCAATTGGGTGATATAATTCATTTATATTTCCATAGGTCCCACAGACAGTCCGAATAACATAATAAATTTAAATTTTGATAAAGTCCTTTTTACGGCAGTTATCGTGTTAACAGACAGACAGACAGACAGAGAGACAGAATGAACAAATTCATAAACTCTTTTAACTATGTTCTAATGTGTTAAAAACCCACTAGGGCACATATCCAGCCATTTCCAAATTTCATTTTTTCAACCCGGGTTCAATCCAAAATCAATTGGGTGATATCATTCTTTTATATTCCCATAGATCCCACAGACCGTCTGAACAACATACTGAAATTTCATTTTGATAAAGTCATTTTTACGGCAGTTATCATGCTAACGGACAGACAGGCAGACAGAGAGACAGAATGAACAAAGTCATAAACTTTTTTCAACTTTGTTCTAAAGTGTTAAAAACCCACTAGGGGCACATAATCTATCCATTTCCAAATTTACATTAATTTTTCTTTAAGGATTGTGTAACAAATATCATCCCAATCACTCTTGCCTAAAGTAAAAATCTGAAGTGGGCTACACATGACTTTCTTTATATAATGCAATGAATTTACTACTCTTATAGTTAAAAAAATAGGTTTTTCTTATTGAAGATACTTATATTCTTTCCAAGATATTGAATTTTCTACAATTAGTCTTCATTTTAATTGACTTAGCGTCATTTTAATCCATTTAGAGAGATTTTCGTTAATTTGACAGCATTTAAAGAAGTCGCCAAGTTGGCGACATTCCGCCAAATTCGTCGCCAAAATCTCGTCAAGTATTTTGGACGAAGAAATAAGTTATTCTTACAGCAGATAAATGACTATCGGCGTTCAAATACAAAAGTATTACTCGAAGTATCTTTTCTCATGAATGGAACGAGTTAAGTCCACGAGAATGATGTCACCAAATTTATCGCATGGAATATATACATATGAAAAGTGAACATGTTTCTCAATAGGAAGTATATATTTTTTTACTTTATATGACTTTTTGATATTTTTTTTTAAAAATGTGCAATATCTCGGGAACGGTTCATGTTAGCGTTCTAAAATTTATGTTAATCTTTTTCTAATGGAAACTTACATAAGGAATATCTATTTGGGTAACTTTATTAGAGGATTTTTTGACGATTTGTTTTAAATTTCACTCGAAAATTTAGGGAGGTTCTGAACATTCGATTACGTTTAAAAACAACAAGCTACCAGTGTTTACGGGTTGTGATTTTTGTACCAAATTTTGTTCGGTTCGTTCCATTTGTTCGTCATTTATCGTCTCCAAAGACTCACTGACACAGACACACACACATACACACACACACACACACACACACACACACACACACACACACACACACACAGACATGACTTCAAAAATGTTTGATTCGTGATCAGGGATGCTTGAACCGCGCTCTTCCGTCGAAAACCCGAATTCGAATTTTCGACCCCGTCACAATACTTTCCTTATACATTATGTATATAAGGAAAGTAATATAACGGCATATGCTACTTTGAAACACCCTATGATTAATTTTCAAACTAAGATTTCTAGGAATTGCTTATAGGAACTCTGTTCTCCCTAAACAATTTTCAACAATACCTGAAACCTAAACTATTATTTGGGATCGCTTTGCTATAGTAAGCAGTTATTAATGAATTTATTTCAGCCACATATTAAATCATACCTGCCTATTCAAATCGTATATCAAAAGGAGCATATTGGCCGACTGGACTTTAAGATATGAGATACCTAACTTATTGTATAAAGTGCCTTGTAAATCTCTGAAATATGAATTTCATATTATTATTACTTTCCTTACATACATAATGTAGAAGGAAAGTATTGGGACGGGGTCGAAAATTCGAATTCGAGTTTTCGACGGGAGAGCACGTTTCAAGCATCCCTGATCACGAATCAAATATTTTTGAAGTAATGTCTGTGTGTGTGTGTGAAAGTATGTGTGTGTGTGTGTGCGTGTGAATGTGTGTGTGTGTGTGTCAGTGAGTCTGCGAAGACGATAAATGACGAACGAATGGACCGATTCGAACGAAAGTTGGAACAAAAACCACAATCCATAAACGCTGGAAGCCTATTGTTTTTATACGCAATCGGATGTTCTGAACCCCCCTAAATTTTTATGTGAAATTTTGAAAAAATCGTCAAAAACTCAAAACCGCAAACTAAGTTACGAAAATATACATATACGCTAACGATTGACCTAAATTTTAGAACGCTAACATGAACTGTTCTCGAAATATTGCACACTTTTCAAAAAAAAATTATCAAAAAGTCATATAAAATAAACAAATATATATTTCCTATTAAGACACATGTTCACTATTTATATGTAATACCATGCGATAAATTTGGTGACATCATTCTCATGGATCTAGCTCGTTCCATTTATGAAAAAAGATACTTTGTGTAAAACTTTTGTATTTGATCGCCAATAATCATTTATCTGCTGTAAGAATAACTTATTTCTTCGTCCATAACGCTTGGCGAGATTTTGGCGACGGATTTGGTGGAATGTCGCCAACTTGGCGACTTTTTTAAGTGTTGCTAAATTAACGAAAAACTCGCCAAATGGATAAAAATGGCACTAAATCATTGCCGACTCATTGATGATGACGACATGGAAAATGACGACTCATTGACGAAAATTCAATATCTTGGAAAGAATATAAATAACTCCTAAAAAATAATCTGTTTTTTTTACTCTAAAAGTAGTAAATTCATTGTATTATATAAGGAAAGTCATGTTGCTTACATCAGATTTTTCTTCACTTATGTTGGCAAAACTTGAGAATAACCTGAGTTGCATTTATGTTTTGTGCATATATAGTGACTGACAATTTGTTACCGTTAAATATTTTATTTAATGTTTTTAAATTAAAGACGTGTTTAGTGCTAAGAATCATAATTTTGTTGAAGCAACTAACATATGTAGGCATGTTTTGTTCTATTTTGCCATACATGAATAGTTGAGTATGCCACTGTCAGATAGAAAACTTGTGATGTGTTACAAATTTTGTGGTCTGTCAAAAAATTTCAGCATATGACAGGGCTTTTTGCTGTTCCAGTTAAAAAATATTCCGTGCTGCTAAACTCTAATAAGAACAAGAAAGATCAATTATGCAGAAGCATTGATTATGAAACTCTTTCCAACTGAAATGTAATTTCATTTAAAAATTTCTAAAATGTGATACATTCAGTGGGTGATATCTTTTACATTATCACAGTATTACAGTAATTTATTATACTTAAATATTTAAAACTGTATCGAAATATAAATCATCTGATTCTTTATGCAAAATCAATGAATATTTCATTCATATAACTTGTATTCCAGACTCCAGAGCTAAATAATTTTGTGTGAAAAAAATTCAGCAATTCTTATGTAATTCATCTTACAATCGCTTGAGTTATTTGCATTCTGCATATGTTAAAATTAGGCTTCGTTGAAGAAATAATAGAAGTTTAGGGATCATTTAAAATCACAACTATTGTAATTGCATAGGCACGGAATTTAGATACACAGATAATACACAGATGCAAAGATAATATATGTGTGTATGTGTATGTACTCAAAGTACTGGAATCGTGCCGAAGATCGGAACTCGAATTTTCAAAGTATCTACACGTTTTGGGACTTCTACAGCACGAAAAAACTATTTTTAGGAAGACGTCTGTGTGTGTAAGGGTGTATCTGTGTATGTTTCTGTGTGTCTGTGTGGATATTACATCCACTCTAATTGATAAACTAATGGACCGAACTTCATAAAATTTGGTAAGTATGTTTGTTGTGGGAAATCCTGATGTTCATTAGATTATAGTACGATTCGTAATAAAAGAATCTGCCTTCTTTGCGAAATGGCCGCAGAAATTGTCTTTATCCACTCTAGCTAAAAACTAATGGAACAAATTTAACAAAATTTGGTGTATAATATTTCAATAACCTACAAGTGATTTATATACCAATTTTAACAAAATTTGGTATATTAATCATTTGTAGGTTATACTGGTACGATTCGGGAAAAAAGGCACGGGCTATTTTTGCGAAATGGCCCGTAAAAATCGTTAAATATAAAAATAAAGGACTACGTGTGCTTAATAATATCAATTAAATTCCTATTTTATACGTGATTTTTGACAACAAAAAGAATAAGACTAACCCCATTACTCTAAGACTAACCGTTCTTGAGTTATTCTAGTTTTTTTGCGTTTTCTCTACGCCACCCTTGACAATAAGTCCAGCTATCAAATGAGAAACAAATTTAAGTTTAACGTGTAAATTCAATGTCATTTAAAATACTTATGGTTGTTATTTTGTGCAGATAAACTCAAATTATTATTGAAGAAATAAAGAGAACGAATATAAGTCTGCAGGGAAGGACATGTGCTGTCCACATCAGAATTTTTAACAATATTACAACAATGATTTATAGAAGTGAACGGGGATTATTTTCAGGCCATTTCGAAAAAAATGTATGATCTATATTTAAAGATCCATCAAATTTTTGCCGAATAAAATGTTCAACAAATTTAAACTGTGCACCAAATGTTAACTCTCTAGGACGTAGGAAAGTGCATTAAAAATGCCATCAAATAAGTATATCATGAAGAATTATATAAAATTTAAAAAAATGAAAAATTGTTATCTACCAAATTTGTTTTAAAATGTGAAGCCTCTCTTATATGCAAAATGTTTAAAGACTTGGAAACGACAATCGACGACGACAATCCTGGGTGGGTTCATGGAGCGCCTAGATATAAAATATATCTGTATCTCCGGGATGAAATAAGAGATCATGATTTTTGCATTATATGTGGTGCAACAAGTGGTAGGATGAAATGTTCAATAAGTAGTTCAAGTGCTGATGCTGCATACATTACAATGAGAAAACCCAAGAGGAAAAGGAGGAGGCAAAAAAGTTAGACTCAGTAACAAGAGATTCAGGGGCGACCAATAAGAAAGCAGCTAGCAGAGCGAGGAGGAGCCTCAAACAAGGAGAGCATAGAAGGCATCAAGTATCATGGTTATTTTTTCAAACGGCTCAAGGGGCTTGGAAAGATTTGATTTCAAGCAATTAATAAATTTGGCGATGCTGGAGAGGTTGATTTCTTTAAATAAGGATTTGAGGTCTCTGAGTATCGTAAGAATTTCACTTCTACCGTTGTCATTATGAGTATCCTTTTTGGAATTTCCTTCCTCAGAAGAGGAGGGGGGGGGGGGGTTCTGACCGTTAGAGCTGGCCGCGTTTGCTTACGAGTAAATGGGAGTCTGAGGGTGAGAATTACGATTATTAGTCTCATTTTCTTTGCTTTTGAGGACCGGGAAGTCCTTTTTTATGGGAATCGGTTTGTTGGAGTTGTGATCATATTTTAAGGGAGCTTCAGTTTGATTTGTCACTTGGGGATTTCTACTTTTTTTGGAGAGTCTATTTTGGGAGTTTGCCGGACAGAGCCTGAAGTTCGCAGGATGCTCCCCCCGACAGTTGCAGCAGAGCGCCGGGGAATCCCGGGGATGCTTGCAATCTCGAGTAAGGTGCGAACCCGCACACTTCAAACATCTGCTCGGGAAACTACAACATTCAGACGAGTGACCGTGGCGCTGACAATTAAAGCATAATTTAAGACCGCTAGAAACAAAGGGCGAAATATAAATTCTGATGTGAAGCAGTTGCTTGATTTCGAGAAAGGAGCTGACAGAGTTGTGATTTACAAGCGTGAGAAAAATGGGCAAGGGAGTTCCTAACTTGCGATTTTGGAATTGAGTGATCCTAGCGACTTGAATACCAAGGGCTCTGAGTTCATTTTCAATGACTTCAATTTCAGTGTTAGTGGGTAGACCACGAATTAAGAATTTGGAGGGTTTTTCATTGTATAAGTTGAAGGAACTGAAAGGGATGTTTTTGTCCGTGAGATACTTTTGCAATTTGCGGAAGTCTACGATGCTGTTAGGAGAAAGCCTGATCATTTCGCGACTGTGAGTTCCTGTGATGGGGGTGTCAAGATGGGTGTTAATGTCCGTAACCAGTTTCTGCCAGTCAGAGCAGGCATGTATGAAGAACGGCTGAGGTTTGATGATAACTTCCGGGTTTTTAGACTGATTATGGAGGGTATCAATTTGATCAGTATCAAGAAGTTCGAATGAGTTATCAGTTTGGATGGGCGTGGAAGCACGCGGAGCGGCAATTTTACAGGTGAGTCTCGGACTCGGGAGTTTGAAATTTTCATCAGTGTAATCCTGATAGGGTTTGTTTTGATCAATTTCCTGGATAGGGGTGGTGTCCTTTTGTTCGTTGAAATCTACATCAAAAGTTATGGGTTCCGTAAGATTTGCTACAGTAGGTATCTGTTCGAACGTCCGTCCCGCTGGGGAGGGGGGGGGGGGGGGCAATTAGCAATGAATTTGATAAATTTGGTTTTTCTAGTTTTAAATTTTTTAACAGTGTCGTTATCATAGATAAGAGCGAAGTCAATGCAATCAGGGAAGGAATTAGAAAATGGGTTCTCAAAGTAACGAAATGCAGAAAAGCACTTACCCTGGAACTCCTTCATCGAAACAGGCTGCAACTTGAGGGTCTCGTATTCCTCATGGGCAAGGTCCACAAAAAAGTCTGCGATGTCCGAGATGAAGGTTTGGATCCATTTGATTTTGGAATCGAACTTGAGCTTGAGTCCGCTGTTTTCAATATCTCTCAGCTTCCTGATAATTTCCGCAGAGGCCATGGGTAGCACCACAGATTGGGATGAGGAATCGCCATTTTCGTCCGGATATTCGGCAAGAAACACTTCCGCTGTCTCAAGATATTCCATGAAGCGGGAGGAATCATCGTTTTTGTTCGAGGCCATTTGATTTGCCATATAAAGGTCCAAGTAAGCAACAGATTCAGATAGCGGATAGGCCATGAAATCACATCCCGGCAACAAGTCCTTGCACAAGTAAGAAACACTTTGGTGAGAACTCAGAAGACTCGAGAAACACGTCTGTCACGTGTTTTTACTTCGTTTTTTTTTTTTTTTAACTATTTTTAGGAAGACGTCTGTGTGTGTAAGGGTGTATCTGTGTATGTTTCTGTGTGTCTGTGTGGATATTACATCCACTCTAATTGATAAACTAATGGACCGAAATTCATAAAATTTGGTAAGTATGTTTCTTGTGGGAAATCCTGATGTTCATTAGATTATAGTACGATTCGTAATAAAAGAATCTGCCTTCTTTGCGAAATGGCCGCAGAAATTGTCTTTATCCACTCTAGCTAAAAACTAATGGAACAAATTTAACAAAATTTGGTGTATAATATTTCAATAACCTACAAGTGATTTATATACCAATTTTAACAAAATTTGGTATATTAATCATTTGTAGGTTATACTGGTACGATTCGGGAAAAAAGGCACGGGCTATTTTTGCGAAATGGCCCGTAAAAATCGTTAAATATAAAAATAAAGGACTACGTGTGCTTAATAATATCAATTAAATTCCTATTTTATACGTGATTTTTGACAACAAAAAGAATAAGACTAACCCCATTACTCTAAGACTAACCGTTCTTGAGTTATTCTAGTTTTTTTGCGTTTTCTCTACGCCACCCTTGACAATAAGTCCAGCTATCAAATGAGAAACAAATTTAAGTTTAACGTGTAAATTCAATGTCATTTAAAATACTTATGGTTGTTATTTTGTGCAGATAAACTCAAATTATTATTGAAGAAATAAAGAGAACGAATATAAGTCTGCAGGGAAAGACATGTGCTGTCCATATCAGAATTTTTAACAATATTACAACAATGATTTATAGAAGTGAACGGGGATTATTTTCAGGCCATTTCGAAAAAAATGTATGATCTATATTTAAAGATCCATCAAATTTTTGCCGAATAAAATGTTCAACAAATTTAAGCTGTGCACCAAATGTTAACTCTCTAGGACGTAGGAAAGTGCATTAAAAATGCCATCAAATAAGTATATCATGACGACTTATATAAAATTAAAAAAAATGAAAAATTGTTATCTACCAAATTTGTTTTAAAATGTGAAGCCTCTCTTATATGCAAAATGTTTAAAGACTTGGAAAGATATTAATTATAGAATATATCTCACTTTTCTTTCTGGAGGATATCCCAAAGTCAGAATTTAATTGAATTTGTTTTTTTCCCTATATTAAATAATTTTTAGTTAAAAAACTACTTAACATATTTTACTGAATTTTTTTTTATATATTCTATGGGATAATGTGAATATTTCCTAAAAATTCCGAAGCAATAACTTTTCATAATAACTTTTCATATGTAATACCATACAATGAAATTGGTAACATCATTCTCGTGGATCTAACTCGTTCCATTCACGAGAAAAGATACTTAGAGAAATACTTTTGTATTTGAACGCCTATAGTCATTTATGTGCTGTACGATAAACTTATTTCTCCGTCCATAACACTTAGCGAGATTCTGGCGACGAATTTAATGGAATGTCGCCAACTTGGCGACATTTTTAAATGTTGGCAAATTAACGGAATTCTCGCCAAATGGATAAAAATGACGCTAAATCAATGAAAATCTCGACTAATTGGAGAAAATTCAATACCCTGGAACGAATATAAGAATCTATTACAAGAATAACATTTTTTTAACTGTAAAAGTAATAAATTCATTGTATTATATAAGGAAAGTCATGTGCTGCCAACATCAGATTTTCTTTTTATGTGTTCAGTATTCAGATTGCGAACTATTTTACAAAACATTCTATAAAATATCTATATATTCACCACGTCTTTAGTTTAAGATTAAATTTCCATAACAAATCGTAGATCAATGGATGTGGAAATTTAAAAAGGTTAATGCTCTTCTAATCTTAGTAAATTCTTTAGATTAATCTAATAAGATCCTTTCATAGAATTTATTTTGAATATTTAATAATTTTAAATAACTTCTTTGTTTTAATATGCCACGAAAACTATATTGAGTCAAAAATTCGTTCTCCTATTTTATTAACAGGAAACGTTCTTTAGAAATCTTATTAGATCCAGATGCTTGTAGCCACCACTCATCTTTAGTATACCAATATTTGAGAATGCCATGCAACTATATTATTATTTGTAGTAATATATTATCTACATATTTATATATCACTTCCGCTTTAATTACATAATAAACATCTTCCAATCGTAACTCGCTAAAGTAAAGTAACGTGTTGAGAGAATCTCAATTCGTTCCACATGTTTATTTTCTCAAGTCCTTATTTTCAATTTCGGTGCAATCCGCAGCATGTGTGAAGGGAAAATGTGTAAATTATTTCACATGTGTTCATAGTAAATATTAAATTTTTATTTTTTTCTAAATTTGCACGATCATTTTGTATTTAGTTACACAACTTCATATCATTTGATTTAAAGATTACACGATCAATTTCGTTTCAAACATTTATTGCATTCCTGTAAAAAAATCAATTTTTAATGTTATTTATGTGTTCTTACGTATCATTATTATATTTTATCATTTAAAACAAGTTATATTGTAAAATATGGGAGATAACATGACCTATCAATGTTTGTTTTTACGTTAAACCACAAATATCCTTATTTTTACGCATTGTTAAGAAATACGCAGAGTCTACATGATAATAATTGCAATATTTAATTGTTATAATCATTTCATTGCTTAAGGCCACAATTTTATTATTATTTTGAATCGTAATAATTAAGTATTTTTAAGAATTATGATAAACAAATACATTATCAAATATTGAAACAGGTTTTAAGATACTGACATATACTGCTTAGGACATAGACACGTTTAAGACAACTAAACAAAGATAACGTCAAAATCTATGCCCAAAGGTAAGGTGATGTCATTCCATTCCGCTCAATCTCTGACAATTTAATATGCAAAGCGGGATTAGTGTCACTTACTAGTAGCCGTCGCTCTCTCCTTGTTTAAACAAGCTTCGGGAATAGCATATGGCAACAGCATTAATTGAGTTTCCTTGTTTAGATCATTCAATAAATCATCCATAGTTAAAACTGTATTTCTCAATGCAACAATACCCAAGTTTTTTCAGAAAGATTGCACAGTTAAATATGTCTTGATTGATCATGGATCTATGGTTCCAATTTAAGAAATGTCCATTTAAAGTAAACTATGAAAATTTTGATTATATGACACGTTTTAGTAAAAAAAGTGCAAAATGCAACATTTTATGTGCCCGCCCCACTAAAAGTTATTTTCAATTATAAAAATATTTCTATATACCAATTAGTAAAACCTAAGTATTACTTGCTCAAAACAATTATCACTTGCTCAAAATTACAATGATATCATCAATTGAATTTTTCGATGGATAATTGGAGTCTACATAAAAATTTTGCTAAAGATCGGCACGAGTGAAATTTTTTGAATGGAAATTTTATCTAACGAAATTCAATATTTTTACGACCTGTGAATTTTATGTTGTTTCTTTTGACAGTGTCGAAGTAACTTAAGTACTATAACTTTGACGATTTTTCCATCATCAATTTCACATAATAGAGAACCGATTTTTTTAAGTGATCATTAAATAAGAGGTAATTTGCAAATTGAGTTTTGTTTTTGTAGAAGATCCGTAAAAAACGTAAATTATTTGTTATTTTATTAACACATGTCACGTAAACAAAAATTTTCATAGTTCGAAAGACTACCTTATTTGAAGCATTTGTTAAATTGGAATGGGTTTGCGTCAAATCGTTCAGGATTCCTCAAATCTTTTCAAAAGCCTGTATAATGAAAAATCTGTAAAGAATTAAATTAAGAACGTTTTACTTTATAAGGTGAAACTCGATGATAAATGATATAAATTTTCCGCTTTATTGGTCGAACCAAACGAGGTGAGGGAAGTCTTTCACCCTCCACTCTTCAAACATTTTTGCTTTTTGAACTCTTTCTAAACTAATAAACCGATTTTTAATAAATATTTGTATAAAAACCCTCATTTTGGCGAATAAAAGGAAGGGTGTGCGGAAAATCTATCTTCTCATTCAAAAATAAAGTTAGGACTTTGGTTTATGTTTTAAAGATAAATAGAAAAGTTTCGAACGGCCTTTAAAAGCCGGCTTTATGATAATTGTTTATCGATTCTGGGAGCTCGAGGAGTTTCGAAGATCAGAGAGATATCGCCAGCCGAACTAGGGATAAAATACAGTTGTGTACAATCTCCAGTTATACAGACAGAAAAATGAAATTTGATATATAAGATTATAACGTTATTATGAGCATTCCCTGAAAAAATCACGATGTTCCGATGAAAACTTCGTGTTTTACACTTTTCCAGTATGTCTTAAAATTAAATTTAAAAACAAAATATGCATTTTCCATGTAGGATCTTGAACTAGCGTCATTGAAGTATCAAGTCTTGCTGCTAATGATCTTCTAATATTTTCGTCTAATTTTATTTATTTATTTATTTAATATAAAATTAACCATTTCATAAATTTCTTTTCAAAGCAAAATAAGGCTCAGGATGACAATTACTTCAATAAATAATCCGTGTAGGCATGATTTTCAAATTTTATCACAATGTAGTGTCATGGCTTAGTTCTACAACACTAGGATTCTTTTTTTGGAATTTTATTAGTTACTTCTTACATTGAAATTCATCATTTGATAACTTTGAAGCGGGAAGTTGCTACGTTGTTGAACTCCACTTTCTTTCTGCATTTCTGGAAGTTATTCAGTGGAGAGATGGCTGTAGATGGTTAACTCACGTGACATAGTTTACAGAACAGAGAGTGAGTAGTAAATAAGAGTGGTAAGTTTTTCGTGTTATGACAGCATGCATGCCAATATCGTTTTAAAGGACACATTATCAAATTTCAACAAAATATCACAGACTTTGCTACTCTACTTCCCAAAATACCAAACTCGCTTTGAACGCTTGTTTTACGGAGCTAAATGTTGATTTTATGGTTCACCGAACGCTTTTTTTAAATGCGTTGCTGTTCCTAAAATGCTATAACAAGTCTTACAAAGACATAATAATCGATAATGATACTTTACCGCAACTACCTGAAGACGTATTCCTCAATGATGCGTTTCAAAATCTTACGAACAGATAAAGTGTTGTAGAGCGAACGAAGCCCCGTTTCCAAAAAAAAGAGATAGTGGCAGGGGCAACGTTAAAACGGCATCTGCCTTTGTGGCCTAAAAACAACAGATCGCAAATGCTGTTATTACAAGAAGCGTTGTTAACTGGCCACAAAACTATTTGATGCCAATTAATGAGTTCACTCATCAAGGTTATGTTGTTTACTCTTGGTTTTCCACATATATTTCCATATGTCTCAACTACATTTTAAACCTACACAGCCTGTCTAGCTCACACATCAAGACTACTTTACATGTTTACTTCGTTTTCACGATAAGCGCTTTACATATCACCCACGGTTCTATTCCTTCGCAATGAACGGTATGCAAAAATCTGTAAGATAAGGATATATTTATGTAAACAAAGAACATTTCGGAAATGCCACATGCGCGAATAATATACAGGTTATATTTACAGAGAATTAGTCTCAAGGTGCAAAATTCTTCACTTTGCATCCAAAATACGTGGTTTTGATACAAACGCCTTACGGAATTACAAGCAATGGTAGAACAACTTGACTGTCCAACAGCTGTGTTCATTACACTATCCATCGAAGATACATGGTAGTCCATGTAACAGATTGCTACTACTGAATATATGGTCGCCACTGGATTTATTGACTTTACTATACCTATTTCTGGAATCCTAATTTTTTTGATTTTAGGATAATAAAACGGAGCTAAGAAGCTAATACATATCAAATCAATGAATTGTTTATTACCACTTCTTTAACAGCGCAGGGTCAGTATGTCAAAGCACCGAATGCAAAACCGAGAACTGAAAAACTCATGTAAACTAACTCGACCATGCTGAATATAAATATGAATTCTCCTATTATTTTCAAATCACCCCTCGGATGAGGAGAAATAGACTCTCAAAGTGTTCCTATTATTGTGCTTATATCTCAGGCAAAAGACGTTGCCACAACATGACACAGTGGTCTGGTCAAGGGACTAAAAGGAAAATTGTCAACTCATGGAATTAGAGGTGAGACCACTTCCATGATCCAGCTAAATATAAAAGTAAATTTTGAGAGGTCATTCCAATTTAATAAGTCTGAACCATGGAGTTAGAATGACTTGCTTCCTCCTTTATCTTCAAAGTCACGTTTTAAACAATACAATTAATGTTTATAGATATATAAGTTGCAACTGAGTTGCATGAACCATGGAGTTATAGGGCGTTAGCCCATAGTACGATCAGAAATTGAAAACTTGAAATAAAAAGTGTGAAGTATAAACTTGATGAATTCGTTTGTTAGAGTGTCTAGCTGAGTTTAGACCAATTGAGTTATGTTGCAGAACAACGCAGTATGTATGATTTAGTAGGAAATCGTATAAGAAATAGTCATATTGAATTGGATGAGTGTATGACACTCATGTGCATATGGATATTAGGAGCTGATGGGAGGTTCGACAAGAGTTGAGGACCACCGGTTCCTGTTTCGCATGCCAAGGCGCGGTGTATTTTGACTGAACGGGCGTAGCGTACCGAGTGCAAGGGCTTTTCTAGTTTTTTAATTATTTTTCTGTTATTTATGCTTTACTGAAGTTTGAATACCTTAAAAGAAACTGGCATGGTTTTGTAGCTTAGACAAATTTTAATACACCCCATTAAAATATATAAAAAGTAAAACAAAAACATTTAAATAGCCACTCCCAAAACATATAAAATGTCGATCCAGTATTTTTAATTGACTATTTATTTGTACTGCTAAAAACAGAACGCATAACTATAGCTTATTTTTAAAGTTACGATAATATAAATGGACACCAGTCACAGTGTATTATTGTAATCAATAGGTGCTCATACCAATGTTTCGGTTACCATTAAATAACCCGTTTTACCGTGGTTTTTGCAGCGGTTTTTGTTTCAGTTAGGTTCTGCCCCGTAGTCGAGTTTAAGCCCTTTATATCCCCGTTGAAAGCTTCGATAGTGTTCTAAAAGACTTATCCACTCTTCCCCAAATTTTATCCTCTTCGGGAGAAAAATCAAAAATCCAGTTCCATTACGTTCAGCCCAGTGGCCATTGCTGTGAGTATTCAGTGATTCCGAATTCTAAGCCACCGAAGGTCTTCTTGAAGGCCTGAAAGGACATAGAAACTATAATCTTCTCCCTAGAAGGGGACGGGGGCAAAATTTGACTACTTTATGTTCTGTCAGATGGTCAATACTATAAGTGTCGAAAGATTCAGTCTTCTACGAAAATAATTAATTCACTATAGAAATAATCTGTTTCTCCATGCTTCTTACGTTTTTGTAGCTCTTTGCAAAAAATTTTGACGGGATATCGCTAACTTGGCAATAAAACTTGTGTAAAATTGACAAAAATGTCACCAAATCGATAAAAATATCACCAAATTGAAAATAATGACGCCAAATTAATGTAATTCATTGTGCTTTGAAAGGGAGTATTGTAATGAAAATTCAACAGCGTTTGTCTGTCAGTTCAACCGTCCCACTAACCGACGAACTCGGCGACTTCTTAAAATGCCGTCAATTTGATTAAACTATCGCCCAATTAACAAAAATATTTTTGAATCATCTGTTTTAGTTTGATAAAGAATTATATTTATTCGTTTCCATTTTTTTAAAATGATTTTTGCAACGAAATAAAATATAGTACGAAAATAATATTTTAGGGTATTTGTTTCGACGTATGTTGACCAAATATCACATATTCTGAATTGGTTTTCAAACGAAACTAGGATATAATATTCCCCAGATTCACATGTGCAAATAATGCTGCATAGCAAGGACACGTTTTCTTAAATTTTTAAAGGAATTAAATCACATATATTAATGGATTCTGTTTAAATTTGCTTATAGAATTTATGCATATTATGATTCAAGAGCAACTGCAGAAATATCTATCAAACAGGTATAGGATAATTTGTTGTACATACACATAAGTTAACAAATATATATATATATATATATATATATACATATATATATATATATATATATATATATATATATATATATATATATATATATATATATATATATATATATCTTTGTCACTCACTCAGTGTATATCTATATATATAAAGAAGAAAAAATTATGTATGTATGTATGTATGAATGATCCAACATCACGGGAAAACGGCTAAACAGAATTTAGTGAAATTTGGTGGGTAGTCTTGAAATATCCCCACTTAAAATTCAGTCCATGTTTTGAATTTCTTTCATCAGGTGTTGTCGCGATATTATTGAAAAACGAAACTTTCGTTTGTCTCACCATCACGGGAGAACAGCTGTACTGAATTTAATGCAATTTTGTGGGTAGCTTTGAAATAACCCCCTATAAATTATTCCAAGTTTTGAGTTTCTAAGACCAGGGGTTGTCGAGACATTAATGGAAAACGAAACTTTTTACTAGGAGTTCAACTCTCTAACTCCATGATTCCCAACGAAAAAGGTTGGAAATCGTTGGTTTAAAACGTGAAAGTCAATTAAATCTCTGAGTTTTGTGGGAGTTTATTGAACGTATTAGTCACTTTTGACAATCGCAGGTTTGAAATATGAATTTAAATGGGAACTCTATCATCATAGTTTATTGTTCACAGGTTAATCAACAAATTTTAATAATTTGAATAATAAATAAATATAAAAATAGCTATCTATCTATCTATATATATATATATATATATATGTGTGTGTGTATTTATTAGAAATGTATTTATTGATTTAAACTGTAAGTAGAACTGTAGGTACTGATAATAGATATTAAAATTGAAAACATTATTGCAATTGGAAGTGCGTCTCTGTGACTAACGGTTGAGGAAATAGCCATTGGGCACCGATAGCACTGGACACCCTGTATATATATATATATATATATATATATATATATATATATATATATATATATATATATGTATATATATATATATATATATATATATATATATATATATATATATATATATATATATATATATATATATATATATATATATATATATATATATATGTATATATATATATATATATATATATATGTATATATATATATATATATATATATATATGTATATATATATATATATATATATATATATATATATATATATATATATATATATATATATATATATATATATATATATATATATATATATATATATATATATATATAAATATATATATATATATATATATATATATATATATTTAAATATATATATATATATATATATATATATATATATATATATATATATATATATATATATATATATATATATATATATATATTTATATATATATATATATGTTTTTTTTTTCTTTCCTAATATACAATAATGTATAAGGAAATTATTGTGACGGAGTCGAAAATTCGAATTCGTGTTTTCGACTGGAGGGCACGTTTCAAGCATGCCTGATCACGAATGGAACATTTTTGAGGTGATGTCTCTGTGTGTGTGTTTGTGTTTGTGTGTGTGTGAGTGTGTGTATATCAGTGAGACTTTGGAGACGATAACTGACGAACGAACTGATCGCTTCGAAAAAAATTGGTACAAAAATCACAATCCGTGAATACTGGAAGCCTAGTTTTCATACGCAATCGAATGTCCAGAACCCTCCTAAATTTTCGAGTGAAATTTTGAAAAAATCATTAAAAATCTAAACCTTTAATAAAGTTACGCAAAGAGACATTTCTGATGTAATTGTCCATCAGAAAACGATTGACAAAAATTTTAGAACTCTAGCATGAACCATTCTTGAGATATTACACATTTTTCAATAAAATTATCAAAAATTATGTAAAATAAGAAAAAAGTATTAGCTATTGAGAAACATGTTCATTTTTTATAAGTACTAACATGCGATAAATTGGATGACATCATTCTCGTGGATCTAGCTCGTTCCGTTCATGAAAAAAGATACTTTGAGTAATGCTTTTGAATTTTAACGCCAATATTCATTTATCTGCTGTAAGAAAAACTTATTTCTCCATCCATAACGCTTGGTGAGATTTTGGCGACGAATTTGGTGGAATGTCGCCAACTTGGCGACATGTTTAAATGTTGTTTTATTAACGAAAAATTCGCCAAATAGATAAAAATGACGCTAAATCAATGAACATGACGACTAATTGACGAAAATTCAATATCTTGGACGAATATAAGTATCTACTATACAATTTTATCTATTGTTTTTGCTATTAAATAGTTTTACTATTAAATAGTTTTTACTATAGATTCACGGACCTATATGTTCTGGTGTAATTTTTATCCGAGTTTTGCATCGTAAATCCCGAGCAACGCTGGTTAATCGCTGCTATTATTTATATAAAACTATCTTCGCCATGACAGAAAAAGCAAAACAATTACAGCATCAAAAATAAAACCAAGTACTTTTCGGGTATAGTTACACTGTTTTCATTGTCATTTCTATAATATTGTCGACTATCTGTATGAAAGGATCAATTTATATTATTTTCTATAGAGGATATTATTTCTGATAGGAAGAATAAGACTTCTGCATTTGAGGGAAAACTGCTCTGTTTGATTGCTCTGGTAATAGGAAACTAATTTCTTCTTAAACAGTTTGACACTCACATAATTCTGCTTAATAATATTTACAAATACTTTTATATTCACAAAAACATGTCACTCAGTAAGTTAATCATAAGTTGTAGAACAGTTATATAATATGCCACATCATGGCAGGGTATCTTATAAAGTCCGTATCAGAGGAAGTTTCTTGAGAACTAAGAGAAGCATACTTACTTTCTAAATGCACTTGCATATGAACCACGTATGGCGCTACACGACGAGAAGAATTTCTGGGCTAACCCTATTCTATATAGAGATATGTCGGGACTATCTCGCGACCTTTTAGAGATAGAGAAAACTGCCAAATACAAAGTTGTAAAGTATTGCCAACTTAGTAAAAAATGTGCTTGACCCACAGAAAAAGCTAAATAGAATCCAAAAAAATACTCTAAATCCCCAAATAAAATAACATTAACGTACTTAAACGATCGTTCAACGAGTGCATTGGGAAACGCTATGCATATAATTGTTTGGCTGTACTGGCATTCGAGTTACGTTCTCCAAAATTAAGGGCAATTTCATAATATTCTTCATTAGCAAATATAGTAGACACAGCTCATAAAATAAAAATAGAATGCAGTGAAAAACAGACAGCATAATGATACAATACTGTAGATAGGTTTTTCTTTCAACCTCGGATTAATTTATTCATTTTTATGGCTTTGATTACGATGACGTTTATCGACTAATGATCTGTCAAATAAAGGAGTTATCATTCAAACTGAATTTATTAAACCGTTTGTTATACATTTGTAGATATACAATTTTGTAGTTTTAAGAAACGCATCATTTTAAAAGTATTTTTGAACAATTATTTGCTACTTTTTCTCTCGAATAAACACATTTTTGTGCTAATGTGGCAACGTCTTACAACTTTATGTTTCGCATTTTTTCCTATCTCTAAAAAATGCCCCCACTCTCCCCGTAAAAAGGGGGGTTAGGTATCCGAAAGTTATCTAATTGCGTAGTGCCATAAAAATTTCCTATGCATTTGCATTAAAAACTTAACTAGAGTGCGGCTTAACTCAAATTTATCATACCAGAATTAATTTATTTTTCAAATTTTACAAGAAATATTTTCGGTTACAAGAAAGAATCAGTATTTTGGGTCCAAATGATTACAAATATAGCGTGTCACTCTTCACTTTAAACGGAAAAAAAATTACGAATCATACTGTACTTGACAAGGCGCCCCTCGGGGGGGGACTTGCCCCCCGAGGGGGGATAATGACGTCACGAACAAAAAATTGTATCGCGACTATTTTTCACAACAATGACCGAATCTATTCAGTCTCGTAATCATTTAGCTGTAAACAAACAATTTTATGCACGATAATGTCAAATGTTGACCTATGCTGCCATGTTAAAAAAAATTTAAATTTCGAATAAAATTCAATGTTTTCTCTAGAATTAGAAAACAATCTATCTAGTTCTAGATCTTTGATAACAAAGTCGGATACGAAGTTTCGTGAAAATCCATTAACATTTGTCACTGCTACATTGTGCACAAAAAATCGACCACAGACATGGGACAGACAGACATACAAAATAATGGACATCACTCCAAGATAGTCAAAACGTATTCAAGAGATCTCAAGGCATATATTGGCATCAAAATATCAAAATCGACAATGTTCATGAAAACAATGCTTTCTACTTCGTACTACGTATAAGAAAGTAAAAGGGACAACTCTCTTGGTTTTCGTGAAATTTTCCTCCGATAAGGACTTCCCTAGACACAATGTATATATTTTTAGCACATAAATCAGAACAATCATAATAACCCGTTACATAGAGTAATAAAATGTAAAGAAAATAACTTTCTCTTTGCACAAAGGCATATAAACTCTAAAAGATAAATTATAGATTTAACTATATTGGTAAAATCTATATTTTACTAAGTAGAAATTCCTGCCATGTACAATTGTTACAGCACAGAAGAGGAAAGAAAATAAACGCATTAATAGACAGATTTGTCATTTTCGCTGTTGTGACGGTAACAGGTGGCTCAGATATTTGAAATGTTGATGGCTTAACCCATTAGTTGTCTTAAAATGTCTGTCGCACAACAGTTCTGTCACAAAATAAAAAACAAAATAGATGTTGTTGTTAATTCTGAAATGTAATTTTTGCAGAGATGTCTTACTTTTCTAGAATTACATTATTTTTAAAAGGTCCTCAACTACATTATTTTTCAATTGCATTAGTAGCAAGATTTCTGGTCGGAGTAAAATGCCAGTACACCATACTTAACAAGTAATAAACATACATATAGATAACAATTTCAATTTATGTATTTGTTTGTCTCATCATCATTTGAGATCGAATTTAATAAATGTACTGTACCGAAATAGAATATAATATTGTACCGATTACTTCTGTACCGAAATAAAAGCTGTACCGAATTTCATAAAAGTTGGATGGTTAGCATAATGCGCCCATCTAAAATTTAAGAGGCCGTCATATCTTCTCTTTGTGTGTGTGTGCATGTCTTTTGAAAGTGATATATTTGTTTATGATTTTATCTCCAAATGTATGAACGCTTCATGAATTTGTGAAACAATATATAAATCAATTGTCTGTTTATTATATTAAAATAGTTACATTTCTTGAGAGTTTTATTCCTGTCTTTGAAAGGCTTAAATGCAAGTGCTTATTATTAAACTATACCTCTTCTAAATGCAGCTCTAAAGAATTTTAATTATGCTTATAAATTGCATAGCGTAATCTCTAAAGTTATTCATTAGATAAATTGTATTAAGAGTCTAAAAATATTTAATTAACTACTGGTTGTTTGCTCCATGAACTCCGAACTCATTGTATCAACGTATATCCTCTTAAAGTACACATGAAACAAGAGGCAGATTTTAAAAATATTTAAGAAATACTGTCAAACATATACATGGACACAAAACATATGCAACTCCGATTTATATAGTTCAAAGTATGATGTTGGTAACACATGGTATTCGCTATATATTGCAAATACTTTATTTTATTCCAGCGAATTTATGATGGACAAGAATGAACGATGGATACGATATAATGTTCTAGCGTTGAAAAGTACCCTGATATTTGGCGCTTTTCTGGATGACAAGATGTAAAATTATTTTAAGCTACCGAATTAACTTATATTTCTCGCAAATATAACATGGCAATGTGAAATATTTCTAACATCTGCTAAACAATATAATACATTATAACATATTAAAATACGTTAATTATTATTAACTCATCATTAATGTCATTTTCGTGACTTTAGCGTCATTTGTGCCCATTTTGAGACATTTACGTCAATTTGGTTCTACTTTAAAATAGCCGCCAATTTAGCGATATTTCGCTGAATATTCCGCCAGATATTACATATCTGATAATACTACGGTTCATTTTTAAGCAATTTTTTAGATACTTTTGTATGAAAAACATGCAATATCTCGAAAACGGTCTATGCTATCGTTCGACAGTTTGTATTATTCGTTTTAGAATTAAAAATCATATATAAAATGATTTTGTATTTACCATTATGAAATGTACTGATGTTTTATGATTTTTTCAAAAATTCATTAAAAAATTTGGGAGGGTCTTCGGAAGGCTTGATTCCGTTTAAAACTAACAGACTTTCAGTATTCACCAGTTGTAAAACTCGTATTCATTTACGTTCGAAGGACTCCATGCGTTCATGAGATATCGCATCCATGGACTCACGAACACACACACACACACACACACATAGAAGAACACACACATAAACAAAGACACATATATAAACAAACAGAGAATAAACATACACAAATAGACATATACGCATATACAAACATATATAACAAAAACGTTCGATTAGGGTTCAGAGATGCTTGAAACGTCCTCTTTCGTTGAAAACTCGAATTCGAATTGTTGAGCTCATCCCAATATTTTCTTTGTTCTATGTATGCAAGAAGGTAAAAATGATATAGGTTTATTCATTCATGTTGACATTCTCATTTCAATTCTAGTAGCAAATTTATCAACAATTATAGTCCCTCATCAAAGACAAGAACGTTTTAAAAATATAAAAAACTAGTAATTAAATCAAAATCAGGAAAACAAATACTAAGTTGCAAAATTTCAATAAGTTTCATTTTGTTTTAAAATGTATGGTCTTACCGTCGCACATTTTTATCTTTATCAATAATTGCTTGAGTCAGATTCTGTCCTGTAGTCAATATTACAAATGCCTAACATTTAAGTTTTCTAGGTAACTGCTGGTATTTCGGAGAGACTGAGAAGTCTTTCCTACGTTTTGCCACGGGGGAAGAAATTCAGAATTCGGTTCTATTAGATTATGTGTCATGGTCGGCCGATTCCGTAAGTTTGTAAATATTCAGCAAGTCATCCGAGAGGGGAGGTGGTTCTAGCGGGTTATGTACCGTGGTTGATTTAATAAGTTTGCAAAGATTCAGCAAGTCATCGTGGGAGGCGGAGGGTCTGTCCTATTAAGTTGTGTACCGTGGTCGCTTCTTTAAGATTCAGCAAGTCATCGGGGGTTGGGTTTTTTTTTGGGGGGGAGGGGGAGGGATATCTTATTAAGTCTTGTAAAAAATTGCTCTTTCTCTCGCTCCGGGGATTAAATTAAATTTGGTTCTGTTAGGTTATTTCTAGTCGTCGATGTTATAAGTGTGCAAACTATCTTCTAAATCACTTCTAATGTGCTTCTGTAAGAAGGCTAAATTTGAACCACGAAAATTGCTCTGTTGTGTATTTCCCTGAAGGAGCATGCGAAGGAGAATTTTCCCTCCGAATTAATTAATATTCATTATCCAATATATGCTGTCGAACAGCGGACTCCAAACTTTTCGATGCAATGTCCACATTAAAAGTTTTCAAACATTTAGTGGACCAAAACAACTTTTAAAAAATAATAACTGAAATTTACTTGCAAAAAACGAAAGTAACACATTGAGCAGTAAAATAAATATTTTTAGGACAAAAAACTACGATAAACATATTCCATATAAATAAATCTCAAGAACTAATGGGGACCTATGAGCTATTGAACTTTTGCTCGAACATTCAGCCGGCTCTCCAAATTTGCGAACCCAGTCGTTAAAAGTGCAAGTGTTCATCTGGTACCGCTTGATCTACACCGATTTTAATAATATATTTCTCGAAATAAAATTCACACAAATATGTCGCACTAAAACTAGATGTAAGTCTCTGTATAAACTATTCAGTTTTTAGAAATTTGCCTATTTTTGAAAATGCGTTAGCAATCTGCTCCGGTCCTTCCTAGAGGGAGGTTTTGGAACAACACAAATGGCGATGGACGAGAAAGTAAATATGAAAAAAATATATAGAGAGAGAATGTAGTTGTAGCACCCTAACAATAATGCATTACGATTTTAAATTCGAAATAAAAACAACATATTTCATACGAAAAAAGTTAAAACTAGTTTTCGAATTGTTCTTTATGAAAACGAGTATGTTCCTATGGAGGTTCAAGAAGGATTAGCTCTCTAAGTTTTAAAATCAAAGAATGAATGTACCAGGAATTGAATTAAATTAAAATAACATCAAACAAGAATGTACGTTGAAATATATCGTATAAGCCTCTTCTTCAGTACTCAGACACACTTGCATGTGCATATATATATATATATATATATATATATATATATATATATATATATATATATATATATATATATATATATATATACATATACATATATATATATAGTCTCGGAACTTTTTGATCCTACCTTGTATATATATATACAAGGTAGGATCAAAAAGTTCCGAGACTGCGCTAATATCTCCAACCCTGATTGAAGGAGAGGGGATCTATTTTACCGTGACCTAGAGACACATGTGACGCGCGATGTGAAAAGGAAGAAACAGGTCCGCAGATCAGGGTTTGTCCAGACAATGCATGTCAGTGAATAGTAGTTGTTCGCGACCTGCTGCAGCAGTTGCAATTTTTCTGCCAGCAATTTCCTCAAACGCTGGATGAATTTGATATCCGCACGTTGTTCCTCAAACAAATTTTTGAGATATGTCTAAGTGGTACAAGTTATATTTACCAACTCTTAATAGTCTTCAAAGTACTTCCCTCCAATATCAATGCATTTTATAAGCGAATTTTCCAAAGATTAAATGCTGCAAATCATCCACTTCTTGGAATCGATGAAAAAAATGCTTTTATAGCCTCATCAATCTCACCTTTGGAATGAAAACGAAGCCAACGGATTTTTTTTAGATTAAAACGTAGCCAAAAGCCACACATAGAAAGATCAGGAAAGTGGCGTGGCTGTTCTATCACTTTAACTTTTTTTCAAGAAATTCGACTGGCATTCTTGCTGAATGAGAAGATGCATTGTCATGGTGAAGAATGAGTCACCTAACATCCACTTTCTGAAGAATTTCTGGAAGATACTTAGTGATGTACAAGTTAACTGTGTCTTCTGTCCCTCTAGCGTTATGGCTTTGACCAGACTTGTACTTCTGAAGAACACGTCACACATTACTTTTTCCATAGCTTGTTGTCTTTTCACCATTGTTGGTTTGGGGTCATCTTCAAAGACACGCACTTTACTTTTTTGACCGACCTCAAGTCCATACTTTGCAGAAATATACATAGACACAAATACATACACATAGGAAAATATTTTCAGAAATGTTTGAATCATGGTCACTGGGCCATGACATATGTATTGCTGGTTATATCAAAATTTTCAAAAAATAAATTACTTTCGTATGAGAAAGTGGTATATCTGTGTAGTTTGCAAGAATATTTTTGTTTACCTTTTATTCAAAACTGTTTTTAATAAGTGTCCGTTTTTGCAAGCTTAAATTTAAATGATATATTTAATGTAAAATATTAAAATATATTTGCAATCCTAAGGATACTGGGTTGCAGAATTTTTACTACAAATTATACACAAAAGGCATAGTTTCATAAACAGTTTTAAATCTCTGTCAAGTTTCATGAATAACTTTAAAGGACAGATGTTAACATAATGAATTCCGCGTAAGCAGTTTGAAGTCCCAGCAACTAATTAATCATTTCAGATTCTTACTAAAAGTGCTTCAATAAACATTTTAAAGACTTTGCTTTGGAGTTTTCTCGCGTAATTAAAGTTTTAAAAGATTCCCTTTTATAATAAGAAATGCTTGCGTATTTAAATATGCTGAAGTAAAGTGTCGGCAAAGCGACAATAAAACTTTATTTCAAGACTGGAACGAATTACCCAGCGTTGGCTGGACCCTAAATAAGCGCCTTCTACTTATAAATAAAATAAATGCCAGTTACGTAAATAATACAGATAGAGATAACACTATACTCAATTTTCAAAGCGACTATTTTGAACTAAACTCAGTCTCACGTTACAAATAAAATCTCCAAATAACAAAATGATAATCATAATTGTCCATATATTCAGCACAACACTAATAAAAACGCGAAAGAAAATGGATGGCTTCGACAAACCCGCTTACGAGCACTCAATGGCACGGTCCGAACTTCAATAGGGAATCGGTCCGCTAATTTAAAAATGTTAATAGTTCGCTCGCTTAATCGCTTTATATTTGATGAACGGATGACTTCAGAAAATTAATTTTTGCTTCGAAGCAGTGTGTGATATTTAAGGTAGATGGTGTTGAATTTTAAACAGTGGATCGATCGTCAATTTTTTATTCAAAAAAATTCCCCCGTTTGTTTCATATATGGATTACGTTTAAAGAGAGTTGGAAATATATATATATATGTATATATATATATATATATATATATATATATATATATATATATATATATATATATATATATATAGGAACATACGATATGTAATAGAAAAATTTATTGGTCGAATATTTAAATTAGAACTCTTTTATATCGGCAGACGGTAATTTGTGGCAACAATTACAATTTAGCTGACGTTGAATGCATTTTGAAAGGAAAGAAAATCGAAGCGACGCGAGAGCATTATCGAGCTATGATTTTCTATGGTTTTAAAGGTGAGCTAAATCAAGAAGAATGTCTTCAACGTTTACAATCATCATATTAAAATGATGCTCTATCTCGTGCCACTGTAGAGTTTAGAAGAGGTATAAATTCTCTCTTGCATGAAAAACACACAGGAAGAACTTTGTCAGCTGTAGTTTAAAAAATGTGTCAGATATTCGGAAAATATTAATCGATGATAATCGTTGTACCTACCAAATGATACAGAAGGAATTTAACATTCGATCTGCAGGATATACACAATACTTTTCATGAACAACTGCATATGAAAAAATTAGTTTGTCGTTGGGTGCCCCATAATTTAACAAATACCAAAAAGCGGAGCGTGTCAGAATCAGTAAAGAAACCCTAAAATTACTTAATGATGGTAGAAGTCGCATTATTCCTAAAATCATAACGTACATACCGATTTTTAATGTTCCAACACGTCAAAAAAGTAAAATATGGGTCTTCGAAGATGATCCCAAACCAACAATGATGAAAAGACAACAAGCAATGGAAAATGTAATGTATAGCGTGTTCTTCAGAAGTACAAATCTGGTCAAAGCGATAAAGCTAGAGGGACAGAAGACAGTTACAGTTAACTGGTACACCACTAAGTGTCTTCCAGAAATTCGTCAGGAAGTGGGTGGTAGGTGACTCATGCTTCACCATGGCAATGCATCTACTGATTCAGCAAGAATGACAGTCGAATTTCTTGAACAACAAAACATCAAGTGAACATAAACCCTATTCTTCCGATCTTGCTATGTGTAACTTTTGGCTACCTTTTAATCTAAATAAAATTACGTGCGCGTCGTTTTAATTCCAAAGATGAGATTGATGAGGCTATAAAAGCATATTTTTCATCTATTCCAAAAAACGGATGGTTTGAAGCATTTAATTTTTGAAAAATTCGTGTATAAAGTGTCTTGATATTGGAGAAGGGTACTTTGAAGACTCCTAAGAGTTGATAAGTTTAACTTGACTTGTACATTTAGCCGTATCTCAAAAATTTCAGTGTGACTCTCGTATATATATATATATAAAGAAATTAACAGCATTTGCTTTATTATATATATATATAACATTAAAAATTTAATTATATCCATTCTCAACACGTGAATCTAAGGTTGACATATGCCGAATAAGAGTTCCCGAAAAATAGCTCTAAAAAGGGTTTCCAGATATGGCGATTTATCACCAGTTGGGAGACATATAACGAGTTTCTGAATGTTCGAGAAGCACCTCGAAATAAAAATATTCTATGATTTATGAGCTATTTTTAGAAGTTTCTGCTGAGTGAGTCTATAGAAGGTATCTTTACTCAATTAGAGAGCAGAAGACATGATATGAGTTATATTGAATTGTGATATTCGTCAATATTTTGAAAGTAGTATCGTATCTGTTTTGTGAAATTAGTGGATCATTTAAGTGATGTTTTACTGTATATGGTTCCTGTTTAAGTTGTGTTTGTAAATGAACATGTTAGTTATCCAAAATTATGAACTTATGCTTGTATTCTGGGCGCACACCCACGATTCCAGAGGATACCTGGCAACAAATTGTTCCACAGAATCATTATTTTTCGAAAAATTGTTACATAATTACTCCAAACTGAACACACAAAAAGTTTTCAAAATATGTGCACATAAAATATTTCACAATCTCATTTTATCTGATTATGTACTGATATGATTGAAATGTACTGTACAATGGAAATTGTTGCTTCATAAAAAATCCTGAATTTTTCTTATTCGTTTCATGCTATAATGTGACCATAAGCCATTAATACATTACAACTCTTGTTAGCTGAAAATGGATAGCATCATTTCTTCATTCCACACAGTATGATATTGCAAAACATTTAATGTAAAATATTTTTGCCTTCAATTTATTATTCTGCAATAACATTATAAAATAGTTTTTATTTTTAATTAATGATGGCATCTAAGCACTGGGCTTTATTGACTAAGTGTCTTATTGTTATCCAAAAATCTGCGCCTCTTTAAGACACAGCTAATTCAATGTAGGAATTAATGATTACTCCGTCTGTAACGTATGGCGGAAAGGTTAATAAAAATGACGCTAAATCAATGAAACTATGGTGCTTTGAAAGGGGAATACTGCTGTAATGATGTTTCAGTACCGTTTGTCCCGTCCCACTTACCGGCAAATTTGAAAAGTGATAACAAGCTGATTACAATATCGCCAAATTAATGAAAATGTAATTAAATTAATGAAATGACGCCCAATTGCCCCAAATTCCATGTTTTGCAAAATTAAGTTCAATTTACTTAACACATTCCTCTCCGCTATGCTTGGCAAAAAATTTGCCAGAATATCGTTAAATTGCGAATTTCTTTTAATGTTGCCAAATTGACGAAAATATTGACAAATCGATAAAAATATCAGCAAATCGATAAAATGGACGTCAATATCAATGAAAGTGTGTTTTGAAATAGGATATTGCTGTAATGATGTTTCCGTAGCGTACAGCAGTCAGTCCAGCTGGTCAGTCCAGAAGACAAATCTGGCGACCTTTTTAAAAATTTGCCAAATAAACAAAAATTTCGACAAATGGTTAAAGTGTCACTAAATAGTGAAAATGAGGTCTAATTGCCAAATTCCAATGTTTTGTAAAGTTAAGTTCCATTTAAATCAACCCATTTCTCCGTCCGTCTTTACGTCCGCAACGTTTGGCTAAAATTTTGACGAAATACCGTCAGCTTGGCGACCTCTTTAAATTTGACATTTTGATGAAAATGTAGCCAAATTTATAAAAATGATGTTATATCAATGAAATTAATTGAGTTTTGTTTGGCGATAGTGCTGGATGATGTTTTGGTAGGGCCTGTCTGTCAGGAAAAATCGCCAAATTGATCTAAATATCTCAAAATTGATAAAATAATGTCATATAAATAAAAATGACGTATAATTGAAGAAAAATCGACTTTTTTCAAACTTAAATACAGTTGCATTATTCTATCGTTTAAGGGTGTGAAATTGCGAAACATTAAAAGCAAAACAGTTTGGCGTACGTGTTATATTTTGTATGTTTATATAGTGTTTAATTCGTAATCAAATATTTCTTTTGGTTAGTAGTTCAAAAATAACATCATCCATCATGAAATTAAATACTTTAAACACCTGACGTATTAAAAAAAATAACCAGCATCACTATAACAAATCATCACCATTGACTCCCATTACATACGACCTCACCGAAATTGTGATCTCACTCAGACCTTAATTTAATTTTCATCTTCAATCACCAAACCATCATGACCGGTGCTTATAATTCTCATCATCCCACCTGGAACTGTCGCCTTAGTAACAATTGCAATTACCAAATTCAAAAATATATCACCACCGAGGCAACCAAGTAACAGTCCTATCTACTCCCACCCACTTCTCTACTCTCGCTTCCGCCCGCTCCACTATTGACCTAGCTGTAATTAAAAATAGTCCGTATCTCTACACCACTGAATTTCTAAAGCTGCACAAGCCTTGTTCAGCACCATCTCTCATGCTCTAATCACACTTCAATTGAACAACACACTTTTGTCCATTCCAACAACTTCTATTGGTAAACATTTCTTAACAATATTGCAAATTCAACCTTTTGGATCTCAGAAATTAGCAACACCGACGACCTCGAATCAGCAGTTCTCTAGTTCACTCAAAAATTTCGACACTTGTTTGCTGATACTACTACCACCCTCCTCTCCTCCAATTACAACTCCCTCCATACAGTATTAAGACACATATCAGATTCCGCAAAGCGATTAATATACGTTGGAAAACTATTGGAAATCCCACCAATAAAATTGCACTTATTACACTTAATAGAAAATTCAGAATTTCAAAATTTAAATACAAACTATACTAACTAAACTACAAAATGTGGAGAGAATACCTAGAATCTCTCTCCTCATTAAAAATTCATTTGGAAGAAATCAAACTCGTCGAAAAGCCATTCGCTCAATTTCCGCTGCTCTCTCTGCACGCGATTTATTAAATAGTTTTTCGAACTTGAATAAAGTAAATGCAACAATTTCAGCCTAATCACGAGATATCTGATAATTCTACTTTAATATACGAAGTGTCATTCAAAATTTTCCGAATTGGCGCTGTAAAAATTTGAAAACTAATCATATCAGTTAATGTTCACTGCCTCCTTCAAAATAGCTTCCTCCTGAAGCTATACATCGGCCCCAGTGCTTTCGCCATTGCTGGAAGGCTTTCAGGAAGTCTTTTTCGGTAAGTATATCAAGCATCGCCTGCGATTATGCTTAAATTTCTTCAATGCTATCAAAACGTCCGCCTTTTAGATTAAATTTCATTTTTAGGAATAAAAATAAGTTGTAGGGGACTAAGCCCTGGTGAGTAAGATGGGTGGGGAATGATGGTCATCAAATTCTTGATCAAAACTGCTGTGTGTTGAATGAACGTTTATCATCCAAAACGAACTTCTGAAGCTCTGCTCAAACATAAATTCGGTGTTGCTTTAGATCCATTGTCAACAGCCTGGGAACAAAATTGGCGGCGATGCGATGCATTCCCAATTCTTCTTGACATCTTCCATATCCAATTCTAGCTTTATCACAGAGATCCAAAATGGTCTTACGACGATCTCTATGAATAAACTGTCGAATTTTGTCGATGTTTTCCGGTGTTGTGCTCGTCGAAGATCTTCGTGTGTGTTCGTCATCATCAACTGATGTTCAAACAGCTTTAAAACACTTATGCCATTCGAAAATTTGGATTCGACTCAGGGATTGTTCAGCAAACACTTGTTGAATTATTTCCGCAGTTTCTGATGCACTTTTAGCAAGATTCGCACAAAATTTAATGCACACACGCTGTTGTTTTTTTGCATCCATCATAAAAATCTCTATGCAGTGAAATCAGCTTCAAACAAAATGGCGTATATACTAGCGAGAACTGCTTCATTGACGATGGAATTTCACACACTAGCTCACGGGCCAACGGCCGTACCATGCTGAAAACACTGGTTCTCGTTAGATCACCGAAGTCAAGCAGCATCGGGCGCGGTTAGTACTTGGGTGGGTGACCGCCTGGGAACACCGCGTGCCGTTGGCACATTTCGGGCGCTGTAGCCCGGTGGTTTGCGCGCTGGGTTTGCACGCTGCCACAACTGCCGCCGTGTTCATGCGGAGTACGATCACATTAAACATGATTGATCCGTAAGTCCTTCCGAGAGGTTGGTTGTAGGGGAAGAAGGGTACGGTCCCTGTGTATGCCTCCCCCACTGGGTTTCGGTCTAAATCGGGTGGCACCTACCGGCCGTCCAAACAGTTACCTCACATCTTTCTGGTAGGTCGGACGGTCTGGGTCTCAAAAATACACTAGCTCACAAAGCAAGTATCTACTGCCATCTATTGACGTGCTTTGAACCTATTTAACGTTTCGGTTATACAATGCCAATCCGGGAAATTTTGGATAACACCTCGTAAGTAACTCCTCAAGATCTAATTACTTTTCGAAACACCCCCCCCCACCTTCATTCCACTCCCTTAACTCCCTTTTACCGAACTCCTAGAACAGATCAACAACTTCAAAACAAAAAAAAAGTCCTGGAATTCACAAAATCTGAAGAAAAGCCCTTAAGCTGCTCCCACTCAACATTATTTTGAATCTTATTTTTGTCATTGACGCCATTATCATGCTTCGTCGCTTTCTCACATGCTGTAAAACTGTCGTGCTGATTCCCAGTTTTATAACAGATGGCGACTCTTCAATTCCGCCACAATATCTCCCAATCCCTTTACTCTCGTAGTCTACATAATAATGCTTTTGTGTGACACTGTTTTGATTACGTTGCTTTATATCAGTTACGCAAATTTCACACTTACAACATTTATCCATGTCGACTGTAGGAAGATGGGAGAGAAAAGGTAGCGCAATCCTCACTGGCGTCGTTTAGCTATATTAAGTGGGAGACATATGTTTACAATATATTAGGACTTACTTGTTTCGGAAAAGTGACGCAAGTTTATTTACAGCATTTTTGCATAAAACTTTATTTTTCAACATACGTCATATTTGCTTTCTCATATCTGTCTTATTTCAATACGTTTTCAACAAAAAATCATAGTATTAAACCATTAAAATGAAAACTCCATCTTCCTGGTAAAGGAAAACGACATATCTTGAGATGTTTTCTTCTGCCATCACAATTCGGCGCAGTCCAAAATGATATTTAGACAAATGATTACTATATACGTTGCTTCTTCCTCCATTACTACATTTACGTACGATTGTATGTTGCGTAAGTCTCAAGAATTATTATGATTTATTTTCGTTTCATGTCTTCAATGCACTCTTTTGGTGTACGTAATATGCCAATTTTCTCTAATTTAAAAATGCTATTCAATTTCGACATTTTTTTCTGAATCACTCTTTATTCTGGATTTCAAATTGTAAATCTCATTCCTTCAATAATGGTGCATCAAAGTGATACGATAGGATTTCGTTGCTTTAGTATAGTTATACGTAACTTGGTTTTACTAACATATAAGCATTGCATGTATGTATATTTCATATAGGTACCCTTTTCTGTGAATAAATATTTGAGTGGCATAAGACCATATACTATGCTCTATACTACGCTCCATATACTATGTTATAATTGTTAAAGTTAATAAAACTATCATACATAAGTTCACAATATTTTTCCAATTCCATTAAACCAGTGCATTTCTATTGGATTCCATTCTCACAGTAAGCATACAGCACTTTACATGATTTCTAATTGTGTTATGCACTTCTGTAAAATTTACAAACTCTTCATGAAGAAGCCTAGGTCACGCATAGTTATAAAATAGATGCTAAATATTATACGTATTTTTAAATCCAAAATATATTTATATAGGAATTGTTGCACTGCCAGTGCAGTGATTAATGCTTTCTGTTAGTTTGTGTCCATGTACAATATCACATACTGAAAAAAAGAATATTTGTAGTTAACTGTGGATAGAAAAATCCATTCTTAGTCTGCGTGATCATATTTCAAAAGATTGAATTTCTTTGTCTAAAGACGCTAGATTTCAAATGATGAAATAAATATAATTTGAAATAAAACGTATCAGCCTTACAAAGCTCTAACGCTATGCGAAACGGGGATATATGAAAGTATATTTTACAGTCGAATAGAGGCCTTATGCTACTGACCTCGTAGTTTATTTTGAGCTCCTGGGAATATTGCATTTTATATTTCTAACCTCTGGTTATTCCGTTCGTATAACCAACGGATAAATAATTTAAATCTCCACATTCTTTTTTTTATGCTTTGAAATAACATTAGATACTATTCAATATAGTAAAAGAAATGTGTTGCATTTGTATCAATACAGCGTATACTTAGTTTGTTTAAACTTTAAATAGAAATATGTTTGGTCATACAGTTAGAAACTGTGATTCATGTTAGACACCCTTACAAAATTTTACGCCAGGTATTAAATGAACAACCTTGTATTTTACAGGGATCAACAAGAGCAGTAGATGAAAATCGGATCTCCACAGAAAAGAGCTCAATATATAGTATAGTTTATTGAAAACAACTGGAACACTTAGGTGCAAAGGCACTTCACACATATATACAACAGGACACCACCCTCTCAGTCAGCCATACGGCAGTGGCCCAAGAAATCCATGCGTTGTGATGGGAGATGGGAGAAGCTAAATTACCTGGCCTTCTCGGCTCCTCGAAATTACATCTTTTGTCTTTTTATGTGAATAACGTGTACGTGGGGAGTATGTATGGCTGAAATCGAAGCGTTACTAAATGTGTAAACTGTTTGTATGCTTATACCTGCTAACCTAATAGAAAAAAAAAGTATATAATTTTTCTTGTTTCCATCAAAATAGGGTACATATAATGAATATATAAAAATAATTTCAATATTTTAATATTTTTATTAAGCAATTTTATTTAAGCATCTCTAAAAGACAATACATTCCTAAGAAATATTTTAAAACTTATCACAAAACTACATTAATTTACTATATTTGAAAACTTGAATCTTCACAGAAAAAAATGAACTTCATTCAAATGACGGCAATGAATTATAAATTGCTTGGTTTAAACATCTATAAAATATTATACATTCCTCGATAATATTTTTAAAATCATCATAATACTACAATAATTTATTATATTTGAAAACTTCATCGAAAACAACTGACATTCATTCAAATGACGTCATAGAAAAAATAACACGCCTGGCTCTCTTTATAAAAGCAGCATTTCATTCATAACATTTTGCCAATCATTCCATTCATCACAGTACTAAAATAATTTATTTTATTTAAAAACTTAAGACCGTGGAGCTACAAGTAATTAAACTCCATGCTTAAAACTTCATCGAAAAAAATCGTTCTTCTCTCTGTAAAATCAATGAATATTTCATTCATATCAGCTATGCAGACTCCATGAGCTAAATACTTTTGAATTAAATAAACACAGCACTTCTTGTACAAGTCATTCTACATATTTTGCTGTTTACATTTTGCATAAGTGAAAAATAGACTTCGTTGTAGAAATAATCAAATTTGGATGATCATTTAAAATCAAATATATTGTAATTGCGTTGTGTCAGTATGTAGATGCAGATAATTTAAGCAAAAATAAAGCGGTTTTAGGACGGAAACAACACTCAATATGAATTAAAAAGAACTTTACAAATCACGATTTTGAGACAAGATGGATGTCATATTTCATTTTGAAGTGGGTCGCGTGATCTGGTCACGTGATCAAGCTGTCATAGTGTTCCGAAATAGTTGAACATATTGCTTCAGGCAAATGCTTGTCCTGTCTACCTTCTTATGTTGTATTCAGACGACATTGGTGTCTTTTAATAAGCATGCCATCTTTTTCAAAGCTACCCTCACTTAACTCAGTGCCACCTGAAATCTGCTCGCTTTGCAGTTCCTAAATTTTTTAGTTATGATTGTGCTCGCTTGGGTATCAGTTCAAAGCAGCTATGGCTTGAAGCAGTAAGAGAAAAATTATTCGATAGAATAAAACTTAAGAATAATTGAGACAGCATTGAGAATTTGGTGGGTGACCACCTCGGAACACCGCATGCTGTTGACACATTTCTGGCGCAGTAGCCCGGTGGTTTGCGCGCTAGATTTGCACGCTGCCACAACTACCGCATTGATGAATTAATTATTAAAATAATTGTTTATATGAACTATATCCATTATTGAGGATGCTATAAATATTGACAATTGTTTACTTAGAATTGCGCGAAATGTAAGTTAATTGGGTATTTTACATGTTGTCATCCGGAGAATAGCCATACGTTCAATTCAACGAAAAAAACACGATAACGTTAATCTTATAATTCTTTTATTGTAAATATTGTAAATTCACTGCGTTATATAAGGAAAGTCATGTGCTGCCCACATCAGATTTTTCATTTTAACAAACGCAGTTGTATATCATTAGAGTGGAAAAATGGGAGCATTTTTATAACTCTACATAGTAAGATGTTAGACCTTTAGTTGATAGTGGTATATCCTTCCCCCTCCTTATTCTTCAGTATTCTTATATATTCTTACTTTAAGACACAGAAGGTTAAAATCCCATTTGATCACCTATATCGGAAAAAATGATTTATTTCGATTTGGTATCAAAACTGAAATATAAAATTATAAATCTAAATTGATAAATCGCTGGAGAATATAATATTTTCTATACACTCCATGCAAGTACCGAGGCTGCAATGTACTAGAAACGCTGGCATATAAATACGTTAGTAGTTTTTGCTAGTTTTTTTCCATTACGCCAGTACTCGAATTCAGGATAGGGACATAATCTTAAAAGCATTTAAACCCACAAACTTTTCATCTTAACGACAACACTTTTAAACCGATGCTGAGGCCGTATATTATATCACTGTTCAAATTTTATACCAGAAAAAACCTTAATCCAATATGCTAAATTTTAAGAGGAATAATTTTTGATAGCCCTTTAGCTACTTGTTACTGAGAGATAAAATGTATTCGTCGTTAACAATTTCGAAATAATTACTGCAAAAATGCAATGCATTGTTGTAAAACGGATAATTAGGTTATATTCTGAAACTGCAATAATAAAATTATTTACAACCAAAAATTTTTTTAAATCCTGCAAGTATGGTACATATTCCGAAAACAGACATTTCAATTATGAGTCAAGAACAATTTTATTTCAAAAACCGACAGAACTCTGCATGATAGGCCCCGCCTTAATTCGATAGGTTGGTAGTGCCCACGCCGACAATATTCCAGGGAAATTAGTGGAAGAGATCCCTTCAATTCTTCCCTATATTGGGAATTATAACAGTGTTCTATCTGCTGAAGGTTCAGTTAAGATTGAAATGGAAATGAAAACGCATAGAAATATATGCAATGTGAGAATGCCAATTCAGACCTCTTCCAAGTACTAGAGGGCCTACTGGGAAGAGGCACGGGTTATATTCGCATAATCCACTTTGTGGCATATGCACCAGGTTCAGCCTAGGGATGTCAAACTGAATGGGGAGGAAAATGTAGTGTGTCAATTCTTGTAGAAAATTGTTTCGAGACTCTCTCTCTCTCTCTCTCTCTATATATATATATATATATATATATATATTTATATATATAAATTTATATATATATATATACATATATATATATATATATATATATATAATTCTTTTAAGACTTTTATCACACGCTGTACAATAAATTTTTAGTACATCAAGCGTAGTTAATTGAGAAATGCTTAATATAATTTTATTTTGTCATACTATAAAATATAGTAAATTATTGTTTTTACAAAAAATTTTAATTTCGATATTTTAATATCTATGTATGTGTCAGAACTTCCTAAAAACCCTTTGAATATTTTAGTGATATAGCCGTCTGTCTGTGTTCCGCTAATTTCCGTTAATTTGGAGACAGTTTTACAAAAATTTACTAAGTCCCTTATTTCGCGAAATTCTCACCAATCATTACACACAGATGGAGAAAAGAACTCTTTTCTACACATGACTGACTATTGTAGATTTGCTGGTCAAAAAAACACAAAACAATTACACAAGTATAATCTCTCATGAATGGAATGTCTCATGAATGGATCCATGTGTTATGGATCTATGTTTTGAGTCATAATATGTATGCGTAGACATTTTATTGAAATTAAGAATCTTGATCACTTGTGTGTGCACAAGCAGTACATTTTGTGTCAAAGGATTTTATAAGAACGCCAGATTTTCCAGATATGAATTAAATTTCATATTTTATATTTTATTTTACACTAGAATGACCTGCGTTGTCTAAGTCCTAAATAAGCATCCGCTGCGTAAAACATACAGATACAATTGACACCACTCAATTTCCAAATCATCTGTTCTGAATCAAAATCATTACCACCTTTCGATTTTGTCCTAGTCCTTCAGTTTCAACGGATGAGTAGTCGTGTCCAACATTTAACCACGTAAGAGCAGAAATGGACATTGCTTCTGGAGCAAACTGGAGAAGGAACGGAATCGAAAATCTCGATTTATAGACTTTGAGTTCAAAATACACATAAAATCAAGAAATAGAGTAATTAAAAATATTAGAAAATGAAGATATACATCATTATTTTCGGATGCAAAGAAATCGAAAAATAATAAATAAAGCATACATATTTCGATATATAAAAAAAAAATAAATACGTATGAAGACATTTTTATGAAATAGGTTCAAAAATCAATAGAAATAATGTTATTTTGCCTATCCGATGTTATCAAGATTGAAACTCGGGGATAATATTTTTGATCGGTAAGAAATCGGTTAGTGTGAAAATCGCTCAAAATCATACTTCAACATGAAAGAACATAACCAGTGGTCAGTACCGAATTTCATTTCTGTCCGATTTTCCTCAACACACACACACATACACACACACACACACACACACACACACACGCGCAAATACGCCCTCACATGCACGCATACACACACACACACACACATATATATATATATATGTGTGTATATATATATATATATATATATATATATATAATTGAAGAATTTTTGTTTTACTTGTATTATACTCGTATATACCTGAGATAGATCATTAATAGAGAATGTTTTGTATAACATAAGTGAAAGGAAGATGGTCTGAAATGTAAATGAAACATCAAAAATACGACAAGCCATTGAATATTTTAAAAAAACATAAGAAAACATTATAAATAAAACAGGTACTAAATTGGTATAAAATACCCCCTTTTTCCCTGCTCCATATAAAAGTTAAGGAATGGAATAAGAATTTCATGTGGTAAAGAGGGTTGAATACATTTTTGTACAACACATTAAGATGAACTTACTGATATAAATCATATATATAATACCGGTACTTAAGGTACTAATCCCCTTGTTCCCTGCATAATCATACATGGTGTAAATGAAAGAAATGTCTTTAAATATGAAAAGTTGAAAACAGGAACATTGGTTTGCAGGATGAGCTAAGGCTTTTCCAGATCCCATTTTTTTTTAAATTGAATAAATTGAATAAATTGATTAAAGTGAAAAGCATTTCCGAAGCCATGTATGTTATCAAGGACCATACATGTTTCTTTAATGCGGATTCTACATTTCTGTGTGCGTTAATGTAAATTGCATTACAGAAATAATGCACATGTCCCGACGTAGAAGAAAATACAAATTGGATAAGATATATAAGAATTCAAATATAATAATTAAATATACCAGCATGTGGCTAAGTATTTAAAGGAGAATATAAAGTAATGAAATGGTATAAGAATATAATAATATAAAAGTATTTACCCCTTGCGCTGCTTAGCTGTGTCGATTACATGATACTGACTAAGCATTTTTTCTTAATACAGGTTACAGCTAACTCTATATACTAAGGTTTCAACTCTTAAAAGTGAAACGTGGAGATGAAAGATTATTTAAAATTGTTTGAGAATGACCTGTCAATATGTTGCTCTAATTGTAGTGAGGTGTTGAATATAAAATTAAAATGTGTTTCAATAAAAGAAATAATAAGGTTTGGAGGGAAGGTAGTTTGGATAGTGGTGTTTATGAATTTTAAAAGATGTTAAGATTTGCTTTGTAGTAACAAGGTGTACTTGACATTTTATTCTTAATAACTGGTTATTAATAATATTTTATATACTGATTTTGAAAGACTGGATGAATAATGTTGAAGTCTATATTCTTTGAAGTTATAAGTTTCCATTTTGTCGTATATTTTGAATTTTAATGTGTATGCATTTTGAATTTTTAACTAGCGTCTAGATAATTGATCCAGTTGGATGCATATACATTTTCGATTAGTTGTAGATTACTTGGATAAAATTTAAAGTTTAATATATAGGTGCTTCATTAGTAATTCCAGTTATAATTGAGTCATCAATAAATATGTACATGATTTGACTGCTGAAAGGGTATTGGATTTTGTAAAAATGTAGATAAAGGTTGTTCAGTATTGTAGATGAGATTCCTCCCTGTGGCATTCCCTTTTTTAATTTGTATATACAATTTCCTTGAGATATACACTGTTTGAACAGAATGCATTTTAATAATGTTGTGAATTTTGGAAAATATATGTTTTTTGAATGAATAAATTGTTCATATAAATTTATTATGACTTTATATAAATCATTAATATCAATGTTATTAAAGAGGTCTTTGAAATCAAAAGTTTTAATATCATGTATGTAAGGTAGTTGTTTTAGGTGATTAATCAGTTTTAAACTATCTTTGATTATATGTGTTTGTTGTGTAGTGAAATGATCATAAATTTGATTTAGTATAATTAGAAATTGTTTTTCAGCAGCATTGGTGTATGAATGAAATCCTATAGTAACAGTTCTAAAAGAAATTGGTGATTTATGGAATTTAGGTATAAGTATCAGATAAGGAAAATTAAGATTGTGTTTTTGTTTAAGATGTTTGTAGTAAGCAATAATTTGTTTACTTATTATAGTGATATTTGAATTTACAGGAGTTAATGAAATTGAGGTATGGAGTGGCAGTTTGAGTTTGTCCAAATATTTTTTTTGCAAATAAATGCATAATTACTTGATGCCTTATCAACATAAGTGATTACAAATTTGTCTTGTAATAACTTGATCTCCTTAAAGATGTCTTGGTAATTATGCGTATAATTTGCCTTAGGAAATTGTTGAATCAATTGTTTTACATGCTAGGTGCCAATCCGGTGGTCGAGCGGTCAGAAGCATGCGTTTCCGTCTAGATTGCCGGGTTGCGGGTTCGAATTCCGCCAACTGTCATGGATGTTGTCATGTCGAGGCCAAGTCAGCCTTCGGGGAGCTTCTATAAATGTGAAGCTGCAAATCTCCTCCCCTTCGCCGTGGGATACCCTACATGGTTCTTGTGGATGTGATGCGCAGACGCTCCTTCACCACGGGGGAATTAGTAACCAACGAACATGCCAAGGGACGTGTACTTGCCAGCTCTCAAAAGCTTCAAAAGGGCAGTGATATTTACCTGAAAATATATATATATATATATATATATATATATATATATATATATATATATATATATATATATACTTATCTAGATCAATGCCAAAAGCTTGTATTATTTTCTCTTTATTATATAGTAGTGGTAGTCTGTATTTGGATCCATAGCTGAGAAATAGTTTGAGATTAGGTTCCTGAATTAAATTGAAAATGTCGGTAATTACATGTCAATGATGTTTGTCAGTAAAGGGTAGATAGCATGATTCAGTACACGTACAAGATACAGAGTTGTTCAACTGTTTTGATAAAAGATTGTAGTTGTATGTTTTACGCCCTAATGGTACTAGATATTTATATGCTTTAATTATATTAATATTTTTAATTGGAAAAAAACGGATTGGAATGTTTCAAAGATTTGTGTAAAGTTGAAATAATTAAATATAATTAATAACACAATAAGATTGGTTGGTTTTTTCTTTTTGGTGTGAAAGTGTGAGGTGAACATCTAGTAGTCTTGCTCTTGTTAATAAAAGGTCAAAAACAAGGTGACCACAGTTTTTTTTTTTGTTATTAAGATCTATAAGTGAAGTTTATTTAAATGCTACTTTTTGATAGAAAATACCTAGTTTCTGATTTTTTTTTTGAAATCATAGTTACATTCAAAAAGTATAGGGATTATTTAGTTGAGATTTGAAGTCTAAGTTCAAGGAATGTTTGTTTTTGTGTATTCCCCTCTGAGTGCGTGTGGTTTTGTGAGTATGTGTCTGCATCAAAAAATACACTGTTGGAGTTTTAATTGAAGCATTAAATAAATCATTTTTAACTATATTGTAACCATTGCCAATTTGATTTAGTCCAAAAGGAAAAGCAATATTATGCTTTAAAATGTATTTATTTTCATAGAAAATTCTGTCAGATGAATTTTGAATTAAATACAAAATAGAAATAATAACTTAATCAAAACCATGTTTGTAAAAATGTTCATACTCAAATTGATTTTCTGAATTACGATCTTTGTCATAATGTTTCATGTTATTTCTATGTACATCTATTCTAAGATGTAATGGTGCACCAGTCTGTCCCACATATGCCATTTGACAGACAGAACATTCAAGCTTGTAAATTCATCAAAAAGCTTCACAGAAAGTAAGTGAATTCTTATCGCAGTTAATTTGACTTGGTGCCGCATTGGGGCAAGTTTAAAGTTTTTGTTTTTGTAGGTTTGAAATCTATAATCCTTATGTCCTATGGAATCTATCACATTGTCTTCACACTGAATTGGGAAACTGGATGTCGATCGTTGGTATGCCCTATTCATATCCAAGTACCGGGCACAGGTTTTTTTATTTTCATTTTGGCCAGTCGCTAAAGTATCATGTTGTATATTCATATTTGTGAAAAGTTAAGCAATATTGCTTGGGAGTTATACAAGGAAATAAACAATTGAAATTATACATAATAGTTGTATGAAAAGTTTTGGGCATGCCTTGATTATATAAATTACAAAAAATGGCCAACATGAAGTCGGCTGCATAATAACACCTTTAACTTCTCTACATAGCTAGAAGAAGAAATATACTTTCCCAAATATTCATAATCGTAAACCAAATGATTACAAAAATGTACTTCCAACATTCCCTTGGACTTGTTGAAGATTTATACTATCCCTTAAAAACATAATTATCATATAAAATGATTTCAAACCAGTGTGCAAAAATTCAGTGTAGCAAAAGGTTTCCTGCATATTGTCCAAAAAATATTTCGATTCAATAAGAGTTTTGAAGAAAGGGCATATATATATATATATATATATTTTTGAACCGGACGGAGGAACGTCATGGAAATATCTGGCATAAAGCCCTGTTGAAATTTGAGATGATTTGGACCCTCCTTTTTCTGGAAATTAAGTCGGTTTCTACAAGTAATGCATTGCGAACGTGAACTTTTCTGCGAAATTTTGGTTTTAAATCTTCAGTACAGGTAATCCCTTTTGTATCGGAACCAGAAGTTCCAACTGAAATCTTTGGCACGTTTATACATCTCAGGCACTCTAAATTATATATTCTTGAATTGTAATGGTTTAACTGAATTTTAAGAGAAGTAAAATAGAATTGTATTTAATTTCATGATTTAAGAAGTAACATTATGTTTGATTTAATAATAAATAGTGATTGATACTTTGAGCAGAGCAAAAATTGAAATAATGATTGTTAATAATAAAGGAAGCTCTGAATTATTTGAAATGATAAATTAAGTAAAGTTATGTTGATGAATATGCAAGTGATTAAAATAAATAGATTTGTTTAAATTGATAAATGTGCTTTCATTCTTGTATTTCCTCATGCTCTTTGCTCACTGAATACCATCTAGAATATAATTCTTCTAGACTGGGAAACCTTCATCTAATAAATGCCTGGGTTAATGTTAATGTTAATGTTAACGTTAATGTTAAGTTAAATATGACAATTACCACTATTTTTGTTTTTGCTGTAATTTTTATGATCACTGGCCTTGTGTGTAGCGGAATCGGTACTCGCAGGTTGGTTCTGAAACCGCTACCACAAATTGGCGCCGTTCCTTTCCCAGAGTGTATCAGGGAGAAATGTATTAAATTTTTATGAAGGAATGCAAGAAAAAAATTTATTTGATTTGTGTGTATAAATTAAGTATTGCAGAAATTATATGCCAAAGTAAGTGGGAATTTCTTTTTTTGGTGCAAAATTATTTGAATCATAAATGGGCAAGAAGGTATTTTTTTCTTGAATATTGCTATAAATTGAATATAAAAGTGCAAAAAGCACAAAAGCCCATATGCACCTGATTATTATTTGTCTAATTGATTATTTGATGCATATATATTCCTTGATTCATGTATGACACACACATAAGCATTTACAAAATTTTATTCTATATGATATGTATAAGTGATTTAAAAATTTTTGAAAACACACACATTCTAGAAAGTAAATGCAAAAATATAATTCACATACACAATTGTTCAGAATTCTGGTGAATGAACAAAAATTAAAAAGAAACATACAAATTGTGCTTCTCTGTGTTTTGAGAAATAAGTGAAAGAAAGTGAAACTAGCTTCGAGATAAACTGTGCTTAAGTGTTACAAACTGTGTTAAAATGCCTCGAAACAGTAAGAATTCTCGTGCAAGTAGGAGTAGAGACTCCTCTGCACAACCGAACATGACAAACCGTGTGCCTTCGGTGTCTACGCCACGACTTTCTCCAAATTCTGGCAGATCAGCCTCTGCAGTCAGAGACTCAAACAAATTAAAAGTTGGGATCGGATCACCTGAAACCGCTACCACAATATATATATATAGATATATATATATACATATATATATATATTATTTTAGGATGTAAGATTATATCATAATGACCGCTGTAGTGTTTTTTTAAAGTTTGTAAATTTTCAGTGGTGCATTTATCTGATTAATGTGTACTTTAATAAATACTGCATCAATTTCACATAATTAGACGTCGAATGTGTAGCTATGAATTCTTTAATACCCATCCAATCAACGAGATTAAATAGTCAAATACATTCCAATAAAGACACTTACGAAAGACAATTTAAGGCTCTTGTAAAATTTCGCTATTCATTTGACATTTAAATGACGTGAATGAAAAATGGATACTTAAATTGCCTACTTTACTATAGATTTAATCGCCATCAAGTGGTGTTAATGTTTGATGGATATTGTGAAGTGCTGAGAATGAAATTAAATTATGTACCAGAAAATTATAACTAATATTAATTATATGTCAAGCGCTCATTTGTATATTAGCCGATTATTTCAATCCATATTTTGATTTTACAAATGCGATATATATTATTTAACTGATCATTAATTGCATACCTCAACTATTTAGGTAGAAAGACTTAAAACTCATCTTGATTTAAAACTCATATCTTTTAAAATACGATTCAATCAATATCGGACTGTTCAAGTTCCGCCCAACCGATTTTAACCAATCTGCATTTAAATAAAACACATTGCGAATACGGTTACTCAAATGCTCTATATAATTTAGGTTACTCTCAAACAGAACCAGTTGATTTTCTTACTAATTTTGTCTGATCAAGCGATAAAATCTTTCAGTTAATAGATTTAATACATCAGTTGTCAGGCAGCCAATACTTGGTAACGTGACTTTTAATTTAGAAGCCTTGCATAAATAGTAATAGCGGAATTTATATGATTTGTAGTCATCTCTCCCCGCTTTGGTGCACATTTTATGACTAGCACACAGACCAAAAGGTGGCAAGGATTTACGATGCAAATATTTAATTAAATTTATTCCAGACCATACAACGAATTACCGAATGCCGAACAATTCTTTCAAGGAACAACAAATAAATAAATTTCTGCTAGGCTTGTTGCATCTTAAATACGTGTGCTAAACACGTTAAACCCTCTGCATTGAAATATGACCAAATTGATGAAAGAAGGACACTAGGTTGAAAAGGCGCAATATGATTTAAATCGTCAGTGTAATCCAAAGAAAAGCTATCATATGCATTGAAGTTAAAAACACATTTTAAAGCACAGATCTAAAGAAATTAGCTGCAAAACATGTCACTATCTTCTTGTTTAAGGCAGTTTAAAATAAATTGCTTAAATTCGGTAGCAACCGCCACGTCTGCACTGTCTTGCGGGTAAAATAATAAAAAAAATCTGATGTGGGCAGCACATGACTTTCCCTGCAGACTTATATTCACATTCTCTTTATTTTAATTAAATTTAATTCACTTTTAATTCAATAATTTTTTCATTTGATAACTGAACTTATTACTTTCCTTATATACATAATGTATAAGGAAAGTATTGTGACGGGGTCGAAAATTCGAATTCGAGTTTTCGACGGGAGAGCACGTTTCAAGCATCCCTGATCACGAATCAAACATTTTTGAAGTGATGTCTGTGTGTGTGTATGTGTGTGTGTGTGTGTGTGTGTGTGTGTGTGTGTGTGTGAAAGTATGTGTGTGTGTCAGTGAGTCTGGGGAGACGATAACTGACGAACGAATGGACCGATTCGAACCAAATTTGGTACAAAAATCACAATCCGTAAACACTGGAAGCCTATTGTTTTTATACGTGATCGAATGTTCACAACCCCCCTAAATTATCGAATGAAATTCTGAAAAAATCGTTAAAAAATCAAAACCGCTAATAAAGTTACGCAAATAGACATTTTTTATGTAATTTTTCATAAGGAAACGATTGGCATAAATTTTAGAACGCTAACATGAACCGTTCTCGAGATATTGTACATTTTTCAAAAAAATTATGAAAAAGTCACATAAAAAAAAAAAAATTCCTATTGAGAAACATGTTCACTTTTCATATGTAATACCATGCGATAAATTGAGTGACATCATTCTTGTGGATCTAGCTCGTTCCATTCATGAAAAAATATACTTTGAATAATACTTTTGTATTAGAACGCCAATAGTCATTTATCTGCTGTAAGAATAACTTTTTTCTTAGTCCATAACTCTTGGCGAGATTTTGGCGACGAATTTGGCGGAATGTCGCCTACTTGGCGACTTTTTTGAAATGTTGCCAAATTAATGAAAATCTCGCCAAATGGATAAAAATGATGCTAAATCAATGAAAATGACGACTAATTGTCGAAAATTCAATATCTTGGAAAGAATATTTGTATCTACTATAAGAAAATCCTATTACTTTCCTTATATACATAATGTATAAGGAAAGTATTGTGACGGGGTCGAAAATTCGAAATCGAGTTTTCGACGGGAGAGCACGTTTCAAGCATCCCTGATCACGAATCAAACATTTTTGAAGTGATGTCTGTGTGTGTGTGTGTGTGTGTGTGAAAGTATGTGTGTGTGTGTGTGTGTGAGAGAGTCTGTGAAGACGATAACTGACAAACGAATGGACCGATTCGATCCAAATTTGGTACAAAAATCACAATCCGTAAACACTGGAAGTCTATTGTTTTTATACACAATCGAATGTTAAGAACACCCCTAAATTTTCAAATGAAATTTGGAAAAAATAGTCAAAAAATCAAAACCACTAATAAAGTTACGCATATAGACATTTCTTATGTAATTTTTCATTAGAAAACGATTGACATAAATTTTAGAACGCTAACATGACCCGTTCTCGAGATATTGCACATTTTTCAAAAAAATTATCAGAAAGTCATATAAAATAAAAAAAAATATTTCCTCTTGAGAGACATGTTCACTTTTCAGTAATACTATGCGATATATTGGATGACATCATTCTCGTGGATCTAGCTCGTTCCATTCATGAAAAAAGATACTTTGAGTAATACTTTTGTATTTGAACGCCAATATTCATTTATCTGCTGTAAGAATAACTTATTTCTCTGTCCATTATGCTTGGCGAGATTTTGGCGACGAATTTTGGCGGAATGTCGTCAATTTGGCGACTTTTGGAAATGTTGACAAATTAACGAAAATCTCGCCAAATGGATAAAAATGACGCTAAATCAATGAAATGACGACTAATTGTCGAAAATTCAATATCTTGGAAAGAATATTAGTATCTACTATAAGAAAAACCTATTTATTTTACTGTAAAAGTGGTAAATTCATTACGTTATATAAGGAAAGTCATGTGTTGCCCACATCAGATTTTTTTTAAAGGTGGTGTAGAGAAAATACGAAAAAACTAAAATATCTCGAGAACGGCTAAACCTAGTGTAATGGGGTTGGTCTTATTATTTTCTTTGTTAAAAATTACGTATTAAACAAGCTTTTAGTGGATATATCTGAGCATATGTAGTTTTTTATTTTAGATTTCGGCGATTTTTTCGGGCCATTTTGCAAAAAAAAGGCAGGTTATTTTTTTCCGAATCATACCAAAATCTAATCTGCACCAGGATGTCCTACAAGTGACTTATCTACTGAATTTTGTGAAATTCGGTCGATTAGTTTTTTGATACAGTGGATACAAGCTATTGCGGGCCATTTCGCAAAAAATTGGATTCTTTTATCCCGAATCGTACCCAAAACTAATCAGCACCAGATTCGTCCATAAGTTATTTACTTACCAAATTTTATGAATTTCGTTCATTAGTTTTTGAGTTAGAGTGGATACAATATCTGCACAGACAGACTGACAGACACACAGACAGATGCACAGACAGACACACACACAGACGTCACGCCAAAAATAGTTTTTTCGTATTCTAGAGGTCTCGAAACGTGTAGATCCGTCGAAAACTTGAGATGCGATTTTCGGCATGATTCCAATACTTTCCTTATACATTACCATGTATTGCAGGGAAAGTAAAAAGTCTTGTTAAAATCCTTACTGTGTTGTGTAGCATTTGACACGCATGTACTCTCTTTCGTTGGGATAAGCTATGTTTACCACATAGATTAGGAACACCAGCATATATAGATACAACTAAAAATTCATAAAATATTCGCAGTGTAAATAATTTGTTTTTATTAGAGTACGAAAATACTACTCCATTTATGCCGAAGCTTTAAATCGTGCGTATTCCTCGATAAGGTAAAATAAAAATGAAATTGGATTAAATACGCATTTTTTATGCACTTTAATACAAATGAATGCAATGGTATTGATGCACGGATTCAATTTATAGACCATTTGAAAGCCATTATTCGATATTTCTGATGATGTCAAGATGAAAATTGCATGCCAGTACTTTCAATAACCATTTTGTCTAAATGTCGCTCAAATCTGCACTTCAACATGAAATAATTAAGGAAATAATCCGAATTAAAATAAATATTTCCTAGGTATATCGCTCAATGACCTAAACTACCATTGTGCTACATTTCTTAGCTGTGGGTAACTGAGATTCACACTACGCAATCGACAAACCGAAAGACAAGCAAACAAAGAAACATATTACTTTCCTTATATACATAATGTATAAGGAAAGTATTGTAGCCGAGACGAAAATTCGAATTTGAGTTTTCGAAGGGAGAGCACGTTTCAAGCATCCCTGATAACGAATCGAACATTTTTGAAGTGATGTCGGTGTGTGTGTGTGTGTGTGTGTGTGTGTGTGTGAGTGAAAGTATGTGTGTGTGTGTATGTGAGTCTGTGGAGACGATAACTGGCGAACGAATGTACCGATTCGAACGAAATTTGGTACAAAAATTACAATCCGTAAACACTGGAAGCCTATTGCTTTTATACGCAATCGAATATTCAGAACCCTCCTAAATTTTGAAAAAATCATCAAAAAATCAAATCCTCTAATATGGTTGCGCAAATACACATTTCTTATGTAATTTTTCAGTAGAAAACGATTGATATAAATTTTAGAACGCTAACATGAACCGTTCTTGAGATATTGCGCATTTTTCAAAAAACTTATCAAAAAGTCATATAAAATTAAAAAAAATATTTCCTATTGAGAAACATGTTCACTTTTTTTATGTAATACCATGCGATAAATTTGATGACATCATTCTCGTGGATCTAGCTTGTTCCATTCATGGAAAAAGATCCTTTGTGTAATACTTTTGTATTTGAACGCCACTAGTCATTTATCTGCTATAAGAATAACTTATTTCTCCGTCCATAACGCTTAGCGAGATTTTGGCGACGAATTTGGTGGAATATCGCCAACTTGACGACTTTTTAAATGTTGCTAAATTAACGAAATACTCGCGAAAAGGATAAAGATGACGCTAAATCAATGAAAATTCGACTAATTGACGAAAATTCAATATCTTGGAAAGAATATAAATATCTACTATAAAAAAAATCTATTTTTCTTTTCTGTTAAGTAGTAAATTGATTGTATTATATAAGGAAAGTCATGTGTTGCTCACATCAGATTGTTTAGTAGGTACTAGAACGAATATTTATTATTATACTGAAGATGATAATTTTAATTAATTAATTAATATTAATTGAACTATTGCTAGGAGAACGTGACGAAACAAAATGCATACAATTGAGTTAGAAAAGTACTCTTTACTTCCATGAAACCATGCAATAATTATACACAAATCTATGAAAATACGTTATTGTGATTTAAATGTGTTACTCTGATTTTATTGTTTTCCTAAATTCTAATTTGTTAAACTTAATTTTCAAATTCTGAAAACGTATAAACTATTTTGTATTAGGAATCTCGAATATTAGAATTATTTTTATACTTCATAATCATTTGTAAAATTAGGTTTCAATTTGAAATCTTTCACAACTTGCAAGTTTCATATGCGCGAGTATATTCAAAGCCCTACTTTTTGCTACTATTACTTAGAGGCAAGTTTCAGAAATGTGTATTTTGCAGTTTATTCGCAATACAGTACCAAAAATTGTTAATATTTTTTGTAGTATAAGAAAAAATCTTATTAATGTAATAAGCCAGTTAATATAATATATGTATGTTAAGTCGGCATCTAAATATAAGCAGTTATGGCAGACAGGTATATTTAAAAAGGTTTTTAATTTACGTTATTCCGCAAATCCCTATAAAGCAGGGATGGACAAACTTATTTACAGTAGGGCTGAATGAGAAAAATACGATGTATGGAGGTCATAAGCTTACATTTATTATTTCCCCCTCAAAATTATTTTAATTAATTAAATATTCATAATACAAATCAGTGATAAGTGCCTACTGAACTGTTTTTAAATTCATTGAAACAGTTTTTAATGAGGTGTAAGATGACTGCAACTGTCGTTGAGTTTTCAGCATTTTTTCATAATCTGGGATAAACAGTGAGTAGGTTATTGTCAAATGAAAAGAGGTATACTCATAAGTATTCCCCTTTTCTACCTTCTATGGTTGAAAATACTTGTTCGCATAAATATGAGGATGCAAATATTGCCCTACATTTTTGGGTGTCAAAAAGGTATGTGCGCATTGGATTCCACTCAAGCTTAAAGGATGTTCTTATCAAATAGTGCAAGGGAACTTTCAAAATGTGCAACTCTGGTACCTCAAAACATGTTTTTGACATTGTAACAGGTGACGAAACGTATATTCATTCCTATGAACCCGAAACAAAACAACAAAAAACTGTTTGGTTGTTTCAAAATGAACCAAATTCTACAAAGTTGTCTGTGCACGAAGTGTTTCAAAGTCAATTAGTGCTTCTTTTTAGGCACGTTGAAACAGTTGCTTTGGAAGAGCGTAAAACAGTAAATGCTGACTGGCATACAACAATTTATTTATCAGGAGTAGGTACTCAGATCAGAAAAATAATGCGAAACGTCGCATTCTTCGTCCTCATGAAAATGCAAGGTCACACATTGCAATTTAAACTCTTATTTAAAGCATGAAAAATTGATTTGATGAGTCATTATTCGTATTCGCCTGATTTAGCAACCAACGATATTTTCTTGTTCCCAACTATCAAAAATAAAATTCAAGGTCAACGATTTAACAGCCTATAAAAAGGAGTTTCAGCCTATAAATCACATGTTTCTGCGATAACAATTTCTGAATAACATAAGTGTTTTGAAAATTGGTTTATTCGAATGAAAATTGTATTAATCTAAAGTGAATATTTCTGAAAGCAATAAAATGATTTATTTTCATACAAAAATAGTTTGTGCATCATTTTCTAAAAGCTTACATATTAACCCACGTAGTAGTTTATAATCTATACATTACTTGTATTTTTATGAATTTTAGTAATTAGACAATGACTTATTATTTGCCAAGAAAAAATAATTTCATAAAATATCAATATTTTAATAAAAGAACAACATAGAATTTTTATAAAACCATCTGCCCGGTACAGCACGAATATATATAGTACAATATACGAGAAAGACTTCTATCTGAACTAATAAAATATTATGTAATCATGCTAGAAATATGTATATTTAGCTTATTGTACATAGCACAAACATTATATTCACGTATTAAATATGTAACATCTAGCGAGAAATATCCAGAGATTCGTTTTCTCATCAGAAAAATCTGATTGGGCAGCACATGACTTTCCTTAATGTAATGAATTTATTCATTTTACAGTCAAAACATAATGTGTAAGATCCACTGAACAATTTTCAACGTTGAATAGCGACATCCATTTGGTGATTTTCCGGATGACATCTTATAAAACTATTTCAAAATACCCAATGTAGCTCTAAATAAGCATCAGTATTAATATCATCCTTAATTCGCGACAATGTTCATGTATTAAAATAATTTAGTAATTGTTTCATCAATTAATCCTCCTTTTTATTAATTTAGCGTAGGTTTCGTAATTTTGAAGATATTTTCGCCAATCTGGGGTGAAATGTCGCCAGTTTGGCGATATTTCACCTACGTTGCTAGATTCTTCGCCGAGTTTTCCAAATGCATCGGCAAGTGTTACAGACAGACGGAGGGAAAATCATTTCTTGTACAAGGTGGCCACTGAAAAACTAAAGGGTTTGAAAAAGTCATAACTTGTTCGTTTTCAATCTTTTTTATTTTCTTCTTTTACATGTTATAGAGCATCCCTTAGAGATTAAAATGGCTCCATATGATTTCCAGCAACGACTTAAACTCGTTGGTTTTTTTTATTCCACTGAAAGGTCAGTTATTAAAACTCAGGGAAAATTCCGGTAACATTTTAATGTCATAGTATCTCCTCGCGATGACATTATTTGGAACCTAATCGCCCGGTTTGAAACAACTTGATCAGTAAGCGATCTTCCGGAAAGGTCCATTATTCACATTTGTAGGGATTTTAAAGAGCTATAAATTCGTGCTTATTGTTGAAAGCTAACTCTTTCAGTTTTTTTGCGATATAGTCATTACAACTTGAAAAAAGGAAATTATTCAGTCGGCTTCAATTTGAAAAGAAGATTACACATTTTTGTCGTTTACTAATTATATCTATATTTCATAGTTTACTACACATTTCGAGTTAAAATTAAGAAAATTAAAAAATAAAAAATAAACGGTCGGAGATCAGCGTTTTAAAGTTCCTTCGAAACAGTTCGAAATATTAAATTATTTAAATTATTTTCATATATTCTTAATCAAGACCCTATCGCCCACAAAACAAGAAAAAGTATTTACACTTTTATCTACTAGATACGGTAGTATAAGCGTCCAAAGCGTTTACCTTTTTCGTAAAGCTCCGTTCTTTTACAGAGAAACCCTTATATTATTCACATCAAAGACATTGATAACTGCCCATATCACTTTGGATTAACTGATGAACGTCGACAAACATTATGGAGAAAAAAAAAAGATGTGCTGTTCATGAATAAATTCACGTCCCATCCTACACCTTTCTGGTAGGTCGGACAGTCTGGGTCTCAACAAAAACAGCGTCCCATCCAACAGACTTTCGCTTGAAAACCAACTTTCATTTCACCCAACATTACATCCGAATCTCAACTACTGTATCTTGGTGTCAATTAATATTTAAAAAGTTCACAATCTCCAGTTAATTTTAAAGTCTCTGCTCCACAAAATTGAAGAAGCTAAATCGGACATTGAATTGTCTTAAATGATCGACCTTTTGGGGGCTACTGGAAGAATAAAATCTGTATAGAACAATGTAGAAGCAGAAATAATTACCAAGTGCTTTTAGAAAGGTGGTTTTAAAGAGATTGAGGTAGCTCAAACTGATTCAAATGGAGATGATTGATGTAAAATTTTGCTAAAAGTCATAGAAAAAGTCGAATTTACGAGCATATCGTTTGAAGAATGTACTCTTACGTACTCATTTGACTCGAATGCGCAACAGAAGAAGGAAACAGAGAAATATCCTATATAGTCAGGGAACATGCATCAACAGAAACATTTGATTATGAAGATGAAGTGAAAGGGGAATCGAAGTGGGAGTAGCAAAGTGTCAGTATCATAAATTACTCTGATATTTTTAAAGTGTTGGTCGAATTAAAAACGTTTTGCTGTAAGTATAATGAGAGAAATGCGTTAGATTTCGTCTCATAATTAAAAATCCAGTTTTGAAAGAAATGTTAATTAACACCTTTCCAAACATCAACTGATTAATTTTTACATAAGGTAAATTAAATTCTAATATTACTTTCCTTATACACATAATGTATAAGGAAAGTATTGTGACGGGGTCGAAAATTCGAATTCGAGTTTTCGACGGGAGAGCACGTTTCAAGCATCCCAGATCACGAATCAAACATTTTTGAAGTGATGTCTGTGTATGTGTGTGTGTGTGTGTGTGTGTGTGTGTGTGTCAGTGAGTCTGTGGAGACGATAACTGACGAACGAATGGACCGATTCGTACGAAATTTGGTAAAAAAAATCACAACCCTTAAACACTGGAAGCCTATTGTTTTTATACGCAATCGAATGTTCAGAACCCCCCCTAAATTTTCGAGTGAAATTTTAAAAAAATCGTCAAAAAATCAAAACCACTAATAAAGTTACGCAAATAGACATTTCGCACGTAATTTTTCATTCGAAAACGATTGACATAAATTTTAGAACGCTAACATGAACCGTTCTCGATATATTGCACATTTTTCAAAAAAATTATCAAAAAGTTATATAAAATAAAAAAAAACATATTTCCTATTGAGAAACATGTTCACTTTTCATATGTAATACCATGCGATAAATTTGGTGACATTATACTTGTAGCTCATTCCATTAATGAAAAAAGATACTTTGAGTAATACTTTTGTATTTGAACGCCAATAGTCATTTATTTGCTGAAAGAATAACTTATTTCTCCGTCCATAACGCTTAGAGAGATTTTGGCGACGAATTTAGTGGAATATCGCCAACTTGACGACTTTTTAAATGTTGCTAAATTAACGAAATACTCGCCAAATGGTTAAAGATGACGCTAAATCAATGAAAATGACGACTAATTGATGAAAATTCATGTTTACAAATGAGAGAGAAATGATGTTTACAAATGTTTACAAATGAGAGGTTTTACTGTATATATTTTCAAGTGTATCTTTTTAGGTTGCAATGCAAACCCTGTGAGCCGGGATGCCTCTTCAACCTTCTGAGAGCTGGGAGGTATTCTTCTACCTGTTAATCATCTTGTTGCTCCAAACTATGAGCTGAGCCGGACGGCCTATGTTGTGGAAAATTAATCATGTGCTATGATACACATAAGGGGATATTAATACAAAAATCTAGTACTTTATTTTACGATAAATGTTAATTATATTGTTATATTACAAAAAATTGTTACTTATTGTATAGAATAAAATAATTCAAAACAAGTTGAGCTTAGCAAGATAAATCTGATGTGGACAGCACATGACTTTCCCTGTAGACTCACATTCACGTTCAATTTATTTCCCCAATTTATTCATTATAGTGAGTTGAATTGAATAAAATCACACCCATAATTTATAAAAATTACACTAAATATGTATTTTTAATTCAATTTTCTTTCACATTTGGTTACTGGACTTATTTTCAAAAGTGGTGTAGCGAAAATGTGAAAAACTAAAATATCTCGAGAACGGCTAGACCCAATATAATGGGGTTGGTGTTATTTTTTCATCATTAAAAATTACGTATAAAACAATCAAAATATATTTCATTGATATATTTCAGAATCCGTAATTTTGAACAATTTACAACGTAGTTAAAAAAGTGTTTATGACTTTGTTCATTCATTCTGTCTATCTATCTGTCTGTCTGTCTGCCCGTTTGCTCGATAACTGGCGTAAAAATGACTTCATCAAAATGAAATTCTAGAATGTTGTTCAGACATTCTGTGGGACATATGGGAATATAAATGAATAATATCCCAAAATTAGTTTTGGATTGAACGCGGGTTGAAAAAATGAAATGCATTGAACTCCATGGGACCTAATTTTTCAAACATTTTTAAGAGAATTTAAAATTCACAAATTGCTTTGAAAATTTTAGGAAATATTCAAATTATCCCATGACAAATATGAAGAAAAATTCAGAAAAATATAGTCTGTAGTTATTCAAATAAAAATTAAAATATTAATTAGACCCCAGTTATCTGAAGAGATCACATGACCCATTTCAAAATAAAATACTGCATCCATCTTGTGTTAAAATCGTCAATTATAAAGTTATCTTTAATTTATATTTAGTGCTGTATCCGTCCTACATCCGCTTTACTTTTGCTTAATTTCTCTGCATCAATGTTCTGAAACAACGCAGTTACAATATATTTGAGTATAAATGATCATCCAACTTTGATTATTTCTATAACGAAGTCTAATTTTCACTTATAGAGATTGTTAACACATCAAGCTGTAAGGTGAGTTGCATAATAAATGCTGAATTTCTGTAACGCAAAATTATTTAGCTCTAGAGTTTGCAATGTAGCTGATATGAATGAAACATTCATTGATTTTACATAGAGAAGCATACAGTTTTATAACAGACTTTTTCGATGATGTTTAAAGCATAGAGTTAAATTACTTTTACTTCCATGGTTTTAAGTTTTTATTTTAGTATTGTGATGGAATATTTATTGCTTAGAGAGCCAGTCGATTTTTTTTCAATGCCGTCATTTGAATAAAGTTCATTTTTTCGATGAACTTTTAAGTTTTCAAATATAATAAATTTTTGTACTATTGTGATAATTTAAAAAATATACCGCTGAACGTATCGCATTTTAGAGACGTTTAAAAACATTTGCATTGCAGTTGGAAAGTGTTTCATAATCAATGTTGTATGCTTGATTGATCTTTCTGGTTTAATTTAGATTTTGTAATTTTTGCGGGCCATTTTGCAAAAAAACAAAAGGTTATTTTTTTCCGAATCGTACCAAAATCTAATCTGTACCAAGGTGACTTATTTATTATTAACCCACAAGTGACTTATTTATCAAGTTTTGTAAAATTTTATATATTAGTTTTCCGTTAGTGTGGATACAGGCAATTTTTGCGTGTCATTTCGCAAAAAAGCGGATCTTTTATAACGAATCCTATACAAAACTAATCAGCACCAGGGTCGACCACAAGTTACTTTTTACCAAATTTTATGAAATTTGATCCATTAGTATATGAATTAGAGTGGATACATACATTGCACACACACACAAACGCATACGTCAAGCTAAAAATAGTTTTTTACGTATCCTAGCGGTCCCAAAACGTGTAGATCCGTTGAAAACAACTCGTGTTGTGATTTTCGTCAGGATTGCAATATTTCCCCTATTCATTACCATGAATTGCAGGAAAAATAGAAATGAACTCTATACGAATAGACATTTCCCTGATGTATATTTTCAATTTTTTCCTGAATTTTCCCTTCTAAGAAATAAAACCGTTTTCAGTTCTATTTTTGGAGTTATAATTTTATACGGTTCAATTGAACCGTACCAACAGTAAAAATAGATTTATCTCTGTGATCCATTTTTCTTGTTCTATTATAAGTTTCGAATGATTGGGAGGGGGGGGTAGGTACTTCTTTACAGTAAGACTGAAATAAGATATTTCACAGCCTTCTCATTGATTTTAGTCAGGTATATAGGAAAAATTGGATACATGAAATAATAACCTTCTCAAAGCAAACTGTGTACCAAAACATAGGAGAAATACATAAACATAACTTCACCTAAACCTATTTAAATAGCTTTGTGCTTTTACAAGTATTGCTAAGAAATAATTATATTTCTATTCATGTTTTAAAAAATATGCGACAATATTTCGAATCTAAAAGTTGAATAAATTTATATATCAAGAGATGGGGAATTTTCTTTATTGTATTCACTTGGATTTTTCAAATTATGGTTTCATTTAGAAAGTTATATGGTTTCATTCAAATAGAAACCATTGTAAATTTACACTGTACGGTATATAAGTCGCTTATTAATTTCAGAGTTTTTTCTCTTATTTTTTAAAAAAATAATTTTATGAATACTGAATAAAATCGCATGCGATCTGTTGCACTTACGTCCATGTTTTACTCAGCGAAGATGAAAATTCTCACAATTACCAACATTTTTTTACACGATAACCTATATGTGCAAGTTTGTCATAGTGCTATACTGTCGTGGTGCTGCCAAGAGATGCAATAGTGCTGCTAAAGAGAATTTTCTGTATGTAAAAGTGGTTTAGATAGTGGCATATATATAATGGTGGCAAATATTAAGGGTGGCGATATCAGAATTTACTCTCATAACGTTAAAAATATGGACAAAAAAATATGGTTTTTCTTATTGTTCTACCCAGACCGTCCGACCTACCCAAAGGTGCACGGTATTTATTTGGACGGCTGGAAAAGTGCCAGATAATAGAGACCGGAACCCAGTGAGGGCGACAAACACAGAGGCAATATCCTATTTCCCATACCACCAACTTCTCAGAAGGACTTTTGGACCTATATATTTAACGGGCCCGTAGTCTGCGTAAATGCGGGAACAGTTTGGGCAGAGCTGGGAATCTAAATCGGTTAGTCTGAGTGGGAAACGTTGTTATGTCTCACTCAAATGGTATACAGTTTAGTAGAGAGCTAGAACTGTTGCTCTTGGTCAGTGTGACGGGCTGTTTAAAGTTGAAGGCCCAGACCACACAACCAACCCAAAGGCTTATGGTAGTTTAATGTGTGGCCGGAGGCTGTTTAAAGTGTAAAAGACCAATCAATAAATCGTACAGCGTATTTGAAATCAATTATTTAAACTATTAATAATAAACAATGTTATAACATAACTCAAGCTCAAATTAAAAAACTCATAACTCAAGCTAAAGCTAAAGCTTAACATAACTCAAGCTAAAGCTAAAATTAAAAATACACATTAAAAACAAAAAAGAATTCATCTACATAAACTCCCATATATTATGTTTCTGTGTACTTCATGTTCATTGCTTGGAGTACAAATATGGGAACTCTTTCAGGAAGGTATCATATTTAGGGACTCCTTTTGAAAGATTTGAGTTAAAAGTTAGTAACATAATTAAAGGTTCCCAGATAAGTAAAATTATAAACATAATTCAACTAGCGTATGTTGATAAACAAAATCGGGTTCAATCTTTCGGTTCGTCGATGGGAAAGCCTGGTTAAGAAGTTATAAGTAAGTTAACAGTCATCAGTTTAATACTTATTTAGGTTATATTTAGTAACTTACAGATATACTTATATTAAACTAATTTTTATATGCCATGCATTTTACATGGTATTTAACGCGTGCAGACGCCTTCTGTCCCTTATGATTCAATCATCCATACTTAAAACTTTAGAATTTCAATAATAATGGAAACGAAATGTTAAATCTAGGTAAAAGACTTAACGGATTTAATATTTCCTTTTATTCTGATTGAAATTATCAGATAGGAAGAAATGGAGACGCCGCCTATCGCTTATTATTTGAGTCATCCTTATTTAAAACTTCGTTTAATTTGAATAATTACAGAAAATGAAATATATATATTTCATATACACAAAAATATCTTTCATAATATTCAAGTAATTAGAAAATGCAAAGAATAAAGATGTAAGAAAATGTAAAGAAAAACACGATGTAAAATATATGATTGAAAATTAAATGATATGTTAAATCTACGTAAAATATTTATACGGATTTAATATTTCCTTCTATTCTGATCGAAATTATTAGATAGTAAGAACTGTATATATTGAACATACTTAGATCAAATTTGCAAAGTTCTTTCAGAACATTTTCCCGAAAGATAAATATGTTTACAGAAATATTTCTTCTATGAATCCAAAACAAATAAAGATATCTTTCAAACATGAGATTTAAGAATTATTCCAATAAAACTAAATATATAGAAAAGAAATAGGTTTCATCGCTATTTGCTACATTCACCAATCTCCTATTTTTCTGTCTATAAATAAAATTTCAAAATTAATCATCTTATTATTTATTCACTAGATTTATATTGTCGAAAATGGTCTACTACAAATGGAAACTGTGATTTTTTACATATCAAAACTGTATTAGATGTCGATGAAGCATATTGTGTGGTCTTAAATACTCCTAAAAATATAACTATAAATTTAAAGTTTTACTTAGTGTGAATGTTAAAAATATCTAACACGGGAAAGCTCTGCAATAGTTCTCGCGGATTACAATATTTCATGTCCTATCTTGTAAAGGACCATGAATAATAATAAAACGCCACGGTTTTCATCTGCTAGGTGATAGGGGGCGCCACAATAACAATCTGAAGTTGTCATGCAAACGTGCTCTACTGACGTGTATTATTAATATTTTAGAGTGAAAATATTATCCTTTTCAATTATTATTATTATTTTGAAATAAAATGGACAATAATGGTAAGTAGTAAACGATAAATTTATTACTAATATAATTTATATCTTATTAATTAGCTACGAAACTGCCAAGACATGGTCGTAAAGGTTGATCAAATACAACAAAGACAAAGGCTAAAATTTTTGGAAACCAAAACTGAACTAATCAACAAAACTATTGACTGTATTACAATGAAAGACAAAGCAAATGAAATTTGTAAAATAATCAATGATTTAAATTCTTTCTAAGTTTGAAATTATGAATGGGAATAATTAAATGTATGATCAATACAAATGAAAACGTTACAATGTGCACATTTAACAAATGCATAATCATTGCAATTTACAATGAAACACGTTGCTGAACCAATATTAAATACAGTTGCCATTACCTTGTTAAATTTTGTAATGTGTTTTTCAACCGAATATCCAGCTTTTCTCCAAGAATATATTATCATATCTTGAAATATATCAGCGGCAAGTTAATTGTACACAAATGAATGCATTTTTAAAATAAATAATCTGTCATTTAACTTTCTGTTGGCCTCTTCATCGATGTTGGTTCAAAATTCATCGATGTCTTCTATATGGACCCCTTCAATGCATGCAGCTCGAATTTTTATGTAGTCTTTGATACGTTTTATAAACGCCTTATAAGGATTGAAGAATTAACAGTATAGCTGTGCATATTTTGTTGTTCTTGCAGGTATTATTTAATAATAATAATAACTGAAAAGGATAATATTTTCACATTAAAATGTAAATAATACACGTCAGTAGAACACGTTTGCATGACAACTTCCGATTGTTATTGTGGCGCCCCTATCACTTAGCAGATGAAAGCCGTGGCGTTTTATCATTATTCATGGTCCTTTACAAGATAGGACATGAAAGATTGCAATCCAAGAGAACTATTGCAAAACCTTCCCTTGTAAGTAATGATTATTTAACTTGTTTTCGTCTTTTCAGTTCCATTCCAAACCTTCCGTTGACAAAGACTGTATTTTTGAGCATTTGTATCAAAGACAGTAAAGGACCTAACTAGACTGAATTTATGCGTTCTCCTCTGAGATGGGAGATAAGTGGAAGGGGTTGAAATTTTTTTTCAAACCCATGAGAAATCACCGGTGGACAAGTGGGCTTAATTCTTTCCAAATTATAGGATCGGCCACAGAAAAGAATACAGAGGGGCCGAAATTTTAATTCTTCCCTCGAGTGTGGATCAAATTAGGGGGGGGGGGGGGGGGCGAAAAAGCTTTACAAAGCTCAGAGAAGCCCTGAAAGTTAGAATATTTGAACACTTATAGTATCGACAACGTGCCGGTTTGGTTTCAGCTGGGAAGGACACTGCCCTGCTGATAAGGTTTCCGGCCATCTGTGGCGTCATCTGTTGTGGGTGCTGGGGTGGGATATGTGGTGATGATTATTACTACACTTAAAGAATCTTTATCAATTTTTTCAGTGTTTTATTTAACATGTTAACATCTTAAGCTACATTGTGAACGCAATAACCCTCCAACTATTTGTAAATAAATAAATACATAATGTGAGTTGTCAGTATATACAGTATAAAGAATATATTTGAAATGTCACTGGATTATTTAATATACAGACCAATTGCATTTTACTTTAAGTAAAGGTAAGTAGTAATCTCTCACTGAAAAATAAATGAGGGGGGGGGGGGGAGTTGCATTTACAACGCAGCCAAATAAAATAGCATGTTTACTAAAATATTATATAAAGTAAAAAATGCTTATATAAGGAACTAATATCATAGTGATAACATTCTTCTCTACGAGGTTTGCAACATCTACCTGTGGTGAAGAAATATAAAGAGTGCTTTACACAATTCACCACAGGGTCCCTACGCTACAGGGGATGACGGATCTGCCTCCCCCTGGATACTGGACTGCTGGCCGCACAGATCTTACAAGTATAGATACTCTAAGGGGCGTTTCTTCTGCTATCCAGCATAGCAGAACTTGCCACGTGATCAAATACTCCCAGATAAAGTAGATGGTGAGTAGAACTGCTTCTTGTACAACGCTGTGGCGAGGGAATCCTACCCTCTGATAGCCCGAGATTCTGGAAAGCAGTAACTGTGTACTGGTAGAGTGGATTTTAGATCAAGTGACGGCATCGCTAAGGATAGTACTGCTTCAATACAGTAACCGCAATAATACCAACTCAATAGCGGGTCCAGTATATAATGTCTATGCCTGGAAACTCCTGGGTGGTCAGCGCTTCTTCTGTCTGATAATCTGGGTTTTCAGTTAGCACTTCTACATGTTGTAGGTTCCCTTCCTATCCATTCTCTTTAATAGTGGTATAACTATGATCGTGAGGATATTGTATCACTTGCTGGATAATCATCAACCGTTTACATCTATTTCGCCAATTGCGTAAATATAGTTATATGACCAGATCCGGTCAAAGTTCACTATTAATTTTTTTTTTTGTTAAAGACGGGAATGCGCAATACCGGCTGTATTGATATCTGTCTATATTTAATTACTCAGCCAGCTGCTGTATTATTCTTAAGTGAACAATAAATGTGTTAAGTTAACTTCCTGAATCAGTGTGTTATTGTCCCTGGCTGTGCGGCCATTTGTATCACTTATTAAAAAATTTAAAGTTAAGTCACTTTTGAATAAGTGAGAAATGAATAAATAAATACTTACAATGACCACTGAACCGGTGAAGGCTTTTACAATGGCACATAAAAGGTTAGACAAAAGGAAGAAATTCATATATGGTGAAGATAATTGTTTCATACTCTCCAGAAGAGGGGAGGATCGGAAAGTCTTTCCAGATCCTTTACATGTTCTGGGGATAGCTTCTTCTTCACCTCAGACAAATTGACATATCTGAAGGAGTAAGGTATCTGTTTAGACGGCCGGGAAATGCGTGACAATATGTACCGGAAACCAGTGCGGCGGCCTTCACAGTGACGTCACCCATTTTACCCTAGCCCCAACCTCTCGGGAAAACCTTACGAACCCACATATTTAACATACCCGTACTCCACCTGAACACGGGGACAGTTTGAGAAGATCAGAGAGTCAAACTTGGGTTTTCCGAGTGCAATTCCCACGGCGCTAACCACTTTACCAGCGCTTAGCTTGAAGGCCGAAACTTTGCAAGCTTATAATATTGGCCAAATACTAAGGGCAAGTTTTTGATTAAGAAAAATTTTCTGGGCGTTAAAAGCCATACATTGTTAACAAAATATAAAATTTATTAAAAAATTTGCATATTAATTTTTTAAGAGTGTCAGTTTATGTATCATTGACAAACTTCAAAACACTATTACAATATTCATTTCATTTTTAATCATTTTTTTCAGGAAAAATTTCACTTACAAACAAATTTTTTATTATCCCTCAATAATACTAGATCTCTGCTATTTCTTTCCTAAAGTAGTCTCATATATTTTTCGTGTTTTTCAACTTCAAATTTATATAGAGTAAATATCGTATAAATACATACACATACCGCAGAACTACAAATTATCACACATAAAGTTATTTCGCAAACGAAATATATATATATGTACTTCGAAACTTCACAAAACCCCTTATTTTCAATATTTTCACGGAATTTCGCAGTGAAATTGTAATATAAATCAGGGAAGCAAATAAAATATTTGCAACGCAGGTCATGAATAACATTTTGAAGCGCATATATTGAAAGAATATTGTTGGGGGGAAATTCTATATCATTTCTGTTGATCATATTCCAGATTTTATTATATCTAGGAAAATGAAATATATAATATTATACTGACGATTCTCTTATGATCATATTTATAATTTCGTACGAATAGATTATTTAACATTATATTTGTGAGTCAGCTTTATTTTTTAAATATACTAGGGGCTCCGCCCCCTGCTAACTAGGCTCGCCAACCCCCGTAACTCGCTTTGCGAGTCAGTAAGCTTCGCCTCCTACTCGCCGAGCTCGCATCGCGAGCACTTTCGTGCTACTTGCTACAAAGGCGTAACACGCAAATGGGTACAGTTCTTGTTAACTGACATTCAGCAACCCTAAAACTCACTTCGAATCGAAGCCCTATAAAAGCTCTCTTCCAATCTGGACGGCGCATAACATCGTCTACGTGTCCCATGCTCGCTAGCGCTCGCAGAATTCCAGGTCTAGCCCTCCATTAGTTGCCGGTCATTAACACAGTAACTCGATTAGGAAGGCTACGCATCCAAATCGCTGACGCTCACTAACGCTCGCAGAACCCCAGGCATCCGCCCTCCATTAGTTGCCGCTCATTCTCCCACATTCTGGATTCACGAATGGGGGGGGGTTCGCATCCTACTCACTGACGCTCGGTTCGCTAGCTCTTTCGTGCAGCCGGCTACACAGGCCTAATATTCAAATGGATTTTGTCCTTGTTAACTGACATTCAGCAGTCCTATAACCCGTTTCGCTAACTCTTCCAATCTGGTCGGCGCATGCGATCTCTTACGTGTCCTATACTCGCTGACGCTCTTAGAAGCCCGGGGTACCGCCCCGTCCTCCATTGGATACCGCTTTTAACCCCGTATCTCGATTCAGGAGTCGGAGGGTTCGCCTCTAAATCGCTGAGGTTCACTGACGCTCGCAGAATTCCGGGGCTCCACCCTCCGCTGGATGCAGCTTATTCGGACGGCTCACACGACCGCCCACTTGTCCCATACTCGCGGACACTCGCAGAATCCCGAAGCTCCGCCCTCTTTTGGCTACCGCTCACTAACCTCGTATCTCGATTCACGAGTCTGGAGACTTCTCCTCCAAATCGCTGACGCTCACTGACGCTCGCAGAACCCGGGGATCCACCCTCCATTGGATGCCGCTCTATCTATGGCTCACACTATCGCCTACGGGTCCCAAACTCGCAGGCTCTCACAGAATCCCGAGGCTCCTCCTTCCATTGGCTACCGCTCATTAACCTCGTAACTCGATTCACGAATCGGGAGGCTTCGACTCTAAATCGCAGAATTCTGAGATCCTCACTCCATTGATTACCACTCATTAATCGCAACTCGCCGCAATCTTGATGACCACGTAGGGGTTCCTCTTATTATTAGTTGACGCTCATCAACTCCCTAACTTCTCGAACAATGTCACCAACCGCAACCCCCAAATCGATACGTTCGCCAACTAAGAATATCGCTTCGTGAGTTAGAAGGCTCCGTCTTCTACTTCCTTGAGCACGCTGAACCTACATCACTGATCCATTCTTGCAGCATGCTATTTAAAATGATAGCTAACTGTATTAGAAAAAACGGCAAAATTTCATAACTGTAGGTTTTGCTGCTTGTTTTTAATACAGTTTCATAATACGTTTTACGCTTTCACTATAGAGATATTTACAATTTAACATTTCATTGTTGCGCAATATAACAATGACATCCTGATATTCATGAAAATAATAGTTGCGAAACGCTCTGTTTAATTGTCGGAAAAAAGGATAAGTCGTCAACATTTAACATTTTCTAAAGTACACTTTCAATGTTGTAGTTATGTTTAAAAATAAAGATCTATACATTTCAAGTGTTTAATTCTTCAATAACTTAGTCCTCGCCCATTTTTTACGTTTCTGTCAAAAACCAATCAGAAAGAAGTTAGCAATCCTCTCGACCAATTAAATCTTCGCCCGTAGAGAAGGAAAATTTTCACTTTAGAAGTGCTTAAAAAACTGATTAACTCATTAACTAAACAGAAATTTAGAAAAAGGGGCTCCGTCCTGCAAAAAGTCAAATATGTAGGTGCATGTCAACAAAAATTGGAGGTTAATCTGTCCAGGACGCGAACTCGCAGCTCAAAAACTCTTCTATAGAATTTGACGTTAAATATTTCTTAAACTAAATTTTAAATCGAAAAACAGTTTACATCAGTTTATTCCTCTAATATTTCTCTATAAATATACCAATTTTCAGAATTTGATATGCTATAGATTTTGTGATACGTCACATAGAAACTTGAGAAAAGCGAAATTTGTTAAACAGCGGTAACAGCTACTTTTTTAAAAAGAAGTGGATGCCAATGGTATTTTCTAAGTGTTCTAGCAATTGACATCCTAAGTTTCGCTTGCTTTTCGAATGATTGTTCGTGGGTTTAAAGGAAAATATGCAATGATGTCAGTTTCTTTGTCCTCCGTGTACAAACGATTTCTTCCAGAACCAGGTCTTGGATGGAATGAACCGGTAGTTCTTAATCACCTCATCATCAGATAAACAAATGTACGTAAAATTTCAGACAAGTTTGGATATCGCCGTCCTAATTCCCGAGCAGTTTTTGCAGTATTTTTATTACACAGATCATGCATCACTTTTAATTCGAAAAGCTCGTTATTTGTTAAAAATACTATAATGCACAGCCAGTTACGTGTTCTTAATTCGTCAATAATTCGTTCTAAATTCTAATAATTCGTTCTAATTCGTCTTAATTCGTCAATAATTCGTTCTTAATTTTTATGGTACCCAAAAAATCTCGAAAAATCTCAATTCTGTTTAATTCTTTAAAAAAAAATTCAAAATGTTCTGAGTCTAATGGCCCCAAATACATATTGCTACGTTAAATAGAACCGAGTATATTGCAATGTTAAAAATTGAACTACTGAAGTTGTCACCAGTAACTTTTAAACTTTAATGCCTTTTTTCTTAAAGACGTTATTTTCGACATTTTTATAAATTTAAATTGATATAAGTCAAATTCTACTACACGGAATATGAATGAAATTTGGAACAATTGTTATATATATACTTTTCTTTAATTTGTCATCAGCAATTGCTGAAATATGTGTTTGTTTTTTTATTATGATTTTCTAGAACAATATTTGTGATGTAAAATCACGTTTCTTTCCATTATATTTTATTAAATTTTTTTTATTCATATTTACAAAAACTGTGAAGACAATTTATTTCTTACATATTATTATGTTAAAAAATGTTCAAATAAAAATTTTAGAAAAAAATATTCTTCTACTTATATCAAAAAGAAAACTTGCCAAATTTTTGAAATTTTAATTTTTAAAAAGTATATATTTTTTCAATTTTTAAAATTTTGAATATCACATTTTGTTTACTATACTTAAAAGCTACATGAATACAAAAAATTGCAGCTGTAACTCAAAAATTGCAGATTTCAGCAATTTGGGTACCATACCTCCTTAATACAAGAGAGATTAAATGTTTATGTAATCTCCATTCTACAGGGTTGCCGATTTCTCATTTTACAGCTAAATGGGCCGTTTTTGAGACATTTGAACATTAAACATTCAACCCAGCCATCTGGCCATAAATATAGCCATTGACACCTAAAGCAAGAAATTTTTTAAGCAGCATTCATATGGTGTCCAATGCTGTCTAAACTGTGACAGAACTATAAGGCAAACAATTCTCACAGTGCAACAAACCATATACAGGGTGTCCCAAAAAGAGTGAAACGCGCTTTAATTCTTTACCTGTTGGAGATAAGTGGACAATGTAAATTGCAAAAATGTTGAAAATAGGGTAAGAAAAAAGACTACGTTAATGAAATAGTCCTCTCGGTAATTTTAAAAAAGTTACACTTTAATTTTTATGCGACCCCTTTAGATAAATTTGGTCAATCAGAAAATTTGTATTTTTAATGCAACGATATCATTATAAAAACGGATACAATCACGGATTCTTAAGTACTTTTCACATTGAGACATGCCGTTTGTTATTTAAAGCAATTAAAATAAATAATTAAACAAATGCAAATATGTATTTAATTTTAAAATTTAACATAATTTTTCGAAACGAAGAATAGAACTCACAGATTATTTTTTCTTTCCTTTAACTCTAATTTAGCCGTTTCAAATGTTTATAGCAAAATAATTTTTAAAAACTGAACAATGAAATATAGACGATTTATTTTTTAATTTACGTATTTATTCCCAGTATTATTTCTATTAAATACAACAAAACTTTATTTTAATATTATACCAAAATAAAGAAGATTAAAAATCATTCAGTGAATCGTCAGCATGTTTAGTTCTGAATTGACGAATTAAGAACACGTAACTAGCTGTGCATTATAGTATTTTTAACAAATAACGAGCTTTTCGAATTAAAAGTGATTTATGCTCTGTGTAATAAAAATACTGCAAAAACTGCTCGGGAATCAGGACGGCAATATCCAAACTTGTCTGAAATTTTACGTACATTTGTTTATCGTATGAATAGGTGATTAAGAACTACCGGTTCATTTCATCCAAGACCTACCTGGTCCTGGAAGAAATCGTTTGTACACGGAGGACAAAGAAATTGACATCATTGCATATTTTCCTTTAAACCCACGAACAATCATTTGAAAAGCAAGCAAAACTTTGGGGATACCTAGGATGTCAATTGCTAGAACACTTAGAAAATACTATTGGCATCCATTTTGTATTCATGGACTTCACGTACTTTATCCCTCTGGTTTTGACTGCTTAGCATTTTGCAACTGGCTGTTAATCCAACAAGACATCAATTCGAACTTTGTTAAAAACATTCTGTGGCCTGATTAATGTTTGTTTACGGAAGATGGAGCAATCAATATTTACAACGATCATTATTGGGATAATACGAAACCATTTTTTTCCCGTGAAGTACACCAGCAGAGAAAGTTTTCTGTGTGTACGTGGTGGGAAATTTGGAATGAAAAATTGATTGTTCCTGTATTTTATGAAAGGGCTCTTACAGCTGAAAAATGCATGCAGTTTATTTTAAACGGTACTGCAACGGATTTTATGGAGACGGCAAAATTTTCACTTCTAGAAAACATGTATTATCAACAAGATGGCCCGTCTGCACACCAGACTATAATTGTGACAAACTGACTCGACGAAAACTTTGATAAACAGTGGATTGGTTGGGAAGGAGCCAGAGAATGGCCCCCGGATCCCCTGATTTAACCCCTCTCAATTTTTACTTATGGGGTTGTCGTCGCACACTAGTTTATAATACTCTCCCACTAAACGTAATTGACCTTAAACAAAAGATAATTGATTCTTGCAACAATATTAGTGGTGAAGAACTTCAAAATATTTACAGAAGCATTATTAGAAGAGCTCAGTTATGTATTGGAGTGGGAGGAAAACATTTTGAGAATTCTTTGTGAATTTCGTTTTGTGAATGGTATTTCTAGTATTTGTAACGAAATTTGTCCTATTATATCAGTGGTCTTCTATCAATGTATGCATATTTTAATTATGTGCCCCAACCGCGTAGTAAGTACTACTGCTTTATATGATATGTGTCTGTGTAATGCTTTATTTAGATGCATTTGTGATGCAAAATTTTTACACATATTAGCGTATTTTTGATCTAAACAATTTCCATCATCAATTTGTTTATGATCCCTATTTTCACTGATGAAACAGTCTTTCACATGGTACGGGAAAGTGGCATAAGTCAGATTTTTTCCTTTCTCATAATTCAGTTGATTTTAAAGATACAGATATGCAGGGTTTTTTAAAGATCTTGTTTCATTAGAAATAAAAAAAATTCTGATTGACTAAATTTGTCTAAGGGGGGTCGTATAAAAATTTTAAAAAGTAATGCTAGTTTTTGAAAATTAATGAGAAGACTATTTCATTAACGTAGTCTTATTGCAATTTACATTGCCCACTTATCTCCATCAGTAAAAAATTAAAGCGAGTTTCAATATTCTTGGGACACCCTGTATATGAACTTGTTTCGCCTGTTTTGTGTCCTTTAGCACGTAATAGGATCAGTATGAAAACCTATTCATGGGTGATTGTTGTTAACTGGGAATGGGTATAAAATATACTAATTTCGAAGGGAACAAATTGTTCTATTAGCGATATTTCCTTCTATAATTGATGTTCATATGAGTTAGTATTACTGAAATACCGAAATGTTTATCAATGATGTTGTCACTGTATGATAAAATTGTCCATTGTAATTTCACATACGAATATAGGAAATGACGCGATGAGAATCTTCCATTCCGAACAAATCGTTTCCAATTCAATATATCTACACAATAAATAAATCAAGCTACAGGGTTGAAACATTTTATCACCCACACAAATTCAGTATTTTCAAAATACAAGTTTAATATAGAGTAACTGATATAGAGTTTAGTAGTTTTATATAGAGTATAGTAGTCCAAAATATAGCAAATATATAGTAGTCTAAAGTTTAGTAAATATATAGTAGTCTAAATGTTACATCCTATTTTTAGTGCATTGACCTTTACATGAAAATTTTAATAGTCCTCACCCTCGAGACACTGTTACAATAAAATAAACATTACTCCATGTCCTCCTTTAAATTTTGCAATGTATTTTCTAGCTATAAAGAACTCTATATTATTAAATATTTAATAAATAATTTCATAAAGTTATATTTATTAATTGATAAAATGAGAAGGTCACTATTTCTAATTGTTTTGGTATATTTCACACACAGAGATTACTAAACAAATACTGTTTGCTCAGTACTACATGGCCTCCTCTTCAATGTATCGCTTCATTAATATTAAACACTTTAAGTACTATCATTTTTCTCAATTAAAATCTTAAAAAAAAATGTGATGTTTGTAAAAATTGCAACACCATGAAGGATTCATGTGATTGAACTGAAACTTACAGCAGATGCAAATTAGGATGTGCTATGCAAATGAATATAATCCCAGATTCACTGCGCATGCGTGATCTGAGCAACGCTTTTTGAACTTGGCTGTTTTAGCCTTATAAATATAGAGCTGTAAAAAGACGTTGGAAATAGGTTATGGCTGTCTTCCTGTGGTAAACGTTTCATGAGAACTCACTATCCATCTATGACAACAAAGGGTGCCATATGAGTAAGTTACGGAGTATGAACGGGAACAAAAAGTTGATCTTCGTGAGGGGGGGGGGGTTCTTATCGTGCAATAGCAGCTCGTGTGGAGCGCAATGCCACAGCAGTGATGTGAGTGTGGAGGCAGTGGACTAAAGAGAACCGGGCGAGTAGCAAATTCGGCACTGAATGATAAAGTGTAACGTCAGCACCGTATAGCTTCATCTAGACAGTTGGAAAAACGTTGGAACACTGCTACAGGTCTTTCACTGTCTACTCCAACAATTCGTCATCGTCTGCTGTACTGGAAACTGCGCGAAGGAATTATTTCGTATAGGATCCCCCTGGCACAAAACCATCGACTCCTATGGCTACAATGGGCTCATCAACATAAAAACTGGCGTACCGATTGGCAACAAGTCATCTTTTCTGACGAATCTCGCTATAATTTGGGGTACAGTGATAGCCGCATCCATGTTAGGCATTATAACGGCGAACGCCATCTTCTGGAGTGGGTTATGGAAAGTCATACTTGACGAACGCCAAGCGTGATGCTCTGGGGCGTCATTGGGTATCTTGGACGATCTTAGCTGCTAAAAATTGTGGGTAATCTCAACTGAAACAAGTACACCAGATAATTTGTGAAGCCCGAAGTCGCACCCTTCCTTCAACATATATTTGGGGCTGTATTACAGCAGGACAATGCCCGTCTACATATTGCTAGGAATGTTCAAGACTTCTTTTCAGCAAAACAGATACAGCTTATTCCTTGTCCTGTCTATTCACATGACAGATCGCTTATTGAACATGTATGGGATTTCGTCGGTCGGCGTCTCACTCGTGCGTTCGTCCCGTAGTTTAAACAGCTAAACTTTGGGTTCGGATGAAAGCCATCTGGAATGCTCTACCTCAGGGGTAAAAAAATTAAAATATCTTTAATTCCATGCAACGTCGTATAGAAGCACTTATTCCTGATCTTTAAAAATTGTATCTTTAAAAATATTTTACTATGCGTAGAAATAAGCTAACATATAACATTTCTGTTTCACCGAACTTTCAATTTCTCTAACTCCGTAAATAGGATATCATGTACCATAAGTTCGGTGATATACTATTAGTCTTTACTTATATCCAATCTTCAAGCAAAATTTCACATTTCATCTCTCCTGATTTTGAAACCACTTCTACCACTGATCATCACACAACTGATAATGTAAAAAATCCCCACCCCTTGTTATTCAGACATCTTTTGTCGCTGAACAAATTTAGAAGTACCATTCGTTCAGAAATAACATCCTGTATAAATTCCTGTGCGCAGAATTTGCACAAGGGATTGTCTTTAAATCTTATTGCGCCTCAATTTTGAAGTTTTAAATGGCAACGCCCGATATTGACGTCATAAACTAACTATAGAACCCCCACCAATACCACTAAATCACTCTAATTATAAATATTCACGCAATCCCTATCTTTATACCCGGATATATTCGATATTCCGAAGTGTCAATCTTCAGGATTCAGCTCAATATAGAAAAGCGCAATTTAAAAGACGAGATTTCGTTGAATAATTCCAACTGTTCAAATTAAGTGGCCCATTTACTGTTTCACTGAAAGACGCTACTGGTTTATTCTGATATCTCTCATCTTATGTTTGAGAACTTAAAACCTTCCTCAATAATCGTCTTATGGGATTTTAAATTGGTCGAATTAACGGACGAATTACGTGAATGATGGAATCAGAACGTTATAATAACATTCTAATACTTCAAAGTCATGAGATTATTTCATCCTACAGATATTTTAACGATTTCTAACGGTTCTTAGGTTGTGCAATAATTATCATACTAAACGGCAAATATGCAAATTAGTCTTTTGACGTAAAGTTAGACCTATAATAATTAGTCAAATTAATTTTATTATTTATTATATTTTTATTATAAATATTTATATACTGATTATTTTTTCTTTATAAAAATTTTATTATAATAAGCTATCGCATAATTTTGTGGCCGCTTTCAACTCGCATTATTAACTACGGAAATACTAAATATAGAGTAATTAATAATATATCATTAAATAGCTCAGAGTCGCATTTATAACAATTAAAGTTACAACCTTCTACCCCTTCCTTATACCTTCGATATAGCTGTTGAAGATTTACGTTGGGTAGATTGTATCTATACTTCACTTTTTATGCAAAAAACCTGGGTAAAAATAAATATCTGGTAAGTTAAATAAACATTAAATAGAAATTAATGCAACTTTTTCAAATTAGTCATTTTTTTACCAACTAATATAAGTTCCCTAAAATCATCCCGATGATGGATATTTAAACAGAACGAAAAAAATACAGGGAGAAAGATGCTGATAATTTGCATACTCATATAAAAAGCCTTTATGGATAGATTTTCATTCAAATGTGTAGTGATTTCTATTTCCTTTTCGAATATCAATTTCATAAGTTATATTTCATAAAATAATTATTTAAAAAAAATAAATATCGCATAGTTATTGTTTGGGTTGCTTAGAAATAACACAATACAATGCAATCTGATATGGACAGCAAGTGACTTTCCTTATATAATGCAATGAATTTAATCTTTTCACAGCACGGAAAATAATATATATGATCCACGGTACTGTGTTTTTAACGTTGAATTGTACATTTGACAATTTTCCGAATGTCAACACGTAAAACTATTTCAAAGTGCCCACTAAACTTATATTTTGCGCAACTCTATATAAAAAAAATTATCAATATTGATGGCATCCTCAATAAGCGATATAGTCCATATATTAAAATATTTTAATAATTAATTCATCAATTAGGCGTCATTTTAATTCATTTAGCGTCCTTTTGGCAATTTTGGCGATATTTTCGTCCATTTGGCAACATTTAAAATGTCAGCAAGTTGGAGATTAGGGTGGAGTGAAATAGGGCGAAATTTTTTTTAAATTAAAAACTAATGGAATAGGTTTAAAAAGTTGCCGTTTATATGCCTTAAAGTAAGTTAAAAATTTGGACGCATTCAAAGTATGTCTTGTGCCCTCTATCGGGCGAGGTTGTATAATATGTATATATCACTCATTTAACATTAGAAGTAAAATTGGAAAATAATTTATATAGTACTAAGAAACCATAAAGTGAAGAGATGAAAATTATGTACGAGTTGTTAATACACAGGCACGCAGTAGCAACAATATAAGTAACAATATATCACTAGATAAGAAACCTTAATAGTCATTAGTAAATTATAGCCATAAGGAATAGTCACCATTCCGTCATTAAACCACTTAGAAATCTTTTTTCGATTCAAGCGATGACACGATGCTTTGAGAGTTAATTTTTGCTCGTATCACGCCGTCTCTAGCCGATTGGCCAATCACAGACAAACAAACCTCAGTCACCATCTTAACACAGCGTTCCATCACCTGAGTATGGCAGGGGAACTGAACGAACTCCAAATCTGCTTCGGTACTTTTGATCGATTGTTGGAGACTTTCATTCGATACGCCAGCTAGCATGGGGGGTGCAGTTACTTTACACGTATACCCGGTGATAACATCAATGCAGTCGCAGACACTGAAGTTCAGCCCTGGAATACGGAATTCTCTTACTTGTGTGGGAACAGAGGCCACTTCTGTAGCCTTCAAAATTCTCTGTAAAGTGAGTTCTTTGATGTGCCTTCGTTCATCAGTTAGTATTGCTAACAGAATATTTTCTGGGTGGCAAAATTATGCATTCCGTTGAATGACAGGATCAATAATTTTTTAAGATCGTCTCTCAGATAATGAGATAATGTTATTGACTTAAATACGTGCCTTGCTCCATTCGAGCAAGAAGATTGTTTCTTTATCTGGAACCAAACTGGAGTATAAATGTTTACTATGTACTCGGTCAGAATTTTCAAATTTGAAGATGGACCCTCACTTGCAATGTAAAGCCGCAGCATTTTGTTTGTGGCTGCAATCCGTCTCGAGTGCGACAGTTTTCCTGGATTATGGCTGCTCAGATTTAGGAAGCATTGGCCAGACGAAACAGCTCGACACATTTCATACATGTATTTCTGCTCGGTACTGAGATCACTATGGTCTATTTCCGGCAAGATGCAAATAATTGCTTCAAATTAGGCTGGTGGCATTTGCTCGCAATTTTTTAGGAATGTACCTATTGGTCCTGAATATTCACGGGAACCGCTAGTTGCACCATCAAGGAATGCGGATAAGTGACGCAGAGGCAGCTCGTTCGCATGCAGCTGGCTGATTAACCATTGTAAATGACGTCCCACTTTAATCTGTAAGGCCGCAACAGCACCGTTCTTTCTTCCGGTATTCTTGGCCATTCCGTTACAACCAAAAGCTAAAAGTTCGTCGAGGCTTAACCCATTTTCAATTCAAGAATTACATATTGCTATCGCTACTTGTTTCCCCGTTCCAGAAGCCGGCGTCACATGCGCCACATAATGAGAATTTAGTTCTTGTATCATAGATGCATGCTCTTCGCTTATAGTTATTCTATGGTATCTGTCTCCAACCATTTCCTGTGACAGAGTTTTGTCTTTTCTGCTATTGAAAAATATACTTTTCAAGCTTCCTCCACTTCCAGGTTTGCAGGATTTGAAGTGAAGCATGTGGTTCTGTCGCTCTCTTCGAAACTTACTCCTATCAACGACTTTAGAACAATCATCCTTTGCCATAATACCGATAACCTGTAACGTTGTTAAAGCAATTGCTGCAACGAATTTGTCAGAAATGCCGTACTGCTTGCTCACACACCCGTGAAGGCGTTGGAAGTGAAAACCTCATTTGTACCGCTTTTGATGTTGATGGCTCCATTGCAGAGAACGTAGCAGTTGAACCTTTTTTCAGTTCTGGAATTGCAATGATGCTATGTTAACCCTCATCAATGTTATCAGTTTCAATGCTTTTGATACATTCGCTTTCTTGCCGTTGAAGATGAAAGCTTTCCCGTTCCATTTCTGCTTTTATCCCTTCAAACTTCTTCCTTAATTTATTACTTTCTATTATATGGATCGTTCCAATAACCATTCTTCTGATTGGTCTCTGATCCAGAAGGAAAGGCTCTTCTTCAGTTAGAACCTTATGCGACGTATGGCAAGAGCAGAAAGTGAATATTTGACATTTACAAGCTGCGATAACAAAAAGCTTCATTGATTCATTTTTAAAAGTTTCCACTCTTATGCAGTTGTTTTCATTCCTTTTGATTTTGGGATATCTGATGAGGCTGAGATATATATTATAATGCTTACAAATCATTTGTAGAATGCGTTTCTGTGAGACTGTGGGAATCGAGCTCGTTGCCAAGTTTATTCTAGTTGCTGTCCGACCTTTTCGGATATTTCCAAAATGCCTGGTTCTTGGCCGGATCTTTCACATTTTAATTCATGCCTAACATACAAATAGTCTTTAATAGTGTCTTCAATAGTTGGCCAAACTGTATTTTTAAGTTCTGATGGGGCACCGAAAATGGGACATTCAATTGTACTTCTGGTAACAGATCGTCCACTCCCACCTTCACCGCCAGCCATTATTGCAAACGATGTAAGCAAATATTCAACTAATTCTGCGAAACAAAGAATTAAAAAAATTAATACCTGTTGATATCACGAATACTTAACTCGGCTATATTCTTCAAATGCACTTCTTCACCATAATCACCAAAACATACGCGAAATAGTAGCTCTTTGTCGTACTAAAACCAGACACTAAATAACAACCTCTCGAATAACGAATATCGAAACCATGTGATAACTGAACTCTGCGCTGATAACGGATCATTAGTGTCATCTATCGTTTGGAAAAGAAATCAGTCGTAATCTATTTACATTCACTCGTAACCTATTTAATTAATGATATATTGCATGTTAATAATTTAATTTTTGAATAATGAATACAATGAATACAAATTAATTAATGAATGAATAATGAAAATTATTAGCACGCAATAAAACACTTGCATGCAATGAAATAATGAATAAATTATTAATTTTGAGTTTGATTCAAAAAGTACAATTAAAGTACAATAAAGTTACAATTTTTGGAGAAAAACAGGCCTCGGTAGAGGGACCAAGGAGTTGTTCAAACTTGATAATATTTTACACGTGTATTGTACTTACAAATACGCAAATTTTTGCGGGTATTCCAAAACAAGATTTCAACTTTCATTTTTTCTCTCCCCTCTATTTGGAGATATTCCGACAAATTCGTCACCAAAATTTTGCCAAAAGTTACAGATACAAAAGTAATTTGTTCTTACAGTAGATTCTTATATTCTTTCAAAGATATTGAATTGTAGACGATTAGTCGTCATTTCCATTGATTTAGCGTCACTTTAACAACTTAGCGACATTTTCATTAATTTGGCAACATTTAGAAAAGTCGTTAAATTGGCGACATTCCAAATACATTGTCTCCAAATCCTCGCCAAGCGTTATGGACGGAGAAAAAAGTTATTCCTAGAGCAGATAAATGACTATTAGCGTTTAAATAAAAAGTATGACACTTAAATTTTCTTTTCTCGAAAATGGAACGAGCTAGATCCACAAGACTGATGTCACCAAATTTATCGCATGATAATACATATGAAAAGTGAATATTTCACAAAAGTTAATATTTGTTTTTATTTTATGTGATTTTGTGATAAAATTATTTGAAAAATGTGCAATATCTCTAGAACGGTTCATGCTAGCGTTCTAAAGTTTATTTCAGTCGTTTTCTAATGAAAAATTACATAAAATATGACTATATGTGTAACTTTATTAAAAGTTTTGATTTTTGATGATTTTTCAAAATTTCAAACGAAAATTTAGGGAGTTCTGTACATTCGACTGCGTTTAAAAACAATAAGCTTCCAGTAACCACAGATTGTAATTGCTGTAAAAAATTTCATTCGAATCGCTCCAGTCATTCGTGAGATATCGTCTCCATAGTCTCACAGAAACACCACACTCAGATAACACCTCAAAAACGTTTGATTTGTGCTCAGGAATGCTTGGAACTTGCTCTCCAGTCGAAAACTCGAATTCGAATTTTCGACCCCATCACAATACTTTCTTTATACATTATACTATGTATATAAGGAAAGTAAAAATCACCGAAAGAAGATAACTATTTCAGAAGATAATGATAAAAATCTGAGAAACGAATTTGACATTAGGAGCTCTAAATTTTACATGCTCATAAATTGGAAACGATATTAGTATTTTTCTTACATGCACAAAATATTCTCTTCTACAGTTCGGATCTCCTACAGTACTTCATTTCTTTCCTAATCAAAATATACAGTGACTTAGTAGCTAGCCCTAAGCCGGACAAGGTATTTATTTTAAATTTCATTTAAACACCGCGTATACTGACAACTCTGCTCTTTAAAATGTTGAAGCATATTTCTCTCTATACAGATAGTTAAAAATTGCATTTAAAAATATAGTATTTTGTTAAAGTGTTTGTAAAATACTCAACCACATAGATTTTTAATGTCAGTAAGTAAAAATTATTTTCAATATATTACAGAATTTTTCATAATTCAATAAAATCTTTGATTTGCATGCCCTATTCTTGAATTGAGCAATATAACTTTTCCGTTCGCATTTAATTTACTGGTATTAAACATAATCTGTTCTGCGAAAGAAACATTTTAGATAAACATTCAGATTATTATATTCCTTATATACATTGCTTTCCTTATATTCCATATATAATATATAAGGAAGGTATTGTGAAGGGTTGAAGAGCACGTTACAAGCATCCCTTATCACGAATCAAACATTTTTGAGATGATGTCTGTCTGTGTGTGGGGGGGTGGGTGAAAGTGTGTGTGTGTGTGTGTCATTGAGCCTGTGGAGACGATATCTCACGAAAGAATTTAGTGAATCAAACGAATTTTGGTACATAAATTACAATCCATTAATACTGGAAGCATATTGTTTTTAAAAACAATCACATGTTCAGAACATCCCTAAATTTTCCAGTGAATTTTCGAAAAAATCATCAAAAAATCAAAGCTTTTAATAAAGTTATGCATATAGACATTTCTTATGTAACTTTTCCCTTATAAAACGATTGAGATAAACTTTAGAACGCTAGCATGAACCGTTCTTGGGATACTGCACATTTTTCAAATACATTTATCGAAAAATCCATTATCTGCTATAAGAATGACTTATTTCTACGTCCATAACGCTTGGCAAGATTTTGGCGACAATTTTGGCGGAATATCGCCAACTCGAAGACTTTTTTAAGTGCTTCCAAATTAACGAAAATCTCGCCAAATGGCTACAAATGATGCTAAATCTATGAAAATGACGAGTAATTGAAGAAACTTCAATATCTTGGAAAGAATATAAGTATCTACTATAAGAATAACCTATTTTTATTTTCCTTATATACATAATGTATAAGGACAGTATTGTGACGGGGTCGAAAATTCGAATTCGAGTTTTCGACGGGAGAGCATGTTTCAAGCATCCCCGATCACGAATCAAACATTTTTGAAGTGATGTCTGTGTGTGTGTGTGTGTTTGTGTGTGTGTATGTTAGTGAGTCTGTGGAGACGATAAATGACGAACGAATAAACCGATTCGAACCAAATTTAGTACAAAAATCACAATCCGTAAACACTGGAAGCCTATTGTTTTTATATTCAATCGAATGTTCAGAACTCCCCTAAATTTTCGAATGAAATTTTGAAAATATCCTCAAAAAATCAAAACCACTAATAAAGTTACGCAAATAGACATTTCTTATGTAATTTCTCATTAGAAAACGATTGACATGAATTTTAGAACGCTAACATGTACTGTTCTTGAGATATTGCACATTTTTCAAAAACATTATCAAAAAGTAATATAAAATAATAAAAAAAAATATTTCCTATTGAGAAACATGTTCACCTTTCATATGTAATACCATGCGATAAATTGGGTGACATCATTCTCATGGAGCTAGATCGTTCCATTCATGAGAAAATATTCTTTGTAATACTTTTGCATTTGAACGCCAATAGTCATTTATCTGCTGTAAGAATAACTTTTTTCTTAGTGCATAACGCTTGGCGAGATTTTGGCGACGAATTTGGTGGAATGTCGCCAACTTGGCGACTTTTTAAAATGTTGCCAAATTAACGAACGTGACCAATACATATACAACGGACGTGACCAACTAATAATATTGGCCACGCTTGTTTAATAAAATTAAAATTGATTTCATTATGCAGATATAAATTGTATAAAAGATCTTAATAAATGTATTTGTTAAAAGTATTCTGGAAGTTAATATATATTGATATTAATTAATTTAAATTTTAGGTAATCGATTACGCCAACAAAGATATCAATTTAGAACATTATTTTAGATTCGTAACCATATGTTACAAAACTGTAATTCACCGCATTAAGCAAAAATAGTTATGGCAAGTTGTTTCTATACAATTCATGTTTACGTTCTTCCTGTTTACGAATCTTTTATTTCATTAACATGTTGCGTTTAAGAGTTTCATTTTTATTATTAAATTCCAAAATCATGTATTAATTTTCTGTTTCCTTTACATAATTTAAATAGTAACATTATCTACTTTTAACTAATATAAATTAAAAACATTTTGCAAACCTTGAAATATATATGTTCTGACAATCATTTTTACCTTGAACTTTCTTTGTTTTCAAGTAATTTAAATATTGAATGCTCAAACTATTATCTTGTTTACATTTAATAGATAATACATGTGTAAATTGTTGTTTCTATGCATTTTAAGAAAATATATGTAGCATAATGGTTGCCCACTTTGAAATTAATGATCTTTAAATCTCATGAAGTGAGAAGGGGCAAAAATTTGGTCTATTGTAAATAATTTTATTTATGCAATTTTTAGGAAACTGCATCATTGAGAATTGATGAATTTATATATGAAGTTGATGTATTATGAAAGTGATTTATAAATGTATGCTTACGACATTCTTATAAGATCTGAAACTATGAAGTCTAAGTAAATATTTTGATTTGACAAGTTGAGAAATATGTCGTTTTTTTAATTAATTTTATTATTTAAATTCGTTATTTATTCACATAAATCAAAGACAATTTTGCTTGAAGGAAGTAGTATTTTGCTTAAATATTTGTAAAATACTCAATTTTTCGTTGATGCGTATTGTCAGTAAGTAAAAACTATTTTCGTCTATTTACGTATAATCTCATAATTAAAAAAAATATTATATTTGCATGTCCTATTTATTTAATTTACATATACTAAAAATAATCTGATCTGTTAAAAATCATTTTGGATAAACAATCAAATTATTTAACACCAAACTTGGAATTAATAAACAGTGTTAAATACACTCATAAAATATGTTAATCATAATACAAAAAATTGTAAATATGGTGCACATTTTAAAATAAAATTCTTTATGTGGGATTTTATACTCATTTAATTATTCTTAATTAACTTTTTCGTTGATCGTAAATCGTGAAACCCTAAAACACATTGCGTTGTGTGCCGCTCAAACCCACCATATTTATCTCCAGTGCGAGTTCCTAGAAATGAATATTTATTAACATAATGCTACTCAATTGATTGCACCATTTTTAACTTAAAATAACATTATTTATTAACAACATTTGTTTAATTATTAAATTAATTACAATGACTATCATATTATTCACCGAGGAGCTTGGACATGTGAGATTGGAAATGCGAGACCAGTAAGTTATTATTACCAAGATGTTCTATGACCTGCTGCAATAATTAATGGGCACATACCTTCAATTTCTTCTTTGGCAATTGACCACAACTATTGTATCAGTGTATATCGTACTGGCACTAAGTGTAAGTATTGTGCTTCTACTCGTACTACATCTGCTCATTTCCTTGAAGTCTATATCAGGGCATTTTTTCTGGACTATTTGTGGAATCTCTGTGGAACACACTCTCAAGAAATCATCACGACATTCTGCTATCTTGTCTTGGACTCCTCCTCTTTACAGAATCTTTGTGGCTATATCTCGTCGAATTCTTCGGAATCTATCGTACAAGTCGTGTATATCTTTTTCTAGCACCTCTAGGTTGCCTCCCCTTTTGCATGAGGTCTGTAACGCCCATTCGGCTACCATTGGCCGACCTTAGGGCAACGCTATCAGACGTCATCCATATTGGTCAAAGTTTTTAGCCAATCTCGTGGCTACACTTTAGCTTTTTAAGCTTATGGCCTAATTGTCCTCTCGGATTAAAGTGTTGTAAAAACTGACGTTCTTATGTCTGCTGAAATTGCCCAACATTACAGCCTTAATAAATAAAGGACATAAAACTGGCTCACATATTCCTGTTCTTAATGTGGTCTCACATATCTCCTCTCGAGGACAAATAAATGAAAAAAATCCACCAATAAAGTTCGATTAATATTCGTGCCTTTGACAACTCTGTAAAGGGCATTTTTCTATGAAGAAAGTCTGTCATAGTTCTGCTGTAATTTACAAAGTCGTGTTATGCACATATAAGCCTATACACGTATTATACACTATACAGGGTATCCCAAAATGTTTGAAACGCGCTTTAATTCTTTACCTAATGGAGATAAATGGGTAATTCAAATCGCAAAAATGTTGAAAGTAAGGTAGGAAATAGGTAGGTAAGTAATGAAATAGTCCTCCCATTAGTTTTCAAAAAGTTACACTTTTTAAATTTTTATACGACCACCTTAGATAAATTTGGTCAATCAGAAAATGTTTATTTTTAATGCAAAAATATTATTAAAAAAACGCATATCTGTATCTTTAAAATCAACTGCATTATGATAAAGGAAAAATCTGACTTATGCCACTTTTCCTTACCATGTGGAAGGCTATTTCATCAGTGAAAATAGGGATCAAAAACAAATTGACGATGGAAATTGTTTAGATAAAATATACTTAAAAGCACTTATTATTGAAAAGTATTTAGTTATTGAAAAGTACTTAAGAATCCGTGATTGCATCGCGAGCCTACGCGGAATTCGCAAAAATGTCTCATGTTTATCAGTTTTATATTTTTTGTGATACGTCACAAATTTACATTTCTAATTTGATATATGTTCCTCATTCACAATGTTCAATTTTCAATTAAATATAATTCGCTCAATTTTAAAGATACATATATGCGTTTTTTAATGATCTTGTTGCATTAAAAATAAAAATTTTGATTGACCAAATTTATCTAAGGGGGCTGTATAAAAATTTAAAAAGTGTGACTTTTTGAGAATTAATGGGAGGCCAATTTCATTAGCGTAGTCTTATTTTCTACCTTACTTTCAGCATTTTTGCAATTTGTATTGCTCACTTACCTCCAACAGGTAAAGAATTGAAGCGAGTATCAAACTTTTTGGGACACCCTGTATATATATAAGTTATGTACTCCTCAATATCATATCAGGTCGTGCTTTAAATTCAAGCAAAATTTAAATTTGGCAAATTTATGACATTTTTTTTGGATATGCACTTTCACCCGCCTAACATTACATACTTATATACAATTATTCATACCTTTAACACTTAACAATGTTCTTACAAATTACACAGCATTATTGTTTCCATGTTATTATTTTAACACAATTCATTATTCATTGATTTAATATATTTTCACCATTGTAATTTTCACAACAAATCATCATATTTGTTTAATCTTTAACATCATATAAATAAACATAAACAATTTTTTAAATATCAGAAATCTTTAAATTCTTTTAAACACTTCTATGGGATTGACAACATTCACTCACATTGTCCCTTTAAACTCGGAATATAACAAACAAACATCCTTTTCTTTTTTTAACACTTTACAACAAAGTTGAAAAGCGTTTATGACTTTGTTCATTCTGTCTGTCTGTCTGTCTGTCTATCCGTTAGCACGATAACTGCCGTAAAAATGACTTAATCAAAATGAAATTTTAGTATGTTGTTCAGACGGTCTGTAGAACCTATGGAAATATAAAGGAATAATATCACCGAATTAGTTTTGGATTGAACCCGGGTCGAAAAAATGAAATACATTGAGCCCTATGGGACATAATTTTCCAAACATTTTTTAAGCGGATTTAAAATTCACAAATTGCTTCGAAAATTTTAGGTAATATTCAAATTGTTCCATAAAATATATAAAAAAAAATTCAGTGAAATATATTCAGTAGTTTTTTAAATAAAAATTAAAATAATAATTACACCTCTTATATGAAACGATCACGTGACCATGATATGAAACGATCACATGACCCACTTCAAAATGATATATGGCATCCATCTTGTTTCAAAATCGTGATTTTTTTAAGTTCTTTTTAATTCATATTGAGTGTTGTATCCGTCCTAAAACTACTTTATTTTTGCTTAAATTCTGTGCATCTACGTACTGAAACAACGCAATGACAATATATTTGAGTTTAAATTCTCATCTAAATTTGATTATTTCTACAACTAAGCCTATTTTTCACCTATGTAAAATGTAAACAGCAAAATATATAGAATGAGTTGTATTAGAATTCCTGTATTTTTTTAACACAAAACAATTTAGTCCATGGAGTCTGCATGGCTGATATGAATGAAATAATAATTGATTTCATAAAGAGAAGGACGATTTTTTTCGATAAAGTTTCAAGCATAGAGTTTAATGTTTTGTAGCTCCATGGTCTTAAACAAAATGTTTAAATAAAATAAATTATTATAGTATTGTGATGAATGAAATGAATGGGAGAAAGTTATGAATGAAATCCTGTTTTTATAGAGAGATCCAGGCGTGTTATTTTTTCTATGACGTCATTTGAATTAATTTCAGTTGTTTTCGATGAAGTTTTCAAATATAATAAATTATCGTAGTATTATGATAATTCTAAAACTATTACCGAGGAATGTATAACATTTTAGAGATGTTTAAACCAGGCAATTTATATTTCAATGCCGTCATTTGAATGAAGTTCATTTTTTTCGATGAAGGTTTAAGTTTTCAAATATAATAAATTAATGCAGTATTGTGATAAGTTTCAAAATATTACCGAGGAATGTATTACATTTTAGACTTGTTTAAATAAAATTGCATTGAAGTTGGAAAGTATTTCATAATCAATGCTTTAAGCATGATTGATCTTTCTTGTTGCTTCTCGCGTTGACAGGAGTGATCGCCCGATCTGTTAATGACGGGACTGGTATCTTCTTCTTTTTTGCGCGGGAGTGTTCATGAATTCTGACATTTCGCTGATGTGATTTACCGCTGATAGTGACTGTTCTCCCCAATCTATTTTCTTTATAATTCGTTAAAAAGTTGTCAAGTTGGCGATTTTTTTTCCAAATAAATAGCAAATGTTGCCAAATTTGTGATGCATATTTGATTGTACATACCGCTGTTCAGTTTTATCTACTCTTTTAGATACATTTATTTGAAAAATGTGCGATATCTCATGGAAGTTTCACGTTAGATTCATAAAGTTTATATTCTTCGTTTCAGAATAGAAACATATCTACAAAATGGTAAATTATTTAACATTATTGAATGTTCTGAAAATTAATTATTCATTCTAAAATACATTTGAAAATGTGATGGGTCTTCTAATGTGAATGGGTCTTCTAGTGTGAATGGGTCTTCTAAATGTTCAATCGTGTTTAAAATCAATAGGGTTCAAATATTCAAGGATTATAATAATCACATCAAATTAAGTTTAAATCGTTCTATTTGTTTGTGAGATATAGCATCGACAGTCTCATAAACACACACACACACACACACACACACACACACACACACACACACAGATATATATATATATATAAATATATATATATATATATATATATACACAAATATCCACACATACACACACAAAAATGCAGGAGCAGTAGCCCAGAGGTTTGCGCGCAGGTATTGCACTCAGTAGGCACGGGTTCGATTCCCTCCGCTATCAAAACCGCCGTGTTCACTGTCGTGTTCACGCGACGTAGGATCACGTCAAACATGTGGATCCGCAAGTCTTTTCGAGAGGTTGGTGGTAGGGGAAGGAGGGTACGGTCCCTGTGGATGCTTCCCCACTGGGTTCCGGTCTGAATTTGGTGGCTCTTCCCGGCCGTCCAAACAATTACCTTACACCTTTCTTGTAGGTCGGATGGTCTGGGTCTCAACAATAACAACACACAATACACACAAATATACATTAACATATACACAAACACACAAATATACATACATATATACAGATACACGCATAAATATACACACATATACACAAATATACAAACACAAATGCACATACATACAGACACATACACCATCTCAAAAAGTTTCGAATTCACGGATGCTTGAGAGTGCGCTTCCGTCGAAAACTCGTAATCGAATTTTCGACCCCGTCATAGTACTTTTCCAATACATTACGCTACGTATGTAGGGGAAAATGAAATGTGTCCATGAATCCATTATATTATATTGCACGAAAATTTAGAACATATGTTGTTTGTAAAAAATAAGTTGAACGTAATTACATCATTAGAAAACAAAGAGTAACTTGATATGGCTGTTGGAAAAGATATAAGTAATCCAAAAGCAATTAAATAATCTTTGAAATTAAGATTTACTTTGTGTTTAAAATACTTGGGAATCTAATTACGAAGAAGTTATTTGCTCAAGATACTTACACATTGTACATTGGTAGATTACATATTTGATTAGCCCTACTTTAAAGTTATTTCTTTATGTCCATTTCTCCTATTATTTTCATATCAAATTAAAAACTTTAGTTTTTGTCTATAGATATGACGAATGTATATAAAAACGAAAATAATGATATGTCAAAAGGGAAAACATTTTTTTTTTGCTAGGAATAAAAATACAGCACAATATGCTAATATACGTATGTTAAAAGTAACATATGTTAAAGCTAATGCATGTGAAATGTATACCTCTAGCATTCATATGTTATGCTATAATAATATATGCTATGTTAAATGCATGTTAAATGTATATCTCTAGTATTCATATATTATGCTATAGTAATATATGCTATAGTAATACTGGTATGCAATATTATATAGAGCTATATCATGATAATATTGTGCTATGTTATGCTATTATAATATACTATATTATGTAATACTAAAGTGCTATATTATGCTATAATATGTAATGCTATAATGCAAGGAGCTAATGCCATATGAACCTTCTAAAAGGTTATTAACTTTAAAGGGTAACATTGCTTTAGGTGAAATATTAACTATATTTAAAGATCTAAATATGGAAACTGGTCGTTAACTACCGATATGTAACTTCGTAAAAACATTTAACTGGAAAACTTATAGCTCATGTCAGTCATATAGAACATATGCTGTTTGTAAAAACTAATGCGTTATAAAATTCATATTAAAAATCTCCGTTCTGAACTGTATCTAATTATATCATATTATTACACAAAATATGCAGTGAATAAGTACTATTTTAAATAAATAAGCAAATAAATGATATATAAAAATGAGTAAAATACTCATGTGTACGTTTTGCTTATAATAAATTTTACTCATATAGTATTTCAACTGCCAGTAACTTTATCGGTATGGTATTCATATTAAAAAATCCCTTTATGAATATAGCTATCCATATCAAAATATCAACCACATGCAATACATAACAATTTCATAAGAGATATATATACTATGAATAAAGAAAGGTTAGAATTTTATATGATATGTAAACAAATGATAGAACACAGCATATATTTAACTCAAACCTTTGTTAAATATGGACATATAATATAATTAGTACTGCTATAAAATAATTAGTGTTGCTTGAGATAATATTAAAATAAAATAACGGCGTTGAAAAATCAGATATATATTTGCACAAAATTAGTTTCATTTTAAATTTGATAACTCAGTTGAATAGTATGTAAACCTTTAATTCCTGTTTTCAAGCGTGGAAAAATAAATTTTATATTATAGCACGTCCTAAACCCAGACTGATAGGTTGAAAGGACTTTCACCAAATTAGATTACGAATTTCAAGATATATTTTACTAAGAATAGAACTCTGACTTTTTTAATTTTATACAGGGTCCCTGAGAAAATCCTTAAGCACCCCATAAATTTTGTAAGGAAAGGTCCATGAGTGTACACACACACACACTTATATGTATATATATATACTGTCGGAAAATAAAATATCTCAACACCAAGAAGGAGTTGCGTTAGATAAATGAAATTTAGGAGGCGGGTATTTGCACATATGAAAGATAACGCCTATTCAAATTTCGCCCTAGGCGAATAAGAGTGGCGCTAGTAGCGCCACTATGATCATGCAAATGACGTTTGCTTTAAATACGTAATGTGTATGATTGTTGGCTGCAGTGGTCACGGGAAGGCACTGTCTCAAGAAGACCGGGGTCTGACCGCACACAGAACATTACTGAGAGGGATGACCGTCGTATTCGCAGCATGGCTGTGACGGGTCGTACTGCATCTGCAGTAGCTGGTCTGGAGAGCTATTTCCTATGACAGCAGGATCACTCTCGTAGTTACCCCAAGCACCTTGACAGAAAATTTGTTTATCAGACTGGTGATTGAACCTGTTGTGCTGCCATTCATGAGCAGTACTCAAGAGGGTATTTTCCAACAGGATAACGCTCGTCCTCATACCGCTGTTGTCACTCAGCTTACTCTACAGAGTGTCGACATGTTGACTTGGCCTGCGAGATCACCAGATCTTTCTCCCATCGAGCACGTGTGGGACATTATTGGAAATCAAATCCAGCGTCATCCACAACCAGAATTAACCGTTGCTGATTTGACTGACCAAGTGCAACAAGCATGGAACTCCATCCCACAAAATGACATACGGCACCTGTACGATACAATTCATGCACGTTTGCATGCTTGCATTCAAAATCATGTCGACTGCAGCTGTTATTAATGTACCACCATTTCACATTTGAAACGGCTCTTCTCATGCATACTTTAACCTGTGACCTTGAAATTTCAATCAAATAGATATGTTACCTACACAATTGCCTTGCCTGAATTTCATTCCTCTAAGCTAATTTCTTCCCGGTGTTGGGATTTTATTTTCCGCCAATGTATATATATATATACATGTATGACCATGCTCAATCGAATAAAATATGTTAAGGGCCACTGGAGGACAATTGAGAAAGTTACTATAATAAACTCGGGAAACAAATTTAAATATACAAAAAAAGCTAATTATCCATAATATCCTAAAGCAGTGGTCTTCAACCATTAGTACGTGCACTACTAGTGGTACGAGAGAAGATGACTGTTGGTACATGGGTATTTTGTGAAATATGCGATATAATATTCTGCCATATAAAAGTAATACTTAATTCCAAAGTTAGTATTTGTATTAGAAAACTCCTATAAAACAGGTTTAGAAAGAAATTCTACTTTGAGATAAATTTACGTTGAAAATTTAGTAAAATAGAACAATATGCAGAAACTTACTCTCTGACAAACAAGCACAAATACCATATTAAATTATTTTACTGAGAATGCAACTGATGTTTGTTCTATTATTGTTGAATATGACAGCAATTGGTCTACGACCATACTTTGCCAAATGAATTTCGATAGCAGTTTATAGATATGTGATATAGTTTGCTGTCTATAACAGTTTTGTTGTTGATTCCTACTATAGGTAAACAATTCTTAACAACTTTACAATTGACATTGTTCTCTTTCTCTCATTATTATGGTGTTTGCTATCCTAACTTTAATTCGTGGCAATGGTCGCTTTAATAACTTTTATTCGCATTGTCATGGATGCTTTAGTAAATATAGATCAAAAGTGTACACTCATAGAACGTTCTTTACAAATGTATTGGAGTTATAAGGAACTTTCCCCTTCCCCAACCGGAAATCAAATCACGGATTTTTGTATAAGCCAGCCGAACTGCTGCTGTTGGGCTTCTGGGACAGAATTGCAAGTTCTTATCTTCGAAATGGACTTTACATTCTCAACCATCTAATGCCAGATTGTCGTACAACTGCTATATGATTGGCCACTTTCTGCAATTTTTTCCTCAGGTTAGCCTTATTCTGCTATTTTTATCCTCCAGGTCAGCTCCCTGTGTGGTCGTCGACCCCCTGATTTGAAATCGGTGCTCAATACCAGAGTTCACTGAATCCGTGCTAGCCTTATTACGTTCAATTTTTGACCACCGACATCATTGCATTAACCTGCAGAGTTAATTTGTTCGAGCTCCATTGTACAGAATCTTAAGGTGTCTACAAACGATCAGTGAATATTTGTTAAAGATGTCGATTCTCAGAATTGTATTTGAAGTGTATTTTGTCCACATGGTCAAACATAGTTGACACTTTATGATAATGAGATAGTTTCCCTTGATTCTAGTAGATGGCGCCATCGCACTTGTTTCTGAATTTCGCTATAAATATAGTTTGTCATATTTATGTTTTCAGATAAAAAAAATTAAAAAGAAATCAGAAGCGTCCCAAATCGTTACAAAAAATAGGAATAACAAGACTCAAATGCATACATCAAAATTAAAAGATTTAATAATTTGAATTATTTCCATATAATTAGATGTGACAGTGGATTTTAATAAACATTAATTGAAAGTAGAAACTATTCTTCCATAATACAAAAAATATTACGTTTGAAAAAGGAAACCAAAATTATTTTAGCTCTATGTACTAAATTTCTAATTGCAGCATTGGACACAAGCAGTAATTATTTTAATGTTTATTTCTTAAAACATTCTATTTAGCGTATGTGTGGAATGCACTTTTGACAATAAACATGCACAAATAATTTGAATCAGATATTTTTAGAAGGATATTTTTTTTAAAGTAGAAAAGCAAAAAGTATATTAATTAAAATATTAAGACATGTACAAAAAAAAATCTGGTACCAAAATATCTGTATTCATACTTGCCTGAATTTTCTACAGAACATTTACATGTACTAGTAGAAAAACTTTAATTACTAAGGATAAAATGATATATTAAATTATATTTGTTAAATAAATTGGTAAATTTTTTGCCCAGATTACCTCTTCTACTTTTCATCGAATCCGTTTTTTTTTTTATCATTAAATTGTGTCATTATAGTATTTTTTATATTTTTGACCTCCTCAGAATGCAAATCAACAATTTCCGCTATTTCTGATAAGCACCGGTTTCTAAAAATTTTATTGTGATACTCTGACAAAAAAAAATCTTTTCTCTATAAGCTTTTATACATTTTTAATAAAAATAATAAATCTAAAAATTTAAATTAAAAAAAAACCAAAAGAAAAGATTACAAATTAAAAACAATTTGGCAAAATAGAAAATAATTATATTCAATTCACAAAACGGTAATTGGCCCGCGATTGGTCAATACAAAGGTCAATCATACTGACTCCTCAATATTTGACGAAAAAGTAGGACGCTGCTCTACAAGAAAATGTTTGACCTCACACTTTTACAAACACGTCAAATATCTGTTTGGATGATCAAAAATCAGTGATCAAGCCTCATTGACAAACTTTCACTGATCGTTTGTAGACACCTTTAGTGACCGAACAGGGAATTGAACACGAGTCTTCCTACTGGCAAGCCGACACTCTACCGTTGAGCTACGGGTACGAGATTGCATGTTCTTAATGTCGAAGTTGCTGCAAGATGCTTAAAGTTATTACTGGGAATTCTGTATAAAATATCCGGTATAAAATCCAAATATTTTAACATGAACCTGTTTATTTTTAAATTTCACAAACCAATGAATGAAGAATGTAGATGCACTGAGGCGTACTTGTGTTATAAACGGTTATAGCAGATAAATGGACATATAGACATAAATAGGTTTTTAATTTTCATCATTTCTCATTTCAATGTAGGGCGATAGCTCATACGTCAGAGTATTACCTAGACACTGCTTCATTACCTGCATAATTAAATCTAAATCCTTTGAACAGTTCAGGGATATTTAGGTTACAAGCGTCTATTAGAACTTCCTTTTGTAAATTAGATTATAATATCAGAATATTAAAATATGAAGTGCATTATACACACACCATTCTATACACAAAGTTACATAGCATTCAAAAACATGAAATTTAAATATATGATGAATGTAATTAGAAAGAAGAATGAAATCACTTAAATTGAAAGAAGAAAGAATCAGATAGAAAAATCCAAACGCTTAAATAATTGTGTAATTACAAGGAAATAAGATTTATTTTTTGTTGATAAGTTCTTTGAAACCTAATTAAGGAAGTTTGAATAGAATATAAATGTGCCATGAAGCTCATTTGGAATTTATTTAAGATTGCATTTAACTGATTACAAATGTTTAAAAAAAATTTGGGATTTAGTTCTCACATAATTTAAAATAAATGTATCAGTTTGTGTTTATATGCTGTAGAGTTCGAATAAAATTATAATACATTAAAAAAAGACAAAAGTAAATATATTTTTTAATGTTGTAAAAAAGCTGATTTAAAGTGGTAACAAATACTGCTAGAATATTCATTTAAATTCCAGAACGTACGCATTCATGTGAAAAGGTAAATGTTGCAATACAGGTTTAAAAATAATGTTCGTTTTCAAACAAACTCGGGCACTGCAAATTGTGCCCAAACTCATTTTCAGTGTGTATCTACACTGTAAAACATTTGCAAGTATGTTACTGAAAGTTTTGGGGTCAGCTGTCCGTAATAGGGAGTAAATATACTTATAGTTATGATATATATATATACACACAAAAATATCAGACTTCGGCAGACGATAATAAGCGGAATATTTTAGAAATTAAGCTGGAATTTTCATGAACGCCCGTAATTGCGGATTTTCTTATCAGATTGCCGAAATTATCAACGAAGTATTTGAAAAAAAAAGTGAAGGTTGCAAAATGTTTTACAGTGGATGTGTGAATATTTTCCTGAGATCATGGACATGATTTGTCTAGATCGAATGTAGTACACGAAATGAATTTTGGTACGCTACACATTTCTGTAAAAATCATTGAAATTGCACAAAAACATCATTATAGGGCAAAAAATCTTCCCCTTCAAACACAATAAACAAAACATATCACCAATAAACTTATAGCATCTCAGTTTGCGTCAAGTCCCCATAGGATCAAAGCTGTACTGTCTGGTATTCAGATTCATTTAAAAAGGTTATAAATCTTCTTCAAATTAGAATTAGGATCATAAACCAGGGCACGCTAAAACTGAGAGTACAACAGCATGGACTTGGAGCCCTACCATTTTCAATTTTCATAACTTTTTTCAAAGAGGCGTTTGTTTATTGTACTTGGTTGGAAGCTTTCTTGCGATGCAATGATATTTTGTGAGATTTCAGTACTTTTTGTAGAAATATTTATCAACTGATTATACAATAATATACAGCAGTCATTGCAAATTGTACTTTACCATCGCACAGCAGTTGTTCATGTTTTTTCCACTTTTTAAATTCTGCATTAAATATTCATATTTAAGTTTTCAAATAAAACTATGCACTTTTCTCCAGAACAAACAAAATGAGCCAACACTGAAATGACTCCAGCAGCTGAGGCTGTAGGTCCAGAAATACTGCTGAAAAAACGCCTTAACTGTAATCTTAATATATTGCTTTTACAGTTCATTTTTTTTCGCGTTAAAGTCTTCAGCTCTTCAAAATATCAAAAACTAAAATAACACGAAAACGGTTAAACTTAAAGTCATGGAGTCAGTCTTATTCGCCGTATTGTTAAAAGTTGTATGAAATACAAATACTTACTTTATACAGTTCAGCAATTTTAGCCATTTATTTCACGATCTTTGTGTGCTACTTAACTGAAAATGATCGATTTTATTTTTCCAAATCATTCCAAAATCTGATCAGTATGAGATTAAATCTCAAAGGAAAACGGTTAATCTTAAAGTCATGGGGTCAGTCTTATTCGTCGTATTGTTAAAAGTTGTATGAAATGCAAATATTTAATTTATACAGTTCAGCAATTTTAGCCATTTATTTCACGATCTTTGGGTGCTACTTAACAGAAAATGATCGATTTTATTTTTCCAAATCATTCCAAAACCTGATTAGTATGAGATTTTAAGAAAATTCATTAAATATAAATAATTTTTCGAAACAGTGAAAAGCATCTTTACAAATTTAAAAATCTTCAATATCTCGAGAATGTTTTATTTTAGAGTTGGACTTATTTTGTCGTCAAAAATGTGCGTATAAAACATACATTTAACTTATACATTAGTAGTATATTATGTTATATTTTAACGCTAAAAATAGTTGTTTCGTGTTCTAGAGGTCCCGAAACGTGTAGATCTGTCGAAAACTCGAGTTTCGGTTTTCGACATGATTTCAATAATTCCCTGTACATTACCATGTATTGCAGGGGCAGTAAATGAATCTAAGATTTAGCATTTTGAGGGGCTGGACAATAGACCCCGAAAAATTGGGGTTTGTCCTTTCAAGTATAATATGCACTTGCCAGCTGCGAATTCCGGCATGACGACCTGGCGGATAGGAACGCTTCTGGGTTCAGAAAATAGCTGTAGGTCTATATGATGTTTAGTTATCATATCCACACCTTGCATACACACACACACATACACACAAAAAGGGGACGAGAGAAAACCAGAGAGATGATATCTTTCAAAATTGTCCGGAATGGGTTCAGCAGGTCTCTTTCATATTTATACATTTTTACCAAAATAAGGCTACACTTTTATATCGTTCTAGAAAATCGAAAATTTTTATTTACTCAGAAGATATATGTTGGGCAAACACGATTTTAACGAGACTATTTTTGGAATGGGTATTGCTACACGGTTATAAAATTTTAGCGAGGGATTACACATTTCCGATAAATATATAAAACAAAATTGATCCCGGATGCAATAGAGTTACAAGAACTACTTATTGACAGGTCAAGCTGTAAAATGGCTGTTTATGGGGGGAATAAAAATGAAACAATTTCCGAAGATTGTATTTTACTGTTTAATTTCCTTGAAAACATAAGAGAATAGTGAACGGTTTTTGATTAAAGACTCTCAAAAATGATAAAAGGTTTTGGCATTTTATTAGAATTAGAAATCATTCGAACAGCTAGCTGACTGAAAAATGCATTTCACTTGATAGCTGAAATGATAAAATCTGCGAAAAGCCTATTATAATCACTAGGTTCACAAAATTATATTACAATTTCAAGTACTTGTATAATGTATCCACACATAATATTTTATAGTCGGGTTTGATTTCATTTTTCAGTAATAATATCCCCAAGTTTAAGACACGCATATACGTACACGCATTTACATATCCATATATACATACATACACGCGTATACACAAAGATATATTTCCAAATGTCTTCGAATTATTTTCATGAAATCTTAAAATGTGCGTTTCTGTTAAATTGAAGTTTAAATGATTGTTCTGTTAAATGATCGTTTTACTCTGAAAGTTTATGTGCATGTATTACATAAAACATTAGACAACACCTAGATTTTTTTGTTATTTATCAATTAGAAATTTAATTTATTTTCACGGCATTATTTATTAAATCTAAGAAAGCCCTTGCAAAAAACAACGTCATTCACTTTGTAAAAGCAGTCCTGCAAAAAACAGCTACCAACAAAATTAGCCATGTATGGAATTGGCCTCAATAAAATATACCAAGTCTAGGTCATTAAGTCTCTACGGGGAATTTTAGAGAATTTCGAGAATTTTTCTAGAGTTTTTGGCGACCCGCCTTTACACAGAAAGAAACACAAATTCTTAGACTGCTAAAGCAGAGTTTCAGGATGCAGAATGGTTACAGGAATGATTAATGATAAGCTGTCTCTTATGATTATGCGGGTCGTCAAAAAGTAGTTTGAAATTAGTTGTGAATAAAAATTTACGTGTTTTCTCAGAAAGGTCTTAGGCATCTCAGATGACTTTGTAAGGAAATGTCTATTATGGTATACGTTAAGTCAATGTATCTGATTGAATAAAAGTAATGGCGGAGCCCTAAGCAGAAAAGTAGAAATGTTAGGATAACGAACTTGAAAACAGAGAAAGATTAATTGAAATGTCAATCATGAAGTTGCAACGGATTATCTGATTAATAGATATTTGCTTCAGGAATACACGAAAGACATACATCGAAAGCAACAAACACCTGTCAAAAACTCGCATTATCACGGACTGTAACACAGTGACAAATGCAACGCTTGTTAATGTATGCGGAAAAATTATTTTTCGAATTCAAATGTGCACGGTTTCTGAAGGAAGAATTATTAGATTACTGTGCATGTAAGTAATATTTATTTTAGCATTCTTGAATAAGACAACAACTTTTTTAATAATTATATTGTGTGAAAAATGTGTATTATGTAATAGTTTTGTTGACGCTTCGTACTAATTAGAAAATTCTCACCAATTTTGAAGTTTTTCTTCTATCTCGCTTTTCTACTGAGTTCGTAATCCAACATTTTCTTTATTCTTTGCGCGCTGCAATCATATTTATTCGGTTGAGCATGGGCACAGTATGATTAATAAACTTCATGTGCACACTTAGACCCTTTCTTACAAAGATATTGAGGTGCTTAAGGTTTTTCCAATGAGACATGCAACAAATTCAATGACATTGATAATAAGGGCTTGTGGATTATACTCCCGTTCCCTGAACAATTGCCATATTTCTCCCTAGGGCCCATTGGATACGGGCCGGGTATATCCAGCACTCTATACTCCGTAAAGAACTTTACAGTCCCAACCAGGAATTGAACTACGGATTTTTGTACTGGCTAGCCGATAGATACTCTACCATTGAGCTACTGGAACGGAAATACAAGCCCTTATCTTCGATATGGACTGGGCATGCTCCACACTCTAATGTCAGATTGACATGCAACTGATGATCTGCCAGAACACTTACTGCTATTTTTGTTGGATACCTGTGATGAATCGCCGTTTGAGCGATAAAAGATAATTTTTGACTTTCACTTTCTCGCCAACCTCCTGCAACCCTTCACCTTCACAATATTTCTTTTTTTCCTCTCACAGCCTCCGAGGTTAATAGTCGAACTCTTACAAGAAACTCAATGTATATAATATCTTCTGTATATAATATATTGTAAAGTAAGAATGCATAATTAAAATATAATTTAAAATCATTATAGTAGTAGTCATCCGTGCTGCAAATCCTGTCATCTTTATTAATTAAATCAAACGCTCAGGGATACAAAGGTGCTACAGACAAAAATATGTTATATAGGTAAGTGGATTTTATTTCACTACCTTATCTTAAACCACTTTATATAGCTATATTGAAAATTAAAAAAACCCAAGAGTTTTTACCTCAGGTTGCAGCTATTTTTAGCCCCCCAGGTTAGTTTCCTGCTTGGACTTTCACATCCCGATTTGAAATCGACGTACAATATAAAATAATTCAATATCGAAATTCGTGCTAGTCGTACTAGAGTCACGTGCAGATCACCAACATAATTGGACTAACCTTCAGAGCTGATTTGTTCGGATGCTAGAACTTTGTCGTCCAAACCGGGAATCGAACGACCGATCTTTGTACCAGTCATGCGACACTCTACAGCTGAAGTACTGGAAAGGAATTGCAAGTTCTTATCGTTGAAGAGTACTCTACAACTCCCATTAGGCCATTTACCACACTTCTTTTAAAGGTGTGAGTGCATCCGATTTACACATTTGACAGATTGGTCGCCAAATTATTTTTGAAACATGTATTAAGGACACTTAATGTTAAGAACAATTTGCAAAGTAAAGCTCTAAAAATATATATGATTCACTTTTATCCTGAATGTATTGACAATATTTCAAAATTTATGACATATCAATGTAGGTGAAAGTGCAGTGAAAAATTTCACTACCTCAGAAATTTGAATACAAACTACTCGGATATTTCATTGTGTATCATTTTAAGATAAAATCTAAACTTGCAATTAATTCCGTGCATCAAGACGAATATTCAGCAGGAAGATTTGGCAATCAGCCCATGTTATCCAATGCACTTTGTTGAGACTCTGCCAATCCATTATTATAACGATATGGCCATGCATTTCTCTGATTGTGTTTTCGAACACAAGTAATTTGTCAAGATAGCAAATGCTATATGCAACGGTAAAAGCACATATATTTTAGCAAATTAATGCAGGTCTTACAAGATTAATAGAGAAATAACACGTTTTAAGAAATATTAAATAACAATAAAAAATTAATTTCATAAAGATAACATATTAGAAACATGCTTCACTCTATAGATTCTTACGAATTTTGAAAGTTTTTTGCAAATGCGCTGATAATTATAGAATAAAAAAACATAAGGTTTTAAAACATATTATACAACTGCATGTAATAAAGTGCATAAGGATAGGTTTATATAAACACGCTTTACTCTTTGGTTTCTTACGAACATTTAAAGTTTTCTGCAAATGCTCAGATCATTATAGTACTAAAAAAAATGAAGGTCAAGTTTTAGATTTGTAAAAAGTCTGTGATTTTTCAGTTTTTTAAGGCATGTTTTTAGAGATTTTTGCATATATTCATACATACTTATATGGCATGTCGGAAATTAATATATATATATAATATAAATATGCAACTTTTATTCAAACGTGTGCTTACTTTTAAATAATATTAATTTATTTATATGCTTCTGCTTACTTTTCAGAAGTAAGGTTGTGTATCTGTACTAAAGATGTAAGGATAATATATTTATTCATTTTTATATATTTTCACCAAATTAAAACTGCATTTTTATTTCATTCTGAAATATCAAAAAGTCTTCATTTGTTGATAAAATCATATATTGGACCAGAGGCTAACGTATATTTGGGATTGATATTACCACACACTTATAAAATTGAAGCATAAGGACCCACGTTTTCGATAAAACAAAAATGAACTCGGATGCAATATAAATACAAGGATTACTTATTGACAGGTCTGGCTGTAAAATGGGAATTTATGATGGAGCAATTTCAGAAGATTGTATTTTACTGCTTAATTTCCTTGAAGACATTGTAATAAAGTGAACGATTTTCGAATAAAGGCTCTCAAATAAATTTAACGCTTTTGACATTTTATTAGAATGGAAAATCAAGTGAAATTTTGAGTGAAAGAAGATTATCATCTTATATATCGGTAGATGGAATGTAAGGCTGGAATATTCTTAAGTATAGAAAAAAAGAATTATAATAATGAGAGCTACTAACGTTTCTTACAATGTCAAGTCTTTATTCTATGTATTCACACATAATATTTTATAAAGAGACATAACTTTGTTTTCGACGTATCGTATCCAAAATCATATTCACACACACGCACAGACACACACTCACACACGTATGCCAAGATGTATATCCTTCAAATAGTACTCAAATTGTTTGAGTCTTAAAATGTGCTTTTAAGTTAAAATCTCAGAATAATTCTTGTGGTCTAAAGTTAGTGTGCATGTATTGAGCAAAAACTAGATAACAGCTATATTTTTTAGTAATGACTTGCACTACATTTTTTTTTACAAAATTTAAGAATTTCACGGTATTATTTTGTAACGTATTTTACCTAAGAAGAGAAGGAAGTTACACAACAAAATGTGATATTTTATTATATGCCGGGTTTACTAAAACGTGGTGTAAATACATAATAATAATTTATTACATTAGTTATTCGTGCAATCATGGTGTTTCTTGCTTGTAGACGTAATTACCCACCAGTGTGTGTCGTGATTTGTTAAATTAACAGGAATATAATTAATATACATACATTATACAATATACATACATTGAAATATTTAACATTGAAAACTGAAGAGATACCTTTTACTCCAAATAAATTTTTATATAATTATTTTTATTGTAAATATTCTTCGTATAAAAATCCTTATTAATATTTGACGTACATTTTATCGATCACTATATTATTTACCATAGTATTCTGCTGCAGTTATTTAGTGTGACACAGGATATATTTTCGAGTGAGAGTTAGATTTTAAATAATTTTCTTCATAAATGGTATTAAAATGTTTACTTTTGCTCTTGTCAATGGTCATTGGGCAATGGGTATCTCATAGACCGCACTTAAAGACTCTGACAGTTAATTTTAAACACTGTCCCCACTTTTCACTGCACACGTGGAGTGTTTTAAAATTAAATTGTGTTGATTGTAAAATATGATATTTTTGTTCCAGAGTCTGTTCATATTGAATAAGTAATCCGACACTAAACCACTATTAGCTCATCTGAAATCGTTATTTCGAAGATGCTGTTTACACTACAGACTAAAGTGTGTGCACAAATCAACTGTGCGCGTTCAATTTATAAGCTTATCAAACATTTTGCCGACAAATTATTAAAAATGAAATTAGGAAAACTATTTCGAAAACTAATTGGAAGTGAAAGCTCCTAAAAAAGATATATGAATGTATATAAACGCAAAGTGAAGAATTCCACAACACTAGAAATTTTAATTTAAAGTATCGAGATATTTGATTCTGTAACACGTTTAGAAGTATTCCAATCTTCCATTTGAAAATTAGGACAAATATTTCAAAAACGAATTGCAAATACTTCTAAAAAATATATATGATTAATTTATGATAATTGTGGCAAAACTGATCAGAAATTTACGACATAAAAGTTTATGTGAAAGTAAAGTGAAGAATCCCTCAACATTATAAATTTGAATTCAAACGGTGGAGGTTTTTCAGTCTGCAAAGCGAATAGAATTATTCTAATATTTAACAATTAATTCAGTGTCGTATGGAAATTAACACAACTATTTCAAAAGGGATTTGCGAATGAGAGCTAATAAAAAAGATATATGCTTCATTTTTATGGTGATTGTGATAAACCCGATCGTAAATTTATGACATATCAATTTATGTAAAAGTAAAGTGAAGAAAAACTCTACAAATAAAATTTGAATTTAAACTACTAAGATATTTCCTTCTGTAACACGTTTAGATTAAACCTAATATTTGACAATTAATTCTGTACATCAAGACGAACATTCTGCAGCTTTCGTTGGCAATCATCCCATTTCAACCAATACAATATGTTGAGACTCTGCCAATCCATTATTGCAACGGTATGGGTGATATATTTTCTGAATGCTCTAGAAAGCTCAAGCTATTTGTCAACTTATTAGATACTGTACAACGGTAAAAGCAAACGTATTTTAACGACATATTTTATGGTATTAATACAAAAGTAATAGGTACGTATAAGCAATTTAAAATGTATGCAAAAAAAATCTGATGTGGGCAACACATGACTTTCCTTATATAATGCAATGAATTTACTACTTTTATAGTAAAAAAAATTGGTTTTTCTTATAGTAAATACTTATATTCTTTCCAAGATATTGAATTTTCGACAATTAATCGTCATTTTCATTGATTTGGCGTCATTTTAATCCATTTGGCGAGATTTTCGCTAATTTGACAACATTTCAAAAAATCGCCAAGTTGGCGACATTCCGCCAAATTCGTCGCCAAAATCTCGCCAAGCTTTACTGACGGAGAAATAAGTTATTCTTATAACAGATAAATGGCTATTGGCGTTCAAATACAAAAGTATTACTCGAAGTATCTTTTCCCATGAATGGAACGAGCTAGATCCACGAGAATGATGTCACCCAATTGATCGCATGGTATTACATATGAAAAGTGAACATGTTTCTCAATTGGAAATATATATGTTTATTTTATATGACTTTTTGATAATCTTTTTTGAAAAATGTGAAATATCTCGAGAACGGTTCATGTTAGCGTTCTAAATTTTATGTCAATCGTTTTCTAATGAAAAATTACATAAGAAATGTCTATTTCCGTAACTTTATTAGCGGTTTTGATTTTTTGACGATTTTTTCAAAATTTCACTCCAAAATTTAGGGGGGTTCTGAACATTCGATTACGTTTAAAAACAATAGGCTTCCTGTGTTTACGGATTGTGATTTTGTACCAAATTTCGTTCGAATCGGTCCATTCGTTCGTCAGTTATCGTCTCCACAGGCCCACTGACACACACATACACACACACACACATACTTTCACACACACACACATACTTTCACACACACACAGACATCACTTCCAAAATGTTTCATTCGTGATCAGGGATGCTTGAAACGTGCTCTCTCGTCGAAAACTCGAATTCGAATTTTCGACCCCGTCACAATACTTTCCTTATACATTATGTATATAAGGAAAGTAATAAAATGATACGTGGAATATAGTGATAAACACGTATTTCAGTACAGTTACTTGTATTGAAATAATCCATTAATTTCTAAGTAATTGGAAATTAAACTTTTAATTTGACTGAACTGCTTTATTTACTTTGGAAACTCACTGTTTGTCTGAGAAAATGTCATTGTTTTGAAGGAATGGAAAATCGACAACTGTTTACTTTTCAAAACTGCTCTGTAAACAGAAAAAAAAAGCAACTGATGAACAACAGAAAAAAAAAGCAACTAATTTTACTTTCTCATATTATAGAATGTATACATAGTATGGAGAATGTATTTTGCTATCATGATAATGTTTTATTCCGAGATTTTGAAGCCAATATATATTTAAGGACTTCCTTATTAAGTTTTGACTATTTTAGATTTCCCTCTGTCTGCTGAGGTAAATTTTTTGTGTAACACGATAGCTGCAACAAAGATCATTGGATTTTGACGAAACTTTAAACTAAAATGTTCCTTCAAATTTTGACATTTTTTATAATATATTGGAATTTTTAAAGATTCCATGTTGTAAATTTCCCGATTGTAGTAAATGTGATAAGTGCGTTGTAATATGCAATAGTTTAAATTAATTGTTTTACTTTTCATATTGCATGTACTTAATTTATTTTGCTCACATGTGGCTCTTTTGTGTGTGTTTTGTTTTACTTTTATTTTATTTTCTGTAACTGGACTGACTTACTTGTTGAAAAGTGTATTCTAATAAATAAAATATCTGATGTGGGCAACACATGACTTTCCTTATATAATGTAATGAATTTACTACTTTTACAGTAAAAAAATAGGTTTTTCTTATAGTAGATACTAATATTCTTTCCAAGATATTGAATGTTCGACAATTAGTTGTCATTTTCACGAGATTTACGTTAATTTGGCAACATTTCAAAAAGTCGCCAAGTTGGCGACTTTTCGCCAAATTCGTCGCCGAAATCTCGCCAAGAGTTATGCACTAAGAAAAAAGTTATTCTTACAGCAGATAAATGACTATTGGCGTTCAAATACAAAAGTATTATTCAAAGTATATTTTTTCATGAATGGAACGAGCTAGATCCACGAGAATGATGTCACTCAATTTATCGCATGGTATTACATATGAAAAGTGAACATGTTTCTCAATAAGAATTTTTTTTTATGTGACTTTTTCATAATTTTTTTGAAAAATGTACAATATCTCGAGAACGGTTCATGTTAGCCTTCTAAAATTTATGCCAATTGTTTTCTAATGAAAAATTACATAAGAAATGTCTATTTGCGTAACTTTATTAGCGGTTTTGATTTTTTGACGATTTTTTCAAAATTTCATTCGAAAATTTAGGGAGGTTCTGAACATTCGATTACGTATAAAAACAATAGGCTTCCAGTGTTTACGGATTGTGATTTTTGTACCAAATTTGGTTCGAATCGGTCCATTCGTTCGTCAGTTATCGTCTCCACAGACTCACTGACACACACACATACACACATACTTTCACACACACACACACACACACACACACACACACACACACAGACATCACTCCAAAAATGTTTGATTCGTGATCAGGGATGCTTGAAACGTGCTCTCCCGTCGAAAACTCGAATTCGAATTTTCGACCCCGTCACAATACTTTCCTTATACATTATGTATATAAGGAAAGTAATAAATGAATAATTTTATTTAAAGCACCAATAGTGGAATGCATTTTATAATTTCGGACATTTGGGCAGTTAAACTGTAAATAAAACTTTTATATCAGTATCACTATAGTCCATTGTTAAAAGATCTAAATGCAAAGTGAATTTTATAACATGCAGAAAAACGCATACATCTATATGGCTCTCACTCTTAGCGACAAACTTGACTTTTGGGAAATGCCAAGTTGTTGGCAATAATGCCAATTAAATTTAATTTCTTGTTTAAACCTCTCGCTTCGTGGGAATTATTACTTGGGAGATTTTTATTCAGACTATAGTTTCCTTTGGGATTTACGTATTTTATTAAAAGGATTTAGTTGAATATAAATTAATAATATTGGCAGTGAGACACCCTTAATAACTATGTGGGGTCCCTAGATATTAAGAGCGTAAATTACTACCTACCTGCATGATATATTTTTATACAATCAATAATTTAAAGTAAGGTTCTAGTAAAAAAAAAAGATATTTTATAAAAAGTCTTCCTAATATATTTCTGGTAGTTAAAAATTATTCTACAGTATATTATCAGGTATATTTTCATTAATTACAATAAATTGAGGCTATATTCCTTTCTGGATACTAGAAAAGGAAAACCTGTTATGAATGCTATTTTACATTGTATTAATTTAAATGTATCAGAATTTAAATTCAGTAGTTCAGAAAATAATGGTTTCCTTTAGAAGAGTTAAAACTTTTCTTTATTCAACCATATGTTTCGAATGATCGGAAGATCTGCTTTTGAGTAAAAATGATGTTTTGAACAATTTTAACATCACTTTTTGTCCGATATGGACAGGAAATTGGATAACATATTATAATGTCAGGGGTATTATAATGCCACTATTATATTATAACATGTTATAACATATTATAACACATTAATATAAAATAATATAACACATTATTATAACATATTATAACGCCATTTTTGAACGTTATTTTATTTACTAATTTCGAATGTATTTCAAGAAAACTTAATATTCAAATGACTACAGAAATATATAGATTCGATTTGCAAAGTCAGGTAGCTTACATTATCATATTATTGTATGAAATATGCGTTTTACTATAAAATTTGCGAAATAACATTTAAAATAAATACACGCTTTAAATATCAGTAGAATATTTCGAATATTATCAGGACTATATCCATTTGTAAATACTTTTCAAGTACTTTCATAAAAGTTAAACTGTAAATGAAACTTTAATATCAGTATCACTATAGTCCATTTTTAAAAGATCTGAATGCAAACTTCATTACATAATATGCAGAAAGACATATATATCTGTATGCCTGTAACGCTTAGAGATAAATTTGGAAACTTTTTTGAAAAGCCATATTATTTGCAATAATGCCAATTAAATTTAATTTCTTGGATAAACCTATGGCTTCGTGGGAATTATTACTTTTATGTCCTTAATTCAAATTATAAAGAGTTTCATAGTCTTTGGGATTTACTTAGTATTTTATTTAGAGGATCATAAATTAATAACATTGAAAGGGAAATTTGTCGGTGACTCGGACTTTAAAAGCGTATGAAGTACTACTTGCATGTTAGTTTTTTAATACAATCAATGACAGAAAATATGTTTTCTTTAAAGGAAGAATATTTTATAGGGAATATTGTGAATAGATTTCTGGCAACTAAAAATTAATTCAAAGTATACTATCATGTGTCTTTTTCGTTTACAGTAAATTGAGGTTATAATCGTTCCTGGATTCTAGTAAAGTAAGAAATTTATATATTATGAATGTTATTTTACGTTATATTGTTTTCCATGAATCAGAATTTAGATTCAGTAGTACAGAAAATAATGGTTTCCTTTAGAAGAACTGGAACTTTTCTTTCTTCAAACACATGTTTCAAATGATTTTAAGATCTGCTTTTGAGTAAAGATGATGTTGAACAATATTAACATCACTTTTTGGCCGATATGAACAGGAAATTGGATAACATAGTATAATGCCAGGGATATTATAACGCCAGTATTATATTGTAACGTATTATAACATATTATAACACATTATTATAAAATATTATAACACATTATTATAACATATTATAACGCCATTTTTGAACGTTATTTTATTTAGGAAGTTCGAATGTATTCCAAGAAAACATCATATTCAAATGACTGCAGAATTATATAGATTCGATATGCAAAGTCAGGTAGTTTACATTATCATATTATTGTATTAAATATGCTTTTTACCTTAAAATTTGCGAAATAAAATTTAAAATAATACACGCTTTAAAATATCCGTAGAATATTTCGAATATTATCAAGACTTTATCCATTTGTAAATACTTTTGAAGTACTTTCAAACATATATACCTACATAGTTTTTATCACTACACTTTTGTTCTCGAGTAATTTACTTATTTTTATTTTTACACAGGTCACGCTATATAACTTGAAATACGTGCTTTTTTCAACAGTTATTTAATATAATTAATTTAATTATAATGGTTTCTTTTAGAAGAGCTGAAACTTTTCTTTCTTCAACCACATGCTTCGAATGATTGGAAGGTCTGCTTTTGAGTAAATATGATGTTGAACAATTTTAACACAGCTTTCTGTCCGATATGGACATGAAATTTGCTAACATACTATAACGCCACGTATAATATAACGCCATTATTATATCATAACGTATTATAACATATTTTGACATATTATTATAGCATATTATAACGCCATTTTAAACGTTATATTATGTAGAAATTTCGTATGTATTCCAAGAAAACATAATATTCAAATGACTACAGAATTATATAGATTTGATATGCAGAGTCAGATAGGTTACATTATCATATTATTATATGAAATATGATTTTTTCCCTAAAATTTTCGAATTAAAATTTAAAATAAATACACTCTTTAAAATATCCTGAGAATATTTCGAATATTGTCAGCACTATATAAATTTGTGAATACTTTTCTAGTACTTTCAAACAGATATACCTACATAGTTATTATTACCAGTTGCTTGTACTCGAGTTGTTTACTTATATTTATTTTTATACAGGTCACGCTATATATCTCGAAATACGTGCTTTTTTTCAACAGTTATTTCACATTTAGCAGAGAACGTCTAATGGAATTTTAAGCGAAATCAAATTGCAATAAAGTACAACTTTATTTATGTGTTTATATATATAATATCAAATTTATCAAATAGTACAGAATGCCGTGAATAGGACACTTCGGGTTTTCCATTATTCTACGTATGTCGTAATATAGTATAGTCTCCTTGAAAAAAATATCGCAGCTCTTGACTGCAGTGTTGCTGTTATGAATTAACAGCACTAATTGCACATATTACTTCAACTAAAATATATATTGTCAAACTTTTTCCGTTTTACGAAATACATTGATTCAATAACAGATTCTTTATTCGAAGTGAAAAATTATCTTTCGTTCCATTGCTGGAATCTGAATTTTGAAATCGGAGAAATGTATAGATTCTATATGCAAAGTCAGGAGTACATTACATTATCATATTAATGTTTGAAATATACTTTTTACCATAAAATTTTCGAATTAAAAATTAAAATATAAAAGCGCTTTAAGATATAGTGAAAACATTTCGAATACATTCACTACTATATCCATTTGTGAATGTTTTTCAAATACTTTCAAACAGATAAGCATGCATTGCTGTTATCACGAGCTGCTTGTTTTTGAGTAATTTATTTATTGTTATTTTTACACAGGTATTTTTATTTTTACACAGGTACTTATTTTTATTTTTACGCTATGTATCTAGAAATACGTGATTTTCTCAAGAGTTATTTCAAATTTAGTAGCCAAAATCATATGGGCTTTTAGAAGAAATCAAATTATAATAAAGTCCAAATTCATTTATGTGTTTATCTGTATAGTATCAAATTTTTCAAATAGTACAGAATGCCGTGAATTGGACACCTTAGGTTTTCCATTATTGTATGTATGTCGTAAAGTAGTATCATTGTAAAGTAGTTTCCTCATAGTATAGTTTCCTTGAAAAACATTTTTACCGCAGCTGTTGTCTGCAGAATCGCTATTATGAGTTAACATTTAAACACTGATTGCATATATATTACTTCAACTAAATTATATATTGTCAAATTTTTCCCGCTTTAAGAAATGCATTATTGCAATAACAGATTCTGGATTCGAAGTGAAAATTTATCTTTCATTCCATTTCTGGAATCGGAGTTTTAAGCGGTTCAATGGAAACTTAGAAAGAGCAAATATATGGATTTTGGTTCTAGGGGAGTTGAACATTATTTTTTGTTTTGTGACAAGTTTGAAATGATTGGGTGATTCTTCTTTTCAGTACGATCGAAAATGGATACTCAACTCTGTTTTGGCATTTATTCTAGTCTGATAAATAAAAATTAGATATATGTAAGCAATACAGCTTTCCACTAAATAATAACCGTACACATTGCTGGCAAAATAATAATATATAGTAATATAATAATATAATAATATATAATAAATTGAAATAAATCATTGGCGGTGAAATGTATTTGTATTTATATCCTATATAGTGTGGCACATATCTTAAAATAGAACTTAAAGTTGAAGTTTTAAATATTAAATTCATTAAGATGGACATGACCGTTAATTCATACATAGTAGACTCATTAATTAACTTGTACATTGCTTTATTGTGCCGTTATAAACCCTCCAATTATTTAACCTCGGTGTGAGTCCTGTAAAGGAATTATTAATTAATATTTTACCAAAAGGATTGCACCAAATTAACTTTAACAAAAACATTTATTAAACACATAAAATACTTATTAAATTCAATTACGATAATTACATGCTTATTAATCATTTAGGAAGATAGCATGTGAGAGGAGATGGCATGTGAGACCCTTAACCATATACCTAACGTATTTAATAACCTGTGGATATTTGAGGAGCACATACCTTCAATTTGGGCCTTTGCAATAGACCATAATGCTTGCAAATACTTAGTTGCACTGAACACATCCTAGATCTCCCTTATTTGGGAACCTCTACGCAATACTCTGCTTCTTTAGTATTGTCGCTCTATCATAATGGCAGGCAAGCCTCCGCATAAGTCATAACGTCGCAGTCGTTGCACACATCTACTCAAGTCATGATTTCAGTTATCTGTTTTAGTCATATTGTACAAGTTATATCGTTCGTCGTTCTCGAGTTACAGGTTGTGGTTCCCTCTTTTTCGGGGGGGGTGTCATTTCTCCCTTACTTTCATTTGCCGCATTCAGTGTGACGCCACAAGCTCCTTTTTCCATTGGTTACTTATTTGACCAATGAAACCATTCCACACCCTCGTAAGGGGCAGCTCGGCCCCTCTGTCATGGTACCCCTAAATTTATGGTTTTCTGACCTTTAGGTTCACGGGTTGTAAAACTCGGTGCCATCCAGACTACAATTAGTGTTCGATGTTTCGTGCACAATAAATATTCTCATAAAACTGTCTCATCAAAGTGTGAGATGGTCTCACGTATATTATTAGTTTAAAACAGTGATACTCAGCCAGCTTTCTACGAACCCATGACCAGAATTCCTCAAGACTTTATAAAACTATGTTAAAAAATACGAACTTGCAGTATGTTTCATAATTGAGCATTTAAAAAAAATTAAGGTTTTAATGTAACAATAATAGTCTGCCCACCAAAAGTTAAGTATAAAATGAAAATTCTTACATTGTGAGCACGTGCGTATATTTTATTGTGTAAAATTTTAATCTTTAATCGCAGCAGGCGATGAGCAGACCGTTTATTTACAGCAGGATAGATAAAGTTTCTTTAAAAAAACTCTGAACGAAATCCATGCGATTAACAGAAATATTTTAATGAATTCTCGTGTGTTTTAAACCTCAGAGGTATTTATACTACGGTATATAAAAATTAACGGAATATATTACGCTTATATTTTATTAACAGCTCTTAAATATATTACACACTACTCCAAAAAAAACATAAACCCATCACTTGGTTAATTTTAAAATTTTAATCGAACCGTGCTTTTCCTTTGTATAGCCATCTTAAAAGCATAACCAGTATGTCCCGGAATTTTTCCCTTCCCTTCTACAAATGATCGCCAGATTTGGCAGTTTCGCGCTAGAACCACGCAATGTAGCAGTTCCAGAAAATTTTAAAAGTGTGTCATTGTTATAGTTTGTTCATTGTTATACACAACTTTTTTTCAGAATCTTAATCTACGTATTTTTAAATCTCTAATATATACAGGTTCAAAATTCGTAGATAAAGATTCTGCAACCCTTTCTTATCTTACACTTTTATCTTCATATTTTGTTACGACTGTGTTAGGTTTCTTTTTCAAATTATCACTGCAGAAAATTATTTCAAATTGTTTTTTATTAATATTTCAATTTTTTTTATTCGAAACGCCTTAAACTTTTCACCTAAACGGGTTTGCTGTGCTCTGTAAAGCACATGACTGTGTTGAAAATAGAATACCATATCTAATGTTTATTAGTGTAAGTTCTAAACGCTAACGATAATAGAGCCCTTGATGTTAACCATTGATGTAATATTTACCAGACCTGAGCAACAAGTATTCGGCTCTTCGTGTGTTCAAGAATGTACCCTTTAAAAATAGTGTTGAAAAGAAAATATCTTAAAAGTAGAAAAAGTGAGAAATAGTGACATACATTTTTTATCACTAGAATTCACGATCACTCATCAGTACACCCTTCATTATTTATTAATCTAAATATGAAAAAAACAATTAATACTTCACAAATCATAGTTAAGTTTTACGGTATTCATTGTTTATTCATATTTAGAAATGCCCCAACACCAAAAATGTAAAATGACATTTTCGGTTCTAACACAATATTTCTATGAACAACCCAAGAAGCTAACGAGGTAAAATCGTTAAAAGCGGCATACAACACAAACGCTTTATTGTGTTATATGTTGCTTTTAGTTTTGCAATACTTCTACTTTTAAAAATCTGATGTGGGCAACACATGACTTTCCTTATATAATGTAATGAATTTACTACTTTTACAGTAAAAAAATAGGATTTTCTTGTAGTAGATACTAATATTCTTTCCAAGATATTGAATTTTCGACAATTAGTCGTCATTTTCATCGATTTAGCGTCATTTTTATCCATTTGGCGAGATTTTCGTTAATTTGGCAACATTTCAAAAAAGTCGCCAAGTTGGCGACATTCCGCCAAATTCGTCGCCAAAATCTCGCCAAGCGTTATGCACTAAGAAATAAGTTTTTCTTAAAGCAGATAAATGACTATTGGCGTTCAAATACAAAAGTATTATTCAAAGTATCTTTTTTCAAGAATGGAACGAGCTAGATCCACGAGAAGGATGTCACTCAATTTATCGCATGGTATTACATATGAAAAGTAAACATGTTTCTCAATAGGAAATATTTTTCTTTTTATTTTATATGACTTTTTGATAATTTTTTTAAAAAATGTACAATATCTCGAGAACGGTTCACGTTAGCGTTCTAAAATTCATGTCAATCGTTTTCTAATGAAAAATTACATAAGAAATGTCTATTTGCGTAACTTTATTAGTGGTTTTAATTTTTTGACGATTTTTTCAAAATTTCATTCGAAAATTTAGGTGGGTTCTGAACATTCGATTGCATATAAAAACAATAGGCTTCCAGTGTTTACGGATTGTGATTTTTGTACCAAATTTGGTTCGAATCGGTCCATTCGTTCGTCAGTTATCGTCTCCACAGACTCACTGACACACACACATACACACATACTTTCACACACACACACACACACACACACACACACACACACAGACATCACTTCAAAAATGTTTGATTCGTGATCAGGGATGCTTGAAACGTGCTCTCCCGTCGAAAACTCGAATTCGAATTTTCGACCCCGTCACAATACTTTCCTTATACATTATGTATATAAGGAAAGTAAAAATGCAAGTAGGCATCAAATTAATAATATCAGCCCACCCAAAGGTTCACGGAAAGAAGGAATCATCATCGCGACAGTAATCCTGCCGCCCTTAGCACATGCCCCCTAGTCCAGGAACCACCAGCTGAAGCACCACCAGCCGAGGTCGACACCGACGGGACCCAACCGCCGCCTCTGAGTCAGCACCACCCCCAGCCCGCAACGACACCAAAGGCACCGTGCAGGCCGCGGGAAGGTCCAAACCCAAAACCGTCAAAGACAAGCACAAAGACACACGAGCCCACGAAAAAAGGAAGTATCCTCTAACTGGATCAATCTCTAACTGGATTTACAAAGTCCAGGCTCCTTTGGCCGGAAAAATAAAACATAACAAAACAAAGTAAAATCAATACATCAAAAAGGCCCTCTGACCAAAAGAATGAATCAAGCCAGAAATTACAGCTTTTATTGCCATCACATAAATTCAATTTTCAATACATAAAATATAAAAATACATGATTCCAAGAAGAAGCAGTTTACAATCCTGCAATTGTATCATACAATCTTCAGCACCTACTAATAATCCTATAAACTATGACAATCAATTTACATATGTAATCCTGCAATGAATACAAAGTTTCTTTTATCAAGAGTAAGAGTTTCAACAAAAAGACATGCCCCTCCCTTAATTTATCAATAATAAAAACACAAGTTAAAAACATTTATACAAACATTTCAAGTCCAAAACCACATATAATTATTTCACAAAATACTTTCCATCCCACACTATCAAAAGGATAAAAGATAAAAGCAATAAAGTCTATAAGAAAACCTTTCATTCAAGCCACAATTCCAACATAAAATAATATCCACAAGATTTTTCTCTGTACTCTTCTTCTTTAACGGAATGTACATGGCGATATTAACCCCTCTCGGAGATATCACTCCCTCGACCTATGAGCCCTCTATTTAATGACCGTCTCAGAAGGGTTCGCCCCGGGGATGACGCTCAGCGCTAGGGTAATTCCCCGAGACTCCTCGACTGAAAACGGGAAGCATTCCTTAATAGAAGGGCTGGAAAACCCTTAGACCATAGACAAAAATGATATGCGGTTATGCCTCCGTTGCCTGAAAATTGCAATATTTCTGCCTTGGGTCCATATCGGATACGGATATATCCTACAGGCTATAATCTGTAAAGAACCTTACTGCCCCAAACCACTGATCTCTACCGTCGATACTCTATCACTGAGCTGCAAGGACAAAAATGCGAGCCGTCATCTACGATATTGACTGTGCATTCTCCACACTCTAATGTCAGATTGACGTGCAACTGATAATCTGACAGATCACATAGTGCTATTTTTACCCCAGGATAACCTTCTGCTCTTATATTTATCCCACAGGTTTATTTCCTGCGCGATCGCCCGTGGTCTGTCACACCTTTCGATTTCCGGTCGTCCATTTTGTTGCTCCAAGTCCTCTGGACGAGCCGGACGGCCTGGGGCTTTCACACCTTTCGATTTAAAATAGACGTGCAATACATTATTATTGAAAATACCTAAATACGTGCTAGTCGTACTAGGGTCGCTATTAAATCACCAACATAATTACACTAACCTTCAGAGTTGATTTGTTCAGACGCTAGAACTTTGATGCCCCAAACGGAAATCGAACAAGAAATCTTCGTATTAGACATTCGACGCTCTCTTGCTGAGCTCCTGGGAAAGAATTGTAAGTTCTTATCGTTGACATGTATCTGCAACTCCCATTAGTTCACCCTTCTCTTAATGATGTGAGTGCATCCGATTCACACGTTTAAGAGACTGGTTGCAAAAATATTTTTGAGACATGTATAAAGGACACGATTTCAAAGAACATTTTGCACAATAAAGCTCTAAAAATATATATGATTTACTTTTATCCTGAATGTATTGCCAATATTTTTAAATTTATGGAATATCAACGTAGGTAAAAGTGTAGTGAACAATTTCACTACCTCAGATATTTGAATATAAACTTCTCGGATATTTTAGTGTGTAACATTTTAATATAAACGCTAAACTTGACACTTAATTCTGTGCATCAATCACTACGAATATCTGGCAGAGAATTTTGGCAATCAACCCTTTTCAACCATTGTACTTTGGTTGGGCTCTGTCAATCCATTATCATAGCGATATGGCCATGCATTTTTCTGTATGTGCTTTCTTGCACAAGTGATTTGTCAAGATAGCTGATGCTATATGCAACGGTAAAAGCACATATGTTTTAGTAAATTAATGCATATCTTACAAAATTAATAGAGAAATAAAACATATTAAATATTAAACAGTTGTACCAAATAAAGTGCTTAGGGACAAGATTGTAAACACATGCTTTACTGTTTATTTTCTTTAGTTTCTTACGAATTTTGAAAGATTTTTTTGCGAATGTGGCAGATATTTATCGCATTAAATTAACATGAATGTCAAATTTTAGATTTGTAAAAAGCGTGAGATTTCTCAGTTTTTAAAGTGATTTTTTAGAGGTTTTAAATATATTCATACATATATGATATGATGGAAATTAATATAGATGTAATATGCAAATTATCTACAAATGTGTGCTTGCTTTTAAATAATATTCACCTATTTACGTATATACTTCTTCTTTTCAACGATCTGTGCTAAAGGTATGCGAAAGAGTTAGAATGAGTGAGAGAGAGAGAGGGAATTGCAGATATACAAATTGTTCAAAACGTGTTCATTGTATTTTTTTTTTGTCAAACAGAAAATAGTAAATATATTTCCGTGGTATTCGGTATGATTATATAAATAGGTAAAAGAAGAACGTATCTATAATTTTCATATATTTTCACAAAAATAAAACTGTATTCATGTTGTTCTGTAAGATTAAAATGCCTTTACTTGTTGAGAAAATCAGAGGCTCACATGTTTTTGGAATTGATATTTCTACACAGTTATAAAATTGATGCATAATTATACACATTTTCGATAAATATATAAACCCAAATTGAACCCGGTTGCAATATAGTTACAAAGATTACTTATTGACAGGTCCAACTGCAAAATGGGAATTTATGGGGAATAAAGATGGAGCAATTTCTGAATATTGCATTTTACTGTTTAATTTCCTTGAATACATTGGAATGCAGTGAATGATTTTCGAATAAATGCCCTCAAATAAATTTAACGGTTTTGACATTTTATTAGAATAGAAAATCAGATAAAAATTTGAGTGAAAAAAGAATAGCATCGTATATACTGGTAGGTGGAATGTATAGCTGGAATATTCATAAATACAGAAAAAAACCATATAATAATCATCAGTGCTTCTAACATTTCTTACAATTTCAAGTGTTTATACAATGCATTTACATATAATATTTTATAAAGGGACATAACTTTGTTCTCGAGGTATGGCATCGAGAAGCCCGGATGTATATTTTTCAAATAGTGCGATTTGTTTAAAATTTGTTTTGAATTGTTTAAGCCTTAAAATGTGTTTTTCTGTTACAATCTCAGAATAATCGTTCAGTTCTAAAGTTTTTGAGCATATATTGCATAAAACACTAGATAACATCTATGTTTTTTAGTAATTGAATTACTTAGAACATATTTTGCTTTCTAAATTAAGAATTTCACGGTATTATATAGTCGCATATTTTACTTAAGAAGAGAAGGAGGTCACATACTAATATATGGCTTCTTATTGCGAGTATTTGGAAGGATTCACTAAAACGTGGTGTAAAAACCTAATTATAATTAATTGCATTTATCAGATGGTCATATAATCATGATGCATATTGCTTGTAGACGCAGTTACCCATCAGTACGTGTCGTACAGTGTTAAATTGACAGGAAAGTGATTAATATACCTACAATGAAATATTTTGTAAAATGAAGGGACATGTTTTGTTCCAATTAAATTTTTATTATAATTAGTGTTTGTATTGAAAATATTCTTCGTATTAAAATTCGCATCAATATTTGACAATGTTCTTATAGTGGATTTTTACATTAATTAACAAAGTCTTCTGATGGCAGTTATTTCGTGTGATACATGATATATTTACTTAGGGTCAGATTTTAAATACTTTTCATACTGAATAGTATTAAACATGGTTACTTTTGCTAGTGCCAATGGTCATTAGGTATTCGTGCTTTCATGGACCGTACTTAAAGGTTTGATAGATACTTTTAAACACTGTTTGCAATTTTCTCTTAACACGTAGAAAGTTAAAAAATTCAATTGAGTATACAGAAATGATTTTTTAGTCATATGATTTTCCCATTGGCTAAAACATTCTAAATTTACGACATATAAATGTATATGAATTGCCCCTCTACACTATGAGTTTGGATTAAATCTGCTGAGATATTTCAGTCTGTAACACGTTTAGAAATATACTAATATTTAAAAATTAATTCCGTGCCGTATGGAAATTAAGACAGCTAATTCATAAACGATTTGCCAACGTCTCCTAAAATATATATGCTCCATTTTTATGTTAATTGTGATAAACCTGGCCATAAATTTATGTGAACGTAAAGTGAAGAATAACTCTACATTAGAAATTTGAATTTAAACTACTGAAATATTTCATTCTGTAACACGTTTAGAGCAAATCTAATGCTTGGCAATACTTTCCGTACATCAAGACGAACATTCAGCATCTTCCGTTTGCAATCGCCCATTTTAACCAATACAATTTGTTGAGAGTCTGCCAATCCATTATTACAACGATATGGAATACATTTTCTTTGATTGCGCTTTCTATCACAAGCTATTTGTCAACATCGCATGCGCTGTGCACCGGTAAAAGGACATGCATTTTAATAAACAATGACATATTTTATAAGATTAATACAGAAGTAATGTAAAACTAATTGTAATAGCATGTAAATACAAAATTATAAGTGGACGATTGTAATAAAAATTAATTCTACTATAATCCCTTGTATTTCAGTAATCTATTAATATCTATTTAATCGGAAAGTAAACTTCAAAATTGACTGAAACGCTGTATTTACTGAGGACTTACTCTATCTGTCTGGGCCGTCGGCCGCTCCCTTAACTGCTCATTACCTCGGGTGAGTCTGGTTACCTGGGCCTTTTACTATCTGTCTAGGAAATTATCATTGTTTTGAAGCAATGGAAAAACGACAGCTATTTACTTTCCGAATCTTCTCTGTGAATAGAAAATTAAAAGCAACTGATGGCAATATTTTTACATTCCTATATTGAATATAGTATAGTGAAAGTATTGCTGTCATGAAAATTTTATATTTCGATATTTTGATGCCAACATAACAAACCAGTTTGTCAGTATACGTTCTAAATTGTTCTTTCAACATTATTTGACATTTTTTATAATACATTGGAATTTTAAACGATTTCATGTTGTAAATTTTCCGATTTTGCTGAACAATTTTAACATCGCTTTTGTCCGATATGGACAGGAAATTTGATAACGTTATTATAACGTAAGGGATATTATAACGCCATTATTATATTATAACATATTATAGCATATTATTATAACATATTATGACGTCATATTTGAACGTTATTTAATTTAGGAATTTAGAATGTATTCCAAGAAAATATTGTATTCAAATGACTACAGAAATATATAGATTTAATATGCAAAGTCAGGCAGGTTACATTATCATATTATTGTATGAAATATAATTTTCGCCATATTCTTTTCGAATTAAAAATTAAAATTATTACACGCTTTAAAATATCCTGGGAACACCACACATCCACCTGGGAACACCGCGTGCTTTTGGCACATTTCGGGCGCGATAGTCCGGTGGTTTGCGCGCTGGATTTGCACGCTGCCACAACTTCCGTCGTGTTCATGCGGAGTACGATCACGTTAAACATGTGGGTCCGTAAGTCCTTCCGAGAGGTTGGTGGTAGAGGAAGGAGGGTAAGGTCCCTGTGGATGCCTCCCCCACTGGGTTCCGGCCTATATTGGGTGGCACTTTCCGGCCGTCCAAACAGTTACCTTACACCTTTCTGGTAGGTCGGACGGTCTGGGTCTCAACAACAACAACGCTTTAAAATATCCTGTACATAATTCAAACATACATCGAATATTGTCAGGACTACATCCATTTGTGGATACTTTTCAAGTACTTTCAAACAGATATGCATACATTGTTGCTATCACTACATTTTTGTTCTCGAGCTTTTCACTTATTTTTTAACACTTTACAACATAGTTGAAAAGTGTCTATGACTTTGTTCATTCTGTCTGTCTGTCTGTCCGTTAGCACGATAACTGCCGTAAAAATGACTTTATCAAAATGAAATTTTAGTATGTTTTCCAGACGGTCTGTGGGACCTACAGGAATATAAACAAATAATATCACCCAATTAGTTTTTTATTGAACCAGGATTGAAAAAATGAAATACATTGAACCCTATAGGACCTAATTTTTCAAACATTTTTTAAGCAAATTTAAAATTCACAAATTGCTTAGAAAATTTTAGGAAATATTCACATTATCCCATAAAATATATAAAAAAAATTCAGTAAAATATGTTAAGTAGTTTTTTAATTAAAAATTATTTAATATAGGGAAAAAACAAATTCAATTAAATTCTAACTTTTGGAAAATCCTCCAGAAAGAAAAAATAGATATATTATATAATAAATATCTTTCCAAAAGTTTAATCATTTTGTATATGGGAGAGGCTTCACATTTTAAAATAAATTTGGTAGATAACAATTTTTCAATTTTTTTTTAATTTTATATAACTCTTCATGATATACTTATTTGATGGCATTTTTAATGCACTTTCCTACGTCCTAGAGAGTTAAAATTTGGTACACAGCTTAAATTTGTTGAACATTTTATTCTACAAAAATTTGGTGGATCTTTAAATATATATCATACATTTTTTTTCGAAATGGCCTGCAAATAATCCCCGTTCACTTCTATAAATCATTGCTTTAATATTGTTAAAAATTCTGATGTGGGCAGCACATATCTTTCCCTGCAGACTCCTCATATTCACGTTCTCTTTATTTCTTCAATAATAATTTGAGTTTATCTGCACAAAATAACAGCCATAAGTATTTTAAATGACATTGAATTTGCACGTTAAACTTAAATTTGCTTCTCATTTGATAGGTGGACTTATTGTCAAAGGTGGCGTAGCGAAAACTCGAAAAAAAATGGAATATCTCAAGAACGGCTAGTCCTAGAGTAATGGGGTTAGTCTTATTCTTTTTGTTGTCAAAAATAACGTATAAAATAGGAATTTAATTGATATAACTGAGCACACGTTGTCTTTTATTTTTTTATTTAACGATTTTTGCGGGCCATTTCGCAAAATTAGCCCGTTCCTTTTTTGCGAATCGTACTAGAATAACCTACAAATGATTTATATACCAAATTTTGTTAAAATTGGTTTATAAATCACTTGTAGGTTATTGTCGAAATATTATACACCAAATTCTGTTAAATTTGTTCCATTAGTTTTTAGCTAGAGTGGATAAAGGCAATTTCTGCCGGCCATTTCGCAAAGAAAGCAGATTCTTTTATTACGAATCGTACTGTAATCTAATGAACATCAGGATTTCCCACAAAAAAAATACCTACCAAATTTTATGAAATTCGGTCCATTAGTTTTTCAATTAGAGTGGATGTAATATCCTCACAGACACACAGAAACATACACAGATACACCCTTAAACACACAGACGTCTTCCTAAAAATAGTTTTTTCGTCTTCTAGATGTCCCAAAACGTGTAGATCCTTCGAAAATTCGAGTTCCGATCTTCGGCACGATTCCAATACTTTGTATACATACACACACACACACACATATATTATCTGTATCTGTGTATCTAAATTCCGTGCCTATGCAATTACAATAGTTGTGATTTTAAATGATCCCTAAACTTTTATTATGACTTCAACGAAGCCTAATTTTAACTTATGCAGAATGCATAATCATTGATTTTGCATAGAGAATCAGAGGATTTATATTTCGATACAGTTTTAAATATTTAAGTATAATAAATTACTGTAGCACTGTGATAATGTAAAAGATATAACCACCATGTATCACATTTTAGAAATTTTTAAATGAAATTGCATTTCAGTTGGAAAGTGTTTCATAATCAATGCTTATGCATGATTGTTCTTTCTTGTTTTTATTTTTACACCAGTCACGCTATATATCTCGAAATACGTGTGTTTTTCAACAATTAATTTAAATTTAACAGAAAACATCGAATGGGATATTAAGCGAAGTCAAATTACAATAAAATCCAATTTTATTTGTGTGTTTATATGTATAGTATCAATTTTATCAAATCGTACAGAATGCCGTGAGTGGACACCTCAGGTTTTCCATTATTCTACGTATGTCGTAAAATAATATGGTCTCGTTGACAAAAAAATTACCACAGCTGTTGACTTCTGTATTGCTGTTATGAATTAAAATTTCAACACTGTTTACACTTATTACTGCACCTAAAACATATATTGTTAAACTTTTCCGGCTTTAAGAAATAAAATAATGAAATAACAGATTCTGGATTCAGGGAGAAAAATTATCTTTCGTTCCATTTCTGAAATCGGAATTTTATACGGTTCAATGGAAACTTAGAAAGAGCAAATATATGGATTTTGGTTCTAGGGGAGTTGGACCTTATTTTTTCTTGTTCTTTGACAAGTTTGAAATAATTGGGTGATTCTTCTTTTCAGTACGAACGAAAATGTATACTCAACACTTTTTTGCCATTTATTCTAGTCCGATAAATAAAAATTAAATATATGTAATTCAGATTTCCATTAAAAAATAAACGTATTGCTGGCAAGAAAATGTATAAATGATTGCATATAATTAATTGAAATAAATCATTTTAGGCGGGGAAATGTATTGGCATTGATATATTTAACAGTATTCATTTAAAACAGTAATTCTCAATCATGTCCGGAATTACTCAAAATTTTGTAGAAGCATGTAAAAAACAAGGCAACATTGCAATATGATTTATAATTGGACATTTAAAATATATTAAGTATTTAAAGCAACAGTTATACACATCCCTCTAAATGTTCTTCCAACACGCCCCCCCCCGAATTAAATGCAAATTTTCATATTTGATATGCACATACCTCCAAATTTATCTTTGGACATTGGCACACAACTTGCTATTACGCATTGCCTCTTCGGCAACGTCTGGCTCCATTTTATGACGGCACACTTCTGACTGTCGTATGAACGCTAACACATCACCACTGCTTCATTTTCATCTCTGTTCTATTACTCTACATTACACTGAATATAAATGAATCTGATCTCATCTCTGCTACATCTCTCGATTGCCACCTCTTTTTGCCTGAGGTCTGATACGTCTCTTCGGCTATCATTGGTTGACCTCAGGATAATGCGACAAGGCATCTTCCATATAGGTTTAACTTTCAACCAATCCCATGATTTTTCTTTTAGCCTCCCGTAACTGCTCTTGTTCGACCTAACCTGTACTTACAGCCCCTTTATTAATAGCACTTGCTGATCTCTCGGGTAAAAGTTAGTTATAATTTAAGAATTTGACTATGACGTATGCCTTGGGCATGCCAGTAACCAAATCGAATATTTTTCAGGCGATTCAGGTGTATAGGTGCCTGTGTATATATTATCAACAAAAGTACCGTAACAAATAATTTAAACTACAAAAGTACCATAACAAATAATTTAAACTACTCAAACGAAATTTTGCATTATTACATTTCTGTTTTAGAAATTGTAACAAATGTTTACAACTTGTTACAAGTGTAAGATTTTTAAAATAATTATAAGCAGCATATGATTTTACCTATATATTATTTTGTCTTTTTCTATTTCGCTGTTTATATTAGTTGAATTAACATATTTTCCTTTCTATTCATGCAAAATGCTAGTTCACTTATAACTGCATCAAAATCACGGTTTTTTAATTATTTAATTTTTAACTTGTAATCGATTGTTTTAACTTTAAATTTTTAAATTTTAAATTTTAAATTTTTCCAATAAATGAGAAGTTTTGCCAAAATTATTTATCTGAGCATATCAGATGGATTGCTTAAAATTTATTATTAATATGTTCACACAAAGCAATCATAGGCAGAATATGGGTGTTCTTATTTTGTCTGCTATTTCAATATTTGGAATTTTTTCGTGTCACTAAGTAAATACTAACGACTATTTTATAAAGTTTTATAAAAATCTAATGGACGAACTAAATTGTCAACAGTAAATTTCATAACATTTCGATACTTCTTGAATAATGACACAAATGGATAGACACACCAACACATATATGAAAACAAGCCGTACATCTGAAAATAGTTTAAAATTGTTCAACCTACAAAAAATGTGTAAATCTAACGGAAATTCGATCTCGAATTTTCGACTTTGTTACTTTACTTTTCTATACAATGTGTATTATGTATTGTAGGAAATGCAAAAATGTGTTAAATATTGAACTATACAGTCTGAGGCTGTATAATAAAGAGTTCTTGGGTAAAAAATTTCTGTTAAGACATGGTAAAAGTACTTTGTAAAAGCACTCGACTAATAGAATATTAATAGAATACATTTCAAAGGACTTATTAATAGAGTGCTTTGAGTTATTAATAGAGTGATTCTATTACAAACAGTTATACGAAATGTTAATTTTGTAAGGGAAATAGGCTGCTTTAGTTATCTCGCACCTCCAGTCTTTCACTATTTTGCCTGTAGTAAAAATTTGATGAGGGCAGCACATGACTTTCCCTCCAAACTTGAATTAATTTTCCCTTTATTTTTTCAATAATTCATTACATTGAGTTTTATTGCACAAAATAACACTGAATTTGCACATTTAATTAAATGTTTGTTTTAATTTGGTAACTGGGCATTCTTTCAAAGGTGGTGTAACAAAAATGCAAAAAAACTAAAATATCTCAAGAACGGCTAGTCCTAGTGTAATGGGATTGATTTTATTCTTCTCCTCGTCAAAATTTATTTATAAAAAAAACATTCAATTGATATATTTGGATATACGTAATCTTTAAATTTAAGACATTAACGAATTTTACTGGTCATTTCGAAAAAAGAGTTTTCTTTCCCGAAATGTACCTAAATCTTCTCAGCACCAGGGCATGCCACAAGAACAACAGGGCTCAGCACCAGTGCATGTCACACTATCTAATACATTTTGTGAACTTTGGTCAATTAGCCTTTTAGCTAGTTTGAATATAATAGGTTTTTGCGTGCCATTTCGCAAATAAAACGCGGTTTTTTTATCCCGAATTGCACCAAAATCAAATAAGCAACAGGGGTCACACACAAGTGGCTTACCTATAAAATTTTATAAAATCTGGTCCATTTGTTCTTGAGTTAGAGTAGATCTATTCATTGCACAGACCAACACACAAACTTATACACACAGAGACGTCACGCTAAAAATAATTTTTTCTTGTTCTAGATTACCAAAACGTGTAGATGACACGAAAACTCGAGTTGCGATTTTTTCCATTACTTTCACTACACTATCCCATGTATTGCAGAGAAAGTGAAATTGGCTTTATTGGTAATACAATCTTCAATTTTGTGATTTAGTTCAGAATTTATTCATCGCGGATTTATTTCGCGAACACAGCATGTGTTTCTATTTTTAGTTCTGGATGTTGTTAAAATGTCTATAGAAATAATTACTCTACATGGCTGGCTCTATTATAATAAATTGACCACTAGCTTTGAGCAGAGCAGCTGGAAAATATTAAAATATTTTTTAAATATAGTTTAGACAGGAAACTAATTAAAATTTAAAAATTTGAATGATTTGTACGACTATTTTAGAAATATGAATTACAGTGAAAGCAGGTTAACACGCCCCTGTCAAAAATTGCTTAAATGTTGTTATATTAGAACTACATCCAGAAATTGCAGAAAATCCAATTAGACAAATTTGCTTCAATGAAAGCGTGTGGTTTTCAGGGTTATAAAATTATTTCAAAGTCCTGATTAGGCCATTGGGTAGAGAATCAACTAATCAGCCCTGAAGAAGTACAGACATAACATGACTGTACAGCCCTGAAGAAGTACAGACATAACATGACTGTACAGCCCTGAAGAAGTACAGTCGTCACGACCAATTGTTTTAAATTATTATTTGCGAAATTTTAATCCCAGGCAAAGTTCTTCAACACTAGAACGACGGATATTTTGAACTACCTAGAACGACGGGCATCGGTTAATTTGACCGCCATAGGAAAAATACTACAAACCTTTAATTCAAAACCAAAACATCATAATTACAGCATTTAGGATATTTCTTCGACACAATTTTTGCAATAAGCGTTCTTGATGTATTATTCTTGGCATTTTCAGCCTTTTTTTTCATGACGTTTGAGACCCTAATCTTCCGAAAATAGCAGTGCTTTAATCCAATATTTTCCAATCAGTACCATCTTTGGAACGAAGATTTGCTGAAGTAGAGGCATTGCGTTGAAGACGAGTTGAATTGAAAGCACCGTCACGGTCAGAGTCTGTTTGCTCCTCTGAGGAGCTGACGTTGTTCTCTGCAATTTCATTTTCCTCAGCAAATACAAAATCTGCATCACTATCACCGCCGTTATCACTGGAATTCTAGCTAAGTTGCTGCAAAAGTGCTAGACACTGATCAGTAATCAGTTGCTTTCCACGAAACATCGCGCCAAACTTTTATGTAATAATTTACATCCAGCACGGGCACAGTCGATGTTCGTTCCTGAAACACGCCGAATAATGCTAAAAAGCTGATGCAATCATTCTTAAGGTACAGTGCCTAGAAGTAATAGTGTGTCGACCGAGGCGAAAAACAGGTTCCCTAAAAACCGTCTCCGCCAGACGGCGCTGGTCTCGAATAAGAGATAAAAAGCGGAGGAGTTAACATTAAAACTAATGGGAATTTAATGCAAATGAAATGACCGATATCTTTGGAAATAATTGGAAGAATTTTTGTGAAATTTAGTGTAATTATTGCAAGTGGTATACACAAAAAATCATTTGATTTTCAGAGAGATTAAACTAGGGATATATTCGTATTTTTAAAATTTTATTTAACTTTATCTTTGGTCGCTCAAACATTTAAAGTCCAATATAGTCAAGTTCATTCATCACTGTAACGTGAAATTCGGTATGACGTTTTCTCTTGTGGTACATTTCAGTTCTTTCGATTTTGAAGCTTATCGGGCTAGCCCGTCCTGGGCCGCCAAAGGAGTCTACTTGTTTTTAGAGAATAACTCGGAAGTCAGAGAAAGTAGGAAATCTAAATTTAATATACCGTTTTCGTTTCGGATATATTTTAATTCTTTCAATTTTGAACCGTATCGGGTTAGCCCGTCTTAGGCCCACCTTAGAAATTCCCACGTCTTTGCGGTATAACTCGAGAACAGGTGTATCTAAAAACTCGAAGTTTAGCATATCTTTGTCATTTGCTGTATATTTTAACACTTTGGATTAAAAATCTCATCGGACTAGCCCGTCCTGAGCCCAACAAGAAGAACATATCGTTTTTTGAGAATAAATCAAAATTAGGAGTACCTAGAATGTCTAAATTTAATAAATCATTGTCCTTTGCGGCATATTACATTTCATCGCATTTCGAACCTTATCGGGCTAGCCCGTCTTGACCCGTCATAGAAATTAAGTCGCGTTTCAAGAATAACTCGATCAATCGGAGTAGCTAAAAAATGTAAATGTAGTATATCATTTCCTTTTGGATGGATTTTAATTTAGATATTGAACCTCATCGAACTAGACGTCTTGGATCCGCGGAAGAATACATTTGTTTTTACAGAATAACTCGAGAACCGCAATAGCTAAAAATTCCAAGTTTGACATGTCGTTGGCTTTTGTGGTATATTTAAGTTTCTTCGGATTTGAACTTTATCGGGGTAGCCCGTCCTGGGCCCGACATAGGAATGGACCCGTATTTTTAGAATAATTGGAAAATCGGGGCAACTAGAAAATGTAAATTAAGTACATCCTTATCTTTGGCATAATATTTTAATTCCTTCAATTTTGAACCGTATCGGGGGAACCCGTTTTGGGCCCGCCTTAGAAATTCACTTTTTGGGGGGAATAACTTTAGAACCGGAGTATCTAAAAGTTCCAAGTTTAGAATGTAGTTGCCATTTGCGGTATATCTTAGTTTATTGGAATTAAAACCTTATCGGATTAGCCCGTCCTGGGCCCAACAAAAGGAATGTACTCGTTTTTTAAGAATAACTGCAAAACTGTAGCATCTTGAATGTCCAAATTTAATAATATCATTGTATTTTGAGGTACATTTTATTTCTTTGGATTTTGAACATTTTCAGGCCAGCCCGTCTTGGGCCAGACGTAGAAATGTACTGGTTTTTCGAGAATAACTCAAATCGAAGCAGCTAAAAAAATTAAAATTTAGCATATAATTTTCTTTTGGGGTAAAGTTTAATACTTTCGGATTTGAACCGTATCGGAGTAGCCCGTCCTGGGCCTTACATATTTCTGCACTCGTTTTTTAAATAACTCCAGCACAGCAGCTAAAATATTTTATATATCATTGTTTTAGGGGTATAGGGGTTGTTTTAGGGGTATATATCATTGTTTTAGGGGTTAGCTAGCCCGTCTTTGGCCCGTCTTAGGAATGCACTCGTTTTGGGGGGAATATTTCGAGAAATGAGAAGCTGAAAAATCCAAGTTCAGAATGCAGTTCTCTTTTGAGGTACATTTGAACTCTTTGGAAGTAAAATATTATCTGTCTAGCCCGTCCTGGGCCCACCACAGTAATGAGCTCGCTTTTCAGAATAATCCGAAAACCAGCACAGGCAGCAAGTCTACATGTAGTATATGTAATTGTCCTTTGGGGTATATTTCATTTCTTTGGATTTTAATTCTTATAGAGTTAACCCTTCTTGGGCCACCATAATATATTCAGTTTTTGCAAATTACACAATAACCACACCGAAGTAGTTGGAAATTCCAAATTTTGAATGTCGTTGTCTTTTGTGGTATATTTTAATTCTGTTGATGAATCCTTATCGGTCTAGTCCGTCCTAGGCCCGAAATAAGAATGCGCTAGTTTTATGAGAATATCTCGAAAACCGAAACAGATACCAACCTACATTTAATATAACATTATATTATTTTCTTTTTGAGTATATTTTAATTCTTCAGATTTTGAAACTTATCGGGCTAGACCGTCTTGGTCTCGCCTTAGGAATGCACTCTTTTTCTCAAAAATAACTCGAGAATCGGAGTAGCTAAATATTCCAATTTTGGTATTTTGCGATATATTTAACTTTTGGATATTTGAACCTTATCGGACTAGCCCGTATCAAACCCGCTTTTGGAATTTTCTCGATTTTTGGAAATTTCTCGAGAACCGGAGTAGATAGAAATTTCAAGTTTAACTGATCGTTATCATTTGCAATAGATTATGACTATTTGGATTTAAAACCTTAACGGGGTAGCCCGATCTGTGTTTGAAAACCGTGCAACTAGAATGTCTAAATTTAGTATATTACTCTCTTTTGGGATATATTTTAATTCTTCTGATTTTAAACTTTATTAGATTACTCCGTCTTTGTCCAGTCTTAATGCATTCGTTTTTTGGAAAATAACTCGGAAATCAGAGAAAAAGAATATTGTACCTGTGACGATTCTTAGTAAAAACAGATTCGATCTCAGATGATCAATGTGCTAATGAGATACTTCCTATTGAATCTAGAGGCCACCCTGAAAGCAGAATAAAATGACATTTCCTGGTATTCTACCCATTTTCAGATCCCGGCTGATTTGCCGATCTTTTGAGCATTGTTCGTGTGAGAGATGTGGCATTTTGCGGAAACGTATGTAAAGGAGACGCACCCGTCGAAATAAAATAGCTGTCGAATACATACGTATTCACTCTGAATCGAAATTCTTATCAACCCTCGTTTTCACCGTAAAAAGAGGCAGCACCTGCAGGCAACCCCCATCTTGTTCTAATGTTCAGGTGTTTCATGTTTTTCTTACAAATTCACAGGGCCACCCACAGGCATTTTTCTCAGTAGCCGAACATATGCGATAAAACAAAATATCTGCTAGACATTCTCATATATTCTTTTTTTTTTAGGTTTACATGGTAATATATATCAAAATGCAAAACAAAAGTTTGGATTTAAAGCATTCGTTCAAGTTATTCATAAATTGCTTTAAAAAAAAAATTCAATTTCAAGTAAACAATATCAATACGTGAGGTCCAAATTTCTGCTAGAGAGATAAAACTATGATATCTTCGTACAAAGCAGAATACAACTCAAAATATTAATATCGACCGGTTTCGAAGGCAAAAACCTTCTTCGTCAGATCACACAGAACAGCAACCTTCACTCATACTCCCAGTGAACCAACCCAGCGTCCATGGACAAATTTCGCACTTCTTAGCTCATTTGCATATGAATCTCTGTATTATGTATCTATGAAGAAAGGGGGTCGACGATCGAATGGAGCTTATTGTACAAAATTCATTTTTTGTAAATATGGACAATTTCGAGAACTAATGTAATTGCTCGGCAAATGAAGTTTTTATCACATATCCCATCTCCCATGCCTACGCCACTAATTATGAATAAACAACTGCATTTGTAACAAATAAACTTGTTATCTCCCACAAAATTTAGAACCTGTTGAGTTCTGGACAAAGATAATCTATCATGTGGCCGAATAAAAATTTAAGGATTAGCACATCTATGAACTTATTCACCCCTAGACATTACCTTCGCTTTGACTTGAGTTTGCCAACATCCAAAAATTAATTTGTAATTTTCAAAAGTTAAATTAATAAATTGGCTATTTACTACATAATTTGTTTTAACTACTATTTATATAACTGTGGTACAAAATATATTTTCTATTTAAGGAAGTGGGAAATATGCATGAAATCGAACGGAGTAGCTAGAAATTTCATGTTTTGCATGTCATTGTCTTTTCCAATAAGCGGCTGTATGAAGTTCAAAATTCAGAGAAATAAAATATACCCCAAAAAACAATGATATACAAAATTTCGATATAATAGATGCTCCGGTATATGAGTAAATAAAAAGGGAAAAAACATTACATTCCCATGTCGGACCCAGAACGGGCTGTCCCGATAAGGTTTTAAATCCAAAGACATAAAATATACCGCAAATGACAGCGACATACTCTGGTTTTAGAGTTATTCCTCAATAACGAGTGAATTCTTAAGGCGTGTTAGCCCGATACAGGTTCAAAATCTAAAGATTTAAAATTTACTCCAAAAGACGATGATATACAAAATTTAGAAATTATAGATGCTTTGCTCTTTTAGTTATTCTGAAAAAACGAGTACATTCTCATGTCAGGCTGCTCGATAAGATTTTAAATCCAAAGAGTTAAAATATACCGCAAATGACAACGTCATGCTAAATCTGGGATTTTAGATACTCCAGTTCCCGAGTTATTTCTCAATAACGAGTGAATTTTTAAGGCGGGTCTAAGACGGGCTAGCAAGTTACGGTTCAAAATATAAATAATTATAATATACCCCAAAAGACAATGATATATTAAATGTTCTAGCTACGTGCTTGAGTTATTTAAAAAACAGTACATTAATATGTCGGATCTAGTACGGGCTATCCCGATAATAATCCGAAGAGTTAAAATATAGCGCAAAACATAACAACATGTTAAGCTTGGAAATTTTCGCCCCAAAACGAAAGGATTCCTAAGGGAGGCCCGAGACGGGATATCTTGATACGGCTTAAATTCCAAAAACATTTAATTCTACCCTAAAAGGAATTAATATACAAAATTTAGATATTCTATCTGCTCCGGTTTTCGGGTTATTCCTTTTGGAATGGTTATTCCTTTTGAAAATGAATATATTCCTATGGCAGGCCCAGCACGGGTTAGCTGAATGAAGTTCAAAGTCGAAAAAATGAAATATACCACAAAAGACAATAGCAGGCTAAACTTAGAAATTTTAGCTACTATGGTTCTCGATCACAATCACATCAAACACAATCGCATGCCTCAGGCGGACTCAAGACGGGCTAGTCCGATGAGGTTCAAATTATAAATCATGATAAACCCCAAAAGAAATTGATATACTAAATTTAGATTTTTTAGCTGCTCCGATTTACGAGTTATTTTCGTAAAACGAGTACATTATCACTATCTCGGGCCCAAGGCGAGAGAGCCCGATAAGGTTCAAAATCCAAAGAAATAAAATATACCCTAAAAGACAATGATATACTAATTTTAGATATTCTAGCTGCAACAGTTTCGGAGTTATTCTTAAAAAACGAGTACAGTCTTTTTGTTGGGATCGGGACAGGCTAGCCCGTCCAGGTGTTAAATCCAATGAAATATACCGCAAATGACAACGACATTCTAAACTTTGAAACTTTGGTTTTAGAGTTATAGAGTACTCCGGTTCTAGAGTTATTTCCCCCAAAAAGTGAATTTCTAAGGAGGTCCCAAAACGAGTTTGCCCGATGCGGTTCAAAATCGAAGGAATTAACATATTCCCCAAAACATATGGATGTACTGAATTTATATTTTCTAGTTTCCCCGATTTTCCAGTTATTCTAAAAAAACGGGTCCATTGCAATGTCGGGCCCAGGACGAGCTACCCCGATAAAGTTCAAATCCGAAAGAACTTAAATATTCCCCAAAAGCCAACGACATGTTAAACTTGGAATTTTTAGCTACTCCGGTTCTCGAGTTATTCTTCGGAAAGGAATGCATTCTTCAGCGGATCCAAGACGGGCTAGCCTGATGAGGTTTAAAATCTAAATTAAAATCCTTCCAAAAGGATATGATATACTAAATTTACATTTTTAGCTACTCCGATTGATCGAGTTATTCGCGAAAAGCAATTAAATTCTATGGCGGGCCCGAGACGGGCAATCCCGATAAGGTTTGAAAGCGTTGAAATGTAATATACCCCAAAGGACAATGATATATTAAATTTAGACATTCTAGATGCTCCGAATTTTTAGTTATTCTCAAAAAACGATTAGCGAAACGCAGCAATCGGATTGCATCATTGTGTGAAATCTCTCCAGCGGTCATTTTGGCCTCTGCCTATGAAGATCGTTGATTTGTTCTCTTATTATAAAACCTAGATTTATTTTCTTCTGTATTTCCAATAACTTTAGGAAAATAAGAAAAGTCATAAAATTTAAATATGCGGGGATTAGTCATTTTGGAGAAATCATTTCTCAAAGTAGTTATGCGGTCAAAATAACCGCTTTCGTTGTTCTAGTGTTAATTTAAGGTTGCGTCCTCAGCCCGGGAACCAATGAGAAAGTTTTCAGCTTGCAGAAATGGGAATTAAGATTCGCCATTCGTGATGTTACGGTCCAGAGTAATCTTTGAGAGGTGTTACTAAACCGCACGCATTAGTACAGATGAAAACGGTTTGTTAATTTTGAAGCGGCAATATTCAGGCGTCAACACCTTGCACAAAGATTTTCAAGTGTGTACACACAGGACCCAGTGACGTCCAAGGAAATTTGATTACATCTTAAAGTAAGTTTAGAGTTACAGTTAACAAATGCGGTTCCACTTGAGATCCCGAGAAAAAATGCGAGCGTTCTTAATTCCCATTTCATCATATGAGCATAGCGAGTTAAAAATAATAAAGTTAGTCATGTTTAGAACACTCCTGATCCCAGCGCCCAATGAATAAGCACGTGACACCTTTGTTGTCGACTTAGGATTTTTAAGGGCATAGCCCTACACAATTTGTTCTACTAAATTTAATTAACTGCGTCCGTAATCGAAGCAGTTTTCTAGATTGATGACTGGCTATTTACATATGCATCGTTAAGTAAAATCATTTATTATATATTTTATACTTCTAAAACATTAACGGTATATATATATATCGGTATATATAGTAAGTTGTGCCGAAAATAAATCAATTTAAATTTTCGTACTGCCGTACTATGAAGCAAGACAGAATTAAGTTGTTCAACCGTTTTTGGCTGTCTGAATGGGTGAAGTAAAAAATAGCCGTGACCCGTCTAGGAATAAATAAAAATGGAATTTAGAGTTTAAAAGGCAAATTTAGAGCCAACATGAAATTTACATCAAAAAATATTTTGATTTCAAAATTTCTACTCCGAAATTTTAGCACCTGCAGAAACAGTGATTTGGAAGGAAATCATCTACTAGTACTTTCATATTTATCATGAATAAACACGATTTTAATGTCTCCCACAAAGCTCTGAATGTTAAAATAGCGTGTTGCCAAATGGGGGCGCGGCCAAATGGGGGCGCGGCCAAATGGGGGCGCGGTCAAATGGGGGCGTGGCCATATATAAAACTAATGCATGTCAGGGGTTTAATAATTGAATCTTTTAGATATGCTCTAGAACAGTGTTCTTCAACCTGTGTTCCGCGGAACCCTAGGGTTCCACTCAAACGCTTTAGGGGTTCCGCGAGTCGAAACTACAATTCGAATGTTAATCCGCGTCTTTTTCTTGTTCTCTTGTTGTTGTTCTTCTTGTTTATCTTCTTGTTTGAATTAATGCAAATTTATATCTTATATAAAGTTTTTATAACAAAGGCAGGGACGCACCTTGTTCATAACATGTAATACGTAATATGACACATCCCCCCTAAAATCAAATCTGGGTGTGCTACTGAACGAAGGGTTCCATAAAAAAAATATCTCAAAAAAGGGTTCTGCGGGATGACAAAGGTTGAAGAACACTGCTCTAGGACATGCAAATGTTTTATGAGTAGATATATTGTCAATATTTTCAATTCGTTTACTTTGTTATTGGAGATAGAGCCACAATAGCTATTGTCTGGGCTGCATTACAAAAGTAGAACACCTCCATTAGAATTATCAAAGGGGGATATACAGCAAATGGTTTACATATTTATTAATATATGCAGAAAATGACAAAAATTTCAAAAATGGCTTTTCTCTCCTATTCCGTATTTTTTAACTACGTTAATATAATTACAGAAAAAATTATTTTTTTTATTAGGACATTTTTATGCATGCAACAGACTATTAAACATTTTCTATTCATTTTAAAATGTACAAGTCGAAATAAGCAAATATTATTAAATGCAAACATTTGGCTATAACAATCAAAACTTCAAAACAAATATGATGGCATATTTGGCATCAAAGTAAATATGATGTGGACGTTTCATGGCTTTTCCTATAGACGCAAATTGATTTTATCTGTTTTTATTTCCTAATTCATTGAGGGATGGGTCACATACCTTTTTAAACTAAGAAAAAAAATCTAAATGTGAACTTATTTCACCTCTTTGTATTTACATTTTATATTAACTAGTGAAAATGTCAGGTATTTTCAAATCTAACACATAATACTTAAGCCCGGCCGTCCAACTAGTTACTCTAAGTCCTCTGGACGAGTCGGACGGTCTGGGTCTTCCACATAATACTTAAGACACGTATTTATTGAACTATACTGTTTTAAAAAATGGTTACAGAAAAAATCCTTTTATGTATAATCTTTTTAAGTAATTAAAATGTAGAAAAAATGTTTTCTCGGTAAAAAATAGCATTCAGTGCACGCAAATTTCTGCTCACATGAAACATTATTAATACATAAAAATTTTTAGAGGTTAGAGAAGTGAGGAGTAATACATCACTTAAATAAACACATATTAAAAAAAAATCTGATGTAGGCAGCACATGACTTTCCTCATACAATGGAATGCATTTACACTTTTTACAATAAAAAAAAATCTGATGTGGGCAACACATGACTCTTTCCTTATATAATGCAATGAATTTACTACTTTTACGTCCGTGATAAAGCCTGGGCCCTGTGCAGGCCTTTGCTCGTATTCTTCTTGCTGCTAGCCTGTCGCCTTTCCTTGGTCGGGGAAGATTCTCCCCGAGGGTGTTTTGGTGGATGTTCGACTTCGTCGATTCTTGTGTCCTTCCAGATATGGAGGTAAGCGTCCTTTTCGGTAAATGGAGGCTGTGGTGCCTCGTCTGTCCTCGTGTCATTGGACTGGTTCTCAAGTCTTCTAAAGATCTTCTGAGCAATTGTTATTAAATTGATCTTCTAAAGTAAAATATAATTAGAATTGAAATACAAATAATATTTAAGCCTTAAGTGTTCCTCGAGTGTGCATTCTCTCCTTTGACCATACCATATTTATTAATAATAGAATATGTGATATTTATATGTTATACTGTTGCTAATTGATTTATAAAAATGAATACTTAATTCCGGCAAAGAGCCGATGATTTTAGTAAAGTGTGGTCCAGTGGTATTTAGCTGACTGTGAATCAGTATTTGTATTTTATGTTAACTCCAATCTTTCGGCAATTAATAAATTTGAATTTAAACTAAATTACGAGTATTTATTTGTGTTGATTTAAGTGTTTTCAGCTGCTGGTGAGACCTTCAGGGTAAAGGTTATTCTTTGTTTATTTTGGAATTTGTTGGGTTTCCTTCGCAGGTCATCAGTTGGGATTCTCCAACTGACGGGAGGTGTGTTTAGAACCTGGGTTGCAAAATTATCTGAGAAAGTTAGACTTTCTCAGTCAGCCGTGTCTGGCGGGAATCCGTTGCGACATTTGAAACCGTTGGATCATCATAAACTTAAGAAAAACAATTTAAACTAACAGACATATTAGTCACAAAACTATAACTGGCATTTTCGTAAACTGACAAATAAAAAATCTTCACCAACAATTTTAATTTAGCTGTTGAACCCTTTGCTGATGGTAGGGGCATCCATGCGTCGACTGTGAAACTGCATTCAAGGACGACAGTCATGCATTCGCGTCCAGTAGAAATTTACCTTAAAGGGCGACTGACACCAATGTGCGTTTTCATGTGGAACATATTCGTTTGAATTTATTTGAATACAAGATGGTGCTAAATGTCTATTCTAACATTTACAACATATTTTGCAAATATTTAACCTTGGTATAGGGGGTCCCTATGAATCATCACTTCATCTGGAGCGGTAAAATATGGTTTTGTAATATAAACAAACAAATCATTTCTGGCAAACTCTTGCTATGCTGTAATTGAGTATGTGTTCTCGTTTCGATTTTAGTTTAATGATTGCATTGGTGAATTATCAGAATGTAAGAGAGTATTTTCTTTCAAGTTTGGGTTTTAGATGAATGTTCGGTAGTTTATTTATTAGGTTATTTCGGATAAGGGAATGGCTATGTCAAGACATTTTTATGTATAGAAGAATATACTAGCATGGTACTCTAACAGAATAGCTATAAAACTATACATGCGGAAAAAAGCAAAAAAGTTAGGTATAGAAAATGGTGATTAGGTCTAAAATCTTGATTGTCAAAATAAAATTTGTAGATCCAAAATACTCATTTCAATCCTGAGTGGAGCTTGCTTATATCTAGCTCGGATGTTGTAGCATACTATTGGTTGTTGCGATTTTTTTCTGTCATCTTGAATCTTCTATACTTTTATAATGTTAAACCAAACGTATAGCGAACAATTGAATGCCTGTATGTTAGATATCGTGAAGTTTTTTGTTTGGGAGGGGTAAATAATGTGTGTTTTTTTCAGATTACTTCTTTATGTAAAAGAAAAATCCCAGGAGCAACAATAAATTTGGTGACAAAGATTCATCCCCAGACATTAAGCCCAAACATGTAAAGTTTGCCTGTGGATGTTTACAATATAACAGACGTGATGCTCATCTGAAAACAGAAAATAAATAGAACCAACAATCCATTTCTGATTCTGCGTATGAAGATACTTCAATGTAAAATAGGTTACAAGAAAAAGGAGTTTTGCCAGATCTTATTTTTGACGATTATGCTGCATGTGATGATTGTGTTGTAAATCATAAGAGATCAGTATTGCTACAGTTGCAGAAAATACGTTTGATGAATCAAAAAATAAATTGATTTAAAAAGAGTCAAACTTATTACATTCTATATTGAATTTTTGCTTTACAATACGCAGTCGGATAAGTCATTCTTATAATATTGCTTATCATCGAATTTTTTTATCATTTACCACAGTCCTTGAATTGATTGACAGCCATTTGGGCTATTCTGACTTTACTATGAGGATGTATTGGGAACAGTGTAAAAATGTTTATCAATGAGTGTAATTACGGAAATTAATAGTTTTGAATATTATGTCATATACATTTCTGTTTAGCTAAGAAACCTTAGCTTTATAACATTAACGTTCTGGTGGTAATACAGTTGGCCTCACTTATGTAGGTATATGATAATAGTATAATTATGTGCATAGAATATTGCAAAATAAAAAGAAATCCCATTGTAGTAGTAATGCTAAATATGCTGTTTTATTGCTAGGCAGCCCTTTGTTAATTGTATAAAAAGTGACTCTGTCATTGCTAATTCCTGGTACTGAATCTTATTTGCCTCAATTTATCAAATGAACTATGAGGAGTTATGATTTTAGTTTGCAATTTACTGCATACTTAAATTTTTAGATTTCATAGTATGTAATTGAAATGAATTAGCAGTATGTTAGATTGCAGTGATGGGAAAATTCCTGTATATTGTCGAAAGAAATATATTCCCAATAACGAAAGCTATGGTGAAAATTGGAATCTTATCTATCTATACTAAATGTAAAATACATGCTTAACTGTTATTTGTCTTAACTTTGAGAAAAGTGGGGGTGAGTATAATCTTGTGGCGATTGGGAGTCGCCGGGCCCCGAACCAGGGACCCTTTGCTTACAAGACCGACATTATAATCATGGAGCAAAAGCTAGCTTCGGCTCCGTTCTTATAATTCGGGTATTGGTTCCAAGCGTCTTTGATCATATGCCTTTGCTTCCGCACACTCCCCTACCTGATGAGGAGCCCGGGCCGAATTTCGGAGAGGAGGGGGACCGCCTCGAAAATCTCCCGCGTGCCCCGTCCGAATTTCATTTAAGGGGCTGAGAGGCTTGTTTCCTAAGGCGAGACGTCAGTTGTGGTCAACCAGGAAGGGAATAGCAAGGCTTCTGACTCCGTCTGGTGCTGCCATCTCGTGTTGAGAGGGGAGATCGTTGGAGACGAAGGTTGCGTGTTTCAAACGTCCAGTCATCATTGTGGCGATTGAGCGTCGCCAAGACCGAACTCGGGACCATGTGCTTACAAGGCAGACATTATAATCATAGAGCAAACACTAACTTCAGCTCCGTTCTTATAATTCGGGTACAGGTTTCAAACATATTTTTGCTCAGATGTCTTTGCTGCAGCAATCTATTTTATGCCTTGCAAAATAATTTTAAAATGCAACACTAAAACTTACAAAGCAAACAACATTAAAATATTACGCGTAGGTGCACCATGAGTGATGTAAATAAATTAATATATGTTATGTAATATTTTTAATATTATAGTAACTTTTAATTTGAAAAAGAAAATATTTCTTTACATGAGCATTTAAATGCCTGTGGTATATGTTAAGTATTTGTGTTGTTTTTACTTAATTCACATTTTTTCTGATATACGTATATATATAGAGGGGGTGGGGTTATATTATTGTATAGTAAGAAATTATTATAATTCACTTCATCGCATATTCTAAACGAGTGTATATGTGTTTAAGCAGAGCAGACTCTACCCGTCATCCTAAAGTTTATCATGATTTTTTTTCATACTGATGGTGTACTCCTTGTAAATAACATCTACAAAAACTACTAGCTTGTTTATTATAGTTCAACTTCTGGAATTTATCTGTCAAACTGTATTAAAAATTCCATGGTCATCATTTTGCTTTGGAGGAATGTCAGGTTTGGAAACTGGCATCAACATATTTACTTGTTTATTTTTTCACGCGGAATCACAACATGTGAAAAAAGATATTATAGTGAAATGAATTAAGGATATAGAATGTCGATATAACTTTAATTTATAACTGATTTAAGTCAAATATGTTTTGGATCAAAAATAAACAGTTGTGATTTCATTGTGTTTTAAATTGGAATTGTTATTTAAAATGAACTCGCCTTCCATCGGGTATCCCTGTTGGAATGAACTCAAATATAGAAACTCTACACTGTTTTCTGAAGTGTCGAACATAATCGTTACGCTTGCTGTATATACACTTATCGTTATTGCCTGTATCGTTGCCTGTATGTATATTCTATGGACATCACTTTGCTTTGAGAGAAATTAGGAAGAAGTCATTGAAACCTACATTATTTCTTTAATTTATATTTATAATGCAAATATTTTTGGAAAACAAATAATGCTAAGTACTTTTCTGATTTTATCTAATATATATGATTATTGATCTTCAATATATATTGCCATAAAGGCAATGGATAAAAGGAACATTCATGTAAAATACCGTTGAAAATTGTAAATTTTGAAGAACTATAATAATATTAATTGAATTGTGTATATTAGGTTTTTATTTATTCAATAATAAAAAATAATATTTTTATGTATGTATGTCTTAATGTACCATACCAAAAATCAGTCCATCTAATGTAAGTAGAAAATAATTTAAATTAATTCCTTAAAATGTGAGTGTCTCTCTAGGACAGTATTTCATAAATTGTGATCTACAACCTATACAGGTAGACCATGAATAAATAAAATTATTAGAATTCTCTATATATCACTTGAATTTTGCATATGTCCTTTCAGATCAAACATACTATAATGAAATATCACGCTATTGGAGTTGATATTAATTTGACAATAAATAATATTCTTTTATGATCCAAATTACAGTTAACATTTATTGAAATACACACATTGTGATATATTTTTTTTTTATTTGTAAATGACAGAATTTTATATTCAACTGTAAGAATATTTTACCACTAAAGGAAATTGATAACAGTTGAAATAAGAATTTTTGTGTTTAAAGTGGGAGGATTTCATAATTTTCTCAGTAAATAATTAGCATAATGGTCCAAGTTTATTCATAGCAAACTTAAACTAAGCAATTATTTAAAAGAAAAATCAGAACTTTAATACAAATTTTATTTACATTGCATGTCTATTTTATAATAATCAGATTATACATATTTTCTTAATTTATTCTGGAGAATAATCATTTTTATATACAAATATGATTTCTTTATGAATTTAGAAATGCACCTATTTCAAATGGAGTTACACATTTATCTAAGTGAGTTAAATTATTGCATTTAAGATTTTGAACACATTTCAGAATTAAAAGATATTGCACTTAACACGTTCGCTGCCAAAGCTGATATGATGTGCCCATTCACACGTACCAAGAACCTATCTGCATTTTTATGCTTTCAAATTATTTTTAACGGAGAAGAAGGCTCGACCTACAAAGCCATGTAGAGTTTGTACTGGACAGAAAATAAAACGTGAAACAAGATATTTTTGCCGGGTATGTGAAGAGAAACCAGCACTTTGCGTGTTGAAAATTGTTTTAAAACTTATCGCAAATAATTTTGTTTCATTATACTTATTAAAATTTCAACATAATATAATAAAAATATCTTTTATTTGTTGTGTTCTTCAAAATATATCGTGAATAGATATGTTTTTGCTTTCTAAACATTTAGTTATTTTATCTACGTTTTGAGAAATAATGATCCATTTCAGTACGCCAAGAGTATTATTTAGTCCCTGTACCCCAAACACCTAAACATTGCATACATTTGCTACGACAATACTTGTACTCCGTGAATTAGGTAAGGCGACCAATAACAAGTTATCTCGTAGCTGGCAAGTAAACTCAGTTTGCCAACTACGAGTACAGCGAAGGTGTTATTAAATATAAATCATAAATGCATTGGTAATTTATTTGGCTTATATTCTCATCTCCTACATTTAAATTGTATAATAACAAGGAAACATCTCAATATTTAAAGAAAATTTACGTATTTGTACATTGCAAATAAGTTGGTTACTCTTAAATGAATACTAGTTTCCTTGTCATTAAACAATTGAAATTTGGGTGTTGTGAATGTGAATTAAATTAATTATTTTTTATGATACATATATTTTTGAATATTGAATCCTAAATCATTCATTAGGTGATCATTTTCCCTCCAACTGTTTGCCTGCTTTTTTCTACATTGATTTACGGAAAATAGTCCCTAACTACTAGCTTTCCTGCTGATTTTTGCCAATCATTAAGAAAGAGGAAGGTTTATACATTTTTAACAAAATATATAAAATAGAAGTATTTATAATATGTACTGAAAAGTAATGGATTCATTTCACAAAAATGTTATACATACTTCTAATTATTTTAAATGTTATACATACTAAGAATTAAAAAAAACAGAAACATTCCTATTCTCAGCATCTATGCTTGGCAAAAACATCAGAAATAAATTCAAAAAAGTAAACTAATTAAAGCTTTAGGGACTATTTCCCATGGGTTAACATCAATGGTATGATGAAACAAGTGGCTGGAGAAAAAGGATCCTAAAAAATCCAAAAATCTTCAGTAATATGCAAAAACACAGCTCATAGTATTCTTGCAGATTCCCATAAGAAGCCTATGGCACCATAAACTAGCCTAAAAATAGCTCCCAAAAGCTTCCTGTGATATGCCTAAAGGCATCACATAAGTCCCCAAAGCCTCCTGTGATATGCCTGAAGACATCCCAGAAATTCCTAAAGAATCCACTAAAAGCCTAAACACATCCTGAAAAGTCATTAAATCATCCTAAAATGGATCTCCACAGGACGTAAAAAAAAAGAGACATTTGTATCTCCTATGAACCTCCTCAAGACGTCTCTAGGAAAATATAGGACTTCCTTCGGGCGTTCAGAAATCTGCATAGGGCTTCCTCTGGACTTATTGTGGATGTACTTGTGTTGTGTGGGTAATTTTGAATAATAAATTAAAACTAAAATAAAATAATTAAGTTTAAAATAATACAAAATATTTAATGAATTCTAAAAAACTGCTAATTTTGGAATAATAAAATAATAACGTGTTGTGACGTGTCACAGCAATATGATTGAAAATTAACTGAATTGTTAAATCTACGTAAAAGACGTATATGGATTTAATATTTCATTTTATTCAGATCGAAATTATTAGATACTAAGAACTGGACACAGGGAACATACCTAGATCAGATTTGCAAAGTACTTTCAGAACATTTTCTGGAAAAATAAATATGTTTACAGAAATATATCTTGTACGAGTCCAATACAAATAAAGATATATTTCAGACTTGAGATTTAAGAATTCTTCGAATAAAACTAAATGCTTAGAAAAACCGAAGGTTCCGCTATGGACTGCACTGCTTTAATACAGCAACCGCAATAATCCCCGCCCAATAACGGGTCTAGTACATAAGATCTATGACTTGGTGCTCTTGGGTGATCGGCGCTTTCCCTGTCCGGGAACCTGGATTGCCAATTAGCACTTCTGTGTGTTGTAGGTTCCCTTCCTATCCGTTCTATTTTACGTTCTAACCTTTGTCACACGGATTAAGTTGTGAAGTGATTTCGATTCCCTTTAGATGGAGGCCGGAAATTTAGTGATTTTTAAAATACTTTCCAGGTTCTCTAGCAGTCCTCAGTGACCTGAAAGTCTAAATCAATGCCCACTTATGATTTCGCAACGGAGCCGGATTTTCGATTTTCTCCACGGATCCACAAAACCTAAGTGATCCAACTTTCGATTTCTCAAGTTTAATTTTTAAGAGTGTGAGAATACATGTATTGACAGACTGAAATACTAATAAGAATGCGTAATTCTGTAATAGTAGTATGCAAAAATGTACGTATATACATATTTGAAATAATTACATTAGCCTTTATAGTATAATGCAGAATTAATTGGATTTATCTAAATGTACTTTTCAGAATTTTTACTAGCTGATATATAGGTGAGCATTTACATATGGACAATTAGAATTTCCAGCTAAACTTTTAAACCTAGCTTTTCCTGAAATGACCTGCATGAAAGGAAAACCTTTTAAAGACGAAAAATTATTCGGGTCCCTTGAAATCCGTTTAAGACAGGTTTGATTTCATTTCAAACTTAAAATATAAATTTTGTTATTCACTCATCATATCATGGTATGCATAAGAATGCATAGCATTCAAAAATATGAAATTAAAGAATATGTTGAATGTAATTAGAATATAGAATGAAATCACGTGAATAGGATATGCACCAGATAGATAAAATCAAATGCTTAAATAATTTGTAATTACAAGATTATATGATTTATTTTGTTCGTAAGTTCTTTAAAATCTAATTAAGGGAGTATGAATAGAATATATGTGTTCCATGCAGCTTGTTTGGAATGTATTTAGGATTGCATATGTCTAATTAGAAATATTTAAGAAAAAATTCTTTGGAATTTGCTCACATGTATTTTAAAATAAACGAATAATTATGCGTTTAAATGCTGTAGAATTATAATAAAATTGCAATGAATTAAAAAAAACAAAAAAATATATATATATTTGTAATGTTGTAAAAAAGATGATAAAATGAGGTCAGATCCCGCTATAATACTTTTTAAATTTCAGAAAGTACTCATTGTAATGTAGCGTTACACACTTTATATGTAATGTAATTAACAAAACGGACGTTATATTTACAATTATTTATTAGAATTTGTGTATAAAAGTCAAAATTAATGTTCTGTTTCCTACGAATTCTGGTACTCAAACTTAATGTTCTGTTCCCAACGAATTCTGGCACTCAAAATTAGGTCCAAACTTATATTCAGTATGTATCTATGTGTGACTTTTTCCATGAGATCAAAGACATTATATCTTCAGAATGAATGCAGTATACTGAATGAATTTTGGTCCTCCACACATTTCTTCACAAATCATTAATATCGCACAAAAACACCAATTTAGAGCAAAATATGCTTGCTCTCTTCAAACACAATAAACAAAACATTTTACCAATAAAGTTATGGAATCCAAAATGGTTTGCTTCAAGTACCCATAAGGTCAAATCTGCACTATCAGGTTTTGAATGATATTATGAAAAGTCATAAATCTTCTTCAAATCAGAATTAAGATTCTAAACCAGGATGCGGTAAACCTGAAAGTACAAATGCAAAAACTTGGCGGACTGCTCCTACAACGATTTGGCACAAACCAATTTAATATTTCTTAACTCATTTCAAAGAGGTGTTTGCTTTTTATACTTGATTGAAAGCTGTGTTGCCATGTAATGGTGTTTGTGAGATTTCAATATGTTTTGTCAAACTATTTATGAACATGATTATACAACAATGTACAGCACTGCAATGTATGCAAATTGTTGATAAAGTACAATGTATGCAAATTGTACTTTACCAACGCCCAACATTTATTTATGTTTCGTCCACTTTCTAAATTCTAAATCTAATATTTATATTCACATTTTCAAATAAAACTATGTAACTATCACCAGAACCAACAAAATGAGCTAGCATTGAAATGATAGTAGTTGAGGCTGTAGGTCCGTAAATACTGACGAAAAAACGTCTGGACCTATAATTGTAAATTAATTCCGTTTTACAGCTCATTTTCCTTGCGTATGTGTTCTTTTTTTGTCTTATGAGAGCTATAGAGAGAAAAAAAATCTGATATGCGCAGCATTTACATTCCTTACAATTTCAAATCTATTTTCTTATTATTTATTTCATGGGCCATTAAATTGAGTTTAATTGCAGAAAATAACATGCATACATTTTGATATTATATCCGGTTTTCAGTTTTAATGCATGTTCGTTTCATTTGGCAACTTAAGGTCTTTAGCTCTTCAAAATTCCAAAAAAATCTCGATAAATAAAACATCTCGTAAAATATCTCGATAACGGTTAATCCTAAAACCACGGGGTTAGTCTTGTGCTGTAAAAATTTGCATGAAATATAAGTACTTAATTTATACATTTAGGCAATATTACACATTTATGGCACATTTTAAATTTCTTTGCATGCTATTTCTCAAAATAATCGGTTATATTTTTAAAATTATTCCAAAATTTTATCAGTATCAGAATAAACCTCAAGGGCCGTAACTACTATAATTTAATATAATTCATTAAATGGTTTTACAAAACAGTGAAAAGCGTCTTCAATTTCCAATTTTAAAATTATTTTATATCGAGAAGTGTTTTAGAGTAATGAGGTTGGTTTTGCTTTATCGTCAAAAATTACGAATGCAACATGCATTTTTTAATACATTTGGGATATTTTGTGTTGCATTTTAACGCTAAAAATAGTTCTTTCGTTTCTTAGAGGTCCAAAAACTTGTAGATCTATCAAAATCTCGAGTTGCGATTTTCAACATGATTCTAATAATTCGCTATACATTACCATGCATTGCAGGGACAGTAAAAATAATCAACGATTTAGCTTTTTCAGGGGCTGGACTACAGATCCTGAGAATTGGAGTTAGTCCTCTCAAGTGTAATATGCATTTGCCAGCTACTGATTTTGCCAGCCACTGCAACTTTTCGATACGGTATGCTGCCGGGTTCAGAAAAGAGCGGTAGGTCCATATGGTGTTTAGTTATCATATCCACACCTTGCACACACAGAAATGGAGAGAAAAAACGAGAGATGGCATCCTTAAAAATTGTCAGGAATGGGTTCAGCAGCTCTCTTTTATATTCATACATTTTTACCAAAACAAGGCTCTACTTTTATGTCGTTCTAGAAAATCAAAAAAAAAATATTTGATCAGAAAATATATATTGGGCAAACACGATTTTTCCGGGAGTATTTTTGGGATGGATATGTATCAAATAACGCATGTTTTATACGTAATTTTGGACGATTAAACAAAACCATACACTACACGATGGTAAGATTTAAGTGAGTGTTTACACGTTTACTATAAATATATAAAACGAAATTGAGACCGTACGCAGCACAGTTACAAGGATTATTTATTGACAGGCAATCTGTAAAATGGCTGTTCATAGAGGAATAAAAATGAAACAATTTCCGAAGATTTTATTTTATTGCTTAATTTCAAAGAAGACATGGGAATAAAGTGAACGGTTTTCAAATAAAGACTCTCAAAAAGGAATAAAGGTTTTGGAATTTTATTGAAATTCAAAATCATTTAAACAGCTGATTAAATAATTGACAGCATTCCGTTCACTTAATAGCTGGAATGATAAAATCTTCGAAATGCGTATTATAATCATTAGGTTCACAAATATATAAGGAGTCTTCCTGCCCCAACCGGGAATCGAACATTGGATGTTCAAACCGGCCAGCCAACGCTTTACCATTGTGCTACAGAAACATAATTGCAAGTTCTTATCTTTGAAGTGGGCTCTGCATTCTTCAGTTTCTAAAGTCAGATTGGCGCGTAACTGACAATCTGTATGAACACCTTCTGCTAGTTTTACCTCAGGTTAGCATCCTGGTGTCCACAAGTTTGACAAACACATATATTTACACGCATATACACACCCATACACACACACACACATACACACACAAATATATATTTCCAAAACTGTTCGAAGTACTTTCATGAAATCTTATGATACGTTTTTCTGTTAAAATCGCGTTTAAATGATTGTTCTATTTAATGATAGTTTTGCTCTGGAATTTTATGTGCATATATTACATAAAACGTTAGACAACACCTAGATATTTTTATTATTTATCAATCATACATTTATTTTATTTTCACATCATTATTTTTAAAGCATAAGAAAACCCTTGTAAAAACAATGTTAAGTAGAAATCACTTTGTAAAAACGGCTCTGCAAAAACAACGACCAACAAAATTAACCATATCTGTATTGGCTCAATGAAAGAGGCCTAAGTTATTAAGTCTGTAGGTGGGACGGGAAATTTTAAATTTCTGTTTATACATTTTTTTGAGAATTTTTGGCGTCCCGGCTTTGCCTTAGAAAAAAACATAAATTCGCAGACTGCTAAAGCAGGGTGTCAGGATGCAGAATGGTTATGGGAATGATTAATGAAATGCTATCTATTATCATTATGCGGGTCATCAATTAATAGTTTAAAATTCGCGGCGAATACAAAGTATACTTGTTTCCTTAGAAAGATTTTAAGCATCTCGGAAGACTTTGCAAGAAAATGACCATAGCGGTATGCGTTAAGTCAATGTATATAGTTACGTGGCCATTACCGATCAAATAATAGTGATGGAAAAGACCTAATCAGAAAATCAAAAAGCTAGGGTCATGAATTTGGCAGCAGAGCAAGATTAAAAGAAAGGCAATCATAAAGTTGCAATGGTTTATCTGATTAATAGATATTTGGATCAGGAATATACGAAACATATACATAGAAAGCAATAAATACTTGTTAAAAGTGACTATTATCAGGGACTGTAACACAGTGACACCTGCAACGCTTGTTAATGCATGCGGTAAAATTATTTTTCGAATTCAAATGTGCACTGTTTCTGACTGACGTTATTTTAAACAATCTGTACATTAGATTTTTGTGCATGTAAGCAAAACTTATTTTCTTATTCTTGAATAAGACAACTTTTTAATAATTATATTGTGGGAAAAAAGTAAAATGTCTTATGTAATAGCTTTGCCGCCGCTTCGTAATTATAAGATAATACACTACAATTTTGAAGACTTTATTTTTCTATATCACTTTTCGACTGAGTTCGTTATCCTACATTATTTTTATTCTTTTTACGCTGCAATCACTTTTATTCGATGGGGCATGTGCACTTTATGATTAATAAACTACATGTGTACGTTTCATTACAAAGTTGTTGAGGGGCTGAAGGTATTTTCAATGAGCCATGCACCAAATTCAATGGCAGAGACAAAAATGTTTTCCGGGTTATGCCCCCTTTGCCTGAAAATTGCAATATTTCTGCCTGGGGTCCATATCGGATACGGATATATCCTACACGCTATAATCTGTAAAGAACCTTACTGCCCCAAACCACGGATCTCTACCAACGATATTCTACCACTGAGCTACAGGGACAAAAATGCGAGCCCTCATCTACGATATGGACTGTGCATTATCCACACTCTAATGTCAAATTGACGTGCAACTGATAGTCTGACAGATCACATAGTGCTATTTTTACCCCAGATTAGCATTCTGCTGTTATATTTATCCCACAGGTTTGTTACCTGCGTGGTCTTTCACACCTCCCGATTTCCAACGGCCCTACCGTGCTGAAAACACCGGTTCTCGTTAGATCACCGAAGTCAAGCAGCATCTGGCGCGGTTAGTACTTGGGTGGGTGACCACCTGGGAACACCGCGTGCTGTTGGCACATTTCGAGTGCGGTAGCCCGGTGGTTTGCGCGCTGGATTTGCACGCTGCCTCAAATGCCACCGTGTTCATGCGGAGTACGATCACGTTAAACATGTGGGTCCGTAAGTCCTTCCGAGAGGTTGGTGTAAGGGGAAGGAGGGTGCGGTCTCTGTGGATGCCTCCCCCATTTGGTTCCGGTCTAAATTGGGTGGCACTTTCCGGCCGTCCAAACAGTTACATTTCACTTTTCTGGTAGGTCGGACGGTCTGGGTCTCAACAACAACACCTCCCGATTTAAAATCGACGTACAATATATTATAATTGAAAATACCTAAATCCGTGATAATACCTAAATGCCCCAACAAGAAATTGAACCACGGATCTCTACCTTCGATAAGCTACAGTTGAGATATAGGGATGGAAATGCAAGCTCTTACCTTTGATATGGACTGTGCATTCTCCATCCTCTAATGTTAATTGTACGCGCAACTGATAATCTGGCAGATCGCATACTGATATTTTTACCTCAGGTGAGCCTATTGCTGGTATTTTTATCCCCCAGGTTTGCTTCCTGCAGGTTCTTTCACCTTCCGGTTTAAAATCGACATCAATATATCAGAATTAAATATACCTAAATCCGTGTTAGTCGTACTAGGGCCACATTTAAATCCCCATCATAATTGCACTAACCTTCAGAGTTGGTTAGTTCGGGCGCTAGAAATGTGCTACCCCAAACGGGAATCGAACGACGGATCTTCGCACTAGACATTCGACTCCCTACAGCTGAGCAACTGGAAGGAATTGCAAGATTTTATTGTTAACGTGTACTCTGCAACTCCCATTAGATCTCGACCACCCTCCTTTTAAAGATTTGAGTGCATCCGATTCACACGTCTGACAGACTAGTCGACAAAATATTTTTGAGATCCTGAATGCTTTGTCAATATTTTTAAATTCATGGCAAATCAATATAGGTGGAAGTACACAGAAAAATGCCACTACCTCAGAAATTTGAATATAAACTACTCCGATATTTCATCGTGTATCATTTTAAGATTAAATCTAAACTTGACAATTAATTCCTTGCATCAAGCCGAATATTCAGCAGGGAATTTTGGCAATCAGACCATTTCAACCAATGCACTTTGTTTTGACTGCCAATCCATTATTATAACGATGTGGTCATGCATTTCTTTGATTGTGCTTTCTAGCACAAGTGATTTCACAAGATAGCCGATATTATATGCAACGGTAAAAGCACATATATTTTAGGAAATTAATGCATTCATTGCAGGATTAATACGGAAATAACACGTATTAAGAAATATTAAACAATTGTAAAAAGTGAAGTATTTAAAGATAAGATTGTAAAAACATGCTTTATTCTTTAGTTTCGTACGAATTTTGAAAGTTTTTTTGCAAATGTGCAGATAAATATTGCATTAAAAAAACGTGAGGATTAAATTTTAGCTTTGTGAAAAGTGCGAGATTTTTCAGTTTTTTAAGGGATTTTTTAGAGGTTTCACATATATTCATACGGTATATACATTATATGGTATGGTGGGAATTAATACAGATGTAATATGTAAATTGTATAAACACATTTGATGGCTTTTAAATAATATTTACTTATTTATAAGCTTCCTACTTTTCAACAATGGGGTTTTGCATCTGTTCTAGAGGTCAACGAAAGAGTAAGAGTGTGTGTAAGAGAGAGAGAGAGAGAGAGAGAGAGAGAGAGAAGGGACTGATATACAGATTGATAAACAAATTAACGAGATATACAACAATATAAATAAAACAAGATAATTAACCAGATAAACAAAACAACAAGATATTCAAATTGTTCAACTGTTTTTTTTTTGTCCAAAAGAAAAAAAATAATTAATAGATTACAGTGGTATTCTGTATGATTATTGAAATAGATAATGAGAATGTATCTAGTCATTTTCATTTATTTTACCAAAATAAAACTATATTTATGTCGTTCTGTAATATCAAAATATCGTCACTTCAAAATTACGTATTGAATCAGAGACTAACGTATTTTTGAAATCGAAATTTCTACATTGTTATAAAATTGAAGAATAAGGATACACGTTTCAAGGATTACTTATTGACAGCTCAAGCTGTAAAATGAGAATTTATGAGGGAATAAAGATGGAGCAATTACGAAGACTGTATTTTACTGCTTAATTGTCTTGAAGACATTGGAATAAAGTTGTTGTTGTTGAAACCCAGACCGTCCGACCTACCAGAAAGGTGTAAGGTAACTGTTTGGACGGTCGGGAAGTCATTGGAATAAAGTGAATGATTTTCGAATAAAGGCTCTCAAATAAATTTAACGGTTTTGACATTTTATCAGAATAGAAAATCAGATGAAAATTTGACTAAAAGAAGAATAACATCTTATATACCGGTAGATTGGATGTAAGGCTGGAATATTCATAAATATAGAAAAAAAAAGTGTTTAGTAATCATGACAGCTTCTAGCGTTTCTTACAATTTCAGGTGTTTATACAATGTATTTACAAATAATATTTTATAATGGGACATAACTTTGTTCTCCATGTACCGTATCCAAAAGCCGAGATGTATATCCTTTGAATAGTGTTCGAATTGCTTAAGCATTAAAATGTGTTTTTCTGCTAAAATCTAAAAATAATCGTTTTCTTCTAATGTTGCTGTGCATGTATTGTGTAAACCACTAGATAGCAGCTATTTTTAGTAAGTTAATTGCTTAGTACACATTTTTTTTCAAAATTAATGAATTTCACGATATTATTTTGTCGCATATTTTATTTAAGTAGAGAAGGAGGTTACAAACCAAAATGTGGCATTTTATTATTTGGAGGGGTTTACTAAAAAGTGGTGTAAATACCTTATTATAATTACTTACAGTAAGTGGTTGTTTAGCCATGATGCGTCATCTTGTAGACGCAGTTACCCATCAGTGTTTGTCGTGCAGTGTTAGATTGGCAGAAAACTGTTAAATATACATGCACTGAAATATTTAGTAAAATGAAGGGACAACCTTTGTTCAAATTCAGTGTTTATTATAATTAGTTTTTGTATTGTAAATATTCTTAGTATTAAAATTCGCATCAATATTTGACATTGTACTTATATACGATTATTACATTAATTATCAAAGTATTCCGCTGGCAGTTATACAGGGTGTCCCATCAAGACGCCCAAACTCTGCACAGCCAGATTCCTCGCTTGGAATACATAAAAATTGGCCAAAGAACTGTACCTCTACGACCCATAGTTTTCGAGAAAATGCTAAAGAAAAGTATGACGTCATATCCGGTGTACGGCAAAACAACTTTATTGGAAACATAAACATTGGTATTTGCATATGTTTACATGGGAAGGTGTTCAAAATGTCCACCGCGCATATCGAGGCATGCATGCGCGCGCCGTGGTCTGTAAATGTGTGGGCCGACATACTAGGCAATCGCATGATTGGACCATATCTGCTGCCTGAACGGCTCACGGGATATTCATACTTAGTATTTCTCCGTGATGTATTAACCGATTTCCTAAATGACATACCCTTAGCGGCAATACATGGCCTATGGTTCCAGCATGATGGAGCTCCGGCGTATTTCAGCTCTCCTGTACGTAACTGGCTGGATATGGAAAACCCAAGCAGCTGGATTGAACGTGGGGGTCCGGTTTTGTGGCCGCCACAATCGCCAGATCTGACACCTTTGGATTTCTTCCTATAGGGCCATCTGAAGGAATTGGTCTATCGAGACCTACAGTATTGTGGCAATTAATTGAGAAATGCAGTTTTTTTTATAAAATTCAGTTTTATTCAGGTTTTCTATGGATACATTTAAAACTAATAAGTGATATGACCTCCCCGAGACTTTATAACATCACAGACACGTTTCGGCATGGAATGTACTAGACTAGCACATGTAGTTTTAATTTCAACGTCTCTGAACCATATGTCAATAACGGCCGAAATTAGCTTGTCCATCGTCGTACAGTCAAATTTGTGAAGCCGTTTTTTGACAATAGCCCACAAATTTTCTATGGGATTCAAGTCTGGTGAATTCCCGGGCCAATCCAGTACGGTAATATTTTTTTTTTGAGCAGAAATTTTTGATTCGCTTCGAAGTGTGACATGGCGCGCTGTCTTGTTGGAAAACGCAATCTCCGTTCGGCCACAGTTTAGCCATGGTTGGAGGCACTTTTCGGGTCAATATGACTTCGTAACTGGCACTGTTCATCATTCCTTCTACGGGAACAAGATATTATGTCCCCAAAACGCTGAAACAACCCCAAAACATCTTTTTGGGCGGATGCTTGGGTGCTTGATTGATGTGGTGCTGATTGAGAGGTTCTCCTTCGCTCCTTCTCACGAACATAGATCTAAATCCCTGAACCACAAAATGTGTTTCGTCAGAAAAGAGAACCTTCTCCCAGTCCTTCTCAGTCCATGTTTTGTGTTTCCGTGCCCATTCCAACCTTTTTTTCTTCATGCGAAGCGTCAGAAGCTGCTTCTTGTACGGTCGACGTGCTCTCCGTCCGCGTTCTAACAGCCTGTATCGCACTGTTGAAGGTGCAATATCAACACCAGCTGCAACCATGGACTTAGACAGGTCAAAACTGGTTAATCGAGGATTTTTAACACTCATTCGATGTAAAGTTTTGTCGTCACGAGTCGAAGTTGATCTTTTTCGGCCTCATCTTCCAGAGCGGTTGGTTCCAGCATTTCCTGTTTCCTGAAACCGCTTCCAGATCCTCCCGACACTTGCTGTACTCACTCCACATATTTTACCTATCTCCTCGAACGTCTTAGAAGTGTGTTCACTAAGCGCAATCACTTTAGCACGTGTTTCCGCGCTGATATCCATGACGCTAATGAGACCCGCAACAACTGAGAAACTACCACTGCGGAACACCTGCCACCTGGCGGAGGAATTTGAACACCTGCTACTTACCAGGTGCATCCGAACACCTGCTACTTTGATAATAACTGCAATTTGAACTCTGAGCTAATTTGGAGTGCTTCTTCCTAAGCTTACGTGTGATAAAACGAAAAAAATGACATTTCTCAATTAATTGCCACAATACTGTAGTTATTACAGAAAGTGACTTGGTTGCTCGTCTTCATGCTGCGTATACTTTTGTAAACACCACGATGCTGCAACGTGTGCAGTCAGCCATTCCACGGCCCTCACATGAATGCCCCGATATGCGCGGTGTACATTTTGAACTTCGTCCTATGTAAACATATGCAAATACTGATATTCATATTTCCAATAAAGTTGTTTTTCGTACACCGGATATGACGTCATACTTTTTTTCTCGCATTTTTCTCGAAAACTGTGGGTCGTAGAGGTACAGTTCTTTGGACATTTTTTATATATTCCAAGCGAGGAATCTGGCTGTGCAGAGTTTGGGCGGTCTTGATGGGACACCCTGTATAGTGTGATATATGATATATTTTCGAGTGACTTAGTGTTAGGTTATAAATACTTTTCATAATAAATGTATTAAACATGGTAACATATGCTCTTGTTAATGGTCATTAAGCGTTGGGGGTCTCATGGACCGTACTTAAAGGCATTGATAGTTACCTTTAAAAACTGTCCTCAATTTTCGCTCCACATGTGTAGAACGTTATAAAATTCAATTGAGTATACAGAAGGGATTTTTTGATCATATCATATTCCCATTGGCTAAAATGTCCTAAATTTATGACACATAAATTTGTATGCATTATTCCTCTACATTATGAATCTGAATTCAAACTGCTGAGATATTTCAGTCTGTAACACTTTAAAAATTATTCTAATATTTAACAATTATTTCCATGCCGTATAAAAATTAAGACAACTATTTCAAAAACGATTTGTCTCCTATAAAATCTCCTAAATAATATATGTTTCATTTGTATGTTGATTTTGATAAACCTGTTCATACATTTATGTGAACGTAAAGCGAAAAATAACTTTACACTATAAATTTGAATCTGAACTACCGATATATGTCATTCTGTAACACGTTTAGATTAAATCTAATACTTGGCAATTAATTCCGTACATCAAGACGAACATTTAGCATCTTCCGTTGACAATCAACCCATTTCAACAAATACAATTTTTTGAGATTCTGCCACGCCAGTATGGCTGAAATTTTTTCTGATTGCGCTTTTCAGTACAAGCTATTTGTTAACATCACAGATGCTCTAAAAGTAATTTTAAGTGCACATGAATATAAAATTATAAGTGGAAGATAGTAATAAAAATTAATTTTACTATACATAGTCCCTTGTATAAGAATAATCTATTAATATCTAATTAATCCTAAAACAAACTTTAAATTTAAATGAAAAGCTGTATTTACTTAGGAATTACACAATCTGTCTGAAAAATTGTCATTGTTTTGAAGCAATGGAAAAAGGATAGCCGCTTACTTTTCGAAACCCCTCTGTGAATAGAAAATAAAAGGCAATTGATGAAAATGTTTTCACTTTCTCATATGGAATATAGTATAGAGAAAGTATTGCTGTCATGAAAATTTTAAAAATCGAGATTTTGATGGCAATATATATTTAAAGGCTTCATTAACAAGTTTTGACTATTTTTAGATCGATTTTCGTCTGTCTGTCGGTCTTCGGTAAATGTTTTGTGTACACCGTAGCTGCTACAAATTAGTGGATTTTGAAAAAACTTTATCTGGATTTGTAATAAAAAATTAAAAATTAGAATGAATTTTTGAAATTACGATCAAAATTTATTTAATATTTTTTTTCTTAACATAAATGCATACGACGAAATTTGACTTAATTATACATAAAAACGATTATTTATGGCTTTGTGATCGTGAAACAGTTTCAATCACTGTGAAAAATGATCATCGATACAATTTTGTATTCGAGATGTCCCCCCCCCCCAAAAAAAAATAAGAAAACAAAATCACATTCTTCTAAAAATATAATATATTATGGTATGAATGTGTTGAGTTCGCACCACATTCCAGTGAGAAACATAATATACCAGTTTGTCAGTACTCTCTGTAATGTTCCTCCAACTTTTGACACTTTTATAATACATAGGAACTTTGCAGATTTCATGTTGTATATTTTCCGATTGTAGAAAATGTGATGAGTGCATTGTAATCTATATAAATGAAATTGAAAATCTGTCTGTCTGTCTGTTTGTCCCGTCATGAGGTGAGAACGGCTGAACTGAATATGATGAAATCGTGTAGGTAGCCTTGAAATAGTGCCACTTAAAATTTAGTTCACGTTTCGAGTTTCTACAACCAGTAATTCTCGAATCCAACGGCCCTACCGTGCGGAAAACACCGGTTCCCGTTAGATCACAGAAGTCAAGCAGCATCTGCCGCGGATAATACTTGGGTGGTTGACCACATGGGAACACCGAGTGCTGTTGGCACATTTCGGGCGCAGTTGCCCCGTGGTTTGCGCCCTGGATTTGCACGCTGCCACAACTGCCGCCGTGTTCATGCGGAGTGCGATCACGTTAAAAATGTGGGTCCGTAAGTCCTTCCGAGAGGTTGGTAGTAGGGGAAAGGATGGTACGGTGCCTGTGGATGCCTCCCTTACTGGGTTCCAGTCTAAATTGTGTGGCACTTCCGGGCCGTCCAAACGGTTACCTTCCTTACGCAATTTTGGTATGTCGGAAGGTCTGGGTCTTAACAACAACAACCAGTGATTCTCGAGATATCAGAGAAAAAAGAAACTTTCGTTTGTCTCATCATCACGGGAGAACGACTGAACTGAATTTAATGAAATATTGTGGGTAGCCTTGAAATAGTCCTCCTTAAATTTTGTTCGAGTTTCGAGTTTCTAAGACCAGGGGTTGTAAAAATATTAAAAAAAACTTTTTCCTATGCGTTCTATTCTCTAACTCCTTGGTTTTTCCAAACGAAAAGGTTTGAAATCGTTTGTTTAAAACATGAAAGTAAATTAAAACTTTCTCTGAGTTTGGTATGAGATTTTTGCGCTAATTTGTCAAGAATTAATTATTTGAAACATGAATTTAAATGGAGAATTTATCACCATGGTTTATTTTTCACAAGCTCATACTCAACAATGAGAAGTGTTAAGAAATCAAAATGATTCAAAATGATCAAGTTGCTCGGTAACGCAATTAAATTGAATGGGTTTGTTAATGTTTATTATTACTTTTTCGATTTGAATAATAAATAAATTTATATAAAAATATATCTTATAAATGAACGGTTTGATTTTTCCTTTAATAATATAAATTGCAGACTACGTACATCACTTTCATTTATTTTGGTAAAGAGTTTTCAAGCTTATATATTGCGTTTAGCTGATAAACTCATATATTGTGTTTAGCCAATAAATTCATTTAGCCGATTGTTGAAACAGAAAAAGTGTAGAACTGGTATATCTTCTATTATAATTCTAGTGTTTTCATTTATTACATACAAACGGGATCAGGATGTTTTATTCAGATCTGCATATTCAGAGCTACTAATTTGGCGAGATATCGCTAATTTGGCAACTTTTCTTAAACGTTGACAAATTGACGGAAATGTCGCCAAATTGATAAAAATGACGCAAATAAATGAAATTAATTCTGTTTTGTTACAAGAGAGTACTGAAATTGTGTTTCGTTAGCATTTGTCTGTCAGTCCAACAGTTCTACTTGGTAACGCATTTAACGAATTTTGAAAATGTCGTTAAATTGATAAAAATGTTTGTAAATCCATAAAAATATCTTGAAATTGATAAAATTGCTATAAATAAATGAAATTAATCTCGTCTTGTTAGGGGATAGTATTGTGATGATGTTTCGTCAATTTGTCATCAGTGGACTGTCAGTTCTACAGTTCCACTTGGCGATAAATTTTGCGAGTTTTTAAAATGTCGCCAAACCTTCCATAGAGATAGCATTATTCAGACGATATTTTGTCCACCAATTTATTGCAAGCAAATGATATCATGTCACTTAGCAAAGGATTTAAATCCAGTGTGTTTATGTGGCAGACGATTATTATTAAATTCCGATTTGAATAATGAAGATATGTATGTAAAATAAATTTCAATGCCATTGTATTTTTGACTGGATAATATCAATTAAGGTCTTAAAACATTAACATTATTATTATTGAAACATTATTATTAAACATTATTATTATTGTTATTTACGGGAATTATTGACTCAGAGATTATTGATATTTTCAATTTATTATGCCATTGTTTTATTGCGGCAGAAATTGTTGAAACTCATATAATGTACGTTGTACGAGTAATCGTCTACAAATGCACGGATATATCTTATAATCTACGAGAATATAAGTAGTACAGGTATGTTGACACATGATTTGACATATATTGGCATACATTCGAATCAAGTACGGCCTTCTGGTATGACAATTACGGGGATTATTGATATTTTCAATTTATTACGTCATTTGTTTTATTTTGGAAAAGATATTGGAGACTCATATTGTAATATGGGTAATATTCTACTAATACTTGGACATATCTTCTGATATACGACTTTAAAAGTAGTAAGGGTATATTTTCCCATATAATTTTAGCACTTTCATTTTGGCATATATCGGAATCAATGACTACCTTCAGGTTTAAAGATTACGGATTTATTGATATTTTCAATTTATACATGTACTCTACTAATACAGATTATATATTCTAATACTCGCGTATATAAGTAGTAAGGGTCCCATGCAATTTTAATGCTTTTATTTTGCATATATTGATTCAATTCCTTATTTTTTATAAATTTGCTTACAAAAGGCTGCGGGATGTTTTATTCTTCAGAACTGACCGAGAAGATAAATTTGTATAGCGAGAACAGAGATTATTAAACTTTTTTTCAAGAGCATTAAATTAAATATTTTACAGAATATTTTGATTAAAAATGTCATTTAGCATACTATAGGAATTTGAACATGATTATGAATTTAAAGTGTCTTTATATTATATATTTCTACGAAGAAATAATATGCTGTTAGTATACAATAATGATTTAAATTAATTATTTTACTTCCCATGTTTTATGTACTTATTTCATCGTACTTACATGTGGCTCTTTTGTGTGTGTTTGTTGTATTTGTATTTTCTTTCTCTTTAACTGGGATTACTTGTTGACAAGTGTATTCTAATAAATAAATAAATAAATAATTTTATTTAAAGTAACAATAGTGGAATGCATTTTATAATTTCGGATATTTGGGCAGTTAAACTGTAAATAAAACATTAATATCAGTAACATTATAATTCATTCTTAAAAGATCTGAATGCAAACTTCATTGCATGATATGCAGAAAGATATATATATATGTATGCTTGTAACGCTTAGAGACAAACTTGGAAATTTTTTTTGAAATGCCATGCTATTGGCAATAATGCCAATTAAATTTAATATCTTGGATAAACCTGTCGCTTCGTAGGAATTACTACTTTTATGTCCTTAATTCAAATATATGAAGAGTTTCATAGTCTTAGTATTTTACTTAGATTTTTCTTAGTATTTTACATAGAAGATCATAAATTAATAACATTGAAATGAAATTTGTAGGTAACCCGGATTTTAAAACCGTGTGAAGTACTACCAGCATGGTAGTTTTTTAATACAATTAATGACAGATAATATGGCTTCATTAGAGAAAGAATATTTTATAGGAAATTTTGTAAATATATTTCTGACAACTAAAAATGAATTCAAATTATACTATCATGTGTCTTTTTCGTTTACAGTAAATTGAGGCCATAATCGTTCCTGGATTTTAGAAAAGTAAAAAAATTATATATTATGAATGTTATTTCAAGTTATATTGTTTTCCATGAATCAGAATTTAGATTCAGTAGTACAGAAAATAACGGTTTCTTTTAAAAGAGATGGAACTTTTCTTTCTTTAAACACATGTTTCGAATGATTTTAAGATCTGCTTTTGAGTAAAGATGATCTTGAACAATTTTAATATCTATTTTTGTCCGATATGGACAGGGAATTCGATAACATATTATAACGCCAGGGATATTATATTATGACATATTATAACATATTATAACATATTATAACATATTACTATAAGACATTGCAACGTCATTTTTGAACGTTATTTTATTTACGAATTTCGAATGCATTTCAAGAAAACATAATATTCAAATGACTTCAGAAATATATAGATACGATATGCAAAGTCAGGTAGGTTACATTACCATATTATTGTATGAAATATGATTTTTACCATACAATTTTCAAATTAAAAATTAAATTAAATACACTCTTTAAAATATCTGGAGAATATATGTCGATATTGTCAGTACTACATCCATTTGTGGACACATTTCAAGTACTTTCAAACAAATATGCATACATTGTTGCTATCACGAACTGTCTGTAGTCGAGTTATTTACTTATATTTATTTTTACACATGTTATGCTATATTTCTCGAAATACGTGCAAATACGTGCTTTTTTCAACAGCTATTTCAAATTTAGCAGAGACCGCCTAATGGGCTTTTAAACGAAATCTAATTACAATAAAGTTCAATTTTATTTGTATGTTTATATGTATAGTATCAATTTTATCAAATAGTACAGAATGCCGTGTATTGGACACTTCCTGTTTTCGAATATTCTATGCATGTCGTAAAATAATACAATCTTGTCGAAAAAAATTACCGCAGCTGTTGACTGCAGTATTGCTGTTATGAATTAACATTTAAATATTGATTGCACATATTACTTCAACTAAAATATATTTTATCAATATTTTCCCTCTTTAAGAAAGAAATTGATGCAATAACAGATTCTGGATTCGAAGTGAAAATTGTATTCCATTCCATGTAGGGAATCGGAATTTTATACGGTTCAATGTAAACTTCGAAAGAGCAACTATGGGTGTCGGTTCTAGTGGAGATGAACCTTATTTTTTGTTCTGTGACAAGTTTGAAATGATTGGGTGATTCTTCTTTTCAGTATGAACGAAAATGGATATTCAACACTTTTTTGGCATTTATTCTAGTCTGATAGGTAAAAATTAAATGTATGTGATAGAGATTTCTGATAAATAATAAAAGTATTGCTGGCAAGAAAATGAGTTTCTAATAATATATAATGAATTGAAATAAATCCTTGTAGGCAGAGATATGTATTTGTATTTATATATTTTATAGTATTCGTTTAAAGCATTAATTCTCTACAAGGATTCAGCGAACTCATATCCAGAATTCCTCAAAATGTTATAAAAGCATGTAAAAAACATGGCAACTTGCAATATGATTTAAAATTTAGCATTTAAACTAATAACTTTAAAAATAATAACATATATACCTTGACAACGATAAATTTCATAAAATCCCGATAAATCTGGAGTTATATTTGACACACACGTGCATTATATTTCAATTGCCCGGATAAAAACACACATATATGAAAACAGACTTACCTCTGAAAATACTTAAATCTTGTTCTAACAAACATAAAATATGTAAATATGACGGAAATTCGATTTTGAATATTCGAATTTGTTACGGAACTTTTCCTATACTTAGTTTATTACGTACTGTAAGAAATTAAAAAATGTGTTAAATATTGAAGTATACAGTCTAAGGCTGCATATTAACGAATTCTTGGGTAAAAAAGTCCTGTTAAGACAGAGTAAAACTAATTTGTAAAAGGACTTTATTAGTAGAGTATTAATAGAGTTCATTTACAAAGGGCTTATTAATAGAGAACCTTGTAAAAATATTCTATTACAAAGAGTTATACGAAATGTGGATTTTGTAAGGGAAATAGACCACTTTAGTAATCCCGTGCCTCTACAATTTAACTATTTTGCGATAATAAAAATCTGATGTGTGTAGCACATGACTATCTCTGCAGACACGGATTCATTTTATCTTTATGTTTCTTTCAATAATTCATTAAATTCAGTTTAATTGCACAAGTAACAAATTTACACTTTTAATTAATTTTTTTTTAATTTGGTAACTGGATATTTTTTCAAAGGTGGCGTAACAAAAATGCGAAAAAAACTAAAATAACTCGAGAACAATTAGTTCTAATATACTGGAGTTGATCTTATTATTTTCCTCTTCAAAAATTGTAGATAAAACAAGCATTTAAGTGCTACATTTGTACCTACGTAGTCTTTAGATTTAAGATGTTGGAGAGTTTTGCTGGCTACTTCGCTTTCTAAAGTTTTTCATTTCTGAATTATATTAAAATTTACTTAGAACCAGGGCATCCCACAATTGATTTATCTACCAAATTTTGTGAAACTTGGAAAATCAATTTTTTAGCCACAGTGGATATTATTAGATTTTTGCGGGAAATTTCGCAAAACAATGTGTGTTCTTTTAACCCGAATAGTACAAAATCTAATCAGTACCAAGGTTCACACACACGTGCCTTACCTATAAAATTTTATAAAATTTGGTCCATTAGTTTTTGAGTTAGAGCGGATACATACATTGATTGCACAGAAACGCACATAAACTCTCTCACACATTTTTTCTCTGCATTTATTCCATGCGGATTTCTTTTGCGAGCATAGCATTCGTTTCTATCGTTTGTTCTGGCTGTTTTGTAAAAATGCATGTTAAAAGAATAAAGTGCTAGCTAAAAAAATTAACAACCAACTTAGAGCAGCGCATCTGAAAAACATTAAAATATGTTTTAAATGTAGATTAGAAGAGAAATTCTAGTAAAATTTTAAAATTTGAATAATTTTTACGAATATTTTACGACTATGGATTACAATCAAAGCAGGTTAACACACCCATGTCAAACGCTACGTTTAATTGTTGTTAATTTATATTAGAACTACATTTAAAAATTGCAGAAAAATGAAATAGTCAAATTTGCTTCAAATGTTTTGAATGAAAGCGAGCTGGTTTTAAGGGTCATAAATTTATTTTACAGTTCTGATTAAGCCCGTGTGTCGGGAATCAACTGAACAGCCCTGAAGAAGTACAGTCATATAATATTTAAATGACTTTATGAAATAGCGAAGTAACGGCCAATTGCATTCATTATCTGCGAAATTTCAACCCAAGTCAAGGTTATTTAAGGTTTCGCCCTCAGACCAGAAACCATTGAAAATGTTATCAGCTTCACGAAATGGGAATTATGATTCGTCATACGTGATGTGCAGATTAAACTTTGAGATGTGTTGCAAATCCACACGCATTTTTACAGTTAAAAATATTTTGTTAATTTTCAAGTGGCAGTATTCAGTCGCAAATATTTTAAATTGTGCTGTACACACAGGACTCAGTGACATCCAAGAAAATGTTGTAACGTCTTGCAGTAGTTAACAAATTTGGTCCCATTTGGGAGCCAGAGAACAAAATGACCTCGTTTTTAATTCCTATGTCGCCATATGCGCAGAGCAAGACAAAAATAATTAAGTCAGTCATGTACCAGTATGGAACTCCCCTAATACCAGCACCAATAAAAAAGCACAGCAATAAATGGATTCACATTCCAAGCCACAGGCTTGTTCAGCCCAGCGTTTTTTGGACAATTCGTTCTACCAATTTAAATTCACTGCGGTAGCATTCAAAGCAGTTTTCTGGATCACAAGAATGTGGCTTGAAGCGTAACAACAGTTAAGCAAAATTATTTATTTTATATATATTATACTTATAAAATATTATCGGTACATACGTGTAGTGCAGAGAAATTTCTGTTTAAATTTTAGTAATCCCATACTATGCAGTGAGGCAGGTATAAGCTATCTATCCATTTTTGACTATCTAAATGGCTGAAATAAAATATAGCTGTGACCCGTCAATCTATGAGTAAATAAAAATGGAATTTAGAGTTGAAAAGGCAAAATTAGAGCCAACATGAAAGTCACACCAGATAGTTATCTCGTTCTCAGTATTTCTACTCGAATATTTTAGCATTTGTAGAAACAGTGATTTGGAATGAAATCATCTAACAGTACTTGAATATTTAACTCGTATTTCATATTTATTGAGAATAAACACGATGGTAATGTCTACCCCAAAACTCTGAATGCTGAAATTAGATGTGGACAAATGTAGGCGTGGGCAAATGTACAACAAATACATGTCCCTGTGTTGATAATTGCATGTTGCAGATAACAAGCAAATGCGTTATGATTGTTTATATTGTCAGTATTTTCAATTCGTTTACTTTGTTATTGGAGACAGAGCCACAATATCTCTTGTCTGGGCTCCTTTACAAAAGTAACTAGCATCTCAATCCTGCGGTCATTCCCAATGGGAAACAAAATCCGGTGCAATGCGCATGCTGACGGACTCGTCCTCTCCAGTGCTTCAATATTTCGTCAAGGGGTGATATAAATCACAGAATACTATATTACGAAATCATAAAATATTATATTATTTAAAATAAAACTTTCCTTTACCATACATTTAAAATCGGATTAGAATTTAAAAAATAGAGGGCAGTTCTTCGTTCTGTTTACCATTCAACCATTACATTACATATTGACAATGCCTAAAAATCGTAAAATCTCAGAACGAACATTAAAATCCAAGGCAACACTGTACATATTCGTAAATATTCTCATTGGGATGCAATGTTGTACATTTTGGATCGCATTTTTACGATTTTAATCGTAAAACTGTAATTGGGAAGCATGTCAGACTGTCAGCTGCGATTTCGATCGGAACATTGTATCTTCAGCTTCTGCGCACTATTTATATTCAGTTGCCTTACACCTTTCTGGTAGGTCGGACGGTCTGGGTCTCAACACTATTTATATCACAGAATACTATATATATAATATTAGTCTGTGATTTTTATCACCCCTTGACGAAATATTGAAGCACTGGAGAGGACTTCCGTGAGCATGCGCATTGCACCGGATTTTGTTTCCCATTGGGAATGACCGCAGGATTGAGATGTTAGTACAAAAGTAGAGCACCTCCATTACAATTAATAAAGAGGGATATATAACAAATGGCTAACATATTTATCTATATATGCAGAAAGTGGCAAAACTGTAAAAAAATACTTTTCTCTCAGATTGTATTTTTTTTAATCTATGTTAATATAATTATAGAAAAACTTTTTTTTTCACTATAACATTTTATGTAAGCATACAGCAGACAATGAAACAATTTATATTTATTTTGTTAAAATGTACTATTCAGAATAAGCGAAAATTAACTGTAAAAAGTTGGCTATATTGGCTGCATCAAAACAAATATGGTTTGGACGTTACATGACTTCTCCTACAGACGCGAATTGCTTTTATCTGTTTTTATTTCATAATGCACACACCTTTCTTTTAATTTGGTGACATACCTTTTTAAATTAAAAAAAAAATCTCTAAATATGAATTTATTTCACCTTTTTATATATACATTTTATAATAGCTAATCAAAATGACAGATATTTATTAAACTGACACCTATTATTTAAGACACGTGTTTATTAAACTATACTGCTTTGAAAAATAGTTACAGAAAAATCCCATTTATTTATAATAATTTTAAGTAGTTAAAATTAAAAACTAATGCGTTCTCGATACAAAAATGAGATACACTGCACGCAAATTTCTTCTCACATGTAACCTTATTTCAATTTAAAATTTTTTATAGGATAGAGAAGTGATGTGTTATTAAAATAATACAACACTTAAAAAACAAGTGATCATCAATAAAACCCCACTGAACCGCAGAAAGAGAGATTTTCGTCGACATAATTGTGCATCGGCCGGGAAAATTCGATTTGTGACTCACCGTATCTCATATTTTGAATACACAAAAAATTCAAGTTGATAAATCATAGAGGGTTGGTACATAAATTTTACTTCTTAAAAATTTGAGTTGAGGATTTGAAGACTCAACAAAAACATACGAGTAGAAGAAGCTGTTAAGCGTAATAAAGCGAAACTGGGCACAATTCGTAGTGCAATTACAAAGTTTATAAAGAAAATTTAGGATGAAATAAATAGAAAAATAAAATTCGAATGCAGAAGCAATTCAGGATTCCATATCCGCTCTGCTAGAACATAAAGGAGCTTTAGAAAAAATTGAATGAATTAATTGAAGCGCAAACCTAAACAGAAGATTTGGAACAAGAAATTAGTTAGTTCCTTAATTAGTTCCTTAATTAGTTAATTAGTTCCTTAGAATACAGTCAATCAATTGTGCTCTGTATATCGCTTGCATGTAGACATATGGGGAACTTAAATGAAATTTCGATGGTAAATCAATTTGTTACAGAAACGATATAAGACAAAGTGAAGACAAACACAAAGTTGCCGCGTATTTCTCGAAACAAATTTACACGTGTAAATTTGTGTATACAAATACACGTGTAAACACGTGTATTTGTAAATTTCAAGAATTTCGGCCTCAAAATAAAGGCGCGATTAACGAAAATGAAATACTTCAGGAAGTCGAGAAATTTAATTATCTAAAATCATTGCTTAGAGCGATTTGGAAGCCAACGCCATAAGAGGTCTTCCTTTAACAGCTGAAAATTATAAGAAGGCGTAGAAATTTTAGAAGGTTGATTTGGGAAAAATGAAGTTTTAGTTTCCGCACACACTGATCGTTTAATAAATTTAGAACCTGTCCTTATGTCAAACGATGTATCTGCTCTAAGAAGATTGTACGATGAAATATCGGTACAAATCAGAAGTCTTGAATCACTCGACGTCTATTCCGATTCATATGGATGTTTATTGTTGCCCATATTATATAAATTCATCCCAAATAAATTGGTATTACAATTTTATAGGCAAAGTTCGGAAAGAAAAAATAATGTAACTGAGTTACTAATATATCTAAAGGGAGAATAAGAAGCGCGACAAAAGGCTCAAAACGTAACACCTTACAAAATTGAAAATACAAGTTCTTACGAAAGCAAATTGAAAATGGAAACCCCGAAATATCTCAATCCTATTAAAAATAAGATTCCATCTGCATTTTGTTTAAATACTATAACAGAACTTTTGCAATGTACTTTTGCAATGAAAAACACAAAGCCAAAAATTGTAACTTAAATTTGGAACAGCGTAAAGATTCCTTACGTAAACAAGCAAAATATTTCAGATGTTATAAAAAAATTCCATCGTAAGAGCCAATGCAGATCAACGCAAATCAAATGTTTTAATTGCTTGTCAAAATTGCTTCAAAAGTCTCTTTGTGAGCAAGCATTCCAGACAAAACATACGGCAGCACAAAGAAGTTTTATAAAACGGGATCTATCCCGAAGAGTAGGGTTGCAGGTCATTGGAAGTGAGTCAATCAAAATACACATACGTTTGTGGAAAGCCAAGATCCAGCACTCAAAATAGTGTACGTATTACATTCCTTATATACATAATGTATAAGGAAAGTATTGTGACAGGGTCGAAAATTCGAATTCGACTTTTCGACGAGAGAGCACGTTTCAAGCATCCCTGATCACAAATCAAACATTTTTGGAGTGATGTCTGTGTGTGTGTGTGTGTGTGTGTCAGTGAGTCTGTGGAGACGATAACTGACGAGCGAATGGACCGATTCGAACCAAAGTTGGTACAAAAATCACAATTTGTAAACAGTGGAAGCCTATTGTTTTTATACGCAAATGAATGTACAATCCCCCCCTAAATTTTCGAATGAAATTTTGAAAAAATCGTCAAAAAATCCAAACCGCTAATAAAGTTACGCAAATAGACATTTCTTATGTAATTTTTCATTAGAAAACGATTGACATAAATTTTAGAACGTTAACATGAACCGTTCTCGAGATATTGCATATTTTTCAAAAAAATTATCAAAAAGTCATATAAAATGAAAAAAAAAATCCTATTGAGAAACATGTTCACTTTTCATATGTAATACCATACGATAAATTGAGTGACATCATTCTCGTGGATCTAGCTCATTCCATTCATGAAAAAAGATACTTTGAGTAATACGTTTGTATTTGAACGCCAATAATCATTTGTCTGCTGTAAGAATAACATATTTCTTCGTCCATAACGCTTGGCGAGATTTTGGCGACGAATTTGGCGGAATGTTGCCAACTTGGCGACTTTTTAAAATGTTGTCAAATTAACGAAAATCTCGCCAAATGGATAAAAATGACGCTAAATCAATGAAAATGACGACTAATTGTCGAAAACTCTATCTTGGAAGGAATATTAGTATCTACTATAAGAAAAACACCTATTTTTTTACTGTGAAAGTAGTAAATTCAATACATTATATAAGGAAAGTCATGTGCTGCCCACATCAGATTTTTTACTGAAGGACCTGAATTCAGATCATATGTTTAGTTTGGAAGAATTAGAAACGGAAAACATTTGCCTAGATATAATAGGAGAAACTAGCTCTGAATTGTGTTATAAAATTAAATTATTGGGATTTAATTTGTCAGACGTTTTTGATGAGTTGAAGGATGAAGGAAATAAAATATATATAGTAGTAGGGAGTGATTATTATTGGTCAATCATGACTGGAAAAGTCAATTGTCTCTCACCAACTGTCGTTCTGAATGAGACGAAGCTTGGGTGGAAGATTCATGGTAGATATTCTAATGCTATTAATTCGAATAGTTTAGTGAGTTGTATAGCAATGCATGTTTCTATTTGGGACGAAAATAATGACAATAAAACGTCGATTGAACTTCAAAGGCTTGAATCATCAAGAATTAGAGGAGGTGTACCAACAGATTTGAAAACATGCGACAAACAAATACTAGAACAATTTGAAAGAAATATAGAATTTAAGAATTATAGATATGAGTTAAATTACCTATGAGATTCGATACAGTTGCTTCCTAACAATTACGAGGTCGCAAAAAGGAAAAGTGAACGTTTGATTAAACGATTTCCGAATAATCCTATGTTGTCTAAAAATTACAAAGCCGTCATTGACGAATATATGTCTTCCGGAATAGTAGAAATGGTTGAACCGTAGAATATAAATTCAAATAATGGAAATTTGCCATATTATTTACCACATCACCCTGTAATTCGAGAGGATAAACAAACTACTAAAGAGCGTATTGACAAATATATACGAAAATAATGACAATAAAACGTCAATTGAACTTCAAAGGCTTGAATCATTAAGAATTAGAGGAGGTGTACCAACAGATTTGAAAACATGCGACAAACAAATACTAGAACAATTTGAAAGAAATATAGAATTTAAGAATTATAGATATGAGTTAAATTACCTATGAGATTCGACACAGTTGCTTCCTAACAATTACGAAGTCACAAAATGGAAAAGTGAACGTTTGATTAAACGATTTCCGAATAATCCTATGTTGTCTAAAAATTACAAAGCCGTCATTGACGAATATATGTCTTCCGGAATAGTAGAAATGGTTGAACCGTAGAATATAAATTCAAATGATGGAAATTTGCCATATTATTTACCACATCACCCTGTAATTCGGGAGGATAAACAGACTACTAAACAGCGTATTGTTTTAAATGCTTCAGCACATGCTCCTTCTCAATTACCTCTAAATGACGTGCTTCTTTCAAGTCCAAATATAAACCCGGATTTGTTTGATTTAATTTTGCAGTTTCGTAGTAACAACATAGCAGTAGCGGCATATATATACAAAAAGCATTTCTACAAATAAGCCTTTCCGAAAGTGATAGAGGTTTGACGCGATTCTTGTGGCTTGATAGACTTCCACAAGTTCAGGATTCGTCAGTAAAACTTATAATTATGAAAATGACACTATTCGGTGTACTATTTGGTGTGTCTTCTAGTCCGTTTTTGTTAGGATCCGTTATTAAACATCATGTAAGAAAATTTGAAAATCAGTATCCCGAACTTATTCTGTAATTAATTATTCAAAATATGTAGACGATTTGGTAATAGGTGCATCTGCAATAGAATATGCTTTGAAGTTATCAGAAGAATTCACAGATATTTTCCAAAACGCTAACATGTCCCTACGTAAATAGCAAATTAATTCTCCTCTTGTAAAGGAACATTTAAGAACCTTGAACTTGGATGTACTCCTCCACACGTCACTTACTGCAATTCCATTTAAAATTTTGGTGTTAATATGGAACCCAGTTCGGGACAATCCGGCAGATAGATTGACAAGAGGACTATCACTTATTAAACTCGAAATTGAAAAAATATGATGGCATGGCCCTCCATAGTTGATCAAAGATTTTAGAGTCTGGCCAAAAACGGCAAAGAAAGCAAAAGGCGAATAAATACAGGAGGAAGCAAAAGGAAAAATAATTTCTCAGAATTTCTGCACACCCGATCCTCAAGAACCACTTATAGAGATGGAAAGTTTTAGGCCATTACTGAAGGTAGTAAGAATAATAGCATGTCTAAAAAGATTTATTTTAAATGTATAAAGCTCTATAAAACATGAAGTAAATTTATCTGCTGAAGAATTGAAAGAAGCCGAAGTATCCCTGATAAAAGAAGTGCAGTTGAAAAATTATGAGGAAGAATTTCAAGTTTTAAAAAGAGGTAATCATGCTAAGAAAAATTCAAAATTTACAACTTATATTATTACGTAGATGACACAAATTCTTTAAGAATAGGAAGCAGACATAATCTAAGTGAATTTAGTCCGAAGGAAATAAATCCAGTCATATTACACAGATACGCCCAGGCGGTGAAGTGGATAGCGTATTCGGCTGCTGTCTTGAGGGCTCGGGTTCGAATCCCGAATAAATCATGGATGTTTCTTGAGGATAAAGACAGTCTTCCGCCTTCTGGGTCCTTGTCAAAATGTAAAGCTGCACCCCCTCCGACCTTCGTCAGTGATGTGTTCTTGTAATAAACTTTGTTCTCTCGTCTTGTATCTTTCTTCGTTCTTTCCTGTTTCCTGTGTCACTGGTCCTGATTCGGCTCCGCCGACACAGGAGGACATCAGTAACAACAGCAACATATTACCCAGAAATGAAGGGTTTACAGAGTTGTTAGTTATGCAAGAGCACCTTAAACTGATACATATTCGAGTTTCGTTAACCCTCGCACAAATTAAGAAAATAATTTTGGATTCCGCAAGTGCGACAGTTCATCAAAAAAATTATTAGCAAATTCCTAATTTGTAGGAAGTATAATGCTCACCCGTCTAATCAATTAACAGTTTAACTCCCGAAGGCCAGAATTTCGGAAACCCCTTTCAGCATTATCGGGTTGGATTTCGCTGGACTGATTATCGTAAAAACAGACAAGAACAATACTTCAAAATCATGTATTGTGTTATTTACGTTTTCTACAACCAGAGCTATTCATTTGGAATTAGCATCAGATATGACACATAATTCTTTTCTTTTAGCTTTTCGCGGATTTCTGTCTAGAAATTCTAATTTTAAAGTAATTTATTCTATTAAATTATTAGCAAATTCCTAATTTGTAGGAAGTATAATGCTCACCCGTCTAATCAATTAACAGTTCAACTCCCGAAGGCCAGAATTTCGGAAACCCCTTTCAGCATTATCGGGTTGGATTTCGCTGGGCTGATTATCGTAAAAACAGACAAGAACAATACTTCAAAATCATGTATTGTGTTATTTACGTTTTCTACAACCAGAGCTATTCATTTGGAATTAGCATCAGATATGACACATAATTCTTTTCTTTTAGCTTTTCGCGGATTTCTGTCTAGAAATTCTAATTTTAAAGTAATTTATTCTGATAATTCAAAAATTCTAAAGCTGCTGACAAAGAACTGCAGTAACTTTACAAAATCATAAGGGAATGAGATCTGCAGGATTTCATCTCAAGTCAAGCTGCAACTTTTAGTGAACGTGCCCCTTGGTGGGGAGAATTTTACGAACGACTTGTAAAATGTGTCAAGGATCCGTCACGAAAGATTTTAGGATTAGCTGTGCTCACATTTGAGGAACTGGCAATAATCCTAAGTGAGACTGAAACCGTTGTCAACATGCGACCTCTAACGTATGCCGCAAGTGAAATTGGAGAACCAAAGCCACTTACACTCGAGCATTTCCTCCAATTTGGTAGGAAGGACTTTAGTTATCCGCTACACTTTGCAGGACTGGACAATAAACTTTCCAAAGAAACTTTAATCAAAGGAAAACGTTACCAAACTAAACTGTTAAAACAATTATGGACTAAGTGGAAAGAACAGGACTTGTTTAATTTGAACTCTACTCATCAATTTAAATATCCTGAAAAACATCGAAATCTCCAAATTGGGGCCATTTTGCTAGGAGACGGTACATGTAAATCTAAACTGTTATGGAACTTGGGAATAATTTAGGAAATAAATTATGGCAGACACAATCTCGTACGTGCTCGTGTGGGGAAAACCTCAAAAGGACTATTCTGGAAACCTGTGCAACTATTGTATATTTTTGAATTAGATATTACTTATATGTTTAAATGTATAATTAGTATAATTTAATAATGAACTTAGTATTTATTTTACTTAATAGTTCTTATGTTAATTGAAATGGTGTTAATTGATGTATGTTACAAAGATTGTAAAATTTTGTGTACTCTCAAAAGGAGTACAGATGGGCAGTGTGGAAACCCCAGGCCGTCCGACTCATCCAGAGGACTTGAGTAACTATTTGGACGACCGGTAGATGGGCAGTGTGTGGGAATTTTGCATATTTAGTTTCTTGGCTTGTAACCCAAAGGCAGGTGACGCTGTAGTGACGCCTCGGACAGATTTGAAACAGAAGACATGAGGCAAGAGTATTGGAATCTGGATGTAATAACTGCATATAACTTCCGCGAATTGTGTACTGTGCCGTATGTGAATAGAGTGTTATTTAGGCTACCTGTATGTATGATTTAATGTGTAGGTTCGTGTAAACGGTGATCGTCAATATTAGGTGATCGTCAATAAAAACATACTGAACCACAGAATGAGAGATTTTCACCAACATACGTCTATGTTCATCCGTTCGATGAATCAGAAAACTTGACGCACAGGAGATGGCAATATTTTGCCAATCAGCGGATTTCCAATTTCGTTACTGCAGTGCTAACTTTAGTCTTTTTGTACTTTCGTTAGCATAGGTACAGTGACCATTCGTCTGCTTCGGAGGCCATACGTAGAAAAGTTCTTTGAACTGCCATTTGAGACACTCCCGCAACCACTCGTTCATTCGGCCAGTATATTGAACCACAGTAGCGCGGCGATTGGTCCTGTCACACCAAAGCCTCTTACATCAATGGCACGGGGTGCTCTGCAGTTTCCATGTCTCCTATTCGCAGTGGTTCCATTCCTATATTGGTACCACACTTTAATAACTGCAGCAGGTGAACAGTTCAAAATCTGAGCTGTTGTACCGAACCCGATAATCCTTTTTTCCAAATATGATAAATCGCTCATTTTAGCCATGGCAGTAACGAATGATACGTTTTCAGAAGGCCTATACGATATCTTATATACACACCAAGCCAGCTCACGAGCCGTGCCATCTTTCATTGGTTACGTGCCGTTGTCGTGAAAAGCAGGAGGAAGTCACAGTAATTTGTCTGGATCCAGTAATTCAAAATATTGTAATATTGACATTATTTTTACGTATTCATTGTCTGGACCCAATAGCCGGCAAAACAAGAAAAATTATTTATAACTTTTAGATTCGGTGGTATAAGCGCCCAAAATGTTTGGTTTTTCCGTAACGGTCCGTTTCCCCCCCAGAGATACACCGACCATAGATTTCATTCACGTCGAAAGCGTGGATGACTGTCAATATAATTTTGGAGTAATTGATGAACTCGGGCAAGATTTTTTGAAAACAATAAAGGATATCCTGTTCATAAATAACTCCACGCTCTATCCAACTGACTTTCGCTTGAAAAACATTAACATAAATTTAATTTCGCCTAACAAGACATCAGACTGTAAACCACTGGATCTCGGTGTCATTAAACACTTTAAAAGTTCAACACTGCCATTTAAGAATGAGATTTGCCAAATGGGAGAAAATAAATCGGTTACTGAATTTGCTTACATTATCAGCGTTTTGGGTCACAACTGGAAAAATGAAACACGCAGGGAAGAGTGTAAAATAAAATAATTGCTAGTTTACAGAAACTAGTTTAAAAGAGATTGAAATACCTCAAACTGATTCAAATGAAGATGTGGGATATAAATTTGTGCAGAGCTATATGAAAAAAATTGATTCGCGAACTTATCGTCTGAAGAATACACTCCTACATGAGTATGTGATAATAGATGAAGGAAAACAATAATTATCCGCTGTATCCAGGGAACAGGTGTTAACAGAACCATTTGACGATGAATGTGAAGTGCAAGAAAAATCGAAGTGAGAATAGAATAATATCTATCTGGATGGTATGGCCTTAAGTACTTCTGATACATGAAAGGTAAGTATATAGACCAAGTAAGGCTGCTCAGCCATTGATGAATATGAGTACCTTAATAAAAAAATAATTAACCTTGGTCTATTACTTAAATCAATTAGTCAAGTGATTAGCTTTTATTAAAGCGAGTCTTATACTTCAATTTATCTGAAAACAAAGCACTATTATAATTAATTCATTCGAAATGGTTAAAGGCAATTAAGAGACAGGTGCGGATCTAAATTAAACTTTATTTACATATGTATATATTATATGGTAAATTATTCTATTCATCTTTTATATTGTTTCAATAAAAGATAAAAACCATCTTTAATTTTACTATTGAGAATTAAATCTCTTATATCATTGATATTTCATATTTATCAAATTTAGAGTTTTATAACTCCTATATGCTATATAGTGAATATATGGTACAGAAATAACAAAATTCATGTAGTAAGGTATATCAATCAATATTCTTCAAATGTCTGTGAGGGGCGACATTTTAAAAATGCTAACTTAATTGCAATAAATTCCATATATATATATATATATATATATACTTATTAGAGCTCCATACGTCATAATTATTTTAAGATATTAATTGGTGATTAGAGTCACCAGGTCAATGCTTAAAAGGACATTTATCCATTGGATTTTTATCTAATTTACTTAAGACACTTTGTTAAACCGTGGCAATAAATGGAGCTTGGTTGTTAAACCGTGGCAATAAATGGAGCTTGGTATGGGCTTGGTTGAATCTCGCACACTGTATCACAATCGCACATTCTGTAGCTTCAGAAACTATAAAGTTCCTTCTCTTGGATGAAACGTTTATATCTGCCTCCAATGGCATTCATAATTGTTATGGCTGCACTTGTCGGTTTTTAACTCATTATAAGGAACATGATATCAATCATTTGCCGAAGAAGCCTTTCGTGACCATTAGTGCATATCGTATTTGCCATCAGCTATGAGTTAGTGATAAAAAACAATGGGCCCCTATGGACCAGGTACTAGACCAAGCGTCTCCGATCATTAAGTCTAAAGTACGGATCGAGCCCTCGTGACTCATGTCCGGCATCTCAAATACTCAATCGTTTCACCAAGACGGAGAGGTAACATGTTCTAACATCATGCTTGAAAAACAGGCCCAGAGAGTCCGTCACAAGGCCGGACCCCACTTGCAGACAATTCTATACCACTGCTTACATTATTTTTCTAACCTCGTGTGCGCTAAATTTGTGCTGTCTAAGGAACCATGTGATTGGCTATCCTTGTTCTTAGAGTAGGTCTCATAGACCATAGCCTTGGTAAACTAAAGTAAAAGGGGTGCAATATTGATTACCCTATAAGATTAACGTGGACCCATCTGCAACTTCTCTCCCAGATGTATTGTTTGGAAGGAGTAACTTTTGCACATTATTTTCTGAAGTTGACAGCAATAATTGGCTTCGTCATATGGCTGGCCATGTTCTCGTGCTGGTAGTAGCATTCTAGGTTAACAGTTTCTGTGGGAAACTAAATTGTTGGCTGCGAAATAATTTCTGACAGTTATGGGTTGACGCATGTAAATCCTTGCACGTGTTCTACTTAGTTCAGGGGGGTAAATGCTCACTGGTAACCGTTCTTTAAATTTGCAGTTGTAACTCTCATCCTGTAGATGTGAAATAAGCGTGACAAATGAATTTGGAAAACGGCACTTTGGCCATGGCAACTGCCTTTAGTTGTATTTAAAAAGGGAAAATGTGAATCTAGAATGTTGAGTTAAAATCAAATTACAATTTTTAAAAAAAAGTTAAAATATTATAAAATAAATCCGCGTTAATGCAAATTAAGCAATATGTCATTTTCAGTATGACAATATCAGTATTAGAAATATCTTTCATAAGCATGGTAAATACATTTAAAATACACTCATTGCCATAAAAATTTGCGCAACAAGAAGTAAATGTAGGATCGTAACGAAACTTGACATGAAAATACGTGTCTGGCAGATATGCAAACGATTGCAGCGTGATTGCACATTGCGTAATGCCACCAGAGGGTGTTAAACTTCGTTCTCCCTTTCGCAGAAAAAAGGTATGTAAATGTGTTTTTCATATACTTAATCTGTTACAGAGGGACGCTTTTTCATTAGGGATGCTATTACGTCGCCATCGAAGACAATGTAATCAGCTGTCAAAGTTTGAGAGGGGAAGAATCATCTGGATAATGGAAGCCGGATGGTCAGCTCGTCCAGCCAGTAGCCTTCTACCTAGGCCGTTCTGACTCTACTGTGAGAAGGTGTTATGACAAGTGGACAAGAGGGAGGTCGCATGCATGGCGGCCAGGCTCAGGACGCCCTCGGTAGACCAATAGCCGAGAAGACCGTCACATCACTCCACACGCATGCATAGCGAGAACTGCATCATTGTCCGCCTTCCGGACACAGACAGCACTTTTATCCCTGTGACGGTTCGTTCCATCGCGAGTCGCTTGGCTGATGGGCATTTGTTATCGCGGCGCCCATTACGTGAGTTGCCAATGACACCCCCCCCCCAACCGTCGCCTCCGTTTGGAGTGGTGTCAGGCTCGACTCGAATGGACCGCAACCGAATGGAGGCAGGTCGCCTTCAGCGACAAATCGAGATTTAATTTGAGCAGTGATGACAACCGTATACGTGGTGAACGCCTCAATCCTGTCTTCGCTTTACAGTGGTACACCGCTCCCACAGCTGGTGTGATGGTATGGGATAACGTTGCATACGACACTCGGTCATCTCTAATATTGATCCAGGGAACCCTGGCAGCCCAGCGGTACGTTCGTGTCATCCTTCATCCACATGTGTTGCCACTCATGGAAGGAGAGAGCGCTAGACTGGAGGCGCGCTTACAACTGTGGAATAAGATGATGCTGGAAACCATAGGGGGCCTATATGCCTCATTGCGAGCCCGTATCGCATAGTGTATTCACGCTATAGGTGGCCTAACAGGATACTAGAACCTCCATTCATTTGCAGTTTTTCCTGTAATAAATGAACCGTTTGCTTTGATTTTGTATCAATTACTTATATCAACGTTGCACTCACATATATAAAATTTCATTCGATTCGGACAACTCTTTCTTGGTGCGTAATTTTTTATGGCAATGAGTGTATTTCAAAAAAATTCTTTAAAGACTAAAAGTATTCGTAAACAAGTATGCAAACTACAAGTATTTGTGGAAACTATGATGTCTGAAAGCGATATGGCACTTTAAAGACGTTATGATATCTGAAAGGGCTGTAGCACTTTATAATGTAAATTGTTTCCTGTACGTCAATGTGGTCTCTTAAATAAAGGCAGTTTACAAATACTTGTAGTCTTTGATGGAAAATCTGAAATTACTCAGAAAATCAGAAATTTTAAAGTGTTGGACGGACTAAAAATATTTTTCTTGTACTCATAGCGATGGAACGACGTTAGATGTAGTCTAAAAATTAAAATACAGTTTGGAAGGAGGAAAACTTTGAAGTAACACCTCGCAAAACATCAACTGATCAACTTTTGCACAAGGTAAATTAATTTCTAAAATTTTATATTTCGTTTTACTATTATTTTATTGTAAATTTAATTGTTTTTTACGCAATAAAATCATTCGTCCGTAAACTTAAATTTGGATTATGTCCTCAAAAATTGGTATGTTTTGATATGAAGGATTTAAAATTATTCAAATATAACTGTATGTAATATTTTAACTATTTCTGAACAAACACTCTTTTACGTACAATTTTTTCTGTACGGCCTGTGTCCACAAATGAGGGGTTTCTGTGTAAATTTTCTAGTGTAACTTTCTAAATAGCGATAAATGATGTCCCGATAGACATGGGAGGTCTACCGGGACATCAGATATATAGAATAAATTGGATACATGAAATAATGTCCTTTTCAAAGTACATCGTGTGCCAAAATATAGGAGAAATTCATAAAAGTAACTTCACGTAAAACTATTATTTATATACATATATTTGTGATTCTCAAATAATGTTAAGATATAATTACACTTATATTCATAAATATGTGACAGAATTTTAAATTAAAAAGTAAAATACATTATTTATATATTATGAGATGGATTATAGTTGGAGTAAAACTGTATAACAGCAAATTAATGAAACGTATTGAATTTTAGAATCTACTTGATTCTACTAGGCAATACAAAATGATACTTTTACCTTTTTTTTATGATTCATGAGTTATTTTATAATTTTGTGTTCTCCAAAAGACAACAATATTTTATTTTATTTCATTAATTGTAATCGCTTGAATTTTTTATTTCAGGATTTTAATTTCATTGAAATAGAAACAATCGTAGACTTACATTTTAAATTATTTATGTTGGTTAATAATTTCAGAGTTGATTTTTGATCATTTTGCATGCAATAATTTTGAAGAGTAATAAATTAAATCATATGCGATCATTTAAACATACATACATACACTCAGAGCAGAAGAAACTTCTCACAATTACCAACATTATTTCACATAATAATGCATATGTGTAGACATATTGGAGGATGGCAAATATAAGGATGACAATATGCTGGACCTGAAGCCCTTGGTCAGTGTGACGGCTTGTTTAAAATTTCAAATGTCGATCATTAAATCGTATATCATATTTCAAATCAACTATTAAAACTTTTATTAGTAAACAATTTTTAAAGATAGCTCGAGTTCAAAAAAATTTAAAACACACAATAAAAACGAAAAATAATTTATCAGTAAAAACTCCTAAATATTATGTTTCTGAGTACCTGATGTTCATTGTTTCGAGTGCAAAAATGTGAAATTTTTCTGGAAGGGTATCACATGTGGGAACTGCTTGTTACATGCTTCAGTTAAATATAAGTAAAATAGTTAATTGTTCCCAAATGAGAGAAACTGTCAACACATTTCCACTTGGATGATGATAAGCAATATGGTGTTCAATCTTCTTGTCGATGAGAAAACCTGATAAGCAGTTATAAATAAGTTAAGAGTCATCAGTATGTTTATTCGGTTATTTTTGAGAACTTGTAGACATGCTTATATGAAAGAATTTTTTATATGCTATGCATTTTGCATGGTATTAAACACGTTAAGACGCCCCCTATCTTTTATTAATTTAGTCATCCTTACTTAATATCAATAGAAGAATTTCAATAATAATGGAAAATGAAATATTAAATCCATGTAAAAGATATTTTTAATATTAACTTATTAAATATTTCTTTTATTTTGATTGAAAATATTAGATAGTAAGAAATGGATACGTTCCATATCCCTTATTATTTGAGTCACCCTTATTTAAAACTTAATTCAATTTGAATAAAAATGGAAAATGAAATACATATTTCATATGCATCAAAATATCATTCGCGATATTCAAGTAATAACAAAATGCATAGAATAAAGATGTAAGAAATTGTAAAAAAAACAAGGTGCAAAATATCGGATTGAAAATTAGCTGAAATGTAAAATCTATGTTAAAGACATACGGATTTTATATTTCCTTTTATTCTGATCGAAATTATTAGATACTAAAACCTGGATACATTCTACATACGTAGATCAAATTTGCGAAGTTCTTTCAGAACATTTTCCCGAAAGATAAATATGTTTATAGAAATATTTCTTCTACGAGTCCAAAACAAATAAAGATATGTATCAGTCTTGAGATTTTAGAATTCTTCGAATAAAACTAAATATTTAGAAAAACCGTAGATTCCGCCGCCTATTGTTAAGTTTGCCAGTCTCCTATTTTGCTGTCTATAGATTAAATTTCAAAATTAATAAACTTATTTCATAATTACAAGATTTTTCTTGTAGAAACTGGTCTATGATAAATGGTGTGTTTTTTAGATGTTGGTGAAGCATGTTAAGTGGTCTTAAATACACCTAAAACTATGTCTGTCATTATTAAATACTATGTACTGTGAATGTTAAAACTATCGAAATTATAATTGTATAAAGTGTTTTCTTCTTTTAAATTCCTCTCCAAACATTTCGTTTACTGTATATTTGTGCACGTGTATTTGTGCACGTAGACAGTAAAGAAAATTAACTAGACCGAATTTACGAGTTCTTCTCCAAGATGGAAGATGTGTGGGAGTGTTTAACATTATTTTCAAACTTTAGAGAAATCACCTATGGACTAGAAGGCTGAATTTTTTCCAACTGATAGAATCGGTGACAGAAATGAACATAACGGTGCCAAATTTTGTATTCCTCTGCCGAGGGTGGGTCAAATGAAGAAGGGCATAGCGGTAAATATTTAAGAACCACAGAAAAGCCGTGAATGGAAAAATATTTGAACACTGTTTGGTTTCAGCTGGGATGGACACCATCCTGCTAATGTGGGTTCCAGTCATCTGTGGTGTCCCCTGTTATGGGTGCTGGGGTGGGTTATGAAGCGATGATTATTATTACGCTGATGCTAGCTCTTTAAAGAAGATTTATCAATTTTTACGTGTCTTACTTAACATGTTAACTTCTTAAGCTACATTGTGAACGCAATAACCCTTCAAATATTTGCAAATAAATAAATAAATAATTAACGTGAGTTGAAACTACATATAGGATAAAGACTAGATTTTAAATATTAGTAGATACTTTAATATCTAGACAAATTGCATTTTTCTTTGGAGTACCTGTTAGTAGTTATACCTCACTGAAGGAGATATTGTGTGTTATTGCATTCACAATAAAATCAAATAAGTTAGCATATTAACTGAAATATCATAAAAAAATGAAAATGTTTCAATGAGGAGCTAACATCAGAGTAATAGCATACTTCATCACGGGATTTGCAACACCAACTATAACGAAGAAAGTTAACCGGGTTTAACATAATTCACCACATTGACCCTACATTAAAAGGGATTTATAATCTGCCTTCCCCTGGGTACTGGACTGCTGGGAGCATAGATCTTACAAGCATACGGTAAGAGGGAGTTTCATATGTTATCCAACGTAGCAGAACTTGCCTCGTGATAAAATAAGGACGTGGTGAGCAGAACTGGTTGTTGGACAAAGCTGTGGTGAGTGAACCCTACCCTCAGATAGTCGGATATTCTGGGATGTAGGAACTCTGGTAGATGAGTTTTAGATCATGTCACGTGTTCGCTATGTATAGCACTGCTTCAATACAGTAACCGTATTAGGCGCTATACAAGGACTATAGCTTGGCGCTCGTGGGTGATCGGTGATTCTGCTGTCGGGAATCTGGGTTGCTAGTTAGCACTTCTACGTGTTGTAGGCTCCTTTCCTTACTGTTTTTTATTGATCTCTATCCTTGGAATGAGTCTTACTGTTTAAGTCGTGAAGTGATTTTGATTCTTTTTAGATTGGGTCCGGGAATTTGGAGATTTTGAAAATACATCCCTGGCCCTGTAGAAGTCCCCAATGACCTAGAAGACTGAATCGTTGCACGCTTATAATTTCGTAACGGAGCCGGAGTTTAGATTTTCTAAAAGGACAAAAGGAAGTGTGTCTAAAAGTCTTCCCAAACATTCCAGGTGTCACGAATGGCCTAGAATGGCTAAAAATTGCATACTGATATAGTATAGATCACGGGACAAAACATGTGACCCAAATTTCGATAAAGGCGTTTACTTATGTCTAAGTTTTAAACATTGTTAAACAAAGTAAATTTTACAAAAAAAATCCCAAGTTCATTTTTAAGAGTGCTAGATTACATGTATTTGACAGACTTAAGTACTAATTAAGATACAATTTAGCAATGCATTAAAAGTATTAAACATCTGTGAACACATTCTGACATTCTTGTTGAATGAATGAGTTATCATATACCAGAACGATAAATATGTATGATTTTTACGTCCTATTCATTTTTAATATAATAAAGAAAACATATACTTTAAAGGAAAACCATGATAATATATACGTTGCTAGGACTTTGAAGGACCTACTCGTTTTGAGCATTTCTAAATACGAATCAATAAGTTCTTATACAATGCTAGTGTATCTGTCTACCTGTATATATTTGGAAAATATTTTGCTCAAAATAGTTCAGCAATTGAAAACAAATGTAGTTGCATTTCTTACATTGTGAATTTATGTTCACAATATAAATAATGTAACGAAATTTCATGATTGATTATTAATGTTTGTAGTGATCAAACGAGGCTGACAAAGCTTCGAACAGTTGTTGTTTAAACTTAAAAGAACATAAAATTTTATTTAATGCGTGAGTCTCCACTGGAATTCGTTTTACATCTATATTACGATTTTCGATTTTTTTCCCAGAAATGGAAAAATATGAGGTTTCGAAAATCTTTACTAACACTACAGAAGCATTCCTTTGTGACCTAGATGGTTAAACCATTGCGCTCTTTGAAGTTAATAGGATATTTTTAAACGAACCAACATGCTTTGCTTTAAATATAATCAATATCACTCTTGGTATATATGTAAATATTATACAGTGTGAGTGAGTGCTACTGTATATTACTTATAGTACTCAGCTTCAATGATTTCCTCAAAGTCCGCTGGCTAGAAGGCAATTTGCTTATCCCCTCACTGGCGATGATTGAGTGATTGAGTAATATCCACCACGGGATTGATTCTAACGAAGCCGAATTTTCTATTATCTTTCCCGGGGCTCTAGTAATACTATGGATCGATAGTCAAGTTCTAACGGAGCGGGATATTGAATTTTCCGTTGTGAGGGCTATAAAACCTGTGGTAATTAATTCCCGCAGTTAAACAATAATTTATGTGTTACTTTACTTTTGCAACTTCTGACTGGTTCGTTTGTTTAAATCAATCGCCGAGCCAAGTAACATCCTGCGGTCCTACACAACGAAAGGATAAGTTTCGGTTGGTGGGTGATTAAGTCTGGTGGAAGTTCAGTTAGAAGGAAGATGAGTCGATTATATGTGTGCACGCGAATGGATGTAAAATGCACGTACCTAGTGCAGGTCACTAGTACTAGTATAACTATGATCGTGAGGATCTTGCATCAACAGTTGACAAGGGCAAAATTTATATATCTTAAGAAGTTGGAAAAGCATCAACGGTTTATATCAATTTCGCTGATTCCGTAAATATAGGTTTATGACCAGAAAAAGTTCACTTTTGATTTTATTTGTTAAATGACGGGAATGTGTAATATTGTCTATTCTGATATTTGCCTATATTTTGTTACGCACCAGTTGCTGTATTATTCTTGAGTGCACAATAAATATGTTAAGTGTACTTATTGAGTCAGTAAATTATTGCTTCTTGTCGTGAGGCCACTTTGTATCATTTATTATAAAAGTTAGAGTTAAGTCTTTTCTGAATAAGTGAAAAACGAACATATAAGTGCTTACAATGAAACCCGAACAGGCCAAGGCATTTCCAATGGCACCTAAACGGCTAGACAAAAGGAATAAAATCATATATGGTAAAGATATTTCCTTCACATCCTCTAGGAGCTGGGGGATCGGGAAGTATTCCAGATCATTTAGATTTCCTGCGGTTACGTTCTTCTTCTTCAACTCAGAGCGAATGCCTATCTGAGGGTGTAAGATATCTGTTCAGACGGCTAGGATATGCATGCCAATGTATATCGGAAACCAGTGTGGGAGGCCTCCACAGGGACTTGTGGAACACGGGGACAATTTGGAAAGATCCATGAAACAAACTAAAGTCGTTCAAGTGCATTCCTTGAGAGCTGAGATAACTATGTGTCTGATCTGCCCCAGTGGTTAGCTTAAAGGCTGAAACTTTGCACGCTTATAATATTGACTGCGGTACAAAATCTAAGAGCAAGTTTTTACTTAAGCCAATGTATCTCGGCGTTAAACACATACACTGTCAAAATATGTAAAATTTTTTAAATAATTTGCATATTTATTAATTTTTAACAGTAACAGTTTTTTTATAATTGACAAACTTTAAAACTTCTATCACAATATTCATTTCGTTTTTGATCACATTTTTCGGGAAATATTTCACTTAAAGTGTAATTTTTGTTTTCCCTCCAATAATATTAGATCTCGTCTACTTCTTTTCTAACGAAGTTTGACTTATTTTTGTGTTTCTCAACTTCAAATTTGTATAGTGTAAAAATCGTGTAAACACACATTCCACAGAACTAAAAATTATCACACATAAAGTTATTTCACAAACGAAATATATATATGTACTTCGAAACTTCACAAATACCCTTATTTTCAATATTTTCACGAACTTTTCTCAGCGAAATTGTAATATAAATCAGAAAAGCAAATAAAATAGTTACTACGCAGATCATGAATAACATTTTGAAGTACATATATAGAACGAATATCGTTGGGGAAAATTCTCTATCATGTTTGTTGATCATATTTCAGACTTTATTATATCTAGGAAAAATGAAATACATAATAATATACTGAAGATTATCTTATAATCATATTTATGATTTCATACGAATAGATTCTTTAACATTATATTTGTCAGTTTTATTTTTTAAATATATAAAATGTTTATTTAAATACATTCCACAGGGTTGCTAATTTGCCCGTATAGAGCTAATTTTGCAGTGTTTTAGATATTTGAACACTAAACATTCAACTTAGTCATCTAGTTATAAATCTGGCCATTGACACCTACAAACAAGATATTTTTGACGGAGCATTCCTAAAGGATCAAATGGTTTGTGAACTTGTGTGACGGAACTATTAGGCAAACAATGCGTCCAGTGCAATAAGCAACATATGTGAACCTGTTTCGCCTTTTCTGTGTCCTTTAGCACGTAACAGGATTAGTATGAATACACTTTTTCTATCCGTGTTTAATTGTTTTGAACTGATAATGAGGCGGAGGATATACCAATTTCAAGGGGAACAAATTCTTGTATTATCTATATAACATTTTACAATTGGTGTTCATTTGAGGTAGTACAGCTTAAATACCGAAATGTCTACCAATGATTCTGTCACTGTATGATAAAATTGTCCATTGTAATTTCACATTCGAATGAAGAATAAGACGTGTTGGAAACCTTTTATTTCGGCAATTCGTTTTCAAATTCAACAAAACGTATCTGTGCAATAAATAATTTAACTATAGTGCTAAAAATTACATCACCCAAAAACATTCTGTATTTTTAAAATATAATATTAATATAGGGTATATTAGTTTAATAGAAGTATATATACAATATATACTAAATTAGTTATAATATACAATATAGACTAAATTAGTTTAATATACAGTATAGTAGTCCAAAGAATAGTAAATATTGAGAATAATAGTTTTAATGTTACAATATCTATGTAAAATCTATTTACACAATAAACAAATCAAGCTACAGTGCTGAAAAATTGTGTCACCCAAACAAATTCAATATTTTCAAATTACAAGTTTAATATAGAGTAACTAATATAGAGTTTAGCAGTTTAATATAGAGTATAGTAGTTAGTCTAAAGTATAGCAAATATATAGTAGTCCAAAGTATAATATATATATAGTAGTCTAAATGTTACATCCTAATTTTAGTGCATTGACCTTTTAAAGAAAATTTCAATAGTCATCGTCCTGGAGTACTCCATATATTCCTAAAAATTTAACAAAATATTTTTTAGCTATAAAGAACTCTATAGTATTAAATATTTAATAAAAATTGTTACAAAGTTCTCTTTTTTAATTAATAATAAAATAAGAAAGTCACCAATAATTATTTCGGTATATTTCACATACAGATATTCTTAAATGAATAATGTTTGTGCATTACTGCATGTCATCCTCTTCAATGTATCGTTTCAGTAATATTAAAAACATTAAATATATTGTCCTTTTTTTCAATTTATATGTAATTCATATTAAGTATAATGTCCTTTATGTCAATACTCAACTACGTAGATTTTTATTGTCAGTAAATAAAATATATTTTCGAAATATTAGAGAATTTTTCATAATTCAATGAAACCTTTCATTTGCATGCTGTATTCTTGAGTTGAGCAATATAAATTTTATTTCGAATTCAATTTACTTGTATCAAAAATAATCTGTTCTGTAAAAGAAACACTTTGGATAAACATTTAGATGATTTAACAACAAAATCGGATGTAATCATAACTGAATCTGAACTATAAGAGAACAATACAGGTTCCTAGATTATCAGCACATTCACCACACATTAAAACCTTAGTATTTTTCAATAACTTATGACTGACGTGACTAACTAATATATAAAGTTGATACGCTTGTTTAAAAAAATGCAAAACAACTTTTGGTAATTAGAAGAGGATTTATATAAAAAAATATTTACTCTTGCATTTATTAAAAGTATTTTGAAAGTTAATGCGCTGTTGTTGTTGAGACCCAGACCGTCCGACCTACCAGAAAGGTGAAAGGTAACTGTTTGGACAGCCGGGAAGTGCCACCCAATTTAGACCGAAACCCAGTGGGGGAGGCATCCACAGGGACCGTTCCCTCCTTCCCTACCATCAACCTCTCGGAAGGACTTACGGACCCACATGTTTAACGGGATCGTACTCCGCGTGAACACGGCGGCAGTTTTGGCAGTGGCTGGAATCGAATCCGGGCCTACCGAGTGCAACTCCAGCGCGATAACCAATGGGCTACCGCGCCCGAAAGTTAATGTGTATTGAAATTAATTGATTTAAATTTTATGTAATCGATTCTACCGACTAAGATATCAATTGAGAACATTGTTTCAAATTTGTGACCATATGTTACGAAATTGCTATTCATCGCATCAAGCAAAGATAATTATAGGGGAGAATCGGTAAATGCCGTACGGCTGGTAATGCCGTGCACTCTTATTTCTGAATAATGCCAATAGGTGGCAGCACGGCATTTATTGCGTCTAGTCTTCTTCTGTACCATAAATGTTTTGTTTTCGCCACGAAGTCCTTCGCTGAAAAACTGCCGAAATATTTGCGATTTAAGATAAGTTCTCTTTTGGAAATTTTATTTTAATTATGTTTGCTAGCTGCTAGAGACCACCCAGTTCCATTTTATTTGTTGTCTCGGAATTTTTTTGTTAGTTTAAACGATTAATTTGTTGGTAAAGTGCTAGATGAAATCAATTCCTGCTTCATTTAAACGTGGTTAGGCTTAAGAAAATAAAGGATCAGGTTGGGTAATTCCGTACATTGTGTACGGCATTACCCACCTGTGTACGTATTTGCCTTCCGATATATTTTATTCGAAAATGAGACTACACGATTCTTTATTATTGTTGGCTGGTGAATTTCCTCTGGAAGTAGTAGCCATAACACAGGCCATTGTGGCCAGTTATAATAATAATAATATTCGAAAATCTTAGATTTAAGCTTTTTGAACCATTCCAAAATTTAATTTTTATCTTTTTCAAAAATAGTGTTATTAAACAAACAGTTATTAGTTTTCAGGCTATATATTATTTTATTCTGATATCAGAATACTGTTTTAGGATTTTATCCTAATATCAGGATATTGTTTTAGGATTTTATCCTGAAATAGGGATGAGGAATCAGTGATGAGGACTTTGTCGTTGCCAAAGCCATGGAAGTTCCACAATCTGGACAATCAGGAGAAGCTGTCCACATTGCCCAACCACCAGGAGAAGGATCAGTCATAGATGAGTCTCCAAAAGAGAAGAATCTTTCGCCACTAAACCTGCCTCGAGCGTTGCCATTTTTAATAAACAGGAAAAGACTTGCTCAATCCTCTGAAATTCTGACTTCCACGCCCATAAAGAACAAGCTTTTGGATAAGCTGAAACCAAAGAAGAGAATAACAACCACAAAACGAAAGCTAAATGTTTATAAAGCTGGAAAGAAAAGAAAAATCATTTCTGCGTCTGGAAAGAAAGGAACTAAAAAAAAGAAGGAAAAACCTAGAGATCTTCCAAGTCAAGATTTCAATTGCTTAGTTTGTGGAGAGCCATACGTCGAGCCGCCAACAGAAGATTGGATTGAATGCCATAAATGCAGAGGATGATCTCACGAGGGATGCACTGATGGCTTGGGTACATCAGTGGGACTATACGAGTGCGACAGTTGCCAAAAATAATTTTCCATTTGTGCTTTTTAAGAATAAACATTTTCTTTATTTCAATACGGACTTATCGTCATTTCATTTCGCGAATATTTTACTGTACGGTATTTTCCGACCATGTCGCATAATACAGTACATTCACCACTTTCACTTTTTAATTTTTTTTAAAAATGGCAATGCTGTTTTTAGCAAATTTCAAATATAATTTACTTCGACACAAATCAGAGGTAAATATGAGACCAATCCAGCCACAATTGCTGGAATATTAACAAAGATAGACGACATTTAAAAATGTGTACGGCATTTACCGACTCTCCCCTACAGTATAGTAGTCCAAAGAATAGTAAATATTGAGAATAATAGTTTTAATGTTACAATATCTATGTAAAATCTATTTACACAATAAACAAATCAAGCTACAGTGCTGAAAAATTGTGTCACCCAAACAAATTCAATATTTTCAAATTACAAGTTTAATATAGAGTAACTAATATAGAGTTTAGCAGTTTAATATAGAGTATAGTAGTTAGTCTAAAGTATAGCAAATATATAGTAGTCCAAAGTATAATATATATATAGTAGTCTAAATGTTACATCCTAATTTTAGTGCATTGACCTTTTAAAGAAAATTTCAATAGTCATCGTCCTGGAGTACTCCATATATTCCTAAAAATTTAACAAAATATTTTTTAGCTATAAAGAACTCTATAGTATTAAATATTTAATAAAAATTGTTACAAAGTCCTCTTTTTTAATTAATAATAAAATAAGAAAGTCACCAATAATTATTTCGGTATATTTCACATACAGATATTCTTAAATGAATAATGTTTGTGCATTACTGCATGTCATCCTCTTCAATGTATCGTTTCAGTAATATTAAAAACATTAAATATATTGTCCTTTTTTTCAATTTATATGTAATTCATATTAAGTATAATGTCCTTTATGTCAATACTCAACTACGTAGATTTTTATTGTCAGTAAATAAAATATATTTTCGAAATATTAGAGAATTTTTCATAATTCAATAAAACTTTTCATTTGCATGCCGTATTCTTGAGTTGAGCAATATAAATTTTATTTCGAATTCAATTTACTTGTATAAAAATAATCTGTTCTGTAAAAGAAACACTTTGGATAAACATTTAGATGATTTAACAAAAAAATCGGATGTAATCATAACTGAATCTGAACTATAAAAGAACAATACAGGTTCCTAGATTATCAGCAAAATCACCGCACATTAAAACCTTAGTATTTCACAATAACTTATGACCTTATGTTACCTTACACCTTTCTGGTAGGTCGGACGGTCTGGGTTTCAACAACAACAATAACTTATGACTGACGTGACTAACTAATATATAAAGTTGATACGCTTGTTTAAAAAAATGTAAAACAACTTTTGGTAATTAGAAGAGGATTTATATAAAAAATATTTATTCTTGCATTTATTAAAAGTATTTTGAAAGTTAATGTGTATTGAAATTAATTGATTTAAATTTTATGTAATCGATTCTACCGACTAAGATATCAATTGAGAACATTATTTCAGATTTGTGACCATATATTACGAAATTGTCATTCATCGCATCAAGTAAAGATAATTATATATCTATGGGAAATGTATAGTACTATTAGAACTAATTTTATGTATAATAAAAGTGATTTCTAAACAATTCCTGTTTATATCGGAGGATTTTATTTCATTAACAGGTTGTTTAAATAGTTTTATTTTTATTATTTTATTCCTAAACCATATATTCATATTTTGTTTCTTTTACATAATTTAAATCGTAACATCTACTTTTAACTAATATAAATATTAAAACATTTTGCAAATCTTGAAATTTATAAGTTATGACAAACATTTATACTTTGAACTTTCTCTGTTTTCTTTCAAGTAATTTATATATTGGATGTTTAGATCATTATCTTCTTAACATTTAATAGATTGTACATGTTGTACATGTGTAAAATTGTTGTTTCTATGCATTTTAAGAAAATATATGCAGCAATAGTTGCCCACTTGAAATCCACAATCTATAAATCGCATTAAATGAGCAAGGAACAAAATTTTTTTTTATTGTTAATAATTTTATTTATGCAATTATATAATGATTGTATCAATGAGAACTGGTGAATTTATATATGAAATTGATGTATTAAGAAAGTGATTTATAAGTGTCAGCTGACGACATACTTATAGAAATTTTGAAACTGTGAAATCTAGGTAAATATTTTAATGTGATAAGTTGAGAATATACGTTACTTTTTTAATTAAGTTGTATTTAAATATATCAAAGACAATTATGTTTGAAAGAAGTAGTATTTTGTTGAAGAATTTATAAAATACTCACCTTTTCATTTATGTTAATGTTCAATAAGCAAAAAATACATTCGAATATTTTCATAATTCTATAAAAATATTAGTTATGTACATATGTCCTATTTATGAGTTGAGCAACATATAAATTTGTTTGCATATAATTTACTTGGAATAAAAACAATCTAATCTGCTAAATATTTTGGATAAACAGTCAGACTTAATTAACATTAAAATCATAATTAATGATCAGTATTATATAAACTCAGAAGAATTTACATTTTATCAAATTTTATATGTTCAACTATATCAGCTGAAAATAATTCTAAATTAAAATTAAATTTAAATACTTTTTTACTATATAAATTGTAAATAAATAAAGTCATAATAATTTTAATATCAATAAATTATTACTTTTTACCGCTTGTAATGTGGTTCAAATTTTTCGCAACATCTTTAAAAATCAATTGTATTGAATTTATAGATTTTCCAATCAAATGTTTCATCAATTACATATTAAAAACCTTATTCGAACTAGTAAATCTAACTTTTATCCATTTTATTTGATTAATAGTATAGTACAAAAGTGTGTAGGGTAACTCAACGATGGTAAAGCATTTTATTGAGTTTAATTCACTACAGAATTATAATCAGTCTTTAACGGGAAAACGGAAGACCAATTTAAAATATTTTGCTAATAAAAGCACATGTTGAAACGAAAAGAAACTGGAAAAATCAACGCGGAAATGGATGGTAAATTAAAAAAAATGTTAATAAAAGTACCTGTTGCGATGAATAGAGAATGGAAAAATCATCTAACTAGTTCAGCCATTTAATTCCATGAGAACCATTTTTTACACAATTTTCTATTAAATTATAATACAATTTCCTGTGAACTGCATTAGAACTTTAAGAACTTACCGAAAAAAATTTCATTCGAGACTATGAAAGGTTAGAAATATTAATCAATGCACGATGTTTAACTGAAAGTCGCATCATTAGTAAGACACATGTCCAAGAAAGCATGTTGGATTTTTTTTAAAGTTCATCTCACATTTTTTTTAATTTTTTTTTGTTTTTGTAAGCAGTAATATTTTGCTAGTAAGTCAATTCATCTCAATTTTAAGGTATGGCAATAAGCTAACTATTAAGGACATGGGGCACACTATACTTTTATTTACATATATTCCTGTGATCGCAGTATGCAAAAATGTACGTATATACAGATTTAAAATAATTAAATTAACTATTATGGTAAAATATAGTATTAATAGGATATCTCAAAATACACTTTTCAAAATTTTTATCATCTAATCTATAGGTGAGCTATTATATATGGACTATTAAGCATTTCTAGCTAAACATTTTGACTCAGCCTTACCAGAAATAACCTGCATGAAATGAGAACCTTTTAAGATGGAAAATTCTGCCGGTCCATTGAATTCTGTTTAAGGCAGGTTCGACACTATTAGAACTTTAAAAAGTAAATTTTGTTATACACTCATCATTCTATGGATAAGAAAGCATAGCATTCAGAAACATAAAATTAAAGTATATGTTGAATATAATTAGAGTTTAGAATAAAATTACGGGAATAGGAAATGCATCAGATAGAAAGAAGCAAAGGATTAAATAATTTTATAATTACAAGAAAATAAGATTTATTTTTGTTCGTAAGTTCTTTAAAATCTAATTAAGAGAGTTTGAATACATTATATGTGTTCCATGAAGCTAGTTTGGAATTTATTTAAGATTGCGTTTGTCTGATTAGAAATATTTAAAAAAAAATTTCTTTGAATTTTCCTCACATGAAGAATAAAAGAATAAGTTTTCGTTTAGATGCTCTAGAATTAGATTTAAATTGCAATGGATTAAAAAAACAAACACAAATATATTTTTAAATGTTGTAAAATAAAACTAATTTAAAATGAAGACAAATCTCGCAATATTTTTTTTAATTTTCGAAAGTACACATTCATTCGAAAAGGTAAATGTTTTAATGCAGGGTCAATTAATTTACAGAAAATGTAATGCAACAAAAACATACGTTCTATTTACTACCTAGTAGAATTTGTGTGTAAAAGTCAAAAGAAATGTTCGGTTTCCAAAGCACTAGGACACTCGAAATTGAGCTCAAACTCAGCTTCAGTATGTATCTATGTGTGACTGTTTCCATGAGTTCGAAGACATGATATTTCTAGAACGAATGCAGTATAATGAATGATTTTTGGTACCCAACACATTTCTACACAACTCATTGAAAACGCACAAAAACAACAGTATAGAGCCAAAAATCTTCCCTTCAAGCGCAATAATTTATTCATGTTTTTCCACTTTCTAAATTCTAAATCAAATACTTATATTAAAAATTTCAAATAAAACCACATACCTCTCACGAGAAAACACAAAATGAGCTAGCATTGAAATGACTGCATTAGTTGACTTAATCAATAAATTTTTGGAATCTCAAAATGGTTCGCGTCAATTACCCATAAGGCCAAAGCTGTACTATCAGGTATTGAGTTACATTATGAAAGGTCATAAATATTCTTAAAATCAGAATTAGTATCCTAAACCAGGGTATGCTAAACCTAAAAGTACAACTGCAAGGACTTTGTTCAAACCATTTTAATATTTCATAACTTTTCCTAAAGAAGTGCTTTTGATCTGCATTTGGTTGGAAGCTTTTTGCCATCTAGTGATGTTTTGTGAGATTTCAATGCTTTTTGTCGAAATATTTATTAACATTATTATTCAACAATGCACAGCAGTGCAATGTTGGTAAAGAGCAATGCATGCAAATTGTTAGTAAAGTACAATACATGCAAGTTGTTAGTAAAATACAATGCATGCAAATTGTTGGTAAATTACAATGGATGCAAATTGTACTTTACCATCACACAGCATTTATTCATGTTTTTCCACTTTCTAAATTCTAAATCAAATACTTATATTCAAAATTTTTTATATAAAATCCCATACCTCTCACGAGAACACTCAAAATGAGCTAGCATTGAAATGACTTCATTAATTGTGGCTGCAGGTCCGTAAATACTAGCAAAAAAACATCTGGAACTATAATCGTACAATATTTCAGTTTTACAGTAAGGTAAGTGTACTAGTAGTGGGCCATGTACCAATAGTGGGCCATGTACCAATAGTGGGCCACCAGTTTTCAAAGTGGAAAAACAAGTTTTAAGTTCATACCTGTAAGGTAACAGAACAACTGCTGATTGGCTGAAACCCTTATCAGTCAAAGGCACAATCTCAGTAACATGCTAGTCTTTGAGGTGGAAGGATGCTTTTCTGAAGGGATCACACAAAGGGTTTTTTCTAGCTCATTCTTATTGCTTTTCTCAAGAGGCAAGTATTCATTTAATTTTTTACTCTAAAAGCATATTTAATTTGGTTTTAAAATGTCATATTTCCATTTCATTGTATACTTAATATTTTGTAAATTATGCTTAAAAGACATAAAGTAAACAGATTATTAATTTTGAGGGGAGACCCACTTTTGGCTCATTACTTTTTAAATTGTTCCATTAGTCGGCCTAGGTGGCTCTGAACTGGAACAAATGTACATTCTCAGTTAGAAAGCAGGGTGTTTAATTTGTAACACATCTCTGCACCTAACCACCTTTTACATGGCTCATGGAATTGAAATGGTGGCTTTGCTCCCAAATGCCATACACCTAATCCAACCAATGGATGTCGCTGTCTTCCATACCCTTAAAAGTACTTGGCGACAGAAAGTAGTGAATTTCAGTATGAGCCACGAAGGTCACCAGATACAGAAGTATAACTTTCCAATGGTCTTAAAATCAGCAATAGATCGCTTAACTCCTGAAACTATTGCCAATGTATTCAAGGCATGTGGACTGTTTCCATGGGCTCCAAAGAAAGTGATTGTTGCAACTGAACTAAAATCCAAGAAAGTGGCTGTATCACCGATAAAGAAGACAGAAATGTTTTTTTTTTAAATTTGGGGAAAAAAATTGGAAAAGTGAAGTTAGAAACATTCTTAAAAAATAAAGGAGAATGGAAAGGCCCTGTGCAGCAAAAAGACCTTTACTATTTATGGTTGGAGACAAAGGAAACTTCGAACATGGCACAATTTTTTCAGGTCGCACCAGTCAACTCTGTTGAGGCGACATGCCTGTTGAGCTAGAGTATGATGAAAGTACCGTTGAATCTGCTGAGGTGGATCTTAATATTCCAAAAGGCTCAATTAAGCTTATTGGGGATGCAATGCATCCAATGTCATTAAATACTGTCCATCCTACTGCAGGTCCATCCAAAAATGTAACATCTCCCTTCAAGAGAGTTCTTTTCTGGCCAGAGGGGTAGGGTGACAAGATAAAGAAAAAGCGAAGACAAGAAAAGTTTCCTACAGTTGTAACTTTCCCTCAAATGCTTCAATATTATAAGAAAAAAGAAGATATTAAATATGCTGCAGCCGCAGAAAAAAAGACACAACAAACTGAAAGAGAAAGAAAAAAATTGAAATGGGAGAAAAGAAAAGAATGATTGCAGATCAGAAGAAAAAGAGAACCAAAAAACTTTCATCTGATTCTTTCACTTCTTCTTCGTCACTTTTTGTAAAAAATTGGCAATAAAAGAAAAATTGTAAAGTAAGATTTAAACTACATTCATTCGCTTTTACTTAGGTACCTTTTTTATACATATATTTTAGAAATTAGGTTAATGATAATATATATATATATATGTATATAGCGAAATAGTTTTTTTAATGGACAGGCACTTGACTTTCATCATTCGCCTTTCGTCAGCGGCCAGAACGTGAACCATTTAGCCGTCCTAAGACGTTGCCCCAGGCGCATCAGAGGGGGCGGAACACTCTACGCCCACAACACAAACATCCATGCTTTACGTGGGACTCGAACCCACAACGCGGCGGTCGAGCGATTGCTGTGGAAACGCTCGCCTTGACCACTCAACCACTGCGTCGGCTATAGCGACATATAACTTTCAACAAATCTTATACATTATTTGAGTAGCCCACTTTTGGTGGGTCCACTATAGGTACATCAGAAACTTTATAGGCCCACTACTGGAACATAAAGTAGTTAAATTTTTTACTCAAAAAAAAAAATTAGTATTTTGTTTGCAATTTGATGTGATAATAATTATAGATATGAGTTTAACCAATGATAAAATAACATTTTTATGCTGTAATTCCCTAAAGTTTCAATGGTAATTGATTGAATGCCCTTAAATGGCCCACTACTGGTACACGTACCTTACATTTTTCTCGCGTATTGCCACATATTGTTTTCTGCTTATGTGTTTATTACAGAGAAAAAATCTGATGTGGGCAGTTTATTACATACTTTACCAATTCAAATTCATTTTCTTATTTTTAACTTCTCGATGCGTTTAATTGCAGAGAATAACATGGATACTTTTCTGATATTATAACCAGTTTTCAATTTTTAAATCATCAAAATTCCGAAAAACAGAAATGTCTTGAAAACGGTTAATCCTAAATCATGGAGTCAATCTTATTAGATGTTCTCTAAAATGTTGCATGGAATACAAGTACTTACTTTATGCATTTCAGAAATTTATGTCATGATTTTTCCTTGCTATTTCGCAAGAAGTGACTGGTTATATTAATCTAAATCATTCCAAAATTTGACCAGTATCAGAATAATCCTAGAGGGACTTAGCCAGTACAGTTTAAGCAAATTCGTTAAATGTTTATTATAAACAGTGAAAAGCGTCAATTACCAATTTTAAAAATCTGAAATTTCTCAAGATTTGTTCATTTTAGTGTAATGGAGTTGGTCCTATTATTTCGTCAAAAATTACGTATGAAACATGCATTTACTTGATGCATTTGTAGTATTTTATGTTGTATTTTAACGCGAAAAATAGTTTTTTCGAGTTCTAGGCGTTCCGAAATGATCCGTCGAAATCTCAAGTTGCGATTTTCGACATGATTGTTATACTTCCGAATACATTACCATGCATTGCAGGGACAGAAAAAATAATGAACGATTTAGTTTTTAAGGGGCTGAACTACAAACTCCCGAAAATTGGGGTTTATACTTTCAAGTATAATATGCAGTTGCCAACTACGGATTCCGATATGACGACTTGGCGGGACGAAACCCTGCCTGGTTCAGAAAATAGCGGTAGGTCCATTTGCTGTTCAATTATCATATCCACACCTTGCACAGACACACATATACGCAGAAAGGGAGAGAGAAATGGAGTGATGATATCTTTCAAAATTGTCAGTTATGGGTTCATCAGGTCGTTTTTCATATTTATTCATTTTTACCAAAATAAGTCTCTACTTTTAGGTCATTCCAGAAAATCGAAAAATTTTCTTTGCCCAGAAAAAATATATTGGGAAAACATGATTTTTCCGAGACTAGTTTTGGAATGGCTATTGGTAAATGTTTATAAAATTTAAACTACAAGTTACACGTTTCCGATAAATGTAGAAACAAAATACAGCCCAGATGCAATACAGTTATAAGGATTACTTATTGATAGATCAAGCTGTGAAACGTCTGTTTATGGGGGGGGGGATAAAAATGAAACAATTTCCGAAGATTGTATTTTACTGCTTAATATTCTTGAAGACATGGTAATAATTCGAACGATTTTGGAAAAATGGCTCTCAAAAATATTAATGGTTTTCGCATTTCATTAGAATTAAAAATCAATCGAACAGCTGACTGAAAAAATGATAAAATTTCCCTTTCTGCTAGCTGGAATGATAAAATCTGAAAATTGCGTATTATAATCACTAGGTTCGCAAAATGCACTTACAATCTCAAGTGCTTCTATAATGTATCCATCTATATAATAAAAGGCAATGTCTGTGTGTGTGTGTGTGTGTGTCTTATACACTATACGTTTCGCGACCGCGCGTCGGAGAGTTACGAAATTTGGCAATCGGAGACCCTGGGGGGTGGGAAGGGGACACGTGAAAACCGATTTTCAAAATTCTAATTATTTTTTTATTTATTTAATGTTTTATGCGATTTCGACCTTTTTTTGATCTTTTTGCCCTTTTTTCTCCTCGATCCAGACATCGTAGAAAAAACAAATCACACCATCGGAAAGAGCAGAGAATTTCGAGTAAAAATATATCAATTTCAAATCTCCATTTCGATTTCTAATATTTTTTAAAGATTTTAAAACAAAAGTCACTTTTGGCTCAAGAAAACGATTTTTGGTTTTTAAATTCTCGCATCGTGAAAAGTACTCATAATTTCGACTAATAATTTACATTTTCAGAAAGGTCAAACATCTGGCATTCTTACAAGTCTAATCTGGTCCAGAAATAATGAAAATTGCCTTCAGGATCGCAATTTTAAAGACGTCATGATTTTAAATTTCTCGCCGTTCCGCTCGGCGTTCCGTTCGTTTCTCCCCCGCTGAAGCAGGGAAGGTGGTGGGTGGGGACGTCAAGGTGGAGGTGACGTCACGGTTCTGAATAGACCGCCTTTGCTCTATATAAATTATTATATTTATATTTTAAATGATGGGACGATCTGGATTTTTTAAATGTATATTTTAACTTTTGGATATTTTAAATGGATATTTTAATTTTATGGATATTTTAAATGATGGAACAATGAAACAATGGAATGAGGATGATGGAATTAAGCATATGGTCATTTTAAATTGCAAATTAGCGCGCGGGAAGTTAGCGGTAGGCCCGGGTTCGATTCCCGCCACTACCAAAACTGCCGCCGTGTTTACGTGGAATACGATCACGTTAAATATGTGGGTCCGTAAGTCCTTCCGAGAGGTTGGTGGTAGGGGAAGGAGGATACGGCCCCTGTGGATGCCTCCCCCACTGGGTTCCCGTCTAAATTGGGTGAATATGTAGAAAGTTATGGAGATTGTCGCGGAGGGCGCGGCAGCCCAGTGGTTAGCGCGCGGGAATTGCACTCAGTAGGCCCGGGTTCGATTCCCGCCACTGCCAAAACTTACGCCACGTTCACGCAGAGTACGATCACGTTAAACATCTGGGTTCGTGAGTCCTTCCGAGAGGTTGGTGGTAGGGGAAGGAGGGTACGGTCTAAATTGGGTGAATAAAAAGAGAGTTATGGAGATTGTCGCGGAGGGCGAAGTAGCCCAGTGGTTAGCGCGCGGGAATTGCACGCGGTAGGCCCGGGTTCGATTTCCGCCACTGACATGGAGTACGATCACGTTAAACATATGGGTCCGTATGTTTTACCGAGAGGTTGGTGGTAGGGGAAGGAGGGTACGTTCCCTGTGGATGCCTCCCCCACTGGGTTCCGGTCTAAATTGGGTGGCACATCCTGGTCGTCCAACCAGTTACCAGGCCCGGGTTCGATTCCCAAAATTGCCGCCGTGTTTACGCGGAGTACGAGCACGTTAAACATGTGGGTCCGTGAGTCCTTCCGAGAAGTTGGTGGTAGGGGAAGGAGGGTACGGTCTAAATTGGATGAATAAAAAGAAAGTTATGGAGATTGTCGCGTAGGGCAAAGTAGCCCAATGGTTAGCGCGCGGAAATTGCACTCGGTAGGCCCGGGTTCGATTCCCAAAATTGCCGCCGTGTTTACGCGGAGTACGATCACGTTAAACATGTGGGTCTGTAAGTCCTTCCGAGAGGTTGGTGGTAGGGGAAGAAGGGTACGGTCCCTGTGGATGCTTCTCCCACTTGGTTCCGGTCTAAATTGGGTGAATAAAAAGAAAGTTATGAAGAATATCGCGGAGGGTGAAGTACCCCAGTGGTTAGTGCGCGGGATTTGCACTTGGTAGGCCCGGGTTCGATTCCCAAAATTGCCGAATAAAAATAAAGTTATGGAGATTGTCGCGGATGGCACGGTAGCCCAGTGGTTAGCGCGCGGGAATTTCACTCGGTAGGCCCGGGTTCGATTCCCGCCATTGCCAAAACTGCAGCCGTGTTCACGCGGAGTACGATCACGTTAAACGTGTGGGATTGCAAGTCCTTCCGAGAGGTTTGTGGTAGGGGAAGGAGGGTACGGTCTCTTTGGATGCCTCCCCCATTGGGTTCCGGTCTAAATTGTGTGGCACTTCCTGGCCTTCCAAGCAGTTACCTTACACCTTTCTGGTAGTTACCTTACACCTTTATGGATATTTTAATTTATAGATATTTTAAATGGATATTTTAATTTTATGGCTATTTTAAATGATAGAACGATGGAACGAGGATGGTGGAATTAAGAGCCTAGCATATGGTCATTATAAATTTAAATTAGCGCGCGAGAATTGCACTCGGTAGGCCTGGGTTCGATTCCCGCCACTGATGCGGAGTACGATCACCTTAAACATATGGGTCGATAATTCCTTCCGAGAGGTTGGTGGCAGGGAAAGGAGGGTACGGTCTCTGTGGATGCCTCCCCCACTGGGTCCTGGTCCAAATTGGGTGAATAAAAAGAAAGTTATGGAGATTGTCGCGGAGGGCGCGGTAGCCCAGTGGTTAGCGTGCGGGAATTTCACTCGGTAGGCCCGGGTTCGATTCCCTCCACTGACAAAACTGCTGCCGTGTTCACGCGGAGTACGATCACGTTAAACATGTGGGTCCGTAAGTCCTTCCGAGAGGTTGGTGGTAGAGGAAGGAGGGTACGGACCCTGTGGATGACTTTCCCACTGGGTTCCGGTCTAAATTGGGTGAATAAAAAGAAGGTTATGGAGATTGTCGCGGAGGGCGCGGTAGCCCAGTGGTTGGCGCGCGGGAATTGCACTCGGTAGGCTCGGGTTCGATTGCCGCCACTGCCAAAACTGCTGCCATTATCACGCGGAGTACGATCACGTTAAACATGTGGATCCGTAAGTCCTTCCGAGAGGTTGTTTGTAGAGGAAGGAGGGTACGGGCCCTGTGTATGCCTCCCCTACTGGGTTCCGGTTTAAATTGGGTGAATAAAAAGAAGGTTATGGAGATTGTCGCGGAGGGCCGGTAGCCCAGTGGTTAGCGCGCGGGATTTGCACTAGGTAGGTCCGGGTTCGATTCCCGCCATTGCCAAAACTGCCGCCGTGTTCAGGCGGAGTACGATCACGTTAAACATGCGGGACCGTAAGTCCTTCCGAGAGGTTGGTGGTAGGGGAAGGAGGGTACGGTCCCTGTGGATGCCTCCCCCACTGAGTTCCTGTCTAAATTGGGTGGCACTTCCTGGCCCTCCAAACAGTTACCTTACACTTTACTGGTAGGTCGCGCCAGCGAGTGTGCCACGGTTAGAATTTGCCACGGTCAGAATTTTCAAGGGTAGCGAACAGGCTGGTCGCCAAAGGCGGCTAGTACATAATATTTTATAGAGGGGTCTGATTTCATTTGTTAATAATAATATCCACAAATTTAAGACACACTTCCACTTACACGCATATTCATTCACGCACATTCATACATATAGCCACACGCATACACATGCAAACATACATTTCTGAAAGTACTCCAAATACATTCATGAATGGTCTGAATGTAATTCTATTAAATGATCGTTGTCCTCTGAAATTTTTTGTGCATGCATTACATAAAACATTAGGCAAAACCTAGATATTTTTGTTATTTAACAATTAGAAAGTTAATTCATATTCAAAGCATTATTTATAAACATAAGAAAACCCTTGTAAAAACTTCGGCAAGTAAAAACAGCTCGGCAAAAACAGCTCCCAACAAAATAAGCCGTATCGCTATTGGTCTCAGTAAAAGAGGCCATGTCTAGGTCATTAAGTCTCTACTACGGGGAAAATTATTAATAACGTTTTCGCACAGTTTATGAGAATGGTTGGAAGCCCTCGTTTATCCCAGAAGGAGACGTAAGTATACTGACTACTAAAACAAGGTATCAGAAGGCCGAATATTTATGGGAATGATTAATGGAATACTATATCTTATGAATATGCGGGTCGTCAAATGTTTTCGTAATCCGTGTAAATTGAAATTAAAAAAATTCCTCTTTCGTACTTAATGATCTAGAGCTGGCCTCTTTTGTGGCAGATATTCCTACATTTGTTGGGCACGCCGACGTGGTTGTCGAGTGGTCAAGGCAAGCGTTTCCGTAGCAATCGCTCGATCACCGCGTTGTGGGTTCGAGCCCCACGTAAGGCATGAATGTTTGTGTTGTGGGCGCAGTGTGATCCGCCCCCCTCTGGTGCGCCTGGGGCAACGTCCAAGGACGGTTAAATGGTTCACAATCTGGCCGATGTAATAAAGGCGAATGACTGAGGTGAAAGTGCCTAGCCATCTGAAAAAAAAAATGTTGGGCACTGTGTTTGAAACTGTTTGTACTTGGTGTAGGTTATTTACAAGGGTTGTTTTTCAAGGATTTCTATACTTTTTGCAGAACAACTCAGTACAACCACATGCCAAAATCTGAATCCATATTCGGAATCGGTATACTATGGAACTTGTATTCTGAAGTGTTCTCTTAAATTACTCGATAATTCGTTGTTGAAATTATTGTTAAAAAGCAATTTAAAAGCATGAAATTTCAATTTTTTAACGAACGGATGGATTATACCGTACTTTACATATTATTTTGATTAAAAAGTTATCGGTGGGGTCAGTATTATCCATAGTTATTATCCATGAATTACGAAAGGAATTAAAGTTAAGTTTCTAAAATAATGATTTTGTTTTTCATTTTGAAATATGTTTCGTTAATCGAGCGTCATTTTTGTAAATTTTGCAACAGTTTAGTAAATTTGGCGGCATTGCAAAAGTCGCAAAATTATGAGGGCATTTTTCTGAATTAGACGCCAAAATCGTCGCAAAGTTTGAGAAATGTTCGCCATTTTTTCTTGAAATAAAATGTGAATGAACTTTGAAACAAACAAAAGTCCTTCATCGGAAATTAATGGGAAAAGGATATAAAAATCAAAGTATAAATGCATATATTTGGCTATAAAATATGTTTTAAATATCGAATTGATGCAAATATTAAAAAAAGAAATTCAATAACTTATCTAGGGGATATGTCATAAGGGTTTTAATATTTATTCAAATAAGAGCAGCGTTTAGGAAGGTAGCCTCGTTTTTCAATGAAAAACGAAAAAGCATAAAAATGCACATTTCAAGATTTTCTTCCACTGAAACTACAGAACACATTTTATTAAAATACATTTAGGCTACTATGCGACTTTGGTATCCACTATCTGCAACATGAAGATCAGATCAATAAGTAAAATACAATTTGTGTAAAAAATAAGAAAAATTTGAGCAACGTGTATACGCACGTCGATCTATGATCTTGATTTCTTTTAAGCTTACATTATCTCGAAAAATTCCAGTAATTTAGTTAATGACTTTTCCAGTAATCCTTTTTTGTCCACCGTCTGGCAGAGTGCATTGTAACCCAATCCCCTTTTTCTTCATTCTCTTCTTTTGCGGCTCTTTGTGGCATAGTGTTCATATTGTTTGTCACATTTACTCTTATACAGATTTGACTTGTCGTGTAGGGATATCGCTTTTGTGTCTTGGCGCACGCCTAGCTCTTCTTTCTCGTTTCCTATTATCTTCACGGTTTTTCATGCAGTTTTTTTCATGATTCTCTCTTAATCTATGTCTTGCGTATATAATCCCTCTTTGCATCTTCCGTTGCACCCATTTCCCTAATATACTTCAAGTTTGTTGTTTCTCTTGTACTGACTAAGGATATCCGACGTATCCTCGAAATATATTTTTACTGCATTATCATTTTATTTGTACTTATACACGTTGCTCAAGTTTTCTTTTAGAAGACCAGATGCCCAGAATATTCAGGAACGGAGATATAAAATGCTGAAAACTACTAGTTATCTTGTCCAGAAAACAGTAACGCGGCAGCTCACAATTTTTTAGAATTTTCTTTGAAGAACGAATTATATTACTTGGCAACGAAACGCAGCCGCATTTCTAAATAACGATCTGTGATACTTTTCAAAGCCATGTAAGCAGTATACTCAATACTCAAATACAATAAATTAGTAGTTTGAAATTAGCTGCGAATATAAAATACATATACCATTTCTTGAGAAATACCTTAAGCACACACACACCCCAGTGACTTTTCAAGAAAATGCACAATAGTGTAAACGTTAAATCAATGTGTAGTTAAGTGGTCATTACCGCTCGAATAAAAATGACGGAGGTGTCAATAGTGGAAAATTTAAGTTAGGAAAAGGGATGCGGCAAGATAGAAGGAAATTGGCAATCACGAAGTTGCAAAGGATTATTTATCTGATTAACCTTTACATCAGAAATACACGGAACACATACACTGAAGGCAATAAATACCTGCCAAAAATTCATATCATCAGGGTCTATATTACATCGATTTCTGCTGTAAAATTTATTCTCGAATTCAAATGTGCATTGCTTCAGTCGAGGATCATTTTAATATATGAGTACTTTAGATTACTGTGTATGCAAGAAAAGTTTATTTTAGCATCCATGAATAAGATAACAATATGCTAATAATTATAGTGTATGATATAAATATTTTATGTAATAGTTTTGTTGTCGTTTCGTACTAATTAGACAATTCTCAAAAAAAAATTTTTTTCGTCTATCTAGCATTTCCACAGAGTTTGTAATCCAACATTTTTATTTTCTCTATTAAGGGTGCTGCAATCACTTTTATTCGATGGTGTACGGTATTTTAATGATAGATAGGATTCATGTGTACTTTCCTTACAAGCTGAAACATTTCCTTATAAGTTATTGGGGTTCTTAAAACCTTTCCAAGGAACCATGCAACAAAATCAATGTTATAGATAAAAATTATTTGTTGGTTATGCCCCCGTTGCCGAGCTTTCTTCCCGAGGTCCATATTGGATACTGATATATCCAACACTGTATACTCTGTAAAGAACCTTACGGCCCCAACTGAGAATCCAACCACGTGTCTTAGTACTGGCCAGCCAACACTCTACCATTGAGCTGCTGAAACGCAAGCTGTTATTACAAGGTCCATATTGGATACTGATATATCCAACACTGTATACTCTGTAAAGAACCTTACGGCCCCAACTGAGAATCCAACCACGTGTCTTAGTACTGGCCAGCCAACAATCTGCCATTGAGCTACTGAAACGCAAGCTGTTACTATCGATGTGGACTTTGCGTTATTCACCATTTAATGTCAGATTGAAGTGCAACTGGAAATTTGACGGACCACCTTCTGCTATCTTTTCTTCAGTTTAGCCCTTTGTTGCTATTTTTATCCTCCGGGTAGGTTTCCTGCTTGGTCTTTCATACCGATTTGAAATTGAAATTCTATATATCAAAGTCCACTAGATTCGTGCTAATTATACTAGAGTCACTTACAGACCACCGACATCATCGCACTAACCTTCCGAGTTGATATGTTCCGGCGCTAGAACGGGAGTCGAATCGGGAGACCAATCGGGAGTCGAAATACTGTTCATCGTACTGGCCATTCGATGCTCAACAACTAAGCTAGGGGAACGAACTTGACGTTTTACCTTCGATATGGACTATACAACTCCCATTAGATTCCATAGACCACCTCTTAATGTTGTAACTGTATCCGACTAACACGTTTGGCTGACCAGTCGTCAACACATTGTTAGGAAATGTATTAAGGACACTTATTTCAAATAACATTTTGCATATTAATGTTCTAAATATATATATGCTTGACTTTTATAGTAATTGTTATACCAGTGTTTGAAAATTTATATCATATTAGTGGTGAATGTGCAGTGAGATATATCACTACTTCAAAAATTTGTATACAAGCTACTCTGATATTTAATTCTGTATCATTTTAAGATAAAATCTAAACTTGACAATTAATTCCTTGCATCAAAACGACAATTCAGCTGGGAGTTTTGACGGTCAGCCCATTTCACACAATACACCTTGTGGAGACTCTGCCAACCCATCATTATAACGATATAACCATGCATTTCTCTGATTGTGCTTTCTAGTACAAGTGATTTGTCTAGATAGCCGATGCTATATGCAACGTTAAAAACGCTTATATTTTAGCAAATTAATGCATGTCTTACAAGATTAATAGAGAAATAACACGTAATAAGAAATATTAAATAACTGTAAAAAATATTCATAAGATATAAGAAACATGCTTTACTCTTTAGTTTCTTACGAAAGTTGAAAGTTTTTTTGCAAATGGAGATAACTATCGAATAGAAAAACGTGAGTGTTTAAAAATATTAAACAGCTGCAAAAAATAAGGTGCATAAACATAAGATTATATAAACGTGCTTTACTCTTAGGTTGCTTACGAATTTTTAAAATTTTCTGCAAATAATCTGATCATTACAGCATTAAAAAACGGTGAGTGCCAAGTTTTAGTTTAGTAAAAAGTGAGATTTTTCAGTTCTTTTAAGGGATGCTTTTAGGGGGTTTGCATGCATTCATACATACCTATATGGCATATCGGAAATTAATATAGATATAATATAAATATGAAAATTGTATACAGATCTGCCCTTACTTTTAAGTAATATTTATTTATATATGTGTTTCTACTTACTTTTCAGCAATCTGTGTATCTGTACTAAAAATATAGGACAGAGAGAGAGGGAGAGAGACAGACAGATAGAGTGAGAGACAGAGAGAGAGAGACTGCAGATATGCAAATTGTTCAAAATGTGTTCATTATGTCTATTTTCATCAAAAAGAAAAAAATAATATTTATATATATATATATATACGAATATAATAAAAATAAATCTAATAAGACTAATTTAAAACATGAAGAGTGGCATACCCTGGTTCAAAAAACAATACGAGGGGAAAATAAATTAAGAGGACATGAAAGGAAATATCTTACAAAAGGAAACCATTGCTACTATATAATGCAAACCTTCATTTTAAATTATTCGGTAATATTAATAATGCACATGAATTTATTAACATTCAAGAGCGATACATACAAATCAAGTTCAAACATCAAAGGATTATCAAAATCTGGAGGCTCAAAATTTTAAAATGACAAAAAATAAAAATAAAAGAAAATATGAAATTGGTTAGAACCTTTGTATATCCAGCTTTTCAAGGATCTTTGCATCCACAGAGGTTCCAACTGTGTTTCGCTCAACGATACAGCGACATGGCCGAAACATTGTCAAAAGATCCGACACATTACAAGACAGAAACAAAAATAGAAATAACAAATAATATTAGATAAACGGAAAGAAGAGGAAGAGAGTGCTTATAGCATACATATCAGTAATCTATCCATCAATCTACAAGTATGCAGAAAAATTAAAACTCATAGCTTTCTTCACCATTATTTATGACGTCTAATATTTTGTTGTTCAAACCTAGGAAGAATATGGAAAGAAAAAAGTTATATATATATATATATATATATATATATATATATATATATATATATATATATATATATATATATATATATATATATATATATATATATATATATATATATATATATATATATATATATAAATATAAATATATATATATATATATATATATATATATATATATATATATATATATATATATATATATATATATATATATATATATATATATATGTAAATAAATATATATATATATATATATATATATATATATATATATATAACGTATTTATTACTAACGAAACTAACGTATTTTTGCAATCGATATTTCTACACGGTTATAAAATTGATGCATTACGATACACGTTTTCGATAAATATATAAAACCAAATTGAACCCGGATGAAAGATAGTTACAAGGATTACTTATTAAGAGGTCAAGCTGTAAAATGGGAATTTATGTGGGAATAAAGATGGAGCAATTTTCGAAGATTGTGTTTTACTGCTTAATTTCCTTGAAGACATTGGAATAAAGTGAATGATTTTCGAATAAAGGCTGTAAAAAAATTTAGCTGTTTTGACGTTTTGTTAGAGTAGAAAATCAGATGAAAGATGGAATGAAAAAATATTGCATCTCTTATACTGGTAGAGAGTTTCTAAGGCTGAAATATTCATAAATATATGAAAAACGTATAATAATCATGATAATAATACTAGCGGTTCTTACCATTTAAAGTTTCTGTTCAATTTATTCACACACAATATTTTATATAGGAACATAACTTTGTGCTTGAGGTATCGCATCCAAAGGCGTACTCACATACACGTACAGACACACACATATGCCGAGATGTATATATTTCAAATTGTGATAGAATTGTTTAAGCCTTAAAATGTGTTTTTTTTTTTTTAAATCTCAGAACATTCGTTTTTTTTCTAAAGTTGTTGTGCATGTAAAACACTAGATAACTTCTATGATTTTTAGCAATTTAATTGCACATTTTTTTTCAAAATTTAAGAATTCAACGGTTTTATATTCATTTAAGAGAAGGCATTCACACACCAAATGATGGTATTTTTTTATTTGTTGGGGTTTACTAAAAAGTGGTGTAAATACCTAATTATATTTAATTGCATTAAGTGGTCGTAAAGTCATGATGCACCTTGATTGTAGGCGCAATTACCCGCCAATGTGCATAGTGCAGTGTTAAATTGACAGGAAACTGATTGATATACCTCTAAAAAATGAAGAGACACCTTTTGCTTCAAATAAATTTTTATTATAATTTTTATTTGTATTGCAAATATTCTTAGTATTAAAATACACATCAATATTTGACATAACACTTATTATCGATTAGTATATTAATTAACACAGTACTCCGCCGGCAGTTAGAGTGGTACAGGATATATTTTTGAATGACTTAGTGTCAGATTTTAATTACTTTTCATTATAAATGTATTACACATGGTTACCTGTGCCCTTGTCTATGGTCATTCGACATTGAGGGTCTCATGAACTGTACTTAAATGTAGTAATAGTTACTTTTAAACACTCTCTGCATTTTTACTACATACGTGGAATGTTATAAAATTCAATTGCGTATACAGAAGGGATTGCTTGGTCATATCCTCTTCCGATTGGTTATAAATGATATTTTTGTTCCATGGCGACCGTCCATATTGGAAAAATTAATCCAATACTAAAGCCCTACTAACTTATTGGCCACCTTTATTTCTAAGAAGCTGTTTACACTGAAGACTGAAGTATATGCACAAATCAGCTGAGGGCGTTCAATTTATAAGATTGACCAACATTTTGCAAACAAAGTACTAAAAATGAAATTAGAAAAACTATTTTGAAAACGATTTGGAAAAGAATGCTCCTAAAAAAAGATATATACTTCAGTTTTGTGCTGATTGTGATTCAACTGCTTGTAAATGTATGGCATGTGAATGTACGTGAACGTAAATTACAAAAATGATATATGCAAATGCTTCCAAGGAAGATATATGATGTATTTATGCTGATGGTGGAAAATTGCTCGTGAATTTACGACATATCAATTTATGTGAACGTATAGTGAATAATACCACTATCCTAGAAATTTCAATTTGAACTACTGATATACTTTTTTCTGTAACACGTTTTGAATTATTCCATTATTTTACAATTGATTCCTTGCTGTTTGGAAATTTGGACAACTATTTCAAAACCGGTTTGCTGAAAAATATGCATGATTCATTGATGCTGATTGTGGTAAATCTGATCGTAAATTTGCGGCATATCAATTTATGTGAACGTAAAGTGAATAATCCCTCTACACTATAAATTTGAATTCAAACGGCTGGGATATTTCAGTCTGTAACACTTTAAGAATTATTCTAATATTTAACAATTAATTCCGTGCCGTATGGAAATTAAGACAACTATTTCAAAAACGAGTTGCCAACGAAATTTTCTAAAAAAGATATAGGCTTCATTTTTATGTTGATTGTGATAAACCTGGTCATAAATTTATGACACATCGATTTATGTGAACATAAAGTGAATAATAAAACTACACTACAAATTTTAATTTTATCTACTGAGGTATTTCATTCTGTATCACGTTTAGATACAAATCTAATATTTAACAATTAATTCCGTACATCAAGAGGAACATTCTGCAGCTTTAGTTGGCAATCATCCCATTTCAACCAATGCAATTTGTTATTTGTTGAGAATTTGCCAATCCATTATTGCAACGTTATGGCTGAAAATTTCTCTGATTGCGCTTTCTAGTACAAAAAATTTGTCAACATAGCAGTTGCTGTGAAACTGTAAAATCACACGTATTTTAATAAATTAAGACATCTTTTATGTGACTAATACGTATTATGTACGTATATGTAATTTGAAATGCATGTAAAAGTAAAATGATAACCGGAAGATAGTGATAAACATGCATTTTACTATAGTTCCTTATAATAGAATAAGCAATTAATTTCTCATTAATTGGGATTTAAACTTTGAAATTAACTGAAAAGCTTTATTTATTTAGGACATAAACTGCCTGTCTAGGAAAATATCATTGTTTTGAAGCAGTGGGTAAACGGCAACTTTTTACTTTTCGAAACTGAATATAAAACAAAAAGTAACTGGTGAAAATATTATTTCTTTCTCATATCATAGAATATAGAGAATATCAATTGCTGACATGAAAATTCTTCATTTCGAGATTTTGTCGCCACTATATAATTTACGGGTTTCCTTAGCAAGTTTTGACTATTTTGAGACAGATTTCCTTCAGTCCGCCTGTCTGCGATAATTTTTCTGCGTACACGATACCTGCTACAGATATTAATGGATTTTAACGATACTATATATCCTAATTTGGAGTAAAAAAATCTAGAACTGGAACGAATTGTTTGAAATTCGATCAAAATTTATTTAAAATTCTATATTTTTTTAACATAAAATCATGCGACAGTATTTGACATAATTATGCATAAAAACGATCATTTATGTCTCAGTGATCGTTAAACAGTTTCAGTCACTGTGGTGAAAATTGCCTCGATACAATTTTCGTGTTCGAGATGTCTGCAAAAAAAAAAGAACAGAAAAGGCACAGACTGCTAAAAATATACTATGGTGTGAGTTATTATGCCGAATATACGAAATTATAACGACATTTTTGAAAGTTATATCATGTAGAAATTTCAGATGTATTCCAAGAAAACATAATATTCAAATGACTACAGAAATATATATAGATTCGATATGCAAAGTCCGGTAGGTTACATTATCATATTATTATATGAAATATGATTTTTACCCTAAAATTTTCGAATTAAAATTTAAAATAATTACACGCTTTAAAATATCCTGAGAATATTTCGAATATTGTCAGGACTATATACATTTGTGAATACTTTTCTAGTACTTGCAAACAGATATACATACATTATTGTTATCACCAGCTGTTTGTACTCGAGTTGTTTACTTATATTGATTGTTACACAGGTCACGCTATATATCTCGAAATACGTGCTTTTCTCAACAGTTATTTCAAATTTAGCAGAGAACGTCTAATGGGATTTTAAGCGAAATCAAATTACAATAAAGTCGAACTTTATCTGTGTGTTTATATGTATAGTATCAATTTTATCAAATAGTAGAGAATACAGTGAATTGGACACTTCAGGTTTTCCAATATTCTACGTATGTCGTAAAATAGTGAAATATCGTTGAAAAAATAATTACTGCAGCTGTTGACTGCAGCATTGATGTTATGAATTAACATTAAAATAGTGATTGCACATATTACTTCAACTGAAATATATATTGTCAATCTTTTCCCATTTTAAGAAAGAAATTGATGCAATAACAGATTCTGGATTCGAAGTGAAAAATTATATTTCATTCCATGTCTGGAATCGGAATTTTATACGGTTCAATGGAAACTTCGAAAGAGCAAATATGGGTATCGGTTCTAGGGGAGTTGAACCTTATTTTTTGTTCTGCGACAAGTTTGAAATGATTGGGTGATTCTTCTTTTCAGTATGAACGAAAATGGATATTCAACAATTTTTCGGCATTTATTCTAGTCTGCTAGATAAGAATTAGATATATGTGTTACAGCTTTCTGATAAATAATAAAAGCATTTCTGGCAAGAAAATGTATTTATAATAATATATAATGAATTGAAATCCTCAACCAGGGTTCTAGAAACCCATGGCCGGAATTTCTCAAAATTTTATGAAAGCATATAAAAAACATGGCAACTTGCAATATGCTTTATAACTGAGCATTAAAAAGTATTAAGAATTTAAAGCAATAATTATAAACTTCCCTCTAAAAGTTATGTACGAAATGAAAATTCTCACTTTTTGAGCACATGCATTGATTTTATTGTTCAAAATTTTAATCTTTAATCGCCGCAGGCGGTGAGCTCACTCATTATGTTTACAACTATTTAGAAACGGTCTCCGCGGAATGAACTTATTGCGCAACATTTGGTAAATAAAATGAACAGTTGTTGTACGAAAAACATATTACGTAACGCTATAGACAAATGTAATGATTTTGGACGATTTTCGCACAAATGCGTTTCTTTGCGACCTAAAATATTATCATAGAGATTTCATCTTGACACCATCGGAAACATAGAATATTTTTTTCAAACAAATACTGTAAGAAATCCTTATGATTAAAAGGAAAATATTAATGAATGCTCATGTGTTTTAAACCTCAACGGTATTTATATTACGATATATGAAAATTGACTTGTTATCTAACATTTATGTTTTAACAGAAGCCCCCAAATATATCACAGATTACTCCAGAAAAAATTTTATAAACCTATCCGTTGGTTAAGTTAAAATTTTGACCGAACCATGTGTTAAAATTTTGGCGTTTCTTATTACTGAGCGGACTCTTTTTCCGCAGCTATTAGATTTACTGAAGTTACTTCCGCGGACAGGAGAAGAAGCTGTTTTATGTAATGAGATCATGCCCTCACACAGGGGAACTAACCACGCTCAGAAATTAGCCTAGGAATTCTTGCAGAGATTCGTTTTTAGTTCTGGTGTAGTATTTATCAGTTTGCATTTTAATTCATGGACGACATTGAGTACATTTTCTAGTATTTTAAAATGGAAGAGAAATCAGCTTTCAATATTATTTATCAATTTTTATTTGCAATCTGGAATTAAAGTATTTGTTCAAAAATAGGTTCCGGGGAAAGTTTCCGTATTGTTACTAATATCAAGTAGAATTAATCTAGAACCAAACTCAAAAATCGCAACATTTCATTCAAGCAACCATTTCTGTTGTTGTTGTTGAAACCCAGACCGTCCGACCTACCAGAAAGGTGTAAGGTAACTGTTTGGACGGTCGGGAAATGCCACCCAATTTAGACCGGAACCCAGTGGGGGAGGCATCCACAGGGACCGTACCCTCCTTCCCCTACCACCAACCTCTCGGAAGGACTTTCGGACCCACATGTTTAACGTGATCGTACTCCGCATGAACACGGCGGCAGTTTTGGCAGTGGCTGGAATCGAACCCGGGCCTACCGAGTGCAACTCCAGCGCGCTAACCAATGGGCTACCGCGCCCAAGCAACCATTTCTGTGTCTTTTCACATACATTTGTGGCACTTTTGTCGCCCTTCTGTCGTCTTTTCTATTTCCTTTTGTCGTTGTTTGTGCAACAGTTGATCTGTAGCAATTAAAACATGGACCTACAACCGCTTCGTGGGCTTAATTCCCTATGCTCGTTCTCTAAAAAACATCACAGAATCCGGCACAGCTGGCTGTCGAGGTACCACGTGTTATGGAGCAGCATAACATAATGTTACACATTGTTCGAATACTATTCATTATCACAGGGCTTGACCCATAACGAAGGGGAGGAGGAGTAATTACTCAATGTAGGTAATGTGGACGGTAAATTTAATTGCTAGTATGATTCCTCCTCACAGGCACGATGGGACAGTTCAGCACCAAGGTTTGAATAGTACAAGACAGAAGTTGTAAAATTTCGGGTAAGAGATGTCTTAGTAAATGGCTAAATTGTAACGAAAAATGCCTTGAAAATTATGGCCCGTGTCAAGTGTTACGTCAAACCGGGACTCGGACGAGACATCCCGGCTGCTGGGAATCCGAAGATCATTGAATTTTATTGGACAGCATATAAAATGAGCGTCATTCCGCGATCCAATAAATACATCGGAATTTGGTATAAAGCATTCGGTATAAAATTTGGTATCGGAATTCGGTTGAAAAGCATTTGGATAAAAAACAAGAAAGATCAATTATGCATATAAGCATTGATTATGAAACACATTCCAACTCTAATTTTATTTAAACATCTCTAAAATGCGATACATTCAGTGGTGATATTTTTAAAATTATCACAGTACTGCAGTATTTAATTATATTTGGAAATGTAAAACTTCAGCGAAAAAACGAACTTCATTCAAATGACGTCATCGAAATGTAAATCGCCTGACTCACTGTGTAAAAGCAGTAAATATTTCATTCATACATTTTTATTTCATTCATCACAGTACTACAATAATTTATTCTAATTAAAAACTTCTAATTAAAATCATGGAGGCAAAAGTAATTTAACTCTATGCATAAAACTTCATCGAAAAGGTCTGCTATTAAATCGTTTGCTTCTTCATGTAAAATCAGTGTTACGAACCCCTCTCGGTTTATGCCAAGAAGACTGGGAAAGGTTATTCTCGGCCTGCCATCTTACTTCTCCGAGAGTTGTGCAGCTGGCCACTCAATTTGATACTGCGGACTGCGGGGGGGGGGTCAAATGCCAGAAATTGGAGGGGAGGGGGATGGCGGTTGGAAGAAGAAGAACTTTCTTTCTAGACTCTGAACAGAACGGACGATCGGACTCTCGGAGTCCCGCGTATTATAATGTGTCGATTTGGATCTTTGTACATATCTGTAAATAGTTCAATTAATAAATGTATCTTGTGATTTTTGAAAGTGTTTTGCCTAAGTATAGAAAACGAACCACCAAACGGGCTCAATGCGATAAGCAATTGGAAACGAGAACCCAGTTCGGTACAATCAGTATTGCGGAAAAATGAAACAGTTTCGGCAGATTGTGTTTTACTGGTTAATTTCATGGGAATGAAGCAATAAGACATGAGAATAAAGCAAACATGGCATAAAGCAAACATGGGAATAAAGCAAAGGATTTTGGAATAAAATCTCAAAAAATATTAACAGTCTTGGCATTTCATTAGAATAAAAAATCATTCGAAATCATTGAAAAAATGATACCATTCCATATACCTTGTAGCTGGAATGATAAAATCTGAAAAATGCATATTATAATCACTAGGTTCACAAAATTGTCTTACAATATCAAGTGCTTATTGTAGTACAATACTTATCCAACATGTTGCACTCCCAATTACAAATACCAAGAAAGATAATGGGCAATCTAAATGTAGCAGAGGAAAGTAATCAGAACACAATCATAGATAAACAGTGCTCATCCCCTTCTGCATCCACGACAAATGGGAAAAGTGGTATGAAACCAAAGGGGGAAATAAAAAAGTGCTCCAAAGTGTGCAGTGTTTCAAAGCAACATTTCTGCAGTGCACGCAATGTGCACATATGTGTTCAGTGCAATTTTGACCGTGTTTTAAATTGTTTCTCTGCAAGGGAGATATCATGTAGTACAATACTTGTACAACATGTTGCACTCCCAATTACAAATACCAAGAAAGATAATGAGCACTCTAAATGCAGCAGAGGAAACCAATCGGAACACAATCATAGATAAACAGTGTTCATCCTTTTCTGCATCAACGACAAATGGGAAAAGTGGTATGAAACTAAAGGAGGGGGCAGTGCCCCAAAGTTTGGTTCCAGGAAGTTCAGCAGATCTGAATTTCGACTGCGACTGAGCAACATGTCTCTTGAGCTTGTGCAAAAAATAATTAATGTGAGCGCTAAAAGAAAGCGTGGCTCACAAGTGTGATGTGCAATAGAATCTCACAGCATAGTGATTGCGCGAATAAGTGTTGGAATGCAATAAAGCATAGGTATTTATGTATTTAACTTGTCACTAATTAGCCCGGAAGGCACACTTTTAACGGTTATCTAATAATGAAAAATTTGTTCGTACGAATCTATGTCGTAATAACGAGTTCTTGTATTTTAAACTAAAAGAACTATTTTGAGTTTCGGTAAATTAAAAGAAAGTTTATAAATATATGTATCAATTATATTATGTGTGTAAATATGTTTATTAATGAAATATTGGTAGCGCTAGATGTATTAGAATGATGGGTTTATGAATAGTATTAATAACCAAGACATAAATGGATATCTATAACTTAAATATTAAATAAATTGGTCAAATTAAGATAAGTGTGTTTATTTATATCTTGTGTATTTGTCTATGCCGCGTGAGAACCGGGAGTTTACATACTCCACCCTTAGTGAAGGCAACAAAGGTAAGTCCTATTATAATAATTTTGATAAGAACAACTTGACCTTATGACACTTATATTATAATGTACCCACATATAATTCTTTATAGTGGGGCCTGATTGCATTTCTTAGTTATAGTATCCACAAGTTTAAAACACACATACACTTACATGCATATACATTCATACATACACACGCACACACGCATACATATGCAAACATATATTTCCCAAAGTGTTCGAAATGATCTGAATGTAATTCTATTAAATGATCGTTTCGCTATGAAATTTTGTGTGCATGTATTACATAAAACATTAGTAAGGCATAAATACTTTTATTATTTATCAATTAGAATTTTAATTCATTTTCATAGCATTATTTATTAAACCTAAGAAAACCATTAAAAAGCAAGGGCAAGTAAAAATCACTTTGTAGAAACAGCTCAGCAAGAAACAGCGACCAACAAATTATGCCATATATCTATTGGCCTCAGTGAAAGAGGCCAGGTCTAGGTCATTAAGACTCTATGGAAAAATTTTTAATTTCGTTTTCGCACAATTTATGAGAATGGTTGGAAGCACCGCGTTTATCCCAGAAGGAGACGTAAATATACTGACTGCTGAAACAAGAAATATTTATGAGAATGCTTAATGGAATGCTATGTCTTTATGATTGTGTGGGTCGTCAAGTGTTTTCATATACCGTGCAAACCGAAATTTAAAAATTTCTCCTTTCGTACTTAATGACCTAGATCAGGCAACTTTTATGGCGGCCAATACAGATATTGCTACTTTTGTTGGCCGCTGTGTTTGAAAGTGTTTGTACTTGGTGAAGGTTATTTACAAGGGAAGTTTTATAAAGGTTTATATATTTTTTGCAGAATAACTCAGTATAACAACATGTCAAAATCTAAATCCATTTTCGGAATCAGTATTCTGTGGAACTTATATTTTGAAGTGTTCTCTTAAATTTCTCGATAATTCGTTGTGAAAATGATTGTTAAAAATCAATTTAAAAGTATCAAATTCCAATTTTTAAATGAAAGAATAAATTATAATTTACGTTACATATTATTTTAAGTAAAAAGTCAGCGGTGTTGTCAATATTATCCATAGTTATTATCCATGAATTAAGAAAGGAATTAAACTTAAGTATCTCAAATAATTTTTTTTTTTCATTTTGGAATATGTTTCGTTAACCGAGCGTCATTTGTGTGAATTTTGCAACAGTTTGTTAAATTTGGCGCTATGGAAAAACCCTTAAAATTATGAGGACGTTTTTCCAAATTCGAAGCCAGCATCGTCGCAAAGTTTGAAAAATGTTCGTCAATTTTTCTTGAAATAAAATGTGACTGAACTGTTAAACAAATAAAATTCCTTCACCGGAAATTAATAGAAAATGGGTATAAAAATCAAAGTATAAAATGCACATTTTTGACTATAAAATATGTTCTAAATATCGAATTAATGCAATTATTGAAGAAATGCAATAACTTAGGGTACAAGGCAGGAGGGTTTCAAGATTCATTCAAATAGGAGCAACGTTTAGGACGGTAACCTCGTTTTACAATGAAAAACGACAAGGGATACAGAATGCACATGTAAAACTTTTGTTTCACCGAAACGACTGAACATATTTTGGTAAAACACATTAAGGCTATTTGACATTGGTAGCCACTATCGGCATCAACAAGATCAGATTAATTAGTAAAATACACTTTGTGAGACAGAATAAGCAAAACGTAAGCAACGTGTGTAAGCACGTCGATCTATGATCTTGGCTAATTTGAGTCTTACCATATCAAGAAAAATTCCAGTAATTTAGTTAATGACGTGTCCAGTACGTCTTTTTTCTCCAACGTCGGACAGAGCGAATTGTAAACACCCATGTTCTTAATTTTCTTCCTTTGATCCGCTTTGCATCATATTGTAAGTAATTCCTGTCTCATTTATTCTTTTTCAGAGCTGACTTGTCGTGTAGGGATATCGCGTATGTGTCTTGGAGCACTCCAATATCTTGTTTGTCGTTTCCTATTATTTTGACTGCGCTTCATGTTGATTTCTTTTTGATTCTCTCTTAATCTATGTCTTGGGTATATAATCACCCTTTCCATCCCTTTTTTGCATCCTTTTTTCTTTGGACTATGTTGATTCTCTTGTACTGACTAAGGGGATCAAACGTATCTCCGAAAAAGCTGTTTGCTGCATTATCATTTTACTTGTGCTTACAAACATTGCTCAAGTTTTCTTTAAGAAGACCACATGTCCAGAATATTCAGGAACGGAGGTATTAAGTGATTAAAACTACTAGTTCTCTTGGCCAGAAAACAGTAACTCAGCAGCTCGCATTTGAGTTGAATTTTATTTTGAAGAACGAAATATATTACTTGACAACAAAAAGCAACAGCATTTTAGATAACGAACTGTGATATTTTTCGAACAATGTAAGCAATATAGTCAATGCAATAAATTAATAGTTTGAAATTGGCTGTGAATGTAAAATACACTTATTTCCTCAGAAAAATCTTAAGCCTCTCCCCCCCCCCAGTGACTTTGAAAGAAAATGTCCATTAGTATATACGTGAATTCAATGTATGGCTAAGTGGTCATTACCGATTGAATAAAGATGACGGCCCCATTGTGGAAAATTTAAATCTCAAGATAACGAATTCGGCAAGATAGAAAGAAATTGCCAATTCCAAAGTTGCAAACGATTATTTATCTAATAGATATTTACATCAGGAATACACGGAACACATACATAGAAAGCTGTAAATACCTGTCAAAAATTCGTATTATCGGGGTATGTAATACAGTGATGTCTGCGGTGAAATTAATTCTCGAATTCAAATGTCCATTGCTTCAGTCGGAGATCATTTTAATATATATGTATTTTAAATTACTGTGTATGAAAGAAAAGTTTACTTTAGCATTCATGAATAAGACAATACGGTAGTAATTATAGTGTGTGATATAAATGTTTTACGTAATAGTTTTGTTGTTGTTTCGTACAAATTAGACAATTCCCAAAATCTTTGTAGGTTTTTTCGTCTACCTGGCTTTTTACAGATTTTGTAATCCTACATTTTCATGTTTTCTACTAAGCAAATAATATAAGCTACTCTGCAATCATTTTTCTTCGATAGAGCTTGGGTACTTTATGATATATAGGCTTCATGTATACATTCAGAGATCTTTTCTTACAAAGTTGTTGTGGTTATTAAAGCCTTTCCTAGAAACCATGCAACAAAATCAATGGCATAGACAAAATTATTTGTTGGTTACACTCCTGTTGGCTGAACATTTACAGTTTTTCTCCCTGGGCACCATATTGGATACGGGTATATTCAACAATCTATAATCTGTAAAGAATTCTACTGTCCCAACTGAGAATTGAACCATGTATTTGTACTCACCAGCCAACACATTATAATTGAGTTACATGGATGGAAATGCAAGCTGTTATTATCAATGTGGACTTTGCATTATCCACCCCTTTAATGTCAGATTCACGTGCAGCTGACAATCTGAAAGATCACCTCCTGCTATTTTTATTTCAGGTTTGGATCTTCTGTTTGCTGCTAGTTTTATCCTCCTGGTTATATTTCTGCGTAGTATTTCATACCGATTTGAAATCGATATTCAATATACCAGAGCCCACTAAATTCGTGTTAAACATACAAGAGTCACTTACAGACCACCGACATCATCGCACTAACTTTCAGAGTTGAGTTGTTCTGGCGCCAGAACGGGAGTCAAATCAGGAGACCAATCGGGAGTCGAAATACTGTTAATCGTAGTAGCCATTCAACGTTCAACAACTAATCTATGAGAAAGACATTGAAGCCTTATCGTCGTTATGGACTCTACAATTCCCATTACGTAGGTCATTGGCCACCTTTCTTTTAAAGATGTAAGTGTATCCGATTCACGCGTTTAACAGACAGGTCGCCAACATATTGTTGTAAAATGTATTAAGGACACTTATTTCAAAAAACATTTTGCAAAATAAAGCTCTAAATATATATATGCTTCACTTTTATACTAATTGCTATGCCAATGTTTGAAAATTTATAGCACATCAGAATAGGTGAATGTGCAGTGAGCAATATCACTATTTCAGAAATTTGTATACAAACTACCCTGATATATAATTTTGTATCATTTTAAGATTAAATCTATACTTGACAATTAATTCCTTTCATCAAAATGACAATTCAGCAGGGAGTTTTGGCGGTCAGCCCATTTCACCCAATACACTTTATTGAGATTCTGCCAATCCATTATTATAACGATATGGCCATGCATTTCTCTGATTGTGCTTTCTAAAGCACAAGTGATTTGTCAAGATAGCCGATGCTATATGCAGCGGTAAAAGCACATATATTTTACCAAATCAATGCATATCTTACAAGATTAATAGAGGAATAACTCGTATTAAGAAATATTAAATAACCGTCAAAAATAAAGTTCATAAAAATAATAAGATTTTTAAAATATGCTTTACTTTTTAGTTTCTTACGAATTTTGAAAGTTTTTTTGAAAATGCGCAGATAAATATATATAATAAAAAAACTTGATTCTTTAAAAAATATTAAACAACTGCAGAAATTAAAGTGCATAAGGATAAGATTTTATAAACATGCCTTACTCTTTGATATCTCACGAATTTAAAAAAAAAATTCTGCAAATGCTCAGATCATTATTGCATTAAAAAAGCGTGACGATTAAATTTTAGCATTGTTAAAAATGTGAGATTTTTCAGTTTTTTTTAAAGGACGTTTTTAGAGGTTTTGCATACATTCATACGTACCTGCATGGTATGTCGGAAATTAATATAGATAAAATATAAATATGCAAATTATATATAGACGTGCGCCTACTTTTAAATAATATTCATTTATTTATATGTTTCTGCTTTCTTTTCAGAAATCTGTGTATCTTTACTAAATGTACAGGAGAGAGAGAGAGAGTTTATGCCGTTCTAAATTATCAAAATGTCTTCACTTGTTGGGAAAATCATATACTGGATCAGAGACTAACGTATTTTTGCAATCGATATTTCTACACGGTTATAAAATTGAAGCATAAGGATACACGTTTCCGATAAAAATATAAAGTAAAATTGAACCCGGATGCAATATAGGTACAAGGATTACTTATTGACAGGTCAAGCTGTAAAATGGGAATTTATGGGGGAATAAAGATGGAGCAATTTCCGAAGATTGTATTTTACTGTTTAATTTCCTTGAAGTCATTGGAATAAAGTGAACGATTTTCGAATAAAGGTTCTCAAATAAATTTAACGGTTTTGAGATTTTGTTAGAATCGAAACTCAGATGAAAATCTGAGTGAAAAAAATAGCATCTTATATACAGGTAGATGATTCGTAAGGCTGGTAAATACATATAGAAAACATACATATAGAAAAAAACGTATAATAATCATGGGAGCTACTAGCGTTTCTTACAATTTCAAGTGTTTGTATAATTTATTCACAGATAATATTTTAAAATGGGATATAACTTTGTTCTCGAGTTATCGTATCTAAAGGCATTCTCACATGCACATACACAGACACAGACTCACAATCGTATACTCAGATGAATATTCTTGTAATAGTGTTCGAATTATTTTAGATTTAAAATGTGTTTTTCTGTTAAAATTTCAGAAAAATAGTTTTATTTAATAGTTGTTGTGCATGTGTTGCGTAGAACACTAGATAACAGCTATGATATGAATTTTAGCAATTTAATTAATGATACACCTTTTTTAAGTTCACAAGTTTAAAACTTTTAAATAATATATCTACTTAAGAAGAGAAGAAGGACATACACCAAAATGTGGTATTTTATTATTTGGAGGGGTTTACTAAAAAGTGCTATAAATTACTACATTAAGTTATTCATATAGTCATGATGCAACTTGCTTGTATATTAGACGCAATTAACCATCAATGTTTGTCGTGCAGTGTTAAATTGAAAGGGAACTGATTAATATACATACAATGAAATATTCAACTTTAAAAAATGAAAAGACACCTTTTCTCCAACTATTATAATTATTAACTAATTATAATTATTATTTGTATTGTAAATATACTTTGTATTAAAATTCACATCGATATTTGGCATTGTATTTATTATTGATAATTATATTAATTTACAGAGTATTCTGCAGGAAGTTATTTAGAGTGATATACAGTAAATTTTCGACTGATATAGAGTCAGATTTTGAATCCTTTTCATCATAAAATTATTACATACTTGTGCTCTTGTCAATGATCATTAGGCGTTGGGGATCTCATGAACCGTTCTTAAAAGCTTTGATAGTTAATTTTAAACACTGTTCACACTGTCAGCTGCACACGCAGAGCGTTTAAAAGTTCAATTGAATATACAGAAGGGATTTTTTGGTCATATCGTCTTCCCATAAAATGATATTTTTGTTCCATGGAGTCAGTCCTTCCATATTGGAAAAAATAATCTGAAACTAAATCACCACTAGCTCATTTGCCAACTTTTTTTCTAAGAAGCTGTTTACACTACAGACTAAAGTGTATGCACAAATCAGCTGAGTGTGTTCAATTTATAAACTTGACCAACATTTTGTCACTAAATTATTGAAAATGAAATTTGAAAAACTATTTCGAAGTCGAATTGGAAGTGAAAGCTCCTAAATAAGATATATACTCCATTTTTGTACTGTTTATGATGTAACTACATGTAAATTTATGACATATGAATTTATGTGAACGCAAAGTGAATAATCGCTCTGAATTATGAATTTGAACTCAAATTGCTGAGATATTTAAGTCTGTAACACGTTTAGAATTATTCTAATATTTAACAATTAATTCCGTGACGTATGGAAATTATTACAACTAACTCAAAAACGATTTGCAAATGAAAGAGTCTAAAAAAGGATATATGCTTCATTTATATGGTTATTGTGATAAACATGATCGCAAATTTATGACATATCAATTTATGTGAACGTAAAGTGAAGAATAACTCTACACTAAAAATGTAAATTTAAACTGAGATATTTCATTCTGTAACACGTTTAGATTAAATCTTATATTCGGCAATTAATTCCGTACATCAAGACGAACATTCTACAGCTTCCGTTGGCAATCATCCCATTTCAACCAATACAATTTGTTGAGAATTTGCCAATCCATTATTGCAACGATATGGCTGAAATTTTCTCTGATTGCGCTTTCTAGCACAAGCAATTTGTCATCATAGCAGATGCTGTGTAATGGTAAAAGTACAATCATTTTAATAAACTAGGACATCTTTTATGAGATAAATACAGAAGTAATAGCACGTATAAGTCATTATAAATGCATGTAAAAATTAAACTACAGTTCTTTGTATTTGAATAATCTATTAATTTTGAATTAAGTGGAAATTAAACTTCAAAATTGACTGAAAGGCTTTATTCATTTAGGAAATGCACTGTCTGTGTAGGAAAATGTCATTATTTTGAAGCAGTGGGAAAACGACAACAGTTTACTTTTCAAAACTGCTCTGTGAATAGACAACAGAAAGCAACCAATGGAATTATTATAACTTTTTCATCTTATGGAATATAGTATACAGAAAGTATTTCTGTCATGAAAATTTTTATTTCGAAATTCTGACGCCAATATATATTTAAGGACTTTCCAAATAAGTTTTGATTACATTTAGACTGATTTCCGTCTGTCTGTCTGTTATCGGTAAATGTTTTGTGTACACGGTAGCTTATACAAATATTAACGGATTTTGACAATACTTTATATCCGAATTTGGAATAAAAAAATCTAGAACTGGAATGAATTATTTTAAATTCCATCAAAATTTATTTAAAATTTTATATTTTCTTAACATGCAAGCATGCGATAACATTTGATATAATTATGCATAAAAACGGTCATTGATCGTGAAACAGTTTCAATCACTGTGGTTATAATGTTTCTTCAACTTTTAACTTTTTTATAATACGTTGGAACTTTTAATGTTTTCATGTTGTAAATTTTCCGATTGTAGAAAACGTGATGAGGGTATTGTTATATACAATAATGATTTAAATTAATTATTTTACTTTTCATGTTTTATGAACTTAATAAATTGTGTTTATATGAGTCTCATTTGTGTGTGTTTTCTATTATTTGTATTCTCTTTTTCTGAAAGTGGGTTTATTTGTTGAAAAGTGTATTCTAATAAATAAATAAAGAAATAATTTTTTGTACAATCAATCAGAGCACGTCCTAGAATTTTTCCATAAGAGTGAAAATTACTCCCTGACTTATTTTGAAATAGTATTTTGCTTTACAGAGGAATACTTTTTAACAAAGCGGCAATTATCCTCTAATTAGCAGATATTATAAAATCAATTTCAGGATAACCCAACAGAAAATTTTTTTGACTTTTATATGCTTAGAAAAATATTTAAGAAATGATCTCTTCATATGTATTTGTCTGAAAAAAAAACAGAATACATTATATACTTGACAAAGTAAAAAAAAATTATTTTCTATTGTTAAACCAGCTAGATTTCCTCAAATTTTTATTATATTTCGAACTCATTTAAATTCAAGTTATTAGAATTATCAGATTTATTTAAACTAAAGGATGAAACATATAATAATTTTTAAAATAAATTCAAAAAATGTAAATTTCGATGCAAATGCATCAAATTCTAATTTATGTTTTTGGAATGGCTACATTTTTGAGTACCCTAATCATTATTTTAATACCATTATTCAAAAATTTATTTCATTTCATTGTAAAATAGTTTCTGTCTAAGACACAAAATAACAAATTTTAGCCTATGCCAACATATTGCAAAAGTTAAAATTATTTTCACAATAAAATGAAATATATGGAGAATCATCCACAAATGCAGTTTTTTTACAAAACCGCTGCAACATGTACCTTCATTTCTTTAATAATAAGTTTGAAAAACGGCTATTATACAATACGTATTAATTACAAAAATTTACTCGATGCAAACGGATTGCATAAGTGAAAAATATTTTCACAGTTGTAAGAAATATACTTGAAAATCGAGTACAAATTTAATTCGTTTTTGTGGAACTCTTGCAAAATAGCCCTTCATTTCATAAATGATACGCGTGAGAAATATTTTTTTCTATATAACACGAAATTATTATAAAAGTTTTAGTCAATTGCATAGATTTCAAAAGTGGAAGGAATATAATTATCGGACATCTCTTGTGCATATATGACAACCAGTTGATAGAGATTTCAGTACTGAAGAATGGAAATATCTGCAGTTAAGATTTTTACAGTTGTCAAGTTAAGAAATGAAATATTTACGCTCACATAACACAAAAATGTATATACATAAAATTATTTGAGCATATGTATAATTATGCATTAATATAAATATTTATACTTACGTTAATTAATTTTAAATATTTATTTTATTTAAATATCTATATTATTTTAAGTTTTTAATCCAGTGTAAATTGCTTTATATTGAAAACAAACATTTACGTTTGATAAAAATTTTAACTAAAGATAATAATAAACATTGATCTTTAATAAAAATAAAATATAGCAGCGCTAATAGATATGAATATATCAATTTTATTCGCTGCAAAAAATGGTTGTTTATATTTTCGTAAATTATTGTTTTAATACACTTTTTGGAAAAATCTCTTCCCAGGGTACATACACATTTTTCAAAAAAAGGAAAATATATATTAAGCGGATTTTAATAATTAACCAGGCTTAGAAAATAAGCTAGTTTAGTCAATCTAATATATGATATTTAGAAGATGGATGGGAAATATATATTAATTTACTCTCTGCAATTTACGAGAACAAACTGAATTAAGCAAATTGCACTGTTTATGCAAAAATAATTTAAATAAATAACCGTTTAGAAATTTATGCCGAATAACAACTTTTTAAGAAACATATTTATTACTTTCAAGTACATTTACATTACACGTAAAAATAAATCGGCTTTGTCACTTTGATTTGATTGGCAATACTGTGCATGCGGCCGTAAATTTACATTGCCCTAGACCATAGGTTCTCAACGTGGGCGATAACGCCCCCTTGTGGGCGTTTGAGACTTTCAGGGGGGCGGTAGAAGACCCAGAGAAAATTAGGGGGCGTTGAGATAACACGGAGGGGCGGTGGGCAGATTAAAAAAAATATAGTTTAAAAAAGACAAAAAAAAACACGCTAATCACGTACTAACTAAAGTAAATTTTAATATTGGTTAATTTTTGTTATTGTATGTATTTTAATCATTTTTATTACGTGTGCGAAAATTCACATATTTCGGTAGTTCGGGAAATGGATGAAAATTGAACTTAAAGATTCCATTACATTCAGATCAACATTAAATTGGATGATACAAAAATTTTTAAAATTAGGTTAGAATTAAAAATTTTCAAATTCTCCAATTTCACGTGAAATGCCTCATATATAATTACAGGTAAAGTTAACAAAAGCCTGTTAATAAAAAATAGCAAAAAATATGCTTGTAGCAATTCAGTTATAACAAGTTTTTGTTAAATAACGTGATTTTTGCAATCCTGCAAGAATTGACAGTACTGTGCTTGTTCTAACCCGCACTCTGCTCCCGCTTCACCCTTGCCTCCGCCTTTACTTCGACGTCGGGTGTTAAAAACGTGCCACAGCATGTTTATCTTATTCCTGTCGATGCGTGTTATATGTCTCCAACCTATATAAAGGAAGTGATTGTTCATTTTATTTTCATTAGCATTATCGCGCGCAATTGATGACAGGGTTTTAAAAGTACACTAATACTACTCACTTATCTGTAAAGTAAAAACCATGTCGGAAGCAAAAAAGAAGAGGCGGCAGTATAGTGTGGATTATATTAAGTGCGGATTTATCGAAAATCCCACAAATCTATCATCGCCAATGTGCCTTATTTGTCAAAAAACATTTTAAAATGAAGCGATGAAGCCTTCTAGGCTTCAAGATCATTTTAATAAAATACACCCGGATAAGAAAGACAAAGATGTGACCTATTTTCAAGACGTGAAAAGGAATTACGAAATTCAGCCAACTGTATCAAAACTTTTTTCATCAGCTTCTAAGCAAGACGGTGACGGACTTCGAGCTTCGTACAATATCTCATTGTTGCGAAACATGCATTGTTGCGAAACATGCATTGTTGCGAAACATGCATTGCGAAAACATGCAAACGACCTTCTATATTGGGGAAGATTTAATTTTATCAGCAGTAAATGAAGTAATAACCACTGTGCTCCATAAACCAGCTGCAGATATTATCCGAAAAATTCCTTTGAGCAATAGTTCTGTGCAAAGACGAATTGATGAGATGGCTGAGAACATTGAAGTATCATTGTGCAATCATCTACAGACTTGTCAATTTTCAATTCAGCTGGATGAGTCCACTTTACCAACCAATGAAGCATTGTTATTGTCAAACGTGACGTTTATCAAAGATGAGAAAATATGTCAAGAACTATTGTTTGCTACGCATTTGGAAACAGATACAAAAGGAGAAACCATATTTAATACACTGGAAAAGTTTTGTGACGAAAAGGAAATTCCTTTTCATAATATTTTGTCAGTTGCTACGGATAGCGCACGGACTATGACAGGGCGTCACAAAGGCTTCATAGCGTGCTTAAAAAATAAAGTTCCAGACGTGCTTGCTGTCCATTGCGTAATTCATCGCCAACATTTGGTTGCGAAAAATTTGAGTGAACGCCTCTGATGCGTGGATTCTAACCACACGTTCGGTCAGAACGCATAAATCAGTAATATTATTCATTAAAACAACCTCCGACATTGGCCGTGTCGAATAAAAAATACATATAAATCAATTTAATGGAAAATGAGAACAGCGGACATGATATAAAACAAAAAAACAATATTTATTGACTCAATGATTATAATAACAATGGGATATTCTACTGACATCCCAATATAAATATGATTCATATTAAATATCATCTCCTTACACAATATTGTTCCCGTTGCAAAAGAACGGCTTTCAAACACGACTTTCAGAAATTACCAATTTAAACATATAAGTAAGGTTCTCCATGATTAAATTACATTGATATTGAAATCGACTCGTATCTAAACACATGTTACTTTACTGTATAATTATTTTAATTTACACAAAAACTAATTATCCTGAATATGAAGACTAAACCAATGCGGCGAGAGAGAGAGAAAGATAAATAGCGTCATCGACACAGTATGTAAAATACATGCATGGCATACCTCCGTATCTCGAAGAAAAAGCCTGTCAGCGGGTCGGTAGGCGAAGGGAGTCCGGTATCTGCTCCATCGGTTGAGGCCCTATCTCCTCGCAATTTAAATATCAAGTCTTCTCTCCAAAACTTCTCTCAAGAAACTCACTCTCTCTCGGACATCGGAAAATGTGCCCTCCTACACAATTACGTCTCAGGTCTGTTATTGGCTCCCCCACTGTAGCCCCTGGTATTTTGATTGGATATTCCAGAATTATATCCAGCTATTGGGTGCTATGATGACAGGAGGATGGCGAGCACCCCAGAATTAATATCTGCCAGGTGGGCCAAAGTTCCCCCGTACCCGGACGCACGTGCAGCCGAAATGGTCAAGGGGTCAGCTCTCCCCAAAAGCGCTCTGCTGTGAGCCCCTCTGTAACTGAGCCATCGCTGTCCATAGTTCTCAGAAACATTGCTTGCTCACCATTTTGCAGGTGTTGGCCAAGGGAAATGTATAAATATTGTGGGAATAGCACAGGGACCATCTTCATAGGTTATTCTCCCTCCACAATTCGCAATGTTCCATATTTGCCTTGGAACAGCCTCCATACATCACTGCAATATGTTATCAGAGCAGTTAATAAAATCAAAAGTAACTCGTTGAATGACAGATTATTTAGTCAGCTTTGCATTGCCAATGATGAAGATTTCAACCAATTGCTACTTCACACAGAGGTGCGCTGGCTGTCAAACGGTACTTGTTTGACTCGATTTTACTATCTGTTTGGGTCTATCATAGAGTTCCTAGGAAACAAAGACACGGAATTGCGCGACAACCTTATCTCATCAAAGAACGATATTGCGTACTTGACAGACCTGTATAAATTGTTTAATGATGTCAATCTCCAACTTCAAGGCGACGACTTAACTTGATTAAGACAAAAAATAGCGTTTCTGCTTTCGTGTCCAAACTGCTATTATACAAAAGAAATATCTTCAGACGCGAATTCAATAACTTCCCAAATTTATCAGCAGTATCATTCAAGCACGACGACTTGCTTGTTTACTGTCAACACTTGGAAAACCTCCACAGTGATTTCAAGGAACGATTCCAGGACATTTTAAACATGGACAAACCAGACTGGGTTTTGGATCCTTTTCAAATGTCAACACAACAGGATCATCCCAGTTAGAAAAAGAACTAATAGAACTGACGACAAATGAGGAATTAAAAATTAAATTCAAAAATGGCTACCAAGAATTTTGGCTGAAGCCGATTTTGCAACTGTACCCAGGATTATGGTCGATTATTCAACGATTTCTGATAGCAATTCCATCTTCCTATTCAGCTGAACGTGGATTTAGTGCTGTAGCAACGTTGGCCACTAAAAAAAAATCGGCTCCATGTTACTGAACGCGGCCACTTACGGTTGTTTTTAAGTAAATCGAGCCTGATATTAACAAACTCCTTAAAATGCATCAAATTCAACCTTCTCATTAGATATGTTATAAATTCAATGTCTTTTGATTGTTAATAAAAATACTTTTCGATATAATTAAGTATGCGTTTTAATTGTTCTCATTGAAACAGTCTTCTTTAAACTCAGAAATAGGATAGGGCCATATCCTATCTAACGACTATAGTATATAATATTACACGTTTAAATATAATCGTGGCAATAGCTGTTTCAGATTCGCAAGTAAAAAAAATTGGGGGGGGGGACATTAGGAAAAAAAATATTCTCAAAGTGGGCGGTGGGCAAAACAAGGTTGAGAACCTATGCCCTAGACAGAAAGGCAGCAAAATTAGTGTCTGCTTCCAAATTCGTAAAATTTTCGAGAAATTCGTGATCAATTTCCTTTTTTATGAATTTTTCGGAACTTTTATAAACGTCGTGAGTGGCAATGTTTTTTTTTACAAAACCAATGCGTAAAATTACATTTTACTGTATTTCAAATGTTATTTACCTTTTTTTGTTAGTGAAATACGCGTATAAAAGCGTTTTCTGGATCTTATAAACTAATGACACAAATTGTAGGTATGGTAAGGAAATAATATTTTCTATGAAATTTTGATAATATTTTTCTGGTACCTAAAAATTTATACAAAGTATGCTATCACACATACTTTTCATTAATTACATTAAATTAGGGTTGTATTCGTTACTGGATTCTAGAAAAGAAAAAAAATATATTTTATGAATGTTATCTTACGTTCAATTATTTTCCAGGAATCATAATTTTCATTCCGTTGTATTTAAAATAATGTTTTTTTTTTTAAGAAGAGCTAAAACTTTTCTTTCTTCAACCACGTGTTTCGAATAATTGGAAGTTCTGTTTCTGAGTAAAGACGATGCTGAAAAATTTTCACATCGCTTTTTGTCCGATATGGACAGGAAATTGGATAATAAGGATAATTGGATGATAAGGCCTATTTTTAACACTTTACAACATAGTTGAAAAGTGGTTATGACTTCGTTCATTCTGTCTGTCTGTCTGTCTGTCCGTTAGCACGATAATTGCCGTAAAAATTATTTTATCAAAATGAAATTTTAGTAGGTTTTTCAGACGGTCTGTAGGAACTATGGGGATATAAATAAATAATATCACTCAATTAGTTTTTTATTGAACCCGGGTTGAAAAAATGATATACATTGAACCCTATGGAACCTAATTTTTCAAACATTTTTTAGGCAAACTTAAAATTCACAAAGTGCTTCGAAATTTTTAGGAAATATTCACATTAACCCATAAAATATATAAAAAAAATTTCAGTACAATATGTTAATAGTTTTTTAATTAAAAATTATTTAATATAAGGAAAAAAACAAATTCAATTAAATTCTAACGTTTGAAATATCCTCCAGAAAGAAAAAAATGTCCCCTAAAATATATAAAAGCAATTCAGTAAAATATGTTAAGTAGTTCTTTAATTAAAAATTATTTACTAAAGGGAGAAAAACAAATTCAATAAAATTATGACTTTTGGGATATCCTCCAGAAAGAAAAAAGACATATATTATATAATAAATATATTTGCAACATTTTAATTGTGTTGTATATGAGAAAGGCTTCACATTTTAAAATACATTTGGTAGATAACAATTTTTCAATTTTTTTTTTGATTTTAAATAACTCTTCTTGATATACTTATTTGATGGCATTTTTAATGCACTTTCCTACGTCCTACAGAGTTAAAATTTGGTACACAGCTTAAATTTGTAGAACATTTTATTCTACAAAAATTTGGTGGATCTTTAAATATAGATCCTACATTTTTTTCGAAATGGCCTGCAAATAATCCCCGTTCACTTCTATAAATCATTGTTGCAATGTTGTTAAAAATTCTGATGTGGGCAACACATGTCTTTCCCTACAGACTCATATTCACGTTCTCTTTATTTCTTTAATAATAATTTCAATTTATCTGCACAAAATAACAGCCATACGTATTTTAAATGACATTGAATTTGCACGTTAAACTTAAATTTGGTTCTCATTTGATAGCTGGACTTATTGTCAAAGGTGGCGTACCGAAAACGCGAAAAAGCTAAAATATCTCAAGAACGGCTAGTCCTAGAGTAATGGGGTTAGTCTTATTCTTTTTGTTGTCAAAATTCACGTATAAAATAGGAATTTAATTGATATAATTGAGCACACGTAGTCTTTTATTTTTATATTTAACGATTTTTGCGGGCCATTTTGCAAAAACAGCCAGCTCCTTTTTGCCGAATCGTACTAGAATAACCTACAAGTGATTTATATACCAAATTTTGTTAAATTTGGTATATAAATCATCTGTAGGTTATTGAAATATTATACACTAAATTTTGTTAAATTCCATTAGTTTTTAGCTAGAGTGGAAAAAGACAATTTCTGCCGTCCATTTCGCAAAGAAAGCAGATTCTTTTATTACGAATCGTTCTATAATCAAATGAACATGAGGGTTTCCCACAAAAAACTTACCTTCCAAATTTCATGAAATTTGGTTCATTAGTTGTTCAGTTAGAGTGGATGCAATATCCTCACAGACACACAGAAAAACACACAGATACACAGTTACACACACAGACGTCTTGTTAAAAATAGTTTTTTCGTGTTCTAGAAGTCCCAAAACGTGTAGATCCTTCAAGACTTCGAGTTCCGATCTTCGGCATGATTCCAATACTTTGAATACATGCACACACACACACATATATTATCTGTGTATTATCTGTGTATCTAAATTTCGTGCCTACGCAATTACGATAGTTGTGATTTTAAATGATCCCTAAACTTTTATTATTTCTTCAACGAAGCCTAATTTTAACTTATGCTGAATTCAAATATCTCAACGTGTTGTAACGTGAGTTACATAAGAATTGCTGAATTTTTTCACACAAAATTATTTAGCTCTGGAGTCTGGAATACAAGTTATATGAAAGAAATATTCATTGATTTTGCATAGAGAATCAGATGATTTATATTGCGATAGAGTTTTAAATATTTAAGTATAATAAATTACTGCAGTACTGTGATAATGTAAAAGATATCACCACAGAATGTATCACATTTTTGAGAAATTTTAAATAAAATTGCATTTCAGTTGGAAAGTGTTTTATAATCAATGCTTATGCATGATTGATCTTTCTTGTTTAACGTTTTTTTATGTATTATTCCAAGAAATATTCCAAGAAATATTCCAAGGAAATATTCCAAGAAATATTCCAAGTATATTCCAAGAAAACATTATTCAAAGGACTACAGCAATACATAGAATATATTTGTAAAGTCAGACAGGTTACATTATCATATTATTGCGTTGAATATGCTTTTTACCCTAAAACTTTTGAATTAAAAATTAAAATAAAAAACTGTTTAAAATATCCTGAACATTTTTCGAATATTTTCAGTACTATATCAATTTGTGAATTTCAAACAGATATGGATGCATTGTTGTTATCACGAGCTGTTTGTTCTGGAGTTATTTTATTAGCACTTTACAACAAAGTTGAAAAGTGTTAATGACTTTGTTCATTCTGTCTGTCTGTCTGTCTGTCTGACTGACCTTTAGCACGATAACTGCCGTAAAAATGACTTAATCAAAATGAAATTTTAGTATGTTGTTCAGACGGTCTGTAGGACCTATGGGAATATAAATGAATAATACCACCCAAATAGTTTTTGATTCAACCCGGTTTGAAAAAATGAAATACATTGAGCTCTATGGGACCTAATTTTTCAAACATTTTTAAACGGATTTCAAGTTCACAAATTGCTTCGAAAATTTTAGGTAATATTCAAATTGTTCCATAAAATATATAAAGAAAAATTCAGCGAAATATATTCAGTACTTTTTAAAATAAAAATGAAAATAATAATAACACCTCTTATATGAAGCGATCACGTGACCATAATATGAAAATATCACGTGACCCACTTCAAAATGATATATGGCATCCATCTTGTCTCAACATCGTGATTTTTAAAGTTCTTTTTAATTCATATTGAGTGTCGTATCCGTCCTAAAACTACTTTATTTTTGCTTAAATTCTGTGCATTTACATACTGAAACAACGCAATTACAATATATTTGAGTTTAAATTCTCATCCAAATTTGATTATTTCTACAACGAAGCCTATTTTTCACCTATGTAAAATGTAAACAGCAAAATATGTAGAATGAGTTGTATTAGAATTGCTGTATTTCTTCAACACAAAATCATTTAGTTCATGGAGTCTGCGTAGCTGATATGAATGAAATATTCATTGATTTTATAAAGAGAAGGACGATCTTTTTCGATGAAGTTTTACGCATAGAGTTTAATTACTTGTAGCTCCATGGTCTTAATTTTTAAATAAAATAAATTATTATAGTATTGTGATGAATGACATCAATGGGAAATTATTTATGAATGAAATGCTGCTTTTATAGAGAGAGCCAGGCGTGTTATTTTGTCTATGACGTCATTTGAATGAATTTCAGTTGTTTTCGATGAAGTTTTCAAATATAATAAATTATCCTATTATTATGATAATTCTAAAATTATTACCGAGGAATGTATCACATTTAAGAGATGTTTAAACCAGGCAATTTATATTTCAATGCCGTGATTTGAATGAAGTTCATTTTTTTCGATGAAGGTTTAAGTTTTCAAATATAATAAATTAATGTAGTATTGTGATAAGTTTTAAAATATTACCGAGGAATGTATTGCATTTTTGACATGTTTAAATAAAATTGCATTGAAGTTGGAAAGTGTTTCATAACCAATGCTTTAAGCATGATTGATCTTTATTGTTAACACTTTACAACAAAGTTGAAAAGTGGTTAGGACTTTGTTTATTTTTATGTTTATACTTGTCACGATATATATCTCGAAATACATGCTTTTCTCAACAGTTGTTTAAAATGTATTAGAGAAAATCGTATGGGGTTTGAATTAAAATCAAATTACAATAATGTCCATATATATTTATATGTTAAGTGTTAACATTTAAACACAGATTGCACATATTACGTCAACTAAAATATATTTTATCAAACTTTTTCCGCTATATGAAATAAATAGATGCATTAACAGATTCTGGATTCGACGTGAAAAATTATATTTTATTCCATTTCTGGAATCGGAATTTTATACGGTTCAATGGAAACTTAGAAAGAGTAAATAAAGGTTTCGGTTCTAAGTGAACCTTAGAATTTGAGCCTTTCTTTTCTCTGTAACAAGTTTGAAATGATTGGGTGATTCTTTTTTTCAGTACGAACGAAAATGGATACTCAACACTCTTTTAGCAATTTATTCTAGTCCTATAAAAAAAAATTAGATATATGTAATACAGCTTTACAATCAATAATAAATGTACTGCTGGCAAGAAAATGTATTTATAATAATATATAATTAATTGAAATAAATCATTGTAGACGGGAAAATGTATTTTTATAATTATCTTCTATAGAATTCGTTTTAAAATTTTAATCTTTACGAGCCGCTGGCGATGAGGTGACCCATTGTGTTTATGCTTTTCAGAAACATTCGTCTTGAAATGCACTATTTGCGCAACTGCTCGTAAATAAAATGAATATGTTTGTATGAAAAATATATTACGCAAAACTGTAGACAAATGAAAAAATTTGGGGCGTTTTTCACACAAATACGTTTTTTAGCGACCTAAAATATTATCACAGAGTTTCATCTTGACACCATCGAAAAGATAGAAAAAGGTTTCTTTCAAACAAACTCTGAACATATAGGTCCATTCGTTTACCAGAGATAAATTTTAATAAATTTTCATATGTTTTAAACCTCAAAGATATTTATATTACGATCTATAACAATTGACGTGGTATCCAACGTTTATATTTTAATAGTAGCTCCAAAATTTTATTACAGAAAAATAAATCATAAAAATATCCGTTAGTCAATTTTAAAATTTTTACGGAACCATGTCTTAAATATTTTACGTTTCCGCAGTACTGAGCATACTCATTTTCCGGAGCTGTTTTATTTACTAAGGTACTATGTCGCACTGGCGTACGAGGGGGGGGGGGAGATCTGTGGTCATGCGCACGCATCGGGGAATTAACCACGCTCAGAAATTCGCTTTTTATTCTGGTATAGAATTTATAAGTTTGCATTTTAATTCTTGGGCGACATCGAGTTCATCTTCTTGTATTTTAAAATAGTACAACAGGAATTTAATTTCACTTTTAACTATTAATTTTCATTTGCAATGTGGAATTAAATTATTTGCTCAAAAAACACTTTTCTGGAAAATTTTCCGTTAGACTAATAATATCAAGTAGAAATTAATGCAGAGCCAAAATAAACATGTACTGTTTGTAACCATATATTTAACATTCATATGTTCGGAATGAAACAGTGAAACTTGTAAGGATTTTATCTGATGGGGGCTACTGCAAATTACTACTCTACTTTTGTTCTGCGTTTTTGTACATTAGGAACAGATGCAGTATATTCCTTTTTTATTTATGACGATTTTAAGTGGGATTCTTGCAATCCGCAATATGTTTTTAAGAACAATAAATTCTGGCTACTTTTCCCGCGTCTTTTGTAGTCCTTCTGTCGCAAAAGTAAAAATCGCAACATTCCATTCTAGCACCATTCTACGTATTTTGTCGCCATTTTGTTGAGTCATTTGTCGCCGTTTGTACAAGACTTGATTTGTAGCAATTTAAGCATTTGTAGCAATTTAAACATGTAGCAATTTAAGCATTTGTAGCAATTTAAACATGTAGCAATTTAAGCATTTGTAGCAATTTAAACATGTAGCAATTTAAGCACTTCCTCTTTGCGGGCCTAACTCGCTACTCTCGCTCGCTAAAAAAGCATTACAGAATCCGGGACAGCTGGTTGTCGGAGGTCCCACATAGCAGCAGCTGTTTGTGCAACAGGTGTTTTGTGGCTTACAGAACAACATGAAGTCAGAATATTTCTTTTATTTTAACCTGGCAACAAAGGATGACAATAGGGCGATAAAAGACGACAAAAGGGTGACAAAAGATGCGGAAAGGGTTGTCAAATTGGAATGTTGCAATTTTTACCTTGGCGACAAGAGAAACCGAAGGGTCACGAGAAAGAAATGTGTGGTAAAAGTTTGTGAACGTTGCCCTCAAAATTATGAAAATACGGGAGTAACAGACCATCAATTCTTTGTGCGAGTTCCTAACACATAATTATTAATTAACATACTACATAATTGACTTCCACAATATTAAATTTTAAAATAAACATTATTTATTGAACATATTATAATTACGATTAACTTACACTCTTAAGGAGGAGAACCTGCACAAGTGAGACCAGGCTCACTATATTAGCCCAAAATTATCTATTCGACTTTTTATAAATGCAGATTGGCACTTACTTCTGTTTGTCATGCGCACTGAAAAGCACTCTTGAACCTTTATTGCTTTTTGTCATAGCAACTGAGACACCCTCAAATTGGTAAATGTCACTATTACTGACCGTCCGACCTACCCGAAGGTGTAAGGTAACAATTTGAACGACCAGGAATGTTCACCCAATTTAGACCGGAACCCAGTGTGAGAGGTATCCACGGAGAATGTATCTTCCTCCCCCTACCGCCAACCTCTCGGAAGAACTTACGAACCCTCAAACTTAATTCTTCGTAACTTGTCGTACACCGCGTGAACACGTTGACAGTTCAGGCAAAACCAGAATTGGAACGTCCGAATGCAACCCCCCAGGCTAACCACTGGGATGTACCACCCCCTTGTGTCAACCCCTATTCTTTGATCCAGACTTTCCTACCTACTCGAAGGCTTAAGGTAACTGTTTGGACGGCCGGGAAGTACCACCTGTTGACCTTGACCTATTTATTGTCTCAAGTGTAGTTACTGCTTTTTGTTCTTATTTTCTGTTTGATTTTGGAACTGTTGGTTGTTTAAAAACGGAAATTTTTGTAACCATTTTGTATTTCAAAAATAAATATTTTGTGAGCACTGGTGCGTCGCTGCTGTGGTGGCGCGGATTGACTGGTTAGTTTCGTTGCGGCCAGTTTCCTGGCCTGATGGGTTGGCGGTTAGGCTGTCCTCCTTAGCGTTCCTCGTGGATGCTGGCGGCGCTTAGTCCCACTCAGTGGGGTAAGGCCTGCTGCCCCCTTGTTGCTCCTGATTATCCGCGTGCTGCATGATGGGGTCGCCAGCATTGTTTGTCCGGCGGGCTTGGATGTCCTGTTGATCCTTTTTTCGTGTCAAGGTTTACCCTTTACCGGCAGCACATCGTAGTTGTTCTAAGCCTTCTTGGCGAGCCGTGCGGACTGTGTCGTGAATGGATGGGAATTGCCACCTTATGTAGAATGAGACCCAGTGGGGACTGACAGCCGCAGGGACCACATCCTCAGAGGGACTTACAGAATCACATGTTTAAAGTGATCGTACTCCGCGTGAACAAGGCGACAGTTGGGCAAATGAGGGAATCGTATTCGGACCATCCGAGTGCAATCCCCGAGAGTTAGCCACCCGGCTGTCGCACTTCTTTCTGTCACCCCTTGTCGAAAGTCATAATAAATCATAGCTCGAAAATTAAGGCATTGTTCTGAGCGTTAAATGTCATCCAGAAAAGCGCAAAATGGCGTTAACACTGACATTTTGTGCTTTTCTGGATGACAACACGTAAAATCATTTAAAGTACGAAATTATCTTATATTTTGCGCAAATATAACTTAACAATTGGAAATAGTGTTAATAACGCCTAATCAATATTATCCATTGTATCATGTTATATGTTAAGTATTATTATCAATTTGAAATAATTTTCGTAACTTAAGCGTCATTTTTGCCAATTTGGCGATATTTATGTCAATTTGGCACTACATTAGAAAAGTCGCCTCGTTGCAATAAGTTCGCCCAATAAAGTTGCAAAATCTCTGGACAAGTATTTCGTATTTGATGACACCTACTACTGTAAACTTTTATGTAATTTTTAGAAATATTTATTTGAAGAAAAACGTTCAACATCTCGAGAACGATTCCAGCTAGCGTTTTAAAGTTTATTTCATCCGTTTCTGAATAAAAAACTACGTATAAAATGATTATTTATTTAATATTATTGAATGTAATGATTTTCTCATGACTATTTTCAAAAAATTTTCAGACAATGTGGAGTTTTATCGTCTGGAATAACCGTACCACATTACTGTAAAATGCTCCTCTCGTTCGTGAGATATCGCATCAAAAGACTCACGGGCGCACACATACTTACAGACACATACATTCAGAACCTCAAAAACGTTCGATTCGAGATCAGGATTGCTTAAGGTTCTTCCGTCGATAAGTCGAATTCAAATTTTCGATCCGACCCCATTACTTTCCCTGTACATTATACTATTTATGTAGGGAAAGTAAAAACAAAAAATATTTTTAAAAATCTCAGCTTAATTTTTAAAGTGAGTTAAAATCTCTGTCGTTGATTGGTCTAAATAATACAAGTCATGTGCGCATAAAATTTCATAGATAAAAATATCTATGAAATTTTCTATCTATGAATTGCATTCCCAAACGTGAAAAAAGAATAACCCGTATTCCAGTTTATAGTATTACAAATAATTCTATATGGTTTTATTTTTCTTAATAATATATCTAAACACAGATTTCCATAGTAATACATGACACAAACGGACATGCTTATGAAAGTTATTTGATTCATGTGGTTTTATTTCGAGCTTTTCTATAAAAAAATTGAAGCAAAATTTTAGAAAAACAATTATTTTTTATACAGTAGAATAAAAAGTAGATGTGTGATAAATTAGACAAATTTATGTGCAATTGCCGCAAAGTACCACATTAATATGTCCGGGCGAAAAGTAAAGATGAAGTAAGTTCTTAAAATACCAAAATAATTAAAAACCTGAAGTAACTTTAAAATACCTATTAATCGAAAAGTGTGCCATCTGACCCTAATACACATATGTTTAATCATGCAGAAATAGCATGAGAATTTAAAGGAAACATAAATAAAATACTTAAATTTCAAATATCTAAACGTGTATTCATTAAATTCCACTTCTTAAATTACATTTAAATAATTCACATCTCATTTACAAGGACTTTCAACATAAGTCATCAGGTCAAAATTATAGTAAATTACAAAGCGTTAGAAATATAAAAGTTAAAATTAAAAATATTAAACAATCAAATTGAGATACATTAGAATTTTAGAACAAACAAAGAGAGGATATCAATAAAATACACTTTGTGCAAATGATAAGAAAAATATCTGATATGGGCATCACATGACTTTCATCATACAATGCAATAAATTTACTACTTTTACAGTCACAGAAGAATATATAAGATCCACGGTACAGTGATTCTAACGTTGAAATGTATATTTGGCGAATTTCTGGATGACAACATATAAAACTATTTCAAAACACCTAATTAACTTATATTTAGCGTAACTGTAAATAAACAATTATCAATATTGATAGCATCCTCAGTAAGCGACATAATAGTTCATATATTAAAATATTTTAATAATTAATTCATCAATTAGGCATCATTTTCATTAATTTAGCATCATTTTTGCAATTTTGAAGATATTTTCGTCAATCTAAGGTGAAACATCGTCAAATACACCAGCAAGTGTTTTAGACAAACGGAGAGAAAAGTATTTCATACATACTAGAAGGTATGCCCTGCCCGTAATATGACAGAAAAGAGAATTTGCAAAACATTACTTCTCATTTGGCATCATTTTTATGAATTTGGCGAAATTTTTGTCACTTTGGCAACATTTAAAGTAGTCGCCAAGTTGGCGAAATCCCACTAAACTTTTCGCCCAGTCCGGACGGATGGAGAAATGGGTTATTACATGTAATAGATGAACTCAATAAGTCATTATTTTATTGATTTCGCTTCGGTTTCAGCGTATTATTGTTAAATGGGTGATATTTTCGTCAATTTGGCAACATTAAAAAAGTCAGCAAATTGAAGATATTCTGACAAATTCGTCACCAAAATTTGCCAAACGTTAAGGACGGAAAAATAGATTTTTCTTCTAGAATATACCTCTATTATTTCCAAGATATTAAAATTCCGTCAATTAGTCGCAATTTTCATTGATTCAGTTTCATTTTTATCAATTTGGCGACATTTTCGTAAATTTGACAATATTTAAAAAAGTCTCTAAGTTGGCGATATTTCGCCAAATTCGTCGCCATGTATCTCGTTAAGCATTGTGGACTGAGAAATAAGTTATTCTTATAGTAGATAAATGGCTATTGACGCTCAAATACTAAAGTATTACCCAAAGTATATTTTCATATGAATGGAATGAGCTAAATCCATGAGAATGATGTCATGAAATTTGCATGATACGACGCATGAAAAATGAACATGATTCTCAAAAATTAATGTTTTTTTATTTTATTTGAATTTTTGTTGCATTTATTTGAAAAATGTGCAGTGTCCCGAGAACTGTTCGTGACAGCGTTCTAAAGTTTATATCAATCGTTTTCTAAGGAAAAGTGACAGAAGAAATGGCTATTTGTGTAACTTTATTAAAGGTTTTGATTTTTTGGTGATTTTTTCAAAATTTCACTCCCAAATTTAGGGATATTCTGTACATTCGATTGCGTTTAAAAACAATAGGCTTGCGGTATTCACAGATTGCAATTTTTGTAATAAATTTTGTTTGAATCGCTCCATTCGTTCGTGAGATGTCTTCTCTGCAGACTCACTGACACACACACACACACGCATGCGTTCTCTCTCACACACCCACACACATACTTTCTCACGCACACATACAGATACTTTCGCACACACACAGGCATCCCCTTAAAAACGTTTGATTCATATTCAGGGATGCTTGAAACATACTCTCCCGTCGAAAACTCGAATTTGAATTTTCGACCAATATTCACAATACTTTCCTTATACAGTATACTATGCTTATAAGGAAAGTAACTACAGCAACGTAAATAAGCACAAATCGCGAAATAATGCAGCATATCGTACGAAAAGTACGTAACGAAATAATGCAGCATGTCGTAGCTTTCTCAAGGAAAAACTGGATCCTCCTTCATCAGTGCAAGAGACAAACACGAAGTCCAAAAGAAGAATGACCACGGAAGAAAGAAGCTGGAGGATTATTTTTCAGAGCAACTTGCAGGGGGACAGTAGGGGATTTACAGGGATCTAGGGGGACTTCGGGGGGTTTTTTCGTGCACTGACGAAAGAGATCCAAAGTAACCTCGAAACAGTTGTATGCTGCATTGTTTTGTTATTTGTACTTATTTACGTCGCTCTAGTTTTATTTTCACTAACAGAGGATTTAGAATAAAGAGAAAAGACATTCATCTAAGAAAGGAAATATATTTCTCTGAAAGCTGAATCTAAAACATTACCTTTAAGTTAAACATATTAGAATTTAAATATAACAAGAAAACCTTTATTCAAGAGAATTTAAGTATAAAAGTTGAGGGAACGCCATTCTTACTAAAATGAAGACACTTACAATTAATACATATAATAATAAAACTATTGCAATTAGGATAGAATTTTAATTATATTACCCGGAAGAATATATGCAGGATCACAGCGGTATTCGAAGGACGGCGATATTCCGGAAATGCACACAATTCTAGGAAATATGATGGAAACTACTGTATATCTTGGAAGTTCTAGAAACAAAGTATCGAGATATTTTGAACCCAATAGGATTCCCGGCCTTCTGCTGTAACTGCTCTATACACTTTCGGTGGGCTGGACGGCCTGGGCAATAATACAAATAAAGAACCCAATTAGATGAAACTCCAAAGTTATCTGAAGAAACAGCACGATTATCATCACAGATATAAGCCCTGTTGATCCAAAATTATTCTTCAGAAACGATATTTGCCTTTAGGAACTGGAATATGCTGCGAATCTTGACATTAAAATCTAAAATATAGTGTCACAATCCTTCATTGAAAATCGGAACAAATCGGCACAAAAAATTAACTCTTGCGTCATCGAGGTTGCAGTAGGCTGCAGAACATCATTCAGAGAATTATTTAAGTGAAATTTCCAGAAATATGTACATAAAAATTCCAAACACCATCATTCTATCACTCGTTGGCATCTGCCAAAACACATTTCAGAGAGTAAAATCAGTAATTCATATTTTTTCCCAAAACGATGAGTATAAAATTCTGTCAAATGAAAGAAACACCTAATTCGAAAGTGGGATTAGAAATCGAAATAAATGCCGCAACAGAATTGAAACAGTTTCAAAAGTTCGCAAAAACACCGCGTAAAGCAACTATAAGACTGTGCCTTGGGCGGGTTTAATGCGGTTTTAATTAGAATCAAAGAAAATGAGAGTAAACACAATATTTATACTCCTAAAACAGTTGCAAAATGTTCACATAAACTGTTACAGTTAAACGATAAAATACAATGACAGGCGATTTTAATGATGTCGACAGCCAATCAAAAGACTCTAAATAGCTTTTATCTAACAATTAATAAAAACGGACGAAAATAAAAGTTTATGAAATGAAAACAGTTAGAATATCAAATTGCGGCCTTCTCTTTAAAGATGGATGAATGTAAAATTTTGTAAAATTTATATGAATGTAAAATTGCAAAATTTTTGTAAAATGTAAAATGTATTTTTGTTTACTGTAAAATTTTTAGAATGTAAAAAATAAAATTTACTGAAAACTCGCAGTAAATTGATAAAATATGTTTCCTAAAATAACTAAATTTATGCTTACTTATAATCCCTTTTGCATAAAACTAGAGTTATAATAAATGTATGTGCTTTTTAATTGTCATTTTCGAACGTCCAAACTCGACCGCCCTGACCTTGAAGCAAATTAATCTTTTCATTTGACAGCATGGAGTTTGTTGGCCTGAGGGTTACTTGCAGACATTGATGAAGAAGATATGTGACAATCCATTTCACTCTAATATTACGAAAGCTTGTTTTGAACTTATATACATTCAAAACAGTTAAACAGAATGTGGATTAACAAATTGTTCACCCGTGCTGGGATCAAAGCTCTTTAATATAAAGTTGGACACTTAGCCTGACAACCAATGAAAAAGTTATCAGCTTGACTTAATGGCAATAAAGATTCGTCATTTGTGATGTCACAGCCCTGAGTAAACTTTGAAAGGAGTTGTCAAAAACCACGCATTATTGCAGTTAAAAATAGTTTGTAAATTTTGAATTGGCAATATCTAGGAGTAAATAACTCGCGCAAAGATTTTAAATTGTGCTGTGCGCATATGCTCCAGTGACTTCCAAGAAAATTTAGTGACGTCGTTGGAGTAAGATAACAGTCGCAGTTAACGAATCCGGTCCTTCTTGAGAGCCCCAGAACAAAATGCGATTTTTCTTAATTCCCATGTCGTCATATCCTCAGAGCCAGGTAAAAATAATAAGGTCAGTTATGACCCAGGACGAACTACCCCTGGCTGGAATATCAGAGGCTTATTGGATTTGACAGGTCAATTAAGAATTACGAAGTTTCATATCGAATAGCAATTTTCTTAAATTGTTCAGTAATTACGAAATTTATCATGCTCGAAGATTTCACATCAACATGCATTAACTGTTCTGAATGCAAAATTTCTTAAAGTTTCAGGTTCATTCTGTTGTAAGTTTAATCCGTTGATACCTCACGTTTCGATGTTTTCTATCGATACTCAAATGTGGGTCTTTAGATCGATATAAAACCGTAACCATGGCAACAAGACACTGGAAGATTGACTATCTCCGAAAGATTTATTACCCAGTGTCTGCATCTCTTTAAGAAGATTAGCTCTTGAGGGTTCTTATCATTGCAGAGGAAATTATGCTGTCTATATTTGTGCTATTTATTCTGACTAGCCGCCAAGACGTTGTTCTGTAGATATTAATATAGAAAGTACCTGAAATATATTGTTTTGTAAAATGCACAATTTACTATCAAAATACTGAACTTTCAATGGACTCGTGCATACGAAGTATGTATGTTGTGAAATATTTCAAATCAAAACTTAATGTAAAAAAAATATATGAAATGAGAAATGTAAAAAAATAATGTCACTATCTGAAAACCCCTATACAAAATAGCATATAAATTTCTAGAATTTAAATATTAAATTAAACATATGTGAACACGGGAAATTAAGGAGATTAAATTAATACAAATCACAAAACCGAATTTATTAGAGAAGAGCGCGAATTTATTATAAAATTTAACGCGGAAATAAAAAAAAATTATAAAATTATGTGATTTTACATTTAAATTTCTGGATATACACTGGTGTCCAGGATTAAAATTCGAAATTCATTTTGCAGGGAAAAGGAAGCCTGTAAGTGAAATGTAATGACATGTCCGTAACATATGCAAATTGACATGAGCATTTTAGTACCGGGGAGAAAGTTGAATACTAGGTACCATAAAGCTGGTCGATGTTCAAAGCGAGTCGCCTACTGAAATCTGACTGCTCGGTAGCATATATATATATATATATATATATATATATATATATAATATCTGATTATCATCTTGTGAAAAGCAAGCTCTACATGATGACCAGATTTCAAATGTTTGTCCAATATATGGAACAGGGAACGAGGGGTACTTAATACCTGTTTAATATCTGTGTTATTTGTAAAGGATTTATTCTCAAGCCATACGTTAGATCTATTTTATTTTATTTTTATTTTTATTTTTGCATGTGCTCTTCATATAACTTTCAATAAAGGACAAGTCACAGGTACACAGGTAACTAAATTATGTTTTATTGTAATATTTTACATACTTTTCCTAGGTATTGTATAGAATGGCAAATACTATTTCGGCAAATTGTGAAAAAGGATTTAATAAAAATATGCATGGGAACATGTAAGAAGTACAAAATGTAAGATACGGAGATTTTATACTGAAAGAGAAAAATACCAGTGCTGAACTACTTGTTGCTACACGGAAGACTGAAATGACATTTTGAATTGCAGTTAACTGCTCTTTTCATACAAAAGCACTTCAAATTCCGGCACCGGAAGTGTTTTGGCTCTCTCTCTTAAAGAGAGTTTGAAAGTCACGTGACTCGCATTTCAACATTTTACGTATTTTATGCTTTGCCGATTTGCATTTTAACATTCTATAGAGCAACTAGGAAATGTGTGAAAATCAAAGCGTTTCATACCCTGACCTACGTCCACTCTCAGCATTGTATAGAATGTGGATATGACAGCCTACAGCTGGCCGATGTATGCAAATGATCTGAAATTGAAGTAGGTCACGTGATGAGAGCGCGGGACGAAAAGGATGGAAACGACATATGAGCAAACAGCTGATACTGCCTACAGAAATCCTTTTTGAGAGTTGTTTTTCGTTTCAAAAGACACGTGTTGTTGAAGAGATGTCTATCCCACAAATCCGAAGTCCGTTTTTGCTTATGGACAATCGTGCGTGGGGATTCATTTTAGGCCTAAGTAAGGCTGGATGGTCGTAACGTGTATCTCCGCTGAAAGAAGCATAGATGCGTCGTCCACTGTGCGATGGATTTGGAGAAGATGGAAAGAAGAAGAGCTTGTGAATCGCCACAGTGGTACACGGCCATCCAGACGTACATCAGCACATGTTGATAGACACATTCGAAGGCATGCTGTAGTCGCCCCACAATTGTAGAATACATTGTATGTTCCAATATCAGCAATAACAGTTTCTCGTCGACTGGCTGAAAGCGGTTTGCATTCAAGCCGTCTTTTACGAATACTGTCACTAACTACATGACACAGACCTGTTCAGCTACGAGTCTCGGTTCTGTTTGTCGAATGATAGTCGCCGTGTGAGATTCAGAAGGCGAAGTGGGAAGATATTCAATACTGCTACGACTGCTGAACGCCATACTGCTCGACAACGCGGCATTATGGTTTGGGGTGCCGTCGGATTCGATATCCGGTCACCTCTGGTTTGTCCAGAGGCACAATGACGGCACGACGATATGTGGATGAGGGGATGCTGCCGATTGCACTTCCCTACTATAAGCGATTGCAAAATAATATTTTCCAGCAAGATAACGCTCGATCGCATACGACAACCATCCGCAGACAAGCCTTGTAATGTGTCCAGGTGCTTTCTTGGCTTCCGCTGTCTCCAGATCTCTCATCCATCGATCATGAATGGGACGTGATTGGCCGTCGTTTGACCACCCTGTCCCCGCTTCAAAGCTAGGACAACCTGTGAAGGATGGTTGAAGGCATATGGTCGAAAGCCCAGACAGTCCGACTCGTCCTGAGACATGAGCAGCAGATTTGACGGTCGGAAGGTATATGGTCATACATCCCTCATGAAACTATCCGCACGGTCATTGCATATGTTCTTCGAAGGGTTGCTGCTTCTATCTGCGCAAGAGCTGATCCTACTTCCTACTTATCACTCTGTCTATGCCATTGCTGTATTGCATGATCCTTCGTCACTTATTAGAATCACTTATTGAATTAGCATCACTTTTTTAAATACGCTATATATGTCTGTCTGTCCTTTATCATCACACTTTATTCGCTCTTTCATGGTGTTGCAGTTCTTGTATGGGGTAGTATATATATATTTGCATCCAATAAACTAAGATTGGCACAATTTTATAGTTTTACTGAAAGTGCCATAAATATCTTTATACCGGATTCTAACAATGTTTTTTAATTAGTAAGTAATTTAATTTTGTAATTACTTTTAAATGCAGCATACATATTGATTTTCACTTTCCCCGCTGCTATCTGCGGTAGAAGCAATTTTTTCCACAATCGACGCACTAATCCTGCCCAAGTCGTGATGAAAAAGCTTTACTCACGCCTTCTTATGCTTTTTTTTCATCTGGAGCAATATTTTTCAAACTTTTATCGCCACGAAACTTTTTTAAAATTCAATTTTAAGGCTGATCCCTAAAATTAGAGAACATCCAATGTGATCTAAGTAATACATTCAAATTTAAAGCATGTTTCTTTTTAATTAAGAAAATTGGCAGGGATCTATCACGTATCACGTCGCAAAAGCCCTGGGATACTGTCGTGGAAACGCGGGCTTTGGCTAAACATACTTGGAAAAAAACTAGTCTGAGGGAAACAGCTCAGGTTAGTAGAGCGTGTTTATTTTGAAGGTTTTCCAACTTTGCAAATTTAAATATTATCATATATTATTTTAATTTGATATTATATTATCATTATGTGTATTACATTCACATTTTATTTGAATTGGATGAACATTCGCTGAGATAGCAATAATTCAGAGATAACTTTTTTGTGACTTAAAGCATTTTCATATATTTGTATCGCGAGAATGATTTTAGTTCAAATCTGATTGTTTTATTTTAAAACAGACAATTTGAAAATTAACTGGTATTATCTGTATATGCGTTATTTAAGTAGTATCTGCTTATATGGAACTCCGGGTTGAGACTCTTGGACTACAACGTCGGGTAATTCATTCTAGTGTACTTTAAAAATGACAGTGAAATGATGAAGCACTATAATTATCCCTTTTCATTGGCATCATTTTTTATCGCCTGTGTGCATGCTATGTGCAAACCACGTGTTTTTTCATTATAAATAAAGAACGTTCTACAACCTGATAGTTGAAAAATGTCACCAATCCTACATCGTTTTCGAGATAGGAATTATAACGTTTTTAATTCACCGCTGGAATAGATGCAAACTTTCTTAATCGATAGAATATTATAATCGCTTTATTATTCATAGACTCTGCTTTTATAGCTTTAGAGTACTTCAATAGAAAGTGTAAGGAGTCCACAAAGACTTACGAGTTAACCCTGTATTCATTAGATATTTTTTATTTTAGTTAAGTTTTATAAACAAAGTGGTGGTATCCAAGTTTTGGATAGAATCTTTAACCAACATAGAATTTCCTTAAGTTTCAGATTTATTGACCTTGCAAGATTTGTCCGTTGATACCCCACATGATAAAGTTTGTATCGATATCTAAATGCGGGTCTTCGGATCGATATGAAAAGCCGTTGCTATGGCAACCAAATGCTGGAAGATTGACTATCTCCGGACGATTTATTATCCAGTGTCTACGCATCTCTTAAAGACAGTAGATTAACTCTTCAGCGATTCCTATCATTACAGAGCGGTATCTGCTTTTATATTATTAAACGTGAATACAAGTTTTGACATTAGTGGAAGTAGAGTTAAATGAGGAAAGGGATTTAGAAGAAACATTTTATGTGAAAATGCATAACTAATAGATGGAATTGTAATAAGTTATACGCCGTTTTGTTAAAATGTGAATTACAGGATATATTCAGAGTTTAATCTAATATTATAATAAGCGAAATTTTTAATGCACCATAGGTGGCTTTTTTTAATTCACGATAGGCGAAATTTTTAGCTTTCAATTTAGTCACATCCTTCTCAATCAGGCTATATCAAGTCGCATCCTTCTTAATTATAGTCTTACCAAAATGTGACCTAATCCATGGGATGAATTCATATTTTCATGCAATTTATATATAGGAAATATTTTGATGTATGTTCTATTACTCTGTAGCGAAATTTACAATGGAGGAAATAAAAAACGTGTTACCATCTGTCTATCTGTCTTGAACTCTAATAATTCTTAATAACTCTAATATTCTTGAGTTAATTAAGAAAAAGGTTCATGGATACAAAAATTACAATGTTATAGCTCATATATCTAATATTATATATTATAATTTTGCAGTTTCCTCTAAACGTTAAGCACGCTAAGGAAATTCTCAAGTAGCGAACGCATGCGTGGATGATTTTATTGGGTGAAACTTAGGGTTATCGTCGACGAGGATATATAAATATCAAAGGATATGTCTAATACTGATTCGACCATGAACAATATGAAAATTAAACATGGGGGGAAAACGACTTTGTAGCTTCCAGGGACTTAAATGCTCAAAGAAATATATTCATAGAGTGTTATGGTTGAATTTGAATTATATTTGCTTTGTTATGACACAATGATACGAAAACGGTTGTTTTTCCTTCAATGTGGACATGTCCTACTTAATTATATTCACATTCACTTATACTTTTGAGTAAACTAATCAAATGATATTTTATTTAATTGCTGAAGTTAGCTCATATAGATAGTATCTGGAACCTTTTGTTTTCATTACTTCTGGGTTAAATTCTTTCTTTGACCTAGTCTCAAACACTGTTAATTTTGTAGTAGTTGGATTGATGAAATTAATTTTTCTAACAGGTTACTTACGATTGTTATGTTTTTCCTAATTTATGCCTCACTTCTCTGTAATTTATCTTTCTTCCTTTAGAAGTGTTTAAGTATTTTTCCTCTCTCTACACTCTTTCAATTTTAAACAATAATTTAAATATTCATATAGATTTAAATATATAGAAACGACTAGTATCCGTAAATCGACGCATGTTATATTTCTATAATTTATAATATTCGTTTTTAACACTTTACAACAAAGTTGAAAAGTGTTTATGACTTTGTTCATTCTGTCTGTCTGTCTGTTAGCACGATAACTGCCGGAAAAATGACTTAATCAAAATGAAATTTTAGTATGTTGTTCAGACGCTCTGTAGAACCTATGGAAATATAAATGAATAATATCACCCAATTAGTTTTGGATTGAACCCGGGTTGAAAAAATGAAATACATTGAGCCCTATGGGACCTAATTTTTGAAACATTTTTAAGCGGATTTAAAATTCACAAATTGCTTCGAAAATTTTAGGTAATATTCAAATTGTTCCATAAAATATATAAAAAAAAATTCAGCGAAATATATTCAGTAGTTTTTTAAATAAAAATTAAAATAATAATTACACCTCTTATATGAAACGATCACGTGACTATGATATGAAAAGATCACATGACCCACTTCAAAATGATATATGGCATCCATCTTGTTTAAAAATCGTGATTTTTTAAGTTCTTTTTAATTCATATTGAGTGCTGTATTAGTCCTAAAACTACCTTATTTTTGCTTAAATTCTGTGCATCTACATACTGAAACAACGCAAATACAATATATTTGAGTTTAAATGATTATCCAAATTTGATTATTTCTACAACGAAGCCTATTTTTCACTTATGTAAAATGTAAACAGCAAAATATATAGAATGAGATGTATTAGAATTGCTGTACTTCTTTAACACAAAATAATTTAGCCCATGGAGTCTGCATGGCTGATATGAATGAAATATTAATTGATTTTATAAAGATGTGGCGCTTGAGCGTCGCCGGGCCCCGAACCAGGGACCTGATGCATTGTAGACCGACATTATAATCACTGAGCAAAAGCTAGCTCCCCCTCTGTTCTTATAATTCGGATACTGGCGCGTGTGGCATCTTTGATCAGATGTCTTTGCTGCCGCACACTCCCTCCGCTGATGAGGAAGGAAAGCCGGGAGGCGTGTCGCCTCGGCGTGACGAACAATCGTGGTCAACCAGGAAGGGAGTGTCAAGGCTTCTGACTCCGTGTGGTGCTGCCATCTCGTGCTGAGAGGTGAAGTCGTTGGAGAGGAAGGTTGCGTGTTTCAAACGTCCAGTCATCATTGTGGCGATTGAGCGTAGCCGGGTCCCGAACCAGGGACCCTTAGATTACAAGACCGACATTATAATCACTGAGCAAAAGCTAGCTCCTCCTCTGTCCTTATAATTCGGATACTGGCTCGTGTGGCATCTTTGATCAGATAGATGCCTTTGCTGGCGCAAAGAGAAGGACCATTTTTTTCGATGAAGTTTTAAGCATAGAATTTAATTACTTGTAGCTCCATGGTCTTAATTTTTAAATAAAATAAATTATTATAGTATTGTGAGGAATGAAATGAAAGGGAGAAAGTTATGAATGAAATGCTGTTTTTATAGAGATATCCGGGCGCGTTATGATAGTTTTAAAAATACTACCGTGGAATGTATCGCATTTTAGAGATATTTAAACCAGGCAATTTATATTTCAATGCCGTCATTTGAATGAAGTTTATTTTTTTCAATGAAGGTTTAAGTTTTCAAATATAATAAATTAATGTAGTATTGTAATAAGTTTTAAAATATTACCGAGGAATGTATTGCATTTTAGACTTTTTTAAATAAAATTGCATTGAAGTTGGAAAGTGTTTCATAATTAATGCTTTAAGCATGGCTGATCTTTCTTGTTAAATAAAATACTGTTACATGAAGAATGATTATTTTTGCAATACATTTTAAGATACACCTTTTTTTATGATTTATTTTCGATAAATGAAAATACTGATCGAAAAACTGAACATAAAAAAATCTTATGTGGACAGCACTTGACCTTCCCTGCAGACTCATATTCACATTCGCTTTATTTCATTAACAATTCATTAAATTGAGTTTAATTGCACTAAATAACATGCGTGATTAATTGAAATGACACTAAAATTTTCACTTTTAATTCAGCTAGCGTTTTCATTAGGTACCCGGACTTATTTTCCTAACCGGCGTAAGAAAAAGGTAAAAAATCTAAAATATCTCGAGAACGGCTAGTTCTTGACTAATGGAGTTGATCTTTATTCTTTCCATCGTCAAGTTACATGTAAAACAAGCATTTAATTGATATATTTGAGCATACGTAGTCTTTTACTTCAGATTTTGATGATTTTTGAGGGCCATTTCGCAAATAAGCAGATTATTATTTTCTGAATCGTACCAAAATCTACTCAACACCGGGGTAACCCGCAATCGACTTATTTACCAAATTTCGAGAAATTCGGTCCGTTAGTTTTTCAGCTAGAGTGGATACAGACAATTTTTGCTGGCAATTTCGTAGAAAAATACAAGTTTTTTTATTCCGAATCATACCAAAAACTAATCAACACAAGAGACATACACAAGTGACTTAACTACCAAATTTTATGAACTTCGGTCCATTTATTTTTGAGTTACAGTGGATACATACATTGCACTGACAAACACAGACAGACAGACAGACAGACACAGATACTGACATACACACACATACGTCAAGCTAAAATAATTTTTTTGTGTTTTAGAGGTCCCAAAACGTGTAGATCAGTCGAAAAGTTGAGTTGCGATTTTCGGTATGATTCCAATACTTTCCCTATACATTAACTTATGTTGCAGGGAAAGTAATAAAGTTAAATGTAGAAAATAAAATATAAATATAGAATGATTATTTTTGCAATACATTTCAAGATACACTTTTTATGATTTATTTTCGATATATGATAAAACTTAATATACAAGGCAAATTACATTTTATACTAGTGAATAAATTTGATTTTTATGAAGTCATCCATTCCAGATCAGTAAGATAAAATATATCAGGAATGACGTATGTTCTCATTTTGGGGTTTAATGTGTGTGAGCGACGTTTCTGTTGCTATGTCCCACTGCACCCTATTGATGGGAGAGTATATTTTTTGACCTCGTAAAAATACATTAATTTCCACGTAACATGCATTTATTGAGAATGGATCAATAACAAGTCATGCAATCAATATCATTCTTATGTATGTACACACTGTCAAGTCAGAAATCTGCACGTTTTCAATAGCGACTAATGAAAAATACAAATATACACAGGGATACACCCCAGATATTAATTAACACAGATGGAAAAAAAATGTGATATGGATGAGCCTCTTTGGTTGCTTAATGATTCATGCACACAAAAAATATCCACCTCAATAAGTAACAAAAAACGGTAGCATGTCATTTTTGTCTGATAATTAGAAGAAACATTATTCACTTTATAAAAAGAAAATAAGGTATTTTTTGTTTAATTTATTACCGGAAAACATGACCCAAATAAATATGTGTTTTTTAATTAATTAAAGGGCTGGATCAGAACGTAATTCTCAATTACTGAATTTTTTAGTAATATGTTTGGAATATTTATTCAAAGGTTAAAACTTCTTTAAAAATAAAAGGTATATTTTATGCTTTCATCATATTTTGTATAAGAAATTATAAGAGAAATTGTATGATAAGAGAACTGTATGATAATTTGTACGATAAGAGAAACTATAACATCATATAAAAATTGAGCTATTTAAAACGCACCGGTATTCCGGTTAATTATTAAACTGTTAATTATTAGAGGACTGAAAGAAGACGAAATTCTCAAGTACCGATGTTTAACCATTTCCAACATAGTTAAAAGTGTTTATTACTTCGTTAATTACGTCTGTCTGTCTTTCCATTCGCACGATAACTGCCGTAAAAATGACTTTATCAAAATGAAATTTTATGTATGTTGTGATGACGGTCTGTGAGATGTCTGAGAATAAAAAAGATTAATATTACCCAACTAGTTTTGAATTTAACCAGGGTCAAAAATAAGACATACATTGAATCCAATCGGATATAATATGTCAAACATTTTTTAAGCGGACTTAAAATTCACATATTGCTTCGATAATGTTAGGAAATATTCAAATTATTACATAAAATGTGTAAAAAAATATGTTAGGTAAATATGTTAATCAAATATGTTAGGTAATCTCTCTATATTAAAAACAAGAAAGATCAATCATTCATAAAGCATTGATTAAGAAACACTTTTCAACTTTAATGCAATTTTATTTAAACATCTCTAAAATGCGATACATTCCTCGGTAATATTTTTAACATTATCACACTACTACATTAATTTATTATACTTGAAACATAAAAATTCATCGAAAAAAAATTAACTTCATTCAAATGACGGCATTGAAATATAAATTGCCTGGTTTAAATATATCTAAAGTGCGATACATTCCTGGCTAGTATTTTTAAAATTAAAATTATCATAATAATACAAAAATTTATTATATTTGAAAACTTCATCGAAAACAAATGAAATTTAGTCAAATGACGTCATCGAAATATAACACGCCAGGCTCTCAATATAAGAGCAGCATTTCATTCATAAACATTTTTTCATTCATTTCATTCATCACAATACTATATTTTATTTTATTTAAAAACTTAAGACCATAGAGGTACATGTAATTAAACTCTAAGCTTAAAACTCCATCGAAAAAATCGTCCTTCTCTCTGTAAAATCAATTAATGTTTCATTCATATCAGCTATATTGCAGACTCCATGAGTTAAATAATTTTGCATTAAAGAAATGCAGCAATTATTTTACAACTCATTCTACATCTTTTGGTATTTACATTTTCCATATGTGAAAAGTAGGCTTCGTTGTAGAAATAATCGAAGTTGGATGATCATTTAAATTCAACTATATTGCAAATGCGCTGTTTCAATATGTAGATGCACAGAATTTAAGCAAAAATAAAGCGGTTTTAGGACGGATGCAACACTAAATATGAATTAAAAAGAACTTTAAACATCACGATTTTGACACAAAATGGATGTCATATTTTATTTTAAAGTGGGTCACGTGATCTCTCCATATAAAGGGTGAAATTATAATATATTAATTTTTATTTAAAAAACTACTAAATATATTTTGCTGATTTTTTTTTTACATATTTTATGGGATATATTGAATATTTCATAAAACTTTTGAAGAAATTTGTGAATTTTAAATCCGCTTAAAAATTGTTTGAAAAATTAGGTCCCATAGGGTTCAATGGTATTTCACTTTTTCTACCCGGGCTCAATCCAAAACTAATTGGGTCATATTATCTATTTATATTCCCATAGGTCCCACAGACCCTCTGAGCAACATACTAAAATTTTGTTTTGATAAACTCGTTTTTACGGCAGTTATCGTGCTAAAAGACAGACTGACAGACAGACACATAGACAGACATACAGACAGAATGAACAAAGTCATAAACACTTTACAACATAGAACTGTTGAAATAAACCGTTTTTAACACTTTACAACATAGTTGAAAGTGTTTATGACTTTGTTCATTCTGTCTGTCTGTCTATCCGTTAGCACGATACGTGTCTTAAAAATGGCTTTATCAAAATGTAATCAAAGTGAAATACATTGAATCCTATGGGACCTAATGTTTCAAACATTTTCAAGCGAATTTAAAATTCACAAATTGCTTCGAAAATTTTAGGAAATATTCAAATTATCCCATAAAATATATAAAAAAAAATTCAGTAAAATATGTTAGGTAGTTTTTTAAATAAAAATTATTTAATACAGGAAGAAAAACAAATTAAATTAAACTCTGGCCCTCGTTATATCCTCCAGAAAGGAAAAAGAGGTATATTATATAATGAATATCTTTCCGAGTGTTTAATTTTTTCATATATGAGAAACGTTTCATATTTTAAAATAAATATGGTAGATAACAATTTTTTTTTTAAATAAAATAAATTATTATAGTATTGTGATGAATTAAACGATTAGGAAAATGATTATGACTGAAATGCTGCTTTTATATAGACGTTATTTATATTTCGATGACGTCATTTGAATAAAGTTCATTTGTTTTCGATGAAGTTTTCAAATATAATAAATTATTGTAGTGTTATGATAATTTTAAAAATATTACCGAGGAATGTATCGCATTTTAGATATGTTTAAACCAGGCAATTTATATTTCAATGCCGTCATTTGAATGAAATTCATTTTCTTCGATGAAGGTTTTAAATATAATAAATTAATATAGTATTGTGATAATTTTAAAAATATTACCGAAGAATGTATCGCATTTGAGAGATGTTTGTGTAAAATTGCATTGAAGTTGGAAAGTCTTTCATAATCGATGCTTTATGCATGATTGATCTTTCATGTTGATATGTATTGTAGTTTAAGAAATATTTAATGCCAAATTCAATGACAAAATATTTGAGCTGCGAGTTCGCGTCCTGGATAGACTAACAATAGCAAGCCGAAGAAATTTTGCAGGCAGGTACCTACATGGGTGAATTTTTGCCGGACGGAGCCCCGTTTTTCTTAATTTCGATGTAGTTTTTGAGATATTTTACCTTTTATGCACTTCTAAAGTGAACTATTTTTTTCGTATCAGTACGTCTAACGATTTTTCTGTCTCGTACCGTAATCACTATAGCATACAAAAAAATTTGATGTGGGCAACACATGACTTTCCTTATATAATGCAATCAATTTGCTACTTTTACAGTTAAAAAAATGTTACTCTTATAGTAGATACTTATATTCTGTCCAAGATATTGAATTTTCTTCAATTAGTCGTCAATTTCATTGATTTAGCGTCATTTTTATCAATTTGGCGAGATTTTTGTTAATTTGGCAACAATTAAAAATGTAGCCAAGTTTGCGACATTCCGCCAAATGTTTCGCCAAAATCTCGCCAAGCGTTATGGACGGAGGAATAAGTTATTCTTACAGCAGATAAATGACTATTGGCGTTCAAATACAAAAGTATTACTCAACGTATCTATTTTCATGAATGTAACGAGCTAGTCTAGTTTGACTAAAATCTGTGAACATGGGGGAAAATAATATATATTTTTTATTTCTCGAATAAATAGAAAGTAGGCTGCTGAAATGTGTAAATGTATTATATATCCATCAGCTGTGATATTCTTATACTCACAGTATTTATAGTTTATGAGAAAAAGGAACATACAGTTTTCAAACTTAACATAGGACTAGATAGCATAGCATCTGTCCCAATATATAAGTCAATGGGAATTCAGTAAATTATATTTGAAATATACATTCAATAAACTTGCATAACTCTTTTCACGTATTCGGTTTATATGCTGGTATATCGTGCTAATTCCATCATTATAGTAATTCGACCGTTTTTAGAATACCAATATATGATAGATTAAGGAAGGTTTAATGTTCTCAAAGACTATAAGAAATCAGAATAAATTAGTAAAACTACAAACGATCAATCTATAATATTAAACCGTACCGCGTTTTTATGCATGTCATCACTATTGGGAAGCCCCTTCTCTGCCTAGAAGGTCGATATTTTTTAAACATAAATATCTACCCGAAGATGTTGTTGAAACTTTAAAACAAATCGAAACAATTGATAGATTCTTAGATAATTGCGAAATAATTATTTTCGCAATAATCTAATCTTTTTCATTCAATAAACTTGCATAACTCTTTTCACGTATTCGGTGTATATGCTGGTATATATATCGTAAGAGGGTTTAATGTTCTCAAAGACTATAATAAACCAGAATAAATTAGTAAAATTACAAACGATCTATCTATAATATTAAACCGTACCGCGTTTTTTTGCATGTCATCACTATTGGGAAGCCCCTTCTCTGCCTAGAAGGTCGATATTTTTTAAACATAAATATCTACCCGAAGATGTTGTTGAAACTTTAAAACAAATCGAAACAATTGATAGATTCTTAGATAATTGCGAAAAAATATTTTTTCTTATTGAAAACTACGGAGTAAATATGTTATCACTATTCTGAAGCCTCTACTCGGCTCGGCCTAGAAGGTCGCAATTTTTTTTAAAACGTATGTGTCAACCCTAAGACGCTATTGAAACTTTTAAAAATTTGAAAAAAAATTATCGATTTTTAAATATTTGTAAAAAACCTCATTTTCCCATACTCGGCATAGAGGATCGTAGTTTTTTTAAACGTTGGCATATTGGCCCCAAGATGATATTCAAAATTTTCAAAATTCGAAAAAATTAATAGATTTTAAATAGTACTGCTTTACTGTGAGCGATTCACAAATGACTAGGAATGGATCTTTGATTTCACCATACTTGTCATATGTGTCATTAGTACTTATCACATGTGTCATTAGTACTGATCATATGTGTCATTAATAACTGTCACGTGTTTTGGATTTCTACTGATATTTGGACTCCTATTTAAACAGTATATTACATGCATATTCGTTTTACCGATAGTGTATTTTATTTAAAAATCGCAATTTATAGCGTCTTCTTTAGGGCACCAGTAAAGAAAGAGTTAACCTAATTGAGTTACAAATCTATTAAAAATTCCTAAATTTGCCATTTTTTCCGAGATTTTTTATTATGAACTGTTAATATATTTCCACATCAAAAAATAAATTAATACATACATCGCTTGTTTTTATAATAGTTACTGCTATTAAAGAATAAAATGCAATCGATACAGTAGAAGTGTTTAGCTGACATTTTAGTTTTCTAATTGCAATAACAAAAAATCTGATGTGGGCAGCACATAACTTTCCTTAATATAATGCAATGAATTTACTCCTTTTGCAGTAAAAAAAAAATCTGATGTGGGCAACACATGACTTTTCTTATATAATGTAATGAATTTACTACTTTTACAGTAAAAAAATAGGTTTTTCTTATAGTAGATACTAATATTCATTCCATGATATTGAATTTTCGACAATTAGTCTTCATTTTCATTGATTTAGCGTCATTTTTATCCTTTTGGCGAAATTTTCGTTAATTTGGCAGCATTTCAAAAAGTCGCCAAGTTGGTGACATTCCGCCAAATTCGTCGCCAGAATCTCGCCAAGCGTTATGCACTAAGAAATAAGGCTATTCTTACAGCAGATAAATGACTATTGGTAAAACAAATACAAAAGTATTACTCAAAGTATCTTTTTTCATGAATGGTACGAGCTAGATCCACGAGAATGATGCCACCTAATTTATCGCATGGTATTGCATGTGAAAAGTGAACATGTTTCTCAATAAGAATTTTTATTTTTATTTTATATGACTTTTTGATAATAAAAAATGTACAATATCTCGCGAACGGTTCATGTTAGTGTTCTAAAATTTATGTCAATCGTTTTCTAATAAAAAAATTACATAAGAAATGTCTATTTGTATAACTTTATTAGTGGTTTTGATTTTTTGACGATTTTTTCAAAATTTCATTCGAAAATTTAGGGGGATTCTGAACATTCGATTGTGTAGAAAAACAATAGGCTTCCAGTGTTTACGGATTGTAATGTTTGTACCAAATTTGGTTCGAATCGGTCCATTCGTTCATCACTTATCGTCTCCACAGACTCACTGACGCACACACACACACACATACTTTCTCTCTCTCTCTCACACACACACACACACACACACACACACACACAGACATCACTTCAAAAATGTTTGACTCGTGATCAGGGATGCTTGAAACGTGATCTCCCGTCGAAAACTCGAATTCGAATTTTCGACCCCATCACAATACTTTCCTTATACATTATGTATATAAGGAATGAAATAAAACAGACTTTGAACAAATCATTTTTATTTTATTCCCCCTTCCTTAAAAGCTATATGTCTATTCTCATAAAGAAAGGCGATAATATATCGCATTACATATACTTTTGCCGTTGCAGAGCACATGCTATCTCTTCGTTGAGAATGTGCTGCAATCAGAGAAGTGCACTGCCATATCTTTGCAATAATGGATTGGCTGAACCTCAACGAAGTGAATTGGCTGGAATGGGCTTCTTGCCAATGTTCACGGCTGAGCGTTTGTCGTAATGCACGGAATTAATTGTCGAAGATTAGATTCAGTTGAAATTCTATCGACATTTGATGTGTTTTGTATATATTTGGTTTTATAGTGAGTAGATTTATAATAATTACTTACATATATTGTCGGGTTTGCAAGTGTTTTAGGTTCAAATTATACAGTCATTTTAAATCTTATTGTTTTTAAAAATAAAAGTGAAATATAATATGAAGTTTGGTTCCCATATGCAGAAATGGAAGAAATTTATAAATGGGCCTTCATATGGTGGCAAATAGTTTGTACATAAAATTTTTCGATGAAATTCTTAAGCATTTGTATACATTTATTTTGTGCCGTATAGTCAAACAACTTTATAGAAAATTCGAAAGTAACATCTATAAAACCTGAAATGGAAATCCGTGGTAAACCGCCCTATCTCCTCTGAGATTTGATATGGAAGCCATATCAGTCCTCATCTAAGATGTATCTATAGCCAATTCTCAGGAATAGACGTTTCAAGGAAAATGTAAAATGCTTAATTGGACGTCATATCTCTAGAACCCAAAGAGTAAATCTTTAGTTAGCTATTTACCCGTTGCCCTCCTCAGAATTTGATGTTGAATTCATATATGTCATAATCTAAGCTCTGTTTATATCTAATTCTGAAAACATAGACCTTTAGAGGAAAAACTTTAATCTGGAAGTAGAAAAGAACCAGAATAAAGCGAAAAACCTTAGTTAATCCCAGAACCTTGATGCCGAACCTATATCAGTCGCCATCTAAACATTTTCATTAGCCGATTGCGAGAAATAGATGTTTAAAGAAAATTGAAATAATTTAAATCCGATTTGGGAAAAGAACCGGAAGTGGAAATCCTTAATAAACTTACCAACGCCCTCTTAAATTTAATTCTGAAGTCTATCACTAAAAATATAAGTTCTATCTTTGGCCAATCCTAAGAAATAGATGTTACAAGGAAATATTTTGTATCAAAAGAGGGAAAATATCCTCAAGGGGAAATTCTTAGTAATCTCCAACTCCGTTTAATATTTGATGCTGAATCCACATCAGTCATCTTTTAACTGTATTTATATCCAATCCTGAAAAATAGATGTTTCAAGGAGAATGTAAATTGTAAAATCGAAACTGGTATTGTAAGAACTGAAATTAAAAATCCATAGTGAGGATCTTTACCATCTTTGAAATTTGATGCTGCATCCGTTTCAGTTATTATATGAACTCTAACCAATCTTGTGAATTAGATGCTTATATTAGAATTAGTGTAAAAGAATCAGAAGTATGGATCCCGGCAAAATAAACCTACTTCTTTACAATTTTAATGCGTTAAATTTTCATTAGTTATCATCTAAGCTATATCGCCACCGTATAGCTTGAAGTTTTGAAAATTTTTTAAAAAGATAATTATTTATAGCGAATATGATTCTTTTATAAAAGATTTAACAGAAAAACAAATGATGAAAGAAAAATGTTTAATATGATAGATTTATAAATTATAATATTTTACAAAAACAAGAGCTGGAATAATAAAATTTACCTCATTTTAATTTTAAAAAATCTAATGTGGGCAACGCATGACTTTCCTCATATAATGCAATGAATTTACTACTTTTACAGTTAAAAAAATGGTATTCTTATAGTAGATACTTATATTCCTTCCAAGATATTGAATTTTCTTCAATTAGTCGTCATTTTCATTGATTTAGCGTCATTTTTATCAATTTGGCGAGATTTTTGTTAATTTGGCAGCATTTAAAAATGTCGCCAAGTTGGCGACATCTCGCCAAATTCGTCGCCAAAATCTCGCCAAGCGTTATGGACGGAGAAATAAGTTATTCTTACAGCAGATAAATGACTATTTGCGTTCAAATACAAAAGTATTACTCAAAGTATCTTTTTTCATGAATAGAACGAGCTAGATCCACGAGAATGATGTCACCCAATTTATCGCATGGTTTTACATATGAAAAGTGAACATGTTTCTCAATAGGAAATTTTTTTTTATCTTATATAACTTTTTGATAATTTTTTTGAAAAATGTACAATATCTCGAGAACGGTTCATGTTAGCGTTCCAAAATTTATGTCAATCGTTTTCTAATAAAAAATTACATAATAAATGTGTATTTGCGTAACTTTGTTAGCGGTTTTGATTTTTTGACAATTTTTTCAAAATTTCACTCGAAAATTTAGGGGGGTTCTGGACATTCGATTTAGTATAAAAGCAATTGGCTTCCAGTGTTTATGGATTGTGATTTTTGTACCAAATTTCGCTCAAATCGGTCCATTCGTTCGTCAGTTATCGTCTCCACAGACTAACTGACGCACACACACACACACACAGACATCACTTCAAAAATGTTTGATTCGTGATCAGGGATGCTTGAAACGTGCTCTCCCGTCGAAAACTCGAATTCGAATTTTCGACCCCGTCACAATTCTTTCCTTATACATTATGTGTATAAGGAAAGTAATTATATGAATAATTTAAAAATAATAAATTGTGTACCAAATGCAAAAGATACAACGTCATTTTCATCTTGATAATAATTCTGAAACAAGTTGAACTAAGCACTATGTAATATGAGTGTACGAAAACATTGAGTGGAGATTAATAATTCATATACTTTATTATTATATTATTTTATATATGATTTAATTATTTTTAAATAATTAATATCCATCTAAATTGAGCATTATTATATACATAAAATTTCTGGATTAAAATTTACTGCTAGTTTTCTCTACCAATTTTTAAAAATAATTGCATAAATTGCATATATATGGAAAACATGTACATAAATGATTATATCCAAATTAGTAGAACATATATCTTAAGCTAGACCTTGGGGTTACAATTTCTGATTCACTAGGACGCGTCCAATCGGAGGAGGAGACCAATCTAGATGACTTAGTCGAACTGCTGCTAGCTCTAGAGGTGAGCGTCCTTTCCGGCTGGAGACCGTTCAAGATGATGTTGAAATTATTCGACAATATTACATATTCATTAGAGTCGAGCGTCTTGTTCGGATGGAGACCAACTTAGTTGATGTTGGAGTTCAATGAACACCTGATTCACTAGGTCAGCGTCCAGATGGATGGGAGACCAATCTAGATGTTGTGCAATGGTTGTTGCAGGCTTTTCGGTGTAGGAATGGATTTCTAAAGAATTTGGGTGGAATATTTTTGTTTACTGCAATTGGCTCCATTACACTTTCTTTACCCTACATATTGTGTCGAAAAATTTACGAATGAAGTTAAATATTCGAATTCATTTCTAAAATGGAATTGCAAGTTTCTTCAAAGTTTCCTTAATTGAGAAAATTGATTGATTATTAATTAGAAATTCTTGTGGTCTTTATTTTAAAGGCATATATTACTTTACCTTTTTAGTGAGACCTAAATTAGAATACGCTTAATTATTCTGGTATCCTAGGTTATGCCTTTTACAGTCAGTTTTATAGAAAATTCCAATCTAAATTTTAACATTACTTATTTATTCCAGTCAACACCTATTGTTCAAATGATTTTTCTAGTGCAGTGGAATAACTTTTGGTAATCTGTAATTAAAATTTAGAAAAAAAAAATGTAATTGTTTTTAACAATCTCATTGATTGTTTACAGATCTTGAATATTATATCTCTTAGACTTGAAAATTGGCATGAGACATATATCGATAGTCTTAGAAAAAAAAATTGACGGTTAAACGTGACAAGTAATTTTGCTGTTACTAAATTTTGTGACTTGTTTAATATTAGCTGAAGTGATCTGGATATTTTTTATGTCTATTTGTGATTTTAAATGATTGATTGTACCTAGATTGATTTATCTGTTTGATACAAGTTGATTCCTTACTCTCGTTTGCCAATTTATTGTGATGACAATGTATTTTAAAGTTTTATTTGTGTATATCTTGCGTCTTTTTATTGAGTTAGTTACATGTTTTGTGCTTATGTGTATGTCAGAATAATTGGGCTTTTATTTAATCTGTACTGTGCACTTTAAATTAAAATGAAATACAATCTATATAAATTGAACATCTGTCTGTCTGTCTGCCTGTTTGTCCCATCATCACGGGAGAACGACTGAACCAAATTTGATAAAATTTTGTGGGTAATCTGAAAATAGCCTCACTTAAAATTTAGCCCATATTTAGAGTTTCTACGACCAGTGGTTCTCGAGATATTAGTAAAAAAAACAAAACTTTTGTTTGTCTCATCATCACGAGAGAACGGCTGAACCGCATTTAATGAAATTTTGTGGATAGCCTTGAAATAACTCCTCATAAATTTAATCCAAGTTTCGAGTTTCCAAGACCAAGGGTTGTCGAGATATTAATGAAAAACGAAACTTTTGTCTAGGAGTTCTACTCTCTAACTCCGTGGTTTATTCAAACGAAAAGTTGAAAATCATTTGAAAGTGAGTTAAAACTTTATCTATGGGTTTGGTGGGAGATTTTTTGCGCTAATTAGACACTTTTTGGAAACATGAATTGTTTGAAACATGAATTTAAATGGAAAAACTATCTCCATGGTTTATTTTTCTCTAGCTTTTACTCAACAATGAAAAGTATAAAGAAATCAAAATGGTTATTTAATTTCGCTGTTTATGAGGAAGATTCTATCTTATATCATGTTGCTCACAAACGCAATTAAATTAAATCTGTCTGTTAATTTTAATTATTAATTTTTCGATTTGAATAATAAAAAATCTGATGTGGGTAATAGATGACTTTCCTTATATAATGTAATAAATTTACTACTTTTACAGTAAAAAAAAATAGATTATTCGTATTGTAGATATTTATGTTATTTCCAAGATAATGAATTTTCGTCAATGAGTCATTTTCATTGATTTAGCGTCATTTTTATCCATTTGGCGAGAGTTTCGTGTACTTGGCAACATTTAAAAAAATCGCCAAGTTGGCGACATTCGACCAAATTCGTCACCAAAAAATCTCGCCAAGCATTATGGACGGAGAAATAAGTTATTCTTACAGCAGATAAATGACTATTGGCCTTCAATACAAAAATATTAGTCAAAGTATCTTTTTTCATGAATGGAACGAGCTAAATTACCGAAAATGATGCCACCAAATTTATCGCATGATATTGCATATGAAAAGTGAACATGTTTCTCAATATGAATTTCTTTATAATTATTATTTTATATGATTATTTGATAATTTTTTTGAAAAATGTACAATATCTCGAGTACGGTGCAAGCGTTCTAAAATTTATGTCAATCGTTTTCTAATGAAAAATTACATAAGAAATGTCTATTTGCGTAACTTTATTAGAGGTTTTGATTTTTTGACGATTTTTTCAAAATTTCACTTGAAAATTTAGGGGGATTTTGAACATTCGATTGCGTATAAAAACAATAGGCTTCCAGTGTTTACGGATTGTAAATTTTGTACCAAATTTCATTCAAATCAGTCCATTCATTCGTCAGTTATTGTCTCCACAGACTCACTGACACACACACACGCATACACGCACACCACTTCAACAGTGTTCGATTCGTGATCAGGGATGCTTGAAACGTGTTCTCCCTTCAAAAACTCGAATTCGAATTTTCGACCCCGTCACAATACTTTCCTTATTCATTATTGCATATAAGGAAAGTAACCAGTAATACAACTAAACACTCACACTCATTGTCTTTCAATACTATGTAAACTGAGGTTTGAATTTTTTAGGATGATAATACAGTCCCAAAACTGAGTGACACATTTGAAAAATGCATTAAAAAAACACAGGTGATAGAAATGTAACATTTGCTGCATTGTACTTGGGAAACCAGGGAATTATATTTAACCAATTTTCAAAATTCGTTGCAAAGGTCATCAACAGTTGGCGCTGTGGTTGTGTGAGAGCTGCAGGGAAACGCATACTATCATATCACCATCCTGTACTTTGCTCACCATTCTGCTAGCGTGTGCTTCTCAAAGGTTTCAAGTTGCTGTTGGTTTATTTGTTGAAAATGGGAATTCGTTGGAACTGAGGATATTTCTCGACCGGACCATTCCGGCTGAAATGTTTGCACAGGTGTCTGCGAATTTTGTTCCCAGACTGCGCCATGTTGTTGCTGCAAATGGTGGTTATTTTGAAAATATCATTTTGTAGTTTTTGCAACATGGTCATACCGTTTATTAGGTTTTCCCATTCGGCAGCGCCATCTGTTGGTGACCTTTGTAACAAATTTTGAAAATTGGTAGTATAAAATTCCCTGGTTTACCAGGTACAATGCAGCAAGCGCTACATTTCTATCACCTTCTGTTTTTTTAAATGCATTTTTCAAATGTGTCAGTCATTTTTGGGACAACCTGTATATATTATTACAATGTAAAGAATAGCATTAATAGCAACACATTATAAACATAAGTATGCACCACCAATTAAATATCAATATGCATCATATTTTTTAAATTAAGGCGCAACACTTATTAAAAAATCTGTTGCGGGCAGTGCATGACTTTTTCTACACACTTAAATTCATTTTCTCTTTATTTCTTTAATACTTCTTTACACTCAGTTTGCTTGCACAAATAAACACGCATAATTATTTGAAATTACACTGGATTTGAAATTTTAATTCAATTTCCGTTATCATTTATTGCCTGTACGTATTTTCAAAGGCGGCGTAGCCAAAACGCGAAAGAATAAACATATCTCGAAAACGGGTAGTTCTAAAGTTATGTGCCGGAACCTATTCTTTTCATCATCAAAAATTACGTATAAAACATACATTTAATTGATAAATTTGAGAATACGTAATCTTTAATTTTAGATATTGATGATTTTTGATGGGCCATTTTGCATTAAAAAAAACAAGTTATAGTTTTTTCAAATCGTACCAAAATCAGCACTAGGGTCACCCACCAGTGACTTAACTATACAATTTTATAAAATGTTGTTCATTAAGTTTTGAGTTAGAGTGGATACAAACACTGTACAGACAGACACACAAACACACACACAGACATTACGCTAAAATAGTTTTTCCGTGTCCTAGAGATCATAAAACGTGTAGGTTCGTTGAAAATTCGACTTGTGATTTTCGACATGATTCCAATATTTTCCCTATATATTACCATATATTACAAGCAGCGACTTTCAAAATTTAAGTGCACCGCATTAATTAGAATTATGTCCACAACCCAGGCTTTTTAACGTTTTCCAACATAGTTGTAAAGTGTTTATGGCTTTGTTCATTCTGTCTGCCTGTCTGTCTGTTCGCACTGTAACTGCCGTAAAAATGAGTCAAATCAAAATGCAATTTCAGTATGTTGTTGATACGATCTATGAGACCTATTGGTATGTAAAAGTATAACATTACTCAATTAGTCTTGTATTTTACCAGATTCAAAAAATGAAATACATTAAACCCCATGGGGCTTAATTTTTCAAACATTTCTTAAGCGAAGCTAAAATTCGCATATTGTTTTGGAAATGTTAGGAAATACTGAAATTATCACGTAAAATGTGTAAAAAAAAATCCCATCCAAATATGTTAAGTAGTATTTTAAATAAAAATTGAGTTAATAATTACATGAAAATTGAAATAGAATTGAATTGAGTAGTTTTGTAAATAAATTATTGAAATAATAATAACAATCCATGCTACATGAAGATGTCACTTGACTCAATATAAAATATGCATTCATTTTTTTTGTCTTAGTGAAAATCCTGAATTTTATGGAAAACTTATATTAATATTTAGTGTTGCATCCGCCTTAATACCGCTTTATTTTTTCATACTACCTCTGTACCTAAATTCTGTGCCTACGCAATTAAAATATTTCTTTTATTTAAAATGATCACTAAATTTTGATTATTTCTACAACGAAGCCTAATTTAAACCTATGCTTAATGAACAGATCAAGCGATTGTTAGATGAGTTGTATAATAATTGCTGATTTTTAACGCAAAATTATTTACCTCTGGAGTTTGGAATAAAGTTCATATGAATGAAATATTCATTGATTTTACATAGAGAAACAGACGATTTCATAGAATTGAGTTTTTCGATGAAGTGTTAAGCTTAGAATTAAAATATTTTTACCTCCATGGTTTTAAATTTGTAAGTAAAAATATTGTGGAATTTTAATGAATAAAAAGAATGGAATAAAAGTGTATGAATTAAATATTTACTGCTTTATTCATTGATTTTACATAGAGAGGCAGATGATTTTATAGCATTGCTGTTTTCCTTTGAGGAAGTTAAGTTTCCAAGTAAAATAAATTATAGTAGTACTGTGATAATTTAAAGAACATCACAGCTGAATATATCGCGTTTTAGAGATGATTACATCAAATTATATTTCAGTTGGAAGTCTTTCCAAATCAATGATTTAAATTTCTTGTTTGACTATATAAACTTGCCTATTACCACTTGGCATGATAAAGCTGACTGCCAGTCTCCTCTTAGGTCAAACGTCATATAGCAAGTGTGAGTCAAAAAACAGGGGGTCAAAAAAATTGTGTATCAGTCAAATAACTCAAGAAGTAATATAGCTACCATGTACTTTTTTTTTTCCATGCAATATATGATAATATATAAGGAAAGTATTGGAATCGTCTCTAAATTCGTAACTCGAGGTTTCAATGGATCTCGAGCATTCCCAAACACGAAAAAACGATTTTTAGTGTGAAGTTAGTGTGCCTGCCTATGTATTTGTCTGCACATTGTATGTATCCACTCTAGTTGAAAAATAAATCTAATTTGAGAAGCACACGATTTTCGCTACAGATTCAACTTCATTTTCTGTTAATAATTCAGTTTAATTGCATAAATTAACAAGCATAATTATTTCAAATTACATTGAATTTGTAATTTCATTTAAGTTAATGGTTTCATTCGGAAACTGGCATTTTTAAAGGCGATGTGGCAAAACTGCTGTAAAGCTCAAATATCTCGATAACTGCCCGTTCTAGAGTAATGAGGTTTGTCTTATTCCTTCCGCAGTTAAAAATTACTTCTAAGAAGCATTTAATTGATACATTTGACCATGTGTAGTCCTTTATTTTAGATTTTGACAATTTTTAGGGCCGTTTCGTAAACAGAGCCAGGTTCTTTTATTCCGAATCGTGCCAACATTTAATCAGCGTCAGATAATCCCAGAAGTGACTTACAAAACTTTGACATTTTTGTTAATTAGATTTTGAGTCAGAGTGGATGCAGGAATTGCTCAGAAAATCACACACACACAACTGTCACATTTAACCTTCGGATGACCAAGTGGGGTCACTTTAAGACCCCAACGCCATTTTCCGCCGAATATTTAATTAAAAAAATAATTGTAGTGTTTTCAGTTTTTTTATAGCTGATTTTACACTATTTTGTTACGAATTCAAATGTTATCGCTTCCCCCATGAAAATAATAAATACATAAAAAATTACATTTTGATTGTCGTTAATGTTTTAAAACTACATTGATGGCATTCCTTAACCACAATACTTCAATCGAGTGATTAGCTTTCTGCCTCTTCAGAAAAGTGTAAAGAATTGTCAAGGAAAGTTTGGCAGAAGTTGTAAAGAATTGTCAAGGCTATTGCAAAAGAATTACTAGAAAAGGAAAAAACAATCACTGGCACTATGGAACTGAACCGAAAAGACGTTCCTGTGGAATTTCGTCGATATAGAAAACATGTAGTGCACTCAAGTGATGCTGTATTTTCTAAAGAGACTATGATGGTGTTATATGTGCCTAAGCGTAACAGAGCAGTAGAGCCGATCCGGTGGTAGAGCGGTCAGGGGCGTGCGTTTCCGTCTGATCGCTGGATTGCCGGGTTGCGAGTTCGAATCCCGCAAGCGGGAATGGATGTTGTCAAGTCGAGGCCAAGTCAGACTTCCGCCCTTCGGGGAGCCTCTATAAAATTGAATCGGCAAATATCCTCCCCTTCGTCATGGGATACCCTGTGGGGGAGGTTTTGTGGATGTGGTGCATAGGCGTTCCTTCACCAAGGGCAATTAGTAACGAACGAACGAAGAGCAGTAGTCATGCTATCAACCCAGCATTTTTACTTGCATTTATCAGACAAAAATGATCACTTCAAACCCCAGGTGATACTTGACTATAATCATTGCAAAGAGAGTGTGGGTAGCTTGGATTGAATGGTGGGTGAGTATTCATGTTCGCGTAATACTAAACGAGGGACACTAGTCTTATTTTTTCATATAGTTCATATAACAACAACCAACGTATTTATTGTGTTTACACGATCATTTGAAAACTATGAGAAAGGTAAATCTGTTCGAAGGAGTCTATTTCTTCAAGGTTTAGGAATTGCCTTAGTAAAACCAGTTATAGCTACCCGACAAACTGAGCGACTATCAAACCATATCACACAAAGCATTAGGTTGATCTTGGAAAATGTAGAAGACCATGTAGAAAGTCGTGATGAAACAGTACCTTCTGCCAAGCGTAGTCGGTGCGTTGTGATTACTAGAACACTCGACAAAAATCTACCAAGGAATGTGGCAAGTGCAATTGGTTCGTTTGCAAAAAACATGTCAATATCATAACAACAGTATGTCATGAGTGAAATAATCAAAATGATTAATTAAGTTAACTTGAACATTTTGTATTCGAATTCCTAATCCTAATGTGAATTAATCATCATTTTATTTTTGAAGTATTTAGTTGCAACTATATTGCATTTTCTATTTTTTTTCTGCAACTCTTATATATATTATTAAATAAATATTATATATATTATTATATATATTATTAAATATATTATATATATTATTATATATATTATTAAATAAATTAAGAAGCTAAGTTTTGGGTTTTATTTGATATGGTAAATAACTGTTTTTAAAATTGGGGTCACTGAGTGACCCCACGTGGCCTTTCATGTTTCAAATTTCCACCTGGTCTTCCGAAGGTTAAAAATAGTCTTTTTGCGTAATAGATGTCCCAAAATGTATAGCCGCGACGAAAATTCGAGCTGCGATTTTTGACACGATTCCATTATTTTCTTTATATATTAACATGAACTGTAGGGAAAGTATAACACAGGCACACACACACACGTGTGTGTGTGTGTGTGTGAAAGCCCCAGGCCGTCCGGCTGTGTGTGTGTGTGTTGAAGACCCAGACCGTCCGACTCGTCCAGAGGACTTAGAGCAACTGTTTGGACGGCCGGGTGTGTGTGTGTGTGTAAAATTTCACTTTATCGGTGGCATAAAGTGAAATTTTACACACACACACACACCCGGCCGTCCAAACAGTTGCTCTAAGTCCTCTGGACGAGTCGGACGGTCTGGGTCTTCAACACACACACACACGGGGCGCGGTAGCCCATTGGTTAGCGCGCTGGAGTTGCACTCGATAGGCCCAGGTTCGATTCCAACCGCTGCCAAAACTGCCGCCGTGTTCACGCGGAGTATGATCACGTTAAACATGTGGGTCCGTAAGTCCTTCCGAGAGGTTGGTGGTAGGGGAAAGAGGGTACTGTCCCTGTGGATGCCTCCCCCACTGGGTTCCGGTCCAAATTGGGTTCCATTTGGCCGGGTGTGTGTGTGTGTTGAAGTGTTGAAGACCCAGACCGTCCGGCTCGTCAACAAGGACTTGAGCAACTATTTGGACGGCCGTGAAGGAAGATAGCGGAAGCTAACTAACATGGCCCTCGTCCAACGATCCACCCAACACCAAACAGGGCCCCACGAGCGGCCCGGATCGGGCGCCGAAACAGGGCAAAGTTTATTAAAGAATTTCTAGATATTTACAAATTAGGTATATACAAAATTCCACCGCTTACTGCATAAAATTTTCAGGTGGAGGTGACCAAACAGTAGATAGTGAAAAATCCTACAAATCCTACAATTTAACATACTAGGTGCTTACATTTTCCACCACTTAAGATATATAATTTTCAGGTGGCGTGTGCACGATAACGAGAAATATTAAATATTAAAGGGGGAAAACCCTCTTACACTGTTAAACATTGTGTAATACCAAGACAACAGCAACATAACATAACATAACAAAACAATACTCAAACAGGAACAAAACAAACAAAAAGGCGACACCTCAACAAAAGCACAAAAGACGGGAGTCCAACGACCAGAGGAAAGAAATTAAGAGCAGGAGGCTAGCAGGCCAATCAGGTAATTTCATTGGAGATTTTTCTCGCTATGAGAACACAGTTTTTTATCTTATTTACAGAATTTACATTGGAGCAGACACTCGAGAACCAGGCCGCCGAATTTGCAAGGGTAGGCTTTGAAAGGTGAAAAGCTTTAGTGCGAGGGCAGGCAAAAACGTAGTGGTCGGCATCGCCGAATGATCCACAGGGGCAGCAAGAGGTAGATTTGTGCTTAAAAAAGTGTAAATAGTCTAGGAATGGGCCGTGGCCCGTTAAAAAGTAGATTAAATATTTATTGGTTATGTGGGAGTTAATGTTTACCTTGGGGAGAAAATTAAAAATTCTGGCAGGGTCATGGGTTCTAGGAGATATGTAATTTTCAAGATAAGATTGCCAAGCGTTAATAATGTCTAGTTTACAATGTTTTTTAAGGAGGGAAAAGGGGAAGGGAATTATCGAAGGGTCTCCAGAGATTGTGGCTTGTTTAGCAAATTTGTCGGCTACCTCGTTACCCGAGATGTCCGAATGGGCCTTGACCCAGCAAAGATTAAATAAATTTTTGTTTGAATTTGCGTTAATTTTAATTTTGGAAAGGAAATCAGATTTATTTCTAATAGAATTTAAGGCCGAAATTGAAGATTGACTATCCGAAAATATATTAGATTTTGAATTGTTGGATGATGCCCATTTTATAGCAAAGTCGATAGCAGCTATTTCTGCTTGAAAAACGGTGTTCCCATAGTCGAGTTTAAAAGTGAAAGTGTTTACCAGGGTGTCTTTGTTGTAAATACAAATTGCATAACCAGTTTTTCCGTCGATGGAGGAACCATCAGGGTGTGTGTGTGTGTGTAAAATTTCACTTTATCGGTGGCATATTTTTCTACCAATGAGACAAACTTATGCCAAGAAATATTCTGAATTCTTTGCGAAAAATATTTTAGTTCCATATCTGCAATCGGAATTTTATTCGGTTCAGTGAAAGAGTACAATAAAGTAAAAATTGATTTGAAGAAGAAGTGGAACCTTCTTTCTTGTTCTGTGACAAGTTTCAAATGACTCGGTCGAATCTTTTTTCGAATGAGAACGGAATTGGATACTCAGCAGTCTCCGCATTATTTTCGTCGATATGTCAGAAGATTCCTACCGAAATAACTATTTTTATTCAATGGTAGTCATATTACGAGATATAGAAGAGAAAGAATCTAACTATACTGAAATGTTTATATGGATAAACAATTATATAATATTATCCCTATATATATATATAACTATTGATATTCGTAAATATTATTAGTTTTTATGCGGATGGATACTAGTTAGAAAAATATTTGTTTTATTATGTATTGTATGCCAAATCGCGACAGTTTGCAAGGCAAAACACTGGAATCAGATAGAGGATGAATTATTTGTTCGACAGTTGAAGAAGTTATTTATGCAAAATAAATATTTTATGATTCTGCCATCATATGCAGTTTTGGTATTGGCCTGTATAAATTTATTTTGATTCCCTCCAAGGTCTAAATTCATATATTTTCCTTTACTGGGACGTACATTTTAAAATACGTATATCTGAACAACTAAAAGTTACCCATGCTAAACGTTCAACCCGCAACTTCTATCCCAACTAAATATTTATAGATGTAAAGGAAATATCACAAATATTTCGGCGAATTGTTGACTCTGAAGACTGAGGAAAGTACCCTAATGGTACCCAATAAAAATCCGGATGAACCTAAACAAGAAAGATCAATCATGCTTAAAGCATTGATTATGAAACACTTTCCAACTTCAATGCAATTTTATTTAAAAAAGTCGAAAATGCAATACATTCCTCGGTAATATTTTAAAACTTATCACAATACTACATTGATTTATTATATTTGAAAACTTAAACCTTCATTGAAAAAAATGAACTTCATTCAAATGACGGCATTGAAATATAAATTGCGTGGTTTAAATATCTCTAAAATGCAATACATTCCACGGTAATATTTTTAAATCTATCATAATACTACGATAATTTATTATATTTGAAAACTTCATTGAAAACAACTGAAATTAATTCAAATGACGTCATAGAAAAAATAACACGCCTGGATATCTCTATAAAAGCAGGATTTCATTCATAACTTTCTCCATTTCATTCGTCACAATACTATAATAATTTATTTTATTTAAAAATTAAGACCATGGAGCTACAATTCATAAACTTTATGCTTAAAACTTCATCGAAAAAAATCGTCCTTCTGTTTATAAAATCAATTAATATTTCATTCATATCAGCCATGCAGACTCCATGGACTGAATTATTTTGTGTTAAAGAAATACAGCAATTCTAATACAACTCATTCTACATATTTTGCTGTTTACATTTTACATAGGTGAAAAATAGGCTTAATTGTAGAAATAATCAAATTTGAATGAGAATTTAAACTCAAATATATTGTCATTGTGTTGTTTTAGTATGTAGATGCACAGAATTTAAGCAGAAATAAAGTAGTTTTAGGATGGATACAACATTCAATATGAATTAAAAAGAACTTTAAAAAATCACGAATTTGAAACAAGATGGATGCCATATATCATTTTGAAGTGGGTCATGTGATCGTTTCATATCATGGTCACGTGATCGTTTCATATAAGATGTGTAATTATTATTTTAATTTTTATTTAAAAAACTACTGGATATATTTAGCTGAATTTTTTTTTATATATTTTATGGAACAATTTGACTATTACCTAAAATTTTCGAAGCAATTTGTGAATTTTAAATCCGCTTAAAAAATGTTAGAAAAATTAGGTCCCATAGGGCTCAATGTATTTCATTTTTTCAACCCGGGTTCAATCCAAAACTAATTGTGTGATATTATTCATTTATATTCCCATAGGTCCTACAGACCGTCTGAACAACATACTAAAATTTCATTTTGATTAAGTCATTTTTACGGCAGTTATCGTGCTAACGGACAGACAGACAGACAGACAGAATGAACAAAGTCATAAACACTTTTCAACTTTGTTGTAAAGTGTTAAAAACTACAGATTAATATATTTTGGCATTGTGAAAAACGTTGCACATCTTAGAGATTTTACATAACTCAGTCTCTCAAAAAACATTAGACTGTTTATGTTACTTAATAAGCATGCCAGAAATTCCTTTATTTCGCAAGAATTTTTTTTAAAGATATCGAGCCCCCACTAGAATATAAAACATTCTAATTTCCCCAAGAACTTCTGGCAATATTTTTCGACCAATGTCGTTCATATTTCTTTTAATTAAATATAACGAAGATTCATATTCAACTCATTTTTGACAATCTTACAACATTCTTGAGGGTGCGGTAGCCCTGTGGTTAGCGCGCGGGAGTTGCACTCGGTGGGCCCGGGTTCGATTCGAGCCGCCGCCCAAACTGCCGCGTGTTCACGCGGAGTACGATCACGTCACATGTGGGTCCGTAAGTCCTTCCGAGAGGTTGGTGGTAGGGGAAGGAGGGTACGGTCCCTGTGGATGCCTCCCCCACTGGGTTCCGGTCTAAATTGGGTGGCACTTCCCGGCGGTTCAAACAGATACCTTACACCTTTCTGGTAGGTCGGACGATCTGGGTCGAAGAAGAAGAACATATATCTCTTAGAAACGAATGAAAAATTTTGGCAGGCCATTCACAAAAATGTCGGTTCAAATTTTCGAGAGTCCGCCAACTTTTAACAGATTAAAATGTTCTACTGGGCTAAAGTGTGTACTAAATATCAGATCTGTAGCACGTTGGAAAGTATTTTAAAAATACCATAAAAAAGATGAAACGGACTATAAACGGTTATAACAAATTCAAAATAAGATTTTAATAAAAATGGGTCCCATATGCAGCTTCACTTTTATATATAAATAAAAAAGAAAATATTTAACACGTAATACTGCTCATGACGAGTTATGGATAAAATGTTTTACTCTTTTTATATTTGCTTGTCATCTTCTGTCTAGAAGAGTTATGCTTGTGTCGTATCGCCTCTATGTTCGATTCGGCAGTTTGTGAAAACGCGGCTTGAAAAACTCTTTTTTTCATCGCCTGCATTGTGTTAAGCCTTGTCTAGATTGCCTTATATGTAAAAGTCTGGTTTTGTTTTGAAATGCGAATTTGATGTTTCTGCTGTTCTTTTTCTTGGCGCCCGCTCCGTCTGTGTGTGACGTGTGATTCGAAAGCGAACTTTTTGGAGTTTTTGTCAGCCAATGGGAGAGCGGCTTGGCTGTCGTTGCGAGAGTGCCGCCTTGTCCAGGGGCTTTTGGATGGTTGGATTTAATTAAGATTAGATGTGTGTTACCCGGTGAAGGAGAGAAGAACAAATTGTAGGGCCTGTGGCTCCTATACTGCTGGAGATTATTGATTTTCTTAAAACCTGATCCTGGAAGATACCAGAGGAAGAATCTTTCCGGGTCCGGCAAAATTTTCAAAATTTAATATCTATTCTTCTATTTTAGGAAATTGATCCTGGATCGACCGAAGTCAGAATTGCTTGGGTGTGATAACTGACGAAAGGTTTGATCTTACCGTTCGGAAAAATCTTTTGGACATGCCTTGCTGAGAAATTCACCCAGAAAGTTTAATTGCAATTTAACTGATGTTTTCCGGATTTAAAGCGGTTTGGCGTGAAGCAGAAACTTTGAGGTAAAGCTTTTAAAATCGAAAGCTATAATTCAGGAACAATGAGTCAGGAACAAGTAGCATTTCACAACTTCTGATAATTTGAATAAATAACTGATTACATAACTTCATTGATTAAAATATGAATATTAAATGGAATCCATTTAGAGTTGAACATATAATAATAGATCTGAATAATTGACTAATTAAATAAGGATTCATATGTGATTATTGTTAATGATGTTTGCAGAAAAATTTAATGACATAAATAAGATGTTCTCAGATAATATAATTAGAGAGAATTACTGTGGTATATAAATTTTATAAGATCTATGTTGAATTCTGAAAGAGATAAAATTTGATATGATTGTAGTATACTTTAAATATATGGAATATAATTCCATTTTAAATAATTTGCACTTTAATAAATATGAGTGTTAAATTTAATTGTGTTGTTTTCTTGCACACCCTGTTTCTTGTCGTTACTTCTACCCATCTGTGGACTGATATATTCAGACCGTAAGTACTCCTGGGTTATGAGAGATTTTATTTCGAATCTTGTGTATGAAATTCGCAATATATTTTTACGTATTTTCAATCGTCAATAAATGTCGGTTGTGAGATCGGTTTCGGTTCGACTTTGGTTCCGACTCACCGCCGATGTGACACTTGCATCATCCAGTCCCAAGACATACCATTGTTGTACGACAGGTAATAGTATAGCTGATTGGCATACTTAAAACATCTACCACTATCTGCCGAAAATAGTTGATGACTTTCATATTTGTGTACGATTGATATCAGTTTAGCTCTCCAACATAGCTTATCTGACAGATTATCAATCTGAGCAATTGCAAGACCAGGCAAAATTTACTACAGACCAATGGACTTCGTTTGGACGCCAAGTCGGTCTTCGAATTCTCCGGTAATAAGCGTAAGGAACAAAATAGCTGATATGTTGTTGTTGTTGCAAATCCCATAAGACCAGTAGAGCTAGATCAGGTCCATGACATTATACACCTTGTTGTTGTTGTTGCTCATAATCTCCTGTTTCGGTCGAACCACAAACAGGACCAGTGATGCCAGAAGAAGGACAAAGAATGACACAAGACGAGATCACAAAGTTTTTTTTTATTAACACAAACAAGCATCACTGACGAAGGTCTGGGGGGTGCAGCTTCACATTTTGGCGAGGACCCAGAAGGCGGAAGACTGACTTCATCCTCAAGAAAACGCCCATGCCTTACTCGGGATTCGAACCCAAGCCCACTAGACAGCAGTCGGAGACGCTATCCACATCACCGCCTGGGCGGCAAACCACCCTATATACACCCTTATACACCCTAAACTAATCCAGCACCAACAACGGACTATAAGCAAGATCCCGCGTGGAGAACCCCAGGAACGCAAGAATATGAACAGGGAAGGCCTGCTCAGAAGAACAGTTGGTGCAGACCTCAAAGCACTTAGAGCCCTCAGTATATTTCATAGATCTGAGATGCCCACTGAGGAAGTGAGTAAAAGTAGTTTGATCCAGCCTATTACAACCAAGTGCCAGAGAACCACCCGGTCGGTTCCCCTGATACCAATGGTGATTGGTGGAACGAGCCAGGTGTTTGTGTTTTTTCATTTTGTCTTGGAGAAAAATTCCATATAGGTGAGAGGAGCAGAAGGCACAGAGGCAACACAAGCACCCGCCTTGGCCAGGGTGTCCGCGATCTCATTTCCCTCGAGGTCAACGTGAGAAGAAATCCACTGTAGGTGGATCCGATGAGACGAGGAAAGTCGTCTCAACTTTTTAAGAATAATCACTCCTATATTATCCCTCACACTATGCCAATTGGCCAAGTGTTGGACATAACTCCTGCTATCAGACAGGATCCAGATTTCATTTGTCTGAGTGACACAAGCGACCCAAGGCCTTCACCTATGGCCATTAGTTCGATACGAAAAACAGAACAGAAGTCAGGATTCCTCCTTTGAATCTTTACTTCCTGGTTTTGTGATTTGATGTAAATTCCACTACCAACACCATCACGATCGTTCCTGCTACTATCCATATACACCCGAACAGCGTCCGCCGGAAAATCATTAATTCTTTCGAGAGACAGTTGCCTTAAATAAACAGGAAGAAAAGTCTGCATATTCACATGAACAGGAAGGGCAGTATGTAAAAAAACTCCAGGTAGAGCATCCGATGGATCGATGCAATGTGGTAAGTGATGCTGTTCCACGGTACCGGCAATAAGATTGCAAGATGCCAATTGGCTAAAAGGATTATTTCTCTTAATTCATTGATTACTGCACCAATACCTGAGAAAAGTAGCAGTTCGATTCCCGGAACCAAGACCATGTAGTTTAATGTAATATTTCACCATACATGCTCGTCTTCTAAGACCGAGGAGCTGCAGATCTGCCTCGTAAAGCACAATGTGTAAAGCACAATGGACAGGTGTTACGAAGACCAGTAATAATCCGGGCAGCGCTAAGCTGGACTCGTTCACGTTTCTGTAGATTTGTGTCAGCAGCACAGAAATAAACTGGATATCCATACTCCAAAATAGGTCTAATAAATGAAATATAGGCATTTCTGAGAGTACCAGCGTTTGCCCCCCAATCGCGTCCCGAGATATTCTTTAGAATGTTAAGTCGTTTTCTTGCCCTCAGCACAAGATGGTCTATATGTTTATTTCCCAATATTTCAGGATTCAATACAAAATCCAAAAATTTTGGATGTTTTTCCACGGCAAGAGGCCGATAGTTCAAAAGAATATTAGGGCAAAATCCATATAGTTTTCTATTGGTTGTGAAAAAGCCAACCGTTGACTTGGTAGGGTTAAAACTCAATTTGAGGTCTTCAAATCGCTGATATGCTTTCATTTAGAATGCGATTCGTTTGCGTTTCTGTTTTTGAAATAGACCAAAATATGTTATATTAATATCATAGATATAAACCGAATTATGGCAGGAATTTTTTTTTACAAATTCCAGAGCTTCATTTTTATTTCAACAGCTTGACATTTTTTGTTCATTAAAATGCGAAGCACTATTTTCTTCTACGATGCCGGTAAGATTTATGGGTGGGTGCAATTTCTAAAATCACTACAACCTGTTTTTCTTCGAATTTAAAAAGAAATGGACATCTTGGAAATTCCTGGAATATTTCTCAAGATATTTTTAACTTTTTATCGGAAATAGAAAGAAAGAGTGTGAGGATTATCATTTACATTGCTGAGAGTTCACTAGGACTTGTCAAATAGTTAACGGTTCGTAAAACAGTATAAAGTTCAAACAAATTACACAATTTACACATGCCATGGCTATTAGAACTCGATATGGAATTTAATAATTATTGGTCATGGGCGTGGATTTATTTACATTTTCAAGAATTATTACATTTTGAAGACAACAAAAAATGCAATATTTATAACATATGAATTTATGATGAATATCATATTATTTATAATACAAAAGGCCTAATGTTCTGTCCAGGAATACGCTGATATATATTAAATAAGTAATATTAAAACCTAAGACAATATTCATTAAAATTACTAACCAAATCCAATAAAATCTATATAGTTAATAAATGAATTTACAAATGAAAATTACATTGTTGAGAAAAAATTGAGTTCATTGTTCTTAACAAACCCATATATGTATTTTATGTTATTAATATTATTTTTTTTATGTTTCAATTAATTTACTTACATTATTAATTGAGAGCTTGATGAATTGAGAATTTTTTTTGGCTAATGGGCAATCGTAAATTTAATGAGTTGAATTTCCCAGCCTTCCACATATACAATCGGCTGGGAGGATTTTATTGATTAAGAAAGATATTTCCGGATAGGACTGTTAAAATATGTTTTCAAATGCTACTTTTTGTATATGATTTTGGTAATTCAATATGTACAGTTTCTGTTGTGCTATCTATGATTATTAATTTTACTAGATTTTACATTTCCATTTTTTACATTTTCTATATGTGCTATATGTTCTATATAAATTTTATATGTTACATTTTGCTCGAATATTATTATTGTAGGAAATTGATTGTAGCCTGTATTTTGTATGAAGTGGTAAATTGCTTATAGCTATTTCTTAGAAGTGCTAGTATGTTTGATGAACTGTATATATATATATATATATATGTGTATATATATATATATATATATATATATATATATATATATATATGCATATATATTTATATATATATGTATATATATATTTATATATATACATACATATAGAGCATGAAATATGTGTTAAAATTTAGTGAATTATTTAATAAATTAAAAGTAAAAAATAAGTTAATATACTACTTGTGAAGCGGCATGTTGTTATTTACTTGTGTATAATTATATAAATTCCTAAATAGCACAAGTTACCATGTACTCGTAATAATGCTAGTAAAGTAACTGAAGATACGACCGGGGGGAGTTGCGACCCCCATCTCTGCCGGTAAAGCATTTTTCCGTCATGGCAAACGCTCCCTGTAACCGATATTCCCCACACCATTTTCTCCATGACGCTTTCAATACAATAAAAACAAATTACATATATACATATACATTTTTAATAACATGTAAATCCATAAAAATATTCTACAATACTCTTTCGCGACGATCGGCACGCCCACGTGCCGGCTGCGACTTGCATTCAAGGACGGACGGCACGCACTCGTGACGGAGGAAACTTTACCGTAAGCGGAGAGTGGCACGCATTCGTGCCTCCACGTGGAACGTTTTAATTTGTCTACTAGATGGCGTTACATGTCCGTGGAACTAACTTCAATGTATTTTGCAGAGGCATGATCTTGGCAGAAGAGGATCGAATGAATTATTTCTCCATTTGAAGCGGTGAAACATCATTTTGTAATATAAACAGACAGAACAATTCTCGTAGCATCAACAATTTTATAATTGAGTTATTATTATTTCAGCGTTATGATTTCGTTTGTGAATCATAGGAATATAAGAGAGTATTTTTTTGGGGGGGAAGGGGGGGGGGTTAGAGGCAATGAAATTATTCTTTTATTTCGGATAAAAGAATGGGAGCAACTAACGAGTATTTTGTATTCAGATTTGTATGAAAAATATACATCAAATAGAAAATACATATTTATTTTATTCCTGAAAAAAGTAGATTTCTGTGTTGAATAGGTGATTTTTAGTGAATTTTTTTCGAGAGTTAGGCTTAGCGCAAAAAATGTGCCGTCCTTTGGGACCAGTTCGGAAGCGAAGCGCTCCGTCTTTTGGGCCGTGATCGCTCCGGAATGCCGCCGTCGCGAAAGGGTTAAAAGAATCCAAGAAACATAATATAAAATCCACAGCAACGAATTTAAAATTCAAATGTTTGAGAATACTCCACACGTTGTTATTTAATACTCTAAAATCAATAACAAATAGTTTGGAATACTAATGTTGGAAATTAATTCACTCGAGGTTATTTAATACTCTAAAATCAATATATTCAAAATTAATGTTTGAAATTCAAGTCAAAGTGGTTACTTTTAAAAAATTGGATATAAGATCAATTGGCAATATTATCGCCAAGTAAATTCAAAATCACAAAAATACACAATAGTTCAGACTCTCCGCATTACTCTTTCCTATGGAACAGCCCGTTACTTATTGATGTTAAACTGCATTCTCGTAAAAAGTTTCCGATACGTGCACCTTAAGGTAAATGATAAATGGTCGTTCGATTTGCCAGAAAACTTCTATGATCACGTTGATACAATTTACATTTCGTTCTCTCTCTCTCTCTATATATATATATAAAATTAATAACGATAAAATTAAATGTAATGAACGATTAAATGCATTTACAGAGAGCAATTAATTCTGCTTGAAAGATTGCATTATGTTTTCTTATACATAATGACAATTTTATGAATCAGAGTTTATTCTTATAAGTACAAAAAGCGTCAGATATCATGGAGTATTCAGTATATCCATCAATATCATTAAATATTGATTTTGTGAAATAGTTATGAATATTGAAGCTTAGGTGGAAAATCCATATAGTATTTAGTTTCGATTCAAATGTTTTTGAATTGAATGTTTTGAATACTTTTGATCATGATAACGTTAACTGTGATCAATCCTGACAAGTAATAGATTCAAATGGTAGTACAGAGTTTAAAGTATTTATTATTATTAAATTGTGATAAGTACAAATATCGTGAATGTCTTCTCCTCTGATATATTCATGTGAATAACACCATAGAGTAAATGTACTGTGTCCATTAAAATTGCCTACTATTATATTATTTTCAAAATTTAAATTGAAAGTATTTGCCAATTTGTTAATCTCATTTTCGAGACTGCGTAGTGTGGGTGAGTAAACGAATTTTACTAATATACAATTGTTTTAAAAAGTAGAAATATTATTCAAATTTATATGCTACTTTGAAAAGAGTCAATCTAAAATATGATTGTAGAAGTAATAATAAGAGCCAGATTTGATGTTGAGGCGAATGTAATCCATATCTTTATAAAGTCGTATAGAAAGGCATGTCCATTAATGGATGCGTTTTGAATGCAGAGTATATACATCTTGTATTCCTTGAAAATTTTAGCTTTTATTAATTTTTATTTTTACTTTTATAAAGATTTATTTGAAGAAAATTAATCTTGGTCATTATAAGGAATAAAATGTTATATATTTATGAAAGCCTCTCATATGAATCCTTTCTGCAAGATAAATAGGAACACGATATTTTAATTAATACTTTATGGTATATATCGCAGTTAGACCCTTCTTTATTGGTTGAAACGCCAATTATGCAAATGTCGTTATTGGTACAATCTTATGTGTTACGGTCATAACCATATTTAACACACTACGTGGATTTTCTGCGCAATTGATAGAGAAATGTCCAAAGTCTTGACATGTGTAACACATTTTTATTGAAATATATTTTAACTGTATAACTTGTGTAGTGATATAAAATCTATTATTTATTAAAATTTGATTGGCATTGTATTATGATGGATGAAATTTAGTTGTTATTTCCAATAAGGTTTTCAGAAAGTCTATGTCCTTATTTTAAATTAAAAATTATTTTCTCTAATAATTTCAATAGTATCGTCTTCTTGCTAGTATTTAGGTAAATTAAACATAATAATGGATTGTCTTCTTGTTTTGAGGTTTCTATTGCGAAAATTTTGCAAGTTCTGAGTTCTTCTGCTCTTTTAATATGCATTTCATTTTAAAGTTGAGTGTAGGTAGTGGGACGCTTATTCATCTTTATTTGTCTTTGGATATGAAATAGTCGACATTTTTTTTCTGATATATTGTGTAGATTTATTACCTTATGGTTTCTTTATTATAACTGCCGATGATTTGGGTAAGTCAGTTTAATTTCCTTTTTGTAATATTTTCACATTTTGTAATATTTTCCCTTTATGCATGCTTATGTGATATTTTGCCCTGTGCTGCCATGCTAATGAAATAGAAAATTTCGAATAAGTTTCGAAGTTTTAACTCGAATTAAAAAAATTTGGTTCTGTATTCGTTAACACACCCAAATACACTAATACACAAGTTTCGTAAAAATACACTAATATTTATGGAAGAAATTGAGTACACAAGAAACTGACATAAAGCAGACAGACAGGCGGGCATCATTCCAAAAATATTTAAAACGTGTTTAGAAGGTCCTAAAATATATAATGGCTTCATATCTCGCAATCAAAAATTTTCGTGAAAAAAAAAACTTTCTCAATACTTTGTATGAGAAAGTAAAAGTTATTTTTTGTAATTTGTCTACAACTCGTGTATTAGTGCTGACATGAACCACTGAACTTCCACTAGCTGGCCGACGCTGAAAGCATCGTATCAACTGAGATAACTTTTTATTTCTATATTTCAAATATGTACAACTTGCTCATCCTTTTCATTTCAGATCAAAGTAGCGAGGGCGCGGTAGCCCTGTGGTTAGCACGCGAGGTTGCACTCGGTAGTCCCGGGTTCGAATCCCGCCGCTGCCCAAACTGCCGCCGTGTTCACGCGGAGTACGATCACGTTAAACATGTAGGTCCGTAAGTCCTTCCGAGAGGTTGGTGGTAGGGGAAGTAGGATACGATCCCTGTGGATGCATCCCCTACTGGGTTCCGGTCTAAATTGGGTGGCACTTCCCGGCCGTCCAAACAGATACCTTACACCTTTCTGGTAGGCCGGACGGTCTGGGTCGAAGAAGAAGATCAAAGTAGCTTTGTCTTCATTTCTCCGTCCTCATTCCTATGCTTTTTCATACCAGATAGCATTCTGTTTGACATACTACCGGGACTTGAAATCGCTGTCATAAATCATGCATTCTTTGTGAAATCCAATTTCAGTATGAATTTAGACCACAGCTATTCACTTCATCTAAACTGTTCAAATTAGTTGTCAGCGTGCACGATGAATAAAACCCGTTATCTCCAATTATAATCAATACCATGACACAGTGTACCTACATTAAGTTTTTTACAAAATAATGTTTTATTTATAATGAAACATTAACTTTATTAAGACCGTTTTACGAAAATGTACTTTTTAGATCAAACATTAAAATAGTTTAAAAAAAATAAATTACCTCTTGTTTATTGTTTCATTATATTAAAATAATCTAGAATTGCATAAAACTTGACATGAAAGATAATGATTAGTAATGTTAAAAGTAAAACATATCGATTTATGTTTACCGATGGGAGAAGAAGGTAATTGCATTTTACTTAGTCTTTTGAATTCCCCATTTTTAGCTATGTTTTGGAAATCAAGTTAATACGTTTTGTTATAGCATGAAATATTTGTTATTTCTCAAGTAAATGGGATGGTAAAATTTGGTGTGTTCAATTATTTATTTTTATGAATTCCTTGATTTCTAATTTTTGTTAATACTGAAAATTGCAATATATTTTTTAATAAATAAAGCGCGGCTAAATTAGGTATTTGTTAGCTTGTTTTAGTTGCAAAAATCCCACAAATTGAATAAAAATATGAGAATCAATTACTATATCTTCAATATTAGATCATTCAATTTCTAGATTCTGAAAAAAAATGCTACAAATATTGCAATGATTTAGCAGAAAAATTAAATACAATAATATATCTATAAAAGTAAATCTCTTTAGTACGGCATTCAAGTTAATATGAAAATTTTGTGTTTCCATCAAAATTCACATAATCGTGTACATAAGTAAGATCGAAACAGATTAAGAAAAGCCTTATTTTAATACCGCTATATTCCGTCTTAGATGCATTTTTTTATTCAGATGTAAAGGCCTCACTCTGCCCTCGAAAGATCGAACTGCCGAATTTTAAGCAGGCCATTCTGTGCTCTACCATTGCTGTGCTCTACCATTCTGTGCTCTACCGTTGCTGTGCTCTACCAAGTTATTCTCGTCAAAGTGAACTTTATAATCTGCTCGTTTTAGAGACAGATCGCAGCACAGCTACCGATTTTAACAATTATTTAATACATACTAGCATCCTAATCGTGAACCTGACTCAATGTGTCACACCTAACCCACACCTCCCTACTCACCTGATGGATTAGAATGGCTTTTTCGAGGCTGGAAAAATGACGTCACAAATTGTAAGGTACACTCAGATTCACAACTGGGTCTTTTCTCGAACCTATCATCATTGTCGCCAATCTGCAAGGATACAATGCTGATGGGTTCGGGCGCCATTGTGAAAGTCTCGTTATCCCAGCCGTAAATCAAAGCAAAGATCTTCGTATTGGCCAACTCATTCTCTAACTATTAAATTACTGAGACAAGGGTCCAAGTTATTTTAGCAAAAGGGAAACAATAACTTCGTATACAGGCATCCCTTTACGATGGTATGATTTTGCCAATGCCGTAACCTAAGTTACTTAAATAAGTTGTTTTAGACTACCTTCAGGTGGCCCCGGCGTTATAAAATATCTACTAAATCAACTCAATGAATTCTCATTAACTCACTGAATACTCATTAATGCATTTAACTGATTGGATTCTCATTAACTCATATAACCCACTGATTGCTTATTCACTCATTAACCCCATTGACTGCCCATTATCTCATTCAGCTCATTGAATTACTATTGACTTACTCTATAAAATTAGGTTTGTTTCACGACGATTTTTATTGTGCCTTTCCTTCAAGAACAGAAAAATGGTTTACACCGAAGAATACCTGTGCATGAATTCGACAATTTTGCTATGTACTGATGGCCATTCAGAAGAATCATATTTTAACGGAAGCAATGCTTTTAAATCTAAAAAAAGGGTTAATTTTATTGGCAAAGTGTTGTATATTATTATTTTACAAATGACATAAAAGTGTTAATGGCATAAAAGTGATGTATGTAATTATTTTAAAAATTTTAGTTGAACATTTACACCGCACATGTTATTTTCTGAGTAATAAACGTATAACATTTTATTGTCTTTAAATAAAATCGTAGTTGTTCTTTTAAATGCAAGTAATCATCACCATTTTTTAAGTTTAACAATATTCTTACTATATTCTCAATTTGCTGCATGAATTAGCTTATTTAATTATTGCACTCCACACTGTCATACTGCTGTTCCCGGCTACTCAAACTGCTACTGTAAGTCCTAGGGTCAGTCTATTGGTCTGGGTTTTCGACACTGTTATACTGCTTCGACCACTCAAATTGCTGCTCAAACCCTAGAGTGAGTCTGCTGGTCGGGGGTTTCTACACTGTCATACTGCTCAAACACTGTCACTCTAGGGTGAGTCGGGAGGCCTGGGTTTTCAACACTGTCATATACATTTCTTATTCAATAATTTTCTTTAAATATTTTATTATTAAATAATACTTCTTTGCCAATGCACTGGTACATTATATGAATGCCGTCGTCGCCCCAAGATATATTAATATTCTTTGCACTCTAATCATATTACTTTCTGAATATTTAATTTTGAAATATGTTGTCGGAATTATATACTTGGGGCGACGGATTTCATTAACTGGTCTATGTGGCGTTGATAATTCCACTTACCTGTTGGCCTCTCACACAGATTCATTCACGGATTCATTCACGGCCTCAACACAGATTCATTCACGCAAAGAAGTCATGGAATTTCAACAATCACACGAATCAATTGTTTTCTGATTTAAGTGCATATTTTCATTTACAAGTAATCATTACTTACAAGCAAATAATCATTTTTAATCGGCCAAAATAGTGTCAAAAGATAAAGGCTGCTAATTTATTTTATTCAGATTGCACAACGGAGTTAGACAGGAAGTATTGTGAAGAATAAAACATATGGAGAGGTAAATTGGAAATCCACCCATTATTTTGTCACACTGAGTGGTCTCTGGTTATCGGCATATAATCTGTGAGCACCACTAAGGGGCGCATGTCTTTCACTTGACATCGAAAAGCCCTTTTCCTTCAGCACACAAATGCAGGTCATTCTGCAGAGAAAATTATTTATTAAGACAAGTGTTATTGCCCATTTTGAGGGTGAGACATAATCACCTTGGCCCCTCGCTCCCCTAACAGCATTTTTTTTCACAATGACGTAGAATTTACGTTACACTGTGACTTTGGGACGTCACAGGACGTCGCAGTACGTCTCAGCAATGTCATATTGAGGTCACAGCGAAGTCATTTTGGTCATTTCCATGGTCGTTTGTGACGTCGCATATTAACTTGTTTGTGACGTCACATTGTAATTGCCATTGTAATGTCATCACATTGTAGCGTGTTAATTAAATTATGGACACGTCACAGAATATAGTCATAATGAAGTTACAAAGTTACTAATACGTAAAGTCGCATAGAAGTCACAAATATGATGTCACACTGTGACCCAGGTGGCACGTGACCACAACGTCACTGTCGCACATGTTGTTGTTGTTGAAACCCAGATCGTCCGACCTACCAGAAAGGTGTAAGGTAACTGTTTGGACGGTCGGGAAGTGCCACCCAATTTAGACCGGAACCCAGTGGGGGAGGCATGCACAGGGACCGTACCCTCCTTCCCCTACCACCAACCTCTCGGAAGGACTTTCGGACCCACATGTTTAACGTGATCGTACTCCGCATGAACACGGCGGCAGTTTTGGCAGTGGCTGGAATCGAACCCGGGCCTACCGAGTGCAACTCCAGCGCGCTAACCAATGGGCTACCGCTCCCCCATTGTCGCACATGTGACGATCTTTGCTGTAAGGGTCCTGGTTGATCTGTGTAGCTACTAGTCAGCTTCAAGCACTAATAAATTAGTTTGGGTTTATTCTACTAGCACTAATAGATTAGATTTGGCTTACTAAGTCGCTTGAGGTCTGCTCGGAGTGATAAGTCCGATGCGTCGGCCCCCATTGCCTGCAATACATTTTGGCATAAAGTCCTTTGTATTATATAAATTGTTATGTCATCTCTCCAGTCAGGCTGTCGCTATAGTGTGTCTCCCTATCATTCCCGCCTCTAAGTTTGAAAGTTTGCAATTTTAATACCACAGTGATACATAATGGATACAACACATTAAGAATTTAGTTCCATTTATGATTAATAAATATACAATGTAAATTGACATATATAAAATAAAAGTTATATAACTATTATTAATATTATTTTATAAATATTTATCTGTGTTCCCTAAATTATCCTTATACCATCATTCGCTTCTAAAGATGAACAAATCATTGACCATGCTTGACTACTAGAACGCACCAGAAAAATAAAAGACATTTAAAAAATTGTGAGAAAATGCAATTACCTTTGTGTCCCAGAGGGAAACCTAAATCGACATTTTTTCGCTTACACATTGCTCACCCTTATCTTCCATATACATTTTTATGTAATTCCATGATATTTTTATGTTATGATAAAAAAAAAATAACAGACAAAAAATACATTTACTTATCTGAAATGAAATTTTCTAAATATGTCCCATAAAAATCGTTCCATTATGAAGTTAATTTTCATTTAAAAAGAAAAAAATATTTAAAAAAAAACTGATGTATAAAGTTTATTAAGTTGTTTTTTGCGGACATATAAATTGAAGTTGTGCATTTAAAAATGAATTCTATATTTTAATCAAATACACTATTTTCAAAGCGCGTCTTGTTACATTATTTATATTGCTCAATTCTTTGATTCATCAACAAAATTGTAAATGGAAAATGGGAAAAATAGAATTTCCATATAATCTTTTAATAAAGACGATTTCATTTGGAAAAATATTTAATATCACTTTTATAGGAGCTTTAGAACAATTTGTCTGCGTTTACTTGCAACTACGTATCTTTGTTATTTGGATAAATGGGTATTATGTTGTTCATATATTTTCTGAGAATTGTTTATATACGTAATAACATTTTGCATTATAAAACTATATAAAGCTTTATGAAATTTTTCGGTGGACACCACTATTTCTAAAAAAAATATATTTTATATAAAATCCATCTGAGTGAAAATGTGAATGAATCGTATACGATATTTTTACAAATCATCTAAATTATGCACAAAAACAACTAACTTCGATGTGGGGAATTTTCTCACATGTGCCAAAAAAGAAAAATGACTTGGATTATTGGATTTGTACAATGTTTTAAGTTTTCACGTATGTTTAAACATTATTACTTTCCTTATATACATAATGTATAAGAAAAGTATTATGACGGGGTCGAAAATTCGAATTCGGGTTTTCGACGGGAGAGCATGTTTCAAACATCCCTGATCACGAATAAAATATTTTTCAAGTGATGTCTGTGTGTGTGTGTGTGTGTGTGTGTCTGTGAGACTGTGAGGACGATAACTGACGTACGAATGGACTGATTCGAACGAAATTTGGTACAAAAATCACAATCCGTAAACACTAGAAGCCTATTGTTTTTATACGCAATCGAATGTTCAGACCCCCCCCCCCCCTAAATTTTCGAGTGAAATTTTGAAAAAATCGTCAAAAAATCAAAACCGCTAATAAAGTTCAAATAGACATTTCTTATGTAATTTTTCATTAGAAAACGATTGACATAAATTTTAGAACGCTAACATGAACAGTTCTCGAAATATTGCACATTTTTCAAAACAATTATCAAAAAGTTTTATAAAATAAAAAAATATATATTTCCTATTGAGAAACATGTTAACTTTTCATATGTAATACCATGCGATAAATTGGGTGACATCATTCTCGTGGATCTAGTTCGTTCCATTCATGTAAAAATATACTTTGAGTAATACTTTTGTATTTGAACGCTAGTAGTCATTTATCTGCTGTAAGAATAACTTATTTCTCCGTCCATAACGCTTGGCGAGATTTTGGCGACGAATTTGGCGGAATGTCGCCAACTTGGCGACATTTTTAATTTTTGCCAAATTAACACAAATCTCGCCAAATTGATAAAAATGACGCTAAATCAATGAAAATGGCGACTAAATGAAGAAAATTAAATATCTTGGAAAGAATATAAGTATCTACTATAAGAATAACATTTGTTTAACTGTAAAAGTAGTAAATTCATTGCATTATATAAGGAAAGTCATGTGTTGCCCACATCAGATTTTTTATACAGTGAAATCACGTTTAATGAGTGAAAAGGAAGATCAATTCGTTCTTTTTTCTGGGTCATCATTTCAATTAAAGGTAGCATGAACGGAGTAGGAATGTATTTTATTGGTAATATTTATTTAAGAAATCAGTTGACATGGTATACGTTCTAAAGCGACTTCACATATTTTAAAGTGTGTGAAGTTGGAATACTATAACAATATACTGAATCACAATTAACAATATACACTGACAAATTTAATTTTTCGCCTTTGAAAAAATAAATCGCAAATATATGAGGCATTCTTCCGCTCCAAAAATGAGTTGTTAACCATTTCACTAGAATAATAATTTATTATAATTTTCTCCTGAAACAGATTTCTATACCTATCTTCGGGCTCTACGTAAAGCTCTTTTAAGAAATTTGGATCTTAAGATATTGCATACGTTGTAAGGAACTTTGATGCCCCAAGCGAGAATCGAACCACGAATCTTCGTACTGACAGTTGACGTTCTATCGTTGAGCAACTGGGACGGAAATGTAAGTTCTTTCTTTTGAAGTTGATTCTGCATTTTCCACACTCTAATGTCAAATTTATGTGCAACTAATAATCTGAGGTAAATACCTCGGATTCGCTACCTGCGTGATCGTTTTCTTTCCGATTTGAAATCGACGCGCAATATATTTGAGTCCACTAAATCCGTGCTAATCGTACTAGCATTATATTTTTAGAAGTGATATCATTGCAATAACCCACACCGTTGATTTTTTCTGGCGACATTTCAATAAACCCTGCTGTACAAAACGGGATCGGACGTTAAGGTGACTTACAAGGACGGGATTGTCCAGTGATTATGTCGAGATAATTGCACAAGGAAGATCCGATTTCGACATTTACAGCCGCTACTAACTATTCCCGTGTTTACGTGGAGTATAGTCACGATAAATCTGTAGGTTCGTAAGTCCTTCCGAACGGTGGTGACAGGGAAAGGCAGGGATGTACGGACCATGTGGTTGTCATCCCAATGGGTTCGGTATAAATTGGGTCGCTATAAGTACCTGATGTGATCCTCCCCCTATGATGCGAGTGCTAGACATGGTATGACCGCAAAATGGTACAGATCTCAGCCGATATATAGGCGATTGTTTTAATATTTTTACGATGTATCCTCTGAAATTGTGGATTTATGCTCAGGGTACAAGAATGAGTTCAAATTTCTGGATAACTAACACGTTTATACACAAGCACAATGTAAAATGAACAGTATACAGTAACATGCGCTTAAATGCTCCACTAACATCACAAAACATCCGATACTATTCACGAAATATTAGCATTATTTATTTAACAAAATAGCATCTACTATTCTTAAAATATTGACGAATGCTGCTGTTCAATGCAGTTCGTATCACGTCAACTACTCTCCAGCTGAGTGATGATTACTGTTATAGACTCTCTACAGAAAGTTCTGGAAATCTCTCATGTCTCGTAGAATATCGGTTGTTTCGAGTAGTTTCTCGAGCCTTCGAAAAACCGTGAAATACCGTAAATTTCCTTATCTTTTAACCTTACTACGAACTTCAGCATCTGACAACACTAGATTGAAGTCACAGAAAATATTACCTATACGGATGTTTTCTCCGTCTGGTCGTTGAATGAGACGAAAGTAAGAAAGTGGGGGGGAAGAGATTTCAGAGCATTTTACAATTTCGTAACAATATCAAGTGCCTGGCAATTAGGAAAAACGTTTATTGATATGTGCGTAAGTGCTATGCTTTTTACCTTCCTGGTGTAAGCAAATTAATTGCTAGACATCAGGGAGTAATCCCTCAATGTATACAGCTCAGTCTTAAATATCTTAGATTATTAGCCTAGCGGGTAAAGCAAATTATAAAGAAATATTTCCCTAGCTAATTGGTGCAAATCAAATTTAGCATAAGCAAGCAATTAGCACTGCTAAAGTAAAATAAGTATAATTTCCTTTTGTATTTATCAACCACACACTACACAATAAATCCCCCTCCCCACAGACACACATGCCATTCTGAGGTTCGACGGGACAGTTTGGTGTGTCCGTTTCTCGTTTGTGAAAACATACGAAATCACAAAAAACAGTATTTTATCGTTATCATCACTTGTTTTTTTCACACCTGTTTGTCAAATTTTATAATATCAGCTGCTGTTTCTCAAGTTTGTTTGCATTTTATGATAATAGCGGTAACGCAATATCCACAATCTTATAGGGGCATATTTTAAATATTAGCCGCGTCCTTTACCGGAAACAGCTATCTAGATACTTTGAATGCTTATTTGATCACATATTTGATTATACGTATATTAATTTAATTTTAATATACTATTTATTTTTAAATATTATGTGGTAGCTATAGAAAAATAACTATTTAAACAAAATTTAAATTTAATATATTTGAATCATAGTTCCAACAATACTGTCCCATATAGCGGCATCTATGTCATTAAATGTAACACCCAGTCATTAAATGTAACTCCTACACACGTAAGAGAAGTTATTGGTAACTTTTCTGAATATCAAAATCGCTTTCCGATTTAAGCATAAAAATGGAGCGCGTTTTTTAATCCTATAAAAATATTAAATGATAAAATATGTTGAGTATTATTTCCGCGAAAGAAAATATAATTTTACTGCAACAATTGGAAAAATTATAATCCTATTATATTTATAAATGTATTCCGTTTTTGTACTTTTAATAGTTGGCAGCAAAACGATGTTCAATTGAGTTATTATTGTTCCATAGAGGCAAAGTGGTGTGATTTTTTTCAAACAACTTTGCATAGATTTTTTCGTGAATCTGGAAGCTGAAACCGATCGAATGAGATCGTAGAGTGTCCCGTAAAGGTTCCAAAATAATGGAGATATATTAATGTGTGAGTGCAATCAGAGTACGAGAAGAAGCCACACACCAAAGAGTTATGGCGAGTACAAACAACTGATGCAAGCATTTGATATATGATCAAAGCCCAAGACAGACTTGAAGGTATGTGACCATTGAAAATGATATCTGGTTATAATCACTATTTAGGATTTTCCATTTTGGTCACATATGTCCCCTCCGCTGAAATAATATAATTAAATAGTGCAATTGAATTTAATTAAGATTTATGTTGTTAATAAATGTTTTATTGTTAAAGATTAAATGGTGCAGTCAATGTGTATTATAATAATTAATAATTCCTTTATAGGACTCACACGAAAGTTAAATAATTGGAGGGTTTTATATAGCGGCACAACTAGCAATGTACGATTTCAATAATAAATCCACTATGTATGAATTAACGGCCTTGTCAATCTTAATAAATTTAATATTTAAAAGTTTAACTTTAAGTTATTTTTAAATGTGTCCCACACCTATATAATGTATGTGTAGTGAACTGTACATGGAAAGGTCATCTTACTAGATGTTTGATTTCGATTATATATAATGTGATGAACTATTTCCTGTCAACTAAAATGAGAAAGAATGTCAACTCTCAACTCAGCTCAAGTATATATTAGTCATTGGAGACCACACGCCCTGTGCTTTATCATAGATTTTCTTTTTCTAGTGATTAATTTCAATAAACTTCAGTAATTGCTGCTCTTGGACAATTCACAAGTAGAACCATTTTGTCAATTCTAGCACTGCTTTGAACATCCACATTCATTCGATGTTTAAAGTCTACCAGATTGCATTTTTGCCATATTTTACCTTGTGTTGTTAGTCTTGTGTGATTTCAGCTTTTTCTGACAGTAATTCAGCCATCTAACATGAGTATTAACTTCTTGATATCAACTTTACACTAAATAACTTGTTGGGCATAATAAACAATTTTACCACTCAGTGCTAATTATAGATCACTGGGTGAATATGTGGTATCACTATTTGACCACTCAGTACAAATGTTTACATATTTTCCGATGAAATTTCAAACGTTGCTGTAAAGCTTGGTAGATATGCAGATCTTCTGATCAATGAATGGAAATAGAAGGACTAGTAATCAACGCATTTGAATCGGGAGAAATCCTTTGATAACGTTTCCCTCAAAATGAGAAAAATTATGCTGATTTTATAATGAAAGAATGTGTATGCTTTAATATTCATAAAGTACGTATCTTCTTAACTATCGGTTGATAATTCTCCATAACAATGTCAGCTTCTCCATGACAATGTTTTCCGTGACAGTGGTAAATGTACAGACATGAGTTCCGGTCCAGAGATACTTTAAAATTCTTTAACGATAAACTTTAAAATGCATAATGAATATACACTTTTAAATATATACTTTAATTTATAAAGTAATGTATTTCAAGTTAGATGATGAAGAATCCAAATATATGTGTTCATTATGTGAATAAAAATTTAAAAATTTAGACACATCCCATATACACATGTACATAGGCAAATTAAGCTATGTGCTATTGCCAGGATTTCTAAGAATATTACTTTGAAAATAGTGCAGCAATAAATTTTGCAATGCATATTATTTTTTCAAATGAACAGGTACTTTGATCATAATATACATTAAATATAAAGTTTTAAAAATTCACTTTTATTTATGGAATTATGTAAACAATTTTTTCGGATAAACCCCTGTGTGCATTTAGGAACCATTTTAGATTCATCTATATTCAATTTCGATCTGTAATTAATCAATAAAATATTAACCACAGATTATCATAAAGTGTTTCTCAACTTTAAGAAAAATTCCCCTGCACAAATTTCTTCTGAAAGTTGCTAAAATTTATCTATTAAATATTGCTAAAATATTCAAAATACTCATTTTACTCATTTCGGAAATAAATAAAAACAAATTCGAGATATTGTAGGAATTAAAGCCGTGAATAAGTCCATCAAAGATTCTCAATAGATCCTGAATGGAAAATAGTCATTTGCATTTAAACAGAAGTATTTAGCACTTGAATTTAAATGGATGTTCGAACGTTGTTGTAAGAAATATTTTTAGAACTAAAAACAAACTTCAAATAGAAATATTGTTGTAAACACTTAATGCTACGCCGAGTAACGAAAATATTCGTTTATCGATACTCCAAGTTATCGACTTTCTATAAATCAAGCAATATTCCAATCATTTTTTCTGTAAATTAGAAAACTTCCCATCATTAATGCATCATATCCCATCCATTCCAGTATTCACTTCCATTTATTCATTTAATCAATAAATTAGTATTCCTACGCGAGTATTAAAATGCACAAGAGCAATCTGAATTATATAAAATATAATGTAAATGTATATACAAGTATGTATATAAAATATGTATTATATATAAAAGTAGATTGTATATAAAAATAGAGAATATGGAAGTCGTTTACATAGAGTCTCTTTGATCTGAAATATGTGAAAAAATAATATGTGAAGCGTACTGTGTATACTTTCAGGCTATTAAAATCGTTAAACCTGAAGATTCACACGATCCTGGAAGAATAACAAAATAATCAACTTTCTAACAGCCAAGGATTCATATACAAATATTAAGAAGTCAAAATATATTTATTAACAATATATACAAAACTTCTTGATTAACATAACTAAATTAAATTAGGTGTGTTTTAAACCTTAAACCAAACACCTAAACGTCACATAATTTACACTACAAACACTGGTGGCAATATTCCGTGAGACTCTTAATAACACCGAACAAACCTTTAAACCAGGATGCATCAGAATTTACTAAATACAGACGGATTGTTACAGCTCAGCCTTCTGCCTTCATTGAATGACCACTGAAGTCTAGGTAGATTATGCTACGCACTTTTCGACTACTTTCCACCGCGCTCAACTCTTGAGAAAATTACTAAACTGACTGATCCGTCCTAAACATTGATTCTATCTCAATGTCAGGTCCACATCTTGCCTGGGAGGCTCCTAATTGGTTCGTCAATCCCTAAGCTATAATAAGAAAATTAGAACGCTAAAAAATCATAATAAAATTTCAAATTAAGTTATCTTCTTAATGTTAACGTATTTTTCAAATTAGTTATAAATTTTTCAAATTAAGTTTCATCTATTATACATGTCTTTGTAGTGACTTAGGAAGTCAATTACAGATAATGTCGACATACTGCCAGAAATGACTGCAAAAAGGAATATTGCCTTTTAAAGCTGGGGCTTTATATATAATGTTTGAAATGAATCAATTACCAAATTAACTTCGAGAGGAAATATCCCTCTGTGCGTGTATACATATATATAATAGTATGTTAGGTTTATATATATATCAATGCCACTACGTCCCATCAAATAAATAAAAACTATTGCAGCTCCCTTAGTGGAGATTTGAGGAAGTCAGAAACACGTATTTAACAAATAAATCAAGATTGAAATGAAAGTAAATTAAAAAGTTATACAGCAGCGTGTAATTTATTATCACTATATATTAGAGTTCTACATCTTGATAACAAAGGAGAAAGTCAAAGGCTTAAGTGTATGTGTGTATCTGTGCAGTTTGTATAGGGATCTAAGCAACACACAAAATTATTACAGATACACTATCCGAAAGATCACGGATTGTCGTTTTATCAGAGATATTTGAATCGCATCCAGGGCAATTGCCCTTATATTATTTTTTTTAAATGCATCCAAATTTGTACTTTCTATGTAATCTGATTTTTATTTCGCCACATCCAAAAAAAGTAAGATCAGCACAATTCTATAATTTGGCTAAAAGGTCCGTATATATTTTCGCATTCTAGTAAAAAGATTTTCATATGATAAGTAATTTGATTTTCTGACATTTTTATAACGGAGAGAACTTTTCTTTTTTGCTTAGTTGCACGTTATAGGGAACAATTTAAATTTATAGGGAGGGGGGTGATTTGGGAATGGGGTCGTATCCTGATAACGCTATACCATTCTGTAGTCCAATAAATAATGCTACAACTAAATCCTTAATAATACAATTTTAAGTAGACCATATAATGCTTTAATAATACATTGCATATAACATTTGTACTCTCGAAATTAATATTCATTCACAAAATTTCAACAGCTGGAAATTGCAACTCATAACTTATCCCGCACATATTCAGAAAGTCCATTCCAATCATGCCCAATGCATTTACTTATCTGTATAACATCCGTATTGACAGTTATGATTTAATCTGCGAACGTAAAATGAATGCCATGCCGGATTGTAATTTTAATAAAGGATCCACAATTAAAATGGAAGCCTTTAGGTACACGCAGCGAACAATGGAGTTAATTTAAAGATAGGGACAGTGGTCACTACAATCGGCAAGCTCATTTGCATATTAATCATGCTGGAGATTTGAAATAGATTGGAACAGAGTCCGTTGCTATTGTGTTGAGATTTTCTCTGAAAGATTTACCATAAAATTTTCCGTAAATGGAAAGCGGATGGTAAATAGCATATTTTGGGAATATTCGTGATAATGCACTATTTTGTTATATACTTTCTCTTCCATTCCAGTTTTATGCACATAATTAAAATAATATACATTTCAATGGCTTATTAATTACATTCTTAACAAAATATATTAACTAGAATGTGGCTCAACTGGACTTTTTCAAACTAGAGTTCATTTTTTTTTCAAATTTTACAAGAAAAAACTTGAAGAAACGGTATCATGATACCTCAATATTAGGTGGGAGAAAATAAAAATATGATGTGGGCAGCACATGATTTTTACCACACAATACAATGACATTAGTTCTTCATATACGAAATAATAATACAAGTTCCACGGCACAATAATTTTAACTTGTAAAAGTACACTGGAATTAGACTATTTTCTGGATGGTAACATGAAAAATTATTTTGGCATAACAAATTAACTTACATTTATTGCAAACTAGCAGCATACCCGTTCTTCGTACGGAGTATATAATTTAAAGAAATTTATAATTCGCAATCATGTGCAGATTCTGTTAAAATATTAAATTTACTGCTCTTAAAGAGAAGTTTAAGAATATCTGTTCTCACTATGCAAAATTATATTCACGGGCAGATCAGAAGAATAAAACATCCTGGTCCCTTTTGTAAGCAAATTTACAAAAAAAAGTAATTGAATCAATATATGTAACCTCGTACTACTTATATTGTCGCAGATTAGAAACTATGCCAGTGTGTTAGTAGAATATTACCCGTATTACAATACGAGTCTCAAAAATATTTACCAAAATAAAAGAGATGACGTAATAAATTGAAAATATCACTAATCCCCGTAATCTTTATACCAGAAGGTCGTAATTGATTCCAATATATGCCAATATATATCAAAATATATGCCAATATACCTGTACTGCTTATATTCTCGTAGATTAGAAGATATATCCGTGCATTTGTAGATTACTCGTACAACGTACTATGTATGAGTTTCATCAATTTTCGTCATAAATAAACAATGGCATAATAACTTGAAAATATCAATAATCCCTGAATCAACAGTCCCCGAAAATATCAATGATAATAATGTTTAAACCTGAAGACCGTAATTGATATTATCCAGTCAAAAATGCTATAAGAAAAATCAAATCGTTCTTTTCTAAAATATATTTTTATATCCATTTATTTATTATTCAAATCGAAAAAATAATAATTAAAAGTAACAGATATTTAATTTAATTGCGTTTCTGAGCAACATGATATAAGATAGAATCATAAATTGATGGAAATCATATCGTCTGAATAATGCTATCTCCATGGAAGGTTTGGCGACATTTTGTCAATTTAGCGATAACTTAAAGAATCGCCAAATTTATCGACAAGTGCGACTGTAGAACTGATAATCCCATTATGCGACAAATTGACGGAACATCATCACAATACTATCCCCTAACAAAACATAATTAATTTCATTTATTAAGCGCAATTTTATCAATTCCATGATATTTTTATGGATTTACAAATATTTTTATCAATTTGGTGATATTAAAAAAATTCGTTTAATGTGTTACTAAGTAGGATGGATGAACTGACCGACAAATGCTACAGAAACATCATTTCAATACTCTATTCTAAAAAAACAAATCATTGATTTGAGTCATTTTTATAAATTTGGAAACATTTCCGCTAATTTGGTAAGGTTTAAGAAAAGTTACCAAGTTATGAAGAGATATTCCGCTAAATCGTAGCTCTAAATTTGCAGATCTCAAGAATAAAATATCCTGATCCCGTTTGTATATACTAAATGAAAACACTAAAATTGTATTATAAGATACAGCCGTTCTACTTTTTTTCTGCTTCAACAATCTGCTAAATGAATTTATTGGATAAACACAATGTATGAGTTTATTAGTTAAACACAATATATGAGCTGGAAACCTCTTTGCTAAAATAAATGAAAGTGATGTACGCAGTCCGCAATTTATATAATTAAAAGAACAACCAAACTTTTCATTTAAAAGATATATTTTTACATCCATTTATTTATTATTCAAATAGAAAACATAATAATAAATATTAACAACACATGTAATTTCATTCCGTTGCCGAGCAACATGATATAAGATAGAATCTTCCTCATAAAATGCGAAATTAAATAGCCATTTTGATTTCTTTATACTTTTCATCGTTGAGTAATCGTTTGTGAAAGATAACCATGGAGGTAGATTTTTCCATTTAAATTCATGTTTCAAACAATTCGTGTTTTCCGATAGTGACTATTTAATGCAAAAATCCTGCACCAAACTCGGAAATAAAGTTTTATTTCCTTTGGACGTTTTAAACAAACGATTTTGATCCTTTCCGTTTGAATAAACCACGGAGTTGGAGAGTATAAGTCATAAGAAAAAGTTCGGTTTTTCATTAATATCTCAACAACCCTTGGTCTTAGAAACTCGAAACTTGGACTAAATTGATGGGGGGCTATTTCAAGGCTATCCACAAAATTTCATTAAATTCGGTTCAGCCATTTTTCTGTGATGATGAGACAAACGAAAATTTCATTTTTTACTAATATCTCGAGAACCACTGGTCGTAGAAACTCCAAACATAGACTAAATTCTAAGTGAGGCTATTTCTAGGCTACCCACCAAATTTCATCAAATTCGGTTCAGCCGTTCTCCCGTGATGATGGGACAAACTGACAGACAGACAGACAGACAGACAGATTTTCATTTTTATTTATATAGACTAGCAGCATACCCGTTCTTCGTACGGAGTATAAAATATAAAGAAATTTATAATTCGCAATCATGTGCAAATTCTGTTAAAATATTAAATTTATTGCTCAAAAAAAGAAGTTTAAGAATATCTCTTCTCCCTATGCAAAATTATCTCCATGGGCAGATCTGAAGAATAAAACATCCTGGCCCCTTTTGTAAGCAAATTTACAAAAAAAAAGGAATTGAATCAATATATGCAACCCCGTACTACTTATATTGTCGCAGATTAGAAAATATGCCAGTGTGTTAGTAGAAGTTTACTCGTATTGCAATATGAGTCTCAAAAATATTTTCCAAAATAAAAGAGATGACGTAATAAATTGAAAGTATCAAAAATACCCGTAATCTTAATACCAGAAGGTCGTAATTGATTCCAATATATGCCAATATATATCAAAATATATGCCAATGTACCTGTACTACTTATATTCTCGTAGATTAGAATATATACCCATGCATTTGTAGAAGATTACTCGTACAACGTACTGTATATGAGTTTCAACAATTTTCGTCATAATAAAACAATGTCATAATAACTTTAAAATATCAATAATCCCTGAATCAAATGTCCCTGAAAATATCAATAATAATAATGTTTAAATCTGAAGACCGTAATTGATATTATCCAGTCAAAAATGCAATGTCAATGAAATTTATTTTATATACATATATTTATTATTCAAATCGGAAAAGATTTAATATAAAATCGTATGCCGCATAACACATTGGATCCGTTGCTAAGCGACATGATATCATTTGCTTCAAATAAATTGATGGAAATCATATCATCTGAATAATGCGACCTCCATGGAAGGTTTGGCGACATTTTAGTCAATTTAGCGATAATTTAAAAAATCCCCAAATTTATCGCCAAGTGGGACTGTAGAACAGATAGTCCCATTTTGCGACAAATTGACGAAACATCATCACAATACTATCCCCTAACAAAACACAATTATTTTCATTTATTAAGTGCGATTTTATCAATTCTATGATATTTTTATGGACTCACAAATACTTTTATCAATTTGGTGATATTAAAAAAATTCGTTAAATGTGTTACTAAGTAGGATGGATGGACTGCCCGACAAATGCTACGGAAACATCATTTCAGTACTCTATTTTAAAAAAAACAAATCATTGATTTGCGTCATTTTTATAAATTTGGAAACATTTCCGCTAATTTGGTAAAGTTTAAGAAAAGTTACCAAGTTATTTAGAGATATTCCGCTAAACTCGTAGCTCTAAATTTGCAGATCTGAAGAATAAAATATTCTGATCCCGTTTGTATATACTAAATGAAAACACTAAAAATGTATTATAAGATACACCCGTTCTACTCTTTTTCTGATTCAACAATCGGCAAAATGAATTTATTGGGTAAACACAATATATGAATTTATTAGCTAAACACAATATATGAGCTGGAAACCTCTTTGCTAAAATAAATGAAAATGATGTACGCAGTTCGCAATTTATATAATTAAAAGAACAACCAAACCTTTCATTTAAAAATATTTTTTTACATCCATTTATTTATTATTCAAATAGAAAAAATAATAATAAATATTAACAACACATTTAATTTCATTCCTCGACAACCCCTGGTCTTAGAAACTCGAAACTTAGACTAAATTTATGGGGGGCTATTTCAAGGCTATCCACAAAATTTCATTAAATTCGGATCAGCCGTTTTACCGTGATGATGAAACAAACGAAAATTTGGTTTTTTACTAATATCTCGAGAACCACTGGTCGTAGAAACTCAAAACACGGACTAAATTTTAAGTAGGGCTATTTCTAGGCTACCCACCAAATTTCATCAAATTCGGTTCAGCCGTTCTCCCGTGATGATGGGACAAACAGACAGACAGACAGACAGACAGACAGACAGATTTTCATTTTTATTTATATAGACTAGCAGCATACCCGTTCTTCGTACGGAGTATATAATATAAATAAACTTAAAATTCATAATCATGTGCAAATTCCTATAGTATACTAAATGACATGCTTAATCAAAATATTCTGTTAAAATATTTAATACAATGCTCCTAAAAAGAAACCTCAGGATCTCTGTTCTCACTATACAAAATTATCTTCACGGGTAGATCTGAAGAATAAAATATCCTGGCCTTTTTTGCAAGCAAATTTATAAAAAGTATGGAATTGAATCAATGTATGCAAAATAATAACGTATTGTATGGGACCCGTACTACTTATATACGCGAATATTAGAAGATATAACCTGTATTATGACATTACATGTATACATTGAAAATATCAATAAATCCGTAATCTTTAAACCAGTACGCAGTAATTAATTCCAATATGTGCCCAAGTGAAAGTGCTAAAATTATATGGAAAGATAAACCCGTACTACTTATAATGTCATAGATTAGAAGATATGTCCTAGTGTTAGTAAAAGATTACCCGTATTATAATATTTAGTTTGAAAAATGTTTGCCAATATATAACAGATTACTTAATAAATTAAAAATATCAATAATCCCCGTGATCTTCACACCGGAAGGCTTGATTCCAATATATGCCAATATACATGTACTACTTATATTGTCTTACATTAGAAGATATACCCGTGCATTTGTAGAAGATTACTCGTACAACGTACAATATATGAGTTTCAACAATTTTTGCCGCAATAAAACAATGCCATAAGAAATTGAAAATATCAATAATCTCTGAATCAATAATTCCCGAAAACATCAATAATAATAATGTTTAAACATGAAGATCGTAATTGATATTATCCAGTCCAAAATACGATGGCAATGAAATTTATTTTATATACATATCTTCATCATTAAAATCGGAAAAGATTTATTAAAAATCTTCTTCCTCATAAACACGTTAAATTTAAATCCGTTGTTAAGCGACATGTTATGATTTGCTTCAAATAAATTGGTGGTCAAAATATCGTCTGAATATCTCTAATGAAGGTTTGGCGACATTTTAAAAAATCGCCAAATTTATCGCCAAGTGGGACTGTAGAACTGACAATCCCACTTGGCGATAAATTGACGAACCATCATCAAAATATTATCCCCTAAAAAAAACACAATTTCGTTTATTTAGGGCAATTTATCAATTTCAAAATATTTTTATGGATTTATAAATATTTTTATCAATTTGGTGACATTTTAAAAATTCGCTAAATGGGTTACTAAGTAGGGCGGTTGGACTGACAGACAAATGCTAACGAAACACCATTTCAGTACTTTTAACAAAACAAATTTAATTTCATTGATTTGCGTCACTTTTATCAATTTGGAGACATTTCCACTAATTTGGTAAAGTTTAAGAAAAGTTACCAAGTTAGCGATATTCAGCCGAATTCGTAGCTCTAAATTCGCAGATCTGAATAAAATATCGTGATCCAGTTTGTATATACTAAATGAAAACACAAAAATATTATTAGAAGATATACCCATTCTACACTTTTTCTGTTTAAACAATTGGATAAATGAATTTATTGGGTAAACAGTATATAAGTTTATTAGCTAAACACAATATATAAGCTTAAAACCTCTTTGCTAAAATACATGAACGTGATGTATGCAGTTCGCAATTAATATAATTAAAAAAAATCAAGCCGATCATTTATAAGATATATTTTAATATCCATTTATTTATTATTCAAATCGAAAAAATAATAATAATCATTAACAAACACACTTAATTCCATTCCTTTGTCGAGCAACATTATATAAGATAGAATCTTCCTCATAAAATGCGAAATTAAATAACCATTTTAATTTCTTTATACTTCTAATCGTTGAGTAAAAGCGTGTGAAATATAAAACATGGAGGTAGATTTTTCCATTTAAATTCATGTGTCATACAATTTATGCTTTCAGATAGTGACTATTTAATGCAAAAATCCTGCATCAAACTCAAAAATAAAGTTTTAATTCCTTTTGACGTTTTAAACAAACGATTTTTATCCTTTCCGTTTGGATAAACCACGGAGTTGGAGAGTAGAAGTCCTATAAAAAAAGTTCCGTTTTTCATTAATATCTCGACAACCCCTGGTCTTAGAAACTCGAAACTTGGGCAAAATTTATGGGGGGATATTTTAAGGCCATCCACAAAATTTCATTAAATTCGGTTTAGCCGTTCTCTCGTGATGATGAGACAAACGAAAGTTTCGTTTTTTACTAATATCTCGAGAACCACTGGTCGTAGAAATTCTAACTATAGACTAAATTTTAAGTGGAGCTATTTCTAGGCTACCCACAAAATTTCATCAAATTCGGTTCAGCCGTTCTCCCGTGATGACGGGACAAACAGACAGACAGACAGACAGACACATTTTCATTTTTATTTATATAGATATAGCTTGACAATTAGAAATATTGAAAATAACCATTAAGAAATTCTCCATTATATAAATAAATATGTTCATTAATAAATCACCGATTGGATGTTATTTTTGTAACTTTAGTGTCAATTTTTTTTTCAGTTTGGTTCCATATTATAAAGCTGCCAACTTGGCGATGTGTTGCCAAATTAGTCGCAAAAGTCTCCAAATTAATTACCAAGTGTTACATATTTGATGTATTTCATTTCTATGTAATTTGTTAGATAAATTTATTTGGAAGTCGTGAATTATGCCGAGAATGGTTAAAACTATCATACAAAAGTTTACGTTATTCGTTTTAGAAAAAATATCATGATTAAATGCTTATTAAGATTTTGAATATTTTGCTTTCTCATGAATTTTTAAAACATTCATTTGAAAATTAAGGTGTCTTACAAACGTACGATCGCATTTAAAATCCATAGAGTTCCAGTATTCACGGATCGTAATAATCATCCCAATTTACGTTCGAAATGCTTTATTCGATCGTGATATATCGCATCCAGAGTTTCACGCATACACACACACACGGACATATACATTCACACATATACATAAGACATCACTTCACAAACGTTCGATTCGAGTTCAGAGATGCGTGAAACTTGCTCTTCCATAGAAAACCCATTTTCGAATCTTCTTCTCGGTCACAATTTTTCCCTGTACATTACTATGTATATATGTAGGGAAAGTACAAATCTGACGTGGGCGACCCATGACATTCCTAACAGATATGAATCATGTTTTCTCTTTTTATTTTTCCTAATATACATAGCAATGTCGTATATAGTAAGTCTTGAAATCGTGTTGGACATCTCAACTCGATTCTTTAACAGATCTACTCGTTTCGAACACTCTAGAAAGAGAAAACATTATTTTTAATGTGACGTTTTTACATGTGTATCTATGCAATGCATGTAGCAACTATAGTTCAAAGACTAATTGACCAAAGCCACTTTTTGTTTCGACTGTACCTTGACGGTACAAAAATTTATATGTTACTATGTTACACACTGATTATTGGGGTTGCTTGATCATATCAGTGTAATTAAAATAAAAAAAATTCATATATTTCTAGTAATTGTCTGTCTTAAAGAATTGAATACGAAAATGACACTATTAAGAGAATGTAAAACAATGGACTTAATTGTTACTTAGGATTTGTATGCAGACATGAGCAATTTTTGATATACCAACATGAATTAAAATCATTACATATTTTTGAATACTTTAATTTAATCAGAGTTCAATCGAAACAATATGCTGTCCCTACATTTTTGTCACCCATTTTAATTCTATAATTTGATAGCATTTCATTTTATTCTAATGAAATGTCGTTTTAGGCGTAATTTTCTTAAAGTAATATGGTCAAACGATTAAAAAAAATGGAACGCAACATTAAGAAATATATTATAAAATGTTCTGCCCGTATCATTTTGTAGCAACGTGTGCAGATTTATATTTCTTTCGTTGTGGAGAAAATTTGCTGTTCCTTGTCTTTCTGAAATCTTATTTTTTCTATTTCCTTACATTCTTCTTTATATCTATATGACGATGTTTAAAAGCAATGAAAAAATCGCCAATATTTTTGCTCAAAATATGTACATGAATGCAGAAATGACTCGAGAATACTGAAGATAAAGGATTTAAATATCTATACCGGCATGATAGACAAGCTTTAAGAACTTCCCTTTTGTTGGAAAAAAAATATCTGCATTATCAGACAAATAACGTATGATTCATACAGTATTCATACTCTTCCTAAAGGAAAAAGAGGAAATCTGAAAAATGGTTTAAAACTTGTATTCTGACATATATAAATGGAACTGGATACATTTGAATGTTTTTCAGGCGGAGTCATGCAGTTATTTAAATGTATACTTTATGCAGTTTAAAAGACAATTATTGATTGCATAAAAATACCTACCAACCGATTCTCAAAGTCTCCATTCTTATTTGTTAATTTCCATACATGCATGGTGTATCGTATAGGGAAATTATTGTGACGCGGTTAAAAATTCGAATTCGAGTTTTCACCGGCACTTCTTAAGTATTCCTGAATTCGAATCAAACGTTTTTGAAGAAATTCCTGTATATGCTTACGTATGTGTGTTTGTATGTGTGTTTATTTATGTATGCGTATGTGTGTGTGCGATTGTGATTGCGATATGTCAGGAAAGAATAGAGCTTTTCTAACGTAAGTTGCTACGGTTAATACAATCGGCGTATATCGGAATCCTATCGATTTCAAAAGTGATCGAAAGTTGGGAAGACCTGCGAATTTTTTATGTATTTTTGAAAAATACAGAAAAACGTCAGGACATTCAATAATGTTGAAAAATAATAATTTTCAATTGAATTAATTTCAATTCTCAATTGAATTATATATTGGATTATTTCGGAATATTGCACGTTTTTCACATAAGTGTATCACATAAATATAAAAATTTAGTTCCCTCAAATAAATGTAGACAAATAACGTCAAATATGTTTGGCGACAAATTTGGTGAGTTCGGAAACTAATTTGGCAAGAAATCGGCAAAGCGGTAACTTTTGGAAAACTGTACCACATTGACAAAAAAGTCGCCAAATTAGCAAATATGACACCAAACCAAACTAAAATAGTGCCAAATTTATAAATTTACTATTAAAGAATTTTTAGTACATGGGCTATATTACTAAATGAATAATAGCCGCCGTATTTCTAATTGACAAGTTAGATTTGTCAGAAATTTGAGTTAATTTGATACCTCAAAATAGCTTTACATCTTGCCACCTAGAATAGTGTCAATTGGTAATGTGCAATTCAATGTTAAAAAGCATTTCATCATGGATGCTGAATGTATTTATTTCTCTATGAAAGAAGTAATGCTATTGTAATATGTAGGGTAAGTCATGTAATTCCCACATATTTTCTTATAAATACCAAAAGTTCGTATGAAATTTAATTTTTTTCTTAAAGTATACTGTCCAGTTAATACTTTTATCTACAGGCTTATTCATTGATGTATACCTGTGCAGTATATCGCACAGTTTATATTGCCTGTTGATAACTTTCAACTCAAATGATGTGAAAACCGTATTAGCTCAAACAAGAAAGATCAATCATGCTTAAAGCATTGATTATGAAACACCTTCCAACAGCAATGCAATTTTATTTAAACATGTCTAAAATGCAATACATTCCTCGGTAATATTTTAAAACTTCTCACAATACTACATTGATTTATTATATTTGAAAACTTAAACCTTCATCGAAAAAATGAACTTCATTCAAATGACGTCATTGAAATATAAATTGCCTGGTTTAAACATCTCTAAAATGGGATATATTACTCGATAATAATTTTAGAATTATCATAATACCTCGATAATTTATTATATTTAAAAACTTCATCGAAAACAACTGAAATTCATTCAAATGACGTCATAGAAAAAATAACACGCCTGACTCTCTCTAAAAAAGCAGAATTTCATTCATAAATAATTTCCCATTCATGTCATTCATCACAATACTATAATAATTTATTTTATTTAAAAATTAAGACCATGGAGCTACAAGTAATTTAACTCTATGCTTAAAACTTCATCGCAAAAAATCGTCCTTCTCTCGGTAAAGTCAATGAATATTTCTTTCATATCAGCTATGCTGACTCCATGAGCTAAATTCTTTTGCGTTAAAGAAATGCAGCAATTCTTTTACAACGCATTCTACATCTTTTGGTATTTACATTTTCCATAAGTGAAAAATAGGCTTCGTTGTAGAAATAATCAAATTTGGATGAGCATTTAAACTCATATATATTGTAATTGCGTTGATTTATATGTAGATGCACAGAATTTAAACCAAAATAAAGTGGTTTTAGGACGGATACAACACTCAATATGAAAAAGAACTTTAAAAATTACGATTCTGAGACAAGATGGATGCCATATATAATTTTGAAGTGGATCACGTGATACTTTCATATCATGGTGACGTGATCGTTTCATATAAGATATGTTATTAATATTTTAATTTTTATTTGAAAAATTACTGAATATATTTCGCTGAATTCTTTTTTATATATTTTATGAAACAATTTGAATGTTTCCTAAAAATTTCGAAGCAATTTGTGAATTTTAAATCCGCTTAAAAAATGTTTGAAAAATTAGGTCCCATAGGGCTCAATGTTTTCAACCCGGGTTCAATCCAAAACTAATTGGGTGATATTATTCATTTATATTCCCATAGATCCTACAGACCGTCTGTGTGAACAACATACTAAAATTTTATTTTGATTACGCCATTTTTATGGCAGTTATCGTGCTAACGGACAGACAGACAGGCAGACAGAATGAGCAAAGTCATAAACACTTTTCAACTTTGTTGTAAAGTGTTAGTAAAAGCAGATATTTTTCGATAAATTACTTGCATATAAAAAGCACTCGTATTGTACTTAAGCAATACTAATAATAAAAATCTGATGTGGACAGCAAATGACTATCCTTATATGCAATAAATTTACTACTTTTACAGTTAAAAAATGTTATTCTTATAGTAAATACTTATATTCTTTCGAAGATATTGAATTTTCTTCAATTAGTCGGCATTTTCATTGATTTACCGTCATTTTTATCCATTTGGCGAGATTTTCGTTAATTTGGCAAAATTAAAAATATCGCCAAGTTGGCAACATTCTGCTAAATTCGTCGCTAAAATCCCGCCAAGAGTTATAGACGGAGAAATAAGTTATTCTTACAGCAGATAAATGTTGGCGTTCAAATACAAAAGTATTACTCAACGTATCTTTTCTCGTGAGTGAAATGAGTTAGATCCAAGAGAATGATGTCACCAAATTTATCGCATGATATTACATATGAAAACTGAACATGTTTCTTAGCAGTTAATATTTTTTTTTCATTTATGGGATTTTTTGATAAATTTTTTTGAAAAATGTCCAATATCTCGGGAACGGTTCATGTTAACGTTTTAATGTTTATCTCAATCGTTTTCTAAGGAAAAATTACATCATAAATGTCTATTTGCGTAACTTTAGTTAAGGTTTTGAATTTTTGATGATTTTTTCAAAATTTCACTTGAAAGTTTAAGAGGGTTCTGAACATTCGATTGTGTTTTAAAACAATAGTCTTCCAGTATTCACGGATCGTGATTTTTGTACTAAATTTCATTCGAAACGCTCCATTCGTTCGTGAGATATCGTCTTCACAGACTCACTGACACACACACATACACGTACTTTCCCTCTCACACACACACATACACGTACTTTCACTCTCACACACACACACACACGTACAGACATCACCTCAAAAATATTCGATTCGTGATCAGGGATGCTTGAAACGTGCTCTCCCGTCGAAAACTCGTATTCGAAATTTCGACCCCGTCGCAATAATTTCCTTATACATTATGTATATAAGGAATGTAAAAAGGAATATTTTGAAACATCGAAATATTGATGAAGTGTATAAAGGGCTGATATCTTTACAACCCTACCCTGACAACACATCATAATATTCATAAAGTACTCAAAATAAGCTTGAATTGGTAATTATAAGGTAAAAAGGGTTATAAAGCTCCATATAAAACAGTATAGGCAAGAAAATAAAATATTCAACCGGTATTGGAAGAGAATAACTGTGTTCTTCAGAAAGAAAGGAGATAATGGACAACACTCTCCTGATTCTGTCAAAAGAAATACACATATGACTCAAGACGAAAGCAGTTGCCAAACAATACAAGAAGAAAATTAGAATTAAAATTAAAATTAACAATAGATACAAGAATTAACATTAGAATTCTACAAGTACGGTCACGTTAAACATGTGGGTCCGTAAGTCCTTCCGAGAGGTTGGTGGTAGGGGAAGGAGGGTACGGTCCCTGCGGATGCCTCCCCCCACTGGGTTCCGGTCTAAATTGGGTGGCACTTCCCGGCCGTCCAAACAGTTACCTTACGCCTTTCTGGTAGGTCGGACGGTCTGGGTCTCAACAACAACAACATATTTTCCTTTTGTATTTATTTTCAATTCAACTTTTCTAATCATAGCGTAGTATTTTTAATCATAGTATTCTAACTATTATTAACACCTATCTATTATATAGATATTAATTTCCTAAAGCGTTTTGTATCTGTCTATAATCTCTATACGTCCACTGGTGTCCTCGTAGACAGAATCTGTATATACTTATTGTATCGACCCCGGGACAAAAACTAAAGGAGCTGGATTTTCGATTTCATGCCGGAGGTTTAAAATATGTGGCTTCAAAATATTTTAGGGACCTTAAAAACATTTGAAAACAACCATTCGATGGAATTTAACAGAGGCAATTTTTAACAAAAGAGGCCATTATCGATTTCAATAAATTATTAATCAAAATAACATTTATTGAAATAAATTGTAATTTCGTTTTTAAGAGTGTTTATCGCCCTATTTTGACAGCCATAAATATTAGTATACTATATATTTATACTGGTATTGTTGTTCCACTATACATTGTTGCGAACTTGTAATTTTTTCCCATTGGCGTCTGTCTGGAAGGCCAGGCGAAGAAAACACGGCCCATGACGTCAGCATGGCGTGTGACCAGAGTTGCCAGGATTTCAAATTTAGAAGAAGGGTTTCCATATTTGGCAATTTATCGCCAATTTGGAGACATATGGTGACTTCCGAATGTTCCAGAAACGTCAAGAAATAACAATTAGTCTAGGAGATTTGGAGATATTTAAAGACATTTCTATGGAGAGACTATAAAATGGGCTCATCCTTCCGTTACACGGGAGTTGATGAATTGACGCGAAGCGAGCTTCATTGGACTGTGATTTTTGTCAATGTTTTGAGAATAGTAGCGGCTGTTTTGGGAAATTACTTTCGTCAACATTCTGTGAATTATATCAGTTATTGTGTGAGATTAGTGGGGTGTTTAAGTGATGTTTGATTGTATATTGTTCCTGGTTGTTTTGGGTCTTGTGAATAAACGTGAGTTATGCAAAAACTTGGACTCGTTTTTGTATCCTGCGTATACAACCACGATTCTTCAGGATGCATTTAGTAACAAACTGGTGTCAGAAGTGTGTAAACGTACGTGTTTAAACGTAACAATATCATAATAGGGGGACAAATCCCCATAATAAAAGAGAAATATCAGTGTGAGTGTAATTCCGTGTGTTTGTCGGTTTGATCTGTAGCGGGAAATGTCAGCGTTGTACGACCATGTAATTTGGCACATACGCACTTCCTTTGGCGCACTGTACACTGATGTACCTAGGGAAATATTTCTTTTGTTAAATCAGAATTAATTTTTCAGTTATTTAAAGTTTTAGATATTCACGATTTTCATACAAATCGGTTCCTTAGCTAATGAAAATATTATAACACAGTTTCCATCTTAGCACCATCGGGAAGATAAAATAACGTTATTTCTAACGACACGTGAACCACATCCGTTGAACAATTTCTTCATATTTATTTTTTTAATGCATCGAAATTTGCATTTTTATGTTTTCGAATTTCGCTGTATCCCACAAAAGCAAGATTGTCAAAGCTGGCAAAATATCGTCTATATCTTAGGATTCTCACAAAATATAATTAGTTTATCCGCAAATTCATTTTCTGGGATTTTTTAAGCCAGCGAACCTGTTAAATTTTCGGTGTCGCGCGTTTTCCCCCTTCGCTTTGGTGGCTGCGTATGAGCTTATAACTTTCTCTCACAGATAAGTGATATCCTTCTAAATCTTCTATTACTCTATTCACTCCTATTTAGTCGATAGGAATTTGAGTCGTTTTAAAAGTATGGGGAATAGCATACTTTTTGGTGTGGTGGATAGGGTTGTATCGTGTCCATTGCGCCAATGTACACGGTTTGTATGCAACTCCCACTATTTTTTATGAGTAATATTTATTAATATTATTATTGTTTTGATTACTAAATTCCATTTACACCTGCTTTAACAACTGTCTGACAACTCCGGATCCATATTTTTGCGTAAAAATAAAATAAAAGCATGTAAAGTTTATCCCACATTATAATTATTTTTGTTTTAATAAAATTCGAATTTTTTTTTTATTTGTGAAGAAAAATTGATCGTTAGTTTCCTTTTAAATTTAAAATTGTCTATTAATTTACTTCACATATATTGTGTTCAATATTTGAAGTAGTATAATAATTTAAAAAAATTATCTTCGAGCAAAAGAAGCAACTATTTTATGAATCATGTCATAGTACAAATGTTTTGCTTGTAACTAATAAAAGATGGTGATTATTTAATATTATAGTCCTCATGAGCTAAAAAAAGGAAAGTATTGTATGTATAAGAACTATTTCTTACAGAAATATTTACCATGTCTGAGTATAATACTCAAAAGAAGAAAAAAACGAAGAAGAGGGATGAAAAGGATGATGCCACAAAATCTTTTCATTTTAGAAGATTTGACACACTAGGGATATTCAAGGGGGGAAATATCAGATTTATCCTGGAATTTTCTGCAAGCTGCAGTTGATTTTTAGGCGATAGATTTTTTTTATTTTTTTACACATCTTTTAAAATAAAAATTTATATCTTTACAAAAGTTAAATCAAATATAATAAACTACCATCTCCACATACGTTTAGTGGTGGCAAAATGGCTAAATGACTAGTGGTTACTAAATGTTGCAACTACATACATAATAAAAATTTGAAACATCAAAAACCGGTTCATATTGGCATAAAAATGGGGGTGGGGTGAGACAGCTCAGCGGTTAGTGCGCAAGGATTGCATACGAACTTAATACGAGGCCGTCCCAACAAAGACCTTACCAAACAGAGGCCCAAAGAGAGGCCTTACCCGAGGCCTTAAACTTTCGGGTAAGTCGGACGCTCTGGTTCGATAAAGAATAATCATAAAAGGGGTTTAAAATTTATTGTTCTGTTGACATGGGAATTGCGGTATATAAAGCAACATTTCATCTTTGTTCAATGTATGTTGATTTATTTTAAAAGTTTCAGAAATTTTAATCCCTAAAGCAATTAATAATTATGGACGAGTGAACCGAAGTCCATTTCCCATTCCCAATGAAGCGAAATCAACATTTGCCTGAATTTTGTTATCTCTTTTACTCAAAAACTTCAATAGATTGGATGATGAAAATTTGTTTACATGCGTGAAATTGCATGCAGATTTACAAAATGTCGATTTCAAATATCGAAACGAAATGTAATAAGACTCAACGCCAATTTTTAATTTGCGCAGGCTTACTACGTTTCCTGAAAAAGTAATATTTTTACAAAAATTAAAAATGAGTCCAATATTAAGTTCAACTATCTTATTGTTTTATACACGCGTGTCAGAAGAACATAACGAAACAAATTGCATAGCACGGAGTTAGGGAGTTACCCTGTATTGTTTTCTCAGATTTTAACTTCAAACAATTCAAATTCTGAAAACTTATGCTCTTTCGTATTAGGATTCTCTATTATTGCATTTTCTTATACTTATAATTGCATAAATTTTTTATTAAATCAGGTTTTTCTTTGAAATCATTCACAGCTCGCATACTTCATACGTGCAAATCATTCAAATCCCCGGCTTTTGTTAGTAATATCATTTCCCAATCGTTTGATTAAAAGAACATCCAGACGACTGTTTCGGTAGTTGAAACGTAACTCTACTACTATGGTTACAAATGAACACGTTGTTTGTTAAAAATGAATATAAAATTAGAAACACATCATAGCACACAAACACGTCAAAACACACAAACATAGTAAACACGTAAAAATACACAAATATAAAAATACACCAGAATACAGAAACATAGAAATTCGTCAAAACACACAAACATAGAAACACGTCAAAACACACAAACACAGAAATACATCAAAACACACAAACATAGAAATACGTCTTAACACACAAACATAGAAACACGTCAAAATACGCAAACATAGAAACACGTCAAAAGACACGATCATCGAACCACGTTAAAACAAACAAACATAGAAACAAGTCAAAACACATAAACTAGAACTAGCTGTTTATTCGATATGTCCGATAGCTCCAATTGAAATTAGTGAATTTTGCCTTTGTTTTAGATGAGCCATTTAATTTTGGTTACATACATTCAAGGAAAAATTATTTCCACTTAAATCTACTTAATTTGAAATGGCTTTCTCCTAATACATTGTCCATCTTTTAAGCTTCCCCTCATACATTGTCCATCTTTCTCCATCTGCTTATTCTCAATCGCGTTACCACATTCGGCGAAGAATCAGGAACACCATGATACTAGTACTCTAATGGAATTTAAAATTTTGTTGTTGTTGAGACCCAGACCGTCCGACCTACCAGAAAGGTGTGAGAATAACCCAGGCCACATGACTGACTTGAAGGCTTACAGTAGCTATTTGTGTGGCCGGAATACCAGAAAGGTGTAAGGTAACTGTTTGGACGGCCGGGAAGTGCCACCCAATTTAAACCGGAAACCAGTAGGGGAGGCATCAACAGGGACCGTACCCTCCTTCTTCACCTAACACCAACCTTTCGGAAGGCCTTACGGATCCACATGTTTAAAGTGATCGTACTCTGCGTGAACACGGCGGCAGTTTTGGCAGTGGTGGAAGTAAACCCGGGCCTACCGAGTGCAATTCCCGCGCGCTAACCACTGGGCTACCGCGCCCTGGAATCTAAAACTGTTGTTATTGTTGTTGAAACCCAGACCGTCCGACCTACCAGAAAGGTGTAAGGTAACTGTTTGGACGGTCGGGAAGTGCCACCCAATTTAGACCGGAACCCAGTGGGGGAGGCATCCACAGGGACCGTACCCTCCTTCCCCTACCACCAACCTCTCGGAAGGACTTTCGGACCCACATGTTTAACGTGATCGTACTCCGCATGAACACGGCGGCAGTTTTGGCAGTGGCTGGAATCGAACCCGGGCCTACCGAGTGCAACTCCAGCGCGCTAACCAATGGGCTACCGCGCCCAGGAATCTAAAACTGTGAAGAAATTGAAATTATAAAAAAATTGGTCAATTCAGTTTAGAGATTCATATAATTATTTTATCCCTTCCTTTTATAAAGCTCATATAAGGATCGGGCCATGCTCAAATTGAAGAAAAAGTCAGAAGGATTTGAAAGCAGAGCAATAAGAGAGCGAGATAGAAATACAGACAGATACCTTAATTTTATGTAGAACTTTATCAAGGATATTCATCAAAATTACATAACATTTAGTACAGCCGTTCTCCTGTGATAATGAGACAAACAGACAGACATATTTTCAATTACATTTATATAGATACCATTGGACCAATAGTTTATATGTAACTAATCTAATATGTAACTCTTTTATATTACAGTTGTCATAAGCTGAGATAGGAAAAAATATCTTATAAGAACTCTTTCTTACAAAAATGTTTACGGTGTCTGCGAATAATACCCAAAAGGATAAGAATAAAGAAGAGGGATAAAAAAGAAAATGCCACAAAATCTTTTCATTTTAGAGGATTTGATACACTAGGGATCTTCAAGAGAGGAAATATAAGATTTCTGCTGGAATTTCAGGCATGCCGTTGCTGATTTTTCGACGAGAGATTTTATGTTGAATTATATACATGTTTTACAGATGAAATTTTATATTTTTATAAAAATGTAATGCCAAATATAATGAATTAAATATCAAGCGCATAGCATCATGAAATGCATAACATGTTTACCTTTTATTAACAAGTAAATTTTAAAAAAGGAAACAATGCTCGCACTCAGAATGGTATGATAGTTTACAAAGGCCGTTCTCAAAATTATAGGCTCGGGCTCACATAGCAAATAAAAGTATCTACGCCTTTATTTCATACTTATTGTAAGTATTCTAAGTATAAATTATGTAAAATAGCCATTAATAAGTACAAAATAACAGTTACTTGCAGTAATACGAAGAAATTGTGAGATATACCAAGTTCTTTTCTACCATTTCAAGTGTCGAATTTTGAGAGAGACATGTTGAAATTGCACCTAAAAAGCAAGAAAATGATCTATGAATACTGCTATCACCAATGGGTGCATAATCCAAGATTTCGACTCTCTTTTTTAGGGCGGTCATGGGAGTGTAGAGTGTATGAAGTTTTGTAAAATATGTTGGCACACATTCATTGGCAAATATTATCTAAAATACGACCCACTAACTAAACTTACATACATACCCTTTAACAGAACGCAATTACCTTACGACTGCATAATAGTCGTATAGCACAATAACTGTACGGTCGAACAAAACGAGATTATTAAACGACCTCTTAAAATAATATAATTTCTTTTCAAACGCATTGCAGTACTCAATTTCTGTACGACTGCTCAAAAGGCAATTACTTTACGGACGCTTAAACGAATGCAGCGGTCATACAGCAATCGCTTTACAGTAATCGTTTAAAGTTCAGCGGTTATACAGTAATCGCTTAACTTTTAACGGTTATACAACAATCGCTTAACATACGCAATTGCTGTATAACCGCTAAATAAAATTCAAATTTTTTACGAACTCTAAACAAAATGCAATTACTTTACAACTACCATGAACCTCCCCTCCACGAATAAAACCCAAATTCTGTAGAATCCACTATAAAAATATACATGCCCCAAAACAGATAAACTTACTGTATTTTGAAGCAAGAATATTCGATCAATATTTTCCCCAAAGTTATAGATATTCTCAAAAATTAAATGTCATTTTCAGAGATAGTTAAAGTCCACTAATTTTGATACATTTTCTAAAAGTCGCCAAGAAGCCGACGTTCCGTCATATTTGTCATTAAGCGTGACCGATATAAAATGCGTTATTTGAGTAAGTTATGTAAGTTTTAAGTTATTATTGCAGTAAGTACGTTAAGTACATCCGGATATAAGCAAAAATTGCATAGCTTCGAGTTGCAAAGATTTAGGATAGGGGAATCCTATATTTCGTAAATATGAGGTTAAGCCTGTATATTTTCTTGTAAGTAATTGCTCCAGTTTAGAAAAAAAATAGAGAGTAAATAGACATCATATGTAGAAAACACACATAAGGCAGTATTAAATGTTTTGACCTGAAAGCGTCTTTACCACAACGATCTGATGCTGGCATACCACGTTTAAGCCCCGGTATCAAACTTCGGCACTTCCAAATTTGTTACTTTAAGTGTACTATATTGGTGATCTTTGACTGGTGCAAAGCATCCATGATCGCTCTATTATTCCCAGCTACCCAGCTTTCTGGCTAATACATTGTATAAATGTACTATCTGTAGTCATAAAATGACGATGACACAAAGGGTTACTTTATCGTCTGAGATTTTCTGACGTCGACTTACCGTACGTCATTAGAATATGTAACTCACATGCAAAGTCATCTTAATATCGCTATTTTACTTCAACTTAGATCTCGCACGCAATATCTGAAACATATCAACAGATCCGTTCAGTTTCCAAAAAAACAATGGGAGGGGGAGTATTGTAGCGAATTCTCACAAGGCAGTATTTAATGTCTTGACCTGGAGACGTCTTCAGCTCAAAGCAACGATGCTGACATACCACGCTTCGTCATCGGAAACAAATCCAGGCAATACCAAGTTGGCGATTTCACAGTCTCGCTACACATGCATAACTCAATTTAACTATAATATTTTAACTATAGCTGCTCATGTCACGATAACCCAAAATAACGCCCTCTACCGTAACTAAACTAATTAATAAATGCTTTCATCAATAGCGGTAATTCACCGCAGAAAATTTTACTTTTCAATTAACTTATCACGCATTCAAAATGGAATATTTTATAAAATTATTGATTCCTTGAAGTAATAACACGGATAGAATTTTGGAGCAAATTTTAAGTAATATATCAAATTTCCTGGTGCATGTTAGCGCCATGGGACAGCTTTCTAATAAACGTCTTTTTCTTTATCGTAGTAAATAATTTCATCTTAAAGAGAAACTTTAAGTGGGAAAGTTCATGTACTGGAGCATACACCAATTAGAGGGATCATATACATATCTCAAATTCTTCCAAGATATAAAATTCTTAATTTGTGTGTTTTGGAAAAAGGATAAGTAATTGTTTTCAGGTTGCACTTGCAAAAATTCTTATACATAAGACAGGCCAGTAAGAAATGCCGCTGTCTGTCTTAGCAAAATGAAAAGTACATACATGTTCAAAAAATGTTTTGCAAAAGTTTAGAGTGCATGATAACGAAATAAATAAATAAATAAATAAATTAATAATGGAGAAATAGACTTAGCAACTGATTAGTACAGTAACGCACATTCGTGTAGCATACACATGTACGAAAAAATTATATAACTGTTTCCGCTCAATCAGCGTTTTTTAAATGTACTTTAGAAATTGGGTTCGATAAGGTAATAACTATCTAAATGTCAATCTTCACTTGACAAAGTATGAAGACAAAATCTCCCACACTGATCTAGTCATTTTGCTGGATAAATTTTATACTCACTCTTGACATTTCAACATTTTGGCATTGACATCTTATGCTCTTTTATAGCAAGTGTCTCATGTGTCAAACAACTTTTACTATAAATATATTTTCAAACACATTTTTTATCACACCGTTGTAATTTTCTCACACAAATTTCTGTTATCTTTTGGGCAGATTACCTCCACCCTCCAGTGCAACCTGAGAGTTTATGTCGTCTACAAGGGAGGGAGAAAAGTAATGATATCCCCCCCCCCCAGCAAGATTAAGACTCGGAAAGCAAGAGTCGATGGAACCATTCATCGGGCAGGGCGAAGTCAACTCATCGAGACTCGACCCCAGTCGCCGACGGGCCTGAAAACAGGTCATATAGGGCCTGCTCCTCTCCCCCGCCTAGAAGCGTCTGTTTCAAGTCCTAAATCATATTAGTACCCGGTCCATCCACAGATTACTTTTCCTCACAGGTAAACGGATAATCAGGGCTATGAGGAAGCTAAGTTCCATACACCGTCATCTTGTAATGGACCCCCCCCCCCAGGGGAAGTTCTATTTTAGACAAAACAGAAACATTGTATTTTGTTTATGTCTGTCGCTGAAATGCCTGCGATCCTAATGCAGTTTTTTTTTTCAATCTTAAGTCGGCCATCCGACTTAAGTGAAGATGTAAGGTGTCAGTTTGAATGGCCGGGAAAGTGCCACCCAATTTAAACTGGGACCCGATGGGGGTAGGAATCATCTCAGATAAGCAACATCTCAGATAAACTTGCAGACCTACAGGTTGATCATGCATATACTCCATATAGGTATGAGTTTGTTTGGGGCGTCGTCAAAAATCGAATACGAGGAATTCTATGTGCGATTACCTCGCCTTAACTAATGGGCTATCCCTATTTTCCACTGCAGTCTGAAGAAATTTTGCATCTCAGTCGCAGACGTAACCAACGTATTTCGCTTAGCGCGTACTTTTGAGCTTTGTAATATATGCGCCATGCCAACGATCTCCATTTTCCTCGACGAACTAATGTAATAAGAATGACACTTGTTTTCGTACAATAGTTTCTAGTTATCATACCCAGGTGAATATTTTCTAATTTCCAGACGTGGTAAACTTTGCAATATTCAGATAATGCCTCAGTGTTGATAATTTTTGTCGCTAATCACTGCATAAACACCGATACGTGATGTGCAACCCCAGCTTTTCCATATCCCATCATCACTAACAATAATATCACAAAAAATTGTAAGCGCGATTTCTTCTTTTCATAGAATGATTTGCAACTGCATCTGAGGTGGTTAACAATTTCTTCCATAATGTATTGCATGATTTTTCTGCAATTGCAGGTTCCATAACACTCAAAATGTTTCATGCTTGTATACCTCATGTCAATGGTATATATGCATAACACATGCATGTTTTTTAACTCCAGGTAACTTTCCTCAGTATACATAGTATAATGTATAAGGAAAGTATTGTGACGTGGTCAAATATTCGAATTCGAGTTTTCGACGGCAGAGCACGTTTCAAGCATTCCTGATGACGAATAGAACATTTTTGAGGTGATATCTGTGTATGTGTGTAAAAGTATGTATGTGTGTGTGTGTATCAGTGAGATTGTGGAGATGATATCTCATGGACAAAAGGAACGATTCAAATGAAATTTGGTACAAACATTACAATCCGTGGATACTGTAAACCTATTGTTTTTAAGAACAATCGAATGTTCGGAACCCCTCTAAATTTTCAAGTGAAATTTTGAAAAATCATCAAAAAATCAAAATGTTTAATAAAGTTACGCAAATAGACATTTCTTACTTAATTTTTCCTTAGAAAACGATTGAATTAAATTTTAGAACGCTAGCATGGACCGTTCTCGATATATTGCACATTTTTCAAATACATTTATCAAAAAATCCTATAAAATAAAAAAAAATTAACTGTTGAGAAACATGTTCACTTTTCATATGTAATATCATGCGATAAATTTGGTGACATCATTCTTGGGGATCTAGCTCGTTCTATTCATGAGAAAAGGTACTTTGAGTAATACTTTATGTATACATATATACATATATACATACATATATATGTATACATATATACATACATATACATACATATATATATATATATATATATATATATATATATATATATATATATATATGTAGCATTTGAACGCCAATAGTCATTTATCTGCTATAAGAAAAGCTTATATCTCCAGCCATAACTCTTAGTGAGATTTTGACGACGAATTTGGCTGAATGTCGCCAATATGGCGACTTTTTTAAATGTTGCCAAATTAACGATTATCTTGCCGAATGTATAAAAATGACGCTAAATCAATGAAAATGACGATTAATTGACGAAAAATTAATATCTTGGAAATAATATAAGTATCTACTATAAGAATCAACTATATTTTTTTAACTGTAAAAGTAATAAATTCATTGCATTATAGAAGGAAAGCCATGTCATATGCTGCCCGCATCATATTTTTCTTGTTTTGTTACTACCGTTTAGGAATTCCTGATTAATTACAGTTCATAACAGTTTTTGCACTCAATTGAAAATTTTGATGATATGCCACAAATATTTTTTTCTTTCACAGTTACATCATCTTCAATCATTCCAAAAATATTAGTGTTGTAATCATGTAACATAAATATTTTTGGAGTGATGATAAAATTAAATTATTATATTTGATTCAATAACTATAGCAATCAGTATCAATAACAGTTTGGTGTTTTCATTTACATGAATATTTTTTTTCAATGAAACACTAATTTCTGTAGGTTTGAACACACCTTCACGCCTAGTAAACATTATCAAAGAAATTGAATAATAATTGAGAAGATTGAATTGAATCAAACTAAGAAAATTTTGTTTTTTACTTTCCTTTCTGGGTTGTCTTTTGGAAGGCTATTATTCTTTAATTATTTTAACAGACTTTATTATAAGGGGGTGATCAAAGAAACTTTTTTTCGAATTTTCCAAACGGGTAGTGCGGAAAAGTTGCCTTTATTGACACAACAAACATATTTAAAATTTTAGGAAAATTGGTTAATATTTTCAGGTTTCGGAACGCGTCTAAAGTTGCCAAAATAATCGTAAAAACAAGTAATTTCATCAATATTGCCATAAAACTTTTCATATCGGCTTTGGTTACAGGTAGTTTGAAAATACTCCTTTTTGAATCATATTAATAGTACCTTTTTAATTTTTTGCTATCCGATTACGTTTTTAGGTTCCGGAAAGAGTTGAACGTTCAGGAAAAATCCATAGAAAATCTATGTAGCTGGGTTGTAATCTGCCTTTAATTTGAAAGTGGACATAAGTTTTCGTGACTGCATTTTCGATCGAATCTCTTCTTGCATACCCGCAGACTGATTCGGTAGCTTAGGTGACCATCTTAATACATCGCTCGATACTCTGGGTATATCAATGATTATTTGGAATGTCCAAAGTTTCGGGGGCGTCGTCGTTGTTGCCCTGTAGAAGTTGTTGGATTTGCTGGTCGCTGATGTGGGAGAGGATTGGGGGTTCTGTGCCAATGACATTCTACTACCACATGATGAGGTTAATGTAGCCCGTTGCGTCCATGCTCAATTTTGGAAGTTTAAAGTCGTATAGTTTCACTCTTAACTTGGCGTGACTTTAGAATCTGTAAAATACCGAGTTTTCGGATATGACTTCGTTCGTCCGTGACCATAGAGAGTAGGAAGTCCTCTGGGTGTGCGAGATATGCATTTCGGCCAATGACCGGATCAAAGATTTTCCGGTACTGGGTTGGCAAATATCTGGACAGTTGCACCATCTTCCAAACGTGTCTAACTTCGTCATTGAACGAAGACTTGGCCTTTATGGAGAATCATACGGGTATGTAGACCTTCAATAAATACCTCGCCAATAGCTCAAGTTCGGCCGTAGGATATTCTGTTCCAAAGTACGCCCGAAGGACTCTGTTAGCAGCAGTTAACCATCTTCGATGGCACAGTTGTCCGGGGTATCTTGCAGCCAAATCTTCAGGGCAGCGGCCAGACTGTATTCCTCGGAATATTTCGAGCAGGCTTTTGGTCAGTGCTCATATCGCTTGCATCCAGTTCGTTGAGATCGGAGAGTTCAATCGGAATGAACTTGAAAGGAACCACTGGAAGTTTGTTGCAGTCTTAAAGCTTTTTGCTGATCGGGACAGAATGTTTATACGGCCCCTTCGTTTTTTCGTCGATATACTACAGCAAATACCTCAGAGGAAGTTCATTTGCATGCAACATGCTCACAAAACACTGCAAAGCTTTGCAACGGTCATTTCCAACATTCTTTAGTAGCGAATTTCCATCCTGTGTTAATGTCAGTACTATCACAATCAATGGCATACAGTTGTTTGATGTCAATTGAGTTTTCTTCCAAAAAAATTGTGATGCTGGAAGAAATGTTCATTGGTAATCCAGATTCCGGAGTGACGTGTTCGAGGTATTTGTTCTCGGGATGTTGCACCAATGAAATGTGTTCCCCGTTGATTTTGACAAGGGGGTATTCATTAGCCAGTTTGACCAGTTTGAGTCTTGGTTTGGTCCTTGCTTCCGTCAAAGTCGAGCCCACGAAGTCGAGCCAGTTCTCGAAGGAAATAGCTTATAGATTTTCCCGATGTCTCTTTCTCTCTTGACGAACATTGTTGCGGTCAATTACTTTCGAGGTATTACCTTGCACAATTACACCCAAATCTTCCAAGGTGGCAGTCGCCAATGCTGCAGAAGCTCTATCCGGAACGCTAAATCGATCAGATGTTATGGACACAGCTAGAAGTTGGACTCTCATTTGTGTCACTGTGTCTACAGTTTCAGATGTTGATGGAACTGGCTCCCAGCTACTATCCTAATCCCGAGTAGACCTTGATGCAATATCCTCTGTGGATTCAAGGTCAGATTCTTCAGAACACGAAGAAATGTCCATCGTAATCGCAGTCAAAGTCTTTGCCTTGCTAAGTTAATGTAAGTGTAAAGAGAGCAAGGGTCCCCCTTCCGGGACCGAAAATCAAACAGAATGATCTCGAACTGTTGCCAAAGTGAGCAATTATTTCCTATAAGCCGTATTTCAGATTTATAGGGGGTAAGGAGACGAATTCGGTTTTAAGAAGGCATAATAAAAAACAAATAAATTTACTTATGTATTTTCAAGTGCATTTTCCGCTCATTCAGTTTTATTTAACAAACAAGATATTTTACTACATTTTAAATGCGTTCCGGAACCTGAAAACATAATCGGATAGCAAAAAATTGGAAATATACTCTTAATATGATTAAAAAAGAACTATCACCGCGCTACCTATAACGAAAGTTCGTAAAAAAAAATCCATGGCAGTGTTGATGAAATTACTTGTTTTTACGAATATTTTGGCAACTTTAGACACGTTCTAGAACCTGAAAATATTATCCGATTTTTTCAAAATTTTATATATGTTCCTTGTGTCAATACAGGCAACTTTTCCGCACTACCCGTTGTCAAAAGTCGAAAAAAGGTTTTTTGCGATCACCCTCTATTTATTATTCAACTACAGCGAATTATCCGGCGTCTATGCATGCACTATCTTGCAGGGTAAAAGAAGTGCCAACGGACAAATATTTGTCATCCGAATTTGGAATGCAACTTTTACAGATTCATTTAATTCACGAAAATGTCAGCATTAAAGTAATCATATTCTTTTATAATTATAATGGGAAAATGTACCTCTATATTCATGTCAAAATTTGAATTGTGTTAATTTTCAATTCTCCGATGGGAGAAATATAAATTATATATATTAACTTGCATATTTCGATGTTTTAAATTAAATATGAATGAATTATCCAACGAATTATGTTCAGAACTTTTTCAAAAGAGCATTATTTGTTATTTTCCAAGGTCTCAAAATGTAAATTCAGCGGTAATACCTTTGATCGCAAAATTACATACTTGTTTAAAAATCGATCAAAGCTGTTCATTATTATAAAATAAATAAAATAATAATTCGATGAAAAAATCGCTCCGAGGTATCACGGGACATGACCTAAACTATACCTGTACCTAATTTCTTAGCTGTGGATTTCCTAGACTTTATGTTACACTAATAACAGGTAGATTAACAAATGTACAATTTTGTTATGTAAGATTAAAATGCAATAACAACAAAAATATTATTTATAACTAACCTAAATGAGTATAAATGAACAACACTATTCTTTACTTGTGCTTTCAACCAGTAGCACTGCACGATTTTAATTGAGGCACTCAAATCAATTAATTCATAAAGTTGCAGTTTAAATAATGAATACTTATTTATTATTTATTTATATATTTATCTTGAAACGAGGAATTATAAACATATCCTCTTCATTAATAATTTGAATTAAAAATGCGAAAAATGCTGAGTTAAAACACTGCATAACTGAACTCAAAATTAAACTAGCACGACTTTTGAACACTTTTCAAATAAAAGAGGGAAAGTTTGAAAAATGTTTATGACTTTGGTCATTCTGTCTGTCCGTTCACACGATAACTGCCGTAAAAATGACTTTATCAACATGAAATCTTAGTATGTTGTTAAGATGGTCTGTAGGACATATGGGAATAAAAATAAATAATGTCAACTAATTAGTTTCGGATTTAAAACACGTTGTAAACATGAAATACTACATTGAAACATATGGGGTTTCATTCTTTAAACATATTTTAGTCAAAGTTGAAATCAACAAATTGCCTCGAAAATTTTAGAAAATTTTCAAATTTACTCATAAAATGTTTAAAAAAAAATTCAGCAAAATATATCAGGTAGTTTTTTAAATAAAAATATAAATAGTAATTACACTCATGATATATGCAGAGATCACCTAACTCATTGCAAAGGAAAACAAGAAAGATCAATCATGCATAAAACATTGATTATGAAACACTTTCCAACTTCAATGCAATTTAATTTAAACATCTCTAAAATGCGAAATAAAAATTTTGTTATGTTTATGATGTTTTCAGAATTTCATTCGAAAATCTTCCAGACGATTGCGTTTACAAATAGAGAAAATTTCCAGATATGTTCCAAACATGTTCTCGCGTCGAAAACTCGAACTCGAATTCTCAACCCCACAGTACATGGGTCTTCCTATTTTGATATGTTACAAATCTGACAGTTTCTAAAGCGGAAGAATAATTATATCGACTTCTTTTGCAGCAAGACGGGACGGCGTCTCACTCACGTACGGAAATTCAACTTTTTTCTTAACGAACATTAATGAACAGCAACCACAGCGTTGTGTTGGTTGCAAAGGACTTAAAAACTCTGTTTTACAAATACAGTCTCCTTGTTCTCTGGATCGTAACCCATGCGATTTTATCCTTCGGTTATATGTAAAAAATCATATCATCAAACTTTGAAATTTTTTTTTAAATCCATGTAGCAGTTCTCCATCTATTTGTTTAAGGTTTAAATATACAATATTTTGAAATTGGATGATTCTTTCTGAGTGACCCTGTATTATTTGTATTGTAAATCAAGAAAATGAGACTGAAAACACCGAATAAACTTATTGAACTTTATTGAATTTTATTTTACAAGACTGTTTTGAAGAAGGGGAATTTTGCTCCATCGGACTGGATCTGGATCTACAACTGATTTTTTCCAATCAAATTGTATTTTATTTTTATTCTACTTGTAATTTATTTTTATTCTACTTGTACTTTATTTTTATTCTACTGTCAGCGGCTGGCCTGAAAATAAAATATGGTATTTATTTGCAGTCAATCACGATATATTTAGTGCTTTAAGTTCTATGTTTGTCATGAAAAATTTGATTTCTAATAGCGTTACTATACTGCGGATATGATAACATGAATTTATGCAATAAGCACATATATATATATATATATAGGATGTTTCAAAACTAATAGAACGAACTTTCAGGGGTGATAAAATACTTCCAAACAAACACTTTTCATCATCTAGGGAGGACTAGAGGGCTCTTTCAAGCACGCGTATAAAAGCCGTGGATTTCGGTTCGATAAATATATATATATATATATATATATATATATATATACATATAATGATAGTAATAGTTTAAAGTTCAATGATAGAATAGAGAGAAGTTGCAACTCAAAAATCCAAACTAAATATAAAACATAAAAAATAAAAATCAGTATTAAATAGCGAATCTTCAATCAAATGGAAAAAACATGCAAATTTCGAGTCCTCAAGCTAAAGATAATCAACAAATATCAATAGTGTGGAATCGATAATAGAAAAACAAAAAAAAAATCCAAGCGTTAATGCTATACACGTGGACAAGGACCAGGTCTAAATAATTAAATTGTTCTTTTCGGCAAATCTTTTTGTCGGGTCCAAGTATTTTCTCAAGATGAACAAAAAATACGTATGTTTCTGAGGAAATAGCTTAAATATATATATATATATATATATATATATATATATATATATATATATATATATATATATATATATATATATATATACATAATATATATATATATATATATATATATATATATATATATATATATATATATACATAATATATATATATATGCACATACATATATATATATATATGTGTGTGTGTGTGTGTGTGTATGTGTGGTCCATAATATTTAACAACAAAGAATGAGTAAATACTATATTTGCTCATTGTTTATAAAAAAATATGTAGCACCCAGAGTGCGATTCAATTGCACGATGAAACAAGCATCTACTTTTAAAAAATTGCGCTAAGTCAACACCAGATTGCAAGCCCAAGTTCATAGTAACCACTAGGATTAGATTGAGAGGCATTGCAAAATTTAAAATCGTGCTCACTGATCAACCAACATTTCAAATGGTGCTGACGTATATTCGGTTGTGATCAGTTTGAATAGAATCGAATCTTTGGTAGCATCAGCGAGGAGTATGGCGTAAATGATTTCAAAAGCTCTTAGTAGGAGATTTGTATCTGTGACTATAATTTTGGTCATTTATAATGTCATAAACGACTCATAAAAGTTTAAATTTTTATGACTGTATATCATTCAAACAGCTTGAAAGAAAAAGGCAGCTCCAACAGAAGCCGATAAACTGATGTATTTTTATGTAGTTCCTCCTTTCAGTAGCTGGTTTGAAAATGAAATCTATATTTATTTGCAGCAAATAACGATATTTTGTAGGTTCAGCTCTAAGTTTGTCATGAAAATATTGATTTCCGCCGTCTGAATTTGTGAGAGAATGTTTTTTCAGAATGTTCTTGAAACACAATGAAACACCCAAGTTTATCCCAGAAACGGTTTTCAAAATTAAAATTTATTTATCGTACTATTTGCAAGCAAGAAACATGCTTCATTTCAGGATTGTGCGAATACTGGGAACCGGGTCTCCGTGGCGCCTTGAAATCAGTTTATGGAACCAAACAGTTTTAAACCAAACAGTTTTAAATTTCAAAATTTGTTAAAATGTTTACATTTGCCAAGTCATCCAAGGCCCATAGTGTCCAATTTCGGACGTTTGGTTATGATTTGCAGTAACGAAGCGTCAGGAGAAATAAGGTATGCAGTATCTAACGAGATAATTTACGATCAAAAGTAGATATATATTGGGCGTTCCGCCCTAGTATGTGCAGCAGTGCAGCTGCTGCACCTACAGATGACATCAAGGATGAGGCTATGAGGAGGAAGTGACCTTTGGATGGATTATCTGATCGTATGAACATTCGACTGATGATGTAATGTTTGAATAGTTAATCCTTTGGACACTGATTGTTTACTGAGAATGAGATAGATAATGTGGGCGTGTGAGCTGAACTTTGGACCATGACGTCATGAGAACACTTGCACTTTGGAAGATGGGGTAACCTTGAACTTTGAGCTGTCATGAAGAAGCTGAAAGAATATTAGGATGTTTGAAGATTGGAGTGGCGCCATCTATCGGGTTTTTTTAAGTTCTGAATTTAAAAGGGTATATTCTTTGGGAATGGCAGAGGCTCGAACTCGAGACCAGTAGCGTAGCACTCTATCCTCTGTGCTATCAAGACTTGATGGGATATTCACAATGGGGAATATCTTTAGTGGGAATGTGAAGGGGAATTGTTTTCGGTGGAATCGATTGAAATGAGGAAGGGAGATATGAAAGAGTGTTGTTAAAGTGATACATATTTTGTAAAAAAGGTGTTTAATACATTAATTGAACCGAATGTTCGATGAACTATGGGATGTGTTACAAGGGGCTAAAATTTAATGAAGTGAGTGAATTTATGGATACTGAGTGGATTTTGGGGAATCTATTCAATATTTAAATGAAGTTTTGCAAATTGCACGATATTTTCTGTATGAATGGGAAATTAAAGATACGTTGTGGATGTGACAAGTGGTTTAAGACCCTACAATTTCGAGAACTATGGGATATGTTTTTAACGTTACAGGTATTTTTTTAAATTGAATTCATAAAAATGTAATGAAGCATTTACACTTAGTAAATGAGTTGACAAATGCTGGAAGCAGAGAACATGCAAGATTCCACTGTGTTCAATGTTTTTAATGAAACAATTATTTTTTTAAATTAAAATTTAATTAAATAATCCGCATAACAAAAATATCCAATAAACCAAAACGAAACTTTTCAAACTTACCACAACTCCATATTCCATGGTGACTCAAAAATTTCATTATTTCATTGGGATGTACGATATTTTCTAAATGAATGGGAAATTAAGGGCACGTTTCTTTAAAACAATACAATTTTATTAGATTTTATAGCATTGTGTGAATGTTGGAACGCAGAGAAAACAAGATTCCATTGTTTTAATGAAACAGTTATTTTTTAAACTAAAATTTAATTATATAATTTGCATAACAAAACAAAATTATAAAATAAACAAGAAAGTGACTTTTCAAACTTATCACAACGGAGCATTTGGTATTCCAAGGCGAATCCGGCAATTTTAGGGTTCAGTGTAATATACGATATCTACTGAACGAATGGACAAATTATCTAACGGAGAAATTTTCATTAAGAATTGCAAGAGCATGTTATACATTAGAAATTTGGTGTTACACATTAGAAATTACATGATATACATTAATAAGAAGTGTTAGAGAAAGAAGATGTTACCCATTAAAAATAGAATTTTTGATTGAAATACTTCCAAAAAATTATCTTTTCTAAATAGGTTCATGGTAAGGTAAATTTTTATTAAGAATTTTTAAAGTGAATTGCAGTTTTGAAAAAACATTGACGTATTTTATATCTCATTGCATACAAATAGAAATATTATGTATGTAGATACATTGTAAAAAACCACAGATTTTTATGTGCATTACCAAAATGTGAGGACTTTAGTTTAAAAAATTTGCTCTGGAAAAAGGATTGTTTTCTTTCCAAAACTTATCGTACACTATTTAGATACTACCAAAATGTGATAACATTTATTTTTTTGAAAAATCTGCTCTGAAAGCAGAATATGCATTTTCATATACATAAGAGTGCTTATGCGGTATAAATCCGTAATATTATTTAACCTAAAGAATTTCCTTCTTTCCAAAATTTATAGTGCACAATTTAAATGACAGGACCTTCTTATCGCTTTAAAATTCATAAGTTTATCACATTAACATCGTTATCTTACGAATGACCTTGCAAAACAGGGATTCATGCACGTTGGATTCTGTTATAATCTTAGAAGACATTGTTTTTATACTTAATTATCACTATTCAACAACATAGCTTTAATTACATGTTAATGCAAAAAATCTGATGTGGGCAACACATGACTTTCCATATATAATGCAAAGAATTTACTACTTTTATAGTAAAAAAAATAGGTTTTTCTTATAGTAGATAGTTATATTCTTTCCAAGTTATTGAATTTTCTTCAATTAGTCGTCATTTTCATTGATTTAGCGTCATTTTTAGCGAGATTTTCGTTAATTTGGCAACATTTAAAAATGTCGCCAATTTGGCGATATTCCTCAAAATTCGCCGCCAAAATCTCTCCAAGCATTAAGGACGGAGAAATAAGTTATTCTTACAGCGGATAAATGGCTATTGGTGTTCAAATACAAAAGTATTACTCAAAGTATCTTTTCTCGTGAATGGAACGAGTTAGATCCACGGAAATGATGTCACCAAATTTATCGCATGATATTACACATGAAAAGTGAATATGTTTCTTTAGAGTTAATATTTTTTTTTAATTTATGGGATTTTTTGATAAATTTATTTGAAAAATATGCAATATCTTGAGAACGGTTCATGCTAGCGTTCTAGAGTATGTCAATCGTTTTCTAATGAAAAATTACATAAGAAATGTCTATTTGCGTAACTTTATTAGCGGTTTTGATTTTTTGACGATTTTTTCAAAATTTCACTCGAAAATTTAAGGGGGTTCTGAATATTCGATTGCGTATAAAAACAATGGACTTCCAGTCTTTATGGATTGTGATTTTTGTACCAAATTTCGTTCGAATCGGTCCATTCGTTCATCAGTTATCGTCTCTTAGGGGAAATTAGAATATTTTTTCCAAGAAGATAAAGACCTTAAAATCATAATATTTGAATGAAATTTAGCAAATTCTACAATATACTTAACGAATTTTCGGGAAACTACTATATTTAAATGAAATTTACCAAATTGAACGATACTTCCAAGGGGTCTAAGACCCTAAATTTTCATTATTTTAGTGAATTGTTTGAACTTCATTATTTTTAGTGAATTGCTTATTGTTTAGCAAATGTTTGCTAAAGTTGTGAGGGGTGCGTTTTCGATATTCCAAAGGATCTGAGGCCCTAAAATTTAATTATTTTAGTGAATTGTTTGGTTCTTAGCAAATGTTTGGGGAACTAGGAATGTGTTTTAATGTTACATGAGCCCTGAGTCCCCTCTACCATTTAAAATTATAATATTTGAATGAAATTTAGCAAATTGCACAATACTTAGCATATGATTGGTCAAAAAGAGACTCGTTTCAAATGTTACATAGACTCTATATCGGTATATTTAAAAAAAGAATCACGAATTTTAGGAGAATAGAATGACACTTAACAATTATTTTAAGTATATGTGATTGCTAACATTGAATTTAAATGAAAGAGTGACCCTCTGGTGGGATCACTGTACATTAGGGTGAAGTGAAAAATATAGGGAATTTTTTTTAAAATTCGAAATCGTCTAGGGTGAAAAAAGTTGTCCCGTGGGACAAAACGAAAGTGTAAAAAATCTTATGTTCCTGGGGTCAAAATTTCATGCACCGCATGGAGCTCAAAATGCACTATTTCAGGCTAAAAAATCCTCCTTTTATTCGGATATGTAAAGAAAATGCTTTTTTCGATTTCAAAATCGGCCAGGATCAAAGAAGTTAGCCTACAGAATAAAACAAATATGCGTAAAATTTTAAGTCCCTGAAGCCACATCTTCATGCGCCGCACAGAGTGCAAATGTAACTATTTCAGCTAAAAAGAGATACCATTTTAATCTAAAAACGCACAGTTACGAAATGCCCTTTATATGTGTTATTAGACTATAAGAAAAAATTACTAACTCATAACTTTGCGATATATGACTCTCTTTATCTATATTCCAGAAACTTTGTAATACTTAGGAGCCTTTTCTATAGGTTTTCTATTTTGTAAGCGCTCACGTAGTTTAGTATGGCCAGGATAGAGGGCTTTTCTCACCAGAGCTTATAAACCACTCAATATAAACAGAGACTTCTCACTCCTCGGTTTACTTCGGTGGAAGAAAGGATACAATCATTTTCAAGTAAATAATTCAAGTAAAAAAGGCATCGAAGTATTTATTATAGACGAATAGTCCAAGAAGAACATTTTATTCTGGTACAACAACCAAACTCTGTCCATATTGAACACATTGCAGTTTCATCTGGTGAAACCAAAGCTATTTGTGGCGAAACTTACTTAAAAAATCAACAAAATTCTCTTGATAGTTTGATCGCTGTAGGCTGTGATGGAACAAATGTAAATACTGGAGTGAAGGGGGGATGTTATACGTTTATTGGAAGTGGCATTAAAACGTTCATTGCAATGGGGCATTTGTCTATTACACTTAAATGAATTACCTTTACGACATCTTCTAAAAAAGCTCGATGGAGAGACCAAAGGTCCCAATGCATTTTCTGGATCTATCGGAAAAGCAATCCAAAATTGTGAAACTCTTGCAGTGAAAACATATTCTCTAATTAGAGGAGAAAATTTTTATTTCGATGTAACAGATTTGAAGTTGAGCTCTGATCAAAAGTATCTGATGTATGTCAAACAGTTTCCACCGGGGTCTTCCCTGATGGCCTTGCATCCATGAAACCAGAACCATTTGCACACTCTAAGTGGCTTACAACAACTTGTAGAATTTTAAGATTGGAACTGAAAATCCATCTGAAAACCTCATTTCACTTGCAACATTCATAATGGAAGTTTATGTGCCCATGTGGTTTAGCATAAGGAAAAAACACTCTGCTTGGAGGGTTCGCGGCAGATTTGGAATATGATCCATTTTTCCAGATACTTGAAAGCGGATTTAAAGGATGTTATTGATCCAGTAATACAAAGAAACATTTTTTCTAGCACCAAGATAATATTCTCCTGTCAATGCTTGTAGATGATAGAGAACGCGTATGGCAAACTAGCTGTCAGAAGAATTACGGCAGCAAGAAAATCTACGAATGTTTCAAAAGGAGTGAGAAATTTTAGTGTTACGGAAATTAATTTCAGTACAAATGATTCCACTGAACATATCGACTGGTGAACAGCCAAAAGATATGAACACGTCTTACTAAGAGTATTCCTGAT